>JBAJHW010000014.1:16507511-17760121 GCA_037013535.1 Intellagama lesueurii | reverse complement strand
GAGCCACATTTAGGTGTCAGTAAGGTGCCTTTCAGGTAGAACTCCCAGAATGGAGAATTGTGGGATTGGAGTCCAAGAAATAATAATAATAATACGTAATAACAAAATCCCTATCCTGAAGTCACCCAGTGAATTTCATGATAACCTGAACAAGGATCTCTCAAGTTCTGTGGTAGTCCCAACAGTTACCATACCTCACTGGCTTTCTTATGCTGGCGGTTGGAATGACTGGGCCTGACGAAGGGGTATAACATATGTCCGCATATAGAAGGTTCTAGGTTCAGCCCCTACAATTCCTGTTAAGGTTGGGAAAGATCCCAGTTTGAAACCCTGATTACTACTACTAGTGTAGATGATAATTAACTGGATGGACCAGTGGTGTGACTTGGTTTAAGGCAATTTCTTATCTTGTTCCTGCTTGCCATTATAGGTGAGAACTTGTTAGAAAGAAGAGGTGGCAACTTAGATTCATCTCCACAAATAGGGCTGAATACGTAGGGGAACAAAGTCAGGCCTCAATAAGCTTAGCTCCCAATAAGTTTCCCTTGGATCCTTCTCTGAGGCTGACCTACCTTAGTTGCAACGCTGCTATCTTGGAATAGCCCTCCTTCAGTGCAATACAAATGGTCTCATCTTCAATAGCATCCAGATTTCTGTTGAGTAACTCCCATCAGTGTAGTTCTGTCTTGCTTGTATAAGGTTAAACTACCACTTGTGCATCAAGCTAGATATTAAAGGGAAATTTTGTAGCCTGCCGTGGAGCAATTTTTCCTCCCAGAATGCAATTTCTTCAGAAGTATGTTTCAGCAATCTAACTTGCTAATTATGCCCCTGTTTACCTTTTGGTGGCTAGTCACAAAACGAAGCATGGTAAATGCAAAGATATGTAGATAAGGAAAATTGTATTCTGTGATAGACAGATGTCTTTCATTGCTTGAATGGGTAGCTCTTCCAAAAAGGTGCTCAGCATATATCTAATTTTATCCCTCCCCACCTAGAACATCTTTTAAAAAATCACTTTTTAGAGCCCTCCTTCAAGTCATCTCACTGTCCCAAAATTAGAAATATAAAATTAAAAATAAGAACATGAGCTTAAAAGAAAAAAGAAAAGCACATTGAACGGTTTGCAAAAGACCCAGCTTTATTAGTGCTTCAGGGTGGATTCCATGGGATGAGGTAAACGCCATAGCTACACACAATTCTTCCATCTTCGTTACTCTGGTGACCAATTACTATTCATTGTCTTGTTAGCAAGGGACAAATAATCCTCTCTCACTGCTTTTGTTCAGAGATGGTATTTCCAGGTAACCGTGTCCTTCACTTCTAACACAATGGTGCAAATATAATTCCCCCCACCCCTTGTCAAGGCTTTGATAACATTGATTTCACCAGTTCAGACCGTGTGCAATGAGTCAGGATCGAAACACAGATGCAGGTGGGTTTGTTTGAGCTCTTAGATCTCTTGACCAGGCCTGTCATATATTATTATTATTATTACTACTATTTCGTCTCTCTTCTCCCTCAGCTTTTCCTCAGGCCTGCTTTTGAGAAGAGAGGGGGAACATTCTTTTAGCTTAAGGCCTCTTGAAGTTCACTTGTTGTTGGTGGGGAGATCCCAGAAGCACGAGGCATCACATCCTGGGCCCCTGCCTCAATGGCGGAGCGGCCAATTTCTTTCTCCTCCAGTTCTGAGGGGTTTGCCAGCCTGTAGAAGATCTCCTCATCGGAATACCGTCGTCTCTTTTTGGAAGTGGCGACAACCCATTTGGCTCTTTTCTTGCTCGCTACCTCCTTCAGAGCATTTCTCAGAAAAGCAGAGCAGGTATAATTCAGGTGCTGTTTCCTCTGTCTGTCTAACCGTAAGGGCATCTTGTGATGGGCTTCCCCCATACAGTGGGTCAGGTTTGGGTTGTCCTTCTGTAACGAAAGGAAGTCGTCTCTCATCCGCCGGTTGAAATACCAGCTCACAAGGGGACATGTTGTTAAATAGCTGCTTCTCGGGAACCTGATGACACAGACATTACTTTTGGGTCTAGAAGGCCCCTTTCCTTGTCTTGTTAGGGTCTTTCGGGGTCTGCCCTGTTGCTGACGTTTTTGCATTGTGTCGTCCTTCTTACTTTTTCGGACAGCTACCATGGCTTTGCTGTTTCCTACAGCTGCCCCAACCTGCAAATGATGGTGACCTCACAAAAGCAAGGCCTTTAAATAGGGGCAAATATTCAAATGAGGGTCTGATTCTCAGTTCTGCGATTGGCTGGCTGGAGCAATCCCTCAGAGGGCTGCTCAATAAGGACAGCCTCTGAGGCATTTAGTTCTGGAGATAGCAAGGCAGGTGTAACGTAGCAGGGATTATGCTTTGGCTTGGTTTAAGCTGCCAGTGAGATTCGTTGACAGCCATAGAAAATTTGGTGCCCAGTATCCTGTTGCATAGTTCTGCCTGTACAATGGCAATGACATCATTGTGGCAGTTCTCTTTTCAGTTTTAGGGTGTGTGCAATTCACACACCATGAGACAAAGTTGTCCATACCCCAAAATTAAAAAAGGGAATCCTTTAATCAACAGCCATTGGCTGCCAGTGCTGACATCATTCCTGTCGTGCAAGTGGAGCTCAAGAACAGGACACTGACCAAGGTGCTTTGACTGGTACATGATGTTGTGTGCCGTCAATTCAGAATTGATTCATAGCGACTCTAATAGGGCTTTAGACCTTAACAGGGCAAGATAAATGAGATATTTATTACAGGACTGGTTCTACCAGTCACCCCTCATGAGTCCTCATGGTGAAGTGTGGATTCGAATCCAGGTAATCTAGTCCATCCCTCTTATCTACCTCTCCACAGTTCAGTCACACTTAGACTGAACGGGACCCTGTTTCTCTTGGCTTGAAAGCCTTTCCAGTGGGTACCTGTGTCAGGAGGTTGCAACAAAAGCACAGAAAGTCTTGAAGCATTTTAGGGACTAATACGTTTCATTTGGCATAAAGTTTTGTGGATTACAGCCCACTCCAGGAGATGCATAAACTCCATATATCTGATTAAACAGGCTGTATTCTGTTAAAAAAAAACTACAGAAAGCATGTGCTGAATAAAACTTTTTAGCCTGTACTGTCCTTTTTTATAAAAAGAGACTGTGTGTTGTAGTGTTAAGAAGATTGGATGAAGATGCAGGTGACCAGGTTTAAATCCTGAATGAGCAGAACAATCACAGGGTGATTTGGGCCCAGCCCATGTGTTCTCTCAGCCTGTCCTACCTCACAGGTTGTGAGGATAAAGGAAGAGGTGGAAACTCATTCACAGCGCCTTGAGCTCACTGCCGGAAAGAGGGATTTCAATGTAATCAACAAACAGAGAAGAAATAAACATATAATGTACGGTATTTGTTTATGTGTGCGAGTCTCACTGGCAATTTGAATTGACTCCTGTTCTGCATTTTTGTGTATTGGGTTCAAGTAACGTGGTCTATAAATCGGGAAACGCGTTCACTTTTGACTGAAATTAAATCGATGTATTCCTAGTAATGAAAGCCAGTTTGTTGGAGCTACACGGAATTCAACTCATTTCTTTTTTTTGTTTTAGGAGCACGCTATTCTTAAATATGTTTATTGTATTTTATTTTTTCAAAACAATTTTTGAAACATCGCTAAATCGTGTGTCTAGGAGACGCCACCTGGTGTCATAATAAGTCACTTGAAATGTGTGTGTGTGTGGGGGAGAGACACTGGAGAGGTGATCCCGGCCGATTCCCGGCCGATTAATGAAGGAAAAATGAGAATGCTGGGGTGGGGGTGGGGAAGGATGCTTCCAGCAGGTTCTGAAGGAAGGGATCCAACCCTGGAGCCTCAGCCCTTACATCGCTCTCCTGGATGCTGCTTCTCTGGGGTGGGGGTGGGAGACAGCCTGCAGATCGCATTCTCACCCCCACTCATTCTGTGCCCACACTGTACCTGCTGCTCTGTTGGCTCCTTCATCGGCCGGATTGAGAAAATGGGCTAGGTGAGTGTAATGCCAAACGTATTGATGAAGTGATCCAACAATAAATATTTTAGGAAATATTTTTTTTAATTAAAAATTAAAAAAAAAAAAAAGGAAAAACAGTAGTGCCCCTGCCCCCCCCCCCAATCCACATCAGTATAAATTAACACAACAGCCTCATTTCCATCCACAAAACCACATTGACTTGAATCAATTCAGAAGCAAGGTATCTTAAAATTCCCTGCCGGCCAAACTCATTTTGCAGCCCATATAAATAGGTTTCACCCATGCATCATGGGCCCAAGACTTTATAAATTGGTTTAAATAATAAATTGATTTAATTGTAGTTCTTATTGCCAATGGAACTGCACCCTATGATGTAAGACTAAGGGGGCGACAACAGGGATACAAAATGCCGGATATACTGTGGGTTTGGGGCAGGCTAATTCACATTTTCCCTTTCGACCACATGATGCAATGGGAAATGTGAATCAGTCCAGAGGACCCTCCCCACATGCCTAGCTTTTCCCCTCCACCATTATGACAGTGTTATTTATTCTAATAAAATAAAATAAAATGTGCTTCTTTTAGTCACAAAATTGTTCTATCTTTCTGAATCAGTTTGCAGAAAACAATTTAATTCTGTACAAAAATGTATGGAACTTTTGTAACATTGTCTTTTTCTACCCTGTTCCTTCTCGTCTGTACATTTCTATGTGCAGTTATCCCTTGGAAAATTGCATTGAGAACTTTAGGGAAATGCAAAAACCAAAGGAAAATCATGTCCCAGTTTCTATCTCTATTTAGGAAGTGCAAATTAGGTCAATTCATATTAAAATCATACCAAGTTACCTTTCTGCTGTACAATACAGAGCTTTAATTACTTCAGAATACACCAACCCACTTATTAACCAGATCGAGACTTGTAGAAATCGTTGTATTTCCCCATTGCTTAAAGTTGTTCATTGCAACTGGGTGACACTTTTAGGATAGGTAGAGGCTGAGCTCACTCCCTGACGGATTGCCTTCTCTGTCTGTTACTGCTGGCTTTGCTGCTGTAGTGGAGGAAAAAAAGGAAAGGTTCATTAAAAACCAGATGAGCCGACAGGATACACCTTGTTTTTAAACTCCTCATTCCACTGGGGATACCCAGTCTGGTGCAGTGGACAGAGTGATGGACTAGGACTCAGGAAACCTGGGTTCGAAACCTCATTCAGCCATGGAAACTCACTGGGCATAACCAGTCCAGTTGATGTAGCAGTGTTAGATTTCACCCAGGTATAGATCAGCTCCCTGATCATCCATGTTGCCCTTTCTGAACTTGTTCCAATTTGTCAACATCCTTCTTGAACTGTGGTGTCCAGAACTGGACACAATACTCAAGGTGAGGCCTAACCAATGACGAATAGAGGGGAACTAGCACCTTGCAGGATTTGGAAAGTATACTTCTATTAATGCAGCCTAAAATAGTATTTGCCATTTTTGTAGCCGTATCACACTTTTGGCTCATGTTCAGCTTGTGATCTACGATAATTCCAAGATCCTTCTCGCTTGTAGTATTGCTGAGCCAGGTATTTCCCATCTTGTAATTGTGCAATTGGTTCTTTTTTCTGAGGTGGAGGACTTTGCACTTATCTCTGTTGAATTTCAACAGAGATAATTGAACCCGGACAAGACGGAGGTACTGAGGGTGGGCGGCCCCACCATCAGCGGTTTGGGAAACTCCCTCTCATTTGGGGGGGTGACTCTCACCGCGAAGAGTGAGGTGCGTAGCTTGGGGATACATCTGGACCCGGCGCTCACCATGGAAACCCAGGTGGCGTCAGTGGTCCGCTCCGCCTACTTCCATCTTTGGCAGATTGCCCAGCTGCGTCCCTATCTTGATGCTGGGGCGCTCACCACTTTAGTGCATGCGCTCGTAATCTCGAGATTAGACCACTGTAATGCGCTGTACGTGGGGCTACCTTTGAGATTGATGCGGAAGCTTCAAATGGTGCAGAATGCGGCGGCCAGACTTATTAGTGGGGTGAGAAAACACCATCATATCTCTCCCACTCTGGCCGCATTGCACTGGCTGCCCGTGCGCTTCCGCGTCGATTTCAAAGTTCTGATGATGACATACAAAGCCCTAAATGGTTTAGGACCTCGCTATCTGACGGAACGCCTCCTCCCACCAAAATCTACCCGTATCACTCGATCTAGTCAGGAGGTGCGACTGAGGATCCTAACACCGAGAGAGGCCCGGAAGGGAAAAAAAAGAAACCGGGCCTTCTCGGCAGTGGCTCCTCGGTTATGGAATAATCTTCCTTCAGAGATCTGTATGGCCCCTTCGCTGGGTATTTTAAAAAGCCAATTAAAAACCTGGCTATTCAGGCAGGCCTTCCCTTCGGGCACTATTTGACCTATCTTCTTTGTTTTTTCCATCTTGAATGATTAATTATTTTTGGATATTGATGTTATTTTAATCTGGTTATTTGTTTGATGTACGCCGCCCAGAGTAGTCGAATGACTAGATGGGCGGGATATAAATATAATAAATAAATAAATAAATTCATTCTGTTGATTTCAGCCCAGTGCTCCAGCCAACAAGATCATTTTGAATTTTGTTTCTGTCTTCCAGGGTATTAGCTATTCCACCCAATTTAGTGTCATCCACAAATTTGACAAGCATTCCCTGCACTCCCTCATCCAAGTCATTAATAAAAATGTTGAAGAGCACCAGGCCCAGGACTGAGACTTGGGGTACCCCACTAGTTACCTCATCCCAGTTAGAGAACGACCCATTAACCATCACCCTCCGAGTATGATTCTGTAGACAATTGTGTATCCACTTGACACTCAATCTATCCAGCCCACACCTATTAAGCTTGCTAATCAGGATGTCACAAGGCACTTTGTCAAAAGCTTTGCTAAAGTCAAGATATACTACGTCTACAGCATTCCCTCTGTCTATCAGGGAGGTGACCCGATCAAAAAATAAGATCAGATTAGTGTGGCAGGATTTGTTCTTGACAAATCCGTGTTGGCTTCTACTTATTATTGCATCATTTTTTGGGTGCTTGCATAGTAAACATTTTATAATTTGTTCCAGAATTTTCCCTGGGATTGACGTCAGGCTGACTGGCTTGTAGTTCCCAGGTTCCTCTTTTTTGCTCTTTTTGAAAATAGAGACAACAATCATCTGGCACCTCATCCATTTCCCATGATTTCAAGAAAATAATGGACAGCGGTTCTGAGAGCTGAGAGTACTTCTGCCAATTCCTTCAGTACTCTTGGATGCAGTTCATCCAGCCCTGGAGATGTGAACTCGTTCAAGGTGGTAAGGTGTTCCTTGACTATTTGTTTATCAGTCTCCAGCTGCAATCCTGTCCCCTCCACTTGCACTTCACATTTGTCTGGAGGTTCATAGTCTGGCCTATGGGAAAAGAATGAGCTAAAATAGGAATTGAGCACCTCTGCCTTTTCTTTGTCATCAGTTATCATTTTTCCGTTTTCATTCAGTATTTGTGCCACTGTCTCTTTTCTTTGTCTTTTGCTTCACACATACCTGAAGAATGCTTTTTTATTGCTTTTAGTGTCTCTAGCTAATCTCAGCTCATTCTCAGCTTTTGCCCTCCTAATGCCATCCCTGCATTTCCTTGCTACTTGTCTGTACTCTTCCTTGGTGACCTGGCCTTCTTTCCACTTCCTGTACATATCTTTTTTGGTTTTCAGGTCCTCCTTGAGCTTTTTGGTGAAGCCACACTGGCCTTTTTTTTTGCTGCTTCCCACCTTCTTTTCTTGTTGGAATTGTTTGTAGTTGTGCTTTTAGAATTTCTTTTTTTTAGAAACCCACCCTTCTTGGACTCCTTTTCTTGTTAGGATCTCCTGCCATGGGACCTTACTCATCCTTTTTCTGAGATTATTAAAATTGGCTTTCAAAATCCAGCATATGTGTGTTGCTACACTCTTCTTTGGTTTCCTTTGAAATCAAGAATTCTAGTAGAACATGGTCACTCTTGCCCAGAGTTCCCCTTACTGCCAATTCCTCCACCAAGTTGTCTCTATTGGTTAGAATCAAGTCAAGGATAGCTAGTCTTCTAGTTTCTTCACTTTTTGTAGGAGAAAATTATCAGCCACACAAGACAGGAATTTTTTGGAAGGACCATACTTTGCAGAATTTGCCTCCCAACAAATATCTGGATAATTGAAATATCTCATCACTACTACATCGTGTCTCTTTGACATCCTTGCAATTTCTTTTCCAAAAGTTTCATCCACTTCCTCTCCTTGATTGGGCGGCAGAAAGAAAGTGAAAGAAGGAAATGCCAAAGCAGAACTACACTTGAACATTAAGAAGAGAAAAATCATGATTATAGAACAACAGAACTTTAATGCTGACAATGAAGAAATTGAAATAGTGAGATTTTGTATACCTTGGTTCAGTCATCAATCAAAGGGAGACTGCAGCTAAGGAATCAGAAGAAGAAGACTCAGAAGGTCAGCAATGAAGGAATTAGAAAATATCATCAAGTGTAAGGATGTGTCACATAGAGACAAAGAACATCTACACTCTTGTATTCCAGATCACCATGATCCCCCACCCACCCCATATTTTCTGTTTGTGCATTTTAGTGGCAATTTTAAAAATTGGAAACTTGGGGTGAGGAGCTCAGAGTATTTGGGGAAATTTCCAAAATTGGCCCAGAGGGCCATTCTGAGCCATTATTCCCATTTAACGTTGTGGGAGAAGTGGTGGTATTAGGGGTCCCCAGGCTTTGTTACCAAGGGTGAGAAAAATGTCTGACTATCAACTGTTTTTTCATGAGGGGAGGGTAACTGTGCCCCTCCAAATGTTTTTGGGATGGCACCTCCACCCTCCCTTGGCACTGGCAGTGCTGGCTAGGGGAAATGGGGGTCTGTCTTCATCGTCTCCATCTTGGAGAGGCAGATGGAGGCACTGAGGTAAGCAGTATATTCCAGAACTTGAGAAAGGATACAATCAAGTACAGCAGGACCTCCCTATCTGCTGGATCAGCATCCGCAGATACACTTATCCGCTGCTTTAAAATATTAAATTAAAAAACACAGAAATATGTTATTTATTTCCACAGTGTATTTACCAGAACTAGCCACTAGAAGGAGCCAGATACAATGTTAAGTATAGTGTTTACTACTTCTGCGTTTTCAGGGTCCACGGGGGCAGCAGCTTGGAATCGATCCCTTGCAGATACTGCAGTTCTACGGTATAAGAAGAAAATTCCCTCCTACATACCTTGCTTTTGGCAAAAGTCCTGTGGGTGTTTTCAGATCACCAGATGATTCCCCTCCAGAAGTCACAGGTAGAGGACATGCTGAGACCTCCATGTCTTTGCCATCACCTCCATCCTCACCACAGAAGGACTGTTGACTTGCAGTCACCAAGTAGTGGGAAACAAGTAGAACCGATCAAGCTACTCCTACATTAGCCAAATGATGTAAACGCTTAAGTCCCGCACTTGCACAATACAAAGCTCATTTGGTGACTTCATATTTATCCAGTTTCAACAGCAATTATGAAAATAATAATAATAATAAAGGCCGGAAATGCTGTGTAAGCATTTTTGGTGTTGGCATCACTGGCAACATGAACCTCTCAGACAGAAAGGCAGTCTCAAGTACCGGAATGGAACTCACTTTCCAGGCATAAGGGGAGCAAAGGGAGTGGGGAGGGACTCACAATTTTGCCAGGCAGGAAACTTCCAGCATCTATTAAAGTTCTTTTTGGATGGAATGGCAAGACTAAACAGATATGAACAAAATACACAGAAATGAAGTTGCTGCAAGCCAAAATGTGGCTATGTTAAAGACAGACATTTCTTCTGAAACGGCCAAGAGTGAACCCAGTCCTGATATAAAAAAGGAGTTCAAAACTGGTCCCTTGGTTACGATTCCAGCCCAGCTTGGCAGTTTGAATCCTTGATGCGTATAGCATTGAACTGAAGGCTAGTTCAGTTGTCAGTCTTCTTGCCATGCTTCAGGTGAGCTGATGGTCTTTTAAGCTCTTTTCAAAGCATGACATGATGGTTTCCCATCTATGGATTCATCTTTGCTTTAGTACGAGTAGTAGTTACAATAACTGAAAATCTGTTTTCAGGGGAACATTTTGAGACTGGTATGTGCATTTCCCAGGGCAGTGCTTTGGAGAGAGTCAGGCTCTTTGTCCATCTAGCCCCCTTCTGTCAACTCTGAGAGGCAGCAGTTCTTTGGAGTCTAAGTCAGGATGGAAACTCAACCTGTGACCTGCTGCAGGCAAAGCCTGTGTTTGGTCCCTGAGCTATGGTCTCTTCCCTTGATGTCCCTCTTGCTGACATCAGGGGTGCCAGGCAGGGGTGAGAACTGTCCACAGCCAGTTTCTACTGCAGATTCACGGCCCATTTGTACAGCCATGCTTCCTTCTGGGCCTGGAAAGGAAAGCCATTCTTGCAGTGAGACATGTCTATCTCCCTCCTCAGAGTTTCAAAAGAGGAACAATGAAGGATGCAGGCAATCTCGAGCCTTATATGCGAGAGGAGTCCTTTTACTACAGGGTTGGGCAGAGTGTAGCCCTCCAGATATTACAGCGCTACCCAGCATTGTCAAGGGACAGGAATTTGGGGAAATGTGGTCCAGCAAAATCTGCAAGACCATGCTTTGCTCACCTTACGTTAACACAGACACGGCCTTGCATCCTACTCCCTCCCGTCCGCTTCCCAAGAGCTCACTAAGTCCCCGGCATTGACTTGCATGCATTCTAGCACCAGCCTGAAGTCTAGGATCTGCGTTCTCAAGGGTTTGCTAAAAGACTCTCCTGCTGCTGGAGGCAAAAAGAGACGGAAAGCCACACAGAACCCCCTCGATGGCTGACAGGAGTCAGGGACAGTGCAGGGAGAGAGAGCTGCTCCCCCTGCTAGAATGAGACAGCCAAGCTTCATAAGCAACATTTTTATTTACAAATATTATTAAAAGCTCTGACAGTTTATCATGCTCTTCCCCTGCACCTTAAAAAAGTTTTTTTTTTTTGTTTCATTTGTGGATTTTTTTTTAAAAGTGCATGCAAAAGAAGTAAAGTCTTTTTTTAAAACTTTTTTATTGTAAGAAAATACACAGTTTGAAAGTGTGAATAATGCAATATTTATGACCAAGATTATCGGGAACAGGGAAGAGGGACGGGTGGAGGAACATGGGAGTGGGGAAACAAAGGTGGAGGTGGGGGTCGTAGGAAAAGGGTGGGTGGGTGGGTGGAAAAGGAGGACGAGGAAAAGTCCAAGGTGATGTGACTGAAAGACAGTGTTAAACTCCAAAGATTGATTTGGAAAAGAGACGGGAGAAGGGGTTGGGGGGACTGGCGTGGCCTGGAACAGGGTGGGGGGGGTGGGGACAACGAGGCAGGTAGTAAAAAAACTTCTGATCAGAGAAACAGTTAAAATACAATATGAAAATAAGTAAATTTCTCCTTAAATTTCCTTCTATACACAAAATACACAATTTGACAAGGCCCAATTTGTGCTCCTGGGATCCTCTGGGCTTCTTTTTTTTTTTTTTTAAGTGTATTCACATCCTCTGCTACAGCAGAAAATGATTATGATACAATCAAGAATGTGCCAAAGACCACGGCCAAAAAACCCACTTGGCCTGGCCTGGCCCTTTTTGAAAAAAATCACGCTCTCCCTCTTTCCCGACCCCCCTCCCCCCCTTCCCTTCCCCCCTGCCCCCAAAGTAATAATTATGTCCACCACTGATATGTACAGCACAATTCAGAATTCATATTTTCTGTAAAATGTATCAAATTTCTCGATCTCTTAATAAATTTTTTTATTATTTTTTTCATTTAATTATTCCTGATGAATAAATACCAAAAAAAGAAAGAAATAATAATAATAATAAAATTAAAAACTAAACATTATGCAGCAGCTGATTAAGGTAAGGCTGCGATATCCATCTCTCTCCCCCTGGGGATTTGACTTCTTTTCTTTTTTTAATTTTGTTTTTTGCTTGTATTTTCACTGATTGGTAGTAAAAAAATGAGTGATTGCTCAAAAGCAAACATACATCCATTTTTTTTTGATTCATTAGAATTGTCTCCAAAGTTTTCACTGAAATATATCTTTTTTTAAAAAAATCATTGCACAGAGACATCAATACTGTGAGACACTATGAGATTCAAGAGACTGCTGAGTGTGGTCCAGCTCTGGAACGTGACACTTGGCGGGGAGGGGGGCCCCCTGATGGAGTAAGAATATACAGGCACTAAGTCCGACGTGATGTCAGTAAGAGAGACAGAAAGAGAGAGAGCACACCCGTTAACATGGGGGGGGATGTTGGGATTTGAGATATTTTTGTTTGCATTTTTTTAATGGCAAAAGAAATTTAATCTCATCTGTAGTCCTCCTTAGGAAATTCTAATGTGACCAAATTTCCAAAGCCCATTCGAAGGCTCTCCATGTCAAAAGTTTCAATCTCTCGCTCTTGCCTTTCCAACAGAATCTTTATCCTCTCGCTGCGCTCCTTCTGCAAAGCAGCCAGCTCCTCTTCAATCTGAAATAAAGAAGAAACACAGGAATGGAGGGAGCCGTCTTATACCGAATCTGACCTTTCGCCCGTTGAACAAAGTACTACCAATTCTGCCTGGCAGAAGCTCTCTGGGAGGTGGGGCGTGATTCTTTCCTAGTGCTACCCAGAAATGTCTGGCACTCCCTGGTTCTCTCCCACCCAAATACCGAGTGGGTAACCTGAAGGTGGTAAAGGGTTTGCAGGGGACGTGATGGTAAGCAGCAGAGGTAGGCCCAGCTTTGGAATAGAGATTGACCTACGAGCCCTAAAACCTCAACAGCAAGTCTAAATTAGGAGGATTTCCAGTGAGAAAGAAGTAGGTGTTCACAAGGGGAACTGGAGACTAGTAAATGGATGCTTCATCATTCTCTCACCGACTGGATTTCCTTCTTCATTTCCCCTTCCCCATGGTGGTGGTGGTGGTTGTTTTAAAGTTTTATTGAAGTTAAAAGAACATGACAAACAACGCAATAGCCACAAATCAGCTGAATATTAGCTTCACTTACATTGTGACTGGCATGGAACAAGTAATCAGCAAGATAACTCTCACAATGCCAGACCCATGGTCAGACCCATACAGGAGCATGGGATGAACTATTATTGCTGGGATACTGAATAAAAGGTACCATGTTGCAAAGAATAGAGCTCTCCCCCCCAAAAAAACATCCCCTAGTTATTTAACAAAAAAGTGTTTTTTAATTGATAGGTTTTCTCCCATCGGCTCTCAGACTCTGAAAATAGACGTATGACAGGTTTAAGTAGGAAATACACTAGGAATGATGGTGGGAACCATTTGCAGGGGAGGGGAGGGGGTTCAGCAACTTTATTAATCCCCACCATCTTTCCATGCAAGGCTTCCCCTTTGCTGTTATGACATGCTGCCTGGAATTCTGCCACCCTGCTACGTAAAAGACAACACTTTTAGAGGTGAGCTGCCTCAAGTTATGAAATCTCCATAAACATTAGCTGCTGCATGCCGGGTGATGTGACTCAGTAAGCAACAGATGATGCCTATGGAGATTTCTTGATTTGAGGCAATTTGCCTCCAAAAGTTACGCCCTTTGTGTTGCAGGGCAACAGGATTTCAGCCACAGTCTGAAACACATAGGGACACATTTTTGCTGGTGAACACCTAGACGTGCCATTATGCAAAGGAACAAACTGTGGCAGAAGTTGCATCAGCACCCACAACCGATTGTGGTGTTGACACTGCTAACAAGGAATCGGTCCCATTACTGAAATCTTAAGGAGCCCGATCCTCACAAAACTCATAGAGGCTTCTAAGTAACCACGAGCCCTGGCACCGGTTGTTAATTCAACCAGGCGCCCAAGCTTGACACTATCTGGGAAAGACAAACCTTTCTATTACCAACAAAACAGTTACTTTAACTACTCCTGAGCATTTAATGGACCTGTAACTATGGACCACCCACATCATAATGGAGTACTCTGTGAATATTTGAATGTGGAAGAACTGTGATGTAAGTGTAATGGAATCATTCCCACCCCCCAAAAAAGCTACATACTATTGCAATGTTAACAGGTCATTGGCAACCTCTACATTTGAGTAGGACTGGTATTGGCAGTCCTAACTTTGCAATACACATCTAATTCAGTCTTGTAAGTAGTGGGTCACATGTGCTAGGCAGGGATTCTGACATTCTCATGCGTTCTGACTCATGATGGGTCAACATCATCAGTCACATGTCCCTTTCCATTGCTTATATTTAAACAAGAACATGGAGCATTTGTTCAGAAATCTGCCTCTCTATGCCTGCACAAAAGTGCTTTTGACTACTTGCAGTATTTGTAAGAGTCAGCATGGTATAGTGGCCAGAGCACCAGACCAAGACTGAGGAGAACTGGGTTCAAATCCCCATTTGGCCATGGGAACTCATTGGCTAGTGGCAATGGTAAACCACTCTTTGAGCATGTCATGTAAGTAAGAAGCAACCTGACGGAACATAACAAGAACAAAGTATTTGTAGAGAATTAAAGAGGCAATCTAGAACTAAATTCCTAAGCATGAGTTGTCTCGTTAGCTGGCTATATTCTTCTTTTGTATCATGAGTGAAGTAAGAATCTGTAGGGAAATGTCCTCTTATCTTAGTGCTCATTGCAAAGAAGGAGAACTGCCAGTACAAACCCAAGCACGCAAAGGTGTTTTTCACTGTCAATCTAAAGGTCCCAGGATATCAGACAAGTGGTCTGTGAAGATCAGCAGTGTATGCACTCATTAATGTGAACAGGCCTTCCAACAACTCACAGTTTATGTCTCTGACTTGCTGAATGAGAGACAGAAGCTGGAATGCCTGCTCTGGAAGGATCTGGATTTCACATGAAGCACATGATAGTGCAAAGATCTGTGGCTTGCAAAGTTATTCCCAAAGCAAACAGGAGTGACAGGTCAGTGTATACCAAGCATGCTGCTTATAGTTCCCATCAAACTCTGGCTTGTTGTGACATGTAAGGTAAAGGTAAAGGTTCCCCTTGACATTTAGTCCAGTCGTGTCCGACTCTAGGGCACGGTGCTCATCCCCGTTTCCAAGCCGTAGAGCCAGCGTTTGTCCGAAGAGAGTTTCCGTGGTCACGTGGCCAGCGCGACTAGACACGGAACGCCGTGACCTTCCCACCGAGGTGGTACCTATTTATCTACTCGCATTTTTACATGCTTTCAAACTGCTAGGTTGGCAGGAGTACATGTGACATGTACATCTGGCTAATTAATAGAGTTAAATGCACAGTGTGTGTGTGTGTGTGTGTGGGGATTTAGATGTTTTGTGGCTGCAAAAGTTCTCATCAGTCAACTTGGCGCTGTGGGGCAATAACCTCTCACCTCCCCATTCCATCTTGCCATACCTTTTGCTCAAGATGTGCCCTGCGCAATGACACCCTCTGTTCCAACTTCTGGTGTTCGCGCTCATGCTGTGCTTCCGTCTGCATCTTGATTTTGCTCTGGTAGGCATTAAGCAGCTCCATCTCTTGCTGAAGCTGCAGCCGCAGGGCCTGGCATTCTGCTTCCTGAGCCTCGTCTAGCCGCAGCTGCAGGGAAGGGATTGAAAACAAGAGGGGCTTGTGAGTCAACCTGTGGGCTAAAACGGCACAAGGCAAATAACCAGGGCCTGTGTAGACCTCCTTCAGTCTCAAGAGACTAGGGTAACGTGCTCTGAATAGAGGTCTTGGAACAGCGTCTAGTGTGGCTGAGAAGGCCAATTCGAGAGTGACAATAACCAGGGCACAGTGGAATAAAAAACAAAGAAAACCAGACAAGGTCAAAACAAAGGCAGGATATGAGCTCCCTCTCTGCCAGCAGCTCACAACACCTCATGTCTTCCAGAGGTCTGTCCCCAGCCCCTCTTTTTCTCAATGGTTTCTTTCTTCAATTCCTCCATCCATTTCCTCCCTCTTCAATTCTATTCTTTTCCTTTCACTGTACAGGGCGTCCTACCTTATTTCACCATGCTGGCTCCCAATCTACATTCTCAGTGGCTCAACACTTCTGCTTGTTCACTCTCTCACATCCCTTCCTGCATCCAACTGGTCCACCCTGTCCTGAAATCCCCATCATCTTTCCCTGCCTTTTAGCCAGGACTGTTCTTTTCCACGTGCTCTTGAACATCATGTTTGCACCTTCCCCCTCTGTTCTTTTCCCTTGGTTGTCCCTTTTACCCAGCTGGTATTGTAATGTGCTCTATGTAGGGCTGCCTTTGAAGACAGTCCAGAAACTTTAGCTGGTTCAAAAGGCAGCCGCTAGACTTCCCACTGGAGCCAGTTCTAGGGAGCATGTAATGCCCTTGCCACAGCCACTGCACCACTGGCTACCAGTCCATTTCTGGGCCTGATTCAAAGTGCTGGTCATTATCACGAAAGCCCTCTACAGATTGGACCTAGCTGACCTGAAGGTCTGCATCTCCCCTTATGAGCCTTCTCAGCTTTTAAGGTTGTTAGAGGAGGTCCTGCTCTCAATCCCATTGCCAGTGCCGGCATGGTGGATGGGGACAGGAGAGAGGGCCTTCTCTGTGGCAACTCCCAGACTGCAGAATGCTCTCCTTCGGGAGGTCAGATTGGCCCCCTCCCTTTTATCCTTCTGTTGAAGACCCACCTCTTCAGGAAAGCTTTTAATAATCATAACTGACTCCCTGAATGCTCTTTTTCAGTCGGTTGTTTAAAAGTTTTAAAAGTTTTTATTATTATAGTTAATTTATAAAATCATGGAATAATTGAGTTGGAAGGGGCTGTAAGGCCCTTGAGTCCCACCTCCTGCTCAGTGAAGGAATCCAAATTAAAGCAGATCCGGCAGATGGCTGTCTGCTTTTCTCTTGAATGCCTCAGCGCTGGAGCGCTCACCACCTCTCAAGGTAATTGGTTCCACTGTCATACTACTCTTGTTCATAAATTATACATCAACATTGTTTTTTAATGTATAATTTATTGTGTTTTTAATTTTACTTTTTAACACTGTGAGCTGCCTTGAGCTGCCTTATTGAGAGAAAGGCGGACTACAAATAAGACAAATAAAATAAAATAGAGATAGGCATAATTATTTCAAGTATTCAGAGCACATTTATGTGTATGATCTAGTAGCAACCCTTGCAACAAACGTATTCAGCAAATTGATATTATTCCCTCTCCCCATATTCCCCATATGGCAGATAGAGGGACTGAGGCTGAGAGAAGAAGTTACTTGAAGCCCAGGGAGCTCCCCGCAGAAGCAAGCTTTCAGTTTTCTGATTCACAGCCCAATCTCTTCATCACAATACTACAGCTGTTCACAGTCTGTCCACAAACACTCCGTGTTACCTGTTTCTTTCTCCCACGTCTGGAATGTCTGTAAATATTCTAAGGCATCCCATAAGATTGCTCTAAATTCTCACTGATACATCTATGTATCCATTCATTAAAATGTTTCCTCCCCCCCCCCTCGCAAATAAGGCAATGGCTTTTGTGAGAAAACAACGAGTACGCCTCCACCTTTCTCCCTCATGCTAGATTCTAACAGGAGAAGGAACCATGTGCCCCCCCCCCAGGGCATTTTTGTTGCCCCTTTAACTGCCAGAAGAGCCCCTCCAATGTTCTGATTGGCTCACAAAATAAGAGAATCAGGCCTCTACTGGGGAAAGGTTCCCCCTCCCTAATACTGTATTAGCATTAATATATGGTTGGTTGGTTTTTTAAACTTCTAGTGAGTTTTTTGAAACTGGACGTGATCTAATCACCACCTGCTTCATTGGAGGACCTGACTCACCAGATCCTCACTGATTCTACTCCACAGTGTGCCTTATTCTGCTAAGCATGATGTTGGAAGGGACCCTGGAGGGTGGTCCCCAACCTTGGGCCTCCAGATGTTCTTGGACTACAACTCCCAGAAGCCTTCACCACCACCTCTGCTGGCCAGGATTTCTGGGAGTTGAAGTCCAAGAACATCTGGAGGCCCAAGGTTGGGGGACCACTGCATTAGAACATCCCGCTGTTCCGCGGAGGAATTGCAGGGGAGAGGGCCTCCAGGTTTTTCTACTTCAAGCACTTCCACTTTATTTTAACTTGAGGTCTTTTCAAACTGTACCCCCACTTTCTAAAGGGCCCTTCTCTTCTTCAAAAGAGGAACATGACCACATCCTTAAGCCAAGAGCTGCCCTCACCGCTTGCGATGCCATCATCTCATTGATGCTCTGCTCGTACTGCTCAGCTAAGACAGCAAGCTTTCTTGTCTGCTCGTCCTTTAGGCTCTTCAGAATAGTTTTGTGCTCACTCTTTGGAGTCACTTCCAGCTGGTGGTTCTTGAGTGCTTTATACTGCTTGGTTTGCACTTTGCATGTGTCCTGGAACTGCTTTTTGATCTGCATTTCCATGGCCTGCAGCAAATTCAAGAACAGTTCAGAAATTACTACTTACACATATACATACATTTACATGCACATACATGCCAATAATTTTTAAACATTAAGAACTGCACAGGATCCATGAAGAGATTTTAAAAGTCTGACAAGTTTTTATTCAAGATGATTAAGGGGACACATTACAGCCAATATATTTTGGTGGTTTTCCTTGAGTTTAATATGAAAGTACCAAGGGAGAACAGCTTCTTCAGAATATTGAAGATGGTGAGGGAGCAGGGAATGAATGCTCGCCCACATTTTGACTCTGGTGAAAGGGTATGGTTTGTTCTGGCTCGACTCAAAAGCTGCAAAACCTCTTTGACCAAAAGATACAGGGAGACAAAAAATATATATGGGTGGACCCCATGAAAACGGATTCTCTTTTTTCCCATGAAACCATTGTCTGTTTCCAGTTGACGTTTTCTGATTTCAGCCATTCAAAAGAACTTGTGAGGAAGTCTTAGTCCAGAATCCTACTGTGATGGAAGACTGCGGTGGGGCAATCGCTCAAGTGGTCTGTGCCACTTTGTGGTTTTCTGCTGTGCACCTTATTGTGCCCTAACTGTGCAATCAGTAACATGTCCAGTCATGTGATGGATAACCCACAAAATGTGATTAAACAGTAAAATGCAACAGGATTTTGGCTATAAACCATTAAGGAGTCTAAGCTTTTCCCCTGGGTGGCTGTACTTAAAAGATGCAGCGCACAGTCAGCATAGGCATTTGCTGTCGTGTGTCAAGGCATACAACTGGTGTGCAACAGGAAGTCTATGGCAACTTCTTACATTGCAGCGATTCACTACTGAGATTTATGCCAACAGGTGTAAGTAACAAGAGTTCTGAACATTACGGCTAAAAAATTGTTAAGCTCCATAATTCTTTTGTGATTAATATATATACAAACAACCCTCAACTGGAATGAATGAGCCACTGGCTGCATACAGCATTGCTCTGTTTACTAGTGATTCATTACAACTTGTATGTGTGGGCGTCCATTTTGTGGCATTTGACAGGGCCCCGTTTTACCTAAAGGAGGTAAACTGGGTAACAGGAAGATATGAGGCTGAGTCTCCCTTCTCCACCTTGGGTCTCCTGAAGACCCAAGGCCTGGTCTACTTGCTCTGCCTTGGAAGTAGACAGGGCCTCTGGGAGACCTGGGGTCTGGTAAATCTGCCCTGTGCTACCTGCTTGACATGGAGATGGACCAGGGCTCCAAACTCCTGGCACAGGCTCCCGCTTGGAATGCATCCTGACCACTAAGTGGAGTATTACTGTACACACATACAATTAAGACAGCAGTGCAAGATGGTATAGATAAACTGTCTTATACAAATTATAAACTCTCCTGCTAAATCAGAGGCAGACAGTTATCCTAAGGTCAGGGGCCACAATGGACTGGAAACAATTTAACTACTTGCTCCCACAGCAAAATATCAGCAATAGCTGCCAAACTTTCCAGCAATTCTGGTACAGGAGAGATGGTACATCATTCTTCTGCACCACACAATTTTGAAAGACTGCAGGGCTGAAAGCCGACTTCCCTTCCTAAAGTGACAGGAAGGGAAAAACAGGGAGAAATCTGTCACAATTTCAATGGCGCAGATGGTGAGAATAGCTATGAAGGGAAGGGGATGCATGACCCATGGGTTGCCCACCCCTGCAGGAGGTTGCAAGTCTTGCTTCTTTGTTACCTTCAGGTTTTTGGGCTGCTGCCGCAGTTCCATAACGTGCTTTCTGTGCAGCTCCCGCTCTCGCCGCTTGTTGTACTCCAGCTGGTTCTCAAGCTCCGTCTGGTGCTGCAGCCGGATCAAGTCCATGCGTAGCTTCTGCAACATGTGCAACTGCCTGTACTCCAACTCCCGCGTCGACTCGTCGTGCCGAATTAGCATGGCGTGCTCCATCTCCTTCTGGGTTCTCTTCTTGTTCAGCTCCTGCAGGTTTCAGGAAAAAGGTGTGGGTCACCATCCAAGCCAGGTGGGAACTCTCAACCTCTCCCATGCCACAAGATGCCTGTGGCCTCCACCTCCAAGAGAACGGTCTTTTTTCCCCTGTGATTTTTAATTTGATTTAACATCTATCATACATTAAAAAAAAAAACCTATAGAAAAACAACATATACAACTCAATGTGCTCCCACAACCACTGGGATCATTGGAGATACTCTATTTTTCTTCCCCTTCCGGAAATAAAGAAGGACCTCATGCAGAGGTACACAACCCTTTCCCTTATTTAATACAAAATCAGTAAATTCTCCTCATATACCTCTAAACATATTCTTATTTGTCATTCCTTTTCTTGCTTTACTATATGCTAATTTATTATTAATACCTATATTCCACACGTCTTTACACTATTCATTTAATTGGAGATAGCACTTAACTTTCCAATTCTTTGCTATTATTAATTTAGCCACTGTTACTAGATTCTTTTGTTGTCCAATTCAATGGTTCACTCTCAAATATTGATAAAAATGCTATTTTAGGACATATTCTTAAATTCAAGACAAGGGTTAGCACCTGCTAAAGCATTGCCACCTGAGCACATAAGGCACTGCAGCCCAGTCTTCATTGGGTTTTTGAAAACTGCAGCACACCATATCTATTTGAAATTTTGTTGCACAAACATACATGTCAGAGACTGGTGTATATCACTGCCTGAATAACAATGTTGCATTTTTTAGGAAGGTGTGTGTATGTGTGTACATACACACACATTCATTCATTTTATAATATTGGCAACAGAAGAATATTTTACATTTTATGTCATGTATTTGTATATCTAGTTTCACAACAAACACCATATATTTATTAGAAACTGTGTGAAGAAGTACTTCCATGGTCTGTGCTGAACCTATTACAAATCAGCTTCAGTGGGAGCTTGTACCAGAACCTGAGAGCAAACCTCTCTTGCTATCTTCAGCATGCCCCGACATATTTTTTTTTTTGGTGTTCTTCTGTAAACTGCCCAGGAGGTGGCAACCGGGAGTAATTAAGTTCCATTTAAAAGCGAGAACACCTGTAACTATGGCTATTTCCTTCTGAAGAAAAGGTGTCTCCTTCCAATCTACACCAATCCAACAGCCTCACTTCTATATTTCAATATTTGGAAGAAGAAGAAGAATATGCAAGTTTCTCTTAAACTAGAAGGACCTCTGTGATGTCAGTAAAACTATCAAAAGGTATGGTAGGGGGCTGCACCTTGTTTAGAAGGAGAACCACTGTTCCTGTCCAAATTTGGTTTTTTTTTTGGGGGGGGGGGGGAAGGGCCTTGAAAAATGTCCTCGGGAACCACAGAATCCCCATACCAGATGTAAACCTGTACAGATAATCAACCGACACCTTAGGCTATCAGCTACGACAGGGAAGAAAAGTGAAACAGCAGGTGAATATAGAGGACACCTTGCCAAAGAGTGGCTCAAATACATGGAGCTGGTTGGTGAGCAGGTCATCTCTAGGGACCTTGCAAAGGGGGAAAGAGAATGCAGGAGAAATAAATAAGTAAATATAATGGCTTGTGCTAAAAACATCTCTCCCCGCCGCCTCCTCCTCCTCCTTCCAAAATCTCCCAGCCAGCATGGCCAGTAATGTTTCCAACCTCTGGGTCCCATTTTGCTGTTACCTTAGCTGCCAATTATGTCACCTTTAGAATACAATGAATAAGGCTGAATAACCTTACTTTACTTATAAATAACTTTATTTCTATACCCCCTGGATTTCTGAATAGACCCAGGGCTGCGCTAAGATGCCCAGTTTGCTAGGACAATGCAAAACACGGGACTGCCATGTGGCAACAGGCATGGTAGTGTTAACTTAAAACCTGGCAATTAGCTGTGTATATTCACTGTATGTTTTTACCACACTTTGTGAGGAGGGGGAGGAGAAAAAGAAAAGAGGCAAGAGGTTATACCTCTCGAATATTCTGCTGCTCCAACTCATGCCTCCTGATCATGGTTTTTCGTTTGAAGAAACGGCAGTTTTTGTCATAGTAGAGTCTCTGCTGGCTGAGAAGATGGGCCTCCTCTTCAGCCTGTGTGTGCTGCAGGTTCTCCTTGTGTTTGGATATCCTCTCCTGCTTCTCCTTCTTCGGTGTGCTGTGATCCTCATTCATCTCCTGTACACACATACACATGCACAGAGAGGGAAGGGCCAAGAACCAAAGCCATGTGTTAAAAAGTAGCCTGACAGGCAGAAAAACATGTAAGGTCTCCCTCCTTGCCATCCCTACAAGTTTAAAAACTGAAGACAACATGGAAAAAAACCCAGCATTGACCAGGTCAGTTAGGAAGTTCTCACTTAGAACTGGACTGTCTGGTGAAAGGCTGTCAAACAAGGGGCTAAAGATTCAAGAGAAATGGGAAAGCAAGGGCGTAACAGCCGAACAAGACCAGGATTAGTTTCCCCCACTGCTTTAATATCTTCCGGGCTCATACTGGGCTGGTTCGTCACCTGCATGTCCCTCAATATGTTACTGCTCAACCTCAACCACGCCTTCTTTTTCCCCCTAAATGATGACTCTGATGCCAGAATTTCCATCCAGAAAGATGCAAGCTCATTGCCCCTCAAGATTACACCTGGTGAGATTTAACCAGTTCATACATAACACAGATTAGAAAGAGTGGAAGAAGAAATAGTGAAAATGACTTTAAGTTCACAGAATAGGGCTGGAACCAAAGTACGCAAAATGGAAGTTGAAATCTATGACTTCAACAAGGGCTTTCCTTCACTGAAATACATTGCACAGGAGGAGGAAGCCGTGACAGACTGATCAGAATAAATCTCAACACACACTTGTTTGGAATGAATCTTACTGAAAAAATACAAGGTGTTATTTCAAATAAAATAAAATATATTGTCACATGAAAATTGAGGATAAAGTGGGCATTATTCCATGGCAATTTTCCTATCTCAGAATTCATTGTGCAAACTGACTTCCAGTCATGTGTGCACCAGAGAAATTGTATGTGGCCATTACACTAACCAGAAATATCTAAGGGTCATTCTCCATGCTTCCCTAGGAGATGCACTGGAAACACATCAACAGCAACACCTTTAATTCTGCTCATGCGAGGGCAGAAGTATGCAGCCAGGAGTTGCTTCAGATTTCCCCCCTCAAGCTGCCACATGCCTCAGGTTGTGTGAACCAGCCACTTAAAGAGAGTAAACCAAAGCCCCAGCCTTTTTCTGTTTAGCAACTATATTCATTTTTGCAAAATCCAGAAAGGTAGCAAGGGCTAGCAGTAATTTCCCCCTGCATTCCCTCCAAAAAGCTCTTGCCCAGTATAATCCCGACCCAGCATGTAAAAAGAAATGAATGCTGCTTATTTTACAGCTAAGCTAGCCTACACCTCAAGACACATAGAACTAGGTAAGCTTGCTGTGAAAGGGAAAAATGTCTTATTTAGTAGAAGCAAGCTGCCATTTCCTTCATTTAAAAGCAAGACACTAACACATCACACATGACTACAGCCCATGTTCAATGTTGTGGTTGCACTGCCTCTGTGGGACATGGGCAGTATGACAGCCCTAAAAGATTTAGATGTCATAACCACATCACATCTTTAAAACAACACTGGAATGTATTATTACCCCCTGTATTACAGAGGAGGGTGTGAATCTCAAAGAAGGTGGATTGCCAAGATATGAATTCATTCTGAGGGAAGTTTTGAACTCAGAGCTAGTGTCTGAGTAGGAATCAGGAGACATGGGTTCAAATCCCTGCCTAACTAAAGAAATTCACTCGTGGTGGAAGTAGCAAACCACTCCTTGAACCTCTCACAGACCTTGAAACCCCATTAGTATCACAACAAGTCAGAAGCTAACTGACAGCAAATAACAGCAGTAACTTTTAAGCTAGGGTAGGAGTGGAAATGAGGGTGAAAGAGGAGAGCGCAAAAAATGGTCTGAAGCTCAACATCAAAAAAACTAAGATCATGGCCACTGGTCCCGTCACCTCCTGGCAAATAGAAGGGGAAGATATGGAGGCAGTGACAGATTTTACTTTCTTGGGCTCCATGATCAATGCAGATGGGGACAGCAGCAACGAAATCAAAAGACGGCTGCCTCTTGGGAGGAAAGCGATGACAAACCTAGACAGCATCTTTAAAAGCAGAGACATCACCTTGCCGACAAAGGTCCGCATAGTCAAAGCTATGGTTTTTCCAGTAGTGATGTATGGAAGTGAGAGCTGGACCATAAAGAAGGGTGACCGCTGAAGAATGGATGCTTTTGAATTGTGGTGCTGGAGGTGACTCTTGAGAGTCCCCTGGACTGCAAGGAGAACAAACCTATCCATTCTGAAGGAAATCAATCCTGAGTGCTCACTGGAAGGACAGATCCTGAAGCTGAGGCTTCAGTACTTTGGCCATCTCATGAGAAGAGAAATCTCCCTGGAAAAGACCCTGATGTTGGGAAAGTGTGAGGGCTAGAGGAGAAGGGGACGACAGAGGACGAGATGGTTGGACAGTGTCATCGAAGCTATCAACATGAATTTGACCCAACTCCGGGAGGCAGTGGAAGACAGGAGGGCCTGGCGTGCTCTGGTCCATGGGGTCACGAAGAGTTGGACACGACTTAACGACTAAACAACAACAAGGAGTGGAAAACCTACAACCATTCAAACCTTCCTGGGCTCCCATCAACTTTCCTCATTGGCTATGTAACAAGGATGAAGGCAGTTGTAGCACAGCAATATCTGACAAGCTTCATGTTTCTCCACCCCTGGTCTAGGAACTTAAGTGGGTGTTGTAGAAGTTAGCATGTTAGATATTTCACTGAAGTATGCCCTTAGACATATTATTCACATTTGTATGTCTGAGGCCAGTAGGTCATACTCAAGGATCTGATCTGTGTTCAACATAATCTAGTAATCATTAATGCAGACCCTAGGTGTAGCAATTACTCTTCATTTCATGATTTGGAATGCAGGAGTTACTCTGCACACATAGGTTTAAGCTTCCTACAAAAGACAGGTTCACAAGTTTACCAGTGCACAGGGATGCTGGTGACCTTTATGCCCCATATATTTGCTTTCTAAGGAGCAGAAGAGTAGATGCACCTGGAGGCAGGTCAATGACTGAGTTTGTTTTGAGTCTCTGCTGTTAGTGTATTTTAGGGCAAGTACCCTAAAATAGACTCGTATGTTTGAGCCACTAAGATGGAGAGCAGTGCGCCCAGGTAAGCTAATGCAATTGTCTTAAAAGCTCTTTAGCTGCAGGTATTTCTTTTTAAAAAGAGAGAGAAAATAACAATGTTTTAGAAATATGTTTGAAGAATATTCATAGTACAGTGTCCAGATTATATGTGGAAGAAGCTTAGAAGATGCACTGTTGATAATACTTCAGAACACTTCATAGTGGAAAAGGAAGTGGGCAGAAGCTGAAAATGTTTGTGGTAGATGCGACCCAGGTTACAGAAATGAAGGATAAGCCAATGATAGGAGTGTGTAGGTTCAAATATTTGGACATAAGTCAGGAATAACTAGGGGTATTCCATACATTTTATGGATAGACATTAGAGGTTATATCAGATGTACTTCTGACAGGGAGCTATGGATAATTCTAGCTCTCTGATTGACATATTTGCACATGATGTATATAGTACATGTGTGCACTAACATTCAGTTCTGTGCAGGGACAGATTAATGAGCTATCCCAGGGAAAGTGAGCTCTATACATATTGGAACTTTGCCCCTACATTCACACCCTAAGGACAGAAAAACTGATGGCAATTTTTCTCCTTCCTGACATTTTCAGAAAAGACATCTTGACCCTCTCCAAATAATAAACAAACAAAAAAAGAAAAAACATAGTAAATGTGAGATTTTTTTACATATTTGCAGAAATGACAAGACCAGTGCTTTTTCTTGTCAGCAACATCTCAGCAAAAACGAAACAAAACAAAAAACCCAATGATTCTTGCACAAAAAAAGTATTTTGTGTAGAAAGTTCTATTTTGCACATAATACGTGTTTGCTGTGCAGAATACAAGATATGGCACAAAAACAATCCCACAGTATTTTCCTAAAGAAGCTGTCAAAATGTGGAAAATGTGTACAAACTCTTATAATCTTGCCCAGGAGGAAGAAAACTTCCAAAAAAAATTGTTCTTGCCTGTGAGAACAAAGTAAGCAAAGATTTACACCCCTATCATGGCTTCAGCTGCTGTAGATATACTCTTCAAATATTTTCTCCATGATGGGCAAATTGCATTTGGAAAATATCTCTGTGCTGCTCGTCAGCAGAGGACTGTTTCACAGGCCACCAAAAGCACACAAAGAACTGCCCCCAAATCTACTGAGTTCAAGGAGACACTCATTAGGCCCATTAGGAAGAAACCAAATTTGGCAGCGGATGACATTGGAAATTATAGGCCCGTCGCCAATGTTTCTTTCCTTAGCAAAGTGGTGGAGAGGGTGGTGGCTGACCAGCTTCAGACGCTTTTGGACGAAACCAATGCCCTGGACCCATTTCAGTCGGGCTTCAGGCCGCGCTATGGCACAGAAACAGCACTGGTCGCACTGTTGGATGACCTGTTGAGGGAGGCCAACAGGGGCAACATGTCCTTGCTGGTCCTCCTCGATATCTCAGCCGCCTTTGGTACCGTCGACCACGGTATCCTCCTGGGGAGGCTCTCCGAGTTGGGAATCGGTGGCCTGGCACTTGCCTGGCTCCGATCCTTCTTGGAGGACCGTCCCCAGAGAGTACAGCTTGGGGAGAGTGTTTCGGCCCCATGGAGTCTCAATTGTGGGGTTCCGCAGGGATCGATCATCTCCCCAATGCTGTTTAATATCTATATGAGGCCGCTGGGCGGGATCATCAGGGGGTGTGGGGCATCGTGCCATCAGTACACTGATGACATGCAGCTCTACATCTCCTTTTCACCTACTTCAGTGGATGCCGTTCTGTCCCTTCAGCGCTGCCTGGAGGCTGTACTGCAATGGATGCAGATGAATGGGTTGAGGCTGAACCCGGACAAGACGGAGGTCCTGAGGGTGGGTGGTCTCTCCATTAGCGGTTTGGGTGGCTCCCTTTCTTTTGGGGGGACGACTCTCACCGCAAAGAGTGAGGTTCGCAGCTTGGGGATACATCTGGACCCGGCGCTTACCATGGAAACCCAGGTGGCGTCCGTGGCCCACTCCGCCTATTTCCATCTATGGCGGATTGCCCAGCTGCGACCCTATCTTGATGGTGGGGCCCTCACTACTCTTGTCCATGCGCTCGTAATCTCGAGATTAGACCACTGTAATGCGCTCTACGTGGGGCTACCTTTGAGATTGATGCGGAAACTTCAAAAGGTGCAGAATGCGGCGGCCAGACTTCTTAGTGGGGTGAGAAAATATCAACATATCACTCCCACTCTGGCTGCCTTGCATTGGCTGCCCATTCGTTTCCGCATTGACTTCAAAGTGTTAATGATGACGTATAAAGCCCTGAACGGTTTGGGACCTCGATACTTGGCAGATCGTCTTCTCCCACCCAGATCTACCCGAATCACTCGGCATAGCCAGGAGGGACGGCTGAGGGGCCTAACGCCGAGAGAGGCCCGGAAAGAAAGAACAAGAAACCGGGCCTTCTCGGCAGTGGCCCCTCGGCTATGGAATAGTCTCCCAACAGAGATCCGCCTGGCACCCTCGCTGGGTGTTTTTAAAAGCCATTTAAAAACCTGGCTTTTTAGGCAGGCCTTCCCTTCAGTCAATAACTGATTTCTATTTTTTTGTCTTTTCAATCATTCCCATCTTGGTATCGATTTAATTTAATTGTTTAAAATTATGATGTTTTAATGATTTTTTTATATTTATTGTATAATGATGTTTTTAATATTTGTAAGCCGCCCCGAGTAGACTTTGTCTAGGGGGGCGGGGTAAAAATCCAATAAATAAATAAATAAATAAATAAATAAATAAATAAATAGTTTGGTGACACAGCAGCCAGCATTTTGCCTGCGAGAAACCTGTCAGCAGGACATGAACACCACAGCCCCCTCCTACTCACGTGCCACAGCAGCTGGTATCAAAAGCATATACCATCTCTACTGTTGGAGGGAACATGTGTTAATCATGTGATAGCTATTACTAGTCTACTCCATGAACTTTGAAGCCACTGCTATATCCTGCAGTTTAAGTATCTACTGTGTGGAGAAGTCCTTCCTTCTATCTGTCGCAGGTGACCCTGCACATGTACGTGGATCAATGTGCACATTCTAGCCTATGTACAAAAACTGAACATTCATTTCATCACAGAAGTGGCACTGAGGATTCCCACATTCCAAAATTAAACAACTAAAATGAAATTAAATAAGAGACAAATTTCCAAGACAAATATATATATGTGGGGTATATTCACCCAATGTAGGACATTCATTAGGGATGACTTGGAAGATGATATTAAAACTAGGAAATAATTTACATCTTAATAGGGGAAAGCTTTTTCATGGATATCATCATTAATGCAGATGGCTAGGAGTTTTCATCTACAGATGTAAAGGAAGGCTAAAAGGTTATTCAAAGGGCAGCATTACACAGACTATACTTTAACTGGGCACTCAAGTCAGACTAAATTATATCCAGCAGCGCCTCAAGGATGCAGGATAATTAAGACACCAGAGGAACTTCTATATGCTCATAGAGAGTATTCCAGACAAAGAGCATGCAATGGCCTCAGGCAACCCTCTGTGACAGGCTGGCATTCTGGGTGGCAACTACACTGATGTATCACCGTAGGAAACAGGGCCCTGTTCTCCTAATTCAATGGACTCTTGCTAAGGACAACTGTTTCAAGAAGTGGTGGCAAGTTCAAACCACTACAGAATGGAGACTGTAGCTAACTGGGATGCAAAGTTCAAGAAGGTGCTAGGAAAGGATCATGCTTTAGCACAGTAATAGCCATAACCTTTTCAAGGACATTATATGTTATGTAGCATGGCATTGGCTATTGTTCTTTTGACTTCTACCCTGCCTGCACTCAGTTTGTGCTGTTTCTTTCCTCATGCAGCCAAATCAGGAATTTTCCTTTAGCTGCCAATATGCAAACAAGCGCCAGAGGCTCCCCTCTTAGATTTACTCACCACCATCATCATAGTACATTTATCCCTTATCGACCCTACTTCTTCCCAGGCAATGGGTTTCTTGGAAGGTGGATACATGCAAGAAAATGCTAGCCCTGATTTTGAAGCTATGACTGGAAGTATGCAAACAATTTGCAGTGAGGATCTCAGACGGTGGAAGAAACTTTTGATAATTAAAACAGAATCTTGTTTGATCTTTTTTAGTATTTGTACACTCGCTTTGTTGTCTTTTAATGATGTAAGCCACCTTGGGTTCTTTTAAGGAGAAAGGTGGGTAAAAATGAAATGAAATGAAATGAATGAATAACCTTCTGTTAATCATGTTGTTATGTGCTGTCAAGTCAAAACCCACTTCTAGTGACCCTAATAGAACTTCCAAGGTAAGTGAGATATTTAAGGAGAAGTTTGATCAGTACCTTGCCCCAGTGAGTTTTCATGGCTGAGCAGGAGTTTGAACCCAGCCTTCCTGAGTTCTAGTCCATTATACAATACAATACACTGGGTATCACCTATAATCCTAGCCCCCTCTGAATAGTAGTAGAAAACAGAATCAGTCAGGCAAAAGAGATTATTATTTAAAAACATGCTTAGTTAAAGATATGTTTAATCTGTACCATCCATAAACATTGCAGAGTTCAGCTTTTGTTACTGCCGTGGCATCTGGATTACCTTAACATACAGTTGTTTGATTCCCTAGGGCCACTTCCATACAAAGCCCTGCTGTTAAGCCACTACTCTGCATTAGGTTCACACCTCAGGTGTATCAAGGCAGACACAGCTACTGCAGATTTAAAGATCTCTCTTTCCCTTGCGGATTCACCAGCACCCTGAATATTGTAGAAATTGGGGTGGGGTGCGGACTCTTCTTCTGTGAGGTGGCATGGATGGTTCAGCATAAGGACAGTGGGTTATTTAAAACGTACAGTATTTCATTCATCTTCACTATCCACTATTAGCCTTTTGGAGAGGTCAGCCTATAAACTCAAATGAGAAAAACAGACAGACAGTCTACTGGGGACGCTTGCCAACGACGTCCCACCCTGTCATATTTTAAGCAAAATGACTGACATGGTTTCAAGTTCATCCACAATGTCACAACCCTGGATATGTTTTCACCTTCACTCAGAATAAAACTAGGAAGAACTTTGCTTGCCTCTTTAATCTTTTCCTTGCAAATCTTGTATTGCTTCTTCTGACTTTCTAAGAAATTGGTCAGATCCCTTTTTTGCTGAGTCAAAATCTGCTGCTGGAATTTCTTCTCATCTGCTGCCGCTGACTTTGCCTGAAAGGGGTTGGGGGAAAGAAATTTGTTGTTAGAATTTCACCAGATTTTTTTCCCTGCTGTTCTAGCATCCCTTGTGCTGCTATATGCCCAGTACCGCCTCCCTACCTGTGTAGACGTTTGTCTCCTGGAGACCTGTTGCCTTTCCCATCTCTTTTTTCCATCTCAGAATTGGAATCTTCTGCTCTCCATAACAGCAGATGACTACTGACCACACCGTCCGTCCTGGAACACTCACGGTGCCCCCAAACCAGCTTAGAACTAGCAGTTGGCTTGTACAGAATCAGACTATTAATTCATCTGACTCAGTACTCCTTATTCTGGCCAGCCACCACCCCCTAAAACCACAACTGGAAGGATCTCTCACTCTTGCTGCTTGAGCTCTATTACGTTACGTCTTTGGATAGTGCTGAACTCCCAACTCCTATCAACGGAGCCAGCAGAGCTAATGGTCAGGGAGACAACTGCAGTCCTACAACATTTGGGGGCCCAGAGGTTCCTGCTTTAACTATAGTCACCAGTGAATTGTGCTTTGGCCAGCATGCATGCAAAGTGTGGATCCAGATACTGAATACAGTCTTTCTGCAGTAGCTAGATGGGGGTGGAGCCAAGACCAAGGCAAATTTTGACTGCAAGACAAAGGTGTGGCCTTAAACTGTGCTTACTGAAAAACAAACTTTACTGAAATCAATGACAATTTCAAGCCAGTGCATTAAGAATCAGGAAGTAAGCAAGCAATTCCAGGAATTTAAGCAAACATGTCTAGAAATTATTCTCACTATAGCAAAAATCTGGATTATATAGTGGGATCATAACTGCTTGTCCATTATAGAGCAGTGGATTAAAGCACATTAAATACAATGTGGGAGAATTTTAAGTTGAGGAGGGAGGCTTTGTAACCAAGCTACCCCAGACTCCTACTCCATGCAAAACATCTGCAACTAAAGCACGCCCAACATCCAGCCTGTGCATGTTCTGCTTGAAGACCTTCAGGGAGGAGGAGCCCACTGATGAACAGCGAATGGCTTCCACTGTTGTCCTGCTTTTCCTATCATTCAAATGAACTCTGTTCTCTCCTAAGCTGCACCTTTCAGAGGACTAGCCCTACCCACCAAAGCAGCAAAGAACACATCTTAGCTTTTGTGTCTTTGTGACAAGTATTTGAACAAGGCTATTCTCTTCTCTTCTATATTAATCTCTTCTCCAGGCTTAACACACTCATTTCCTTAACCACTCCCCTTATTTTTTTTTATTTTGTTCTCTTTTGCTATATCTCTGACCAACTATTTTCACCTCTTCCAAAGCTGACTGCATCTCTATAAATTGTTCTAAACCTACTTGTAAGCATACATCCTTACAATTATAGGTGTGGCACCCATAATTGGGTCTATGGTCTGACTAGTATGGAACAAACATAATTTTCGTATCTTGGAAATTATGATTAATGAAAATTGAAATAACATTAACTTTTTTTGCAGACATATGACATTGCTTATTTGTGTCCAGCTTTTGAATGACTGTGAATCCAAGATTTTTGCTCCTCATGCATCACTGCCAAGACAGATATTCCCAAACATACATCTGATAATAATTCTTAGTAACTAAATGCAGAGTTCTACAACTATCTACTGAGTTTTTGGTCTATTACTTTCAGTCCAAGTTTCCCATCCTCTTAATGTAATTTATACATTATCCCTGTCTTACGAACTGTTAGATAACTATTCTAAGTATGTGATACCTCATATGTTGACAAAGTTCTTCTACCCTTTTTCTCTAAATAGTTCATTAAACTTCACTGAAAATACTGAACACAGGACAGTGGCTGCAGCACCTTCTTGAAATTTTCCTCTCGTCTGACAAGATGTCAGAACTCTGGATTGTACAAGTTTAGTATGTAAGCATGGGGATGGGTTATATTCCTAAATGCCCCGTGGTATTTTAAATCCCATTCCCTGCATGCACAGATGTAGCACCATCAGAGTTAGTACAGCTCTCTTTCTGATACGCTTGCTAGTACTGAAAATGTATTTATTTATTTAGAAAACGTCTACATCCTACATTTCCTTAATAAAACTCAAATGCAGGTAACAAAGGTAAATTAATAATATTTACTACACACACTGAGCTTTTTAAACTCATGGACATTCTGTAATAGGACATCCTCAGAGTTCATAATGTAAAGTGCTGCAAGTTCACAAACCTACCACATTTTGACTAATGAGTGGATTAGCTCTGAAGTATGTATTTGAATTTAGTTCTCTGTAGAACCAGGAAAGTGAATTTTTTTTGAGACTATGGTTTTGTCTATCTGGGGTCATTGGAACAAGCTGGAGCAAGCTAAATAGGGTTGTTAGAGACTGAGTTGAGGTCTAGTATAGCATTTGGCGCGATTCTCATATTCAAATAGCATACGCCCTTCAAGTGATCATATTTGGCCCAGCTCCTTCTTCTTTTTATTTCCCATATCATGAAGTAGCTTAAAAAGACAGCCACTCTGCGATATTTGGAAATGAAACACTTCCTCTGCTCCTCCACGGAAGAGCAGAGAAAGTAAAATATATACCGTTTCCCTGAAAATAAGACCTAACCTGAAAATAAACCCTAGTATGATTTTTTAGGATGCTCGTAATATAAGCCGTACCCCCAAAATAAGCCCCAGTTAAGTGAAACCCCGCCCTCCACCCTTGTGCAGCAACCAGAAGAAGATGACATGACTGTATTTGAATAAATGTAGATGGTTGTACACACACACAAAAATAAAACATCCCCTGAAAATAAGCCCTGATGCGTTTTTTGGAGCAAAAATTAATATAAGACCCTGTCTTATTTTTGGGGAAACACGGTATTTTTAAGACTGTATTAGGGCATCACTGATGGCTGCATCACTTATAAAAAATGAAAGAAAATTTGAAAACTTCCTTCTGGAACCTGCTCACAGCTAAATACCCACGTAGTCTGCCACTCCTGCTACCAAAATCGCTCAGCCAACATGGCCAGGATCCTAAGAGCTGCAGTCCCAAAGAGGTACATTCTTCCAAGCTTTGCATCCTCTGGTCCCTAAACAAGACAGGGCTCCATTATGACTGACCTCCTTTTCTATGACGGCCACTTGCTTCTTGGCCAGCTTCTCCAGCTCAATGGACGAGTTGTTGGCATGAGTCTCCACCTCTTTCTGCAGCTTGAGGCGGTGCTCGTCCATTTCAGCCTTCAGCTTGTTCTCCAGGGCGATCAGCTGCTTCTGGTGCTGGCGCCGCATCCGCTTATATCCTGACATCTGTTCCCGCAACTCGTTCTCCTGCTCATGCTCATGGATCTGCCTTGTAACCTATGGTCACCAAAGGAAACAAAATGAATAATCATCTTACCTCCTGCTTGACAAGAGGGGTAATTCCAAAGCAATATAAGAAAATCCCATCTCTTTGAAATCCATATTAGCCACAAGGGATTTTTTTTTAAACTACAAATCCCATAATTCTCCATTCTGGGAGTTCTACCTTACCAGATACTTAAAGGAGGCTCACCTCAGAGAAAGGCCTTTGAGGCCTAGCTCCACCTAGCTTCCTGTTCAGAAAGAAAGATCCCAGGTAGCATCGGGGCAGGAGCACGAAGCTTCAGCCAACCTAGGCCTGAAAGACTTCCAGTTTGGTCATTATCTCAGAAAAGTCACCTTTGGACATCTGTAAAGTGTCTGTCAGGTAGAACTTCCAGAGTGGAGAATTATGAGATTTGTAGTCCAAAAAACAAAGCAAACACAGACACACACCCTGAAAATCCCATGCCTATTAGTCATTTCAAATGTTCCCAGGAGCAGATCTGACAGAAAAAGGAGCAGCAGATCTGGTGGCCAAACCCTGCACCTCTAACTGCTAAATTCCACTGCCCGATGTGCACATCATCTGTTGCTTTACAGCCTGGCAACAGGGGATGAAGGCAGAATCTTCAAAGAGGGAGATCTGGCCCAGATCTGCTGGCACTTTGTGGCTTCAATATGTCCTTATAATGAGAAGAAATACCTCCTGCAGGAGGCTTACCATCTCTAGTGGTCACCTAGACACCACCTTGCAAAAACAAAGATGACAATGAAGAAGAGGAGCTCTCAGACTGAACAAACTAGGTACCCAGGTCCACAGATTCCTGCCAGCTAATGAAAATTCAACAGAGCAACGTAAATTCCCCCTAACCTTAAAATTCTTATTCTCTTCCACTAGCACTAGACCAATGATGCAAAATTCTGCCTCCAACTGCTACCAGGAATCAGACCTATAAGGCGTGCTAGGTCTTCATGGTCCAGGCTTAAATCTGATTACAGACTCATGGCTTGTTTGAGAGACAGAACTCATAAAAAGAAACACAAGGCTAGAATATAGTGTGTGGCAGTCACTGCTTCATCAAAATGTTTCCTAGGTCACACACAGCCCTTAGATCAGAGCTGTCAGAGGCCTTTAAGTCACTATTTTGTATTGCTTAACTATGCTTGTTTTCCCAACCTTGTCTCTTTCCTGATGCCCAGTTCGACAGATGTATAGCCTTGGTTTTCACATAGCTGCTTTACACAATCCTATATAGAAACAATAATTTACAGCAAAACCCTATTCTATACTCTATTGTAAGTGGCAGTGCTTCCTCCTACTAAGTCAGCATACAATGGTAGCTTCAGAGTTATTAGCCCCAAACAGTCTTCTTCAACATATCGCCCTTCAGTAAGGGATGATGGAGTGATGGACTAACTCATCTGCAGGATGGAGAAGACTGCCCTAAGACAGCCATCCTGGCAGGAAATGATGGGAATAACTGAGTTAGAAAGGGCTATCAAGTCTAGTCCCCTGCTCAATGGAGGAATCCAAATCAAAGTACATCTGTATAAAGCACAGGTGGCTGTCTAACTTTTTCTTCAGTGCTTCTAGTGTTGGAGTGCTCACCGTCTCCCAATGGTTCCACTGTCATACTACTCTTGCAGATAGGAAGTTTATATATATTTTCAACCAAAATCTGGCTTCCTGTAACTTGAACCCATTATAAAATGTTTTTCATGTTAAGCATCCTGTCATCCAGAATTTTCGATGTGGTAGCCATGTTAGTCTGTGCAAACATATCAGACGAGAAACAAAACAAGACCAAAAAACAAAACAAAGCAAATCCCGCAAACACCAAAATTAAAAAAGGAGACAAAAATGTTGGGTAACTTAAAGACTTACTGCTATATTTAAATGCAAGCTTTTGTGGATCAAGTCCACTTTTGTTTTGTTTCTAATATGTCATCTGGAAGTGATGCTACAGGACACAAGAGGTTCTGCTTAGAAAGCTCTGCCATTTCTGCAGTTTCTGTCATAACTATAGCTAAAGAACAGCTGTCTAGGCCAGCCTGTGCTTGTCTGGGCAACACAGAGCCCTCTGGGACTGAACTGAGCCAGGCAGAGACAAAGACATCAGCCAGAGACAGTGGAAGTTTTAACAGGAAAAGCAAATGCAAGGCTGATCATCCCCTGGACCGGCAGAACTCTGGACAGCTCCCAAGCAAGAAATCAGTAATAATTTCTAGAGCAAAACTGAATGAATGGTAGTGGAATGGACCTTAATTACAGCTGTACACAAATAACCCCTTGGAGTTTATTCACCCACTTTTCCAGGATAAAAGCAAAGTACGGCCAAAAAAATAAATAAATCTGATTGTAACAAGGTGCTCACTGAGTATGTTGAAGGCAAGTGAATGGTTATTGCTACTGGAAAATACAAACTCTGTCTCTGATTCATGCATCTGGTCAACCAGATCGGCCAAAGATGTTGTTCCAGGGGGCAGTTTAGGAAGAGAATGAATGAAAGCAGGAGTAGATATTGAAGTCTCTTACTGGACTGTCATCTGAAAGAGCTGACTAACTAGAGATCCAAGGGAGGAAAAAGGACAAAGTAGTTTGGGGTTTCTCCCAATGGGTTGCTTCTTAAGTCCCAACAAACCAGAGCAAGAAAAGTGCTGTGAAATCTCTGCCTCCCCCTATTTCACACTTCCTAGAAACAACAATACCTTTGGCTGGATCATGGGTTCCATCATTTTTAAGTATAATAAATATTCTTAAAACACATCGCTTTCCCTTAAGTAAGTTCTCAAGTGGATCTTTGAAGCTTACTGTGAATCTTACGCTTGCTCACACCAAAAAGCAGAAAGGATGTTTTTGCCCTGAATCATCAAAGCAGCAATAGTCTGGCTGGTTATTAGTTATTTAGAATATCTGTATCACCCAGTTTAATCTAAAGCAGAGGCAGGGAGCTGCTGGCCATCCAGATGGCTTGAACTCCTGAAAACCCTATACAGTGTGGCCAATGATAAAGGTTTGGTAGGGAAACCAATGAGCTATATTCATTACAAGGCTGGACTGGGATTTGGGACAGATGGGTTCAAATCTCTGATTTTGGGCCAGTTACACTCCTTCACCCTAGGTTACCTCTCAGGTTGGTTGTGAAGATAACACAAGGAGGAAAAGAGCCATATACACTGCCTTGAACTCAGTGGAGGAAAGATTGGATATAAACTAATTAACTGCTCAAAACGGGAGAGATGTAATCTAAAACATCTACAGGGACAAAGGTCCTCCCCCTCCCACAGCCTAAAGGACTAGAGTGGCTTAGAGCAACACAAAATTATTAAAAGCTGCCCAATTAAGCCATGGGGCAGCAAAAATGTCTCAGCTTTCAAACAAGATTAGAAGATTCAAAGAAATCTAAAAGCCTGGGAGTGGGGAAGAGGTGTCTTTGCCTGTTGCCCCAAAGATACGATGCTAGGTGAACCTCCTCAGGTAAAGCTAATCCTCACCCCAAAAAGCATTATCCTTCATTGTTGCTTCTCTACTGTATCTACTGTTATCTATTAGCCTCTTTCATCAGCCAGAGCTGTTATCTAGCTCATCTTGTTTTCAACAACTATTCACAAAGTGCTACTTGGTTTTAGTAGGTAAGGCCAACTTCAGTATCTCCCACCCATTTTTTATTTTTAGTCTCATTCTCTGCTATAGCAACACAGATTCAAATAGCCTTTAAAGTTTGTCTTCAGCTCTCAGTACCACCAATTAATATTTGCTCTCACCAGTTTATCAAATATAACTATCCACCAATTAAAGCTCACAGACACACTTGTAATTTTCAGAAGTCTTTGTAATATATAACTGTGCGGTCCTCACAATGTGCTTTGTACCCACTTCCCAGTATGCAGACAGGTCCCCATTCATTCATTCATTCATTCATTCATTCATTCATTCAATTAATGTGTATACCACCCCAATACACTACTCTGGGCAGTTTACAGTTGGCTGAAAACACAATAAAGATAAGTCAAATAAAACAGCATAAACAACACTCAGACACAATGCTAAGAGGCAGAAATTGCAAAATCAAATGTGCATGGGGTATATAACTGAAAAAAAAAAGAGTTAAGGGTGTGTATATGCTGAACTAGGGCTCCTAGCAGACAATTTCTAGTGGCTTATCCGTCTTTCCCGCTAGCTTAGTGGAGTGAACTTTGGAATTCAAAGATGAGATACCAGCCTGATTGTACACTCAGTCAGAGGACTGCAGGAGCTAACTCTGGTCCACTGCCCCTCAGAGCTCACTTCTCAGTCTGGGCTGTATACGGACACCATCTAAGCCACTGCCTCCTTCTCTTTGGATCCTGACCTGCTTCTAGCTTTCCTGGTTCTTGGAAAGGGCTCTGCAACCTGACTCATACTTGCTTTGAACTGTATACTTGCGTCTGGCCCACTTAGACTCACAGGCAGCTGGAACCCAAATACTCAGCTCTTTAACCTTGCTAAGATGTGAAAGACAGCAACACGGCAAGCTGCTTTGTGTCACATTAGACCACTGGTCCATCTAATCATCTTGTGCGGAATGGAGTTGGCAGAACCAAGTTGAGACTCGGAAAAAGGAGTTTTCACACTGACATAGTTCTCTGCAAATATGGAGAAGAACTAGCAACATCACACTATGTCAGTGTACTGTATGCCCCTCAACATGTATTATGGAAGATCTGATTTGAGTTACCCAAATGTTCTTGATGTTGCCTGTTATTGGATGAAAATTATCTGACACACTTACCTAAGATTTTCAGTTCTCTTTTTATAAACCAGTTTGTATTTTACATGCATTTATATACAGATTATTGCCTAATTTTATATTGCATTCTGTTAATAGTATTGTGGTGGTTCTGACACAAATAGCAAAGAATGCTTCTGAGAGAAAGGTGAAATATAAATCAAATCAATCAATCAATCCAGATAGTTAAACTGACTGGTGATGACTTTTCAGGGTTTCAGGTAGGAGTCTGATATCATAGACTGAACCTGGGACCTTCTGTACCCAAAACAGGTAACCCATCTGCCAAGGAGCATACAGCAGAAAAGCAATGATAATGATAATAATAATAAATGCATGCTGTTGTCAATTCTGACTTATGGTGACCCTTTCCAGGGATTTCTAGAGAATACACAAAAGTGGTTTATCATTCCCCTCTTCTGGGGGTGTCCTGGGATTGGGAGGCACAGTGAGGGAATTGAACTCCCAACCTTTGGCTCTACAGCCAGATACCTAACGCAGTGAGCTATTCAGCCAGCTAGAAAAACAATACACTGAGATTTTTCAAATGCAAGCATAACTCAACCTTTTGAAACATAAAATAGGTAGCAGATTAGAAGTACAGCAGGCTATTATGTGGGCTTCAAATAGGCACAGCCACAGGACCACTCAAATACAAATTGGGCTGACTAAATCTACCTTCTGCTGTACTTACAGGATCTTGCAAACGAGGGCCAGAGTCCGCATTCATTCATGAATAAGAGCACAGTCTACTGGGAAATTCAGCAGTACACAAATCCAATAAAATGCATAGAGGTGAATGCACATGCACAGCAGTGTTCATGTGTCCAAAGACCTATGTTCCTGAAGGAACTGAAACACTTAAACAACCTGCATCACTCCATATGTGTGGTAATAATTTTAAAAAAGCCACCACCTTTCCATCTCCTATGCCCTTTCCCTAGATCCTCCTCTTAAACTTCCAGAATTTTTCTTCAGAATATTTTCTGAAAGGATAATCTTCCATTTCCAACTCCTAAATAAGCATTCACTTTCCACTCTACCTTGTCCCACCGTCACCACCAGTTTACTGTATAGCTTTCCCATGGGATGCTCCCATGCAATCTTCTGCTTTCAGAGGAAGCTTTACAACATCGCAGTCTCTATTCCTCTTTTGAACGAGGTCTTTGAGAAGCGCTTTGCAAAGAAGAGCGCCGGGTGTCCTGGACACCACTGAAAAGAAGGATCATGCATGAAGATCCCCAAGTGTTCCCCAAACAAGTGAAGGCTGTTCTGTAGCATTAATGAGAAACTAAATAGAGCCCGAAACCAGCTTTAGAAGAAAACACTTTTGCCACTTGCACAATGGTGCCCCAGATCAAACTACACACATGTGGCTTTGAAAAGGGAGGGAACAAGAGTCCAAGTTGTGCCTGGAATATTAATTGCAGTGGAAAGGCACTCAGTTCTTAATAAGCCACTGCTTGAACCAGAGATAGGCAAAGAGCAAATGGCAGTATTAAGGCCTTTTCCCCCCAATTCTCAAGATTAAAAAAAAATCCTAAAAATGGACATTTGCACCCCCAGGAGCTTCTGGGGGCACAACTGCCATTTCAGGCGATTTGGGTATCCTTAAATCTCTTTCGGGTCTGGTAGGGTTTTGGGTTTTTTGTTTTTCCAAAACCAAAAGTGACTGGTTTTCAGGTTGTGGCGCAGTGAGATCCTAAAGGGGCAGAGGTGGCTCTTGGATCTCTAGACATTACCCACCTCAAACAAACAAAAAAGCCTTTCATGTAAGAAAAGCCTAATACTGCCCAGAGTGGTGAGGAGAAAGGTGGCATTTAAATAAATAAATAATCCCAGAGTCATCTGAAAAGGATCTACCAGTAAATGTATCCCAAGCCCTTGCTTTGCACAGATGATCAGAGAGGTGGAATCTCCACGGAAGATATCTCTTTAAGAAATCCGTGAAGACTACAGTACTGTGAGTCATCATCCACCGTGGGAATCTAAGTCTCCACAGACAGGCAGCCCTTCAGAAATTTGGTCGACTGCTGAATTGCTCTTAGAGTTAGGATATTCTTTCTGAATTTTAAGCCAGGATGGCTGAAGTTTGTATTCATAGGAGACTGATCCTTCTCCAGATGTTAATAAAGGAGCCAGAATAAATTCAAGGGGATATATGGGTAGAGAGCACATGTGCTTGCACAATGGCAACAGAATCACAGGTCTCACGTTTTCCATTCCCCCCCATTTTTCCCTCTATTTCCCTGGAGCAGCCATTCTCAACCCTTCTTTGGTTGCAGCTCTTTTAGGAAATCTTCTCAGGTTCCAGGGCCCGCTGTCAAACAAGGATACAACATGAACATATATCTTTCAGAAACTTCTCACATTCTCAGTCTGTTGATCCCTTCAAATGTGCCAGACACACACACACACACACCCCCAACATATGGACCCTGTTAGCTGCTCTAGAGGGCAAGATGTGGCTCCCTATTTCTTTTTTAACTGGCAAATCAGTTTCCTCTCTCTAAACTGGAATAGTTTTTTTTCCAAACCAGAAATGACCCTTTGCAAACGGAGAGCTCATGATGAGTAGAAAAAAAAGATGCTTCCATTAGCAATCCATAGCAAGTAAGTTATTTTGCCTTTTTAGGGTATATAGGAGACTAGACTACAGGAGCATCTGTATATGATGACAAAACAGGGCTTCTTCCCTTCCTACAAGAGAATCTGAGAGCCACATGATTTAAATTTGGTAAGGCCACTGGGGTTAAAGGCATCTAGGGTTGCTTTATGGGTTGGCCCCATTCTCAAGGCTTATTTAAACCTAAATGTTCTTATTGGTCATACTCAGTGGAGAAGGTAGTGTACTTGATACCATCTTATTTCTAGCTCCCATTTAAATGGAACACTCAAAATTCCTAGGACTAGAAATAGAATGATGATCATCTAGAACAGTTCCCTGCCCTGAAAGAAAGATACAGGCCAAAGCAACTGACTTCCATGCTGGATAAATCAGTCTTTGATTATTCCTGAAGAAAGGGGGATGTAAGATAGGGTTTTCCCAGTAGCACAGCATCCCAAAGCATCCTGCAACCTTCCTGGTGCACACTGGCTACCACTATTGTTATTCCTGCCACAGAGAAGTCATGAAACCCTGGGATATTGTGGGAAGAATGTGTGGTTTATGCTAGGAGGAATGCAGGGTAAGTGTAAGCCACCAGACTACTTGACATCCCCAACTGGGGCTAGATGCCTCGCTAGTCATGGCAATAGTCAGACAGGGCTGACCATTATAAATTTCACTTCAGAACTCAGCAGTTTTACTTCTAAGGGGATATTCATGCCCATCTGTTGATGCAAATACAATGAAGAGTTTTAAAGACAAACAAGCTTTATCTGGCATACGTTTTCACGGACTGAAGCCCATTTCTTCAGATGCTAAAGACGTGGGCTATTGTCCATGAAAATGTATATCAAAGGAAACTTTTTAGCCTTTATGATACCCTTAAGGTGCCATAAGATTCTACTGTTTCTTCACTAACTCTCTAGGTAGGCTAAACTGCATTCACTGAAAAAGAAGGCAGCATGGATTTCGAGGAAATGATATCCATGTCCTCATATTCTATAGTTCTCTGGGGCCTCTGCTCACTACATGCTGCACTTACTGTCACCAAGAGAGGGAAAATGAACTTGATCTTCCATGCCACTTATCTTCTCAAACTGTAGGACACAAACTCAGGGAGAAATTGTGAGATACCAACAAAAGAGGCTATACAAATTACTGGACTCTGGAAGGACAACTCTTCCCTCTTCCAAAAACAAACCAGTAGCTAGTCCTGTAGGACCAGTCCTGTAGGACTGTTCCATTACAACCAACAGCATGTTTTTCCAGGTCCCTTCATTTTCATTAGAACTTGCTAATCTATCATGGAAAAGGCTTACATGTATGTTCGACCTGGCAGATCTATGAAACAATCAGAGACCATGATCAAGTCTTTCCTACTGTTAGGTCCTGCCCCAAAAAGCCTTCCTTGTCTTTCACTGTCTATACACAAATGGACTCAGATGGGTTTTCTCTTGGCTAATCTTCTCACTGCTAATCTTCATTGCTAGCCGCCTTTCTTTCCACAACATGTGGAGATTCTGACCAACAAATCAACCATCAGGAAACCCAAGTCCTCCTTTTCAGCTCAGGGACTAGCACAAGCTCCACTACCCCAGCCCAAAGTGATACTAAGACCAGAACTAATGGGATATTCCAGAGCCCGGAAATGCTACTTCTTTGGTGAAAACCCTATGCTGGCTACAAGATTGTGAGAGCTGTAAACAAAAATAAATAACCAAGCAAGGAAACAAACAAACAAACAAAGGAAATTCAGTGAGCTGCAATATTCTCTCATGTCAGAAATGAAATGTGTGGTGCACTAGATAATGCTGGATTCCAACCTCCATCAGTCCTAGTCAGTACAGTCAATGAGTCTCCCCCAGGAATGTGTTAACTATGCACACATTTGGAGATCCCCTAGACAACAACAGCACCCTGTCAGCTGATCCTTCAACTCTGGAAGCACCACTGGATTGCTTCTGAAATGGATAAAGAAGTACAGCCAATAAACAGTATTTGGAGTTACACTCCAGGGACACCTTGAGAGCCACTCTTTGCCCATCCCTGCCTTATATCATCCAAGCTCAGCTGTGGAGAAGGTACAGCCAAAGCTGTGTAAGAATACAGGTGACTCACTTTATGAAAACAGTCTTTAATGATGTGTGCAGGAGGTGGCACGTCCTTAATAGTGAATTCAGATCTTTTTAGGCTTCCCTGCCAAAACACATAAACAGGGAGTTGGAGAAGTGTGGAAACTTTAGAAGAGACACCAAAGCCGAGAGGGTTTCTTAGAACTCAGCCTTTATGAGGTGACTGTTGCTGTTATGTGCTGTCAAGGTGCTTCTCAATTATGATGATCCCAACGGCATTTTCAAGGTTTGTGAGATGTGGCTTATCATTGTTACTGCCCATTGAGTTTCCATGGCCAAGCAGGGATTTGAACCCAGGTCTCCTGAGTCCCAGTCTGACACTTTACCCACTATACCACATTGGTTTTTTCCATGAGGTGACTGTGACACAAAAAGAGACCCTTCTAGACTTGTAATATCATGTACTTAACTGTAGCTACTCTAAATTTGTCTTGTGCTTGACTCAAGATCATTGGCAGGGCAAATGAAGAGGCTTTAAGAAAAAAAAATATTGGTACCAAATCATGCAAGCCCATTTTCCCAAAGGAGAGCTCCTTCTTGAGGATAATTTCATATAATCACTCATCTCATATTTTGCATTTCCTTAGAACTCACAGGTCAGAGACGGGCAAAGTAGGAGTCTCCAGATGTTTTTGGACTGGCAGTGCTAATGGTAAGGAATGCAGGCAGTTTCAATTCAACCACATCTGGAGAAACAGACTTGCCCACAACGGTCCTAGATGTATGGCCAGGGGAAGCTGTCCGAGAGAATGAACACAACATTTGAATTCCTTGTATAGATTGCTGACTAGATCACTGGTTGAAGCTTCCTTCAACACTGCCAGAAACATAAGGGTGTTTGCCACACCTGATGAAGCAAGACCAGGTTAGAGAAGGCAAGATAAGCTGGATGATATACGAAGCTCTGTTGTCCAGCAGAGCAAAATAGGCAAGAGGCAAAGAGGTTTCAGAGGTTGCCTGCTAAGATCTGAGACCTTCACTCTCAGGCAAAGGCATCTTTCTGTTTTACATCTGGAGGTGCACTTTTCAGCACAATGGTTCACCTCCAAATTTGCTGATTCCACCAGTTTGAGAACGGGGAAGAGAAGGATTGGAGGAGCATCATTTGCCCTTCTGAGAAGCCAGTTCTATCAGGGTTTGTCATTTAGCAGTCATTCCACCTGGTTGAGGAACCTTTTAACATTAAGTAGATGTGCCTGACTTTACTCCATTCCCTTTCATCCCTCTTTACTTTTGTGCCATGTCTTTTCAAGATTGTAAACCTAAACACAGAGATTGCCTTATCTTTTCTGAATGATATTTAAGTTGCTCTGACAGACTTTCCAGCTAAATGTTATGAATGAATGAATAAACGAATGAACGAATGAATGAACGAACAAAGACTTTCACAGGGCTCTTGGCTCAATTTCAAAAGTCTCCTGCAAAGAATCAGTTCAGAAGTCTGGCAAGAGCAAATTGTTACTCACTCAAAAGGCTACTGGTAGAGAAGAAGATGGAAAAAATAGAAAAAAGGGGGCAAAGAGACACGGAAGCCAAATAGGCTTCAGCACATGTGGCTTTGGTCTTACTCAACCCTTGGAAATGGCAAAGCAAACAAACAAAAACATGAAGTGTTTAGGTTGCCTCTTTTGAATTTTTTGGAGTACTTTGGAGACCCATTCAAACCTCCCACAATTCCTGGAGACGTCCAGGAGTGGGGAGAGAAAAACACATTTTAAAAAAATTATATATTTTCTATGAAGCAACATGAGGGTTGCATTATGGAATGGCCATGGAGAGGACCATGAAAATATTACTGTGAGTTTGGCTGCAGAGCCAGAGGTTGGGAGTTCGACTCTCCACTGTGCTTTCTTGACAGGAGCTGGACTCAATGAGCCATAGGGTCCCTTTTAGCTCTGCAGTTCTAAGATGATGACTGTACTGTTAATCTTTGCCACAAACACATCTTTGGGACACACTCCTTTGCCATCCAAGACAGTTAGCTCAAATAAGAGGCTCTTTCCTTAGGTGACCTTTTTTGTGAGGACATATACAAATACCTAATTTAGCTTTACTACAATACTGCTATCATCACTGATGTCCCTAGGGGAACAGCAGGAATGGATTTTAAAACCTGATGCAGAAAGGAGAGAAAGAATGATTCATGAAGAGAAAAGATGAGCAACTGGACTAGTTTCAAGAGAACACAGTGTTTTGAAGTTAAAACGATACAAAGAGTTCCCCTTTTATCATGCTAGACCTAACGGTGTATCTCGCTCAGCATTGTCCATCCTTCCCAGGGTCCCAGACAGAGAACTTTTTCAGTCTTGTCAACAAGCAAACCTTCAGCTTGAGTTACTGGAAAGTGAGTCTTAAAACAGGAATCGAGGAGAGTTTCATTTGGTCAGCATTTTATAGCAAATGGACTAGTGCTGTAGCAGTAAATTAGGGAGTACAGGCTCTCTTCATGAGAGCCTCCACAGCTACACCCACAAAGAGAGTCCAAAAATGCAGGCTGCTGTGTTGATTTGTATCAACAAAGCAATTCTAACGGTTTTAATCTCCAAGGTTTTTTCAAAAATGAAACTAGTAGATATTAAATAATTATGTGCCATCAAGTAAATTCTGACTTATGGTGACCCTTTCCAGGTTTTCTAGGCAGAGAGTACTCAGAAGTGGTTTACCCTTCCCTTCTTCTGCGGGGGATTCCTGGGACGGTGCAGCTTGCCCAAGGCCAGACGGCCTGGCTCTTCTTCCTGGAGGTACACTGGGGAACTGAACTCCCAATCTCTGGCTCCACAGACGGATACTTAACTCACTACCTAGCTGGATAGCGCAGTGGTTTAGGTATCTGCATGCAGAGCCAGAGGTTGGGAGTTTAATCCCCCACTGTGTAGCGCAGAAGAGCCAGCCTGTGTGGCCTTTGGCAAGCTACAGTCCCCGGATGCTCCCAAAATAAGGAAATGGTAAACCACTTCTGAGTACTCTTTACCTAGAAAACCCTGGAAAAGGACATCATGACTCTGAATTGATTTGACAGGACATGAATATTCTTAGTAGTAGGTACTAACCATCCAAGATTAAGCCTCTGCAGATATTTTGCCTTACAATAGGGGTAGTTCACAACAATATACTGTTACTGATTTCCTCCAACTACTGTTAGAATTTCAGCTAAAATCAAGGATGGCAGATGATACCACCTTGCCAAGAGAAAACTTTGATCCTATGAGTCCTGAATCAATTACACAACTGGAACTGACCTAATTTGCACTTTGTAGACAAATAGATGGTTCAGAACAGTATTATCATGTGGATTCTGAACTTCTCCAAACTTTCTGTCCAGTTCTGAACTCAAAAACTGTCTACAAAAATATGTATCTTGGGGGGAAGCTACACACACAAATGACACATAAATACAATATATATTGGTATGTGAGTACCACAGAAATGATACAGAACCTGGATGGAATGGATGCATGATTTAGAACATTTTAAAATGCCACAGAAAGGGTACTGCTTGAGTCATACAACCCTACTTTAGGTATCCTTTGAATTAACTCTGACACCCTGTTCTGGAATTAACTGGTACTTCTGTCTTGGTTGCAAGCACAGACTAGGTTTTGGAACCATCACAATAGAACTCCTTCAGATGTTTAATGCCGGAGCAGCCAACAACAGAAAGCAAAACAAGTGTGGTTGAAATGGTAGAACAGAAGAGAGACAGAACACTGCAAGAAGAACCCCAGGATGATAAGTTCCTACTGTGAGCTCCCAAACAAACTAGCCATAGCCTAAATATGTTCCACTGGGATAGCCTCTTTTCACAGGAGTCCTTAAGGATAGCTGTTGTAGGGTGAGACATAAAGCTACTAGTTGTTTGAGTACAGCTTGTGGGAGAATTTAAAGTTTTAATTGTGAATCTGCTACCATGAGACTAAGGAAGATAATGTTTGAAGATAATGTATTGTTTTCAGAAGGCTGGTAGGGTTCAGCTGGTTGTGCTGGAGAACTATCACTCTGAAGCAGATTTGAAATCTTCTCCTGTTCAAGGCCCCAGATCTGGAACTAACTACTGGTCCAAACAAGAGCACTGCATCGTCATATGGCAGGGAAGCATCACAGTACTATGAACAATAGGGAGCTTAAGCAGGCTGTTCTTTCCCCACATCACCCTTTACTCCAAGTGACACCTTTAGCAATCTTCAGCATGCTCAGTCCCTCACCCTATTAATCTACATGCTAATATAAATTACCCCACACTATGTGAATATCAAGAATGCAAAAGCCACCTTTTCTTCTCTGACCTTGCTCTCCCATTCTGCCTTTAGAGAAACAAAACTGGGAGATGCAATAAGAAGTTGCAGTGCACCCTCAGACTTTAACAGGAACAGTTCAGAACAAGAGCTGGGTGATGGTCTTCAGGGCCTACAGAAGGGGAGGGGGGTAAGGAGGAAGGAAAGGCAGGGTGGAGCTCACCCCATTCTTTAGCTATGGTGCTAAAATCACCAGTCTGTATATTTTATTGTCATATCACAGGGAGGATAGGAAAGGAAGTTTCCAGAAAGGGGGAAATGAAAAAATATTGCATTTGAGCCCCCATATAGCATGTCTTAGTTAATTTTAATTTCATATCACACAATCTCTTAGGAATACACACACACAGAGAGACAGAGAGAGATACCTACGAAGTGGTACTTTACTGCATGCACAGAGAGTCACAGAAACCATTGCCTCACAGGAGGGCTATCTTCCCTCCCAACAAATTGCCATAGGATCACCTAGCTTAGTTATTAGAAGGAATCATATCTGGATGACAAGGAATGGACATGTGCAAGCAAGCCCAGTGGGGAAAAAAAAAAGATAAAACACAGCAAAAATTGAAAGTGGGAGTGGCTTTGATATAGATCCTGGAGAGGATGAGACAAGAAAGACATTTAGGATTTTTAAAAATCTTGTTGCAATATAATGTTGACATGCAAGCCAAAAACAAAACAAAAAAACCCAAAAATGAAACAAAAGCATACAGTCAAGTGTGGGTTTAAGTTACCAATGCAAATTATAGAAACAGAAGTAGGTAGGGAAAGAAAATCCCAATGTTTGCTACAAAAGTGAGACCCACTGGTTTAGCTGAATGAAGATTTTGTGGTCCTGACATCTGGGAAAAGGGGGACAACGGTTAAAGTATAAATGTCCCTAGACAAAAAACAACACTTATTCAGGTGTATGGACTATTATCTGGATTTTGCAGATACATACATGCAGAGAGAGCAGGATGGAACTTTTATTAGAAGCAGATTATATGAAATTCTGCCCCATGTACCAATGTTGGTGGGAATGTGGGGTAGTAATCTATAGATAAGAAATACAGCAAGTTATTTTGAAGCCTAGATATATGTAAAAGAATTGCAGCAACTCCTCACAAAAGCAGAATTGATGAATATTCTGGCACTGATCAGTTAAATCTAAGTGGTTTCTGATAGGTCAGACTGACCTGCGAGACTCACATTCCCAAGAGCACCCATACTGTGCAAGCACTTTGTGTGAATTCTTTCTATACACCAACCACCCCCTGAGACACTCAGCCTGACTTAGCCACGAAGAACACAGGAACAAAGCAAGGTTAAAGACAAACTTATATACTTGCAAATCTAGCACCTAGTAAGCCAGGAAATGAACGATGAGGAAGATACAGCCTTTCACATGTTTTGAACTACAATTCTCATTAGTCCCAACAAGCATCGTTAATAGCAATAGAATAGGTGCTTGTTGTCAAAAGCATGTGGAGGACCGGGGTAGCCAGAAGATTAAGAGTACATTTTTTGAACATAAACACTGATCCATGATCCATGAGCTTTGGAGCAGAGGCAAACTTTATCAAATCTATCCAACGACATAAAGGTTTCCCCACCCATCAAAATGCCCTGAAACTGGACTTGTTTGCCATAGAACATGAGACTGCCCTCAAGAAGTTGCGATGCTACTACAACGGATGCACAGCTGGTTAATAAGGGCTTAGGTTGCTTGGCTTAAATATGGCAGGGTGTGTAGATATTCAGTGGAATACAACAAAAAAAGAGAGGTCATCATAAGGCTATGAGACCTGGCTGCCCAGGGAACATACCGGTCTCCTCCCACTACTCTGACTAACACGATTCATAATACAACTCCTTGCACTGAGGAATGGGCACAGCCTCTTATCTCGCATCTTACCTTTCAGTGTGAAAGAGCCCTGATTCTGTGGTATTTCTGATAGTCCTCCATTTCCCAATGGGAGGAGTCTCAATGTCAGGAATGAGCAGCAGCTACCAGGTCCTTTGCGCAGAGTATGTCTATACGAACTGCAGGTGTGGGTTGGAGGTGGACTTTACCTGGCCATGCTCTCTTGCAACATGTTTCTGTGTCATTATTTCGTAATTCGTATGTTGCTCACATCTCTCACCTTTTCTCCAATGAGTACATGGCTCTCCTCCTCACTATCTCCACAGTGACCACTGAGGCAGGTAGGTAAGGCTAAGAGTGTGTGACTGGCCCAAGGTCACCCAGTGAGTTTCATCACAGGGCAGTCAAGCTCCAGAAGTGGTTAGGCTGGATAGCCTCCACCATCCTAGGCTAAAAATGATGGCTGTTGTGTTATTGACCATTAATCTGTCTGGTTTCTGTATTTGCATGGACACTGTGAAGGCAAGTGTCAAAATATTAATATATTTTAAATCCATTTTTCCCCTTTAATTTTTTGGAGCATTTTACAATAGCCTTAGTTTATATTCCAAACTGGGGATTCCCTTTCCCTCTTATCTATGACACTGTTTCCAACTGTGTAAAAAAATTTTTTTCCTTGCTCAAAAAATAAACGAAGCATTGTCAAGGGATTGAAAAGGGTAACAGGAGGGAGGGTAAGAAAAGGATGCTTTAATCCAGAACGAAGAGATGTTACCCTGAGCCTTCAGGATACAGCTTAGTATAAATGGAAACAGATTTGAGAAAGGAGGGGGCACAAAGGCTCAGTCTTATCAATGGACAAGAAAAGGAATCCACCAAAGATTAAGGAAAGGACTACAGAACAACAAGGCTTGCATGTGTTCAACAAGAGAGTGCAGGAGCTACTCAGTTGATTCTTTGGAAAGGAACTGATGACTGTACGAGATTCACAGAGCTGGAACTGGATGTCACAAGGCCAGTCTTAGTCTCCCAGCCCAGATTTTGTGCATGGACAAACTAGTTTGCACCCCATGACTTGTAATGGTGATCTAGGCCCCCACATTGTTCCCTCCAGCAGTGAACTCTGCTGGCAAGTGCCAAAAGAAATGGAACCAGAATGAGGACACTCAGGAACACAAGAGGCTATCAGCAGCCTGAAGATATGCAAAAGTACAAGGCATTTTTGTAATAATCCATCTTCTCCCTCCAAAGAACCACAGCTCAATCAAATGTGAGAATGCTCAGTGGCACCTAGGAACCAAAAAATGTTACCTGGGGAGGGGAACCCCCAGAAAACTACAGAGATGAATTGCTGAGCTTCCTGGGGTTTACAGTTTCCTGGAGGAAGGCTTGGCTGGCTGAAGTCCTGAATAGGAGGAGTTCTCCCTGTTAGGTGGTCAAGATGCACTGAAATATTTTAGAGCAAGTACCACGTTTATATGTATGGAATCAAACACTACTGGAGTAAAGGGACAATTGTGGAACTTCCCTTTCACTGGCCCAGCCTTATGCTTCCAATTCCCACCCCCCTCCAAGAAACAGGAAGTGTTACAGCTAAAGGACACACAGTAGCAAGATTACTTGTAGTAATAAGGCAAAACAGGGATTGGAGATAACAGAAGAGATCACTGAGAGAGGTTACATATCAGTGGCAGTGAGTATGGTTTTGATAGTATTACCTTACAGCTTTTGGTAGGTGTATATGTCCTCACCATAGTTGTTGGTAAAAGGAGTGTTGCAGACAAAACTACAACATTACACATCTCATGAATATTAATATTTGCCCATGGATGTTGATAATAAATATAACAAATACACCAAACACGTCTAAGACATTCAGGTGACAGTCAATATTCACTGGTGCATTTGAGATGCTGGAGATTTATAATATTCATTAGGGAGTGTCAGCATCCAGGTGTGAATGTTGATGTCTACCAAATCATGGACATGGATTTGCTGGTAATGTTAATAAACCCCTGCGTTACAACAACCTTATGTCCTCCCCCTCCGAAAGAGTCACACTTAAGAAGCTGAAGTCAGGGCTGGGTGGTATTTCAAACAAGAGTTTTATGACAACTGAACTGGATGACTGCATGAATTAACTGAGCTGGGTCCATTTTTCGTGATAAGAGACATACCGACCAGTATATCTCGATGTTCTCTACAAAAGGAGAGAAAACTGGGGCCTCTGGGTGGGAGGAGGCGTGAGGCATGCTGCTTTGAAGACTGCTCTTCCACGCCCATGCATCCAGGTCAACCTGCAGGTTCCAGCGGGAGCTCTTCCCCATGCCGTGGATATACCACACATGCACACGGAGACATACACACACACACGCACAGAGACACGTCTCTTGGGATCCACGCCAGCAATAAGCATGATGAGCAGTACACAGAACTCCAGCATTTCAGCACAAGGAAAAAATAGCTTCTATCCTTGTAAATTTGATCTCCTCCTTACCCCACCTTTGTCTGGGGCTAACAAGCTCTTTTGATGTGGTTCTGAAGACAGAGGTGGGGAGGGGTGGTGGAGAAATGCCCTGTGGAGGAGACTGGGGAAATGGCAAAGGAGGGGGGAAAAAAATCATTCAGATAGAAGGGAAGACAAAAAAAAGGGGGAGGGTTATCCATTGTAATTTCTGGGCCGGCTCAGGATGATGTCATAATGGCAGGCAGCAAATGCAACGGCCAAATTCTGGGCACCCTGTAAATCTTTCTGCTCATGTGACCTCTAATACTGATTTGGCCGAAATACCAAAGATTTCTATCATTTTATATGTAGGAGAGTATTTTGGGTTTGTAAAACATCACAACCCCTCCTCCACCCACTCTTGGGATACTGCTGCCAATTTCCTACTGCTGCCAATTTTCATATCTCTCTCTCTCTCTCTCTCTCTCTCTGTCTCTCTCTCTGTGTGTGTGTGTGTGTGTGTGTGTGTGTGTGTGAAAGAGAGAGAGAGAGACAGAGACAGAGAGAAGAGGAAAGGATGGGGGAGGAGGCACAGACCTCACTCTCTACCAGCACACACCCCTTTCGCTACTACAAAGGCATCTCTAGCAATCACATTTGCAATAGTACAAATCCTGCCTGAACCGCCGCCACCATCACTACGATGCCCCCTCCTTACACCTGATTTTCATGCATCCTTGGGTAAAAGACAAAAACGTACGAAAAACCCTCTCCAGATCCTCTGTCATTTTTATAGGAGTTGCCCAGTCCTTTATAGTGTCAGATGGGAACAATGCAGTTACCCGTAAATGAACGAATGAGAATGAATGAATGCAAACAACTAGCGATACACCATGAGAGGCAACCGCCGCTCCTTCCACTGGTCAAATCCATCAGCACTCATTAAAATTATAATCATCAGTACCTCGACTCAGTCAGTGCCAACCCTGCTCCCCTCTCTCCCTCCCCCTCCAAGCCAGACAGACAGAAATTATACTCAACAAAAATGGATGCAATTTGGAACAAACCAATCACAGGTTATTTTCTGCAAATCCCCCCCCCTCTATAGATATATACATACACATACATATGTGCGCGCACACACACACACACACACATGTGTGTATATATATATTATATATATATTATATATATATTTATATATATATATATAAAATAATATAATTAAAATTATATATATATATATATATATATATATATATATATATATATATATATATATATATATATATATATATATAATAAACATATATTTAAAATTGCTCCATCTTCCACAATCTTCCATGTTAAAATTTGAGGAAGCTGAAAATAATCCTAAATATTAAGATACATTTTAAAAATAATCTATAAAGACACAAAAACATCTCTTGCAATAATATCTAGTTGCTATGCCAACAAAAAAAAAAAGAAAAAAAAAAGGAAGGCGTTGGGAAAGGAGAGAATTATTGACCCCTTCCCCAGACTGACACAGTCACATCAGAACAAGGGAGGAAAGAAAAGGGGGGATAGTGGGGCAAGGGGTGTGGTGGCTGCTTACCAAAGATGCTGATTTGATTGTGGCAAAGCGTTCTCGGTTCCGGTAGTGGAGGGCCTGATTCTGGACTGAGTGGGTAGGCCGCAGCTCAGGCCTGCGCTCCCCGTGGCCCACCTCATCCCTTATGAATACATGATCCTGCAGAAATGGATAAAAACAAGGAGAAAGTCCAGTTGTGCTCTTTCTTCGCTGGCTGCCTCTCTTTCACCCCTCTTTTTGCACAAGCCCTGCTGTTTGAAATGCATAGTTTGGCTCTCTGCTAGTCCCTGCAGCTCTCACAGTACAAAATGAATAAGCAACACATTGCAGCCTTCAGTTAGGAATGTCAGCTGATCGCTAGTGGGATGCCTTCTGAATCCCTGGCAGAATTTTTTTTTAACCTCCAGAATTACATATGTGCAAAAAAGAGAATCAAAAACACAAAGCACTGCAGAGCAGTCAGAGTCCTCAGAAGGGCTTGCTTGAAACACTGCACCCAAATAATCCCTTTAAAAACATGGTTTCCATGGCTAGCAAAGATGCTGCTGCTGCTGTTGCTGTTGCTGCTGCTGCTGCCTTTGAGCATAGAAGCAAGGATCTGCCACATTCCCTTATTCCAGCCTGGCTTTTCCTTTGGACTTGTTATCTGTTCTGGAGAAGAAGCATTTCTGCTTAAATAGGTGCAGGTTGAAGGAGACCAGTCTCTCTCTCTGTCTTGTGCTGGAAAGACTCTGTGACCACTCAGGGATCCTGCTTTCTAGTCATGATCGTGCACGGTTCTAGCATTTTCTCTCCATAGCCTTGGCAAGGATTTTTTTACATTTAAAGAGACAGACCATTGTTTAATACAAATTATCTTTGCTAAGTTTTTCTTCTTTTTCTTGGTCTAAAGCATCAGGAAATAGGGATCTGACATTACAAAAACACATATTTCAGTGTCGTGTCCTCTTTTTCTCTCCCATGCACATATACACACACATACATGTTCTTCAAATGGCTACATATGCCATTTGAGAACTGGCATCCTTCCAGTACAGTATCCCTACATCTTGGACAAGGAATGTATGATTTTCTACTTTAGCTCATATGTGGACATGCATTGCAATCCATCTGCCTCAGTTACTTATCTGCACAGTGGGAACAAGACAGTGGCCTACACCAGGAGTGGGTATTGTTCAGGTTTAACCCAGGTGCTTTAACTACAATAAAATCGCTAGATCCGTGCACTAGCTGAAAGGACATAGGCTCAGAATTAAAATGTAGAAGCCAAGCACATTCTGTTCCTAGTCATTTGTTTTCAAAGCAGAACCAAGCTGAGCTCATTGTCCTTTCATGCTAGGGTCCACTCTCAGTTATCCTAAGCTTTCTTTATTTCAGCTACCTAATTCAAAATTTAAAAACTCTTTGCTGTTGCTATTACTAAACCATTGGAATAGTCTAAGTGTTTCAGGTTAAGTGCATATATGATCAGGTAATGGTATGCCCCTAACAAGAGAATCCTGTTCCATAATTAGCTGCTAGTCTCTACACTGGAGTAACTCAAATGTTTCATTCTGCCTTTTTCATTACAACAATCCTTCTCAATGAAGAATAATATTAGCTGCATTTTAAAATCATCCTCCGTATAGCATTAGAGGGCGTGGCACATGAAGGCTAAGACCTGCCCATCTGCCCTGTCTTTCCTTTTCTAAATACAGCCAGCGAGATGCCTTGGGGAGGCACCCGTGCAGGGCAAGAGCTTTTCAGAAAACAAATGTCAAAGCTGCTAACTTATCACATCATTTTCCAGTAAATGGGTGACAAGGGCATCAACAATCTTGGACCTGATCGTCATTAACGCAGAAGAACTGGTAAACAAGGTGGAAGTAGCAGAAACTTTGAGTGGAAGTGATTGTGTACTCTCACAATTAGTTTTACAAGGGAGACCAGAACACAGCCAGACATATACTCTGAGTTTTAAGGACACTGATTCCAATAAGATTATACTGGGTGAGATCTCATGGTTGGAAATACCCCAAAGAGAAAGGGGTATACAAGAAATACTGAATGCATAACTGTAAACAATTCTAACAGCAAAAGTATCTAAATAAAATGGGTGGCTTTTCCGTAAACTGAGAATTCAGAAGGACAAATATAAAAAATGGAAGGAGGAGGAAATCATTCAGAAATAATACATACAAATAGCCAATATTTATAGGAAGAAAGTAAGGAGACTAAACTCCAGAGCAAGCTCAGTCTACAAGAGAGGCTGAAAATAACGAAATGGGCTGATGTGTTTAGAGCAAGCACAACGATGAAGCAGTGGGTGCACTGCATGGAGAAGATGGAGCAAGGCATATGAGGGTAAAAAGGTGGAACTCACCAACACTTCACCTTTTTCTGACCCACTGAAAGCAGTGCTCAATCGGGTGCACAAAATACACAGGACTGTAGCCTAAAGGATCCGTATCATCCAGAATGTGGAAGGAAAAACTGGACACCACCACTTCATCTGTGTTGGGGCTGTAAAAAACGCCTCCTGATTGAGTAGGTGCAGGATGGAAGAGTTCCTCTACTGCAGGCTAGAACAGCTTGGTGGCTATTTATTGAACTTAGTGCATTAGAGGGAACTGATTGTTAAGTCATCTGTGTTAGGATATAATTAAAGCAATGTCTGATATAATTGTCTCAGAGTTACATATTTAAATGACATTTTTGTTTCTGTATTGCTGATCTTGTATTGTAAGCCACTTTGAGTAGGCTGCGTGGAAAAGCAGCATCTAAAATAAAACTGATGATAATAATGATGATGATTGCTTCACGTATCTTGATTTCAGTAGGCTTTCAACAAGGTCACCTACAATATTCCTGGAACCAAGCTTGTAAAATGTAGACTAGACAGTGCTACTGTTAGATGGATTTGTTCCTTGACTCACCATGACCCTAGTAGATCCTTCCAACTCTACAATTCAATGATTCTATAATCATACAGCAAAGGGAATGAAAGCCCTCAAAAACATCATGAAATTGCAGTGAAGCTACAGAAAGGGTGTCTGAAACTCAGAGGAAGACAAATGCATTATTGTCTGATAAAATATGCGTGAGAGCCCTTAATCGGGTCAACGCTGTGGTGGTAATGAAGGAGAATAAACACTTTTTCTCCTCTGACATTGCATCTGCTAAGTATCATTCTAGCAGATCTTCCAGGTGGTGGACAGCACTTTAAAATATGGCCCAAGAAGAGATGTAGTAGAACCATCAGCAGTACCCTGTTACATGTTCTCAAGAACTCTTTGAGAACCAAGTTACCTGTATCTATTATGACTTGAACTTCAAAAACAATGAAGTCCATAAAGGTTTACTGTCTGGCCATTTTGCTGAATGAGTTTCAGTTATTGGATTCTAATACTGAGGATAAGATGTTTGGTCATCCTCAGATTCATTCTAAGAAGTCACAGATATGCAGATAACAATCTTAATTTTAATCAAGTGCAAGTAACACTGTTCTGAACTACTGCATAGTCAGTGTAGTGGAAGCAGATGAGGGTGAACTGAGACTCACTCCAGACACAATGGAGATATGACTGGCTGGTTGCTCATTAGTCACTGGGAATGCTTTTCAACCGATTCCACTAAAGACTATCAGGTTCACAGTCCTGTGTTGCTTGTTGAGTCAGCACTGCCGTGAGAGGCGTAGTCTGTGGCCCGAATCACCTTTTAACAGTTCTGACAGATACATCAGTTGCAACCTTGCTTGGACAAAGGTATTTTGCCTGCAGTTGCACATGCTCCGATAAAGTTTTCTTGGACTGCTGCAATGCAATGTACATGGATTCATATTTAAATATAATTTGAGAACTTCAGGTGGTTTGGAACAGCAAAGATTGATTTTTAAAGGGAGGTCTAACCACATTTTGTCTGTTTTCTCAGCTTCTGTGACTCATGGTTAAACTCCAGGTGTATTCAAATAGCTATGTTCAGTCTTTAATGTTCTAAATGATTTGGGACAAGGTTACCTGAAAAAATGACTTCTCACATGTGTACATACCTGATCTTTAAGATCTTCCTTAGAGACCCTACTCCAAGCATCTGCTGAATGGAGGGAAGCATCAACTACCAAGGAAAGCATGTTTTCAGTCATGGCACTCCATTTTCATGGCAATCCATTTGTAAAGCACTCTTCCCAAAGAGATTCAAGAGGTTTTCTTGTAACTCCTCTGATATTTTTTTTCTGGCACTGCACAGAGACCTTTCTGTCCAGCCTCTCTTTACCCTTTTACACAAAGCTGTAATTCGGACTTCTCAGTTTTAAAATCCATGTGATCAGATTTGCAGTGGGTTGAGTTCTGCTTTGTTGTAGTTTTTATTTCATTCAATTTTTAAAAAACTGCTTAAAGGAATCCACCTAGATAGCTTAATGTAATAAATGGCAAAGATTCTGATGCGCGCAACAGAGAATTGTTGACAAAAAACAAGGACTTTGACCAGAGATCAGCTTCTAAGAGAATTCACAGTTTACAAGGCTCCTTGTGTACAAACAGCAAGTGTCAGGACAACTGCTGAACGCAATCACACACATAAGAATCCAACCATATGCTGACTATCATGGGTGTTTTCCTAACAAACAATGAATGCTATTAAAAGTAGATCAGCAATCAGCCTGTTGATCACACACCTGATCTTGGGGTTGTTTGTTCTCACGAGGACAGAGCAAGGATGAAGCAAGGAGCAAGTATATGAGCAGTTGACCTGACACAAAAGAAAAGCAGCTTCTGAGTTCCTGCCCCTCACCAGAAATTGTATTTCTTTCAACTCAGTTTAGCCTGTTATCTCTCTGAAGATATAAATGTTCAGAAGATAATCGTTTTTGCTTAATACATAGTGTTGATGCTGTATAATTCCAACTACAGGAAATTGTAAGTTGGCACCCAGTTTGGAAGGCATAACTGCGGTGTCTCCATGACGTACAGACCAAATCATTCAACTCCTTAAACTGAGGAAGAAAAAGGGGGGCTTCCAAAAGCAAGGCCGCCTTCCTGTTAGTTATCTTAATGGAAACAAGGTGTACTATTATCTTAATGGAAACAAGGTGTACCTCTAACTATTAAGAAGTTAGCTCATGTACTCAGTCAGGTTCAAGTGAATGCCCTTAGGTTTCACCCTCACCTGTCTCCCACTTCTTGTCATGAACCCATATGGACCCCAAGCAATATATCTGTGTCCAACATATTTTCTGCATTCAATTTAATTTCAGCCTAATTCTGCCAACTATACATTCTCCAGACTTTAAGAACCAACTTCCTAAGAAAAGCTGCCAGGCTTCGCAAGACAAGATTTCATCATAATGTGGAATACTACCCAAGAGCAAATTTGGGGAAAATAATACTAGATGATATGGTTGTGCATATAGGTGTACTTTAGTTTCCACTTTCTGAGCAAGATGACTGCACGCATGATAGTCATTTAATCAACGTGTGTTCGGCACAGCATGAAAATAATTGTGTAGCTGGTGTTGTCTGTACCACCTTTTGCAGTGGTCTTTCCTGTTCATTCAATGGTAACACCATAATTGTAGCAGACAGCCAGAAGAGAATGCCACAGTGTATGTAGAAACTTCCTCAGTAGGGGCATTTAACATCAGGTCACATAAGGGTTTAAGCACAGCAGGGACACTGTCTGGGTGGCTTTTAAAGCATAGTTCTACAGCTGAAGAAAATTTACAGAAGATACCATTTTGAGCAAATAGTTCATATTTTTTTATGGCAGAAGAAATCATACTTCTAGGAAGAACACCATGTTTCTCCTTGTAAAGACTGACCATCAGTCTTAACACCAACCTATCACACGTTCATAGAAGTAATATGCCTCTAGCAGGTTCCATTAAAAGCAGCAACAGAAGCATTCTTTGAGCTAAATGGGGTTGTCTTCCAAAGAATAGGCTAAATCTGTATTTTTTAATCTTTAAATGAAAGGTAAAAAAAATCTGCATATGCATGAGTGGCAAAGAATCACATGATCCTGTATGTGTGTATATATATATATATGCCTATGTGAGTTAACTGGTTTATTAAGGACAGAGGAACGCAGCGGGAGACCTGTGTTTCAGACAGGTCAAGTCTGCAACAACACTTGAAATGTGTGGGTATACCTATGAAGGTTGCATGCACTTAGAGGAAGGCTAGCTTTTAATCAAGTGTCAAGATTTAAATATTTAATTTCAAGAAATGTTTCTTGTGATCCCAGTAGAGAATGTCTCTGTCTCATGTATCTATATTTAGTTGTACACACGATCTCTAATAGCATTCAGATAACCATGTCAGAGGCTGGAGGTTACAGTGCATCTTCCATTAAACAGATACTGCCTTGCCACTCTTGGCTACACTAATCTTTACTCAGAGATACTCAGCACCCTGATCAAAGAGCTAGAGTTCACACTTAGGAGGGAGATTCAAAATTTTAAAATGCAACTGAGGACACCATTCCTGTTATTGAATGAAATAAGGCACCTTCTCTTTCTGTGGAACCACAAGACCGTCTGAGAGCCTCCAAGAGTCCTGGATTGAGCCAATCCATTTTTAAATTGGAGAGGGGGGGCCCAACCTCAGCAGGCAAAGAGGGCCTTTTGTTGTCCCCAAGACCTTTTAAGGGCTACACAGACTGCTACAAATGAAACCGAGACTGAATGGCCAAAAGTCCACCTGTGATTTTGAAAAATTGGTATTTTTCCCCAGTGGTGCAGGGTGGACTGCAGCTTATTTAAAAATTGAAATGTAGTTCCTATGTGCGTCCAGAAGCAGTGAATCACCTTCTTCCCCTTTGCATGAATGGGGAGGTACTGGTGGGTTGGGTAGGACACAAGAATAGATTATATTACTCACCAATTTTAAATTATTTTACTGGCCTCTACTTCGGAATTAGCAATCCATCTGCTCATTTCTTTGCCATTTTAACCCTATATTTCCAATGCATTGTGGCTAATATGAACCTCCTTGGTATAGTAGTCTCTGCCCACTAGGTGTCTTCCATGGTTTGGACCTGAGAGTCCACAGGATGTTAAGCAAGACCACAATGGGACAAGAATAGGATGCATCTACCAATTACTTGTGTGTATTATGCTGGTTATCTTCCAGGGAACATGCTCCTGGAAGGAAAACACACGTCTAGAGCACCTAAGAGGGACCATCCCCACAGAGGGAGGGAGAGAGAGAGAGAGAGATTGTAAGGAAGAAGTTGTTGTAGCAGGAGTATAGCTTCAGCTGGGCTGCTAAACTGCCAAGCAGACTGCTAAGTGTTCAAGAACTGGAATCACAGAACCGTAGACCTGGAAGAGACACCAAAGATAATCTAGTCCACCTTCCTGGCAATGCAAGAAATCCCAGGCAAAGCATTCCCCCACTTTGGTTTAAAATTTTCTGATGACAGTTTCCCACCCCCTTTCAGGAGTAATCTGCTTCATTACTGAACGTTTTTTACTGTTAGGCAGTTCTTCCTGATGTTTAGTAGAAATCTCCATGAAGTTTGAATCCATTGGTCTGGATCCTACTGTCTGGAGCAACAGAAAAGAAGACTGCTTCATCTTCCACGTGACAGCCCTTCACATATTTGAATATGCCTTATCATATAACCCCTCCATCTGTTTCCACAGCTTTTTTACTATCTCAGTTGCCCTTTTGTGCATATGTTCCGTTTTCCTGATACACTTGTTAAGCTGGGGTACCAAAAATTGGACATAGTACGCTGGGTGACATGTGCCCAACCAGACTATTATTTCTCTGGATCTGGACACTATACTTCTGGTGCAGCCTACAATGTTTGCAACCCCAACACTATTAATTTGTCTACTAAGACTCATACATCCTTTTCACATATATTACTACCAAGGCACATGTCACATATCCTAATTTTGTACATCTGACCTTTCCTGCCTTATAAAAATCTTTATATTTTTCTCTGTTGAAGAGAAAATTTATTAATCATAGATTTACAAAGTTGGAAGGGGGCTATAAAGCCAATTGAGTCCAACACCCTGCTCAATGCAGGAATACAAATCAAAGGATACCTGCCAGGTGGTTGTCTACATTTCTCCTAAATGCTTCTAGTGTTGGAGCACTCATCACTTCTCGAGGTAATTGGTTCCATTGCCAATTACCTAATTATCTTGATTCTGTTTTCTTAAGTATTAGCCACCACCAGTTGGGTGTCATCTGCAAATATAAGCATTCCCCCCACACTGCCATTGAAATTGTTAATCAAGATTGTACTTTCATTCAAGAGATTTATAAAGTTGAGACCAGGTCCAGGAAACAAACCTGTTAGTTTTCTTGTTAATTTTGTTAACTTGTTAATTTTCACCACAATAACAAGGAAACATTGATGAGCACTCTTTGGGTACTGTCCGAATTCACCTAAAGGTACCATTAGCTAGACCACATTTTACCAATCTGATTACAAGAATATCTTGTTGAAAACCTTGCTGAAACCAAGATGCAATACATGCATAGCAGTCCCTCTATCTACCAAGCTTTCAAGTCTATTGGAGATTGGCAGATCAGTCGGTCATGACATGGTTTTGAGATTGTTATGTATGATGCTCCTATTATTTCTACGGTATTCAATTTTCTTCTTCATCTCGTCATTAAAGTTTGCCTATTATGTTGCCCTTAAGCAGCCTTGTGGCACAGTGGTTAAACTGGTGTACTGCAGCCAAAACTATACTCATGACTGGGGTTCTATCCCAGGTAGCCAGCTCAAGGTTGACTCAGCCTTCTATCCTTCCAAGGTCGGTAAAATGAGTACACAGCTCGCTGGGAGGGGGGGCAATGTGTAGCCTGAATAATTAACTTGTAAACTGCTCAGAGAGTGCTTTAAGTGCTATGGCGCAGTATATAAGCAGCACACCTTGCCTTGCTAACTAAAAACATATATATTGCTTTTCTCTAACCATAGCCTAATCCTAACATGCTATTTGCTTTCTGGGCCCAATTCAAGATGTTAGACTGTCCAACCTCTTAGGAACCTATCTGGATGTTAAAGTCTTCAGGAGAGGCCATTTTGAGAATCCCATTATTTGCAAAGGCCTGCCTGACAGGCACAAAGAAAAGGGCTTTACTATCTGTCACTTCCCAATTGTGGATTGTACTCCCCTCACAACTGTGATGAGATCCCACTGTCATTGCTTGCAGGAAGGGTAGGAAAATGCATTTCTTCCACCTCACCTTTGCATTATGACAGCCTGCTTAGATTAGGGGAACTGAAATTGCACAGCCAGACATGGTTGCCTGGAGAGGTGTCAGTTGTGTCAGCAAAGCACACAACCACCACTCCTTCAAGCTGCCACAGCCACTGCTGCTTCTCCAACTTTCATTCCACACAGGATAATTCAAACAGGATACAGGTCAATGATTTTTGTGATAGTAATGGTTTCCATGCTTGCACTGCTTATTTTGTTTTCCCTTTGTTTTGATTTTAATTATTTTTATACCTGTTAGTCATCTTTAATGCTATAGTTTACTGGAAAGGCATTTTAAAAACTTGGTAAGTGAAAAATAGTAATCACTATTTCCCCTCTGCCACCTCTAATGCCTCCTTTATTTAACAAGCTCATCTTGCAGAGGGAAATTGTATAGGACAACCCTTTGAAAAAAGTTGGTGTAGGCACATAGAATCACAGATTAATGGAATCAGGAAGGGCCTCTAAGGCCACTGAGTCCCATCCCATCCTCAACATCAAAGTATTCTACTTTGCTAGTGTCCTCTGCTATGTTGGGCTGCCTTTGGAAAGTGTTTGGAAACTTCAGCAGGTCCCAAATGCTGCAGCCAAACTGTTAACTAGGATTGGTTACATGGATAACACAATCCCCCTGTTAGAGCAACTCCACGGGCTGCCAATCTGTATCTGGGCACAATTCAAAGTGCTGGTTTTAACCTGTAAAGCCTTAAGTGGCTTGGGTCCAAGCGATCTCAAGGACCACATCTCCCTCTTTGAGCCTGCTCAGATGTTAAGATCATCAGGGGAGGCTTTCCTCTTGGCTCTGCCACCTACACAGGTAAGTTTGGTTGGGAAACAGAAGAGGGCCTTCTCTGTGGATGCACCCAAACTCTGGAACTGCTTAACACAGGAAGCCAGGCTGGCCCCATTTTCGCTGTCCTTCTGCAAACAGATGAAGACCTTTCTCTTCGGACAGGCTTTCTTTTAGTGATTGTCTGAGAGGGGGTTTTTAATGGAGTGTTGTGCCTTGTTGCTTTGAATTTGTTTTTGGTGTTGATTCTGTTTACAATTTTTTGTGTGGCATTTGTTATGTATTTTTTTAATTTTTGTATGTGTACTGTTTTTAGCTTTTAAATATTGTATTTTAATGATGAAAGCCCCTTTGGATTATTTTTAAGGAGAGAAGTGTGGTAAAAATATTTTAGATAAATAATTAATTAATTAACTAAATGAGAGGGATGGTTTTGATGTGGCAGTACCTACAGTTGAAAGTTATGCCTGGAAACTTCTGAATTATTTTGCAAGTCAAAACCAACGCGACAGAAGGACACAATTCTTGATTACATGTGTTAAGTGCAGTCAAATCGGAACCAACTTATAGTAATCCTAATACAGTTTTCAAGGTAAGTGAGACATTTAAGGAGTGATTTTATCAGTTCCACTCCCCCAGTGAGTTTCCATGGCTGAGTAGGGATTCAAACCCTGTTCTCCAGAGTCCTAGTCTGTCACTCTGTCCACTACACCACACTGGGAGTTTTCTTGATTAGCTTTGTACTATTGAGACGGACTGGCAGTGAGTCTCTTGTGTTTCAAGACAGGAGTTCCTCTTGCTCTACTGGAGATTGCAGGAGCTCATCTGGTACTTTCTACATGGAAAAACACCCCTTCCCTCTTACAGGTGAGAGAGAAGGTTGGGTTTGCATGGCAAATTTCCAACAAAAAGATTCTCACTTAACAGAACTGCTTAGTGTGAAAAGAAATGGATGTGTGATTCTGCAGTTGAATTGACCTTTGAGATAACTACCTGATGTGGATCAGGGTATCTGTACTGTGGGCTATTTATTTGTGCTCTGGACGTTCTCTATGATTTCCTTTCAAAGCAACTTTGTTTACACAAGGCTGAAAAATTATCCATATGCAAGGGTGGGGAAAACCAATTTTTGACACCATTTGGAAACCAGCTCTGTGCTTCAAGCAACTGCATCGGGTGGGCTAATCTCTTCTGATCTCACAAACCACAAGGGACCACGACTACCACCCTTCAAATTTCTCTCATTATGCACAACTACTTTCCAGGTCATGGAATTTTCATCCACCCCTTTTAGTATAGTCTTTAAAACAACCCAACTTCCCTTCTTCCATTGCTGGCTTCAGCTATCCTGATGCCCTTCTGCTTGCTGCACTACTTAGATTTCAGAATCTTTTTTATGCACTTTCTTCTTACTGGTCCGCTCAGTGTTCTCATTCACTTTCATTCACAGGGATTTTATGAGACACCAGTTCTTCCCTAATCTTGATAGATTCTTCATGATTTTTCTTCCAGGTGTTTTTATTTACTGCGCTATATATATTTTTCTTAGCAATTCATCCAGTATTAATTCGCAGTGTTCAGAATATCTATTTGTGCTGAGGAACTGATCAAAACTTGTACAATAAATCTGGAAACTATTAAGGAACCTTTAACTTTCGAAAACTTTCCCATGTGCTATTATCTTATGTAAGCATATATTTGCACTATATTATTTTGAGTTCTTCTATTGTTTCACTACCTTTTGTGATTACAGCTCCAAGAGACTGGATGTTTGTAACCTTTCCCACAAGGTCATTCTTTTTCTGTATCTTTCAGGATCTTGAGTCCAATTCAACAATGTGAGAATTTGGTCCTGCTATTGTTGATCAACAGCTGCATTTCTTTAATACTTAACCTCTTTGCATTTATTTTCTCTTTTACCACTTGCACACAAAAATATGTGTTCATCCATGATCTGACTAAAACTCTGATTTCTCTAAACTAAACTAAAACAAAACTCTGATTTCTCAACACAGAGAGAAGAAAGGGAAGGGAAGGTGGTCGGGGGGAAAACGTTTCCTTTAGAAGAACAGCACCATGAATCAAACTTCCATGTCCTGCTTTCAAGCACAATGGCAAGGATTTGCTAGAAAAAAGGAAGGGAAGGATCAAACATCATCAAATTGGGAAGTTTCTGTCGTGTGGGAAGTGAACAAAGTGAGGACCTGTTTTTGAGTTGGTTTCTGGTACGACAAAGGGCTATGTAGGTGGAACATACACAGGCTCTGTAAGTCACCCATAAGTACCCTGCCTGCCTTATGGGCTGGCAGGGACAAAGTAGAGACAAAATCTCAAAATCTCAAGAGGAAAGGCAGACAGAAGAAATTAGTTACCTGAATGTACTATGAAACAGAGGAAAGACCAAAGTGTCTTCTCTAGTTCACATGGGACAACAGCTCACCCCTGAACTCATTGTGGGAAAGAGATAAGAGGAAATTTATTTATTTACAAGATTTTTTAGCCGTGCCATTACCAGTGTTCTCTGAGCGGCGGGCATCGGGCCTGTTACCTTTTTCTCCTCAGTATGTTAAACTTAAGCGTGCCAAGTGGTATATAGGAATGTTTTAAAAGTAACACTTAAAATGTTAAAAACACAACTTTAAAAATGTTATTCTTTAGTTGCATAGTTGCATTAAATCTTCTGTTTAATGTGAAAGTATTTCACCATTAATGTCTTAGGTCAACTCATTTTCTCCCAAGCTCCGACACAGAAATGTCTTCCAAGACGTGTCCATTTCAAGGGTGCCAATAGAAAATGAAAGCCTGCAGCCCAACATGCAATTCCATGTGGAGATTGGGTTTGTAGGAGAATCCTAGCTTTCTAGAGGAGTCATGTTCCACCTTTTAAAGAGAATGTTAAACATATTCATACCCCATGTGCATAATTTTATAGTAACTACTGACTACTTGGTCTGGGAAAGACCAAATTTCAATTTTCTTTGTCCAGAAGCACTTAATCATTGTGACCAGAGTCTCCTTGCTTTACATGATAGTGGAGGGATAATCTCTCAAGTTTTCTGTCCTGTTTGCCAGGTGATTTGGAAAACTTGTAAGATTCACATGCACCTAACTGTAAAGAGAAATAATCAAGGAATCTTGGATTACACTTAGAACTTTGATCCCTGGGCCTCAGGCATCACTGCATTACATAACAATTGTCTTTAAATATATGAACTGCCACATGGAAGGTGAAAAAAATATTGTTCTCTGAAGCTCCAGAGCAAGGAACGGCAGGTTACTCACATGTAATTGTAGTTCTTCGAGTGGACCTCTGTGATTCACACTGTGGGTGATCCGCACCTGCGTGGAGCCTCTTCAGAATATTCTAGAGCTTCTGCAGTAGCAAAAAACACATTAGAATAGACACACACCCCCTCGGTATAAGTACCTTGGCACCAGGACTCTCCCTTCAGTTGTGTCAACTGCCGCAAGGAGAAAAATATTGCATGGCGTGACAGAGGGGAGGTCGGGTGGGATGTGTGAATCACAGAGGTCCACTCGAAGAACTACAATTACAGGTGAGTAACCTGCCGTTCTTCTTCGTGGCCTCTGTGAATCACACTGTGGGTGACTAGCAAGCTGTCTTACCCGGAGGCAGGGTGTCACGCCAAGGCGGAAGCCAAAACAGCACGTCCGAATGCCGCATCAGACTTCTGTCGAACATCTAGTCTATAATGTCGGATGAAGGTAGATGGTTGTGCCCACGTAGCCGAGGCACAGATGTCGGGGAGAGGCACACCATGTAGGAATGCTGTAGAGGTCGCCAACGCCCTGGTGGAATGAGGGCGAATAGCTTGAGGGACCGGCTGTTGAGCAAGCTGGTATGCAAGCCGAATAGTAGAGGCAACCCAGCGAGAGATCGTCTGGGAGGTGACTTGTAGGCCTTTGTTAGGAAGTTGATAACTGACAAAAAGGCGTGGGGAACATCGAAAGGGTTGCGTTCGTGACAAATAAAAGGAGAGGGTCCTCCTGATGTCCAAAGTATGAAGAAGTCGTTCATGGGTTGTGGATGGTGACGGAAAGAAAGATGGGAGGTTGAGAGAGATGAAACTGAGACACCACTTTAGGGAGGAAGGAGACATCGAGGAACAGCTTTACTTTATCAGGATAGAATTGTATATAAGGGTAATCATGGCGTAGGGCCACAAGGTCGCTTGCTCGGCGAGCTGAAGTAATTGCAACGAGAAAGGCCGTTTTGAAGGAAAGTAGGCGGAGATCCGCTGAGGCTAGCGGTTCAAACGGAGGTTTAGTGAGTTGTTGCAAGACTAAGGTCAAGGACCATTGTGGAGAGGGCAGGTGAACGTCTGGGTAAGCGTGTGACAATCCCTTAAGAAAGCGCTTGAATGTGGGATGTCTGAAAAATCGAGCTGCTGGAGAGGTCGGTGGTTGGTACGAGACGATTGCCGAGAGATAGACTCTGATAGACGAGAGAGAAAGACCAGAAGATTTGAGATGGAGCAAATATCGGAGGACCGTGGAGAGAGACGGGTTGACGGCAGGAAGGGAAAGTGCTGTAGTAAAAGATTGAAATCTTTTCCATTTATACAGGTAAGCTTTCCTAGTGGAGGGCTTCTTTGCTTGACGGAGAACATCCATCAAGGAGGGAGAATCCTCCACACTGCCAGGTGCAGAGCAGGTAAGTTGGGATGAAGGATCCGGGAGTTGTATTGTGTGAGGTAGGCGGGGGAGGTGATAGACGTCGGAGGATAGGTGGTGAAGCACTGGGAACCAGGGCTGTCTCGGCCACCAAGGAGCAATGAGGATGGTGTTGGGTTTGTCCTGTTGTATTTGGACAATTACCCTGTGGAGGAGCAGGAATGGTGGGAAGAGGTATGTGAGGGTCTTGGGCCAGCGACCAATGAACGCGTCTCCTCGGGAGTGCTTGCCGATCCTGGCATGGGAGCAATACCGCTTGCATTTCCGATTGTTGCGGGAGGCAAAAAGGTCTAGAGTCGGTTTTCCCCATCTTTTGCACAGGTGGAGGAAAATTGTATGATCTAATTCCCACTCGTGGGGTTGTGAGTTTGTGCGGCTGAGAGAGTCGGCTAGGTTGTTGTCCTGGCCTGCGATGTGCAGAGCTGTGAGGCATATGTGGTGCGAGAGGCACCATTCCCATAGGTCGACCACCAAATAGAGGAGGCTTGGGGAGTGTGTGCCTCCTTGTTTGAGAATATATTACATGGCTGTGGTGTTGTCGGTGGCAATCTGGACCACCTTGCCAGCTAGGACGTTTCTGAATGCTTTGCATGCCTTTATCACCGCTGATAGTTCCAACTCGTTGATGTGGAGTGAACGTTCTCTGCAGGACCAATTGGCGTGTATTTTGAGAGAGCTGCAATGTGCTCCCCAGCCGGTAAGGCTGGCGTCGGTTGTGACCTGTATTTGAGGACGTGGTTGTTGGAAAGGGCATCCCATAGAGAGATTTGGGAAGAAGCGCCACCATTGGAGTTGTGAGGCAAGTTCGGGAGTAACTCTTAAAAGAGTGTTGGGAGGATCTGTCAGTGGGTCGAAAAGTGCGAGGAACCACGACTGTAGAGACCTCATCTTCAGGCGTACGTGTTGTACGACTGAGGTCATGGAGGCCATGGTGCCTAGTACACGTTGGACGAGGATGGAACCAAGGCGTGGGGGGTGAAACCTTGGAGGAGGAAGATGAAGTATTGTTGTTTGTTGAGCGGGAGGAATGCGCAAGCTCGGGTGGAGTCTATGGAAGCCCCGATGTAATGAATAACCCTTGTAGGGCTCATTTTGGATTTTTGCATGTTGACTGTGAGACCGAGATCGCGAAGGAGGGATAAGGTGAAAAGGGTGTCTCGGCGAGCTTTGTGGCAGGAACAAGCTACAAGGAGCCAGTCGTCTATGTATGGGGAGACGAGAATCTTTTGAAGTCTGAGGAAGGCAGCCACTGGGGCCGTGCACTTGGTGAAGACTCTGAGAGCTGTTGCAAGTCCGAAAGGAAGTCTTTTGAATTGGTAAGCTTGGGGCCCGAGTTGGAATCGAAGAAACTGTCTGTGGGAGGGGTGGATGGAGATGTGGAAGTATGCATCTCGTAGATCTATGACTGTGAACGGATACTGCCTCCATTTCCATCAACTCCCTCTGTCGCATCACATCGTCACTCCACCGTCCCAATCTCTACAAAAAGAGATACAAAATTTGCTCATAAAGGACGCAATAGAACCTACACAACAAAACAGCAACCGTTTTTTCTCTCGTTATTTCACCGTCCCCAAAAAAGATGGAGGTTTAAGACCTATTCTAGACCTAAGAAAACTCAATCAATATGTCATCACCACAAAATTCCGCATGGTAACCCTCGATTCCGTTCTACCTCTTCTCAGAAAAAATGACTGGTTTTGGACAATGGAAAGAACCCAGGTGTCAGTGGTGATGGACTGCCAGGCAGGTAAGTGTTTCGAGAGGAAAGGGGGTTGATTTGCGATCTTGGCCGGGAAAACATCAAACATGATGCTTGGGTTTGTGGTCATTGCGCCTTTGGATAGGTTGCTGGTGAGGTTTTTGTTTGTATTGTTGTTGTTTAAAGTATGGTGTGTAGAGGTTCTGACGTTGGGATTCGTGTTGGAACCTCTGGTAGGAATTGTAAGGTCGCCTCCATTGATTGCGTTGGGGGCGCTGTTGATAAGTGGGATACACGCCCCATCTTTTGGCAGCGGAACGTTTCTTCTGAACATTTTCTAAGATGTCATCAGTTTCAGCATTAAAGAGACCAGTGCCATCAAATGGGAGGTCTTCAATATGTGCTCGGGCATCTTCCGTGAGGCCGGCTGTTCTTAGCCAGGAGAAACGTCTGAGCGCGACAGAGGTAGCCATGGATTTAGCCGTGGTGTCTACCGTGTGTTTGGCAGAGAACATTTGCTGTTTGGCGACAGAGAGACCCTCCTGTTGGAAGGTTTGTGCTAACACTTTCTTGTCTTCTGGTAAAGAGTCAAGAAAAGTGGCCATGTTATCCCAAAGAAAGCGTTGACGTGCCCCCATAGCTCCTTGGTAGTTAGCTACCCTCATAGTAAAAGCCGCTGATGAGTAAAGCCACCTGCCCATAGAGTCGATTCTTCGACTGTCTTTGTTAGGTGGGATAAGGGACTGTCGGTTTCAAGATCGGGATTGTGAGGCCTCGACAAATATCGAATTTGGGGCTGGTTGTTTCTGGAGAAAAAGTGCTCCAGGGTCGTGTATCCGATAGAGATTATCGATTCTTTTCGAGACTGAATGAGAGGAGGCTGGTTTAGTTCAAGATCGCTGAGTGGTGCTAAGAAGAGTTGGTAGCATGGAAATATGGACTGGGGTAGTTGTGTCCTTGGAAATAGGATCATAAAGGTGATCCTCCGGTTCGGTTGTGGGGCGATGGATTTGAAGATCCAGTGACTTAGCCATGCGGATCATGAGTTGAGCGTAAGTTTGAAAATCCTCTGCTGGGGATGGAGGATCTACATCTGCGAGGTCGGAATCTGCCGATGTGAGAAGCACAGATGGAGTTTGTGGTCGAGAACCATGTTCTGAGAACTCGGGATTGAGCCTGGAGTCGATAGAACGTCAATCGACCTCTGTGTCGAGAGGATGTTGGTCATAGTAATGTTGACGGTGGTCTGCCACTGAAGAGTGTGGCATGTCCATGGACATTTGTCGACGTCGAGAGTTGTCGACCGGTATCAATGTCGATGGTTTACCATGGACAGAGGTAAATGGGATCTCGGTATCGAGGTCTACGTCTCAATATTGACAGACTGCGTGTCTAGGTTGGTGCCATTGTTGAGGGCTAGCAACCGAGAAAGACCAAAGTGGAGCGTCCATGGACCAGGATGGATATCGAGGGTCGTCAATATCGGAACCAGTGTCTCTATGGTGCTGAAAAGGTGGCTGAGGCCGATTCAGTGGACGCATAGGTAGGTCTGTAGAGTAAATCGAGGCTGGGGATGCCGATCGAGAGGAGTGATTTCCATCATTTTGAGCTGGAAAATATGTAGTCACAGGGGCTGTGAATGCTTCGCGGGTGGAAGCGTGTTTTTCGACTGCCCTGATTTTCGCCGGTGGTTGATAAAGAGTCATATGATGGCTGCGTGCCTCTAAGTGATAAGACCTTTTCGACACGGAATATTGTCGAGATGGAGGTTTGTGACGTGATGCTAATACCGGACCGGAGGAGGCGGCCGGTCGAGCATCCGCAGCCGGCAGGTTAGAGAAGCACTGATCGGGGCAAATGTCTCCCCGATGAGCGTGCTGTGTGCGGGATTGATCGATAAGCGCTTGTGGAATTGCCTCATATGATGGATGCGCCTGATAGCGCGCCGGTGGCCTTGGAGGCTGGCCCAATGACATAGAATAGGGCACTGTGTCCGGCTGAGGCTCGGGTTCCTCTCTCTCTGGGGAGGCGTCAGTGGACGGATTAGGAGGAGAGATAGAGTGCTGGGGACTATTAGGCGAGGAAGTAAGACGGTCTACTCGCTCGTCCCATGTCGGTGACTGAGAAACCGGTTGATGAGATGGAAGTCCCTCATCATCAGAGGGTGAAGCTACAGAAATTAAACTGCCGGGTTCAGAAACCTGTTGTGGAGGGACTGCCGAGGTCTTTGATTTGGTTTGTTTAGATCGTTTCGGTTGCAGGGGACCGGGAACCGGATCGGAAGGAGGCTTTCGCTTTTCGGAAGGCTTCGATGTTGAAGTTTTCTATGTCGGCTGTTTAGACCTGTGTGTCTTAGAAGTTTTCGATGAAGTGGAAGGCGCATCAGAGTGAGATGGAGTAGCGGAGGAACAATGTTTCGATGATTCTGCAATGGCTTTTTCCATGGCTTTGGCTTGTGAGGTGGTTTTACACGCAGTTTGAGCCATAGGTTTTGCCGGTTCCAAAGACTGTTTCCAGAGGCGGAGTTTGAGTCAAGATAGGTAGGAACGGAGGACTCTTCATTTGAAATTTTTACAATGAGGGCACGAGGAGGTTTGATGCACCTCGCCTAAACCAAAAAGGCACTTTGCGTGACCATCCGATAGTGGGATCTTGTTATCGCAAATCACGCAGTGCTTGAACGGGCCCAAAGGGGCCATGAACAATAAAGAGGAGAAAAAGAAAAATCAGACTGGAGGCCGAGGCACGGAGGAGAAAAAACTAAAAACAGTATATGTATCTTTGATTATTAATAAAGAGAAAAAGATTTTTTAAGTTCAGCAGTAAAAATTGACTTGTTTCACTTTCAGACTCACAGAAGATAGACGTAAGAAGCTCTTCAACACGGCGTTTGAAAGAAACTGAAGGGAGAGTCCTGGCGCCAAGGTACTTATACCGAGGGGGAGGGGTCTATTCTAATGTGTTTTTTGCTACCGCAGAAGCTCTAGAATATTTCGAAGAGGCTCTGCGCAGGCGCGGATCACCCACAGTGTGATTCACAGAGGCCACGAAGAACCTGAAACAATGGATTCAAAATACAAGGAGGGAGAATTCGTCTAAACATTAGGAAGAATTTCCTGACAGTAAGAGCTGTTTTACAATGGATCGGACCACTCTGGAAGAATGTGGACTTTACTGGAGGTTTTAAAATAAGGGCTAGATGACCATCTCTCAGGGAAGTTTTATACATTTATGACAGGGATGCTGTGGATTTCCTGCTTTATTAGTGGATTAGACTTGATGATCCAGCTCTACAATTCAATGGTTCTATAATTCAGTCCTGGACAGCCTCTACCCGTTCTCTCTGTTGCCATAATTGCCTCTTGATTCCTCCCCCGCCCCTTCAGTTACATACCCAGTTACCTTGTTTTAAGAATTCCTCCTTATCCCATGACTGCTAAATTTAGTTAAGAGCCTTTGGTGAGAGGATTTCTCCAAATAATACATTTTCAGCCGTCGTATACCCACCCATTGAAAAAGAACTCCAGAATGGTGGCAAGGCAGGACTGGGCTCCACAGAAATCATCTTGAGCTCCTATTATCCTCAAGATGCAAAGCTCAGCTCAACATCAAAGAAATACCAAAGTGGTTTTAAGCTTTCTCAATTTAGAACATATACTAACCAATTTAAGGTCTTTATATTTGGTTGGTTAATGGCACTGGGCCAAATGAAAGCCACCCTATAGCTCCTAATGCTATATATACTCTAGACATTGTTGGCTAAAGTGATCCAGCCACTGGAAACCTTAAGCACAGACTACTGCAATGTATTCTGTGTAGAACTGCTCTTGAAGACTGTTCCGCAAGCTGGAGCTGGTGCAGGATGTTTCCTCTGAACTTTGCAGTGCAGCGATTAAAGACCACCACTTTGCCCCTATACTCATGGAACCATACTGGTTCCTGCTTGCTAATAAGCCAGGCTTAAGCTTCTGTTATTAGTTTTCAGGGCCCTATATAATTTGGCAACTAGTTAAAGTGACTACTTTACAGAGCCACAGAATCCTTGAGGCCACCTGAAGAGGTTCTCCTGCTGATGTTACCCACTTTCTGTATGTATCCTATACAGTTGCTGAAAGTGGTCGGAATTTAATGCTGTGGCCTTAAATGAAATTGTCTCTGAAAAATGCCTCTGAAATTTGGCACATTCAGACAATCATTAGATGCATGCTGAAAGGTTACCTGCTTGCAAAACCTGTGTAGTCCAACCTACTATCTATTTCATCGTGTAAATATTATGTTTTAAGGTTTTACATGGTGCTTATTATATGTTTTATGTTTTATTAATGTTCTATATCACTTTGAAATATTTACATCTAAGAAATATGTAAATATTCACGGAGTGGGATGTCTGTACTCAGACACCATTTACTAATGAAGAACACATCCCATAATCACCATTTCTAGTGCAACTGGTGACCACTCTATTGGAGAAGCAGAGCCCTTACAGTTACCTGGATGTACTATGAAACAGAGGAAGGATCCCTTTAGAGCAGCTGTTTTCATCTTTTGCACTATAGATGTTCTCAACTCCCAAAAGCCGAACTCAGCATAGCCAATAGTCAGAGACTCTGAGAACTAACATTCAAAACATTTAGCAGGACAGAGGTTAAGAATCACTTTAAAAATGCTGCCTTTCACCACCTTACATTTAGAAAGTGTTTTAAGGTGTTTCATCATAAGAATCACTGATCTTCACTTTAAAAATACTGCCTTTTGCCACATTTCCACCTTACCTGGAGTCTTTCTATTCAGCTGGCAGTTTTTGCTAGTGCTATATAAACATGAAGCTTCTTAATGGTGTAAGCACGCACATTCAATGATATAGAAGTACTGTGGGTGTTCAATCCCATTGAAAACTATGAGATAAAAGGCATTCTTAACTAGCTTAGAGCTTTAACTATTTCTTGTGCTGCTGTACCTCCTCTCAAGGGTGGAGAAGTGGCAATTACAGTCCAACACTTTCCCAGTACATTTTCCTCAGGGGGAAAGACACTGATTTAGCATTTAGTCCTTGAGGCTTCCTGCACTATGATTGGTGTGATGTGTTACCTTCCATTTTTTCCATGTCTCCTCAGCTTGGATTTAAGGTCACATTTTAGGAAATGTAGTCAACGTGGTAATTATTTTAGTAAATAGTATAAAAGTGAGCTTTTTGGGCTGCTGTATGCAGGATCTGTATGCTCATTACTGAAGATAGCTTTGAAACTCTTACTGAAGAGGTTGCGAAGACACATAGCCTTCATTGCACCATGCTCCTGTTGAAAAGGTCACTGAGGCTCTCCAACATCATTCTTCCAGCGGAAGCACAGTCCTTTACACCAGATCACAATGTATACTTCCCAATGGGCAAGTGAGTCAAGTGGCAGTGTAGAAAAAAACAGGAGAAGCACTGTACTCATTTTAGCCCTCAAAAAACAAAGCTTCTAGGAAGCGATCCAGTACGCCATTAACTTGTCAAGCGAAGAATCCTCACGCGAGCTGGGATTTTGTTGGAATGCTACTGAAATTACTGTCCTAGCTTGGTGGATGTGATTGTTTCAACTGACATGACAACCACTTGGGGGAGACAGATGTTCAGAAGACAAGGTGGTGTTAACAGGCAAGGACACAGGTATGCATGCAGTGCTGGGGTAAAGAATGGGGGAAGAGACTGAACAGGATTCTATTAGAGGACAATCTGATCTCCATCCTTTGTCTCAGAAGTTTCCCCTTACTGCCATCTTTAAAAAAACCCTTAAGTTTCATTCATCTCACACATGTGCCTCACTTTCTCAGCACTAGAGAAGATGAGGAACTTTGTGCTTTTGCTGGGAACTATCGTACAGAGGTTTTAAAAATGCACACTGGGAGCAGTGCTAAAGCCTAGAGTGGCTGAACACTTGCTTCTTGTCATTAGCTCAACAGGTTAACTTACATTGCCTTCGCAGACCAGAAGAAGAAAGAGCAATAAAGCACGGTTTGCCTGAGGTTGGGGGACAGAGCACCAGCAAACATACCTTCTTGGGTACAACAGAGGAAGCAGAATTAATGGTGCTCTCGTCGTCATGCATCATGACCAGCTCAGAGCTGCTCTCATCCATGATCTCCTGCATGCTGTTGATACTGCTGCTCTGACTGCCTGTGCTTACAGACACGCTGGGGATAGAATGGTTGCTGCCCAGACTGTCCATCTTCCTACTCAGGTTTGTCCCATGCTCACTCTCCTACAAAACAAGGGGCAGGAGGGTTAAACAAAATACCACAAGTGGCAAACTCCCTGGAACATATTTCTGCTGTGGGAAGCATTCCGTTAAAAGTAACTCTGCAGAAAGGAAACATTTTAACTCGCCTTAGTCAATTTCCTCTCTTGGCAGATATGAAGACCGAGGCAAGACAGGTTAACTTAAGAAGCCACTCTTTTTAATGCACACTATTAATAAAATGTTTCCAACCTGCTGTATAGACAGCAAAACAGGCTAATACAGTTGATCTCATTCTTCTCCCATCTCAAAATTATACCAACTCACACAAAAACCTTGCCTTCTGCAAAAAGCAGGGCTGGACATGGTAGCATCAGTAAAGAAATCCTTCTTCCTTCCAAGAACTTTCAGGAGCATTACTCCTCACCTTCCAAAGCCAAGCCAAGCAAACAGAGCTGCAGAGTTCCTGACTAACTCTGGTTCGCAGTAATCCTCCCATGTGGTTGTTCATATTCATAGGGCTAGTTATCTCAGTGAAAAGCTCTGTCCACACTGTCACACTTTCACAGCCATTTCTGCCTTTTATTTATTTGTGTGCATGGCTGAATGTGTGTGCAAGAGCCAAAAAGGAGGTGTGTCTCTCTTTAAACAGACTGTGCCTGGCAAATGCACCTAACATTTGAAAAGGAAATTGGAAAGAGGTAAGGTTAGTGAATACATAGGCATGCATGCCATTATATCTATATGCTTTTTAAAGACTAAACAAGGTGGAGAGGGAGATGAGGGGTAAGGGTTGGGGTGGAGTGAAATGGAAAACAATGGTCTAAACAATCATTGCTAAGAATCTGGGATACCTGGTCCTTCTTTTGTAATACTTGCATGTGTACATATACATATACATGAATGCAAGAATTGCATTCTAAAATAATACATATTTTGCAGTTCTTCTCTTCTTGAATTGTAGAATATATGTCACAGAAGGTAAGGACTGGCAGGGCAGACACAACCTAAATCATAGGGCTTGGCTGTAATCCTGAAGTATGCACATCACCAAAAACAAACAAAACGAAAGCGAAAAAGAAAGAACTGCCACCACCACTGAATTATTTTAAACAAACTGCGGTGTCATAGGGGTTTCACATGGACCGTGGCTTTTTTAAAAAAAAATCTCCCATTTGGAATTTTCCAGTGGTGAGTAGAGACGTTTATTGACTTCACGATCTGGTAGACAGGGTCACAAGCAAAGAATATCTCTCTTCAGTTTTTTCCTCTGATAACCCCTATTTTTCCTGGAGAAAAATGTTGGAAGCTGATAACTTTCTCTTATCCAAAAAGTGCTGTTTTTACTGCAACGATCAATAAGCTTGGATGTTCACCTGCAAACCAAAGACCCTATGTGGGTTCTTCAAAATGAGGCAGTGCCAAAAAACAGCCTCTACTTCTCAGCATCACACACACTCTTTACAAACCTGCTGGTCTATTGGTTTAAACTATCTAACTTAGTTTCACTTTCAGTTAATTTCAGTGGCACAACCATGGAGCCAAATCTTATAGAAGATTTTAATTAGAACTAAAAGCATAATTAGGCGTATCAATTTTGTCACATAGGTATATTTATGTGAGTGTACGTTTCCACGGCTCTCTCAAAATACAATAAAAAATGCTTCCATCTGTGCCCCTTCTTTTCCTTGGTGCTTGAGATAAAGCATTTTAAGGTGATTCAGACAAAAATCAGCTTTTTGAAGTTTGCAGATAGGGACACCCCCCCCCCCCCAAAGTTGTGTAGTAGATAGAGTAATGGACTAGGACTCAGGAGATTGGGGTTCAATTCCCAATCTCTACCACAGAAACTCACTGGGAAGTGGAACTGGTAAAGCTGCTCCTTCAATAGCTCAGTTACCTTGAAAGCCCTATTAGGGAGGCTATAAGTCTGTTCTGACTTGACAGCACAGAACACACATAATAAAGAACACAAAACTCCCTACTATGCTGGAATTAGGTGCACGATTAATCCAGAGAATGAGGGCAAAACATGGGTGAACAAAGTTGCAAAAAGTCACATCTCCTTTTTGGAGCAGGAAAGAATCTATTCCTCAGAGACTGCTGGTTTCAATCCTAGCACAGAAACTGGTAATATATTTTTTAAAGGCTGAGCATGTCAGTTTGTGACAGACAAAAAGTGCAGGTAAGAATGACGGGACATGTTAAATGTCTAAAGGAACTGAAAGACACTACACACCACTTCCTGTGAAGTAACACAAGTCATTTTATCAACATTTATTTTGCATAAGCCTCTTTTCCCCATGTGCAATTTTTTTTTAAAGCTGATTTTTGTCCAAATGACTTTAAAATGCCTTACCTTAAGCACCAAGGGAAAGGGGGGGGGGGGGAGATCACAGATGGCAGCAAATTTGCTTGCATGCTGATAGAGCCATAGAAACCTATACTCGCATAAACATCCTACTTGGAGATTGTCAAAAATATTAGTACTCTGCAGCCTTCAGCGTATCTGACTTGTACAGTACCAGATCCATGCATGTGCATTGATTATAGGGAATGTTGTGATAAGATTACCAACACACAGCTTTGTCACACTGTATGACAATATTTGAAGGACCAATGGAAAGTTCATGTGGGACTGCTAAAATATGTCTTGGTGAGGGCAACTCCTACCTTGCCATTTTTGTGATGCTTCTCCAAAATCTGTCTCATGCCACAACGGTCCAATCTGTATCTCCATGTTGATTCTCTGCCCTGCTTGGTGTAAAACACTGATTCCTATGCCTTTATTTTAACTATTTTGTAAACCACCTTGAGGCTGAATTGTTGTGTAAAAAGCTTTCTCTGGTTTGTTCCAGTTTCAGCAAGGGGCAAATATATGTTATGGCAAACATGTCATTTGCAACTCTGCGCTTATATTTTTTCTTTGCTAAAAAAGTACTGTGGGAGGAACACTGATTGCAATTAGGCCACAATATAGTGGGAAAAAGTTTCTACCTCTGCTACAATCCTGCTCCTATCCAAGGAAGGAAAAAAACAAGTCTATATTTGCACATTGTATACTTGACATAACATACAATTTAGTCTACAATTACTCTCGGTACCATAAAAACGTATAAATATGTCAATTTTTGTTTAAAATGAAAGAAACACTGGATCATAACAGGATTCAAGCACAGAACATAACCAGATTCAACATGAAATACTTCCATCTGGGCCTGGGCAGTAGACAGCATTGCAGAGGACCAGGGAACAATAGGGGTTGGGAATCTCAAAGCAAATGGGGGGATTACAGGGATGAGTAACTTTATTCCTAGCTCACTCTGCCACCTAGACTTCACAAGCTTTTTGCATCAGGATCAGTGTTTGTTCTATAGCAACAAAGGCCCATTTCTGCAAGACTGGGAAACAGAGACCAAGGTGAGGTTAGCTCTCCCTCCCCTCACCACCTAAATGTCTTGGCTGCAGAGAATGTAGCCCCTGAGTCTATTTTGCATCACTTCTCTCTGGCCAGGGCAAAGCCTTATGCTGTGTAAAATGGACAAACTGTTCCAAATGCTTAGCAGGTGCCCACATCCTGAAGGAACTCATGAAACGATCAGGTCCAGTTTGCCACTATTCTTTGAGATCAGGAGATGGCCTGCAATTAGTCAAACACTACCTAGAGCCATTGCTGCATATATTACACTGCCCATATAGATTCTGTTGTACTCTCTTCCACATACAGACATGCAATCTGACCAGTTTGCCTAAAACACTGTTGCTTGCTCAACAAACTTCAGCTCTCACCTAATGAAAAAAGTCAGGGTGACCAGCATGTTGGCCTTCCCTAGATAACTTATCTAGATAACTTATCTGGCCTTGCACAGCTTTTCCCATATAGTCCAGAGATGGTAGCTCCTTCACCTAGAGCAGGTGTATTCTTAGCAACCCCATTCTGAACCTAAAGTTGCTTTGGAGTCTGATTAAATTCTTTTCATGACTAATGACTGGCAGCTGACTCTGAAGACTTCAAGGACTCTGTTTCCATTTGTTTCAGTAAACTAACTGAAAGATAGGCCAGGCCAGGTATCAGGCACAAGCCATTCCTGTTGACCACAAAATTCCACAAGTCTCGCTGGTGCCCTGTGGAAAGAGCAGCAGGAAATACACATGCAAGTTGAGGACTCTTTATCACCCATCATTGGTATAGATAAACATGATACCTCCTCCTCTTCCTGGGATTCGTTCAGGAGGCCATTGTGGGGCCTCCTGGAAGAGGATTTTCTTCATTTTCCGATACTGTAGGTTATCCAGCCTCTCGAACAGCATCCTTCGTTCTTTGAATCAAGTCTATTAAAACACGTGGAGGCCCGCTCACCGCGAACAAACTCATGCTGGTTTTAGAAGGACACAGAAGCACTTGGGTCAGGAAAGAGAGAACACACAAAATCCCCACACCCAGCATACCTCTATACTTTCTGAAGGGCAATGTATTAATTTATTTGACTTGTATCTTCACATATCAGAAGTGAAAACATTATTTTTGATGATTTTAATGTTAACTACCTAGAAATACTTATATTAAGTAGTGTGCATGTACTATAAATAAAATACCAGAGGTGTGCAATCTGTGGCCCTCAGACTCTTGAAGTACAACCTTCATCAGCCTTAGCTAGAAAAGCTAATTAGGAATGCTAATGGGGGCTGCAATCCCAACAACATGCAGAGGGTCACAAGTTGCCCAGGACTACTGTAGACCATTTGTCATGATAGCCCCCAACACTAACACACGGTCACATTCCATTAACTTGAACCTCTAATTCGTAGAACCACAGAACAATGGAGCTGGAAAGGGCCTATAAGGCCATCAAGTCCAACCCCATGCTCAATGCAGAAATCCAAATCAAAGCAGATCTGACAGAGAGTTGTCTAACACTCCTTAAATGTCTCCAGCGCTGGAGCACCTTCGACCTCCCAAGGTAATTGGTTCCATTGTCATGTTGCTCTAATAGTTAGGAAGGTTTTCCTGATATTCAGTTGAAATCTGGCTTCCTGTAAACTAAGTCCATTATTACGTGTCCTACACTCTGGGAGGATGAAGAACAGATCCTGCTCCTCCTCTGTATGACAGCCTTTCAAGTCTTTGAAAAGTGCTATCCTATCTCCTCCTAGTCTTCTTTTCTCAAGGCTAAACATGTCTAGTTCTTTCAGTCTTTCCTCATTGAGCTTAGCTTTCAGTTCCCTGATCATCCCTACTGCCCTCTTCTGAACTTGCTCCAATTTGTCGGCATCGTTCCTAAAATGTGATGTCCAGAACTGAACATGGTACTCAAGATGAGGCCTAACCAGTGCTGAACAGAGGGGATTCTCTGATTAACTGGACGGCCACAAGCATGCTATGGCGATTGCAGATATCCTTGCTACAGAACAGGAAAACAGATCTTCACAATATGTCTTCCTAGATGAGGCTGTGCTCCTTATTAATCTCTTGGTTTTCCATTCCATCTTTATCTCTCCCTGTGCTCCTCATCTCACACATTATGTTCTCTACCTGCCTTCTCTGTTTCCACCATTATTTCTAAGACAAAGTAGTTAAAATGTACTGGTAGTCTCACAATACTACCGTGTTTCCCCAAAAATAAGACAGGGTCTTATATTAATTTTTGCTCCAAAAAACACATTAGGGCTTATTTTCAGGGGATGTTTTATTTTACAGTCATGTCATCTTCTGATTGCTGCTCAATGCTGCTCAATGGTGGAGGGCAGGTTTTCACTTAACTGGGGCTTATTTTTGGGGTAGGGCTTATATTACTAGGATCCTGAAAAATCATACTAGGGCTTATTTTCAGGTTAGGTCTTATTTTCAGGGAAACAGGGTATTGTTTGGACTAAAATATTATCCCCCAAGTGGTGGCAGTTGTTGAATTACAATGCATGCTTCATGGTGGTTAATCCCAGCTGAAGCATCATGTTTTGGAGTATACTTAAGAGGTGAATAGGTGACCTCCTAAAATAGGGGTGAGAAACGTGGTGTGTGTGGACCAGATGGTTCTCAGTGGGATGGACTCGGATTGACTACATGCTGGATTAGGTCCACTGGCTGAAAACAACAACAACCTGTGAATAGATGGCTCTCCCCTAGGCAGTTTCTCCCAACCTCAGATCATGCTATTACGCCCCCTCCTCCACATGTACATCCTCCTGGAAAGATTTGAAAAATTACCCGCAATAGTTCTGCTGATGATGGTCTTTCCTGAGGTATTTTCTGCAAGCAGTAATCAACAAATCCCCTAAATGAATCCGTCCTGTGTATAGGAACAGAATATACGTGAAAATACATTTAAATTTGAGATGGCAAGGAAAATAAAGCATGTACCAGATGAGAATCAGCAAGATGCCAAAAAGTGAGAAATCAAATCAAGCTTGCATTTAGAAATTCAGACCTAAAGCATGTACAGTCACCTCCAGTCATCAGCCAGATCCATCTAATGTAACCAATGTGATGGAACCGGTTAGAGCGCCAGTTCATACAAGTGTAACACAGGTTCAAAACGTTGGTTAGTTTTTGAGATATAATGGCTACTCTTTCACAAGTCACTCTCATCCCAATTTAATCTCTTTTACAGGGATATCAAGAAAAAGATACATTGTGTTCAGAGGACTTACCAGTGAAGCAAACTTATCTAAATGAAAAACAGAAACGTTCTACTTCAACCATTTTAAGAGAGCAGTCACCATCACTATAGTTCAAGTAGTCTACACAATAAAAAAAAAGGGGGATGTAACAGCCTAATCCACAACCTGGTATATATGTGGAGACGTTCAGCCCGCTATACTGATTTGTTGTAACTATTTAGAATTTAAGGAGAGATATAATTACTTCTTTCTGCATGTGTCTGACACACAAAATGTGGATTGTCTCTCCAAGACTTGGCCCTCTGCTCAATATGTTTTGAGCTAAAATGTCCAAATCTCTCCACAGAAAGACTCTTTACATTTTTATGGGGGAGACTTGCATGATGCAACTAGCAGGAAATACTTATCCATTCTATGTACCCATAAAATGGATTAATTCACAGATTCAGAGCTGAGAAATCTGCTTTTATGGACTACTGCTCCCAGAATCCTTTGCTAGTGGGATGGAGGATTCTGGGAGCAATAGACCAAAAAAAGAGAAACTTTCCCAAGCTTTGCAGCATCTTCTATATTAAACTGAATTGAATTGAATTGAACTGAACTGAATTAAATTAAAATACGTGACAGTTGCATTTGCTATTGATACTCTGGTGCTTCCTGCCATGAACCTGTAGGGCACTGAACCACAGAAAGGGAAGACAAGTATAGACCATCACTCAGTGGAGAGCAGATGATTCTATGTTCATTCCCCAGTATCTTCTCTTGAATGGATCAGGTCAAGTACCTGAAGTCCCAAGCTGCTGCTTCCAGCTGTTGTACACAGTGTTGGGCTTCGTGGAACAGCAGACTGACCTGGTATAAGGAAGATTCCTTGGGGGCAAGTCAACTTGAGTACACATGGACTGAATACATGTCACTCACGATTCATGTATCTGCTGCAGGAACCATCAGTCTAAGGTCAACATGAATGGAATAAAAAAAAGCTTAGAGCCACTGGCGTGTTGCTCTCCCATACTCATACCACTGTATCATAACAGCTTTCATTTGCAGGTTGTGCAGCAGGCGAGAACAAGGACCTTGTCTTCAATGCCAGAAGAAACTGTTGCAAAGGAACACCTGGAAATGCTCAAAAGCAGCAGTGAAAAGCAGATGGCAGCATTCTTACCATTCATTTGACTGTAGTGTAGGGGAGTCATTCTGGGCTATATGATATAAGGCACTCATAGCATTCATATTGAACAGGGGAGGCTTCCGTTCCGCTGCAAGCAGAGAGAAAGGGAAGAATTAGAACTGGAGTAACTGACTCGTCACAAAGTCTTCTAGTATGTATTTGGGAAGTCTGTGACCACTATTGCAGATGCGTAGAGGGGAAATAAAAAATCTCCAAAGGCAAAGGAAAAATGTTACTCAGACTATCTCTACTGGAAGCACGTTCAACATTTCTTTGGGAAGATTAAGCAACCGCCAAGGCATCAGGTGAATGCAAAACTCAGCTGAGCATGGAATGAGGTGTGGACTGCACAAGCTTCTATCAGTGGGATTCTATCTAAAATGCTAAAATTTAGCAAATGCAGAGGTACATATGCTCAGCAATGGATAGCTCAGAACTCTGGAGAAATAAAGATGATAGGAACCACAACGAAGTAAGTAGAATACTTAGCTTATGGGAAGGGGGGGGGGGAGAAGATATAATGGGGATTAAATGTATTCCTAAAGAAGGCTGTGAGCAGTAAGAGTAATATTGACAGGACAACCCAAATTCTGTACCAAAAGAAGCTTAATTCTGTAATCTCTACAGATGATGCCAATTTTCAAACATTTTTTTCATTCTGCATATTTGAGAGATCCTGGGGAAAATATTTAAAATTAATACGGTGTTCTAATGTGTTATAAATATCAGCAGTGATTTTTTTTAAAAACAACAACAAAGCATTGTTTTAATTATTAGAATGGTGAATAACAATGTTTTAACATTTTCAATTGCAGTAGCTTGTAGTTATTTCCAGCAATTCTAAGTGATATCCTAAAGTTTAATGATTTGACAATTTATTAATTCTTAATATTTCAAGATCAACATATTATATTGCCTTAACAATTTACTACTACTATTTTTTTCCAAGTTCTGCAATTTATCCTGTATTCTTCAGTTACAAGGATGAACTAGACAAGGCCTCCTGTATATCAGCAAGGGGCCTGCCATGAGTCCTTTTCAATGGCGGCACCTTGGTATGTGAAATTCCTTCTGTAGAAGCATTGGTTTGGTTCCAGCTCTTGCTTATTCTCATTTCACTTTTTAAATTTACATTTATAAGATACCCTATAAGAAATGTTTTCAGAGAAGCTAACAGAATAAAACAAAATTCTAAACCACAGTAACAGAATTTCAAACAATAAAATGTGATGCAGCACTAAAAATAACCTCAGGTTAAAATCAAGAAGAGGGAGGAAAACAAACTATATATGCTATAAACAGACTTCAGCGCTATGGCAAGTATTAAGAGATTTAGAAAACCTGAGAAAATGGAATGGTCTCTGTCTGGTGCCAAGGACCCACTCAAGAATATACCAGGTAGGTCTTTCTGTAGAAGGCATTCTAGTCAGAGAATCTCTCCTGAATGGACATTTTTTGCTTATGAGCACCTGCCACACCTCATTCTGGAAGGGTTTCCAGAGAAGGGCCTTAAACCTTTAACTTAGGATCTGACTAGAACACAGGAATGAAGCAATCCTTTAAAGGCTGTGGTTTGAGGCCATCAAAGGACTTGGCAAGTCAAAACCAATAGTCTGATTTAAGTACAAAATCCGACTGGAGTACAGCAAATATGCTAAAGCATGGCTATTAACAAATTTTTAAATACCCTTAAAGCCGTATCTTGAAACCACTGAGGTTTATGGACCATTTTCAAAAGCAGAATTGCATGTAATGCATTCCGATAATCTAAGAAAGAGGTATCAGGCATCAAGACAGATTTCCTTGCTTGGTCATTTAATGTTTGGGAGCATTTAGCCTGTTTTTGCATTGTTTCGTTTCTATATCATTGTAGGTGCTTGTAGGTTCTTGATTCTACTGTGTATTATTTCGCTGTGTTTAGTTTTAGCTTTAGGAATATCCCTGTGGATTTTCTGAAATAGAAAAACGGAGTCTCATTTTTAAATATAAGATGAATAAGCAAGCCAATCTGAAGTCATAAGGCTTATATGTTTTGTTAAAACTCATCATGGCTATCCTGGATGCAGTATGCCTCTGTAGATCAGTTGCTGAATAACATGATAAAGGAGAATCTGTTTAGCCTGCATGCTGCTTTTGGGCTTCCCTTAGACATTTGACTAGCTACTATGGGAGCAAATCCTAAACTAGTATTGTGTAACTTCAACTCCTGTTAATCCCAATCAGCACATTCAATGGGCAAGACTGACTTGCCTAGCAATATCAGGTGGACCAAGTGTTCTGGAAACTTCAGAGAGACCTCTGGTATGATACAGCACAGTTCCTTCTGTGTTCTTATGACCGGTTCCATTAGATACTCTGAAGAAATTTCATCTGCTCCTTACCAAGCACAAATTGAAATGTGAAGAAATCTGCTATTTCACTTTTGGTATATCCTCCAGTCCCCACCTCACTCTCCATCAACCTCTGTCAATTGACAAGAGATATTCCATGTGCTGACAACACATCTCTGTGTGGGCTTTGCACACCATACGTTGCTACAGAGCAATGAAGCATTTGCTGTTTGGTGGCACTATTTGAGAGACAGACTGCCAATGAAGTTGCTCCTTATGTGGCAAAATAAATTGTTACATGACAGGTCAGTACCTGGAGAAGGTGGATTTGGACGTCCCTACCAGTGCAGTAGGTTGGTCATTTTCAACATCTGTGTGTGCTTTACTTACCTAACTCTATGCACGTGATTCCAAGAGACCAAATATCTACTTTTCCATCATATTGCCCCTCATCCATAGCCAGGATTACCTCAGGAGCCATCCTACAAGGCAGGGATACAAAGAGTGTAGGTTATGCAACACAAAACCCAAAGTACTGAGGTGAGAGGGTGTTCCATCAACACCCCCCCCCCTTTGTCAGTCATTTTCACCATCACCGCAGCCCCTGAACTTAAAAAGAATCAGCATGGAGCAGAACTAAGCCATGCGGTAAAATAATACTCTCCTGCTTAGCAACAAAAGGTCTTCAGGACATGATGGGAAGGAAGTATGAGGAGAGCAAATATATATAAAAAAGGAAAACCTAATAGTCTCTTGTGAGGGCAGCATGCTGGTGGATGGGCAGCCCACATCAGCTTTTTTGGCGCTGTACCTGGAGTCAGCCAGGAGGGGCTGAAAGGGTCCTAAGGTATCAATTTCAGTCTGACCAGTGGGGGCGAGTTTTCTCATTGAGACAGCAACAGTGTTTTCCTGGAGATGCTCAGCCTGGGAGTGCAAGCATGAAAGAGACAAGGGGATCTAGGACACAGTAGGGGAAAGGGAGTCCAAGATCAAAGGTGCACAAGGCAAAAACAGCAGGGAAGTCCACGATGGGAGGGGTAGACATCTGTACTGTAGCTTTTGAAGCTAGGCCAGGTTCCTGTAGCCGATGTGCCCTTCCCACACAAAACAGATGCCATCCTGAGTCCCAACCTCCTTCCATTCGTCCACCACAACCTGTAGAGCAGATATCCAAGTAACATCCTTTCAACCAGGATTCTTTTAGTTAGCTTCTGGTTTGGCAAACAAGTGGCAAAACAGGATCACGGAAAGCCATCTGGACTCCTCCCAAAAGAAAAGGAATACCAAATTGTCAGCTTTCTAGCTGAGCCAAGGTGAAGAGAAAAACACCGATTTCTCTCACTCATTTAAAACTAATGCCACATTAACAGAAATGGCCAAACGGCAGCTAAGGGAATATATTTCGACTCAAGGATTTACTTGAATTAACAGTTAAACTTTACCCCTGGTGTGAAGAGACATTTAAGCTTGCAACTTGACTTCACCCCACGTTGATTTCCAATATGGAAGTCATAAATCCCTCACGGAAAACTTGTCAAGGACAGAGCCTTCCTATCCAGAGAAGCCCGGCAGGTAAGATCAGATGGTGAGTTTTAAACAAGCAAATTTTAGGTGGCATTAGGACATGCAGCTACAACAGGCGCCATCCATTGCAGTCTCACACTTGAACAGGAGGTCCACAGGACAATGCATCTTGAGGTCATATGGGATGGGGGGGGATCATGGGTGATTGTGTCCTGTAGGTAAATATGTGTGCAGGTGTAATGAGTTTGTTATTAGAGGAAATGATGACATGGAACACGAACAAACATCAGTGACAATAACATGAACATAATGTACCAGTGCTAAGCACTTAAAGAGTTGCTATTTTTAACCCCTACTATTATGCCTCCTCAACACTTCATTCAACTCTGGGAAGCAAACTGTATGGCATAGTTTCATAAGGAAACTAAGGAGAGGTCTAAATTGGCCCTTTTTGTATGAGCTGCTGGGGTCGCTTAAGGTTGAAGGAGTAATATGCCATTTGGTGTGATATTTGTGTCCAAATGGCATATGGACCTTAAGCAACCCTCTGGCTTCTTCTGCTGTCAATTGAACCCTTTTTCTGCTCCTCTGCAGAGGAGCAAGGGAAGTGATTATTTTTGCCTGTGTTAGACCATTGCTGATGCACTGAATCACTTAGATTAAATTTTTTAAAAATGTTTTTCTTTGCCTTGTGTGTGGTTTTGATCAGCCCTTCACACAAAGTCAAGAATTTTTTCTTTAAAAAACAATCTAAATGATTCAGCACATCAGCAGTAAGCAGAAACAAAATTATAATAATTTCAATTTGCCAATATCCTGAAGCTGCTAGTTTATTAAGCCACTTCACAATCCCAGAAATTCAAACCGGTAACCTTGGTAGCTGAGAATGGACTAAACCAGCCCACATCAAAAATGTAGATGCATCTGACAGGGGATCAAAGAGATGCAGATTGTGCTGCCTTGGGAGCAAATTGGTCCATTTGTCATTTAGTCGCTGGAAAAAAGAGTGAATCTATCCATCACCCCAACATACCAAAAAGCAGGACAAATGCCCATCTGAATGAGCCCTAAGTCAGTCTTAAATTCCCAGATTGGACATGGCAGATCAAGATTTCAAGACTTTTTTGTTTTAACAAAAGATAAAGTTTTGCTCCCGCTTCACTTACCAGTATGGAGTCCCCACGAAGGAATTGGCAGGAGAGGCTATAGATGCAGACCCAAAATCAGCTAGCTTCACTTGACCTGGTTCTGTTAGGAGAATATTTCCTGCTTTAATATCCCTTTTGAACAGAAGGAGGGAAACCACAGTCATGGTTACAAACAGAATTTCTTTATAATATGTGCTCATCCTATACATGAATCCTGCAATTTTATGCTACCCTCTGGAAACCTTAACCAACAGATAGGAAATTGTGAAACTGATGGCAGGGTGGCTCCTAATTTACCCTGTTTCCCCTAAAATAAGACCTAACCTGAAAATAAGTCCTAGTATGATTTTTCAGGATGCTCGTAATATAAGCCCTACCCCAAAAATAAGCCCCAGTTAAGTGAAACCCCGCCCTCCACCATTGTGCAGCAACCAGAAGATGACATGACTGCATTTGAATAAATGTAGATGGTTGTACATGACAAAAATAAAACATCCCCTGAAAATAAGCCCTAATGCGTTTTTCGGAGCAAAAATTAATATAAGACCCTGTCTTATTTTCGGGGAAACAGGGTAGGACTCTCAAGGTAGGACTCAATCTCAAGGACACCTCCCCTCTTATGGCATACTTCTAGCACTCTTTGTCCATGTATGATAAAGCACAATCACAGGCCTTCAAATCATTCTCTGCATAAGCAGTGTTCAGGTCCTCCTCCTGTGTAGTTCAACTTACTCATTCCTTTAAGTGAATAAAACAAAAGGGACAAGAGGCAAACCCGGCACCTCTATAGAACACAGAATCACCTTCTCTGGTGTAGCTAATGTTAGGTCTGTTTGACAAAGGGATGGAATGATGGTCTATGACAGTGGTTCCAAACCTTGGGCAACCCAGGTGTTCTTGGACTGTAACACCCAGAAACCCTGGCCAGCACAGCTAATGGTGAAGGCTTCTGGGAGTTACAGTGCAAGAATACCTGGGTTACTCAAGGCTGGAAACCACTGGTCTATGAGAACGATACAAATGTGAGAAATGGAAAACTAGAATATGGTTCAGAGCAAAGTATGGAAAAACTGCTTTTCTGGGCTACAGATTCCAGAATCCGTCCGCCCAAATGGCTACTGGCCACAATTAAATGTAATTAAATGTAGCACTCTCTGTACATTTAAAATAGGCAAGTTCAAATTGGACTACTGTTGGATGGGACATTTTGAGTGATCTTTACTTTTAACTGCTTGCTGGCATTTAGAAGTAATATGAGAGATTAAATGCACAAAGCAGGGCCTCTTCAAACATCAATTAGCATAATGCCATCAACCAATAATGACACTTCTGTGAAGTTATGTTTTTTTGTACAGAACCAGGCTATACAACATATAAATGGAGTCAACCTCAGGTATATGATCAACATCACTTTGGTTGGCTGGTTTCTATAATTTGCTGGGAGAGGTTATCTGAAAGTGCATGATTTCATAGCTGCCTGCATTGAGTCCTTAAATTATGATACACTACGTATATCCCTTTTGTATGAGACTGCAGGAAGCTAATATTACTATTGCTGCTCTATCCTTCAGTAAGGTACCTTAAATCTCAGACTGGGGAATGAAGTGGGTTATGAATCAACTAACTAAATATTGAAATAAATATATAAATGAATATCCCTCATTTTATTGCCGCCCAGAGTAGACCATTGGTCTAGATGGGCAGGGTATAAATCTAATAAAATAAAATAAATAAAATATTAAGCCACTCTTCTTAAAATATTTAATACCCTGCCTTTTGGTCTGAAAACTCCCAGAACAGCAATCAGCAATTAAAAGAAGAACAATCAGCAGTATGGTAAGGAAAATATGTCAGAAGGGACACTGATCTAAAGGCATTATAAAGGGTTTGGGTAAGTACAATATTTACCTAGTGCTAGAATTAGATAAAGCCTGATGCTAAGCAAGCCTCTTATGAAGAACATCCGGCAAATCGAGCATCAGAACCAAAGCAATTCTCCTCCTGGTGCCACCTTTACTAGAAGGAAGAGACATCTAAAGGAGGGTCTTAGAAGAAGGGACTTAACCTTGGGGCTTTAAAGGTGAGCACTAGGGCTCTGAATTAAACTTGGAAATGGACCAGCAGGCAGTGAAGGCATTTAAGAATTGATTATATGTGTTACACCCAGCCAAGTCCAGTCAACTATCCAAAAGCTGTATTTTGAACCACCTATACTATACCTTCCAAAATGATGCTGTTCAAAGGCAGCCTTATGTATAAAGCAAGGCAGAAGTCAAATCTGGGTGTTAGATTTGAACAACATCTACATGTTTTTCTGTTCTGGATAAATTGCAGCAAATCTTTGCTGAAGAAATGTGATGCCAGTTAGATCTCCAAAGAAAACTGGATCAAAAAGTGTCCTCAGACTGTGACTCTAATCTTTTGGGGTGAGCAGTACAAATCTCTCAGTCTGAACATTACCTCCCTGAGTTAGATGAAAAATGAAAGAAAGAAAAATAACAGTATATTTTTTAAAAAAATAACATCATGCTCTCACCTATGTATCTTACAATGAGAATGCAGGTAAGCCAGCCCATGCAAGGCACCATCGGTAATAGCAGCTATCTCCACTTCCTGAAGTGGTTTCTTATGAACTGAATGGGGGGGAAAGCACAAAGAAAGAAAATTGGACAAACATTGTCTCATGCAATCCTGGGGCAGAAATAGCAGTAAACTGCCTCATGCCAATCACAACGATTAGCTGGAAGTCTTGTAGCACCTTCAAGACTAATTCTTATTTTTCATAAGCTTTTGTGTGTCCAAGCACATTTCTTCAGATGAACGGAGTGGATGTGACTCTTTGGGGAGTTTAAAATTGTACACAGGGAAGGTATGTCAGAGGAGGAGGACAACAACAACAGGGTATGTTGATCCTGAGTGAAGAAGATCAGTAGGTAAGGAAATATCACTCAATAGAAGTCAGTACCTAGCAGTTCCAGGATCAAATCTGGCCTCCTGAATCATTCCTTTCCCTCCCCACAACACACACACATACACACACACACACACACACACACACATACACACACACACTTGCCAGACTTTGAGAAAAAGACTGTTGATATGTAGCATTTGGGGCAATGGAATTTGGCAGTGGGCTACAAGGAGGAGTGGGTGTCTTAATCTAGATCCTAGATGGAAACCAGATTATTTATTATTATTTTTAATTTATTACTTTATTTAAAATATTTTACCCCACCTACTCCTTAAAAAGGACCCAAGGTGGCTTATATCCTTAGAAGACAATATTTAAAGCTAAAAACAATAAGTATACAAATACTAAAAAAGATCAAACAAATACTACCCTGAGAAATGGTAAATAAAAGCAATACTAAAAACACATTCAAAGAAGTACGGCGTAACCATCCATTTAAAAATCCCACTCGGCAGCCAGTCACAGAGGGAAAGCCTGCCTGAAGAGAAAGGCCTTCAACTGCCTGCGGAAGGACAGCCAAGACAGGGCCAACCTGGCCTCCTGTGGGAGGGAGTTCCAAAATCTGGGAGCAGCCACAGAGAAGGTCCTGTTCCACCTCCCCATCAGACATACCTGTGAAGGTGGTGGGACCAAGAGAAAGGCCTCTTCTGATTATCTTTAACACCCAAGCCGGCTCATAATGGGAGACATGATCCTTGAGATAGATTGGGCCCAAGCCGTTTTGGGTGTTAGAACCATCACTTTGAATTCTGTCTGGAAGCAAATTGGCAGCCAGTGGAGCTGCTGTATGTTAGATCCGCTGAAGTTTCCTGACATTTTCCATAGGCATGTTACAGTAATCCAGCCAGGATGTAACTAAGGCATGTGTCACTATGGCCAGATAAGACCTCTCCAGCAATGGGCGCAGCTGGTGTACTAGTTTTAATTGTGCCAATGCACTCCTGGCCACCACTGAAACCTTTACAAGTCATCAGTTGAGAGACATACATTAGTTTAATTCAGTAACCTGCAAGTCACTGTGGAAATGGTGGAAAGAAACAACTAGACAGATCCAAATGTACTGCAAGTAACAGAATCCACCCATAAACTAAAGAGGGAACAATTAGACTGTGAAATGTGGAACCTATGAAATGCTGCGAAGGTAAGCAACTCTTCCCAAAATCGCAGCCATACTGACAAAGAAATGTGGTAGGAATACTTCAAGGCTTACCTTCCAACAAATCTGAAGCAGATCCTAAGCAGTATTCCATCACTAACTGCAAGAGACCGAAATAAGCACAGCTTGTTAAAGAGCAGGAATGACAAGTGACCAATGTATCATAAAGGGTGTGCCTATCCAATACACTTGAAATGGATCATGGATTATTGTTATTCTAATTGGAGCCTGGGAAGTGTAGTTTTGTAGAAGGAAATCTTACACCAGGACCTAAGGGGACACCATGGCAGCTTAAGCCACTTTCAACAAAAAATAGTACAGTATGTAATATAGTATACCACAAGTTCCAATGACCCAGAAAATCAAAGTTCTGGTTTCTCTTACTTGCTCACATCCACATGGCATTAGAAACATTTACAGCTGCTTTTAACATTTATATGGTAATGTTTGCTAACTACGGCTATACCAGGCAACCCTCTCCAAGTTCTGAGGCATTGTGTAGGTGATGTGGTTCCACAATCCAAGAACCGCGACTGGTGGATTACAGAGTCCTGGATCATCAACATATGGGATCAAGGGAGGAACTGTACAGTTAGGTTAATGGTATAAACTGCTTATACACTTAGCAGAATCATGCAGCAAACATTTAGTCAGATAATATTCCTGCTTTCTGCAGATATTTGAACATTCTCTCTTCCACCAAGTTTTAATTTTGTCTTCTATCCCAACAAGCTGTTTCTTCACAGAAAGAAGTCTCTTTTTCCATAGGCCAAGGATGACCAAAGTAAGTTCCAAATGTTGTTGGAGTGCAACTCCCCAAAGCACTTGCCAAAACAGAGAATGTGGTTGAACACTGGAAGCTGGAGTCCAACATCATCTGGGAGCTGCACTTTGCCTACAGCTGCTGTATAGTGTTCAAATAGGTGCTCTTTGCCCATGGCTTAAAGTGGTACTGTTAGGTCAGAAAAGCTTTGACATATGATTCTGCTGAATGAGGGATAATGCATGAGATTCACGCCAATCTTTACAGAGAATAGCCTTCTCTCAATACACAGATTGTACATGCAAGAGTATCTCACTTGAAGCAGCAATTCTGTTTGTCAAAGTGATGCTTGTGTGCCCACAGCACACATGTAAGGGCAGGCACACTTGCTGAACCATCTTGGGGTATGCATCAAACTAGCCACATTTTCCTAGCATGTATCCACTGTGTATTTAGGAATTCATGCCATTTGTCTGTTCTTCACAAAGTGCAGCCATACAGATGCATGAAAAAGTGAATCAACAAAGATGAGTCATTTCTTTCTTTCTTTTCTGTCTTAATATTTTACATATGCCAGCACAAGGTGGAGACACAAACGTCAGTGTGATGGCCTATCTTAATTTGAAGGAGAACAGGGAAACTAAATCGCTGTGCTCTGCAAATAAGAAAATTAAAGAAGGAAGCATATGCACACTTTACACAGGAGAACACACGCAAAGCATTTAATGAACAGCAATGCTGTGAATGGTTCACACAGCTTATGAAAACAGTAAGTAAAATGCAGCCCTCCAAATTTCAGCTCTAGCCAACATATCGAATGGTGTGGAAGGCTGAGAATTGCAGTTCAACAGCATCTGGCCTGACCCTGGTAAAAGAAAAGAATGTCCATAGCTGGTGCAATGTCAGCAACACCTACCTGCTTTCATTCTGCCAGTGCAGGAAAACAAAGCTGGCACAATGGTGGCCCCAAACACTCATAAATATATCCCAATTTCACTTGTGTAGGGCATAGACAAACCAGAATAAGTTCAGAAGAGGGCAACAAGGATATGATCAGGAACCCAAGCCCTAAAACCCAAATCCTAGGAAGAAAGACTGAAAGAACTGGGTATGTTTAGAGAAAAGAAGACTGAGAAGAGATGTAATAGCATTCTTTCAATACTTGAAAGACTGTCATACAGAGGAGGAACAGGATGTGTTCTCAATCATCCCAGAGTTCAGGACACATAATAATGGGCTCAACTTACAGGAAGCTAGATTTCACTTGAATATCAGGAAAAACTTCCTAAATGTTAGAGCAGTACAAAAATGGAACTAATCACCTTGGCAGGTGGTGAACACTCCAATGTCAGATATTGTTTGATCTGGATTCCTGCTTTGAGCAGGGGGTTGGACTTGATGGTCCATTATTCCATGATTCTATAGTAGGCTACAGCCTTTAAAACTGGGGTAGGCAACATCTGAGGGTTAAGAAGCCATGCCCGCAGACCAACTACAGCTACACTATGCCTGGAAATGGCTGAAAATTGGAATTTTTTATTATTATTTTTTTATTTTTTGCATTGAGGGGTAGATGAATATTGGGGTACCACCAACACACAAAAAAACTATTGCTCTAGTTTTTTTTTTTTTTTTTTTTTTTTTTTTGCCAAAGTAGGACCCTTTTTTGGTAATTTTTAAAAAATGTGTTTTCCCTGGGAGGGCCTCAGAAGCCTGTCAGGGGCCTAAATGGGGGGCCTCATATGGCAAAGTACTTTGTGAACTCCTTATTTAACAGTAAGTAATGCTACACAATTAATATTGAACAGTGTGTTAAAGAAACAATAACTTTTCATAAAGACTATAATAGAAGGATTTCAGAAACATAAAAAGGAATACAGGACTATACAACTGTAAAATGTAATCCAATTTAAAACTCACCCAGGCAGTATGCTCCTTCAAGTAACAGCCCTTGTATTCTATGGTGTTGGGGTGCTTCAGCTGTCGTAAAAATCTGACTTCCTTGATAATATCCTGCCATTTCTGTTTTTTAAAAAAGCCAAAGGAACTTGGTTTAGCATCAAGCCCTGTACTGTCCAAAAGATCATACAGGTAAAGAAGCAAAAAAACAAAACAAAACAAAAGTTTCTGAGGTAGGCTAAAATCAGGGGCACTTTGCTTTCTCTCATTTCATCAGAAATATTATATCTGAACAGACTGGAATTTTGTTCCTGAGTCCTAAATGACTCCACATGGCATTTTTGGACCAGGAAGTAGAGGTAAAACTTTCAGTTCATATCCTCTCAGGAAGTTAAAGATCAAAGCTACCCTCACAAAAGATCATTGTTAATAATTGTACAACTGGAATATATAGGTCTTGTGATTTCACAATCAACACAAGGCATGCACATTAAGCTAACATATGCAGTATTGTAAATTCAAGAGTCAACCAAAATCTGAACAAGAGTACATGAGATGCATGCTTTTTAAATTTTGTTTTGCGATTTTTATAGCAGGATTTGACTGAATCATAATAAAACTGAAACTAATTAGGACAAGCATGGAGGGGACACTCAAACTTTGATGGTCTTCTGACGCAACTTGTTTTGTTTAGTTGTTAAGTCATGTCCGACTCTTCGTGACCTCATGGACCAGAGCACGCCAGGCCCTCCTGTCTTCCACTGCCAGGAGGGCCTGGCGTGCTCTGGTTCACATTTTGGTTGACTCTTGAACTTACAATACTTCATATGTTAGCTTAATGTGCATGCCTTGTGTTGATTGTGAAACCACAGGACCTATGTATTCCAGTTGTACAATTATTAACAATGATATTTTGTGAGGGTAGCTTTGATCTGACGCAACTACCATTGTACAACTATCTAACTGCTGATAATAGGATGCCTATGTAATCAACAAACTGACTAGTGTGATTTTTTTTAAAAAAAGCCTATTACCAAAGTAGTTGTTACCATCTTTTTCCCATTTTCATTTGGTTCCCATCCTCTACACAGTACATGGCTGAGCAAGTAGATTGTAACCCATGAAAGCTGACACAAAAATAGATCTGTTCATCTTTAAGGTACTGCAGATTCTTTGCTTTTATTTTTGGTAGACAAGGAGTAAAAGAGGCAGAGTCGGGTTGTAGAGAGTTCCATGTTCCACGGAAGTATGAAACTTCCTGGGTGCCAGCTGATGTCTATCAAACTATTCACAGCTCCGTTGTGAACATGGCAAGGGCTTTGTATGTTGCCCTGCGGGGATGGCAGGATAAAAGTACCATAACTGTAGTGACATGTTTGCATGCAGGGGACAGGGAAAAAGAAATATGCAGGACTTCAGAAGAGAAGAAGTTAACACTGCTGGGAGGTACAGACTTCAAGTATTGATACAAGCCTTCAGATTCAAGTCCCATGAGATATTCTGTTTAGCAGTAGTTGTTTAGTTATTTCGCAGCATCTGAAAACCACTCAGATTTCAGGTTGTAATTAGTTCACTGTCTTTAGTCTCACTTTGCTTCACTACCAAGCAAATTATCATTTGGCTATAATTTTTAAAGAAGGCTCTTCTGTGAAAGCATCTGGGATACAACTGAACAGTTGAGATCAATGTAATGTTAAGTCAGCATAACAGATTTGTAGATTTTTGTCCTTCTTACCTCGTTTGTTTGCTTGCCACTGTAAGACATCTTCTTGATTGCCACAACCTCATTAGTGCGGGCATTGGTGGCCTAGAAGTTGGAAAGGAGGGTGCAAGGGAAGAGAAAAGTAGGGTTTAACCATTCTTAAAAATTTGCCCCTACAGCTAAGCAAACTGGTACCTATGGAGACATGCTTCCTCATGAAATGTTAGTTTATCTCTATATTAGGTGTCATGCCAGGAAGTCATCACCACAGGAACAACCACTAAAATAGCCCAAATACTACAAATGTCTGCTAAACACTCTGGTTCCTGTGCATAAATCCCTAAAACTCTAGGCATGAGGAACTCAATGAGAAAAGAGACACCACCTGTCAAAGCCTGAAATATCTGATCCAGGAGAAAAGTATTAACCTTGAAACAAATGACTGTCCTCTCCCATGCAGCCTTAGCTAATCCTAAAACCTTTGACCATGGGCCATCCAGACTGAGAATGATAGGAGGTATAGTCCTGCATCATTTGGAGTGCTGACAACTGCCACACAACTATCTCAGAGTAAACTTGAGCAGTGCCACACACCGTAATGCTGCTTTGAGTTGCTAAGGTGGGGAACAGAATACCAACCTCAAATGCTACCTTGTTATTTTGCACTAAGTGAAGCATCTATAAGCTCTCTCACACACAAGCAAGTACTGTTTCCTATGCAAGCAAATACATTTTTATATAAGCCTGCTTCTTTCATTCAGCTTACACCTTTGCCTCCCCAATGAGTCAATGAGCTTATCAGGGTAGCCCCAAACTATGTGGATAAACCAGATGTTGTCTATGATAAAACAGTTGGCCTCACTGCTTGCTACTGATCTCAACTTCCATGATGGTCCAATACCCTTAACAGGAGCCAAAATACCTTTTTCCAGTATACACTACCCATGTTGGACAACCAGATGTCAACAGAGCCCATAAGACAGACAATAGGCAACAGCCCTTGCCCAGAGTGGTTTCCCAGACTAATAGACACAGACTGCTTTTATCTCTTCATGAATTTGCCTAGTTCTCTTTTTAGGGCCATCAATATACTTTACGGCAGCAAATCCCACAGTTTACTCAGGTGCTATGGGAAGAGATACTCTCCCCATCCTTTATTTTCACTGGGTAACCTTTGACTCTAGCGTTATTAAAGGGGAAGGAAAATTATCCATCCTAACTCCAGGATCCTCTTCCAGGCAAGTCATTGCCTATATGAAAATTCGGAATTTTTGGCCTCAAGGTACAAGACTTTATATTGCCACACACATTCCATTTTGGGGGGGGGATCCTTTTGGAGTTCATCATCATCGTTTTCTGTTTCTACCACTCTGAATTATTTTGTGCTGTCAACAAATCTGAGCACCTCACTGTTCTCCATTAATTCTAGATTACAAATGGGGTAACTCTGGCCTCCATAGGTTTTGGACTCTAATTTGTATGATCCTTTACCACTGGATGGATGGAATGGAACTACATACCAAGATATCAGGGTGGCTAAAGATGCCTTACATTCAGAGCCAGTGTAGTGTAGCAGATAAGAGTGTGGACCTGGCTTCCAATTGCAGCTTGGCCATGGAAACCCATTGTGGGGGAGTGGTACTGGTAAAACCACTCTTTATATATCTCACATACTTCGGGAACCCTCCTTGGGTTGCCATAAGTTACAAGCAACTTGACACACAAAAATTCCTCACCTCCATCCTAAATCTTTTCAGTTGTTTTTTTTAAAAAAAAACATCGTCATCACGCTGTCTTAAAGACCAAAATTGCCAAGACTGAGAATCCAGAGTCAGAAGATTCATAGGTGTTATAAAGTCAGAAAAAAACACACTGCCCTCTTATTTCATCCAGCAGCCACTAAGGGTGGTACTTGATTCTACTGGTAACATCCACATGAAGAGAAGTAACCTAGTGGCTTCCCCTCCTGGCACATGGAGTACTAAGGTAAGAAGTTTGGCTTCTACTCTATCAAATCTGGAGAGTTAAGAAAGCTGACGGGGGAAAAAATGATTTGTGTGAAATGTGGTGCTGGAGGAGAGCTTTGCAAATGCCCTGTGGAGCTTTTGTTGTGTGTCCCACCACTAGAAGAGCCAAGACCAGTGAGCATATGGGCCACTGGGCTTTCTTGGTAGCAAGTTCTTGACTCTGGACCTCCCTCCCAAGGAATTTGAGTCCACTCAAATTGCCCCGTCAGCAACTTCTCAACATCCTCTGAGACCCTAGGGCTGAAACCTGAGAACAAGACAAAGTCCCTCATGATGTTACAGGAAGCTAGCTCTTATGTCACAGCTGTAAAAGTGTGTGTGTCTGTGTGTGCATGCACATGCGCACATCAGTATTATTAGACAAGCTTAATAAAATGTATTACAATCCCTTTCCCAATTTTTAAGTCTTTTAAAATGTAGAGTCCGATATAGAATTCTTCCTGTCACCTGTCCCAAGGTTTCAGCCTGATATTTAAATAAATAAACAGAACCTTAGGAGTTTAGGAGCTTTTATGCCTCAAAAGTGCTATTTATATTTTCAAGTGAGTCACTGGCTCTGCATCATTCTATTAATAAAAAGGAAGCTTTATATGAAAACCTCCCGACCCACTTTCAGTGATGCCAGTAGTATCTGGTGATTTTTTCCACCCCATGTGCTTAAAATAAGCTACACCCAACTGCAGAAGCTGGCAAAGGTGTGGCAACTGTTTGATGTGATCTCCACCAAGAGCATTGGAAAGAGAACTCTTCCCTGCAGAATGCGCTTCTGTGGCGGCACCATTTGGTGGAGCTTTAAATGATTAAAGCAGCAGGGCTCTTCCTTCTTTCCCTTAAAGGACTAATCCACAGCCTGAGACATTTTACAGTTAAATAACAGGCTCATCAGACAGACTGTAAGTAATGCTGTAAGGCAGGCTGCTTTAAGTGGCACTGCCTCATTTTCAAGGAGTACTACATCATTTCTGCAAAGCAGAGGAACTAATAAGTTCATTCTACTTCATTTATAAAACTAGGTCACCTCCTTTAGTTAGCACACAAGCAGCCATCTTTTGCAACTGAAAATATACAAAACAGGAAGCTATACTGTGATGTGAAGCTCTCTTTAAAGTGTCAATGTTTGTTTTTATTAATTTAATGAGGAACTACAGGAGGTCCCAGATCCAAGTCTCATCTCTGCCACAAACTCACTGAGTAGCCTTAGGCAAGAAACAATCATTGCCGGCACAGCCCCCACCTTAGAGAATACTACCAATACAAGAATGCACATGCACCCTACATACACAGAATGTGTGCGCTTGTGTTCACTGGTCAAACACAGATGCTCTCAGCCCTTCCGTTTTGGTGGCAATCTGTAATATTCTGGTAACAGCAAAATCCTAACAAAAGCTGTCCTGAAAATTTGGTTGTGAATATGAGTCTAGGAATCCCTGTTTTTACCTCTCTCGATTGCAAAGCAGCAAAGAGAAAAATATGTACAGGGGGGAAAAGTGACAGATAAGCTATTTCCCACCCATTGCTTTTCCACTGTTAATTTCACTTTCTTCTCACCATGCTTACTTACCTAAGGCACCCAACACAAGCCTGGAGCCTAGGAACATAGCCGAGAGGAAAGGAGAAGGGAGGAGATGCATGCATCCATCTTCATCTATCACTTATCTTGTTCGAATCAAACCTGCCACTGTGCAACTTGGAAATCCCAGACTTATGTTTGCCACTGACTGTTAGTCCTTATACCCGCTGTGTTCTTGCCAAAATACTTTAACAATAGAAAAAACAAAAGTCTTTTTCTGTGTAATAGATGCCCTACTGGGGTGGTGGAAGGAACCAAAAGGAAAGTCAAAGAGCCGTAATGATAGCAAACATCTTTCTTAATTACTACAGATATACTTTTTTTTAATGAGTACTAGTATAGAAAGAATTACTTACAAAATACACTGCTCCAAAACTTCCATGTCCAATTTCATGTAAACCCACAAACAGTTCCTGAGGATCATCTTTGTAGAACAGGTCAGCTATATCTGGGTCTTTTGGTACCCCTTTCCGCATGTTGAACAATATTAGGATTGTGTTCCCACCTTAGATTCACAGGCAGTGTCTTCCCTCATTGACAATGGAGTTGGTACTTAACAGATCAGAACCTGGAGAAAGGGGAAATTGTGGTCAAATAACCAATTAAGTGCTTCCAACTATTTTCAATCATCTGGTGACTTTTATTCAGAGATTTGAGGAAACAACATTGCTGGAAGGTGTGGCTTTTCTGATTGCTCTCTTAACTGTAAAGATGTTCTGAGAGCAATCTATGTACCAAATTGGAAATATCTGTATCCTGCCTTTATTCCCTGGAGAGTAGCTTAACACAAAATAAAATTCAAGGTCCAACTTATTTATTTATTATAAATAAGAAGGCAGCGATGACTAAAAGGTAGTATATGCTCCAATGTGTATTCTTTAAAAGGCAGCTGAAAGACTAGCCCCTCTTGGCAGTTTAATCTGCACTTTCTGTCTGGCAGGAAGAGAGCATGTGATGCTTTTCTCACAGCCAGAGGTTACTCTGGCTTTTTGATTTCTTCCCCTGTCAAATGTTTCTTGGCCCTTGACCTCAATCATTAGCACAATTGTCAGACCAAAGACCTAAAAGCCTAATGTGGCTGTGCTTTTGGACCAGGCCCTCTCAGTGGAGACACAGATCTTGGTCATGGCCAAATCTGCCTTTTTCCATCTGAGGCAGATTGCACATCTCAGCCCCCTTCTCAACAGGAAGTCTCTAATAACACTAGTTCATGCATTGGTAATCTCAAGGATTGACTATTGCAATGCCCTCTATGTGGGGCTGCCCTTGAAGGTGGTTCAGAAGCTGAAGCAAGTGCAAAATGCGGCAGCCAGGCTGGTCACCGATACATCTAAATTTGACCATATTCCACCCATCCTGGCTTGCCTGCCATTAAGCTTATGGGCCAAATTTAAGGGACTGTTGTTAACTTACGTATAAAGCCCTTTACGGTTGGGACCTCGCTACCTGTCAAAGTGCCTCTCCCTCAGGTCATCCTCCTGTCCCACCCGCACCTCCTAATCCTTGATGCTGTGGGTGGCCAATCTGAAAGAGGTCTAGAAGACATCAAGCAGAAACCGGGCATTCTCAGTAGTAGCCACCCCACTCTGGAACTCCCTCCCTGTAGAGGTGTGATTGGCCCACACCCTCCTGAGCTTCCATAAGCAAGTGAAAACCTGGCTTTTTATCCAGGCCTTTACAATCCTCACCCTTTGTAATATTAATTTTGTACTGAGTTTATGCTGACCCATGGTTTGCCAAATGGGTTTTTGTTTTTATATGTTCAGTTTTTGTTTTTATTACAAATTGTTGTACTGTATATTTTTGTTATTTCCTGGAAGCCGCCCAGAGTAGTGGCTTGCCCACTAAATGGGAAGGGTACAAGTACAAATAAATAAATAAAAATCTGGTCACATTCTGCAGTTTCAGCAATCAACACTGAGTGGAAGAAACAAATGATGTTAACTAACTAACTAACGCTGTTTCTACTACAACTGTTGCTTATTCAGGGAAGATCAGGGAATAGAGATCCAACCTGTGTTGGATGGGGCTGCACTCCCCCTGCAAATTCACGTTCACAGTTTGGCAGTACTCCTGGATTAATCTGTGAGCATGGACACCCAGGTCTTCGGAATGGTCAGGGGTGTGTTTGCACTGCTAAAACTAGTGAGGCAGCTACACTCATTTCCTTGGGAGATCTGTTCTGGCCCCAGTGACACATGCCGTAGTTACTGACTGTTTGGATTACTGTTACTTGCTTTATGTGGGGCTGCTTTCAGAAACTTCACCAGGACCAGGATGCTGCAGCTAGACTCCGACTGGAGCTGGTTACAGGGAGAACAGAATATTCAGTTTCATCTGAAGAAGTGTGCTTACATACACAGAAACTTATGGAAAAAAACTAGTTAAGTTTTCTAGGCACTACATTACCATAACTTATATAATTTGCCGCAACTGATTAAAATGGCTACATGCTGCATTACCTTATATATATATTGAAAGTTTTTTCTGGTGTGCTGTTATCACAACCATATTATATAACCCTTTTCTCCTCAGATCATCCCTGCACTAATTGTCCTTCTGCACTATATTAATTATTTAAAAAAAGATTTAGAAGTTCATTCAGCTACATTCGGACAGAGATTATCCTTCTGAATGTTCTATAGTGAAGTTCTGAGAAATTAGCAATATAATTCAGGAAGGCACCATACTGGAGTAAGCGAGACAACAATAACTTAATGCTACAGCCTATTTGGTTTTCTCAGGTAAAATCCAGCAGCTTGCTTCACATTCTGACATTTCTCACTGCCAGAGCGGAACAGGAACTACATAAAAGGAATGTTGGGGCAGGAGTTGGGGGTAAATAATGTATTTGTTAAAAAAAGGCTCTGAGCCCAGGTGTCTGGATGACAATTGCAAGGTTATAACATTTAAGATTTTGGGTCACATTCTTATTATTTTTAAGTTGCACAGGATCTTCAGTTTCATCCATAACAAACTGTGTAGGGTGGGAGAACCAACGAAGCTTCTCTGCATTTATGGCTCACAATGCTGAGAAGTTGTAGATTTTGCAAAGTTTAAAACAAAGAGGGTTGCACTGCAGTGAGAGGAAGGATACAAGAATGGCATTTTAGCATACCTGGGTAACTGTAGCATTAACCATACTCCACAGCTTACACTCATTTCAGCAGAAATACTGGCTTTTCTTTTCTGTTGAGTCCCAAGTCACTATACACGCTCTGTCTTTTTGACCTGTGGAAATGGAAGGAATAGGCAACAATAAAATAAACAATACACTATACACATATGATTAGTTCTTTGCTGGACCATAGGCAGTTTCTGAACCAACTGTAATGAGCTCATTTAACCATTTCCCTGTATTTGTCCCCCACCCTCATTTAAACTGATGCCCCTTCCCTCTGACAAAAAGGGACCTGAAAGCAGGAGAAAAGGCCAGGCATCTTCCTATTCATCTTGTCAAAGTACAGGATGAAGGTGACAAATATCTCACCTTTTACCAACAGTCAGCACTATCCTCTTACCTTTAATCCTATACACACAGGATTACAACTACAAACAACAATTATTCATGTCTGAGTGAGAAACATGTGGATCTTTAAGTGGAATTCTGCAGGAAAGCAGGATTCCAGAAAAGAATTGCGGTCTTCCTTTTAGCTAACAGTTTTGCATGCGCGACTGTGTCTACACTAGTCATCAAATATGTTCAAAACACAGATTATTTTAACCCATTTTTTCAGAAGAGGGGTAGAAATAGTAAATAGGCAAAAATGTACAAAGATGGATTTGGATACCATTCTCTGTCTCAGCTTGGCTATATAAGAAGAAATACGTTTGAATCAAAAAGTTTAATTAAAGCAAGGGTATAATGAAAGATGCAAACATTATAAAGACATGGTGGCGCTGCGGGTTAAACCGCAGAAGCCTCCGTGCTGCAAGGTCAGAAGACCAGCGGTCGTAAGATCGAATCAACGTGACGGAGTGAGCTCCCGTCGCTTGTCCCAGCTCCTGCCAACCTAGCAGTTCGAAGGCATGCAAATGCAAGTAGATAAATAGGTACCACCTCAGTGGGAAGGTCACGGCGTTCCGTGTCTAGTCGCGCTGGCCACGTGACCACGGAAACTGTCTTCGGACAAACGCTGGCTCTATGGCTTGGAAACGGGGATGAGCACCGCCCCCTAGAGTCGGACACAACTGGACTAAATGTCAAGGGGAACCTTTACCTTCACCTATAATGAAAGATGCAAAAATTATAAAGACATAGACCTGGGTAGGCAACTGTGGCTGATGTTACTGGACTGCAACCCCCATGATCCCTCATCACTACCTAAGCTGGTTAGGGCTGATGGGAATTGCAGTCCAACAATGTCAGCCACAGCTGCCCACTCCCGAAGTCATTCAAGGAGAAGGGATGGGCTTTCGACGCCAGTATATTGTATGTGCAAGAGATTGCATCTACATCAACTTCTTTATATTATAGAGCTAATCTGAACCACACACACTTGCAGTGTGTCCTGTAACAAATTAACTGTATGCCTTTCTAGGTCACTGCATGCACAAGCAACTGGGAGAAGGGACCAACTGTGCAGAGATAGCGAAAGGCAGGTTGCCCTTCACACATTACTGCAGGGATGGGGAAATTTTTTCACACAGGAGGCCAAAGAGATTCTCAGAAGCACATGGGGAGTCATAGGCCAGCAGTGTGTTCACTATTGGAATGTGACTGTCCAGGGCCTAATGATTAATGAATATTCACATAGTCACTCTCCTGATGAGGCCAAGCTTTTACAAAAAACCCACACATGCTAATGGAAGCTGCTCTTTTTAAAAGCTTCAAAAGAGCAACAAAGGGGAGATTTTTCCAAGAGAATACAGTATTTTGAAGGGGAGGATAGTTCTTCTGCCCCCAATAATGTTCTGCTCCAAAATAACATCCATGCAGAAATGAAGCTATAAAAATTCTCCAGAGGCATGCATTCTTAAATTCTTATTGGAGCATGAGAGAGTGGGACAAAATACCTTTCTTTGCTAAGAAATAAGGGAAGCCGGGACATGGGAGTGCTGGACAGGTATCTCCTGCCCAACCCAATGGGCTCTTAGAGGCTCCCCATACGAGCATTACAATGTGTGCTGTGAGTGAGTATATGCTCTACTATTACATATGAAGCACCTCTTTCAGTAAAAGTTTTTCATTACTGAAAATCAGTATAATATCATAGCTAAGGCCACAAAGTGGGGATCTTCTCACTCAAAACTTTCTCAGTTGCCTGAGGCAAATTGTTATTCTTTTAGCCCCATTTTCCTACCTACAATATGGGGCTACTGCTGGCCTACCCTAGAGAACTGTTGCAAGGATTATTGAGCTAACAGAGACAAAATATTTTGAACATTCTAACATTAAGTTTCATCATTATTCTACCAGCACTCATTGATACCACCTGGCATCGTATGTTTTTCATGAAGCAGAGCTAATATTTAGAGGTCCCATTATTTACAAACATTCAGTGCCAGAGACACAGGCTGCCCTGAGGTGACCTGCCATGCTCAATTTACTGACCAATAATCAACTGGATTGGAGATCTGTTTCCATGTACAGCCTTCCTTTTGCCAAAGAAGACTGCTCTTAGGTGACTACTGCAAAACAATTGTTTGGAAACTGAAAAACACCTGACAGGATGACTAAGGATGTGTCCAAATGGTGGGTGAGCTGCTGTAGTATACAACCAGGGAGCACCAAAGAAAGTTAGATGTCTTTTTTTCAGCATACTCTTCTATACTCACTGGGGAAAGAGAGCTATCTAGAGCATGCATATCAGCATACAGAGAAGCATACTGATGCTTCTCTGTCATGAGGATAAACAGTGGGATTAAGACAAGCTGAAGAACATGAAACATGTTTTGCAGGGAGAAGTAAAGCCGTACATTCAAACACTCCCAACAATAAAAGACCATCTTATTGGCTGTATAATCAGGTTTCTTGCGGCTGTATCAAAATTGTGGGATATCTTATTCCACAAAATCCATTTGGCCCCCTCTCCAAATGGTTAAACCTATTCTAGCAACTATCAGACTCCCTCTCTTGATATACAACTTAGGTGCAACTACACAGTGAGAGAAATGCGAATTCACTCGGATTTTACTTGCTGTGAAGTTGCACTTGGGAATTTAGGTCTATTCGATTTTAGTGGCAACACAAGGATATAGGAGAAAAGCCTTGTTTGCTACTTGTTTGCAGCTCTATTGAAGCCCAGCAGGAGGTGTAGTTAAAAGGAATTGCCAGCAAGCTGTAACAAGTTTTACTCCTCTAAATTCCTCATCTTTTTAGTTTCTTTTTGTTTGTTTGTCTGTTTGGTGTGTGTTTAGATGCCCTAGTGCAGGAGAGCTGGAACCAAGGTGTTTTAAAAATAAAGTCTTGCCAGCTTTGCAAGCTGAGAGAGGCTTTGCACTGCCCTTAGATATAAAAAGAAAGAGAAGAGAAGAGACAAACCAGTCTTTCCGATGGCTTTACCCAGCATTCCCAAGTGTGTGTGCTAGTGTGGCAGCTCTTCTGCATCAGTTCAAGTGATCACATGCCTAAACCAATGCAAATTGATCCTTTATTTTGAAAAAGTAGAAGCCTCAGTAACAAAAGGGAAAACTATGGATTGAGGAGCTGGGTGACTCCAGGCTGATTCACATTACCCTTTGTACCATGTGATCAACAGAAAAATGTGAATCAGCCCCAAATCTGTAGCATTTCCCACATTTCTTCTCATTGTAGTTGCAACTGTGTCAGGGCAGCTAGATGCAATGCTATTAGGCCCCTATACTCTGTTATGCATCTAGACTTCTAGCAGGGTCACCCAAGACAGAACAGACAAAATGAAAATGAAATACATGCACCCTCTTCAGGAATGAACGGTCACATCAGCAGAAGAGAATTCATAGCAACAGTAGTGGAAGATAACACTAGCAGAGATCCTTCCTAGACAACAGCTATGACACTCAAGCTAACTTTTGTTAGTTTTGTGCCTAGGTAAACTGAACACTTTATACGTCAGCTATTGGGTAGTAGCAGTAATAGAAGAAACAATGGCTGAAGCCTGCCCGTAATACCTCAGTTCTGAAAATGTCCACCGCTGTCAAGGCTCTGACCGAAACAAAGCTCAAGACACTAAGTGACGGACAGCGGGGAGGATGGGCAGAGTTTGAGGATTCACAGAGGACCACTCGAAGAACTATGGTTACAGGTAAGTAACCTCTCTTTCTTCTTCGTGGCCTCTGTGAATGCACACAAATGGGTGACTGGCAAGCTCACTTACCGGAAGGAGGGCCGTCACACCAACAATGAAGTCAGCACAGCCCTTCCGAAACTTGCTTCTTTCTTGGCCCTGACGTCCAGACGGTAATGCGTCATGAAAGTCAAGGGAGTTGACCAAGTGGCCGCTCGACAAATGTCAGGGACTTCAACGCCAGGCAGTAGAAGTGGCCATTGCTCTTGTAGAGTGCGCTTTTAGAACATCTGGCGGAGCCTTGCCTGCCAAGTCATAAGCCAAAGTACTGGCAGAGACAATCCATCTCGAGACTGTCTGTGAAGAGGCCGGAGAACCTTTCCATGGGCCATGGAAGCACACAAAGAGTCTGGGAGAAGTGCGAAAATCCTTAGTCCTGGAAACATAAAATGCTAAAGTGCGACGAACATCGAGGGAGTGGAGCATGCGCTCAACATCAGAAGAGGAAGATGGAAACAATGTCGGAGGAATCAAAGACTGATTAACATGGAAATCTGAAATCACTTTAGGGAGGAAGGTGACGCCTGGGTACAAGACAACTTTGTCTGGATAAAACTGAATATAAGGAGTGTCGGCCCGAAGGGCGGCCAGCTCGCTTGCTCGATGTGCAGACGTTATAGCTACAAGAAAAAAGAGTTTTGAGGGAGAGAAGTTTGAGATGTGTCGAAGCCATGGGCTCAAAAGGAGGGCGAGTGAGAGCATGGAGAACAACTTGGAGGGACCACTGAGGGAGTGGAGGTCGCACAGGTGGGCGAATGTTCTGCAAGCCTCTAAGAAACATCTTGAGAGTTGGATGGGAAAATAGATGAGAGGCCTCAGATCCAATAGGTTGATAGGATATTATTGCAGAAATATAAACTTTCAACGTGGAGTGGGCCAAACCTTGATCAAACAGGTGACGAAGAAACAAGAGGAGGGTATCCAGCGAAACAGGAACCGCTGATAAACCTCTTGATGCAACAAATCTAGAGAAAACATTCCACTTATAGGAATACAACAATTTAGTAGAGGGTTTCCTAGCTTTGTCCAGTACCTCCGCTATGACGGGGGGATTCTCCACACCATGAGGTGTAAAGATTCCAGGTCGGGGTGACAAACACGGCCGTCGTTCTGAGTCAGCAGGTGTAGCCGAAGAGGCAGTCTCAGGACTTCGGCCGCCATGGCCCTAAGAGGAGTAAACCAGGGTTGTCGAGGCCACCATGGTGCTATTAAGATGGCATTGGCTCGCAGCTGACGGAGCTTGACTATTGTCTGCTGGATAAGAGGAATGGAGGGGGGGAAAGGTAGAGGAGGACATCGCCCCAGTCTACCATGAAGGCGTCGCCTAGGGAATTCACGCCGTGTCCCGCTCGAGAGCAGTAGTTGCTGCATTTCGAGTTGGTCTGGATGACAAAAACGTCGGGACCTGGTGTTCCCCATCAGTTGCAGAGATGGTGGAAGGCAGAGTCGTCGAGAACCCACTCATGGGTTTGGGTGGTCAGACGGCTCAAACGGTCGGCAACTTCGTTGTCCTCTGTAGATATATGAATAGCCACAGGGAAGATGTGGCGGTTGTAGCACCATTCCCATAGCTGGATTGCGAGGTATAGAAGAGCCAGTGAGTGAGTACCCCCTTGTTTGTTTATATAATACAGAGTGGTCTTATTGTCCATAGTAACTTGGACTCCGCGACCAGCTATGAGGAGGTGGAAAGCTCGGAAAGCCTTGATGACTGCTAGCATTTCTAGGTGGTTGATATGCAGTAGCTTTTCCGAGTTGGACCATAGAGCATGAATTTCCTGATCGCCACAGTGTGCGCCCCATCCTATTGGGCTGGCATCCGTCGTGACCTGTATAGTCAGTTGAAGAGGTGGAAAAGGACGGCCTACAAGGAGGGGCAGGACGAAGGTCCACCAAGTGAGTTGGCGAGCTAATTCCGGAGTGACAAGAAGACGTTTTGAAGGATGATCTAACAGGGGGTCGAACAGGGACAGGAACCAGGCCTGCAAGGATCGCATCTTGAGCCTCGCGTCGAGGCCATCAAGCCTAGGAGATGTTGTGCATGCCGAGCAGAAACCGTGGCATGAGGTTGGAAATGGCGAATAGCTCTCGTCAATTTGGATATCCGTTCGTGAGGGAGAAAAACTCTGGCCTTGATCGAATCGAGATGCGCCCCGATGTAGTCTATGGTCTGCGATGGTTCGAGATGGGACTTCTTGAAATTGACTTGCAAACTGAGTTCTGCCAGAGTCTGAAGAACAAAAGCAGAGTCCCTTCGGGCTGCGGAGTATGACCCTGCTACTATCAACCAATTGTCTATATACGGAAAGACCGTGATGTTGTGCAGACGAAGATAGGCAGCCACAGGAGCCATACACTTTGTGAAAGTTCTTGGAGCAGTGGACAGCCCGAAGGGGAGGGCACAGAATTGGTAAGCCCTGTCCATGAAGAGGAAACGAAGGTATTTGAAGTGACGTTCGTAAATGGAGATATGGAAATACGCATCTTGTAGGTCTACGACCACAAACCAATCGTCTGGAGAAAGCAGTGGGATAACGGATTCCAGGGTGACCATGCGAAAGCACTTCGGATGGATGTAGGTGTTGAGAAGTCGCAGGTCCAGGATGGGGCGAAGGCCTCCATCGCGTTTAGGGACGGTAAAGTACCGAGAATAGAAACCATTTAGAACATCTTGGGAAGGTACTCGTTGGATAGCGTATTTCTGGATGAGAAGAGAAATTTCGTCCTCTAGGACAGGTGAGTAAGTCGTATGTCGGAGATAGCTGAGTGGAGGGAGGTCGGTGAATTCTAACAGGTAGCCGTGTTGTATGATAGAGAGTACCCAAGAGTCCTTGGTGATAATGGACCACTTGTCGAGAAAGGGAGCCAGATGGGGATGATGGGGACAGCCAGGGAACAGATTCGGAGGGATCAAGTCAAAGATATTGTTTATTCTTTCTTGCAGGTCGACGGAAAGGTTGTCTACGCTGCTGAGCTGGTGCCTGAGAGCGTAAAGAAGGAGCAGCTGAGGAAGATGGAAGATTGGACCTCTCTGGAGCTGGAGTGAAAGGTTTGTAAGAACGATAATGTTGCTGATATGATTGTTGAAAAGTGAAGGGTCTGCGCCACTGAGTGCGTTGGTATCCAGGTTGCTGGGTGGAGTACGAACGGGCAGTTTTGCAAATTTTGTGTAGATTGTCCATCACTTCATCGGTCTTCTCGTTAAAAAGACCGACTCTATCAAATGGAAGATCCTCAATGCGGGATCTAGCATCATCATTGATTCCTGCCGAGCGCAGCCAAGCATGTATTCGGAGGGAGATGGCAGAAGCCAATGCCTTTGAGGCAGCATCAGCTGTATGGAGAGATGCAAGACGCTGCTGCTTAGCAAGAGTAGTGGCTTCTAGATGAGTATTGAGTGCATCGGTCCTGATCTCCTCAGGAGCAGACTGAAGGACAGGAAGTATTTTGTTCCACAACTGCCTGTGATAAGTGCCCATTGCCGCTTGATAGTTGGAAACTCTCATTACAAATGAGGCCAAAGAATATAAACAACGGCCAAGAACGTCCAACTTTCTGCCCTCTCGATTAGTGGGGGTGACTGTTAACCGGTTACCAGCGCGAGATTGATTAGACTGGACAATAATAGAATTTGGAGCAGGATGTTTGACAACGAAAGCTGTGTCGGCACCGTGTGTTCGATAGTGATTCTCAATCCGTCTGGAAACTTGGAGGGAGGTGGATGGCTTGTCCCATGATTCTTTAATAAGGTCCAGCATCGCTGGTATGAAAGCCAGACTCAACGGAGGGGATTTATCCTGATTTATATCGTCGAAGGCGAGGTCATGCTTAGGGGGAGGAGGTTGCTCGATATTGAGCTCCAACGACTTGGCCATCCGAAGAATGAGTTGGGAATAAGAGGTAAAGTCTTCGGAGGGGGATGGAGGATGAACATCTGCAACATCTGAATTCAGTGTCGGTAAATTCAACGGAGACTCCCTGGAAGCTTCAGAGGGAGGATCATGTTCAGAAGCTGTCGAAACAGAGGAATTTCCAGAGATGGAGAGAGTTGGTGAAGGAGAGCGTTGACAGGCCCAAGCAGTTGAAAGAGAGATCAGTGTTGGGACATGACGGGCAGATCGGGATCTAGACAATGCGGTTGTGGGGCGCGATGTCGAAGCCGAGGGCACCGAAGAAACGTGCGAGCGCTTGGATGGAACAGGCTCGTGTTGAGCAGAAGCTGGATCGCATCGAGGGACATCCGGCTGAGATAGACAGTGTTTAGTTTTCTTAGAGGTCGGTACCATAAGATCGGGTTGATAATAGGCTCGATGCCGACTCCGAATAGGAGGAGGCGACGGTGATGGTGAGGACTCAGATGGGGCATAAACATAGCAAACATGCTTGGGACGCTCATAGTAATCCTGTTCAAACCCCGGATCGAACTCGTCAAAGCGGTATCGATAGCGTTCACCGCGTCGGCCAACCTCATAAACAGGCTCTCCATATTCAGAAAGCAAGTGGCGTCGAGACGGACACAGGACAAAGATTACCTCCTGATACTGAGAAGACGGGGAAACATGGTGCCGCTTCGCTGCCCTCTTACGCGGAGGGGACCGTGAGACCGATGCCTCCAAGTTCGAGAGATGGATGACAGTTGCCTGCCCGGTCGAAACAGGGCTAGAATGGGCCGAGGCCGGGCTGGATATGACATCAGCCTCAGAGCGGCCATGACTTGGAGACAAGCTCGGTATCGATACTGAGGCTGGAGCTTGAGTAAGTGGTACTGACTCTCCCGCTTCTGAAATGGAGTCCTGGTCCGGTATATCTCTAGACGACTCCTCCAAGATGGGAGACGGGAGGGAAATCTGAACGACCGGAGGCTCTCGAGGGTGGTGAGGGTTAGGAATTCGCTTAGCTTTCTTTTGCTTAGCCTTGTCCTTCTCCTTTTGCTTCTTATCAGGTCGGGCCGTAGCCGAAGCCGAGGACGACTTCGACACCGAGGTTGATGTCGATGCCGAGGGGGATTTCAGCTTGGAAGCCTTGGTAGAGGCTTTCGGTGATGGATTAATTGGAGCCGGTGGGTGAGAAGGCTCAGACTGAGGCACTGGAGTGGAGGTAGGCTCCATCGTGGGGCTGGTTGGATGGCTTGAGGGTGTTAAGGATTTTCCCCACAAATGGGACCGAAGTCGTTGCAGTCGGAGTTTAAGAGCCGGCTTTGTTAATTTTTTACACTCCGGACAGGAGTGGGTCTGGTGACTTTCGCCCAGGCAGAACAAGCAACGATCGTGGCCGTCAGTAAAAGGAATTTTATTGGCACACGTCGTACAACGCTTGAATGGGCCTGAAGAGGCCATAAAAAAGGGCGGGAAGGTGGGAAGGGGGGGGGGAGACGAAAGAAAAATAACTCACAGGGAAACGTCCGTAAATGAAAAACTGATCAAGTCTGTAATCCAGGAATTGAAAATGTAAGGCAGTCCGTAAGATCAAAAAACCGTAAGATCGAGAAAATCAGAAAATCGCTCTAGTAATCGCTACAGAAGTCCGATTTCAGCGGCAGCTAAAAGGAACTGAGGTATTACGGGTGGGCGGAGCATGCATGCCACAGGGCAACGTCCTACTAATCACGTCTTTTTAAGCTCTAGAATATTCCGAGAAGTCCTGCGCAGGCGCAGTAAAACCCATTTGTGTGCATTCACAGAGGCCACGAAGAAGAACTGAAAGCTTTTATGCAAGTATCTTCCCCAAAAAGATGTGTTAATAATCACAGGTCACTAGCATGAAAAAGTTGAAAATCAAGCAGAGCCAAATATCCTCAGAGAATGTGGTCTAGGAGTCAGAAACAAAGCAAGAGAGTGACTCACAGAATTTTTGAAGCCAACAATTTGTTTACTCAAAGTACATTTTTCAAGCAACAAAATAGACACAAGGGTGTCATCAGATGTCCAATACAGAAATCAAACAGACCCTGTAATTAAAAACAGAACATGGTCCAGCTCTATAGTTCCTGAAAAACAAGATGAGAAGTAGACTGTGGTACAGATCATGACTTTGTGCTACAGATAAACAGATGACACCATATCACTTGACAGAAAATAAAAATTAGTTGATAGAGAGGAAAGAATAATGATAAGACCTGTTGAAGTTCACTGATTTATAAGGTCCTGATAGGTCAGATGGGATTTGACAGCACCTAACAATAACTATTTGTCATGCCACATAGATGATTCATATGTATTTCCATAATTTTCCCTAATGTATGCATTTTACACACATACTTCTCATGCACTAAAGAACATCTATGCATATTTGTCTATTGTTCACATTTTTAGACATTGACATTTTAATAATACCTGCCAGATTTTGTGCAGATTTTATTTCTCCAGATGCACCACATGTGTTGTAAATATTTATATTTCGGGGCAAGTGCATTTTGTCTCATAATGAATCTCAAGAGGTATAAAATGTCTCATTTCATCAGGAACTCTGAAGGCACATGTACTTCTATCCCTAGTTCTGATAGGTCTCATGATTGAAAAACATGGTACAAAAATGTTTGCTGTCAACATTTGTTGCCCAAACAAAAATATTAATGAATGGTTGCAAATGCTCTTCTTCTCAATGAAAAGTGGTGTCTCAATGCATCAAGACACCCCATAAAGAAATGGTCAGCCACTGTTGAGAGTTTTTGCTTGAGAAAAAAGTCCAATACGGGGCTTTTTTGGTCAGCAATAGTGCTAGCAAAAACATACTGTGTTTTCTATGCAAAATACAAGTTTTAACATGCAAGACATAGCCATGATTTTTCTGCACACAAAAAACAAAAAAAAAACAAAAAAAACCCCAAAAATATGCAAAAACAAGTATAAAATTCATAATCTTGCCAAGAAGGATTTTGAAATTTTTTGTTCTCATTGTGAGAACACAGTAATTAAACATTTCTATTCCTATCACAGAATATACAGTTGGAACATAAAACCATTAAGCTTGCTAGAAGCAACCCATCTTTTATTGTTTGGGCTACCTTCTCAAAGTTTAATCTGAAGTACAAACTTTACACTTTCTCTGCAATCAATCCAGTGTGGTGCAGTGAGTGCAGAACTAGGTAGAGCAAGACTCTGATTTAGATCTTCAAACAAACATGAATCTCTTGAGCCAACCAGTCTAATTACCTTGTTCTAAGGATAAGCAAGACCACTTAAGCTCCCTAGGAGGTCCCATTTATATCTTTTTGTTTATTCCAACTTCTCGCTTATTCCACTAATCTATCTTTATAACACACTATGGTTGGGGGATGTGTAGCTCTCCAGATGTTTTGAGGCTGCACCATTAACTATGATAGTCATAGTTTATGAGGAGTCATCTGAAGTCCCACCACTAGTCTGGAAAAGTTCACATTCTACAGTACTTCATTCTATTATCAAAGCAAGGCAAATGAGCTTTCCTCGGCAAGTCTTAAAGTTGGTAATATACAATTTAACTACATCCACACCTGAAAACAGGCCAGAATTGCTCAGAACCCTGGTAAGATAAAAAAAAAAAAACAAGTAACATGGGAATAAGTAGTGGGCTGTATTATATATTCAAATGTGAGAGGAAGAGAAGCACATCCCAACAAAAAATACCACAAAAGCAGCCATATTTACAATGGGCTTAGTAGAAGACAGGGTGGATAAAAATCAACATTTTTTAAAAATCAAGTTGATTTAAATCACACTTCACTATCAGCGGTTCCCACTGCAGGCATCTGCAATGCAAGGAAAGCTCCTATAAAGAGGGCCCTAATTATGATCCTATTAACACTCTCCCCTGTACTCATCATGGTTCTCATTCAATGTAAACCCCACATTATCTATATGTTTGTTTGTTCATTCTTTTAAAAACACACACCAAACTATACCATAAAAGTTACACTGACTGTGATACTGAAAAGATCAGAAACTTCAAAAGCATAGAAGTAGTTTGAGCAGAGGGAGGTAAGTTTTGGGGTAGACCTTTGTTATTTGGGCATATCCTAAAAGAGAAGGAAAGATTTCCCCCCCCCCTCCATATTTCTATTATTGAAAGTGAACGATTTTTCACAGATGGCAGAAACTGCTTCCCTTATAAACCCCTGGCTCCCCACCCCATCCCAATAAATGCCTTCATTCTCACTGAATGGAAGGTACTCTTCTTTAAAGGCTTACAAAAAAATTCCAGCCACTTTTCTATGTACAGAAAGTGTCTTTTGGTTCCACCTGCAACAGGGGGGAAAAAACAACTACTACTGTAGTAGAAATAAAGGATCAGCGTATCTGCAACTGACCAACCTCCACCCCATGGTGTCAATTTTACAACACCCCACACTTCACAAAAGAATGTTGCATTTCAGGTCCTGTGGCCACAGCAGAAGACTGCAAACATCTGCTTCTGGTGCACTAAAAGCAGTATTTATGGTTAACTGCTGGATTGGCCAACCATCTTTTTAGTTTGACGCAATAAATGCCTGTTACTTCTGACCTGTCTCCAGAAGTTACTTCTAAACTTTAAGAGAATACAGTTTTCTACCAAGTATCTGGTGATTTATTTATTTTTGGCTGCTAAAGGACAAACGTAAATTATACGTTTAATTTTCAGTTCTGCCTTAGCTGCTAGACCACCAACTAAATTCAAACTGTATATTAAAATGCCTCTTTCATCTCCTATAGGCCACTATGGGTATCAGCCTGTAAAACTATGTTATCTCCCATACCACATTTCTCACCAGAAGAGGCAGTCAGTCTATGCCAGATTCTCTATGGCTTCCTCCAGAGAAATTCCTTGTTACTGTCAGTCTGTCCATTACTAGGCACAATTCAAAGTCCTGTTTATACACTCTATAAAGGACTACACTGACTTGGATCCAAGCTACTATTGGAAATACATCTTCCAAACAAGGCGCCCGAGTTTTAAGATCTTCAGTGGAGGCCCTTCTTCCAGTCCTACGACCCTCACAGACACATTTCGTGAGTCCTTTAAATGTCTGCTGCAGGGTGGGGGACTCCCTGCCAGGGGAGACATCGTGGCAGGGGAACTTTAGGCAGGCTCCTCCCTGTTGCCTTTCCTTTTTCTTTTCACACAGACTTTGGGCAACTGTCTCGAAGCTGAAGAGAGGGCTTTTAATTGGGGGTACTTTTTCACTTTTCCTACTGGGCTTTTAATTTGTTTTAATTCAGTGGTTGTTTCCATGTGATAATAGATTTAAATTGGCCAGAATTCTCTTGTGTAAAGTTACACCCACACAAGCTAATGATATCATCAGCCACTGGTTTTCATCACACCTTAAAAGTTTCCTATTCCACCCCCACCCCACAATTCTGAGGCAACCTCAGGATCCCTTTTGACCTGGGGAAGGCTGCAGGAGCCACGGGACGGGGCAGGGCGGTTAACATCCAAAAATTTCAAGCAATGGTTCTGATCCCAGTGGCAGCAAGTTTTGGATATTAAAGGCTTCCACTCCCATCCCGAGGCTCCCAAAGACTTTCTCAGGTCAAAAGAAATTATAGGGGAGCCTTGGAACCTTGGGGAGGTGTCGAATAGGCAACTTTGAATGAGTGATACAAGTCCTTGGCTGGTGATGTCATCAGCTTGTGTGGGCATAACTTTCCACAAGAGGATTGTGGCCACTGTGTTTCAATATTATAGCTTAATGGCCAGAATCCTATTCATGATTTACACCAATATAAGTAACTGCCCACATACAGGTGTACCTCGGTTTACGAAATTAATGCGTCCTCCGGGACATTACGTCATGCGGAAATTTTGTAAACTGATACGTGGATTGCACTAGGAACGGGGGCGGCGCTAGAAACCTCCAGGTGCAATGCATCCTGGGGGAAACCCTTTCGTACAGCGGGGGGGAAAGAACGTAAACCGGGGCACTATTTTCTATGGATTTCGGTTCGTAAACCGAAAATTACGTAAACCAAGGCTTTTGTAAAGCAAGGTACGCCTGTAATGGTGGGGAATTTGCTAATAATGAGAATACTTGCATTCCTCATTGTGAACCACATTGTGCAAATGGCATGCGAAGAAGAATGCAAGTGGCAAGTCTTTAATTAGTGGCAATTCACCACCACAATTTTACACAACTACACTGATTCTGGCATAAATCCTCAGTAGAATTCTGGGCATTGAATCTTAGCTGTATCCGGGTTTTGATAATCTTGTAAGCCAACTTATGTCCATGTATTGAGAGAAAGGAAGATATAAAATAAATAGATACATATACAGCATTGATTGGGACTTGAGATGGGATATTCATATTCATCTCCCGGGGGAGATGAATACAAATATTGCCACCACAGGTGGCCAGGCCAATTGGACCCTCCCCCCAGAACTGGGCTGTCCACTTACTGGTTGCAGCGCCGCACCATTGTTGTTCGTGCCATGTCAATCATGGAAGTAGCCCGGTCCGGGCTTCCCCACCTGCCTACACTGGTGACCAATCTGGCGAGGAGGTGGGATGACAAGTTTCCCCGCAGAGTGTCTCTAATTGGGACTGATGATTTGGAGACCGCCCCAAACTGAACCACACCTTGGCTAGTTCATTCTCAACCAGACTGAAAGGCATTTTATTCTCCCACAGTCCAATATAAAACTTCCTGGTACCAGCACAGCAAACTATAACTCAGAGTATGCTGAATGGCCAAAACAGGTTTTCCTTACCACATACGGTTGGCAAGTCTGAGCTCTCATCCAGCAGGGCCCCTACATGGTTGCCAGAGGGCGGAAACTAGCCTGCAATACCAGATTGTAAAGTGCCAGAGGACTGGACTGGAGACACAGGCAAACAGATTGCAATGCTTGTGGTAATTTACTAAAAGAACTGATGATGTCAGCTTACATGCTGTCCTTGGGAACTACTAGCCAGAAATCTTGCTTCCTGTCACGCCTAGTTTGACTCAGGCATTTGTTAGTGGATACTCTGGGGCCATGACAGGGTTTCACTTGCCCTAAAATCTGCTCCAGCTCTTAAAGCAGAACAACTCAGAAAGGAACCACCCAGGAATGGGTTACTCACATTCAGTTCTTGTTTACAATCTGGCTGTGCCTTCACTCTGCCAATGCAGCCACAACTCTTTACCCCAACCTAGAATATTTTCTGCTGGATTAAACAGCAGAATTTTATGCTGCTTAGTATGATGCAAATTTACACTGAATCAGATCAGATCCCTGCATTCCTACCACTTTTTCTAAATGTAGGAATGTGAAAATCTGCCACCCACATTTCTCCAGGTTCTACAGGGCACTATCAGATTTTCTTTCTGTACAGAAATTTATGTTATCCGGATGTGAACATTTACTAATGTGTACAGATCTATTGATATTTCTTAACACAGACAGTTCTACAGATTTTTCCCATTGACAAATTAAGTTTTCATCCATTTGTCAAATAAGCATATTTTAGTCATACAAAGAGACACAAATTTTAAAAATGTAGTTTCCTCCTAACTCACTTTCACTGACAGTCTGGCAGATATAAATTGGACAAATTCATTAAAAACCTCAGTTAATTCAAATTTTCCATTCCTACCTTCAAAGCAAATAAATAAGAGACATGTTTTTAGCCTACTCTTTGCTCTGTAGCTGTTACCACTTATCAGTATAATTAAAAGAAGATGGATTCCATGCACTAACATGCAGAATCAGGTGAACTCATTTGCCCATCTCTTTGTTATCATGTGCTGTCAAGTCAGAATAACACAGTGACCCTATTAGGGTCTCAAAGTAACTGAAGTATCTTTAAGAGTGGTTACCAGTTCCACCCCCACCACCCCCACAGTGAATTTTGATGGCAGAACCAGAGAATCAAACTCAGGTAGCCTTGAGTCCTAGTCCATTACTCTATCCACTACACCACACTGGGTACCCTTGCCCATCTCTAGACTCAAGAAAATAGTTGTGTTTCAGTACTGCTTTACGACTTATCTCACTGAAAAGAAAATAATTCTACAGAGCCCAGAGAAAGTAACAGAGTATACCGTAATTCTTGAAAGTGTCTTTGTTACCACGTGGAATACCCATACCCAACTTTCAAAACTATATTTTTGTTCTAATTCTAGTTATAACCCTTCATTTTCACTTATTTTTATCACTATTATCAAAACATTAATAAATTGATACTCTAAAATCTAGAAGGGAGAAACAACTACTATAATGAAGGCCTCTCAAGCTGGAAAAGGCTCAGAGTCAACAGTAGGCTTAGATTCTAGCTGGCTGTCAAAATTTGTGAACCCCAGTAAAATTACACAAGCCAGATGGGAAGTCTGAGCAGAAGGTATGTGTTTTTTGTTTATTTTTTGACCATACTGTATACTCTCTCTCAGAAATCAAACTATGCAAAATGTGTGCCTGTTGACTTTGCATATAGTAATTTCATTTATAGAACTATTGTTTTCTTGATGTTGACACTGAAACTGGGACAGAATAAGACAGCACACATGCTGGCCTCTTAATGCTACTCACCAGGAGATTTTTTTAACTGGGCACTACAGGCAAATAGTTCAGAGAATTGCAGAGCACTCAGAGCCTGACCAAAAAATGCTCCAAACGATGGACTCCTAGCAAGCATCTCCAGGGTCTCTCCTTTATCCTGTACCTCCTGATGTCTATACCCTAACTCAGTCCTTGCCTAGCAAGGTGAATCACAGCTAGGAAAGTAGAAACTGGCCAATTTTGCTTCTCTTTTACTCTCTCTCAAACACATACACACTTTTTTTAAAATGAGGTCCTCGCAATTTATGAATTTTAGCAAGTTCTACAAAAACAAATTGAAATGAGATTTCTCTGCATGGAAAGGACCACATTGTACCTGCCTGCCATAGAGTGAAAGATAAGGAGCTCTCAGCCATGTGTGTGTGTGTAAATTCTAATTCAGCACCACACAGATGGTTGAATGCACAGATTCAACCTTTGACAGAGTGAAATATTTAAAGCCCTACACCTGCATGAACAAACCAGGCAGTTCATCTGCACGTTTAATGGTTTAAAATCTTACTTTTTTTCCATCCCGAATACGAAGGAGTTAGCAAATTTCAGTAAATTATCAATTAAAATGAAATGAAAAATTTTTGGACACAGCGCAACAGAAAAGTTCATAAATTACTTTGGCAGAACTTCTCAGCTAAGGTAAGCATACTACAATCAAAAATCACATGGCTGCTAATATGCTTGTGAAGACAAATTTGCTCACCTCTCCTTACATAAGATAAAAGTCAAACAGATGCTTTGGGAATCGGTCATCATTTTATGATCTTGCCTTTTTTGCATTCAGCCCAGATTCAGAGGCTGACATCTGTTAGAAAGCTGACAGCAAAACAATGCTACTATCTGAATGTATAGGTTACTGTGTTGTCTAGAACAACTGCATTTCAATTCTTCCATCAGGAAGTTCTCCTGCATCATTCTGACAGGGGAATCTTGCTATGTTCGAGGATTATGAGAATGCTGTAGTGGGAAAATCAGTGCATGCAGAGCAGGTGAACACTCCAGGTCTTGCTGGACACCAGTTTTACATGAACTGAGCTCATTTACTAGAAAACACATACAACCCTTGCCTCATCAACATGCTTCAGAAGGAAAGTGACCTTACAAAGAAACTTGGCCATCCTTTCAATTTATTAAGATTATATTCTTTCAAACGATACACGGTGCTCAAAACAATCATAAAATTAATATATAAATCCACAGTTCAGAACATAAAAACTGAAAGGATGTAGACAAAAAAGAAATGTTGCTGATACCATATTACTCGTACTAGTAGAAAGCAGCAATGATTTTAAATGACAATTGATGAAACTGAAAAAAGAAAGTGCAAAAGAGGGATTCTTTTGAACATTATAAAAACAGAAATAATAGCCACAGAAAAATAATATAGCATCAATGTTGACAACAACAAAAAAAACCAAAGTATTACATTTTCTGTATGTTAATTCAATTGTTATTCTAGGTGGAGACTGGTCAAGAAATCAGAAACTGAAATGCGGAAGAGCAGCTATAAAGGAACTAGAAAAGATCATTCAGAGTAAAAATGTATAAGAAGGACAAGATCATTCACACTATAGTATCCTCTGTTACTATGTACGGATGTGAGAAGTGGACAGTGAAGAAAGGTGATAGAGGAAAAATCATTCAAAACGAGGGGTGTGAAACAGGGAAATATTCCATTCCCCTATTGTTTATTTTTTATATTAATTATATGGCTCAAGCTTTAACAAATTCCAATTTTTACCATGCCATATTTATAAACAGGCTGATCTTTGTTCTATTATATGCAGCTGATATAGCAATTTTATTCTTTACTAAAGTAGGCTTAGGAGAGCCCTTTGCCCTTCAAAACATACTATTCTGAAGAACACCTGGTAATAAAATATCAAAAGATCAAAATTCTGGTTTTCACCAAAAGGTTTGTCAAGTACAAGAAACAGATTAGATGGGAACGATATCCAATACGTTAAGACCTATATTTAAGTTACAGTAGGACCTCCATATACACTGGGTTCCAAGCCCCCCCCCCCAACAGATACTGAAAACCATGGATAATAGCTAACAGTATACACATGGTAAAAGGAAAGAAAAAAAAACCCAGAAAAAAATATTTTCACTTGCATTACCAGAACTGGCCACCAGAGCACCAGAGACCATGCTATGTATTATTCACTAACAAGTATTCATAGCACGGCCTCTGGCTCCCTCTAGTGGCTGGTTCTGGCAGTACATGTGAAAATAGTTTTTTTCTGGATTTTTTTCTTTTAATGTTTTTAATATTTTCAGACCATGGATAAAATGAACTAGTGGATACTGATCCTGTGGATAAGGGGGGTCCTACTGTATTTTTTATACAACTGGGCTGTAGAGAGACCACCTTGTTCATGTAACTGAAAATGCTCAAAGAACTATTACTGCCATCCTGAGATTTTTCTTTTCAAAAGGGGACTCCTATATACAATCTGTACTAAAACTATTCCAAGGCAAGGTACAGGTCCAACTTTTGTAGAGTTCAGGCCTTATATATACATAAGAACGTCTGCCCTCTTGAGGCAGTACAATCTAAATGATTGAGAACTGTATTTGGTGTAGCATGCTATATCCCTAAGGGACTACTTAGAATAGAAGCTTGGTCCCTTTGAAGCAAATACTTGGCTTCAAATAATCAATCTCTAGCTGTAGTTAAAACTTAATCCTATTGGTTTAGCACCTCTGATTGTAATAGATAACTACCCCTCAGGCTGGACAAGAGCAGTGGAGGGAAAATTGTTGTCCTATGGATTATTCCCTCCAGCCCTGTTACATTTGGGATTGATAAAAAACAAAGAAAATATTAGGAAGCAGATCTGGGATACAGCCCTCCAACTTGACAGAGCAAATTATTTAGTGTCTGAGAATCACAGTAAGATGTTTATCGCAGCAAATTAACTTTATACCGCATTTTTCCATGTATAAGACACTACTTTTTCCTAAAATCATTACACTAAAAATTAAGGGGCATCTTTTACATCGAAGTAGGCTTAGATAGCTGAGGAGAGAACAAAACAGCACATACCTTGCCTCTGTAAACAGGCTTCCTTCAGTCACAAGGCTTAGCTTCCTACAGTCACAAGGCTTAGCTTCCTACAATCACGAGTCTTATGGAACTGATGTCAGCTAATGCTGTACAAACCAACTGGAACACACCTTGTTGGAGATGGAGCCTGTAGGCTCAGATTCAACAGGGACTCCTAATGTCAGACGTTATTAGCCCAGAGGCTGAATACTCAAAGCTAAGTTTTCTTAATTTTTGGTTTAGAAAAGGGGACGTTGTGTTTTATAAACGGGGGCATGTTATAAACGGAAAAATACGGTAATTTAGAATTTGTGAGACACTGGAAATTTTACCCTGGTTCCTTTCAATATTCTGCCTTCAGCCTTTTTAGAGGGAAGATATGTATCCCTTATGTGACACAGTTGTTAAACTGCTGTATTGTGCCGAACTCTGCTCACGACCAGGGGTTCAATCCCAGGTCGCCGGCTCAAGGCTCACTCAGCCTTCCAAGGTCGGTAAATTGAGTACCCAGCTCGCTGGGGGCGGGGGGAGCAATGTGTAGCCTGCATAATTAACTTGTAAACCTCCCAGAGTGTGCTTTAAGCAATATACGGCAGTAAACAAGCAGCATGCTTTGTTTTACTTTTGCTTTTATGACAAGCGCTTTTGCCCCTGCCAATCTGGTATGGTGGAAACTGTAGAACATGTCCTGTTGTATGGCACATTTTATAAAGATTTACACAATGTACTTATTTCCCCAATTTTAAACATTATCCAGGTAGAACTAACCAATTTCATATCTCTTTTCTCCTCTCTGATTCCTCAAGTGAAAGTATAGTTAAGGTTGCAAAATTCTGTTCAGTGGCTTGTACAATAAAAAAAACCAGATGTCTAAATCACTGCAGTAATCAGATTAATAACTCACACTTAATTGTAATCTGAATTTCAGTCTGTTTTGTATCAATTGCAAATACTATATGCTTTGTTATTGTATTTTAGTCTTGCATGGCTGACCTATCTATGGTCATAATAATAATAATAATAATAAAGTTAAAATTGTGAAAAAATCATTTAAAATGTGGTTTTGAAGAATATACTATTAACATCCAGAAAGACAAACATTTGTGTTCTAGATCAAATCAGGCTTTCTCTAGAAGCAAAAATGACTAAACAAGGGCTGTTTTACTTTTTACATAGTACGAGTAGACCAGACTTCTTGGAAAAGATAATAATACTAAGAAAAATAGAAGGCAATAAAAGAGGAAGACTGAGCATTAGATGGATTGACTCACTAAGAGTTGTCATGATTATTAGTTTGCAGGTGCTTTTGGAGGCCACAAATTCATAAGGTCATCATAAATCAGAGATGACTGAGAGTACAAAACACATCATCTTGATATCTGTAAGAATGAGTAACAGTTTCACAATGCCCTAAACAAATTAGAAAACCCTTCATCCATCAGTTATGACAACACTGAAATTATCAAAGAGAAATAAGCAACTTAATTTTTTTTTGAGGTTCCATCTCACACTATGAAACCACAAGTCACCTCTTTGACTGTAAAAAAACAAAAGTTGAATAATGGATTGTGTTAATAAACCATCACTGCTGTCTTGTAGGCTTTCATAATCATCTTCCTCAGTGAAACGCCTTATCACTTATGACTCCTGCCCTCCAAAGATCCCATTAATATGTGAAAAAGACATTGGCATTCCTTTCCAAGGCACTTTCTCTCGCCAAGACCCTCAGACCTTCAGCCAATTACATCTCATGCACATGCTCCTGGTTCTCTTGAGACAACATTTCTACAGCTGTTAAATCACTTGATGGTTAAAACAAATGAACTGCAAATCAAAGTCAAAATGAGTTAATACACAGAAATAGAGCATCAGATATGAGTCAAATGTGAAAAATGTTACACCCTAAGACAAGAGGACCAACGCATCTGTCTGGAAAGTTTTACAAAGTTCTCATCACTTTCCTAGCACTAACAAAATTCTTCATTAAGGATACATAAATCTTTATAAATATCAATAAATATAAAATAAAATAAAAAGGTAAAGGCAAAGGTTCCCCTTGACATTTAGTCCAGTCGTGTCTGACTCTAGGGGGCGGTGCTCATCCCCGTTTCCAAGCCGTAGAGCCAGCGTTTGTCCGTAGACAGTTTCCGTGGTCACATGGCCAGCGCGACTAGACACGGAACGCCGTGACCTTCCCACCGTGGTGGTATCTATTTATCTACTTGCATTTTTTACATGCTTTGGAACTGCTAGGTTGGCAGGAGCTTGGACAAGTGACGGTAACTCATTCATTCACGAGGATTCGATCTTACGACTGCTGGTCTTCCGACCTTGCAGCCCAGAGGCTTCTGTGGTTTAACCCGCAGCGCCACCACGTCCCTTTCCATCTTAAAATACTGTACTTCTAAACCTGAATAGAGAAACTTTAAATCCTGCATGCTTCTCACAATACTGTTTTTCGGCAAGAAGAAAATAGAAATTGGCAAATATATAGTCCTGAAGACTTTCCTTGCAACAAATCCACCACTGCTTTCACTAATGTCAGTGGAAGAGAATATGTAACTCTCTCATTGAACCCAATGGGACAAGAGTGCTTGATTTTAGGTGGCTCATGCACTCATAAAGCATAACTTCAAAAGCCATATTAGACTCATGTCTTTATTAACCTAATCAGAAGAGCACAAAAATATGAGAAAGGTTTTGAGATCACCAGATTTCTTTACAAAGAAAATTATTACAAACTGCAGGCAGGGACAGAGTTCTAGGGAAGAATACCCGACTTGTTTACGTTTTCCATTATGTCTTGAGACCGAATACAGGGTGGATTTAATTTAAATCAATTTGATTTTTTTTTAAAATTATTGATTTTCATTCGCCCTGACTGAATGGGAGATGAAACATTCTACAGACATTCAAATGAGGTTCTAGATGGGGGTGTGATAGTGTTAGGTTTCATACACAGTAATGTCCTCAAACTCTGGAAGCAACAGAGGCAAAAAAAGTTTGTTCCAATATAACTCTCTGTGCATTCAAAATACACAGGGCTTGCTACTGAAATCAGAGATGGCTTAATTATACTTTTTTATGCTTTAAGTTGCTTTGGAAAGACCAGGGCTTTGAAAGGTGGCTTAGAAATAGGAAGACCTGGATGTGTTCATGTCCTCACATGTACTGTGCACACTTATGTCAGTGGGATGGGCATAGGTTGCTGAGATTTCTACCCCAAGTAACTGGTTTGCTCAGGGAGCTAAAGAGTGAGCCGAGGTACCACCAGTATGACTTAATTCATTATTTGCATTACACAGCCATCTAAGTTGGAAAAATTGTGTCTACCCACTTTGAATTAAACCACACTAGTGGCACACTTAGACATGCTCTGCATCATGCTGCACCCCTACTCAAGAACTGGCATCAAATAATGAGCTATTGCAGCCTGTACAAAGCCACATAAATGTATAAATTATATATATAACATATAATTAATGCCTGCTGAAGGAAACAGCACGTCCACCCTCAGGACAAAATATTATCCACAAGCGTTCATATAACATTTTACCTAAAGCCTTTCCACATTGTTTTTCTATCAGTCATCACTTTACTTCCCTTTAGCTAACATCATCTATGAATAGAAAAGACATTTCCACTTTATAAGTACAGATTTATATTGCTATCAATAATTAGCAAACTTTATCTAGCTTTGTACAGGTTGGAATAACTCTTCATTTGATACACCAGATCCTTGGAGCCAAATTGTTATTGATGATTAGAAACTATTGGGAGGGAGGCATGAACAATATTTACTATCATCAATCTAGCATCCTTGTGTCAGCTATTATATACAAAATACAGTACCAGGGAAGTATTCTGTATTGCATTCATGCTTGTTGGCAGCTGGAAACAAGGACTGTGAGTCCCATGTGATAAGCTAATGCTTCACGCTTCACAAGTTAGTCAAGAAGCGTTTCCTTGCCACTGCACTATTCTAGGCCAACATATTTTACTCATAAATAAAAACATTTATTAGATATTTGAAGTATCTATTCCTGCAGGCAGCCACGCATACAACTCTTAATGCTGGCCTTCCCAAAGTAACGTTAAATGCCACACACATTGGTCAAACACAAAAGAGCTCACTCAGAGGGTCAGAGTACCATTATTATTTTACCTACAGTCATGGCCAAAAATATTGGCACCCTTGCAATTCTGTCAGAAAATGCAACCCTTCTCTCAGAAAATTGTTGCAGTTGCAAATGTTGTGGTACTCTCATGTTCATTTCTTTGGTTTGCATTGGAACAACACAAAAAAACAGAGAAGAAAAGTCAAATCTGATACAATCCCACACAGAAACCCAAAAATGCACTGGCCAAAATTATTGGCATCCTGTCTAAATTGTAAGAAATCATTGCTTTTCAAGCATGTGATGCTCCTTTAATTTGTAGACACACCTGTCGCAAGTAAGAGGTGTAGGCAATATACTAATCACATTTGCAACCAGTTAAGATGGAGAAAAGTTGACTCAACCTTTGTGTTGTGTGTGACACTGAGCATGGAGAAAAGAATGAAGTGTAAAGAGTTGTCTGTGGATTTTAGAGAAAAAATTGTGGAAAAACATCGACAATCTCAAGGCTACAAGTCCATCTCCAGAGATCTGAATGTTCCTGTGTCCACTGTGCGCAATATCATCAAGAGGTTTATAGCCCATGGCACTGTAGCTAACCTCCCTGGACGTGGATGGAAGAGCAAAATTACTGAAAAATTACAACGAAGGGTTGTTCGAATGGTGGATACAGAACCCGGATTAACTTCCCAACAAATTCAAGCTGATCTGCAGACACAGGGTACAACAGTGTCAGCTCGCACTATCCGTCGCCATCTGAATGAAAAGGGATGGTATGGTAGGAGACCCAGGAGGACACCACTGCTGACACAAAGGCATAAAAAAGCAAGACTGGAGTATGCCAAAACTTATGTGACAAACCCACAATCCTTCTGGGAGAACGTCCTGTGGACAGATGAGACAAAAGAGTTTTTTGGTCAAGGACATCATGGCACTGTTTACAGAAAAAGAAATGAGGCATTCAAAGAAAAGAACACAGTCCCTACAGTCAAACATGGTGGAGGTTCAAAGATGTTTTGGGGTTGCTTTGCTGCTTCTGGCACTGGATGCCTTGACTGTGTGAACGGTATCATGAAATCTGATGATTCCCAAAGAATTTTGGGGCGCAACCTAGTGGCCAGTGTCAGAAAGCTGCGTCTCCACCAGAGGTCATGGGTCTTCCAGCAGGACAATGACCCGAAACACACTTCAAAAAGCACTCAGAAATGGTTACAAACAAAGCGCTGGGGAGTTCTGAAATGGCCAGCAATGAGTCCAGATCTGAATCCCATAGAACACCTGTGGAGAGATCTCAAAACAGCAGTTGGAAGAAGGCGTCCTTCAAATCTGAAGGCCCTGGAGCAGTTTGCAAAAGAAGAGTGGTCCAAAATTCCAGTAGAGAGGTGTAAGAAACTCATTCATGGTTACAGGAAGCGATTGATTTCAGTTATTTTTTTCCAAAGGGGGGTGCTACCAAATATTAAGTTAAGGGTTCCAATAATTTTGGCCAGTGCATTTTTGGGTTTCTGTGTGGGATTGTATCAGATTTGATTTTTCTTCTCTGTTTTTTTGTGTTGTTCCAACGCAAACCAAAGAAATGAACATGTGAGTACCACAACATTTGCAACTGCAACAATTTTCTGAGAGAAGGGTTGCATTTTCTGACAGAATTGCAAGGGTGCCAATATTTTGGGCCATGACTGTATGACTTGCGATTGTTATTAAACTCACTTCTTCACAAAATATAAGGCAAGCAAAAAGAGAAGGGGGGATTTTAGCATACCACATCAGCTGAGACAATTCACTGCTGCTTCTTTACAAACCCGAAGCAATCAAGATCCAGCCCCGTTTTTTTAATGGGGAAAATGTGTACCAGGATGACGATAAGAGCATCAGTGCTTCTGAAACCTCACTCCTATCCCCACTGGGCTTGGATCAGAACGCCAAATGAGATCTGTACAAGCAAGGGAGGAGGAATGTAAGCTGGAAAGTAAGTTACTATAACAGTCAATTCATTCTTCTCCCAGAGCCTGCATTCCTTGGCTCAGTCTTAGGGGTGTGGTCAGTTTTGTCAGTTCAGAGTCAGTGTCCCATATTATCTTTATAATTTTTGTCCGTTCATCCTGGGATGTTTACTGTTTCTGCATAAAGAGGCCCCCTCCTTCTTTATTAAAAACACTGCTGGTCACTCTTAACCTTCCTTCTAATTAATTAATGACTTAAAGATAGGACACATACTGCAATCAAACCAACAAACAACAAACAAACAAAAAAAGAAAAGCCAAGCCTTACTACATTATCCATTGAAACTATAGTCACCTTTATGCTACAGATACCTCTCTAAGAAGCTGACTCTTCATTTGATACACCAGACCCTTTGAGCCAAATTGTTATGGATGATTAGAACATATTGGGAGGGAGGCATGTTCAGCCCGCTGTTTGGAGCACGTAGGGACAGGCTGGTGCACTCTTAAAAATGGCACTCAGACAATGTCTTTGCTAGAGCACAGCAGCCCATTCCCAGAGTGTTCTTAAGTGCACCTTTTTAGTCCCTGTCATGCAGCTTCTACTTTTCTGGTGTGGGAAAGATCGCTCTGGTTTGGATCAGCTCCAGCATGTGTGATTGCTAGAAATAATCCAAAGCAAACCTTCCTCTTTCAATTTGACATGAAGTGACTGATGCACGACATCAGTTTTTGAAAAAAAAAAAATCTTTTCTTTGGTTTGCCTTAAAGGGCTGGTCGAGAAACCATCCACAGTTGAATCCATGCCAACGGCTTCAGCTGCAGGCAGTTTCTTGATCAGCCCTTTAAGAGAAGGAAAATTTTTTTTTTTAAAATAACTGATATTTTTTTAAAATAACTGAGATCGATGGGCATTTACCCTTGCCAGGTGCAATATAGTACCATCGAGCTTAGCGCAGGGCAGGTATATGGGTTTACCTATAGAACTGAGAGTCTGTCCGTGTGGCCAGGGAAAGGTTGAATCCCTGCAGCATAAAAAGGCTTTCTTTTTTTTCTTTTTAACCTTCCGAGGCTTGCCGAAGGCAGGGGGAAAGGGCGGGAACTTCAAAAATGGTGCCGGGCAAACCTCTGCAAATGCCCATCGCCGCGCAGAGGGACCCCCGTGAGTCCTGGGATGGTGCAAGGTAAGCCCCGGGGGACCCCCAAAGCCGGCGTGCGGCGCTTGCAGAGGCTAGCCCAGCACCATTTTTGAAGATCGGGCCCTTTCCCCTTGCCTTCGGTAAGGCTCCGAACGGAAAAAGGCTTTCTTTCCCCCCCCCCCCTTTTTTCCGTTCGGAGCCTTACCGAAGCAGGGGGAAAGGGCGCTATCTTTAAAAATGGTACTGGACAACAACCAAAAAAAAAAAACACTAAAAAAAATAAATAAAACCACAACATTCGTCTTGCAGAAAACGGCCATAGGAACGATCGTCTTGCGAGGCACAAAAACCCTAGCCATACCCATTCTCACTAGAACACCCATGTGGCTTAGCAACCTTGGGAATGGCACCCCCACATTCGTCTAGCGAGTTTTTCGTGCCGCGAGACTTTCGTCTAGCGAGGCACCACTGTAATTGGCTGCATCTGGCTTCCTAAATAAGAATCCACAATATTAAAAGTATGTTACAGAGCTGACAAATTTTACATGTGGAAACCCACTGCATTGCACAGAGTTGTTCCATGGTCCAGGGTGATTGTAGACGCAAACATACCAACATTTAAAGAACACCACAGCCATGGTAATTGTACTTAAAAGAAAGTGAAAAGCAGCCTGGATATTCTGAAGGTCTTAGTTAGGATTAAAAGAGTTGTTACGCAGGGCAAGCAAATTATACAGTATTTAATATCCAAGCAATTTCCTTTCTCTTCAGGCACACTTCCCTTAGTGCCTGGCTGCCTGAGTGGGATTTTTAAACAGATTGTTATGCCTTACTGCTTTGGATGTGTTTTTAGTATTGCTTTCATCTATCATTTCTTAGAGTAGCATTTGTTTGTTTCTTTTTAGTATTTGTATACTTATTATTTTTGGTTTTAAATATTGTCTTTCAATGGTGTAAGCTGTCTTGGGTCCTTTTTTAGGAGAAAGGCAAGGAATAAATAAATAAATATTTAAAAAAAAACATGCCTAAAATACTGTGACAATACAACCAGACTTAATTTTAATAACATATGCATATGTACAATAGTTGCAGACAGGATTGGACATACATTAATATAACAACAGCCATTTGCATTTACAATAATGCAAGTACAACAATAATTTTCTTGACCAATCTGTGAGTAGCTCAAGGAGATTACTTAAAACCAACAATGGAACCAAATAAAATAAGAAAGGAATGCATTGCAGGAACTCATGGTTTAGTAAGTCCAAATCTGCTCCCCTTCACCCCAAAATGCTCAGACGGCACAAAAAAGAGAGTGGAGGGGGCAGCATTCCTCAATCAGGGCATCCTGTACCTGGCTATAATCAAACCATGGCAAAGATGTGGTAAAATCCTTCCCCCCCCCCCCCCGGCCTCCCACAAGTCCTCCAGCCTTTGGCCAAGCTGATGGAAGGATTCTGAGAATTGTCTAAAAACGTAACTTTTCCAAGTTCTGGTCATTCATTACATCCGAAAGTACCTACGAACGTCCCTACCTACGAACATTTCGACTTACGAACGGCTCTGATCGCAAAAATTTGTATCGACTTGCGAACGGAGCCTCGACTTACGAACGGAAAAAGGCAGGGGGAAAGGGCGGGAAATTCAAAACTCAGCCTCCCAGGGCTTGCCCAGCACCATTTTTGAATTTCCCGTCCTTTCTCCCTGCCTTTTTCCGTTCGGAGGCTTGCCCTGCACCATCGGAGGACTGGCGGGGGTCCCCCGCAACCGCGATCGCCGCTTTCAGAGGTCCCCCGCCAGTCCTCCGATGGTGCTGGGCAAGCCTTCAGAAGCCTCTGAAAGCGCCTATCGCGGTGGCGGGGGACCCCCGCCAGTCCTCCGATGGTGCTGGGCAAGCTTCCGAAGGCTTCCCCTGCACCATTGGAGGACTGGCGGGGGTCCCCCCACGCGGCAATCACTGCTTTCAGAGGCTTGCCCAGCACCATTTTTGAATTTCCCGCCCATTTCCCCTGCCTTTTTCCGTTCCGAGGCTTGCCTCCGATGGTGCTGGGCAAGCCCTGGGAGGCCTCGGAAGGCGGCAATGGCGGCGGCGGGGGACCCCCGGGAGGCTTCGGACCGGTAAGTTGCTGCTTTTATAAATTGCTCTGGGTGGGTTTTGGGCTGGGGGGGGGTATGTTTCTGTGTTGTTGTGTGTTTTTTTGGTGATTTTTTTTTTTTTTTTTTTTTTTTTTTGCAGTCCCAGTGCGGGACTTGCTCAAATGTTTATTTTTGGATGTTTTTGTTTTGTGTGTGTGTGTGTTTTGCAGTCCCAGCGTGGGACTGCAAGTGTTTTATTTTTCATTTCTTTTTTGGGGGGGGGGGGGTATTTTTTTCTTTGGCCAGAACGGATTAATGGGTTTTCAATGCATTCCTTTGGGAATGCATAGTTCAACATACGAATGTTTCGACATACGAACGTTAATCCGGAACGGATTAAATTCATAAGTCGAGGGTTGACTGTATGAGTTTCTAAGAAAGATAAATGATGGCCATATTCATGCAGATGAAGCAGTCCACTTGAATTGCCCTTGAGATTGACACAGAGTTGGAAGGAAAAAAGGGGAAAGGGGAACTTGAACCACAAGACTGAAGCTTCAGTTTTGGGATTTAACTTTATCTACAGATCTCTCCTCATCTCCCAAAGCTCTGCAATGTGCAGCATGAAAGAGTCCTACAGGACTTGAAAGCTTTTGCTATTTGAACACTCTAAAAATGGTATGAACTGGACTTGTTTCTGAAGAGTGAGTAATGTGTGCCAACATATGTATATCAACACTGCTGATTCACAATACTGACAAAACATTTAAACAAAATGGGACTATAGTATATTAGACAATTGTGTTTTTTTTCAAGAATAAGATATTAAACTGTCTTCACTTAAGTATTTGTACACTACTACTTGTTTCTGTTCCACAGATATTTAAGTCTTATTTCTTAATGCTGAGAACCTAAACATGTTATATGACAGGATCATCAATGCTTTTATGAATCAAGTTTCTTGTGATGTTCTGAACCCCTCGATACCACCTTTCTCATACTATCACAACTTACAAATTTCATCCAAAATTCACATAAATAATGGAGCTCCATATTTATTTTCAATTCTGACTTAGAAAATATTTGCTGCCATTGCATCCCAACGCAGTCATAACAGAGTTAATTTCAAAGACCACCAATTGTTGCTTGAAATTTATAAATTTAATTTCTCAGGATACAATGCATCAAGCTAGGATCCTGGTACTGTATTAATAAGAAAAATGGGCATTTAATATATTTAGAATTCAATATTAGGAGCAAAGTCAGCCAAATAACACAACAAAAGCCAATCTCTAAATCTAGTAATATTATTTTTGTGGGCATCTTATGTGGTGCAATGGATAGAGTAACAGATTAGGACTCATGAGATCAGGGTTTCAATATCTGCTCAGCCACGTCAACTCATCCGAAGGTGGTAACAGTAAATATCTCATGTACCTTGCTAATTTGTAATTCCCATCAGCCCCAAGCAGCACAATCAATAAAAAGAAGTAATGAAACCTGAAGTCCAATAACATCAATAGAGCCTCACATTCCCCATTCATGGTCTAGCATTATAGTTAAGGAATCACAAAAGGACATTGTATAAACCATGTTTCTGAGGAATGAAGTTGTTTTAGAAGACAAGCACTCAGCCAAGTAAGTGCAAGAGCATATAAGGCATCAAATTAAATTGGTGGTACTATAATACCAGGCATATTCAAATACCAGACCTCAGTTTAATAATTATGCCCTCTTTCCCAAGGGATTCTGGACACTGTAGTTCTATAAAAGGATATAGTCCTCAATCTATATAAAGTACTAGAGATGGGCACAAAACGAACCACACAGCAAAAAAAACCCCACAAATTAGGCCATTTTGTGGTTTGTTTTGAGGCACTTTGGGGAAACGCGCCTACCCAGAACAAAACAAAATAGTGAACATTATCAGAACTGAATTTGTTTGGGCATGTCGTCCCTGGTCAGACAGTCTGACTCTACTCAATCAATTCCCTAGGCAACACTGGAGTGGACATAGAGAAAACTTTGTGTAGGATTGATTGTCAGATCAGGCAGCCAACCATGGAGTTCCAAGTCCACTCTCTGGGAAGAGCTGGTTGTAGAAGCCACACCCTGGGCAGCTCAGCTTGTGGTTTCACTTTCGCAGCAGCCCAGGTGAGAAGAGGACACCAGCTAGCTAGTCTGTTCATCCTTCCCCTTTCTGTTCCCTCCTCAGTCCACCTCATGATGAGCAACACCCTTTGTCAAGTTCCCTTGCATGAACCACTCATATAAATTTTCCCAAGCCAGCTACCACAGAGCACTTTTCTTGGGGAATCTGCTTTGCGGGGGTGGGGGGGTGGTATAACTTGGACGTCCCAAATCCAATCTCTGCCAAATTTGTGGGGGTGGAGAACAGAGTCAGCTGAAGATTTGCTGCGAGTTTGGCATTAAATGGTTTATTTTGTCAGAATGTTCATGGAAGTTTGTGGTTCATGAATAACAACAAACCATGAAACATCATGAACCACCATTTTCCCAGTTCATGCCCATCTCTAGATGCTTTGCTACCAATGTTTCCTCTAAGAGCGCGCTTGCTGCATCGGTCAAGTGCAGCTGAGCGAGTGTATCCACCCATTTGCTTCCATTTGTGGCTGGAACTCTGCGTGCAGGGGGCGGAGCCTCTGCAGGGAGCTCTGGAGAATTAGAGGGAACATTGTTAGCTACACATAAAAACAACAATTCCCATGGTTCTCCAGCAGTAGGCACGCAATCTGTTGAAGAAACAAATATAGGCTTGTAGCAGAAATGTCAGACTTGTTTGCTACTTGATGTCCCCCAAGTTTATTTGTTCATACATGGGTGGATGGGGGGGGGGGGGAGAGTAAAGAATAAGCAAATATAGTGTTACCAAGCATTACCTATTTATAGGGAATAATAAAAAAACATCAGCAAGAACTGGGATCACAATGCTAGGATGCCTTCTTGACAAGTGAAAGACAGTACATCAATATATACAGGGAAAAATTAATGAGAGTTACTCATGCACATGGCTGAACTTTACAATTCACTCTAGCTGCTAAAGAAAAAAGGCCTGAGGTCAGTGCAGTCAGCTCTTGGGAAGCATCTGCTCAGGAAAAACTGCCATCATCAAAGAACAAATAAAACATTCTGCCTTTAAATGGTATGCTAGATTCCATGATGCCCTTGACCATGCCAGCACTATTAGAGCCAAGAGAGTAATTGGTAACATTAGGCTACATGACCTATAGCTGAGGTGGAAGACAAAACCAAATCCACTAGCACTGTGAATCCCACTAACATGCATTTCCAGGATGAAAATGCACCATGAGCCATTGTTGTTCTTTTAAGAGGTTTAAGTCTCCCACAACCCAAGCAACTCTAACATTCTTTGACTTGCTTCACTCCGCTTACTACATTTGGTCAATGTGTATCTTAACTTTCCCTAAAGCACCTACACAGATTCCACACTGTGCTCCCATCTTTTCGTCTTCTGTTCCTGTGTTGCTTCCTCACCCTGTAAGCTCTGCCTTGATTCCTTGGTCCCATTTCTCGACTATATCCTTCTCTCTCTGTGCTTGTGCATCTGTTTTATCAGTGCATTTAGAAACTGAAATCAGCTTAAACTGTAAACAATCTGGTGGCACCTCCAAGTCTGTTAAGTTTTATTTCTCATACTCTTCTGCAGTCTATAGCGAACTTCATCAGATGCAAGTGAGCAACATACACTAAATTACACCAGACTCTTTGTTGTTTTTGTCAGATGGTTAACACTCCAAAACCTTGTCCAGAATACTGACTGGACAGCACAGAAATATCCCATCCTCTTGAACTTTCCAATTACTGCACTTGCCCTTCTAATGTGCAGTGCTGATCTGCTCAATAGACATTCTATTTGACCTTGTGACAATCCAATCTCACCTTTTTCCTCTCATGTGAAGGTCCAGGTCATCTTCTGGGGATTTCTTACCCAAAAAGAGACTGTGCTATCAATACTCTGTTTCTGTGCTGTCCAATATTCAATTTTTGGGCAAGGTTTTGGAGAATGTGGTAGATCTCAGCTCCAGAGATTCATGGATGAAGTGGATTATCTAGATACATTTCAGTCTGGCTTCAGCCATGATTAAAGAATGGAGAGGGCTTTGGTTGCCTTGCTGAATGACCTATGGCAGGAACTGGACAGAGGAAGTGTGTCCCTGTTAGTTCTGTTGGATCTCTCAGCAGCATTCAATGCTATTGACCATGGTATCCTTCTGGAGTGGCTTTCTGGGATGGGTATTGGAGGTACTGTTTTACAGTGGTTCTGATCCTTCCTAGATGGTCAAAATCAGAAGGAGGTACTGGGTGAATCCTATTTGACAACTTGGTCTTTAGTCTGTGGTAGCCCCCAGGGTTCAGTCCTGTCCCCCATGCTATTCAACATATACATGAAGCTCCTGGGAGAGGTTGTCTGGAGTTCTGGGGTTTAGTGCCATCAGTATGTTGATGACGTCCAACTTTTATCTCTCCTTTTTATCTGATTCCAAGGAAGATGAACTCAGAGATTTTTAAATGTTTTGTAAAAAATTTTGAATTGTTTTTAATTTGTAGTTTTAATATTGATATATGTTTAATTGCTTTTTAACATAATTTTTAAGGAATTTTAAAATGCATGGTGGTTGTATAGTTTTAGTTGTATGACCTGTCTTGGGTCCCCATGGGGAGTAAATGGCATAAAAATTACATACATACATACATACATACATACATACATACATACATACATACATACATACATACATGAACACTATATTGACTTGATCAAGAGTGTAAGCATTAAAAAATGCGTGCAGATCTCTGCTTTTGGACTACAGCTCCCAAAATTCCTCAGGCAATATAGCACATTTGTAATTATTAACTTATAAAAGCACCTAATATGTATTAGGAGTCATAAAGAAGTAAAAATCAGCAGATCTAAAGAGAAGAGACAGAGGTCTAAGAAGGGATAAGATTTATAAAACTGATCTCTACTTTTAAGCTAGTGCCAGTCTGAAATGCCCCTATTCCTGGTTTCTTTCTTACCTTGTCAAGCACTATTACCATCTAATTAAAGACAGGATTAGATTCAGCCAGAAGTTGTTCATACTCCAACAGTATGCAGATGATGTGCTTCCTGCCCTCTCATCCTAAACGAAGACGGCTTAAAATAATTCAAACATTTGCTTTCCTGCTCAAGAAGGCAATTAACTGCAATTGAGGCACCCTGACACAAAACAAGTCTATGGCAATTGATCTATTAGGTGCTTCAGGATATTGGCTAGTATTAAGGAGTTGGTGGCGATGAATTTGGATGTGCTTTTGCAAATTCTTACCACAGGGCTGAATAGATAACAGCCTTGCAAGTAACATTGCGGACCCAAGTTAATGTGATCACAGTAAATATACTCTGTATCTATCATAATTTGCAAGGCCTCATAACAGTCTATGGATTCTTGAGGTAATTCTTATTGAGTTGATAAGCTACACACAACCTACACCAAACTGCAACTGTCTGAATAAAGGGTCTTGATTTCTGTAATCTTTTTGATCTCTGTCATCCTTGCCTTAAACTATGTGAATCCCAAAGGAATACCCCCAACTGGATTTTGTTCCAACATATTCTGACAGATTGCCTTGTAGGCTTTGCTATTCTGACTGCTACATATTATATATAATATGTATACATACTATATGTCTAAACACACCCAACTCTGATTATAGAGGGTTCAGTGAGTCGGGATCTCTAGACAACAGGCAATTCTATACTGAACATGCTTTGGAAAAATCTTGGCACAGAAGTTATAGATGAAGGATAAGGTTGAGAACCTTGTTCAGCTTCTGTGCAATCAGAATTGCCTTCTTTGTTTTCACAAACCGGGGGGTAGAAATAAAATGGCATGGCAGTAAAATGGTATAGCTCTTGTGAGTTTAGGTGTCCTCTAATTCAGTGATCCCCAACCTTGGGCCTCCAGATGTTCTTGGACTACAACTCCCAGAAGCCTTCACCACCACCACCTCTGCTGATCAGGATTTCTGGGAGTTGAAGTCCAAGAACATCTGGAGGCCCAAGGTTGGAGACCACTGCTCTAAAAATCCGTTTTCTCTGCCCTCCCAATATATTGAGCTTTTGAAGGAAATATAAACAATTTGTCCTATCATTATGTTATAGAGAAGCTCTTCTACAGAGAGGCAAAGATGTATGCACCCAAACATAAATGGATTGGGAGACTCATTATGAAGGCAGACAAGCTCATATTTCAATGGCTTTGATATATATTTATTTATTTATTTAATTATATCCCATCTTTCTCCCTTGAGGGACCAAAAGGGTCTAATGGAAGTTGTTTTCACAACAGTGTGTCAACAGCCCAATCAAAAGTCCTTGATGGGCAGCACTGCAGAGCCTCTTAAGTTATGTTCACTAATATGCAAACTTGGGCCCTGGTCAATTTTTGTCCCATTTTGGAAAGAAGGACTTTGAAATATCACTTTAGGATAGCTGTCATTAAATTAATCCAGCAGTTCCCAACCTTGGATCCCCAGAGATTCTTGGACTAAAACTCCCAGAAGCCTTCACCACTACCTGTGCTGGCCAGGAATTCTGGGAGACATCTGGGGACCCAAGGTTGGGAACCACTGACCTAATCCAAGCCACTTTGAATACTGACACCTCCCCGTGTGTCTTGACATTGAAGGGGCTCTGCCAGTAGCCAAAAGGGACATCCTCCTCAAATCACCTGAACAGTGCCATTATTGTGCCATAAAAGGATATGGATTAGCACCAAACTCTTTTTAGTGACAGAAAGAGAAAGCAGGAATACACTATACAGTAAGTGTTAGGAACAACACAAAATTTGCAAGCCACATCTCACAACTTTGAGGTGGGGGAAAAGGGAAGGTGAAATAGCTTCTATACCTCTAAAAAGTAGAAGCAATCTGAACAGATACACATCAATAAAAATATGTAGAGATTCTATTAATACACAAGCATGCATTACGATTACAGTATGAGGTGTACATGCTGAAAAGAAATCAAAGCACCTTCTCTCCTATTATACAATATACTTTGGCTGCCCAGAGCTTTGGACTAAAACAGATGCTTGAACTCAGAGATATTCAGGTGAGCCTAACTAATCTATTATTCTGTTTTCACAACAACCAAAAGGACTCATTTATTTAATTATTTATTACATGCAAAAACTGCTCTACATTTAAGAAAATATTCAGAGGTTTATAAAATTAAAACATTAAACTATCAATCTCAATAAGGCTCTGTATCAGTTTACTTGGAACAAAGATTAGCCAAGGATGCAACTAGAGAGGCCATGCTGGGTTGATTCAAGTAAATTCAACACTTCCTATGGCAGTTCAATTGCTGTTGTCATTCACATGAAATATTATTATCCCGGGCAATTTTGGGTGCAAGAGTCCACACTGCATCTCAAATTGCTACTATTTTCATTGGGTTCACAGGTCGCCCACCTCCTCTGTCACTGACACTGCTCTCTTCCCTGTCTCTTTAAAAAAAAAAAAAAAAAGTGACATGGTGCTGATTTCCATCCAAAAATATTGAAGGAACGCTGAAGAGATATCAGAACCACTGTCTATTTTATTGAAATCATGGAGGATGGGTGAAGTTCCAGATGACCGTAGGAGGGCTAATTTTGTCCCTGTCTTCAAAAAGGGCAAAAAGGAGGAATCTGGGAACTACAGACTAGTCAGCTTGACATCAATCCCAGAGAAAATTCTGGAACTGATTATAAAGCAGTCACTCTGTAAGCACCTTGAAAACAATGCAGCAATAATTAGAAGCTAACATGGATCTGTCAAGAACAAATCCTGCCAGAGGAATCTGATCTCATTTTTTTAAATCTTTCAACCCCTCTGGAGATGGTGGGAATGCTGTAGATGTAATATATCTTGAATTCAGCAAAGCTTTTGACAAAGTACCCTATGATATTCTGATTATCAAGCTAACTAAGCAAGGGATGGATAGAACAAGTGTCAGGTAGATAAACAGTGGGTTACAGAATCATACTCAGAGAGTGCTTATCAATGGCTCCTTCTCAGACTGGGAGGAGGCAACAAGTGGGGTACTATAAGGCTCAATGAAACACTGTCATACAGAGGAGGGGCAGGATATGTTCTCAATCATCCCACAGTGTAAGACATATAATAATGGGCTCAAATGAGACAGCATTAAATTAGAAAAACACAATTAAAACAAATGTTAGGACGGACAAGTGAAAATCATTAGATAGTGATTGTTCCTACTGTACTGGCATAACCTGCAGCGCAGCTCAGTATGCCAGTAAAGCAGGAAAATCTCAGCAAGCGTCTCTTTTCGCTCCTTCGAAGAATTTATTATTATCTTTTCCCATTTAGTGAAATGTCAGAAAAGAACTGCAGTTTGACAAGCTGTTACAATTCAGTGCTATGTTAATTATGATTTTTATTAAAAAGACACCCCACCACCCATATCACCCTAAGGACACACCCACCACTGCCCCTTTGGATTAATACAGGTGATCACATATTTCAGAAACTGAAAAAAGGTCATGCAAATCAAAATCATTACAAAAAGACACTATCTCTGCTGGCTGAACAAAAAGCATCTAATGCCAATGAAAAAAGGCTTCCTTGTGATTAGCTGTAGATCACATAGGTGACAGAGAATATACCGAATTTAACCATGCCAACTCCAGCACAAACTGTGGAGTAAATAGCAGTGCAGTCATACCCTAACTGGCTTATAATTATTTGGACTCACCACCATAACCAAAATCACTTTTAAAAACCAGTGTTATATTGACCATTTTCCAGCCTTCTTATACATAAGTCAATCCAGACCTTAGAAAAGTAACTTTTTTGGACTATAGTTTCTAGAATGGCCACTGGAGAATTCTGTAAGTCATAATAAAATAAAATAAATAAATAACTTTAGGTCAAGTTTAGGTCAATCATAGGAACACTGCAGGAACACTATTGTTGGACAATTGTAGGCATGTTGTATAGCTAAGCCATAAGAGTCCTAATGATCAAGGAGTAATATAGTCGAGCATCCTGTTGCTAACAGTAGCCAGCAAGATACATGAAGAAAGCTCAGACACAGGGCATGAAGGCAATCACTTTCTCCCACTGTTTGTATACAGATACTGATCTTCAAAGATACAGCATGTCTTTTCAGAAGTGTAACATGATTCCAGCATCCACACTTGGCAATCAGTGTCGTGAGCCATTCTGGGTCACTTTGGAGAGGAGAATAGCATATAAATGAAAATAATAAGCAAATTAATTAACTAACAATACAATTTATAAGTGCAGAGGTTCATAAGATTTTGGACAACTGGAACAATTTGGTCTAGCTGGTAATAATTGGTTAAACATTACGTGGAAGATCAGATGTGCAGGAGAAATGGGAGGGACAGCAGCATAGGACACAAAGTTGCCTTCATGAAAAGTATAGCTTTTTAAGAACAAGATCTAGAATACTTTAAAAACAAGTCTACAAAAATCATGGGAGCTAGAAACTTGTCTAACTTTGTATAAGAAAAGTGGAGGGCAGGGGGAAGCCAGCTACTCTAAAATCTAGATTCCATGACAGAAAGCTATGCCGGGGGGGGGGGGGGGGACACACCAGTTTTTCCCTCTTATGCCACAAAACCAAGCAAGTAAAAGTCCTGGCCATGTGTTAAAGCAGAAGCTGAAATACAAACTGAGTAAATGCAGAAACCATATTTTTCCTATCCAGGAAGTAAACAGTAGCTACACTCACAGCATATTTATTTACCTAGGAGTGAATATACAAGCAAGATAGCATAACCAAGATCTCAGTCACTGCATAAGACTTACCTGCTCTTAGAGACAGAATTCGTTGGACAAGAAATAAAATAAAACAAAATGGAAACTAACACGAAATGTCCACAACATATCTATCATACAGAATAAGCTGGAGTCCTCAGTCTTGCCAGCATTTTGTGATTTCTCTGCTTTAGAAGATCTGGGTAGCACAAGAGAACAAGCAAGGGGAAAAAACCAACAGCCACCCCCATGCACTCCAAGCATCTGCAACCACAAAGACTCATGCTTGCAGTGAGATAACTCCAGATGCTAAAAATAACCAGCCGGCTGCAATTCCCACTGTATGTAGCTGGGCAGAAACACTTCATTTCCCCCCAGCATGCTTCTTTCTACAATGCAACATTAAAAGCCAAACTTAGGACAAACATACCATCAAGGCCTGCGTAACAGACCCCTTCTGCAAAATACGAAGTAAAAACTTTTTGTGGGAGCACTGTCCAAATTGATCCTCAGGTCTAATTTATTAGGATCTCTGATGCATAACAAATGTATTAGACATCCAAGTTTTGTGTATGGATTTGCTTAGATGTCAGCTTCTCTGTTCCAAAGTTCCTTTTTTGGAAATAACGGCCAATGCAATAACAATCCGAATGTGTCGAGTAGGAGAAAAAAAATCATATGGTAAATGGCAAGGACAAATATATGCATAAAATAGAGTACGGCCCTCTAACATGCAATTCAGGGACTACTGCAGAATTCTGATGATCAATAAGATTTATACACTTCATAGTGGCAATGAGCCAGATTAAGCATTACTCTAAGCACAGAACTGCGCATTACTTTAGAGAATAGATGCCATCAAAACCATGTTTGTTAAAGGAACACTGATACTGGGATAATGAACACTTGTAGAGGTAACAATTGGCAGCATTGGCAGGGCTGCGTTTGTTCAACACTTCTCGTACTTGCTATAACTGCAGCCAGAAAAAAATGGATATTCTCCTCACGACTGCAAAACTGATTTTACATATTAGCCATTCCTTCAAGAAGCTAGAGGCCCAACTGGCAAGTTTATACTATTGAACATAATGCATAGTTTGTTTTAAGATGTTGACACATTAATCCCCCAGTTCCTGTTGATATAGCTGAAATCCAGTAGCAAGACTTGCATCTAGAGTAGGCCCATTGAATCAGTTAGGATTTGGTGAGTCAGTTCCTCCATAAATTCAATTTATTCTGTGGACCTACTGTAGTGGCCACTCACTACCAGACTGCAGCCACAGATTAGCAAGGAGCAAAAATAATTAGATAGTATTGTTAATTGCTGACGGTTAATAATGCAAACCTTAAAAAGCAGGGTGAGTGGGTGTCAAAGCACCTTCTATCTGCCACTCAGGTTTCAAAATTGTATTTGAAAAGATGGACTGCACTGCAAAAATAGCTAAACTAACTTTACTATACCAAGATAATCGAACTGAATCACAAACATGTTTACAGAAAAATCCATTTGATTTTTAATATGCTGTACAGAATGAAAAGGCAACATAACTTGAAAGACAACTAAATTGCCCTGTGTTCATGGTATCCTAAATACAACACAGATAAGAATAGAAAAAGAAAAATATTTTCATTTTTTTGAGAATATAAGAAGCAGTATAACTCAATGCTCTCTGTAGAACAGCCTTGGAAGTACGGCTATTTAGATGTTTCTAAACTGCAGCTGCCACCACTCCCAGCCAGCACAGCCAATTATGAAGGATAATGGGATATGCAGTACAACAACTGGAAGTCCTCATTTTCTATCCCTGCTTCCCCCTACCCTGATAAGCTGGAAGAGTTTGTCCTTTTGTTTACTTACACCTGAACCTACCCTCCCACCCACATCCACACAACTTACTTTTCCCCTCTCATTTTTGGCAACACGCTATCTCATGAGCAAGAAAATATGCCATCATTTGTTTTGCAGTAACAGCTGCTTTGGCATTTCAGGATTCCCTGGGAGAGACAAACGTCTCTGGAGAATAAATAACAAACAATAAGTGTAGATTTGTAGAAATTCCCAAATCATTTTGATGTAGTCTGGAGAGGGGGTAAATGGGAACTGGAAATATTGCCTAATTCCACTGTTGATTTGTAGTAACATGACTAGGAAAAGTCAAGTTTCATTGAAAAAACAATGAACAGGGAGAAGTAACAACTCAGTATCCTTAGCCATAGCTGTTTTTTAATTTGTATTATTCAATGTGGAAAAGCAACAAATCAAAAACATAACTTCAGATTAAATTCTTTTGAATCTGAGAGTGATCATATAATTGTACAGCTAGAAGAAACCCCAAGGGTAATCAGTTCGACTTTCTTCCAAAGAAAGAAATCCTATTGCCAAAGCATTCCTAGTAGATGGTCCCAACTTCTGCTTCAAAATCTCCAATGAAACAGAATTCACCACCTTCTGAGGTAGTCCATTCCATTACCGAACAGTTCCAACTGTTAGGAAATTCTTCCTAATATTTAGTCAAAATTTCTTTTCCTGTAATTTGAATCCATTGCTGCACTGAAAATCTGAAATTGAAGACACTGCTGATAGCTGCTCAGAACCTGAGGGCAATATTCTCTCAGAGATTTATCACCTATCTCTTCCCCAGTTGCTGACAAGCATCCTCTGAAAAAGTGCCGAGATACATGTAGATGGGTCCCATGACCATCCAAAGAGCCACTGACACAAAGTTGGCAACAAATATATAGTCCTGTCCAGTAAGAACCAAATGCCTATACAGATGTCATGAGAGGCAAGGATGAAAACATCTGGTGGTGACTTCCATAGACACCACACCACAGAGCAGCTAGAGGCATCATTCAGGAATGTCTGGGACCAAATAAGAATGCAAACTAAGACACACTGCCAGTAATCTTAGAACAGTTCCTCACAGAAAGTATTCTTTGTCACAGAAGCTAGGAAACAACTAAAAGGCACAGTGTATACTCCTGGTATCAAACAAAATACCATGCACTTTTCAAATACTTGAAAGGTAGTCATACAGAGGAGGGGCAGGATCTGTTCTTGATCATCCCAGAGTGCAGGACACATAATAATGGACTCAAGTTACAGGAAGACAGATTTCAGCCGAACAGCAGGAAAAACCTAACTGTTACAACAGTACAACAATGGAACCAATTACCTTGGGAGATGGTGAGTACTCCAGTGCTGGAGACATTCAAGAGAATATTGGACAACCACCTGTCAGATCTGTTTTGATTTGGATTCCTGCACTGATCAGGGGATTAGACTCGATGGCCTTATAGACTCCTTCCAACACAATCATTCTATGATTCTAGAAAAGAAACACTACCAAAGCCAAAATATAGGAAGTGCTTGACACCACTAAGCAAGGCATATCTTTGCATCCTGTTACTGGTATAGGTATATCATACACAACACAAAGCCTCAACGAACTGTGCCATTCAGATTTAGGGTGCTGCTATTCCAGAGCAACAAAGAATGTGAAATAGTTTTGTCAACTTACAAGGCACTTGAAGTTTGACAAGGAAACCAAAGCAATGTATAATCGCTGATAAAAGGCTGCCTTTCAGTTGAGCAGCTCAAAAATCAATATGTTTGACCTGCCCTGCTGACTTGGCTACAGCTGCATAATTAGTTTATTTTAATGGTTTTAATGTGTTCAATTGACATTAATGGTTTTTATGGTCCAGTTAGTTTTACTTGTTTTTATTATTTTATTAAAATTGTAAGCTGCCATGAGCACTACTTTGTTGTGGAAAGCAGGGCAAACCTTAACTACTGGGTGGCTAGATGGAGGTGATGGATAGTGGATCAGCTGAGAGGCGGGGAAATGTGCAAAGGCCGCCTGGTCGGCTGACAGGCAGGCTAACAATTTTTGTTTTTAAAACAATTAATTTTTTTTAGTTAGCCATCCTGTGCGGGGGCCCTCTCCGCATGTCCCCACCTCTCAGCTGATAGGCAGAGACATGCACAGAGGGCCTCCGGCTGGCTGGCTGACTAACTAAAAAACAAACAAACAATTTTTTAAAATTTTTGTTTAGTTTGCCGCCTCTGATAGGCGGGGCCATGCACAGAGGTCACCAGTTTGTAGTGGGCCTCTCTAGATGGCGGTGGCAGCAGAGGAAGAAGAACCAACAACAGGAAAAGGAAGGGAGGCAACAGGGGCTGTGGAAAGGGGGGTGGGAAGCAGTGGGGAGGGAGTGGGGGAGGCAGGCTGTGGGGAGGGGCAATGAGCCAGTAGGTTCAGAAACTGTGAAAAAACATTATTGGTTGGGGAAAGTTCAGGTTCTTCAGTTTGGATAAACCGAAACCTATCTGAATCAAGAAATTAGCTATTTTTAATGAATTTCCTGCTTTGTTGTTTATAATAGTAATAATAACCTTTGAACTGCAGAGCCGGAAGGGACCCTATGGATCATTGGGTCCAGCCCCTCTGAAGGAGGTACAGTGGGGAATCGAACTCCCAACCTCTGGCTCCGCAGCCAGAGACCTGAGCTATCCAGCAGTTCAGTTCATGCCCATCTTTAATTATAACTTGCAAATGGGAACCAAATTGTTAATGACAGTCCTCCACCATGGCTTGAGAAAGAATTACAAGGACAGTACCTCAGGTACCTCCGGAATGATAATGTGGCATTATTAATATTTATTATTATTTGTAAATACCAGGCACAGTCAATCAAAATTAGAAATGCATTGATTGGTATTATATAACAGATACAAGTTTTAACCAAAACCTTAAGTATCTAACAGATATCAGCACAGTACGTATGTTGTGCCTAATATTGCCGCTTTTTGTAGCTCTGACGGTGCTATTTTTGAGATCTGCAACTGCTTACAATACTGTGTGAAATTTCTTGATATTGTTCCCAAAGCCCTTGATGACTACAGGGACTACTGAAGTGTGTTTCATCCACAAGCGAGATGTTTCAATTGCCACATCTCTGTATTTTGTTAGTTTTTCCAATTCTTTATTTTCAACTCTGGCATTCCCTATTATTGTTGTTAATGTCCAAAAGCAACAATCAAAGCTGAGGCTTAAGTTTAGCTACATTTATACTGAAACTGCGGGATTCATAGGTGCAGGGCTTGAAAATTTTTAGAATGTCTCACCAGTCAGCATGACCAGACTATAGCCTTGCAATTTATTGGGATTGGGAATCACTGATTTATACCCTCAGACTTGGGTTGCTTTATTACCTGCATGCCTGTGGGGTCATGAAGCTTGTATTTTGAATGCCTTCCTTTTGAATGTCTCCAGCAAAAATAAAACTGAAAGCAAAAGTGCCCAGCCTCTTAAGGAGCCACGGTTCCCTCCCAGCCCAGGATGTGTCCTCGTTTGGTTGAAATTGGGAGCAGGGAATCTCCATATTCTCCAGCATGTGATTACTCTACATTCTCCTGCAGAGCTATATCTCTATGTACCGCTCGAACTCTCTTCTCGTGAGAAGAGGGCAGTTTTCCTTTTGCAATGGGAGGGGGGAGGGGAGGACTGCAGGATTAGAGAGAGAGAGAGAGAGAGACAGGCGGAGTGGAAGGAGGCAGGCAGGCAGGGAGCTATGACTCGTCGAGCAGCATTTTTCACTCGTCACAGACGAGTGGACGAGTGCATTTTTCAATATGCCCTGCATATGTGCAACCCAAAACCAAGTAATTTGCACTAAATATTATCAGAAAATAATTATGATGCATAAGGTAAGTGATATATGAAAGACCTGTCACAAATCTAAAGAAACAATTAATTGTATCATAGCTGGATGCCCTGAACTAGCATCAGTGAATTATATGTACAGCCATAACCAAGTTGTTGTTGTTTCGTGCTGTCAAATTGGAACCCACTTATAGTAACCCTAATGGGGCTTTCAAGTTAAATAAAATAATAAAACCAACAAAGGTATAGTACATATGGGAAATTTCCTTTTGAGGACCACTCCGTCATTCAGCTGGCATACTCTGGTTATTCACAGGGCATCTGGCAAAAAGCATGGCTCTCCTGGATGGGTGGAGGGCACTTCCTTAAGCAGACAGTATGATTTTACTAAGGTAGGAAACACCTACAATACCATTAAAGTTAAATAGGTCTTCTTGAAAAAGCAAAATTCTGCTGCTTATATACCTCCCCATAGTGTTTAAAGCACTCTCTGGGCAGTCTACAAGTTAATTATGCAGGCTACACATCACTCACACACACCCAGGCGAGCTGGGTACTCATTTTACTGGCCTCAGAAAGTTGGAAGGCTGAGTGAACCTTGAGCCGGCTACCTGGGATTGAACCCCAAGCTGTGAGCAGAATTTGGCTGCAATACTGCAGTTTAACCACTGAGCCATAGCTCATAGGTAAAGTAAACATCTGATTTGCTTTGGAAATTATATTATTTCCTTATATTCATTTATTTATTTATTAACTTTTTTATTTTTATTTTTTGCAACACAGGAGGTTTGGATGCTACTCAAACAAAATGTTCAATTTCCAGGTGATTCTGTGGCCCTGTGTTCCTGGCTGTTGACTCTGTACACACTAGCATTCTATGGATCATTCCATGGATACAGAGCATTTCTTTACCTGGCTATGCATTGTAATTTCCATAGGATCTGAAAATATCACTGATGTTACAAATGTAAGCTTTTGCACCTGCCTAGATAACAGTCAATATTCTGAAAATGGAAATCCTACTGTGCCATCCAATATTTACCGTCCATACAGAAGAAAATTCCATGAAGAAAACATGGACATATCTGGAAATTTTATTTTATTTATTTATTTGTTGATTTCTATCCCACCCATCTAGACCCAAGGTCTACTCTGGGCGGAAAAGACTTTGAAAGAACTAATTTATAGAATGGAGGCACTTGCTGGACATCAATACATATCCATGCGATGACCCACTGTCTTTTTCCTGGAAATTGTTACCACAGAAGGAAATTGTTGCCAGGAAGGTTTGAGTGACATTTACACAGCATTGGGGGGGGGGGGGGGAATCAACCTATGGAAATGCTTTCTTTACTAAAGTAAATCTTTCCATGTGCCTATGTCTGTACTGTACTACAATGCTCGACTAACTGCCTTAATCAAATAATAACCTGTGTGTGTGTGTGTGTGTGTGTGTGTGTGTGTGTGTGTGTGAGAGAGAGAGAGAGAGAGAGAGAGAGAGAGAGAGAGAGAGAGAGAGAGAGAGAGAGAGAGAGAGAGATTCCATTTCCTACAAAAAAAAAAAATAGCTGCTCAGGGCAGCTTAAAAGACTAAATTAGAAAGCTATGTATCAAAAGAAAAACACAAAACTGTATTAACCCATTTCAATAAATTATAGTATTTAAAAGTAATTTAACAGAAGCAATTTAAAAGCACATCAAAAAAATAAAAAAGGAAACAGAGCATACACCTCTTAAAGCCCCTTCCTCAGTAGAGAGTTTCCAAATGCCAAAGCCTGGGGCAGCCACAGAGAAATCAAGTTGCTTTATCTTCAGTCAGATTCTTGATCTTGGTTCACCAGCTTGATACTGTCTAATATGGAGTGGGCAAAGTGCAGCCCTTCCAGATGCTGCTGGACTGTATGTAACTTCCACTATTCCATATCATCATCTACACTAAGGGTGATAAAGTTGCAGTCTAGCAACATCTAGTTGGCTGCACTTTGCCTATCCCAGAATACTATGACCAGAAGCAGCTTTCAGAAACAGAGTAAGATAAATTTTCCAATCCTATTATCAGAGATAATTTTAACTTGAGATTCTAGGGACTGAATCTGGGGCCCAGTGCTTGCAAAATCCCACAGATCCACAGTTACATAGCCATGGGGACAACAGAAACATTAAACGTAATGTTCACCCCCTTGTCACCATTCCTTCCTCAAATGAGAACTGTGTACATCCTTTAGAAAGCTTCAAATACAAGTAAAAGGATGGGAAGAGATTGCCCCACGTTTCTTCATGCCACTGCTCCTTCTTTCTCCAATAGAGATTACTAATTAATAAAGCTTTCTATTTAACATCTTTTTTTTAAAAAAAGAAGCTATTCTCCAACTGTTTGCATTACACAAAATCACAATAGGATTGTTGCTGTTGTGGTTTTTTCTCCCTTTTTCTTTTACAGTACCATACTATCTATTCACTGCCCTACATTTCTCTACAGGAAATATGTCTCCTCAGGGTGTTTCAGCTCTGACTGCACTACCGTGACTCTGGCTCAACACACCAAAAATCTCTATTGGTCATACTCTACAAATTAAACCTCAGCATTACATGCGAGAGAGAAGAAAACCTCAGTCTGAATTTACAAATTCAAGGTAGAAGGCAGTATGTTTACATCTCTTTCAATTTCTAAAAACACTACAAGACAGGTATGAAATACTAACTTTAAATACAGAGAAAAATCCTACACTAGATTATCAATGTAACGTGACGGTGAAAATTTCAGGCTAGGCCTGGAGAGACTCAGGTTCAAAGTTTCAGTTAGACATGACCTTGGACTCTTAACCAACTGGTCTCATGGAGTTTGTGTGCAGACAAATGGGAGGGATACAGGAATCATGAATATCAATTCTGTTCCTTGGAGGCAAATTAACACGAAAATATACATATAAATTCCATGGCTTTTCCCAAAGATTTCCAGGAACTATAGTTTGGCATGGGTATTAATAACAACAGCTGATGTGCAGAGGATATATTACTAGTTTCCATGGCTTGGAAAGGTTACTTGATAAAATCAATGATGTAAGCAATGAACATGGTTTACATAGGAATGTTAAAATAAATCAAATTCATGCTGATTAGTAAAAAAACAGGAAGCCTTAAACATGTAGTTAAAGATCCAAAATGAAGATGTGGAACACATTGACAAGTACAAATATCCTGGAGTTTTGCTGAATAAACAGTGTGATCATATCCATTCAATGAAAGTAAAAACAAAGAGGGCCTGGAGCAGTTTATTTAAGAAGAACATAATATGCTTTGGCTTTGAAAATATTAATAGTACAGTGCTGTGTATTCTTAGTTCTGGAATCATTATCTTTAACACAGGCCCCATAAACAAGATAGAATCATTTAAAATGTAGATTTATTATATAAAATTTAGAATTTCTTGAATGGAGGGGCTGATCAATTAAGCAGAAAGGTCAATTAGTAAAGACTTAGTGATCATAAAATTATTAAAATCCAAAAGCTACAATAGTCAGTCATTTAATGTGAAACCAGTGGTACAGATTGTTACAGTTTATCATTGCAGATTAAATAAATGGGAAAAAAGTTTAGGAGGACAAGTATGTTTTAGCTGAAAAACCTTAAATACTGCTTTGGGTGCAGCACAACATTTATTTATATGTTGCATCCAAAGTCAAAACAGCCACAGTCCTGTAGGAGAAGAATAACAAAAAGAAGGATGCAAGTACTTTTAGAGGTCTCTACTATGTACTGCATTCAACATATCTGGATTTTCTACTCATCATGTTTGGACCTCTCACTACCACTACAGACCTCTGTATATGGGCTAGCTTTTCAGTATACTTAAGAAAGTCTGCTCAACGGTCAATCTTTAAGGAATGGATGCCAGTCCATACACAACTGTGCATCAGAATTACTGAAAGTTGAAATGTCCTCTTCTCCTTATTTAAATCAATTATTGGCTAAATAAGCACACTCAGCCAAAGGAAAAACAGAGCCTTGGCAGGGTCAAGTTGCATGTCCATTGGATGCCGCAGGTCCTAAGACAAGGCTGAAGAAATACTTAATATTTTGAGTGTCAAAATATTGACCCTCCTGACCACCATTCAAACAGAGGACTGAACAGACATTTCAAACTCACAAGAACTGACATCGCATTTCTAAAACCCTAGAAAACAAGGTGTCTGGGATATTTCCAGCCATAGAATAAAACAAGTCAGTTTATATTGTAACAGACGCTATGACTGAATGAAGCTTGGAGCAGCATTTCATCAAGTCAAATCCAGGTGACAAAAGATGAAGTTCTAGGGCTAATCAGCACCACTGTTCTAGGAGCAAATGTAATTAAACGTAAGGCACCCAGACAAGAAGAGAGGAAACCAAGGACTAACCCCCAGTTCTACTAAACTGGGATACAGTTGTGCCTCCTCTATCTGATATATTCTCTGAACAAGACACCCAGATGAGAAAGAAACTTTAATTACAGCCTTTTTATACCTGGTGATTGCATTGAGTTTATGAGAGAGAGATATAAGTTAACACTCCATTGTTCCAATTCACATATCAGACCAGGATACTTCTCTGTGAATGCATATAAGGTATCTTAAGAAAATACAGTATTAATATCAGCTATTGCATCCAAGGATTATCTTCAAAGTGCAGAACATTTAAAAAAAAAACCCCCGTGCGATCTGCAGATAACTTATGTTTTCCAACATTATCTTCTATAAAGACATAAACATGGCCTTAAGCAGGGGTCTCCGCCATGGTGATCTTAAGTACCATGGTAATTCCAGACATCTCCCACAGCATATAGCAAGTTATCTTGCCCCTTGCCAAAAATGTTCCAATTTATTTACTCATAGCTTGCTACCAAAACAGTAAAGTACTTTGTTCAACAAAAACTGCCATTTTAATTTTCTTCTCTGTGTAGGGAATTCTTAGTGAGCAAAGATGGCACCTTTCAAATATTTGAAAGGCTGTCATACAGAGGAGGGACAAGATCTGTTCTTGATCATCCCAGAGTTCAGGACATGTAACAATGGGCTCAAGTTAAAGGAAGACAGATTTCGGCTGAATATCAGGAAAAACATCCTAACTGTTAGAGCAGAACGACAGTGGAATCAGTTACCTCGGGAGTTGGCGAGTGCTCCAACACTGGAGGCATTCAAGAAAAACTTGGATCATCACCTGGCAGATATGCTTTGATGGTATTCCTGCATTGAGCAGGGGGTTGGACTTGATGGCCTTGTAGGCCCCTTCCAACTTCAACTTTTCTATGATTCTTACTGGTCAGGTATCTGTGTTGCAAACTTAAGTTCTTGGGCAAGCTGTCTTTTAACCTCGTCAGTTTGTATTCCTGGGAAATGAATGTTTGTGACTGGCCACAACTAACACAATAGCTATTTTGTGAATGGGCAAACCCCCACAGCAGCCATTTTGTGATGACAGCCATGATAATATCACAAAATGCCCGATGTGCACCTAAAAAGGTTGGGGACACATTCCCTAAAGAATGCAACACACAGCTGTTGGTGTTCAAATCGTTTCTCAGTTCTTTTGTTATAACAAACTGTTAAAACTAAAAGGTAAAAATGAAATTTCTATTAAAACTGCAGGTTACTAGTCTGAAAGCAGCTCAGTTCATTATGACTCTGCCAAGAGTGTCTTGTAAGCTTCCTACATTAAATTTGACATTTTCCTACCACTACTGGTAATGAATTCCTCATATACATAGGATGAGCTCATCCTGCTATGGAGAAAAACACATGATGAACATTTCACCCTGTGCAAAGCTGGGGAAAAGCCCCATTCCCATGTCAGTGACAGGGCTCTCACCCTCTCATAAAACCTTTTACCAGAAGAAATCACGCTCTTGTGAAGATGCTGTTTCAAAAATAAGGTGGATTTTCAGTTTTGCTTCACAGATTATTGTAACATTGTTAAAATTAAATTGTTCTCAGCTTTGAACAACAAAAAAGTATACATTACAGATGCTTTCTTCACTGGTGTAGTACAACAGGGAATCAGAACACGAGCCTGCGGACCTTAACTGCTTTGGATATGACAGGTTTGTTCCTTCCTTTCAACATAGCAGGCTGGAAGTGAACTGAATCAGCAAAAGTGCTTCTTTGGATAAGCCAGTACACCTTTCTCCCTACAAAAGCTTTTGGGTCAGGCCTCTTCACTGGTCTGATATGAAAGACATCTCAGCTGCTGTTTTCCACAATAGGCAGAGAACCTTTACCTCTCACACTTCTACTTCAGTGAAACTGGGAGGAATTATGGTTTAACAAGTGGGAGAGACATGGGATGATCTACTACTGGCCATACTCCCTCCCTTTCTGTATGCCTGCCACAATGTCCATGAGTTGCGGGAAGCCTCTGCCCAGCCAACTTCTGCCAAAAGGCAATCTAAGCTCAGGCACAGGGCTGCTGTTTTATAAATGACTACCTATATATTAGAGCTAATCGAGTTGTAGAACTGGAGTGCTTGACTGCAGAGCCAAGGACTGTGAGTTCAAATCCCCACTGTGCCAACACCCCCAGTAAAAAAAAAAATTCTGAAGACCTTTATACTTAGAAAACCTTTGGAGACCACCATTAGTTGGAATCAACTTAATGGCTTATTATTATCATCTATTTATCAGAGTCTCCTAATAGTTTTTTTGTGTGTAAGGCAGACCTTTGATTTATTTATTTATTTATGATACAAACAAGACCACATATGAGATGGACTGAACTCCATAAATGAAGCCATGGCCTTGATTTTGCAGGAGCTGAGCAGGGGTGTTAGTAATAGGTCATTTTATAGACTGTCCATTGATAGGGTCAGTATAAGTTGGAGGCAACTTAATAGTATAACAAAAACACAAACAATAGTGTCAAACCCTGCTCATTCCAGAAGCTTTCAGCTGCATTCCCATATCACCAAGCTATGATCTGTTCTAACCATGATTGCTTAAAGCCATGAATTGCATGTCAGAAGACTAATCAACCAAAGCTTGACTTCGCCATTTCTCCTTTGCTTTTCTCCTGCCCCCTGGTTCAGCTCCTGTTTCAGGGTTGGAGGGCGAGAGAAGTAAGCCAAGAACAACCCACAGCTATCAGTTTAGATAATACAATGAACCACCATTAAAAAATAATTATAATTTTCATTCAATGGTACATGTATCACCAGTGGGGCACAGAAGCAGTCTGTGGAACATGGTGAGACAAGGGGGTTATAACAGTTACTCAAAATATGTTGTCCCTCAGTTCCCATTTGCTCCTGCAAGTGCAACAATGCTGTCTCCTGCTGACCCTGCCCTTCTCCCCTGATCATCTGCCTGTGACTTTCTGGCCTTTCAGTATTAGCTATGGACACTTTGGTCTCTCTCCTAATGTCTCAGCCTACCAGAAAGTGTCCCTAGCGTGCCACCTTTCTCTCAAAGTATTCTGCCCCTCATTCAACAACACTACTGCAAGTTTAACATCCTTAAAGCCCATTAAAATATTGCACACAAACACCACTATTTGTATGTACTTATAGCTTACCAGGATGCTTTTAAAAATATAAATGTCCTTCTCAGAAAAAGGAAGCCTTTTACTTCAGGATGCAAAATACACAGATTGATAATCACTGGTTTAAACAAGCCAGATAACATGAGCCAACTATAAACCCTGTGTTCCAATTGTGGTTTATGGTTAGCTGGCAAACTATGGTTATTAGCAGAACTAGGTTTGCTCATAACAGTAAATTAGATTTCAGCAAATCACATCATACTTTGTTGTGGTATGTGAATGAAGTCACTAAGTCACAGTGATCACTGGAAGTTTTGTGCATCTCAGAATAGAAATCATTTTGGTCCATATTCATAGAGAAGAACAGAGATAAGTGCGTGCTATAAACCACTGTGAATGATAGGCCTGGGAAGTCTGAAGAATGGTGTGTATAAAAAACACTCCAGGACCTTGCTCCTCTGCTCCTCCGGGCTTCTATACTTTAACTCAAAGCCTCTAGTCCCAGCTGTGGATTTAGCTCCAGTTTTATTGTGAGAAGTATTTCTTTTAAGTGTGTATTCTCCTCCCTACTTATTTTTCAGTCACCACGAACAGCCTCTCATATAGTGGCCACAAAGAAAGCATCAAATGATCTCTGACTAATTATTCCAGAACACCTAACTTTACATTATTGTTGTGGGTCTTCCAAATGATCCCACTAAGTACGCAGAAATATCTGATGATGTCAGTCCTTATTGCCCATAATTTATTTGCATCTCAAAGACCTGTAGTCTAGCTTTCCAAGTGCGCAGAGAGAAAGAAACTCTCCCTTCAAAGATGAGAAATAACATTTCATAATCTCATTTTGATCTGAGGAAACAAATGAAACACCATAATACTATTTCATCTGTATAAAGCTTGTGAAGCAACTAAAAAAGCAGTATCTACTATGGAATTAACAGTACTCACAAAGCAGAAGCAGTGCTGCCAATCACATGTTGTTGGTTTATTGGGGGTTTTTTTTTTTTACAGTTTACAAATGGTTTTCATTTTGGCAACCAGTCATTTGATTTGGTGGTTACAATGGCAATCCTCCAATTTGTCCTTTGTTTCATGCATAACTAAAATCAGACAATTCCAGGCTTCTTCTCCCAACAAATTTAACTACAATACAGTCAAATAATTTTTTTTATTTGGTGAATGGTATCAAAAAGCCAGGTCAACCATTGTCAAACTAAGGGAAGTAGCTGTAGGCAATCAGGAGATGGAGGCCTTTGAAATATTTCTGGATTATAGATTATTTGTTTTGCTTGTTTTTTCCCATGCTTTCTGTGGAACGTACTATGTGTTTTTTTAATTCTAATTTTCAGTTTTAAAAAATGTAAGCATGATTAGAAGAGTTTGATACTAATATATAAAGAGCTATGTGCACAAAGCATTCTACTTCGCTGCTTAAAGTAAAAAAAGCTGTACTTACTGACATTCCTATGTTGTTCTGGTCAATAAGCACAGATGCATTGGGTATGTTTTTCTCATTGGATTTTTAAAAATTAAGTATACTATTAAATTTTAAAATATTAAACATATTAAACTTTTTTAATTCTGCAGTGATCTACAAAAAGATTTTCCTCATCAAAATTCCATACTATGAGACTAGCAAAGCCTGCTCTTTGTATGCCTCCTTCCACAGGTTCTCCAAAAGCTGCTTTGTAATCACATGACAATCTTCTCCCTTCCTCTTTTCTCCCTACATCAACATAAGCTATCATCAGTTACACAAGTTCAAATAGAGCAGAAACTAAAGCAAAAGAAACCTGTACATCAACTCACATAAACGCTTCCTCACATGAATGGCCCTGTTCCAGACTGCTCAAACACTGTTTCGTAGCCATATGCAGGAAGTAAGTGATATACAGAACAATCTTAAGGATTTGTTTTAAATTATGTAAACAAAGGCTTTCATCACTTTTTTTCTCAAGTAATATAACTTACTTTTTTTTAAAAGGCCCTATTTAAGAAGCAATACTGGAAGAAAACAATTTTTTTTCTCCAGTGTTGTGATACTGACCAAACTCTTCAAGAACCCAGGGCAGCAACAGGGCTTGCTATGACAAGGGTTTCCAACAGTGAAACACAAAATTGTAACCTATGACATTTTGAAGGCTAACATTGTCAGAAGGATTTGAAGTCTATGTCCTTACCAGTGTAAGGAATACATTGTACCAATGTTGTCAAATTACACTGTATTCTGCTACAGGACATTTCAAATTTTTATCATCAAACACCTTTCCAACTAAGTAGTGCTCCAGGCAATACACAAAGAAGATAAAAGAAAACACTAATTATACAGAGTTATATAGAAAAGGGACACAAGTGCATAACAGAAAGATATCTAAACAGCAGCTAAAATGATACATTTATACATATTTAGCTAAGGTCAAAACACTTAGAAGAAAAGGAATTCAGTAATCAATGGAATGCATGCAATGGGAGGAGGCATCTCAAAATCTCTTGGAAGAGCATTCCAGATCATGCGCATGACAAATGAAAAGGATGTGCTGTGTACCTTCCAGCAGTACTACATTGGTACCCTTTAGCAAGGGTTCAGTAAATGACCTGAAGCCACCTTCTCCCACCTGGTGCCCTCCAGGTGCAGAGGTTCAAGCTTTACTAGAAGGTCATTTTTGTAGGCAGATGTTGTCCCATAAGGTTTTATCCTGTCTTCTATGCCTTTTCACAACCACAAAAAAATGACCAAGGACAATAATCCAGAGCTTGGAGTTCAGTGTTACAAGTACAGGATAACCAAACCTGATAATCATCACAAGCCAAAGAAACTATGGATGTTCTGAATACATACCTGATACTGATAACATATGAGAATGAGCAAACCACAACTTAATTTAGAGAAGGCAGAGGTGCTTTTGGTCAGTAAAAAGTAGGTCAGGGAACTCGGCTTCCTACTTTGAATAGGGCTGTACTCTGGAAAACATCAGGCCTGTAGCTGTGGGAATACTCCTGGATTCCTTTCTATAACTGGGTGCCCAGGTTTTGTGGTGACCAAAAGTTCTTTTGCTCTGCACAGTGTGCTCTTTCTTAGAGGTGTCAGATCTAGTCTTAGTGACACGTATCACAGTTAAAATATTTCTTGGATTACTGCAACACACTCTACATGTTGCTACCTTTCAAGGATGCTCCAGAATGTCAGCCAGTGCAATATGTTGCACCCAGACTGTTCACCAAAGATACTGAATGAAGGAGCTAGAACAGCTACTCCAAAGGTGGCCAACATACAGATTGAATGCATCCACTATGTTATTTTTTTACAAAGAGAGACTCTGTCACGTACAGCAATTTAAAAACAAGTATTATCTTTCTAAAACAAGGAGCAACCCCCCCCCCCCTCCTTGTTTTAGAATCATGCCCCCAGAAGGTCCGGTACATGCCTTGCTTTAAAAAAAACTGCCAAAAAACAAAACAAAAGGAAACAGAAGAGGCTTTTCCCCAATACTGACTGCACCACAATGTATGGTTAGTAGTGACGTAGCTTGCACTGAAATGATCTAAAGTGGCTGAAATAGTTCCCTCACAAAAGATGACTTACTTCTGAACTGTACTCAGTATACTTCCCACAACCATTTTAACTGCCGGTTACATGATAAAGTCTGGAACAGATTGAGACTGCAGGAGCCTATGTTGTCCAATATGCCTGCTCTCGTCTTTAAATCCTGTGGTGAGGCCCTTCTTTCTACCCACAAACATCTGATGTATGTTTGATATGAACTCAAGCAATGCCCTTCTGGATGGCTGCACCATACTCCATCTCCTTGAGTTGGAGTCCCTTTGTTGACAGCCTTCTGAGCTTCTATTTAAACAGGTGCTGTGCCTACTGGATTTTGTTCACCTTGGCTTTCTTTGCTGCTGTTTTATTTCCAAAGAGGTTTGTAGTTCATTAAAAACCAACATTTATTATGGCATAATAGAAACATATCTTATATTAAATTCTTAAGTCTACAAAGTGCCACAAGACTCTCTAATGTTTTTGCTGTCACAAACTAACATGCATAGATTAGATCAGGCATCCTTCAGTCTCGAGAGACTATGGCAACGTGCTCTGTATGGAGGACTTGGAACAGTGTCTAGTGTGGCTGAGAAGGCCAATTCGAGAGTGACAATCCCTTCCACACTGAAGACAAATACAATCTGTCCCCTGTCCAGCTCCCTGATTTTGCTGGTTTCAGGACTGCCTCTTTGCCTCGGCCTGATGGACAAGTGTCTCTTCAAAATGGGAGAGGCCATGATGCACCGCCTGCCTCCAGGCTGAACGCTCAGATGTCAAGGTTTCCCATCTGTTGAGGTCCATTCCTAAGGCCTTCAGATCCCGCTTGCAGATATCCTTGTATCGCAGCTGTGGTCTCCCTCTGGGGCGATTTCCCTCCACTAATTCTCCATACAGGAGATCTTTTGGAATCTGACCATCAGCTATTCTCACGACATGCCCAAGCCAACATAGACGTCGCTGTTTCAGTAATGTATACGTGCTAAAAATTCCAGCTTGTTCTCCGACTACTCTATTTGGAACTTTGTCCTGCCAGGTGATACCAAAAATGCGTCAGAGACAACACATATGGAACGTGTTCAGCTTTCTCTCCTGCCATGCACAAAGGGTCCAGGACTCACTGCAGTACAGGACATGCATATCCCTCTGGAAACATGCATATCCCTCTGGAAACTGATAAAACCTTGGGCGTCTTTTATAGTAAGGGACTGATGGAACTGGAACAAATAAATATGTAAGCAGGGAACTCTGAAAAAGATTTTCACAATTGGAACTTGGGGTTATAGGATTCTGTGTCTGTATTTCGGAGTGACCATTTAAGGAGCATAGGGTTGTTAAATGACTTTAGTTGTTCACTCTAGGGGAAAGTGTTCTTTGCTTGTGTCTTGCCTTAATGTGCATGAAAATGTCTAAAGTGCATAATGCATTATGACAAGGAGCAGAGGAGACCCCCTCTGAGACTAGACTGAGCACACACACTGCTAGCTGTCTGCCCCATTGAACCTACCCTGTTTTCCCGAAAATAAGACCTAACCTGAAAATAAGCCCTAGTATGATTTTTCAGGATGCTCGTAATATAAGCCCTACTCCGAAAATAAGCCCCAGTTAAGTTAAACCCCACTTTCCATCATTGTGCAGCATTGTGCAGCAACCAGAAGAAGATGACATGACTGTAAAATAAAACATCCCCTGAAAATAAGCCCTAATGCGTTTTTTGGAGCAAAAATTAATATAAGACCCTGTCTTATTTTCGGGGAAACACGGTAAAACATCTGCATGTAAGTTACATAAAGACCTTTAGTCACTGCAGTAAAAACTGTAATCACATAAATCTGCTATAATCTACATGAACCTATGCCTCCTGTACATGAAGACTAAAGCAAGTTGTTACATAAATGTGTAGCTATGGATCTTCCCTGGCAGAATTAAGTTAATATGATTCCAGGAAAGAAATAACAGAGAAATGGCAAAAGGCAACCCAAAAGGTCTTAATACACAGCACCAAAAAAGAAGCAATACTAGCAAATCATGATCTGCTAAAAACATAGAACTATTTGAACACCTGCATAAGATGTACGAGACTCAAATGGGTCCTGATTAATAAAAACAGGGGAAATAGTAATAAGTTACAGTCTGTCCCATATCAGATGATGCCAATATAGAAACGGTATGTCTGATACTCGTTCTGAATTTTCTATTATTTGACATCTTGGTTTAACATGAGACTAAATGTGTATTAGGTACCTCATGATCAAACAGGCTACATTGCAACAGATGGGACAGTATGAGAAATTTTAAAAAATCTATTTCCATTCTACAGAGTTGTTTCCAGGTCTATACCAGTAGAGATGCTGGGAACTGACGCTCAAATCCTCTGGATGGCCAAAGATTTAGAATCACTAGTCTGCACTACTTTCAACATAAATGAATTTGTCTCCAACCCATGAGCAATACAATGAACCTAATGAGGGGTTATCTGGGTGGTAGTGGAGATAGATAGATTATAGATCCTGTAAATCAGATGTGAAAGGTTGCAAGAACAAATGATGCTACCGTTACCATTGAAACATCAACGTTCTATTGCAGAGCTTAAAGAAGAACCTACGTATAGACATGATTCATCCCTGTCATTGTGAAGTTTGAATACCATGACAGTGAGGGGCTGGGGAGAGAGAGACACTGTAGTTATGTCTAGACAACAAAGCAAACCACACATCCACAGTAAGATGTCATCTACCAGTTTTATTTCATTTGTCAATCCTTTCACCATATTACAAATTTGGTTGCCCAATGACATTTTTTCACCACATTTTATTTAAACTTTCCAACTGAACCTGTCGGCAGTCTAAAGCTACTGTCCAGAGACTCACAGTGTAAGCACCAAATCAAATTACCTGTCACCAGAAGAGAAAACTGATAGCAAATTGTGAACATGCAATTAACAGTATGGTGCTTGCACAATTCATTCCATCTCTCAATGGCCACAGTCAGGTCACCTAATGTTTATTTTCCTGTCACTAACTCCCATGCATCTTGGAGTATAGTTCTCCAACAGCCCACAACTTATCTACCTTCCTTCCTACACACACAAGCACTGCATCTGTCTGTCTCAGCCCCTCAGCTTCCTGGTATCCAAACGTCACTATGATAAGAGTGAATCATATTGGTACCTACTGTTATTCTCTAAGCTTAGCAATGGAATGTGGGTGCCTCAGTGGTAACTGTAGAACCATTTGTGCCAACAACCTTTCACAGCTGATTCACAGGATCTAAGATCGCATGCAACTCTAACAGGTTTGTTCCGTATCCTTGAACCCTTTCCCATCTCTCTGTCCAAGGCACTGCTGATCACATTTTCTTCTCATCTAACCCTCATATATATTTATCCATTTTTATGAGCTACAAAAACCTCAGGACTAATAAAATATAGTACAGCAGACCATCAACATTAAGGTTGAAATTCTAAAATCTTAGATATATAAATGTAAAAAAAAGTTATCAAGGAAAATCCATTAAATCAACATAGTACCTACCAATCACTCCAAATGCTTCTACAAGAGCAGTGTGTTCTGTCCTCAAGCTTAAATGCTTCTATTCTAGTCTGGAATAACCAGACTTCCACCAGGAAGAAATTCTACAGCTGGAGTTCAGCCAGTGAAGGGGTACTAGCACATACGGTTGACCTACTGGCCACACTCATCATAGGTACCACAAACAGAACCTACATAGTCTTTAAAACATGAGTTGGTCAGTACTGTGAAAAGTGACTAGATACTGAACCATTTGCACAGTAACACTACTACTGTTCTGAATCAGGGCTAGCAGCTCCCTTGTAGCTGGTACAGAGTTCAAAACTGATGTAACATGCTCATCCCTCACTACCTCCTGTCAACACACAGGCAGTAGCATTCTGACCTGCTGCAAAACCCTGAGCATCTTCAAAGGAACTCCCTTGCAGAAAGACTGCAACAATTTATATATAATAATAATCACTTTAATTACATGACGTCAAGTTACCAGAGGGTTTTCTAGGTATATAAAAGTACCAGAGATGGCTAAGCAGTACCTCCTTTTGATGGTGCTCTAGGACTCTTCAAATCCACACAAGTGGCAGTGTATATAATCCAATTAAAAACAGACGCTCTGCATGACCTCAACCAGCCCCTCTCCCAGGAGGCATAGTGAGGATTCAAACTTCCAGTGCTGGGCTCCGCAGCCACTGCTGCTAGCTAGTCTTACATCAGTTCCCTTGTATATAGAAACAAACACTGAGTGTGTAGATGTACATGTATTTGTTTGTTACATATACACAGAAACACACATATACTCTCTTCGCTCAAGATGCACTTATACATTTTCTAAAACCAAGCCACCTCTCTCACACACACACACACACTGCCACCACCCCAGATTCCTATGTCCAGGCTTCCCTCAACACATTACCATGCCTCATCACAAAACCCTCAGCTGACTATCCTCTCAAAGTGTTCCCCTCTATTGCTCTCTTCTGGGTCAGATTAACCCCCTAATCTGTTGCTTTTCTCCTACCTATGTCCCCCCTCCTCTCCATAACCCTCTTCCAGGCAACTATAATGTCTTACCTTCCAAGTGAGAATAGGAAACCCTCATGTATAGCTCCCTAACCTTAATTATCTTTGCAAAACTTCTGCTCTCTTGATCTGCTTCCCCTTCTCATTACAATCATCCCTCCTCTACTCTGCTTCCCTTCTGCAACCCTTTGTCCTTCTCACCTGGCTCTGTCACCTCTGGAGTAAAGTGATATCCTCAAGTAGCTTCCCATACCCCTTTCTTCTTTCATACTCCATCCCAAGAGATGTGTATCTCCCCTCAACACACACACACCCTTTCAGGTTTGATTTAACGGGACTTTCTCCCACCACAAGCAATGAAAAGGATCTTACATCTCATTTCCCCCCACCCCATGTCACTTCTCCCTTCCTTTGCTCTCCTCACACGGGGGAGGGTGTCCTGTCCTCACCTGGGCAACTGACCATTTCTTACCCCGCTTTGCTTCCCCACCCCCACCCCGCTATTAGTGTCCCACCTCTCATATCCTCCTACTCTTAAGATGCTACCAACATCCATGCCTCCTGAGAGAGTGTTTCAGGTGGCAGCGCACTACTATGCAATGCTCTCCTCTCCCAGGTTCGACATACTTGGGAAAGCCTTCATGCTCACACACATCTTGACAAGACACCTATCCTGCCTCCTGCCTTTCATCCGAGTCTTAGGAATTACACAGACATTGCCTTGCAATGTCAGGCATTCGTGTCTCTGTTTTGTGACCAAACCTTTGGAGGTAAGCAACTTATGTAAACACTCATAAATAAGTCAAGTCTCCCTCCAAACCTACTGCTCTCCTTCCCCTTGGCATTCTCTGCGCCCGTCCTATTATTCGGGGGGGGGGGCATTTCTTCACATCGGATTTCCTTCCTTCTTTCACTCTCCTCACACCTGGGATCCCAGCCCACATGCTCCTAAATAAATAAACGCGCATTTATAGGTGTAAATAAACGGACTCTCCCTAACTGTCCTTCCCCGACCTCTCCCCACAGCATGGAGTGGGGGGGTGGGGGTGGGGGATTTCCTCATATTTGGTTCCCTGTCTTCCCTCCGTCTCCCCCTCCCCACATCTTGACTCCAAGCCCCCTTCTTCTCCCCTCAGCCCCTCACATCCAGGGACTTCCCCTCACACCCGGCGCTCAAAAACTGCCTTTTTACCTCAGCAACCCCTCACCAAAAACAGCACAATTCCCCCACACACACACACACACAGACTCCCAACCGCCCCCGTTTCCTTTCCCTCCCCAGCGCTGCCTCTCCACAGGGACAACCCCCCCCCCTTCGCCTGTCTTCGCGCTTTCCCTCAGGGAGGGAAACACTGGGGGGCAACGGCGGGGGGGGGGGACGGACGACGACGACGGTCCCTGTCCCTCAGGGGTTTCTTCTTCTTCTTCCTCCCCCCCCCCCCCCACCCGCCGCCTCAGCTACTTCTCAGCCGGACCCTCCTCTGGCGCCCCCTCAAAACTCCTTCCCCCACAAACACGGACGCCTGAGGGGAAGAAACAGCCGTTTCCTCTTTCTCTTCCTCCTCCCCCCCCCAACCCTCGCCCCCAGAAGTACCTCTTCGCCCCGGTTCCGGAGTGGGAAAAGTTCTTCGGCGCTGTCCGGCCCCCGAGAGGGACTCCGTCCCCCCAGCCGGAGGGAAGGAGCGGTGGGCGAAGGGGACTGAGGCAGACACGCACTAAGACCCGACCCACCCCACCCTCTTCCTCCTCCTCCTTCTCCGCCGCCGCCGCCGAGGCTGCTGCTGCTGCTGCTGCTGCTTCGCCCTGAGGTGCGGTTCCGGCTTGCCAGGCGCGGCCAATCGGGCTCGACTGCATCGGCGCTCGGCTCCCGCGCCTGCCCAACCTCGGGGTGAGCCCAAGCGTCGGGCGCGGAGCGACAGCATCGGCCCTCGACTCCTGCCGACTAGAGCCGCTTCCACTCGCCTGGCTGGCTCCAAAAGGGGGGGGGGGAAGGGGCGGGGCCGGAATGTAACCGCGGGCCAATGAGAGAGCAGAGACGCACTTCCGCATTCCAGGAGAGAATGGTGCGAGGCACGTGCTTCAGGCAGCAGGGATTCGGGGGAGGAAAAGGCATCAAGTGTCTTCCTGGATTGTTATGGGTTTTTGTTTGAACTGTTAGGCATAGGGAAAAGGGTGCATAAGATTTTCTCTCTCGTGAGCTAAAAAACCTTGGGTACTCCTGTAGACGTATGTTTGGGTGAAAGCGTATTTATATACTATCCTGTGTCAGGCAGCAAAATCTCTTGGGTCATCCCAAGGTAAGGGATGGCAACTTGAAGATGTCTAGAAATTGTGGGATTATGATCTCGAACAGTAGGAATAATTAAAAAAATATGGCTTATGGGAGCAGAGGTCCAAAAAAGGTTGCAAAAACAGGGAAGGAGAAAAACTAAACCCTCCCAGTGCAATTGACCATCAAAGGTATGGCGACCATTGAGGGCTTGGAACAGGGCCGAAGCGCCATGGGTTGGCACAGCCCTGTTGGACATACTGATCTCAAATCAGGGAGACACAGAAGGAGTCTCCCAAAAGAATCCATGCACCCCATGAGCAGCACCTGTCCGTTGGGCCACTCCAGAAGCACCAAGTTGAGGTGATATGAACACCACCATTCCAGATCTGCTGGCGCAACTTCTGTGCTGGCTGGCGAAAGAGCCAACGTAGGGGGTGGAGAAGGGAAGGAGCTGAGTTATTCCACACCTGAACCCCTCAGTCCAGACTCAAAGTCACTAAGCTGGCACACAGCCTGGGATCAGGATACTCCTAGTAATTACTGACATCCCTACACTGGGAGAGGTTTGGATTCAACACAACCTCAGCTGACTTACTGTCAGCTCAGGCAGCTTGGCTGGCTAGTTGGAATTGTGCAGGCAGTAACCTGATTAGAACCAACCTGAAGACCATAAAAAGTACAGACTCGGTGACACATAAAACACACTATTGTGTTCTCCAGAATCCTTCAACATAGTAAGTGGCACAGAAAACTAAGCGATGGGACGAGAGGTGGACAGGTCTTAAAAACAGGCTAGATGTTGTAGCCATGAGGAGAAAGCAAAAGCTTTTGTGCCTTTTTGGTTGCTCCTCATAAAAACAAAGAGTAGCTGTGAGTCTGGGGATTTTTTTTTAAAGCTACAAAGTAATCATCTTTGTTTTTCCCTAGGAAAGGACAAAGAAGAATAAAATAAGTGAGGATGTATTGTACAGGACTCTGGCTTACCAGAAGAAACTGGTGTGGGGCTTTTTACTCAACAACTCCAACTACCACAAACCACCTTAGCCAGGATTTACACTTTGATGTAAAAAGCAAAGTTCTTCTCAGAATATTCTGAGCCCAGGAATTTGCTATCAGTACTAGAACTGAGTGAGTTTGTGGTGTTTTGGTTTGTTTTTGTTGTTTTTTCATTTCAGCACTGTAATTTACATAAGAAAAGTAATTTTGCTGGTGGTGCTGTTTAATAATTTAAAGCCAGAAAGTTTTACTAATCTGCTACATACGCAGAGATCTTCGGGAAGATCAGAGTCTACTTTCTACCCTATGTCCAAGATTTCCCCTTTTAGCACCAAGTACGTACTTCACCAGTATCAAGCCAGAATTTAAACAGCAGGTCTACCGTGCTTAATGGGTTTACTTACAGCACTTTATAAGATAAGTTTAAGAAACTTTAAACCAACATATTAATGTGGAAAAAAGCTGTAAAGCCTTCAGGATGGGCCAGGCCCAGTACATTTGGCTGCCTGAGGCATTGCAATATATCATTTAAAGCCGCTAAAGTGATTTGGGCACGGAGCAGAAAATCCCACAAGTCTGTCTCATTCTTTCTAGCAGTAGAAACACAATAATAACAATGCAAAATATGTTGCTTTTCCAACTAACATTTTCTGCCTGACTCTGCCTAATGGTAGGGCTGGTCCCGTTCCAGGACAGATCAGAGGCATCTAAGAACTGCAGAGCTGGATATCCAGCAGTTCAAATAAGTACTGTTCAATAAATAATATCTCTTTATAAGTTCTCCCACTCTTCATAATTAAAGAAGGATTAAAAATGTAGAATGGCCCTTGTCCTTACCACACCATGGGCTTCAGGTAATGCTATTGCTGAATTTAGAAGTTTTCTTTTTTGGACTAGAGCTCCCAGAACCCACAGCCAAGATGGCCACTGGCCCAGAAGCAACCAAGTGTTGTCATGAAACAGAGGTCTGCATCCAACTGTAAGGAGCGTCTTCATATCCTTCACCACTTGGTACTCCACTTGGTTCTCTGGTTGAAGCAAAACGCAGCCGGAGGACTAATGTGGCCTTGGTAGCCACATGGGCGGTAAAGAAATCAAATAAATAAATAATGTAGTTGTCAATGTTACCTGACAGATTATTTTCTTCCTTATAAACCCATTCAGTCTTTTTTATCAAGCCTTTTCTGTGTAGTCTGATCTACTACCTATTTCATGGACAATGCAAACATTGTATTTAAAAAAAAGACATGGCAAACTGCTATATTTTAATGTAAGCTTTTGTGGAACATTTTCACTTTGTCAGACATAAGAGTCTGAATACAGAAACTACATAATAATATAAATATGAACATGAATACTTTACTGCTTCATAGCCAATCAGGCTGTACACATAAACAGAAATTAAATCATTAAAAGATAGTATTCAGCATCTAATATAAATACATATGTATTTACGTATGTATAATAAAACATTCATACAAGGCTCTAAGATGGAAGGACGGGTGTTTGGTTGCATTTCACACTGAACAATAATTTTGAAGCTTGGTTCTGTAAACAGCAACTATGATTAAAGGAAGTAACTAGAGAATGACGGACTTTACCTTTGAGCCTTGTTCTGAAAAGGTGGGTCTAGTTAGCTGGGAAGAAAAATACCAGTAGAAAACATAATTATCACAGCTGGCAATGACTAAAAACACCTAGGCTAATATTTAATCCATTGAGATGGGTGTCCAGCATGTGTATATATTTTATCCCAGCTGTCTCCCCTTGGATTTTTGTTTTTGCAGAGACTAACAAGGCTATAACTTCAAAAACTACAATCATATTTTGTGTTTATTACTTTTTCTTTAAAAATGTTGTCTGTGCTTCGACATCTCTAGAGCTAAGTGATTTGCCTGTGATTCATTTTATTGCCCTTCTTTCTTCCTGCTGCCTGAATGGCCTTTGACACTGAAAAGTTAAGTTAAGGAGCTGGAACTTGCAAGTCTTCCTTTGCTTTCATATCTCTTGCAGTAGCTCCTATTTTATGGCTAATATCCTACTGCTAGTCCCAACTAGAGTAAATTGATTAGATCACTGCTGAATGGCAGTAAATCCCATTGGGTTAATCAGCCTCCTCTACCTGAGACTAGCAATAACTGCTACTGCTCTTTCTGTATATATTTAAGTAAACTATATTCATGTGTAAATTCAACGTTTATCTCAGGACAGGGCAGACCTATGGCTTTCCAGATATTACTGAATACTAATCCACCCCTATCCAGTGGTGCAATATGAAGGAAGCTGTAGCTTATCAACAAGAGAACTAAAGATTCCTTACCTGTGATTTATATTTATTTATTTTATTTATTTACAAGATTTTTTAGCCGCGCCATTACCAATGGCCTCTGAGTGGCGTACAGCAATATTAAAACTTTAGAACCACATTAAAAACCATTAAAATAATACCCAATATTATAATAATACCCAATATTAAAAAAGTCAATTTATCATTAATAATATGGTACAACTAGGAATTTTACTCGGGTCTGCCCTGCTGAGAAAGCCCTCTGCATCCATCCTCACAATATTTGCTCAATCTCTCTTCTCTTTCTCCCACCATTTTTTTAAACACTGGTCTTTTCTTTTTTCATGAAAACAGAGTTTCCTACTTAGAAATTTGGGATGTCAATTTCATGCAAAAGGTAAAAGTGCAAATCTGGACATGTCTACTCAGTATTGAGTTCTATTATGGTCCCAGGTAAGGTAAAGAGAGTAAAGGGTTGTATAGTGTTGTAACCTTACACTGCAACCCATGCACTTATCTGGAACTCATTATTATGGAAAAAACTGAAATATACATATATAGACTAGAACTTTCGTCAATTCTAGACATGGGGCATTCACGATTGTCTCCCTCACCAGCACAGGTGGCTGTCCTGATTAATGCCCGCCCCCAGAACCCACCGGTCCACTTACTGCTCGTGGCCAGCATTGTCATCTGCATGCCAATCACAGCAGTAGCCCGGCTGGCACGGTCCCCGCCTCCCTGCTCGGCTGGCCACTCTGGCAAGGGATGGGATGACAAGTCTCCCTGCTCAGCCACTGAGTGGCTGGCCGAGCAGGGAGGCAGGGCAGCACCAGCCAAGGGACTGCTGCGGCTGACGTACTGTCAACAATGCCGGCTGTGGGCAGTGAGTGGTAAGTTGACCGGCGGGTTCTGGGGGCGGGTGTTAATCTGGCTGGCCACCTGTGCCGATGAAGATGAATCTCCCATGTCTTGTCAATTCCATCTCTGTGTTTGGTGCATGCATTCAGAGCCCAAATCAGCAACAAAACAGTGCAGAAAGCATAAGAGAGTACAGGTTTTCAGAATCCACCCCCTTAGCTAACCAGAACTTAAAACAGTGAAAGAAAATCTCTAGAAGCATGTTCAGTTATATATATTTACTTACATTTTACAAAGTTTAGTTACAAACAAAACAATAAAAAGAACAGAAAAGGGGAAAAGATGATATATCAACCATATGGCTATGAGAGATTCATCCTGACTGCATGAAGCATGGTCGAAGCTCAGCAGGAACTACCCTGTTTCCCCGAAAATAAGACCTAACTTGAAAATAAGTCCTAGTATGATTTTTCAGGATGCTTGTAATATAAGCCCTACCCCCAAAAGTAAGCCCCCCGTTAAGTGAAACCCCACCCTCCACCCTTGTGGAGCAACTAGAAGAAGATGACATGACTGTAAAATAAAACATCCCCTGAAAATAAGCCCTAATGCGTTTTTGGAGCAAAAATTAATATAAGACCCTGTCTTATTTTCGGGGAAACAGGGTAAGACAAGGTAGTGGCAGCAAATAGACAGGAAAAGTGGGTGGAGGCTTGCCTTAAGGCTAAGAGTTTGCTAATTGGTTAGCGGCAAAGGATTGACACATTAGACTGCAAAAGCCCCCTCCCACTGATACCCAGCATTAAAAAGACACACAAGATTGTTAAATTTTCCAAAACCTCTTCTCAAGCTTGCATGCAGCACCTTCTCAATGAGTCCCATCTTGCCTCGCAGGTTCGATCTCTTGGTAGAGGCTTGGTCAGGATGTCTGCTGTCATCATAATGGTGGGACAGTAGATCATCCGGACAGTTCCCTTCTTGGTCAGGTCACATACTAGATGGTACCTCATGCCAAGGTGTTTGGTGCATGCATTCATCTTCGCACTCTGTGACAGTTTTGCGTTGCCCTGGTGGTCTTCCATCATCTGGACTGGCATCTCTTCTACTCTAAAGTCATTTAGTAGCTTCTCTAGCTATAGCCGTTCTCTGCATGCTTCCGGTGCAGCAACAAACTCAGACTCTCTTGAAGACAAAGTTACAACATCTTGTTTATGACTGGCCCATGAAATAGGCCTCTCACCATACATATACAGGAACTCACTGGTGGACATACGGTCTGCCCAGTCTGCATCTGTGTATTCTACAAGCTTTCAGTGTTTGCTGGCTGGCAGTCTTAACTTAAAGTCCATCATCCTTTTCATTTATCTAGCAACCCTTTTGACTGCTGTCCAGTCACCCTGTGTTGATTAACTAACTTTTCTGTGCAGTATTCTGACTGTGGTAGGTATGTCTGATCTAGTAGTGGTTGTTAGGTACAACAGCATTCCTATAGATGTTCTGTATTTGCTATTTGGTAGAGATTCACTTTTCTCTTTACCTTTAAGAAAGTCTATTGTCATGGGCGTTGCAATAGTGTGAATGAACATCTTGGAAACCTAATGTGTCCGCAAGTTCAATTATCTTTTGCTTTTGGTTCAGCAAATATGAGCCATCTGCCTTCCTTTCAATCTGAATGCCCAAATCGTATGCTGCATCTCCTAACTCCTTTATTTCTATCTCTCTGTTAAGATAGCACACAATCTCTTTGTATCTTTGTTCCCTATGAGCAGCTAAAATTAGGTCATCGACACATAGGCAAGAATAAAGGTTAAATGCCCATTTCTGTTTCTGGTATATAAGCACTGATTTGCCTCACCTTGCTTGAAACCTCAGTGAAGCAGCATCTTCCTCAGTTTCTTGTTCCAGGTCCGAGCTGGCTGTTTCAATCCATTTCCTTATTTTGCAGACAAAAGCAGGATGCTTCTGGTTGATGAAGCCAGGTGACTGTTCCATGTACAGCTCATCTGCAATCTCTCCATGGAGAAATGCAGTTTTCACATCTAGGTGCTTGACTTGTATCAGTTTAAAGTATTTCTTGGGCTACCACTCCCAGAAATCCTGGCCAACATAGCTAGTGGTGAAGGCTTCTGGGAGTTTTAGTTCAAGAACATCTGGGGACCTAAGGCTGAGAACCACGGGTTTAGAGGCTGCATTCTTACATGCTGTGCTTGACAATAGGAAAAAGGGTCTCACTGAAATCTTCTCCATCTTTCTGCAGGAATCCTTTGGCAACCAGCCTTGCTTTGTAGCACACAATTTCTCTGTCTACACCCTGTTTCACTTTGAAGACCCACTTGCTCCTGATGGTACCGTAGTTCGGTCAGGACCCACATCTCAATCTTGTGTAGGATTTCTATCTCATCTCCTGCAGCTCCTCTCCATCGGGTGCCTTCAGCTGCTGGCATCTGTTCAACTTCTTCCCAGGTCACAAGCTCATTCATCATCAACAATCTTGTAATGAAGATCAGGTGAGGAGACAGTGCACCTCAGTTGCGTCAAGATGAGTATCTGATGGCTGGCTCTGGAACATCTAGTGGCATAGGTGCCTCTTCCAGTTCAACAGCCTCAACATCTCCATCTCTTCCCCCTTCTCTTGGTGTACTGCTCTTATTATGTCTGTCCTCCTCTCCCTGCTCTACCTTTGGCTTTGGTTGAAAGCACTGACACTACAGTGCCCAGCAGATGTTCAGCATAGTGGTCCTGCTCTTCAGAGCCTTGTGGAGCAGTGCTTAAACTGCAGTACTGCAGCTAAAATTCTGCTCATGACCTGAGTTCAATTCCAGTTAGCTGGCTCAAGGTTCACTCAGCTTTCCAACCTTCCGAGGTTGGTACATTGAGTACCCAGCTTGCGGGAAGGGGGCTAGCCTACATAAATTGTAAACCGCCTAGAGAGTGCTTTAAGTGCTACAGGGCAGTATATAAGCAGCCAGCTTTGCTTTTGCTCTTCAGAGCTATCTAACACAATCCTTTTTTGTTTCTCAAAATTAATTGCATGTCTTGTGCTGTCTTCACCTGTTTTTAAGTTCATTACTTTATAGCTTTTGTTGCCAGGGGCATAGCCAAGTAAAATAGCCTGTTCTGTTCTAGAGTCCAGTTTGTGCCTTTTCTCTTTTGGTATGTAGGAATATGCCAGGCTTCCAAAGACTCTGGTATGTTCCACACTTTGTACTCTGCCCTGCTATGACTCAAATGATGTTTTTGTGGTGCCTTTGGCTAGCAATCTGTTCTGGAGATTCCGTATGTTGCTGTCATGATTGCATCACCCCAGAATTTGTTGGGCAACTCTGCATCTGCAAGCATGCATCTTGTTATTAGAATACATCTATTGTGTTCCACACATTGTGGTGGCACATTAAGTGACTCACACAGGTCACCGTGTATTACATCCAGCATCTTGGTGCTCCTTTTCTCAGTCCTTAATTGGAATGAGGACCTAATACCTTTTTCTGTAATAAAGCTTATGCACCTGGTTGTGTTGTTGGCATTGCATGGGTTTGCCTTGATACCTGTAGCAAGGTTCTGGTTCTGCAACTCCAGGATCACCTTTGAATCTCTGTGTGCAAAGCGACGGTGCCAAAACTCGATGCTGTTCTCGTCTTCTCTTTGGACTTCTGCTATATTGTTTTGGTGGGTTGAAGGTTTGTTGTTATTGTTGTTTAGTCGTTAAGTCGTGTCCGACTCTTCGTGACCCCATGGACCAGAGCACACCAGGCCCTCCTGTCTTCCACGGCCTCCCGGAGTTTGGTCAAAGTCATGTTGGTAGCTTCGATGACACTGTCCAACCATCTCGTCCTCTGTCGTCCCCTTCTCCTCTTGCCTTCACACTTTCCCAGCATCAGGGTCTTTTCCAGGGAGTCTTCTCTTCTCATGAGATGGCCAAAGGATTGGAGCCTCAGCTTCAGGATCTGTCCTTCCAGTGAGCACTCAGGGTTGATATCCTTCAAAATGGATAGGTTTGTTCTCCTTGCAGTCCAGGGGACTCTCAAGAGTCTTCCTCCAGCACCACAATTCAAAAGCATCAATTCTTTGGCAGTCAGCCTTCTTTATGGTCCAGCTCTCACTTCCATACATCGCTACTGGAAAAACCATAGCTTTGACTCTGCGGACCTTTGTCGGCAAGGTGAGGTCTCTGCTTTTTAAGATGCTGTCTAGGTTTGTCATCGCTTTCCTCGCAAGAAGCAGGCGTCTTTTAATTTTGTGGCTGCTGTCACCATCTGCAGTGATCATGGAGCCCAAGAAAGTAAAATCTGTCACTGCCTCCATATCTTCCCCTTCTATTTGCCAGGAGGTGATGGGACCAGTGGCCATGATCTTAGTTTTTTTGATGTTGAGCTTCAGACCATTTTTTGCGCTCTCCTCTTTCACCCTCATTAAGAGGTTATTTAATTCCTCCTCACTTTCTGCCATCAGAGTGGTATCATCTGCATATCTGAGGTTGTTGATATTTCTTCCGGCAATCTTAATTCCGGCTTGGGATTCATCCAGTCCTGCCTTTCGCATGATTACATATAAGTTAAATAAGCAGGGAGACAATATACAGCCTTGTTGTACTCCTTTCCCAATTTTGAACCCATCAGTTGTTCCATATCCAGTTCTAACTGTTGCTTCCTGTCCCACATATAGGTTTCTCAGGAGATAGATAAGGTGGTCAGGCACTCCCATTTCTTTAAGAACTTGCCATAGTTTGTTGTGATGCACACAGTCAAAGGCTTTTGCGTAGTCAATGAAGCAGAAGTAGCTGTTTTTCTGGAACTCTCTGGCTTTCTTCATAATCCAGCGCATGTTAGCAATTTGGTCTCTAGTTCCTCTGCCCCTTCGAAATCCAGCTTGTACTTCTGGGAGTTCTCGGTCCACATACTGCTGAAGCCTACCTTGTAGGATTTTGGTTTGTAGACACCATTAGATTTAAAAGCTTGAAAATATACTTGATCGTCTTTCTTAATTGTCTATTCTCTATTTTCAAAATTTAAGGAAAAACATTTGTCATCTTAAGTCTGATGAACTCAACATGTAGCACTGAAAATCAGGGTCATACAAAATATTACTTAAGGTATTCTGACTATTTTCATTAGGCAGTTAACACTGTAAAATCTCAGTGCCTTTTCCCTTTATATTCATTGATTTACCATTAGATGTTTGGTTATTTCTACCAGCACTCCCATCTAGGGTGAGAACAAATTTCCTCATGTGGAGTGACTGGTGCATCTGAAATCTGTTATATAGTCAGTCATGTACACTTAAGGTTCCTAAGTGAGTTTGCAGCCTAGTCTTCCAGTGAGAGAAATAAGAAGAAGTAAGAGAAGACTCCCTGGAAAAGACCCTGATGTTGGGAAAGTGTGAAGGCAAGAGGAGAAGGGGACGACAGAGGACGAGGTGGTTGGACACTGTCATCGAAGCGACCAAGATGAATTTGACCCAACTCCGGGAGGCTGTGGAAGACAGGAGGGCCTGGCGTGCTCTGGTCCATGGGGTCACGAAGAGTCGGACACGACTTAACGACTAAACAACAACAACAAAGTGTTGGACATTTCCCAGAAAAACTTTTACTGTGATCAAATCCATCCTTCTGTTTCTGAGATGGGGGGGGGGGGGTGTTTATTAATCTCAGAAAGAGGAGTTTGAATTGAGCAAATATTTGCTCAATTCAAACTATATATATATAGCACTTTCTACAGCTAGTCGTGATTTAGTTAAAGGGGGAGGGAGGGGAATAATTGCAATGCGTGGAAAACAACAATCCCCCAAAAAGGCTTCTTAGCTGTCTCTGAGTTAAGCTACTCTGTCTGCGCTGGGCTACTCACTCTGCTAAACTGGTCCCATAACCTATTTTTGGGGGGGGGGGGGGATTTCCAGTATACATACTGGGACTTTGGCTAATTCATACTTTAATTAGTAGAGCGATAAAACAAGAGACACAGAAGAAGCTTCCCCAAAGATTAAAAAAGCATTGTGAGTATACTCCGGTGTCACCTCAGCAATGACGTGCAGCTGACACTTCCTTCACTTCCAGAAACACTACACTGGAACAGCACCAAATCCACCCACTTCATGGATGCCGACCCCCTGGATGATGGCTGAAGTTGAGGAAAGATTTCTGCACATATTTTAATTTCTGACAGCTTCTGATCGAAAACAATCTGACATTCATGTGCGTCCATGATTTTAAACTGTGCAATTCTCTGATACGAATAAGGAAAGAAAGCAATGAAACAGCAGAGAGTGTAAGAGAGCAGCACAAGTTCTCAGAATCTACTCCTTTACTGGTTAGCACTAAAAACAGTGAAAGAAAATGTCTAGAAGCATCCTAAACAGAGAAAGACGTGTTTACTTACATGTTACCATGTTCAGTTACAATCGGAAGAACAAAAAAGGAAAAAAAGATGATCTCTCATATATGACTGAGAGAGACCCATCCTGACTGCACTCAGCAGGTACTAAGAGAAGACCATGGAAACAACCAGACGGAAAGAGGAGGCGGGGAAAAAGGATTTTGCTAATTGGTTAGTGGCAAACGATTTGACAAATTAGACACACACCCAGTGTTAAAACGACAAGCAAGAGTGTTAAATTTCCCAACAGTCGTGCACATCAAACACAATTTAACTTCTGAATACACATACACGGGATCGCTTGGCAACAGCAAAGAGTGACAACCGTGCACAAAAAAGCTTCAGAGACCAAGTGACAACTTCCAAAATGAACCCGGATCCACCCGCGGAACGTGTGTGCTTATACGTCTCTTTTTAATGGATCTATGCTGCCTCTGACTGCAGCACCGATAGGTCGGCGGCCTGGTTTGTTTGCTTTCTCCCCCCCCCTTTTTTTTTTTTAAAGTCTACGGGAAGCGCAGTGGGACAAACGGAGGCGGAAGCTCAGGTGAACGCCCTCGCCGAGCGTCCCAGCGCACGGTTGCGCGGCGGAGAGACCCGGAAGTGGCTTCTGCGGCTGCGCAGTGCAGGTTGGTTCGCTGAGGGAGGCTTCCTGAGGTGAGAGGGAGAAAGAGCGGGTCGCCGTCGCCGCGGCGGCGGAGGAGGAGGAGGAGGAGGAGGGCCGGTCCGCGCCTCGCCTCGCCTCGCCTCCTCCTGCCCGCTTCGGTCATGAGTGTAGCCACGCTGGTCTCTCCCGCGCTGCCGTCGCCGGGGCCGCCCCCTCCCGCCCCCGCCGCCACCGCCACCGCCACCGCGCTGCCCTCCGGGACTGGCCCCGCCGCCGCCACCGCCATCGCCGCCGCCGCCGCCTCGGCCGCCGAGAGCTACGAGGAGGAGGAGCTGGACAGCCCCGCCGACGAGGAAGATGGGGAGCGCAGCGCCCGCGCGCGGGATTCCGACGAGGGTGAGGAGGGACGCCCTCCGGGGGGGGGGGGGGAGGGAGGGAGGGAGGGAGGGAGGGAAGGAGCGGAGGGGGGGGGTGAGGAAGGGCACCGCCATCTTCCTCCTCCTCTTCCTCCTCCTCAGCCCCACCGAAGTTGGTTTGGCGGGTCTGCTTACGTGGAGGGGCCGGGCGGCCGGCCAGGGAGGCTGGCGTTAAAGGGCATCAGAGCCTGGCAGGGGGCTTCCTCGAGAGTAAAGGCACCCCGGGAGCGGGTCGCTGTTTCTCTTTGGGAAGGAAGCCCCGGTTTGGGTCGGTGAAGGGACCGACTTTCCCGGCCGTTCTGAGGCTAGGTCATGCCTGGGTCAGTTCCTGTGGCGCTCCGGAGGTTTTGCACTACAACTCCCAGAACCCCCCCCCCCCCAGCCTGTGTTGCCCGTGATCAAGGGTTGAGGGAGTTGTAGTCTAAAAACATCATCTTAGAACTGCGGAGCTGGAAGGGACCCTTTCGAAAATCAAGTCCAGCTCTTGTCAAGGAGGCCCAAGTGGGGAATCGAACTGCCGGTCAGATAGTGGTTCTTAACCTTGGGTAACCCAGGTGTTCTTGGACTGCAGTTCCCAGAAGCCTTCACCACCAGCTATGCTGGTTGGGGCTTCTGGGATTTGCAGTCCAAGAACACCTGGGTTACCCAAGGTTAAGAACCACTGATTACTAAACCACTGAGGGATCCATCCGGAGTGCCAAAGGTTTGCCACTCCTGTCCTCGGCATTGTTTTCTTGTCAGTAAGTACCACATGGACTGCAGCTCCCATCAGGCTGCTGTCATTGTTAGAATTTTTTTTCTTTTCCTAGTGCTCTGCTACCTTTTATTATATAAGTTGAGTTAGGTTACAAGATCAACTAAAAAGTTTAAATAATTTCTGAAAGTATTGAAGGTTCCTGGGCAGACCTGTGGATCTGGGAGGGGGCCAGAGGTTTAGATATTTTGAATTTTAACTCTCAGGATATTGCATGACCAAGGTTAGTAGTTTATGTAAGCCATAGTCCAGAACATCTTCTAGAGAGGATCAAAGAGTTTCAGAGAATATGTGCAAGAGTTCCATTTGGAAACCAATGGAAGGCTGGTGAACAGTGCTGGATTTAACAAGTCTACTCAGTATAAATATCAGAAGGAAACAGACAAAAGCAGTGTGTAAATATCTTTTTTTACATTTGATGCGTGAGCCAGAATAGGTCATGCTTCTACTTTTTTAACTTCAGGGTATGGACAGCTTCTTCTTTCATATACATTCGTTCTTTAAAATTGAAGAACAACTGTGCAGTTGTCTTTCAAATAGGCTCGGGTCTAATAAAAACGAGTTGGGAATGTCTGAACAAAAATTACACTGTTTGGCAGCACTGTTCTAAGACTGTTTTGATGTTCCTGTTGGTCAGATACGGAAGATGCAAGTGAAACTGATCTGGCAAAGCATGATGAGGAAGATTACGTAGAAATGAAGGAACAGTAAGTATTGCTTCCCTTTCCTTAAAAAAAAAAAAAAAAAAACAAACTCTTTTCTAGATGGAAAATGTCCTGACAAGAGTGACTGAAATTGATGTTTGTGAGAACCCAGAAAGGAAAATGTAAAGAGTCACATTAGCCCTAGATTCCCTTGATAACAAAACTGTTGCAACTTTATAATTATAAGTTAAGGGATAGAAAAGCCTCTCTTTTGCTTCGTCTGGCCCATATTTACTACCAGCTTTGTGCTCCTGAAAACTCGGAATTCTACTTCTTCAGCATGTACTCCTCTAACTCCTTTGGCTTCTCTGGCCTCAGTACTCAAATAACACTTCCCTTCCCAGAAGGTTTTCTGTGCTGATCTTAAACATCTGTGCTCTATTGTTTGTAATGTCTGCCATCAGCTTCAATGAAATTGCCATTTAACAGTTCCCGGCAGGGTGTATTTTCCACTCAAATTATTATGTTTTTGCACTACAACTTCCAACCAATCTGGACGTGCTGGGAGCTGTAGTTCAAATTAATTTCTTCAGATTGTGAGTGTATTTCCATTCAGGAGCTTCCTGCCTTCACTGTCATTATGCTCTGGACCACTGCTCTTCTTGTTTTCTCAACTAACCGCCCAGAGTAGACCTTTGGTCTAGATGGGCGGGATAGAAATCCAATAAATAAATAAATAAACTGCCCTAGAAGGCTATCGAATTGCATAACTTTCAGCGTGTTGATGGTCTGTGCTTCTCTATCCCGTACCTTCACCTTTTCTGCCATATCAGTTGATAATATCATCATCCAAATCATGAAGCCCCTCCCTTTAGTCTCCTTTGTATTGTATATTCACTCTGCTGTGTCTGTTTATTTAGTCTATTATATTCTGTTCTTCTACTCCATAATGGCCGCTCCCTTCCTTTCTTTCAGCTGGGTTAATTGTCTTGGTCATGCTCAGAAATCTTCCATTCTGTTTTATCTTCAGTCCTCTACCTATTGTCCTGACGAAATCATATGTTTGAATCATTTATCAATTCATCTGATGGTTATACTGAATAACCTGTGACAGCTTTCTTGCCTTTTTTTAATCCCGTGTCTACACTACACTAGGCTAGCATTTACCCTTCCCTTTCCTCCCATGTGGCTCTGTAGTGATTAAAATCTTTCATTTTAGACTAACTGTAGTTCTGCACATTGACTGAACTCTAAACGGCAGTACATTTGAAGTAGATTGAAACAAACCGGCTTGATAAAATAATGTATATTTTAGCATTCATAACATATTAAATATTACTGTGCTAACAACAACTGTAGTTTGTTAGGCTACTTTTTGTGCTTTTTGCATTTTTCTGGCTCTGTAATAACTTTTGTGTTCCTGATTTTTCAATGCTTTTAAAAGTTGACAGTTTGATTGATATGTTTCTTATAGTTGTCTTATAGCAATTAGGAATCTCTTTTCATTTCTCCATAACAGCAGTTTGTGTAAATAAGGCATAGATGTTGTTATGACCCCCAATACCTAAATGTAATTATCTGTACCTCGATGATGAAATCCTTTTGAAGATGAAAGTGTTGTGCTGGGGGGAGGGGGGACTCTGCTGGAGAAGAGAGACAAGGAAATCATCTGTTTCATTCACCTGTAACTTATTTTTTGTTTGTGAAATCAGTTTCTCCATAACAACTTAATGGAAATTATTCTGTTTCCAGGATGTATCAGGATAAATTGGCATCACTTAAGAGGCAGCTACAGCAACTACAAGAAGGTAGGGTTTAAATATCTTGCACTTTTTTTTTAATTGAAGAGGAACATTTACTACAGGTTTCATTGAGCTTGACCAGATCAGCCTGTTCAGTTCTTGGAAATTGTACCTTCAGGCACATTATCGTCATTAGAAATGGTATGATGCCAGGTCAGGAAATTCATCCATCTTGTGCTGTATTGTCTGCTGTGAATGGCAGTGACTTTTCTATTCTTCATCTGTTTCTTCAGCTGATAGCTCCCCAACCCCAAAGGGAATGTAAAATAAGGAGAATTGCACTGGAAGCTTTTAGGATCCATGGCTCATCTTTAAAACAAAGAAAGTCTCCCTTGTACTTCATTTTGATAAACTAACTGGAGTTCCTGGCACTTTAGAGTCTGTCATGAGGCAATTGTGCAATCCACAGCAAGTTTTGACAGTAAGAAATTGGTCCCTAGTTTCTGCAGAGGTTCTTTGTACCTTCTCCTGGATCGTGGGCAGAGAGTGATCTTACCCATCAACTGCAATGGGTGCGTGGGTAAGTGTGCGCACATGCGCACCAGAAAGTGAACATGGTTCCTGCTTCGTGCAAAGCTTGTGTCCTGCTGTTGAGCTATATAGTGTCTTCCTACCTCCAGTATTAAGAAATAAATGGGCATCTCCTTTGATCCTGGCTCAGTGCTTAATTTTGCCTGACCAACAGTAGAAGACTGCTCATGCTGAGCTTGCATTGCTTGTATGTACGTCTCACTATTTCCTTTGCTTTACAGACTTTGGCATCCAAATGTGTTTTGTTTTAGTAGCCATGGCTGGAAAGCACAGAAAGGCAGAGTGTCAGACTAGAATTAGGTTTGGGGAGAGATGGCTTCAAAATCCCTACACAGCCATGAAGCTTAGCAGGTGGTCTTCGGTCAGTTGCTTTCTCTTAACCTTATCTCTCCCTCAGAGGGATCCTTAGCACATCTATATTCTTGCCTTTCACATCTAAAATGTATTAGTGGAATTTTAGTTGGTTAGTCAGTGTAGTTAGGATTTAGAGACTCATAGCATTGCTATAAAAATATTTCCAGGCTCAAAAAATAATGAAGTGCAACATTGCTCTCTCTGTTGAACATTAAAAATTGATTACCATTCTAGTTTTGGTTTCAATTTGAGCAGCAATTCCCAAAATGAATTCATAACTTTATAGTGGATTATTGTGTGTGTTTGTGGGGATTTGTATCCCACTGTTTACAAGTCAGTTATGTACTTATACACTTCCTAGGGCTAATCACTGGAAGAATCTTTCTCATAACAGGCAGAATATAAGTAATCGGATTCTCAAGTTTTGTTTTCAAATATAAAAGTGACTTTGCTGACTCAGACAACTTCAAAATCACCAAACGTGCTAATATTATATTGGCACTGGCATCCATTCCTGGTTACTAACAACTTTTATGAAGCTGTGGCATTTCTGTGTTAAAACTGAAGAGTGAAAATAATGTCCATTGCTGATTTGCACTTCATTTGAGCCTGTCATCCACTTGTGAGTTGAAGGACGACTGGAACTTCAGGGGAGGTGCTGCTAAAGTTGGGTGGGGATTTTTCCCCTAAAAGAGAGCCTTTGTTACTTATCAAACAAATTTGCCTATACTTCAGGGATGTCTATAGGGACTAACGTGGAGGACCAATAGGAATGTGTCTCTTTGCAGTTCAGCTCCTGCATCAGTGGCCTGATAGTAGTGTAGGAATAATAGGTAAGTGAGGAACAAACGTGCCCTTTTCAAAGGCAGAACAGAAGTATCTCAATTTGTTACATTTTGCAATAGGTACTTTGCAGGAATATCAGAAGAGAATGAAAAAGCTGGATCAGCAGTACAAGGAGAGGATACGTAATGCAGGTTGGTGAGCTGGATTTCTCGTTACTGTTTGAGTCTTCATCGAGGGTGAGGCAAATATGTTGCACATGCATGATGCCTGCTTAGCACTAAGATGTGTTTATTCATGTCATATTTCTATTCTGAAACTTTTCAGAGGGATAGTTGCATTACTCTCGTAGTGGGAAGTTATCGTCTATCTGCATATTAAAGACAAACGTCATCATAAAGTACATAGACTATATCCTTGAATGGTGTCAACTTCCCACTTAGGGATCAGGTTTAGAATCTGGGCATGTTCCTGGACCCGGCTCTCTCTTGAGGTTCCCAGATTGCAGCAGTGTCCAGATCAGCTTGTAATCAACTGCGGTTAATCATCCAGCTCTGCCCTTACCTAGATGAGGGAGCCCTCAGGACCTTGGTGTGTGTGTTGATGATGTCCAAGATTGACTACTGTAGTGATCTCTATGTGGGGCTACCCTTGAGGCAGACCTGGAGACTTTAGTAGGTTCTAGAATGCAGCTGCCAGACTGGTAGCAGGTGTAAGTAAATCTGATCACATCTCCCCTGTCCTGGCTCGCTTGATTGACGTTCACCTAGAAAGCCCGTCATGGTTTGGAACCCCACCACTTGTGTCTTTTTCCAAGATCAGTTACCTGCACCACCAGATTCTCCCAGGCAATGTTCTTCCAGGTGGCCATTCCAAAGGAGGCCAGAAAATCATCAACAAGAAGTTTGGCCTTCTCAGCAGTGGCACCAATGCTCTAGAATCAGCTCCTAGTTAAGCTGTATCTGCCCCACCCCCACCCCAGTTTTAAGAGTCTGCTGAAGACATGGCTCTTCCGAAAAGCCTTTGATAGCAACCTCATCAGAATTTTTAGCCTTGTGCCCTGCTGCTTACATGGAATGCTGCGCCTTTGTGATGTAACTTATTTTAAGATGGTTTGCTTGTTGATTTTATGACTTTGTAACTATTATTTCATTTTGTTTTTGTTGTGATTTTTTGGACTTTGGATGTCACCATTGTGTTCACTGCTCAGAATAGTGCAACACACTAATGGGGCAGTAAATAAATGAATTAAATAATAAGTAAACAAATTCATCAGATTTTGCAAGCAGGTCTACAGGTTTGTCTGAGTAGACTGTGGTCCACTAAAGCTTGTGTCAGGGTGCATTTGTTTGTAAGGTACATGGAGGTTCTCAACTCTCATATGATCCTCCACTCCATGATTCACTGCATACAGAAATACTTGAGTTGGTTTTATATTCTGACAGTAACAGTCCTGTAGTCCTGTGATCACCAGTGCGCCTGTTCTAGGCTACTTACTCTGAAGTCACATGTTGCTTGCATATGCCTGAAAATTGATATAACTTTTTTTCTCTTTTCTTTCAGAGCTTTTTCTCCAGCTGGAAGTAAGTGCATGCCTTTTAGTTTTTGTTTTATTCTAGGGTCTTAGTAAAGTGATCAGTTCACTGGTTTGGATTCAAATCTGTTGATTTTAGTGGATCTTAATATGACTAAGCCTGGATCGAACTTTCTCTTCCACATGTTTTGAGTACGGTTCGTGCCAGATACTTGCTATAAAATATTGTGCAAAACAGTTTTTATCCTCAGATAACAGCTGATCAGTGACAATGAATGAATCTGCAGCCATTTGAGGATAACTGTTAGTAATCTGTAAACTTTCTGCCACTAGGGTTAGCGTTTATACTATTGTCTTTGGAATGAACATATGGCATATCATAGTTAAGATTAAAAGATTCACCTTAAATGTTATGGTCCTTCTTTTAAAAGGGGGAAGCAGTGATACCTAGATGTTTTGCTTCTCTGTGTGTATGTTTTTGTGTATCTGACATATAGTACGAGATGATCCTCTGGAGATATCTATCAATAGACCTGTTCTTTGTGATGTTAGGCATGATAAATGAAACCATGGGATATGCTTAATACACATGAGAGTGGAATGGCTCTTGCCTTCAAGCCTTTTTTGTGGGTTTTTCAAAAGCATGTTGCTGACCATTGTTAAAAATATATGAGCCCTCTCAGCCTGATCAAGCAGAATGTCTATTACCCACAAGAGTTATTTCAGCAATCCCATTGGAAAGACGGCATGAGTGACTTGTGTTGAGGCAAGACATAGGGCTGTTTTAATATTATAGCCATCTGGTTGTAAGTTGCCACTCAAAAAATAAAATTTCCAGTCTTTGAATTAGTTATGCAGTCAGGTCTGTTGCTCATTTTGATCATGGATGTGGATGGTGTAATTTCTGACAGTGTGGATTTATGCTCAAGAAATCTTGGGTACATTTTCTTTGTTGGAAATGCATATCTGATATGGTTCTGCCCTATAAATAATTCTGTATTTTGGGGATGTGGTTCTGTGTCAGACAGAGCAAGTAGAAAGAAACTACATCAAGGAGAAGAAAGCAGCAGTGAAGGAATTTGAAGATAAAAAAATTGAGCTGAAAGAAAATTTAATTGCTGAATTAGAAGAAAAGAAAAAGATGATAGAGAGTGAGAAGTTAACCATGGAGCTGACAGGTGGTGAGTAAAAGACCAGCATGCTGTATTTTGTAAGGAAAGGGACCAGTAGCAAAACTCAGGGCCCTGGGCCCAGTCCCTGCATCACCAACGGAGAGGTGCTGACAATGGCTTTTTTCTGTCTAAAACTTTGGAGAGCAGCTGTGAATCAGAGGGGACAATAGTCCCGTAGATGGAAAAAATAACGTCATGGAAAATGTCAACTTCTTATACTCTGATTCATAATTACTCAGAGATAAATGGTACCAGTTTCAGTGGAGCATACTGCCTGCCACCTGTACATTAGTTTGCAGCCTTAATGGTTGAATCCTATACTTGCTCTGTACGTAGAGTTGTGTTCAATAGATCTATTGTTTCAGGAACTGTTTTTTCTGAAATTAAATGTGTATTTAAGATAGTTTAGGGACCATTGTGCTAAGTGTCTTAGCATGAAAGAAGGGGCTATAAAAATAAATTCTCTTTTTTCACAACACAACTAGTAAATCATGCCTTAAAAAGCCATAGGCCACAAAGGACTACAACCGTTTGCATAACCGTGATGTATATAAAGAGATACTATAAAGTTAAGGAAGAAATAGTTACTAGAGATAAAATATGGAAAAAAAATTATAAACATCAACAGTGGAGAGAAGTTAACTCGGAGAGTGTGAAGGCCCTTATGTATCTTGCCAGTGTAACGGTGACAGTAGAAGAAGTAAATTCCCCCTTCAAGTACAGGGAGGCAGTTGATAGTTCACATCAAAACTCTAAGCTCTAAAACAAATTCTAAAGGAGAGGTTTATGCCAGTGTGGAGTCTGTATGTGTGAAGATAGGCAACCTGTCTTCTGTCACTTCTAAAAATCTGGCATACCTTGTGGGCATCTTGCTTGTTTTTCAGATTCCATGGAAGTGAAGCCCATCATGACAAGAAAACTGAGGAGGCGGCCAAATGATCCTGTCCCCATACCTGACAAGAGGAGGAAGCCAGCCCCTGATATCCTTTCAGTAACAAGCTGTTCTGTTAAAGTCCTGGGAACTGATTGATCACAGTGAACAGGTTTCTCTGCAAACGATCTGGTCCATTAAGTTTTGAGAATCTCCTGCAATGTGCAACTGCAAAGGAATGAAGGCCTCACATGTAAGGCAACAATGAGGCCCCAGTGAGTGGGTAGTGCCTAGGCACCATAGGGCAGTAGCAAAGCACAGGCTGCATTTGTAGAAGGACTCAGGTTACATCCTTAGCATCACCAGTTGTAAGGTAGCAGGCAGTGGGGAATGTCTACTTTCTGAAAGAATGACTGGCAGTCGTAGTAAGCCGTACCACTCGATGGAACAGTGGTACAACAAAGTACTCTGCACTCTTAGCTAAGCATGCTGTTTATTTCTGTTCAACTTCCAAGAGCTGCTGCCACTCAGGAATCTTGGGAGTTGGAGTCCAATACATCTGTCGAGCCAGAGAAATGAGAATCACTGTCTTAGAACATCTGCATCACCTAGAGGATGGGGTAGACTATTTTTTAAATGGAAAGGGTCCTGTAAAATTAGAAAGAGGAGAACAGCCACTGGTCCTGATTATTGCACCTTGATTATTACTTGGAAATGCTGAGGCATGGAGCAGAATAGGATACCTGTCCCACATAAAGAATCATAGAATAATGGAGTTGGAGGGGGCTATAAGACTATGACGTCCAACCTTCTGCTCAAGGCAGAAATCCAAATCAAAGTGGGTCTGACAGATGACATATATCTAAAGCTCTCTGGATTTAGTCTGAGGAAGCAAAGTGTATCGGGTCAGCCCCTCTGCTGCGTTATGTATAAGAAGCCCTCTAAACCATAGAATATCCAGTGTGGTGAAATGGACACAGTGATGGACTAGGACTCTGGAGAACAGGGTTTGAATCCCTGCTCAGCCATGGAAACTCACTGGAGGAGAGGAACTGGTAAAACCACTCCTTAAATACCTCACTTACCTTGAAAGTCCTATTAGGGTCACTGTAAGACGGTTCCAGCGTCACTGCACATAACTAACTAACTAACCTAAGCCAGTAGCTTTGTGATTTTCTACTTCTAGGAGTCCTTTCAGTTTCAAAAACCATCTACCTCACCCACCAGACATTCTAGGCTAATGGTTCTCAGCATCACACCCTCCAGATATTTTGGACTTGGACTTCAGAATGAGAGCCTTATGCAGACTCCACCTAGAAACCCAACTCTACCTGCGTTGGGAGTACTGTTTAGATTTATTTTACTGTCTTTCAGTGGTGTGCCTCCCAGTATCCATCCCTGATAAGCTTTTAAAGAAGTCCATAGAGCTGAGTTGAGGGAAGAGCTCCTACATGCTTTCTCTGTCGTTGACTCGCTGCCTAAGTTTTTAAGTGCTCCTTTCCGGATGGAGGTCATCCAGGAGAGAACTTGTTTCACTTGCTACTAAAGCAAGATTGTGTGGATCAAAAGTGTGCTATAAAGTGGGGCCTTCCTGACTTGAAGCCTGAAAAGGTCTTGGAGGGATGACGCATTTGGTGCCAACTTAATCTTTAAGCAGAAATTAAAACCCATTTATTTGTCAAAAGACTTCCTCGAAGTGGAAATGAAAACCACTGGAATTGTTTGGTTGATAAGGATCAACACAGTTGCCTGCATTTTTGTATTCTAGAGCCGGGGTCCCCAACCCCTGGTCCGTGGCCCGGTACCGGGGCCGTGGCCTTGGCAGGACGGGGCCGCGGAGACAGATCTCTCCCCCCCCGTACCCCCCTTCCATGCACGCACCCACGGCCCCCCACATGCATGCATGGGTGTCCCCCCCAAAACCGGTCCATGGTTTGGAAAAGGTTGGGGACCACTGTTCTAGAGGATGTGGATATGGGGACTGTAAAGATTAGCATCTGCACTATTTTTGTTTTCCAGTGCAGCACTAGTGCACGGACTTGATCCCGTTCAGGGAGAGGAGCCTTCTTCAGTTTTCGTTTGCCTGCTTGGAGAGCACTGGGATTTTGAAGACACTCTCCAGCTCTGAAAAAAAAAATTATTGTGCTGATAGCCCAATTCAGCTGTTGTCTGCTCAGCACAAAGTCTGCCCTTCCAAGTGAAGCTTTGGTTGCTGATTGATTGATTGAATGTATTTCTAAACCTCCTTTCAGGGCAGATGGTTCTCCACAAACTGTTTAAGATAACACAAAACAACAGTGGAAGGTTAAAACAAAAACCTGGGGGGGGGGGGGACAGAAATGCACGGTTACAAGATGGGAGATACTTGGCTTAGTAACACTATGAGTGAGAAGGATCTTGGAATTATTGTTGATCAAAAGCTGAATATGAACCAATGTTGCAATGTGGCTGCAAAAAAAGGCAAGTGCTATTTTAGGATGTACGTATTAGCAGAAACATAGTCTCCAAATCCTTTGAGGTTCTGATTCCCCTCTATTCAGCACTGGTTAGGCCTCATCTAGACTACTGTGTCCACTTCTGGACATTACACTTTAAGAAAGATGCCAGCAAACTGAAGCAAGTTCAGAGGAGGGCAACAAGGATGATCAGGAGACTGGAAACTAACCCTCCCCCCCCCCCCTGAGGAAAGACTGAAGGAACTGGGCCTGTTTAGCCATGAGAAAAGAAGCCTAAGGGGAGATCTGAGAGCACTCATCAAATACTTGAAAAGCTGTCATACAGAGGAGGATCAGGATCTGTTCTCGATCATCCTAGAGGGCAGGACATGTAATAATGGACTCAAACTAGTAGTCAGTTGACTAGATGGGCGGGGTATAAATTTAATAAATAAAAATAAATAAACTATAGGAAGCCAGATTTTGGCTGAATATCAGGAAAAACTTCTTAACTGTTAGAGCAGTACAGCAATGGAGCCAGTTACCTTGGCAGGTGGTGAGCAGTTGAATGCTGGAGGCATTCAGAAGAAAATTAGACAACCATCTGTCAGATCTGCTTTGACTTGGATTCCTGCATTGAGTCTTATAGGCCCCTTCCAACTCAATTATTCAGGGAGTCTAAATACCTGTATAATATAATACCATTACACAGAAAAACGGCAACAAAGTCAGATAAGTAGCAGGTACCCAGAACTAGCTGCAAAGAGAGATGTAGCTCCTGGACTACTTTTATGTCAAGAAGTTTTGAGACCCATTTTTGTTTCAGAGTTATTTGTCCTTAATCTGGATTACCTCAGCTCAATTATCTCCTAACTGATGAACAGATAATGGAGGATCTGAGAACACTCAATAAGGTAAGCATGCGTAGCATAAATACTTCAGGGTGTGCAACTCATCGCCTTTCAAATGTTGTTGGATTGCAACTCCCATCAGCCCTAGCCATCATACTCAATATTGAGGGATGATGGGAGCTGTGATCTGACAACATCTGGAGGGCTGCAGTGTGGCCTCTGCTGTTTCCCAGGGGCAAGGTAGATTTAATGTTCTCTTTGATCCAAAAGTAGTGCTTATCAGTTCATTGTTGATCTCGCTCTCTCTGTCTGGGGATCAGTCTTCTACAAGAGCTGTTCAAAAAAAGCAGCTTTAAAGACAAGCTTCATGGTTAGTTGTATTGCTTTTGTATTTTCTTTGTATTTTTGTTACGTTATATGGCATTAATAATAATATAAAAGGGAGGAGCAGGTTTGTTGAGAGGTTATTTAACATTGGATGCTGTCTCTGCAATGAGGGTGCCACCATCCCCTTTCCTTTCATTCGATATGCTTCTCTGTTGATTTTGCCTTCTACCTTACCCTGTCTTAGCTTGGAGGATGCCTAGAGCTCTCCTGCACTGGCCCCTGGGATGTCTGCATGGCACTCATCCAGAGCACAGCTACTGAACCCTTCACTGTGGCTTCCTACACACGTGAGTGGGGGGAAGAAACCTCTTGTGGCAGCCAAAATTGAACCCAGCACCACAAACTCTTGGGGGCCATGATACAGCAAACAGAATGGAGGGGGAAAGAGTCCTGGTGCTTTGAACACCAGGGACCCAAGTATAACTTGCTCTACTTGTTTTGACTTGTTCCAGCCATATAGATCCCAAAGGATGTCTTGAGAGCATCTGAGAGTCCTGTGAACCCACTGCTTCTCATTCCATTAGGAGTGTAAAAGAGTCGTGCTTAGCAACATGCTTAGGTGTTTTTCTCCATCTATATGGTTCCCAAGAGAAATGGCTGTGAGCCAGCCATTTGTGGGCTAAAACATAAAAAGTTCTTTAGAGGCACCAGTGCTGGACTGAGAGTCTGAAAAACTGTGGTTGAAGCTGTTGGACCAGGGATTTCTTGACTTTAATCAACGTGATCAAAGCTCATCTTTGCATCTGGAAAGTCGCTAAAGCCTTGCGGCTGATCTAGGGCATGTCAAGGCTGTAGCGATTGATCAGGAGGAGTGTCATAGATTGAGCTGACTGAAAGGCCTAATTGATCACATCAACTGTAATGTTTCCAGATACTTGTAGCCCAGAGTGAAATGTTCTACTTCATCAGTTGTTTCATTGAGCAGTTCTCTGTGATTATGGGCAGAGTGTGGAGATTGCGTCTCCTAGCCATGCACCTGGCCGTGCTGGCTGTGAGATTCCAGATGTTCTCCTTTTTAAAAAAGGACCTTTCCAAGTTTTCCATGCAGATAGTCCATTGTCACTAAAGTAGCTTTCCTTTTCTCTCCTTACAGCTTAAATCGCCCAAAAGACCAGGTAAGCGCCTGTTGGCTTTTTTCTTGCCCCTTTGGCAGTTCGTAGGAACCTGTAGTTCAGTGCATTGCTTTGCATGCCTTCGTTCCCATGTTTCTGTCATGACATACTGGGCAAAAAGAGTCTTGTTTTAAAGATGTGTTTTACTATGGCTGGTTGCAGTGAGCACCATTTTTGATGATAAGAGGGATTATATAGTATTTAATAAAGATACCAAGTGCTAGATGAAGGGGAAAGACTTCTGTCTGAGATTTTGCCTTGCTGGCTAGACAATGCAGGCAGGTATAAGGCAACTTCCATGTAAGTGACATTATACCTGGCCACCACTGCAGGAGTATACCGGATACCTTGCAGTTGTGGCCAGGTATATATTGGGACCACAAAACGCAGCATCCGCACCAGAATCAAAGAACATGAGAGACACTGCAGACTAAAACAACCGGAAAAATCAGCAGTAGCTGAACATGCCCTGAAACAAGCTGGACATGAAATTCTATTTCAAAATACTGAAGTACTGGACAACACCAGCAATCATTATGTTAGACTACACAGGGAAGCCATTGAAATCCACAAACACCAGCAGAGCTTCAACAAAAAAGAAGAAAGTCTAAAACTCAACAAAGCTTGGCTCCCAGCACTGAAAAATACAGCCTGCAAAAAGGTCAACGAACTCTACCCAGCCACAAGGACCGGTGATCACTGCACACAAAAGACTACCCTGTTTCCCCGAAAATAAGACCTAACCTGAAAATAAGCCTTAGTAGGATTTTTCAGGATGCTCGTAATATAAGCCCTGCCCCAAAAATAAGCCCTACTTAAGTGAAACCCCGCCCTCCACCATTGTGCAGCAACCAGAAGATGACATGACTGTATTTGAATAAATGTAGATTGTTGTACATGAAAAAAAATAAAACATTCCCTGAAAATAAGCCCTCAAACGTTTTCTGGAGCAAAAATTAATATAAGACCCTGTCTTATTTTCGGGGAAACAGGGTAGCTAACGACACCCATCAATCACAGTGACAGACCATCTCCCCCCCCTTATCACAACAATACACCCAGAACAAAAAAACACCCTGATCACCATAATCACCCAATCTCCTGAAAAGGACAAAAATCTGATCCCACAGCTACAAATACTCAACTATCCTACACCAGAACACAGACAGAGTTCTAACTCCTGTCCTCTGAAGATGCCGGCCACAGAGACTGGCGAAAAGTTAGGAAGAAAAACCTTCAGAACACAGCCAAACAGCCCGAAAAACCTACAACAACCATTGGATCCCAGCCGTGAAAGCCTTCAAGAAGACATTATAATTAATCATAATAGTTGTTCCACCAATTTGATTCTGACCTATAACAACCCTTTTTAGGGTTTTCTAGATATAGAAGCTCAGAGGTAGTTTACCTTTCCCTTCTTTGGAGGCCCCCCTGAGATTGTGCAGCTTGTCCAATGCTATGCATGTTGGCTCTTCTCTTGAGGAACACAGTGGGGAATCAAACTCAATCTGTGGCTTGCAGCCAGATACCTAACTCACTGAGCTATCCGGCCAGTTTGCATTATATGAAGGCAAGGGTGGGCACGGTCTGGGGGCCATTATTCTGAGTCCATGACCTCCCAGTAGCCACACCAACTACTCCAACTGAAATTGGAGTGATCAGTGGGTCATTATGGGCTCCTTAAAGTCTTTTGCAGGGGGGGAGGGATCTGGATTTCTACTAAGCATGGTGTCAGGGGCCCACATTTGGTTAATAGGTAAATTGCTCTCTGGAGGTTCAGTTCTCCCATTGTGGTGCAAGGCAGGAACAGAAAGATATTTAAAAAAAAAATTTAAGGACTGCGGGGGCTGCAGAAACAGCTTTGGAGTTGTATGTAGTTCACAGACAGTACAATTCTTACGCTTCCATTACAGCATATGGGTTTTTGAATGTGGGCAAAGGAGAAATGAGAAGCAGAGAATTCATAGAATGGGTGTAACTAAGAAACCCCTACTGTTCAAACCAGAATCTTTGCATTGCTTTTCCAATTGAGGTTGTTCCAAATCATTGCGTATCATCTCTCTGTTGTTCAAAGTATTAAAAGGGGGGAAAGGCCATGATGTGAGGGACTTAGTCATAGACTCCTGCTTTTAGTCCCTGGCACCTCAGGTCACAAAGTTGGGAAAAGACATTTGCATGACACACTGGACAAGCTGCTGCCTCTTGTTAGGCAATATGGGGTAGTGTGGCTGGTGGTTTGTTGGTAGAAGTCTATGTCAGGGTAACCCCATGATGGCAAGTGTGCTCTGTGTGAAAGCTTTATGTTTTATCTTCAGCCTTGGCTTGAGAAGAAAGCACGGTTCACCTGCCTGACATTGCTTACATTTTAAGCATATGTCTAGGAGTTTTACAGAGCATAAAGCTCACTCTTCTATTCCAGCATCTCCTTCATCACCAGAACACCTTCCAGCTACGCCTGCTGAATCCCCAGCGCAACGATTTGAGGCCAGAATAGAAGATGGCAAACTTTACTATGATAAAAGATGGTAAGGCTTGGAGTTCTTACGTGAAAGGCATTCTGAACTGATACGAGTGTGAAAAGTCTAATTTTCTTTTTCAGAAGCTATAGTAGGTTTAGGTATCTACAGTGCCAAGTACCACAAATTGAATGGCAGGGCAAGATGATGTGGGGGGGGGGGGTGCCCACAGGGATGCTCCCACATGGTCAAGGATAAAAGAACTGTAGGTCAGTGTCAGTGCACCTGCATTGCACGTAGAGATCCTAGGTTAAGTCACTATCGTCTCCAGTGCTTAAAACCTTGCAGAGCCACTGCCAATCTGTGTAGACCAGACCACGCAAAGAGTAGCCTTCTGGGTGTTGTTTGACGACAGCTCTTCCCAGCCCTTGCCAGTGGGTGAAATACATGGTGGCAATCGAATGCTAGCATATTTCCCACCTCAATGGAGACAAAATTTAGCCAAGTGGGCTGATAGACAGTCTGAATTATAAAGCAACATTTTAATATTGGGATTCTGGGAAATTTACACTGTTGGGTTTTTCAAAATGGATTTATATAAACACAGTTCCCAGAATGGAACATGGACCTGGTAGCAGTTTGCACTCAAGAGTCCATATAGTTCCAAGCTGCTGTACGTTATCTGGATCATAAAAAGCACAGGCATCAATCAGCATGTATTTAAATGCTTCCAAGGGTAAACGCACACGTTTCTGAAAAGTCTACAAAGAATTTCCCCAGTTGTGAGTATGCATCCAGAAATGTCTAAAATTGACAGAAATGTACGCACAAACATGTACAAGACACACTGGTTATACTCTGCCAGCCCTGCTGAGAAAAAAAACCCTATGTGGAACTAGGGCAGAAGAAGCTTTTTATTAAAGTGTGATGAAAACGAACAGAATGACCCATTGCTTGTCTTGTGCAAGATTTGCAAAGACCTGAAATGTCCACCAGGGGGAAGTATCTCATCACTCTGGCCTCACCAAAGAGACAATAATGCTCAAGTCTTGTTTATTTCGTAGGTAGTATTTATTTCGAATATTTATATCCCAGCCTAAAAAGAGAAGAAAAAAGGTTTCAGTGCAGTTAACAACAAGAAACTCATGCAACCTCTGGTCCAGGGTCCCTGGAATAAAAGAGCAGCACACTCCACCTCGTGTTGCTTGCTGTACTAGTGAGGCATCTTTTCTGGGGGCAGGAGGATAGGTGTCTGTACCAAGCTGGACCTTTTATGTAGCAGTCAACAGACATGTGCTCTCCAGGCAGGGACCAGAGTGGGAAGTAGTCCCCAGGTCTATAACGCAGTCATTGGAGAGACCTGTTCTTCCCCCCATTTTATCCTTGCGTAGACTTGAGCTTAGTGACCAACTGCTAGTTCCAAGAGGTAATAGCATTCCCCATTTAGGAAGTGCGCTCCCACTGTGGAATCATGCCTCTCCCCAGTTCATAAACTCCTGCTTGCATTCTCAAGAAAGTGGTATTGAGAAAATATCCATGCATCCACTGGTTATGCCATACGTTATGAAATGCAAAAATGTTGGCTTTTCGTGGTTAAAGCTTCGTGCCACATGGTGGCAGAATAGAATCGGAAGTTATTTTCCATCTGAGAAGGCTGAAAGCTGAAGGGTTTTTTTTTCCGGGTAGTATTTCTGTTTATTTAGTGATTGTATCTGTGTTTAGGTGCTCCGATCTGTAGGTGTTGCATAGCTGGGATGCGGAAGACTTCCACCCATGCTTTCATTAATTTATTTATTTGCTGGATTTCTATCCCGCACATTTTGGCTCCTTTGCTGGCCTGTTGAACCTTGTTTTGGGGGGCCCTCTTGGTGCACCAGTTTGGCAAGTCTTTACAAATCTCCTGAGATCCTGTATTTTATGAACTGCTGTTTCTGTGTTCCTTTTCTAATTGGATCCCTTCTTCAAGAAGGACAATCGCTTGAGTTAAAGGCACCTGACAGGCACGAGTGAAGGGGATCTGATCTAAAAATGTCACCAATGTGGCTAGCATCATGTGCATAATTAACTTGTGACATACTGCCTTCTGACTGATGTAGGGTTGCAACCTGTATCTCTCTTGAGAATACTGGATCCAAAAATGCCCCATCACCCTTTCCACGTACATAAGAGTGGACATGTTTTCTAGTATCCCACCATGTCACGAAGAAAATCACTTTGGAAAGTACAGGGATATTCCAGAGTGATTTGTCTAATAACATGGCCCATAACTGCATGCCCTGAAAAGTTAAGAGTTCCATGAGGTCCTTGGCTTACTGAAGACAAGCAGCATGCTTGTATACGTGGCCCAGTTGCTCCTGTCTTTGGCAGGGAGGCCTAAACAAGCCACGAATGTTTCATCTGTATCCCCATTCTCACCACTGACATAAAAAGCCAGCACTCTAGCTTGTCTTATCCCCCATGCCAGATAAATGGCTCTACAACACACCATACCTTATTTGTCTGGCTTGTAGATGGAGAGGCAAAACAGAGCACAGTCCATCAAAAGTCCCACCGCTCAGGAACTTGGGAGTTGTTGAATCATCTCTGTTTGAATCCTGGCTAATGGGTTTGTTCCAGCCAGCAGACTTACTTTGGGGGGGATCTTTCTTTTCGATCCAGGTTCTTGTTTCTAAAAAACAGAACAAAACCCATATGGAGTAATACTAGGAAGATGCAGAGCACCCGTGGATTTTGCAGAGGTGTCTTGGGTTTTTTTCAGTGACTTTTGATAAGTTGCATCTCATTAGCATATTTGCTGGATGAAAAAGGTCCAGAAAGGTTACTTTCTTTGTAAATACATGAAGTTGGGATGTTTGGGTTTTTTTCCCCACATTCCCAAACCCATTCTGTACTTTTTGCCATTCTAGATGCTGTTACTTAAGAAATGAACTCTTGGTCTGCTTTTTGCAAGGCTGCGAGCTAATGCAACTGTCAGGAATAGTCTACTTTTGGACATTGTTAGAGCCCTATTGTTAATGGGTCAGCATAGGGAAGATTTGATGGGTCCCAGATTGAAATGGTTTAACCTTGCCTTTCCCTCATGGAGGAGTGCGTATGTGTTCGTATGCACACCCTTTTGTCTTTCTCAGTCTTCTTGAAAAGAAGATAAAGCTGGGGAATAACTAGCTGCCTTGGGTGAACAGGGATTTCAACCCAAAGTCTGTGATTGAAGGCAAAAACCCATAGCTATTCCACAGGCCTGTTTTCTCTACCCCCAGCTCCCGAAATTTTAGCCTAGATTTAATTTGAAACACCAACATTGGCTATTTTGCTTCTCCGTTCCTCTGCTCTCCTGTTCCACAAGATCAACTCTAGCATTTCCCTCCCTTTGCTGCAAGAATAGTTTTCTTATCGATCATAATAATGCCTTGGCAAAATAGTTAATATTTTAAATAACTCATGAGTGTGGGAGGACAATTCTTAAGTGCATATTAAAATCTCCAAGCTATCATGTGTCACAAATAGAACCTGCTTTCTGTGGGTTGAATACGCTTTTCTTCCTCCCCACCCGTCGCCTTCTTCCTGGTGGGAAATAAAGGCAATTACCTCGAGAGAACAAACGTTAAGGCTAGAGATGGGCTCCCTGTGGTTCTTTGGTGCCATTCAGCAGTCTCCTTGCAAGAAGGTGTTTTTGGTGGTGGACGTTTGCTTTTCACCAATCAATTTGCACATGGGGGGGGGGGGCAGTTGAGGAACAGGACATGGCAGATATTTTCAAATTGGAGATTGATGTGGCACATTGAAGGAGTTTGTTTATCACTTTTTTCCTCCATGTTGCTCTAGGCCGAGAAAATACAATGGACCCAAAGTCACGCAGGAATTTCATGCACATCCTGCGGTGCTGTCAGGCCAGGCTTTGTGCGGATGCCCAGCAGGTCTAAATAGAACAGGAGATGGCTTGCCACATTTTGACATAGTTCTCATTGCTGCTAAAGCTGGACTGGGAAACCTTGGACCCTCCAGATGTGTTGAACTTGGGACTCCCAGAAGCTCTAGTTAGCACAGCTGTGTTGAGGGTAGAGGTGGATGAAGTTCCTGTTTTGGAGAATGACTCCCAAGAGTCCAGCCCCCTGCTGGCTCAAGGTTATTGCCCCACATTGGATGAGGGGCAGTGAAATCCAACAATGGCTGGAGCGTGCCAGCTCTTTCATCCCAATATAAAAGATGGTATGTCATGATATAATTAAGTCCAGGGTCTAAAATTACATAATCGAGGCACCGGGGAGCCATGCTACACATGCCCCAAGAATGAATAATTTGTTGTTCTAAATTTTTTATGTGTATTTATATACTGCTGACATAGTGCAAAGCACTGCGGTAAGCAGTTTACAAAAGCAGGAAAACAGTCTGGTTTGTTGGCTGTGAATCACCCAACAAACCAACATTAAACACCTGTAAATGAGCACGTACAATAAATAAAGGAGACCCCAAATGGTGGCAGAATCAAGATACACAGAGAAGGATTGACATAAGGGTGTCCTTGACAGCTTCTTGAAACAAAACAGTCTTTAGCATCCGCTTAAAAGACGGGAGGTAAGAGGCCTGACGTACTTCTCCCGGGAGCCCATTCCCTAAGGATGCGGCCTTTCCCAATGATCATCCAGTGAAATAAATTAGTAGTACAATAGGCAACCGAAGTGCTTCACAGAGCTATGCAATAAGCTAGCCACTGAGGTTTTTTAAACTACACCTTCCAGCAGCCCAAACCAGCATGCCACTGATGAGGGAGGATCATAGGGGCAGAGGTGTCCACCCAAGCAATAGAAGGGTACCGTTATGCTGTTACAAGAAATGATGGTGGCAGCTGCCTTGGGTAGCATCTAAATAGGTTAGACTGGCAGAAAGAAGAGACTAACAGATGATTATTATACATACTAAACAAAATAAAGTGGGAGGAGACACCAATGTTAGAAGCTATAGGTCTCCAAATGGCTCTTTGTTCAGTGCGTCCACATGTCTTTCCACTTTTCAGAGCCAGCTGGAGAGACAGAATAGATTTGGGTTTCATCAGGGAGAGGAATGTCTGGTGTCCATTTCAGACTTTCAGACAGTTTCTCGACAACCCATCAACAAGCCTGAACCCAGTACCTCCCAACGTCTTGGAGTACAATGTCTCCACCCAGCATAGGAAGGTTGGGGACTGCTGCCCTTTCATCACCCAGTTTGGGTTCCATCTCTTTCTCCCTATCGTTCTTCTCATTATTGTTGTTTTTTTTTTAAAAAAAAAAACCTGGCAAATCCTCACAATTAGCCCGTTAATCCCTAATCCGCTGCCAATGTCTTGTGCATTTAATAGCTGCTCAGACAGTCAGTGTGCTTCATCAATATTCTTTGCAGGAAGAAGCATGCAGGTAGTAATTAAACGTTAAAAAGCAGGAGGGATAATAAACTTGGTCTTTAGTAGGAGACTCTGGCCTGTGTTTATGTATGGAGGAGAAATGAAATGCTAAACCATAATTAAGACTGATAAGGCTCCGGGAGAGTGGGTGTACCCTAGGGAGGGAGAGAAGCAGGATAGCCGCCTCTTGATTTTCAAGGCATAGAATATGGGAGGGAGGCAGCACCCCATCTGCAGTACGTGCATTCTAAGCTGTTGGATCCCATCTCTCACCTCAGTGGCAAAACATGTGTTTTGCATATAGAGATGGTCTCCAGTTCGGTCCATGGCAACACTGTGTAGATCCCGGGAAGAATCCTGCCTTTTCCTGGTTACATTTCTGAGCACTGACTATTGAAAGCTGTTTGGGCCACTGCTAATATTTGACCTCATGCCCGGAAGACAAAAAAGCAGGTTAGAAGGACTGGAACACTGCAGGATTTCTTTCCCCTTTCTGTACACTGTGTCCACCTCCTCCCCCAACTTTGCTGGAGTGAATGTTACAAATCAGTGGATGATAGTGCGGAAGGTCAGAGCGAAATTGTGGTAGAGAAATAAAGGAGTGTCCCTGATTAGGGTGAACCAGCTAACTTTTCTATGGGAGGTGGGGGGTGGTCTCGAGCTGCCTAAGAGGTCATATAGAATTGACATCTCACAGCTCTTATTTTTATTTTATTTTATTTTGCATGTTCAGGTATCACAAGAGCCAGGCTATTTATCTGGAGTCGAAAGAGAACACCAAAATCAGCTGTGTGATCAGCTCCGTGGGAGCCAACGAGGTAAAGGCACTCATCTGGGGCTTAGCTGCCGCTCTGCAAACAACGGCTGAAATCCTGTTGCGCAGCTTTGTGTGCACGAGTCGAAGCTGCTGCAGCATAAGTGAATGTATGTCACAGCCGAAGCGCTGTTCACAAAGCACTGGCACGTGTGCCCTGCAGCAGTCACAAGGGCAGCCGGGCGATCCGTTGCACAGTCTTAATTTGGCAACGCTGGTTGCCTGGGTGCAGTGCACAGCATGCTTACGCTGGCATAACTTTATCTTATGCAGGAACACACAGGATTTCAGCCAGTGATGGCACTTCAAAGCCTGTTTGGTGGGTTGGTGTAGTTGTGGGTAAGAATGCAGCTTGTGTTTTTTTTTCTTCCCACCTTTGGGATGGACACATTGTCCAAACCAGAAACTGAGTTCTTGGCTGGCTCTTTCCTCATTGGTTGCATGGCAACAGCCAGCTGGGGGCTGATGAAGGAGCATCAAGGCCGAAGACGCATTTAAGAGCTGCAGTGAGACTTCACTTCAGCTTTTTCAGGGGAGGGGACAATGCTTCTGATTTTAATGTGATTGTTCCTTGGCACCTAAATGGTGCTCTGTCTTGTTGGTTATGACAGCAGTACGCTAGGAGCTGAATCCTCTCCTTGCTGCCCTTCCACATCTTCTCTAAACTCACCCAGCTGTTGTTTACAGAGGCATTCAGTCCTGTCACCATAGCTATTTCTTTATTTGCGCAGTGTAATGGTTAAAGCAGGGTTGGGCAACATGTGGCCCTGCAGATGATGCAGTACGGAGGCTACCTCTGGCCAGCCCTAGGTGGCCTAGCCCAGGGTGGAAAATGCTGGCAGTCACAATCCAGCAGTACTTGGAGGGCTATACTTGCCCACCCCTGGGTTAAAAAGTTAGACTAAGGCTGGGGGACTCTGATTTAAATCCCAGTCTGCTGTGAAGCTCACTGGGAGATCTTGCACCAGTTATTTGTTTATTTGTTTAGGGGGAAAAAATTGCCCCACCTTTCTCCTTAAAAGGACCCAAGGCGGCTTACATCATTAAAAATACAATACTTAAAAGCTAAAAACAATAACCTTACAGCCTAATATACTGGGTTGTCATGAAAATGAACATCAGTAAAGGGACCATGTGTGCCACATAGAGCTTTTGAGGAGAATGGCAAGATGTATGAATAACCAGCAAGAAAATATTGTTCTTTCTTCCTCCAGTGTATTGCCAAAAATGACCAAACGCCTGCCATCCCTTCCTCACTGCGGTCCCTGTCTCCTGCCGAAAACCAGCATGTCAACAGTTGCTGGGGGGGGGGGGGGAAGTGTGCATGTGAAATTTTCTGTAACAGGAAAGGAGGCCTCCCACCCCCCACCTTCTCTACAGAAGGGATGCTCTGCCTTGCCAGTCTGCAGGTCTGGGTGGGGCTGGGAGGCAGGGGCAGGGAGCCCTGGCAGCCTCCTGTAAGATGGCGTCCTGCCCCAGGAACTTCAGCAGCAGCTCCTAAATGGCTAAGATGTGGTGCAGCACCCACCAAATTGAGGGGGATCCCTGGTGGTTGGGGGGATAGAATACTGGAGGGGAGTGACTAAAGTCCCAGGTTCAGTTTCCAGTAGAGTCTTTCCCAGTCCAGTGCCCTCCCAGCTCCCCGATTCCCTGACTATTAATTGGCTGCGCTTGGTGGGAATCAAAGCCCAACATACCTAGAGAGTACCTGCTTGCGAAGCCTGCTTTAGCATCTCTTGTTGGACTTATCTTGGGTGCTGCCCCACATTCCTTGAAAGGTTTTGCTTACGCTGGTTTAGAGTGAGCCAGTGTACGGGCCCAATGGGAAACTGCTACTTGTGCTCCTTACGTCCTTCCTATATGCCCCAGCTCAGCTGCCCCCACGCACAAGCAAACTAGAGGTGAGAAAACAAATTTCCAGGGCCCAACCCTTTAGGGCTTTTCATGCACAATAGTGTTTCAATACAAGATGTGACTGTGACCAACAGGTGTACCTATGAGCAAAAGATACACTTCTCCCGAATCCAGTCTGGGGAGCGTCTTCTTTTCGTGGCAGAGGCAAGTCTTTTGCAGGATGCGATCTGCAGTTGTCCTTTTGTGGGGAGGGGGGGAGAATCATGTCACCTCCTTCAGTTACTAGTTCTGAAGAGCCTACCTGGAGACCAGGGAAGAAGTGAAGTTTAGGGGGCCGAAGGATGCCTGAACATTATTTGGGGGAGGTGGGCATTCAACCCAAAAATGAATACATAGAAAACTGCCAGATAGACTTGGCAACTGTAGCTCATGGCAGGAGAAAGTCCTGTTTTTATGCTTTGGATGCAGCTGAAGAAGGGACTGGCTAGTTGCTGATGGGAAAAGCTTTAAGCCATATAGCTCAGAACAAGTGGGCAATGGGAAATGAAAATACGTTGTATTGCTTGCGCAGGTCCTGAATTATGGCTGCTCCTCAAAGTGTCTTTTTCAATTAATAATGAGACTAGTCACAGAGATGTCATTATGTTCAGTGGGTGATTATTCAAATGAACGTGCCATGTTGTACCGAGAGATGCATTAGAACAGAACCTTAAATCAAATTTAGCAATTTCACTCTCATTAACATTAACAATAAGGAACGTTAATATGGTTATGTGGCTGCATAATTGAAATTAAGTCCCAGCTCATCCTATTGCCAGACAGGAGCTTGAACTTGGGGCGGATGCATCCTCTGGCGTCAGCTGGTTTTCAAGGAGGCTTCACTTATTTTGAAGTTAAGCGTTGGGGTCGGCGGAGGGGAAGTCGCATCATTTCGTATTTCACCTGGAAACTGAAAAAGAAAGAAAATACTGTCAGGAGGAGGAAGAGGGTGCAGCTCACTGGTCGACATGCAAGAAGACTCCAGGTTCAGCCCACAGTCCCTGAGATAGGGAAGGAGAGAGTCTGGATGCTGGAGTCTAGAGCGATGCTGTTGCTATTGCTGCTCGGTATACGCTTGGTCCCCCTTCACGGATTGCTGCCTTGTCGTGGCGAATGGGCTTGAGTAATTCAGAGAAGCTATGGGCTATGCCGTGCAGGGACACCCAAGACGGACAGGTCATAGTGGAGAGTTCTGACTAAACGCGATCCACCTGGAGCAGGAACTGGCAAGCCACTCCAGTATCTTTGCCAAGAAAACCCCATGAACAGAAACAAAAGCCTAAAAGATATGACGCTGGAAGATGAGCCCCTCAGGTCGGAAGGCGTCCAACATGCTACTGAGGAAGAGCGGAGGACAAGGACAAGTAGCTCCAGAGCTAATGAAGTGGTTGGGCCAAAGCCGAAAGGACGCTCAGCTGCGGACGCGCCTGGAAGTGAAAGGAAAGTCCGATGCTGCAAAGAAAAATACTGCATAGGAACCTGGAATGTAAGATCTATGAACCTTGGTAAGTTGGATGTGGTCAAACAGGAGATGGCAAGAATAAATATTGACATCCTGGGCGTCAGTGAACTAAAATGGACGGGAATGGGCGAATTCAATTCAGACAGTTATCATATCTACAATTGAGGGCATGAATCCCGTAGAAGAAACGGAGTAGCCCTCATAGTCAACAAAAAAGTGGGAAAAGCTGTACTGGGATACAATCTCAAAAATGATAGAATGATTTCAATACGAATCCAAGGCAGACCTTTCAACATCACAGTAATCCAAGTTTATGCACCAACCACCAATGCTGAAGAGGCTGAAATTGACCAGTTCTATGAAGACTTACAAGACCTTCTAGAACTGACACCAAAGAAAGATGTTCTTCTCATTATAGGGGATTGGAATGCTAAAGTAGGGAGTCAAGAGATAAAAGGAACAACAGGTAAGTTTGGCCTTGGAGTTCAGAACGAAGCAGGGCAAAGGCTAATAGAGTTTTGTCAAGAGAACAAGCTGGTCATCACAAACACTCTTTTCCAACAACACAAGAGGCGACTCTACACATGGACATCAGCAGATGGGCAAGACCGGAATCAGATTGATTATATTCTCTGCAGCCAAAGATGGAGAAGCTCTATACAGTCAGCAAAAACAAGACCTGGAGCTGATTGTGGCTCTGATCATCAGCTTCTTATAGCAAAACTCAAGCTTAAACTGAAGAAAGTAGGAAAAACCACTGGGCTAGTCAGGTATATTCTAAACCAAATCCCTTATGAATACACAGTGGAAGTGAAGCACAGATTTAAGGAACTAGATTTGGTGGACAGAGTGCCTGAAGAACTATGGTTGGAGGCTCGTAACATTGTACAGGAGGCAGCAACAAAAACCATCCCAAAGAAAAGGAAATGCAAGAAAGCAAAGTGGCTGTCCAACGAGGCCTTACAAATAGCAGAGAAGAGAAGGGAAACAAAATGCAAGGGAGATAGGGAAAGTTACAGAAAATTGGATGCAGACTTCCAAAGAATAGCAAGGAGAGACAAGAGGGCCTTCTTAAATGAACAGTGCAAAGAAATAGAGGAAAAGAATAGAAAGGGAAAAACCAGAGATCTGTTCAAGAAAATTGGAGATGTTAAAGGAACCTTTTCTGCAAAGATGGACATGATAAAGGACAAAAATGGTAGGGACCTCACAGAAGCAGAAGACATCAAGAAGAGGTGGCAAGAATACACAGAGGAATTATACCAGAAAGATCTGGATGTCCCGGACAACCCAGATAGTGTGGTTGCTGACCTTGAGCCAGACATCCTGGACAGTGAAGTCAAGTGGGCCTTAGAAAGCATGGCTAACAACAAGGCCAGTGGAGGTGATGGCATTCCAGTCGAACTATTTAAAATCTTAAAAGATGACGCTGTTAAGGTGCTACACTCAATATGGCAGCAAGTTTGGAAAACTCAGCAGTGGCCAGAGGATTGGAAAAGATCAGTCTACATCCCAATCCCAAAGAAGGGCAGTGCCAAAGAATGCTCCAACTACCGTACAATTGCACTCATTTCACACACTAGCAAGGTTATGCTCAAAATCCTCCAAGGCAGGCTTCAGCAGTATGTGGACCGAGAACTCCCAGAAGTACAAGCTGGATTTCAAAGGGGCAGAGGAACTAGAGACCAAATTGCTAACATGCGCTGGATTATGGAGAAAGCCAGAGAGTTCCAGAAAAACATCTACTTCTGCTTCATTGACTACGCAAAAGCCTTTGACTGTGTCGACCACAGCAAACTATGGCAAGTCCTTAAAGAAATGGGAGTGCCTGACCACCTTATCTATCTCCTGAGAAATCTATACGTGGGACAGGAAGCAACAGTTAGAACTGGAAATGGAACAACTGATTGGTTCAAAATTTGGAAAGGAGTAGTACGACAAGGCTGTATATTGTCTCCCTGCTTATTTAACTTACATGCAGAATATATCATGTGAAAGGCTGGACTGGATGAATCCCAAGCCGGAATTAAGATTGCCGGAAGAAATATCAACAACCTCAGATATGCAGACGATACCACTCTGATGGCAGAAAGTGAGGAGGAATTAAAGAACCTCGTAGCGAGGGTGAAAGAGGAGAGTGCAAAAAATGGTCTGAAGCTCAACATCAAAAAAAAACTAAGATCATGGCCACTGGTCCCATCACCTCCTGGCAAATAGAAGGGGAAGATATGGAGGCAGTGACAGATTTTACTTTCTTGGGCTCCATGATCACTGCAGATGGTGACAGCAGCCACGAAATTAAAAGACGCCTGCTTCTTGGGAGGAAAGCGATGGCAACCCTAGACAACATCTTAAAAAGCAGAGACATCACCTTGCCGACAAAGGTCCGCATAGTCAAAGCTATGGTTTTTCCAGTCGTGATGTATGGAAGTGAGAGCTGAACCATAAAGAAGGCTGGCCGCCGAAGAATTGATGCTTTTGAATTGTGGTGCTGGAGGAAGACTCTTGAGAGTCCCCTGGACTGCAAGGAGAACAAACCTATCCATTCTGAAGGAAATCAACCCTGAGTGCTCACTGGAAGGACAGATAGTAAAGCTGAGGCTCCAATACTTTGGCCATCTCATGAGAAGAGAAGACTCCCTGGAAAAGACCCTGATGTTGGGAAAGTGTGAAGGCAAGAGGAGAAGGGAACGACAGAGGACGAGATGGTTGGACAGTGTCATTGAAGCGACCAAGATGAATTTGACCAAACTCCGAGAGGCCGTGGAAGACAGGAGGGCCTGGCGTGCTCTGGTCCATGGGGTCACGAAGAGTCGGACACGACTTAACGACTAAACAACAACAAATACGCTTGGTCAGCTAATACGCTGAGACAGTGGGCAGCAGCTTTGTATCCCTGTGTCGTTTGGTGCTAGTAACTGGCTTTCTTGGGCAGCAGCTTAGGGCTCTTGCCCCCTGGCCCAGCTTGCCTTGCTGCCAGCGTGGATTTGATTTCAGTCACAATTTAAATCACAATTTCAATTTTTTAAAAATGGATTAATGATTTAAATTTTAAAAAAATGATTTTTGATTTAAATCATAATTTAAATTTGATTGATTGATTGATTGATTGTGCTCATATACCAGCCCATTAGTGCACAACACTCTTCTGGGCAGCTTAGATAAAAAGAGCAAGATAAATAAAAACTTCTAGCATAAAACTATACCAAAAACCCAGCGTGGTTTTTATCCACCCTGCTTGCCACCCTGTTCTCCACCTTCCACTCCTGGCCTGGCAATCACAGGGATCTGTTGATCATTTCTAATTTATTTGTTGTACCTATATTTTAGTTTACCTCCAATAATATCAAAGAAACACATGTGGTTCCGCTTTTCCAGTTTATTCTCCCACTGGCCTTGTAAGGTAGGTCAGATTCAGGGAGTATGGACTGCCACCCAGCAAAATTCATAGTCACAGCAGGATTTGAACGCAGGCCTCCCGAGACCTAGTCTATCACGCTTTAACCATTCTATCACAGTGGCACCCTGTAAACTCTCCATGTTCCCTCATCCTAGTGTTGGTTTGAGGCACTGTGGTTAATTAAACATTTGCATGAGACTAGCCAGCTTCTTGGAGTGGATGTCATACAAATCCAGAGCCCAGCAGTACAGAAGAAGCCTTTTAAGCATGCTTTGTCTAGCTTGCCCTGGTTGTTTCAGCTGACTCTTTTTAAACTTAAGGCCTATCTGCCTTCTAAAAACCAGCATTTAGTCAAAAGCTGTGTAAATCTCAGGTTGAAGAAGCTACTGTAAGGGACTATGGCTTCCAGAATCCCCCAATCTGCATGGCCACTGGGAGCTGTAGTCCAAAAAAGCTCTAGTAATAAGATATGCAGAACGGTAATCCTATTTGAGTGGAAAAATTTAATTCCAGCTGCCGAAGGGTGCCATTTATTGTGGTGTGTGTCATATGGCAATGTTCTCCCCGCCCCCTTTTTCCTCTGTAATGAAATGCAAAATAGTTCCATTTCTCCAAATGCTCAGAAGAGGAGGGGGAGGTCTTCCTGACTATTTCCAACTTCACATTGACTTTTCTGATTCACGACCCTTTTTTCTCTTTTTTTTTTGTCCCTGCCCCACCCACCCCCACCCCACTCCAAACAGATCTGGGTAAGGAAAACCAGCGACAGCACAAAGATGAGGATCTACCTTGGCCAGCTCCAGCGAGGGGCGTTTGTGATCCGCCGGCGGTCGGCCGCATGACTTTCTGCCTGGGCATCTCTGATGTGTTAAAGACAATCAGCTCTTAACGGAGACTTTGCGGTTGCTCTTTCCGGGTTTTACTGGTAGAAGACATTTCTTCCCCTGGCCCTTCACGAAGCTGTCCATATTGCTTCCCACATGGTTCCAGTCGTCCCTTGTCTCTCTTTGTGAGCTGAAGCGAGGTGCTGGAGCTTGACCTGAGGCTTTAGTTTCGCTTTCTTTTCCCCCAAAGACTCCTAAAGGAGAAGAGCTGCCAGTATTCTCACCTCGTTCCATTCTTAGGACATGAAAAAGGATGCACGTGGTATCTTAGCCTGCGTGGCGCGACACCAGCACAATAACCCAGTGGAGATTTAACATCCAAGAGGCAATGAATTGAGTAGGAGGCGAATCTGACTGTAATGTACGTTTCAAAAGCTAGCGTGTGATATTGCTGACTGAGAAGGGCCTACAAGGAAGTTGTTAGCATGAGTTCGTGCAGGAGCCTGACATTTCCATTGAATTTATAAAAAACATGGTGAAGGAATCTCCCTTGGTTACTTCAAAGCTCCTGGGAAGTGTGGGTGGGTGGGAGGGAGGGAGGGTTGGTGGAATGCAGCCTGCAGAACCTGCTTGCATAGCCACCTATTGGACATGGAAAGGGATATTTCTGTTTTTTTAAAATATTGTTTCTCATAGAGGATGAATCAAAGAAATGTCTGGTTCAGGGAAGGTGGCTCTGTGGGCAGAATTGCATGATGATGGCCATCAGCTGTGTACTGTATTGCAGAATTGAATTGCTTCCTGTTGCAGCTGCGATGGTTCATCATTACCCAGCCAGTGGCTGGTCTTGTTAGAAGAGGCTTCTTCTCAAATGATGTATGCCTGCCAAGGCCTAGAGATGAGAACCGAGGGTACCCCAAAACCCAAGAGAGTGCCAACCTGCGGAGCTCTTTGCTGTTCGTTTGGCCCATATGTTCATATTGTGCTTCTAAAATATTCTTTAGATCTCTGATCAGTTGCACGGTTCAGGCCTCGACTGGTCTGTATGCAGGCTGCCCTACAGCTGGGCCTATGAATGCCTTGTCCCTGCTTCCACCTGGGGACGGTGTGGTGTTCCCAGTGTCTTGCTGTGGACATCTTCTGCTTCAGTGCGCACACTCTTGATTCTGTACTCCAAGCATGTCGTGTGTCAAGTTCTCTTTCCTTTCCCATCCACTGCAGCCAGATGGCAGCCAGGTCTCAGCAATTACATCTGTGTTTTGAATGGCCAAGTTGAGTTGAGGGTTGCAATTTTAGCAGCTAACCTGTTTGGTCCTTGTGTTTCCTCCTTGTCCTCCTAACCCTAATCCCCCATTGAATGCTTGTATGTCTGTAGAAGCCCAGCTATACAAGAAACTCTCCTCTTAGAGACAGTAAGAAATCCATTGTATGCCCATCTCCATCAGACTACTGATGCCAGTCGTCCTTTTATGCGAGGAAAGTTAACCGGTGGGTGAGGAGACCTCTGGCCTGCAGATGTTTCAAGCTACCATTCCTATAATCCAGAGGTGGGCAAAGGCAGAGCTCCAAATGTTGGAGATGCATCTCCCATCAGCTCTAGCCAGCGTAACTGACAACAAGACCTGCTGGGAATGGCAGCCCAACATCTGCAAGGTTATATTTTTCTATGTTTGATGTAGTTGCCCACACAGGATGGGACTTCTGGGAGTTGCAGTCCAAAACATCTAGATGGCTGAAGATTCCCCATCCCTAAATTATATTCAGTTCTTCAAAAAATCCTCCAGTTTATGAATGTGGGATCGTGTGCTTCTTTATGGACGATTCAAAACACCAAGAAATGGCCCAGTATTGTTGCGCCCACATTGCCAGTGGGGAAAAGGATGCCAAACTTTACATAACAAAGGGCAGCCTGAATGTTGATGACACCCATGTCAGCAGGCAAGATGGTCTACAGGATTCCTCCTTGTACTCACTACCATTTCATCTAGTCATTTGTGCCTCAAGCAACAGATACCCAGAGAACCTGTTGAAGAAACAGCCCTGACAGTTGCTCTGTTTTTGGATGAGAGGTGATTAACTGCTGAAAGGAATCATGTTCTGAGATTTTCCCCTTCTTGGTGTCTCTTTGTGAATGGTAGTGTGTTGTGGGTGGTGTGCCCTGGGAGATTGCTTGTGTTGCAGTGGCACAAGTGATCACAGAACACCCTGTGTGCAATGCCCGACTTTGAGGAAGCATCTCTCAGAACTGGGCATTTTGAATGTGCCCTGCATTGTGGAAAGCAGTACTGGTAGCTTTGTGAGAAACAGGCACTGCTTTCTGCCGATCCAGTCTGCTCGCTGTCTGCCTCTTGGAGTGAAACGAAGAGCAGGTGGTGGTGGCGGCTTGTCAGTGTTTCCCCTGCCTTTGCCCATGGCAAAGTTTGGACTCTTGCTGCGAAGTATGCTTACGTGCCAACGATGGACAAAGATGTGGCCTCTAGATATTGTGAGTTGCAGTTCCCATCTGCCCTAAGCAGCATTGCTAATGGGGAGCATGCTGGGAGTTGCAGTCCCGCTACCCTTACTATCAGCAGTTCTCCTGTATTACTTGGTAGCTCTTAATGGGATGGGAGCACATATCTTAAGAAGACAAGGTCTGCTGAAGGGTAAGTGGGTGAATGGGTGATTGTTGAAATGTGACTTTCCTGTGGTGCTTCAAACTATTTGAACAGCTGTTACAGTCAGCTGGAGGCTTCTGATCCTGTCATGGCTGGTTCACATGTTACTGTCCTCTTAACTTGCTTGACAACCAGCTTTGTTCAGGGCTGCTGTGCCTTGTAATGTTGATCAACCAATGGGTTAAGAAGAAGAAAAAGCACAGCTGGACAGAAACAAAAACTGCTGCAGGTTTGGGATATGTTCCGTTTCTTTTCTTTTTTCCTATGGGACTCTTAAACTTTCTTGTATCTTCAGAGATGACTTTACAATCATAAGCTGCTTTATAGACAAGGGTTTCTGAAAATTCTGATTCACACCGTTCTCTTGGGGGTTGGAGCAAAGATTCTCTTTTTTTAATGAGATTCGGAAACTGGCAATCACATTTCTGTCAGTGCAGCGTGGGAAGAAAAAGAAACCTGGTGTTGCTTTCCTTCAGACAGGGCACAAAACAAGGCTGAATTCATCCTTGGCTCAGTTCATTTGCTGGCACAAACCCCGCTGGGTGTTAACTGGTGCTGAGAAAATGATAAAAAGTTTTGTGCCAGGATCAGTCAAATTCGGATGTGCCGGGAGGATGTGAATCAATAAAGCGTCAACAGATTTGCAGCATAAGCATCTTTTGATAGTTTGTTTTCTGATCTTGATTGTGGAAAACGTTTCAGGGCTGGCAGAGTTTTGAGCAATGTGCTGGTTGGGGGAATGGGAGGCACAGCATGGAAAGTGCGTTCCATGTATTGGAGATGGCAGCTTGTAAAGGTCGAAGGCGGCCATCAGAACCAAACCCAGAAATCTGAAAATCCACTTTGGTTGGGCGAGGTTCCTTTTGTTTCCTGTCCCTCAGAGTAGCAGACGTGGTTCTTCCTTGCCCATTTTATCCTTGCAAGAGCTCTGTGCTAAAAGATGACTAGTGTCTCATGGGCCACTCAGGCAGTCTCACGGCTGAGTGGAAATTTGAGGCCGAGTGTCCTTCCACCTTCATTCTACTCTCCTCCTAGCTACGGTTCACTTCCAATTTCAAGGCAGGTGTCTGTGCTGCAGTTCTGTGCAAGCACTGCATGTGGTTCTGGCTGCAGAATTCATCTTCCTGGAAACCACTGGCTTTCATTTGAAACCAGTGCAAGATTCTAGCTCTTTATTTGCAAAGGTGTCATAAGCTGTTCTGCAGCTTTGACTGTTGAATTCTTAAAAGCCAAAGCATATGAGGGGGGCAGGCAGGCATCCAGTGCCCTCTCCCTCTGGCTGACAAAACATGAATATATTATGCGGATGAATTTGCTTTGCATAATTGATATAGGTAGTAGCATCCACCTTTTCTTGATGCCAAGTTTGGCTTGCTGAAATTCAAGTTTTTAGCATTAGTGCAGAGTACACTTTGCCATGATTTTAATGTGGATCTCTTCTCTTGAAATGGATGGTCCTACAAGCTTTACTGTTATCTTCTTTCTTTTATATGTTGTTGTTGTTTAGTCGTTAAGTCGTGTCCGACTCTTCGTGACCCCATGGACCAGAGCACGCCAGGCCCTCCTGTCTTCCACTGCCTCCCGGAGTTGGGTCAAATTCATGTTGGTAGTTTTGATGATACTGTCCATCCATCTCGTCCTCTGACGTCCTCTTCTCCTCTTGCCCTCACACTTTCCCAACATCAGGGTCTTTTCCAGGGAGTCTTCTCTTCTCATGAGATGGCCAAAGGATTGGAGCCTCCGCTTCAGGATCTGTCCTTCCAGTGAGCACTCAGGGTTCTTTTATATACTAGGGCTTATTTTCAGGTTAGGTCTTATTTTCTGGGAAACAGGGTAGCAAAGTTACTTCCATGATACAGAATCCCTTACAACTGGTGGTGATACAGGGAGGCAGTAGATGATTGTTTTTGAAAAACCTGGTGTGTCTTGCCAAGTTCGAAAGGGCTTCCATGGGACATAAGAGTTACCAAGCGTTAACCATCTCTTTACCTTGAGTAAAAATAAGGTAAAGAGTGCTATTCATACTTGTCCATAGCTCTTTCCGAGTAGCTGACTGTGAGTGCTTTCTGACCTGGGAGTTCCACTTTCCAGCACTTTCTCTTCTTTCATTTTGGACTGTCTTATAGAGTTTTCAAGGTATGAAAAGTTCAGCAGTGGTTTACCATTGCTTTCTGTGCAATACTAACACAAGTATGCTCGGGTGTCACTGCCGTTGTCTTTGAAAGATCCTCTGCCAGTGTCACCTTCAGCTACCACTGCTGCCCAGTAGCTGCTCTCCAGACATTTCTTTGCCTCCTTTGTTGCTGAAACTACTCATCTCTTCTGCTGATGCAGCCATTACTCCTGAAGAGGGTGGATGCCTCTTAGTCTGGTGGCTCATCTACGACTAGACATGGGCACTTTGTATTCATTTCCTGGGAGAAACAAATATGAACCCAAGCCCGTGCCCATCCGCCAGAAGTAGCTGGGCCATTTACTGGGCTTTGCGCAGCACGCGGCTCCATCATCATAGTTGTCATAGCACCAATCATGGAAGGAGCCTGGCTGGCTTTTCCCTGCCTCCCTCCCTCATTGGCAGAGCAGGGAGGCAGGGAAGAGCCGGCTGGGCTCCTGTGACTAGCATAATGGCAACAGAGGAGAATGCCATACAGAGTCCACTAAGTGGCCTGGCCAGTTCTAGGGGATGGGATTGGGCCACTGTGGCACCTGTAGTGCTGTGGTTCGTGTTCATTTCTCCAGGGAAACAAATATGAATTGCCCATGTCTATCTGTGACTGTTCCACCTTGAGTGACCCTACTAGGAGTCTTATAATGGAAGTCTAGCCTTCTGACAGCATTGCTCTCAGCTTCTCTGACACACTCAAATCCCACCCACTCCTCATGTTAAGATGTGCATCCAAGAAGAGGCCTCAAGTTAACTGAAATTACTCTGTGTACTTTTCTTTGATGGGGGTCAAAAAATGGTAACCCTTGTCTGCAAGATTGCCCATGTTTTCTAACCAAAAGTTGGAGGGTTGCATTTCAGCCAGTTGAGAGGGAGATCTTTTGTTTGTGCTAAATGTGTTCTCCTGATCCAGACATAAGTAAGCATCACTAAGTTCTGCAGAGACTCCCAGTGTGGTGTCGTGGATAAAATGACGGACTAGGACTCTGGAGAACAGGGTTCTAATCCCCACTTGGCCATGGAAACTCACTGGGGGAGTAGAACTGGTCAAGCCACTCCTTAAAATATCTCACTTACCTTGAAAGGCTCACTCTGGTTTGACAGCACAGAACGCACACACTCTGCAGAGATCGGTCCCAGGTAGAGCTGGAATAAGGTGCCTTTTTTGGACTTCCAGAATCCCCAAGAGAGCACAGTCATGGTCCTGCTGCTGAGAGTTAAGTTGCCTTAGTTATCTCTTCTGGTTCACCAATGGCCTCTTCCTCATAAAATCGGCTTTGTTGTGTTTTATAATAAAAAGGTTGGAGGGAACCTGCAGCGCATCCTTGAACATAGACCTTAATGAAGATTAAAAGGTAGCTCTATAACTGGGCAGAAGGTTTGGAGCAAAGCTGTTGCTGGTTTGATCAAAAGGTTGGCTGGGAAAGTGGAAGTACTGGCTAGTGCAGACATGCAAGCGGAACAATAATTTAAAATCATAGCTGCGTTCTTCATACAGCTATTCGATGTGGGCTTAGCTTAAGTCATCAGCCTGACAGATCATACAATGAACAACAAATATAGAGTATAGAAAGACAGTGTTCCAGTGATCATAAACAGCATGAGAGGGAGAGATTTAGCCAATACTGTTTCCGGCAGAGTTCAAGCTCTAGTTTTACAAATCTGCAGAAGGAGGTATTTTAAAGGCCACGGCTCCCCTTGTTTAATTAATGATATCCTGTGTTTCTTGGGCAGAATTCTGGGCCGTGCATCCTCTGAGCACATAAAGCCTCAGGCTGGGTACCCACTCCCCATTCTCCTACTAAAAGGATAACCCTCTGCAGCTTAATACAATGAAGCAGCCCAAATGTTGCAAAATTAACATGGAACTCTCCCAATCCCAGCACAATCTATTCCCTACAAAGAGGGAAAAGCTAATTTAATCAGCCTGCTGTTAAACTTATCACAGGCAAAGGGGTTTTTGTAGGGTTGAAATACAAAGGGGGAAATGCCACCCATAGACTCTTTCAAAGTGTTCTCAAAGCAGCCAAATTGTGGAGTTAAAATCTGTTACTTTTACCTTCCATGATCTTATGTTGGAGGATTATCAGTCCCATCATCCTCAGTCCGCGCAACTACTGGGAAAAGTTGGTGTTGAGAGGGCCCTATGAGCTGCTTCCTTCTTTGGAAAAGTAGACTAATTTATCCTCTGATACTTAAGTACACATGCACATTTATGTGTGCTTTTTTCTCCCTCCTCCAGACCATTTCTCATGTTCCAGCTTTGTTCCCCAAAATATGAACACAAAGGAATTCATGCTCAGTAACACCAGAGTACTTTCGATGGGGTATTGAGGGGCATTATAGGGTTAGTGGGGTTTGAATGACAACAGATTTATTTATTAGATTTCTACTCTGTGACCTTTCCTGTCACTGGAGGCAGCTTAAAATAAAATCCAGCAAAACAAATGCAATTGAAATTTAAAACAGGTTAAGCAAAATAGAAGGCAGAATAAAATGCAATTAAGACCTAGTGTGGTGTAGAATACAAACAAGGGCTCAGGAGACCTGGGTTCAAATCCTTGCTTGTCCTTGGGAACTTATTGGGAAGTGGCAGTGGTCAAGCTACTTACCTTAAAAGCCTTAATAATCCTGTGCCATCAAGTCAATTCTGAATTATGGTGACCCCCTTTTCAGGGTTTTCCAGGTAGAGAATACTCAGAAGTGGTTGACCATTTCCCTTCTTCTGGGGGTGCCCTGGGACTGTGCAGCTTGCCACACAGGCCACACAGGTCCTGGGGAGGCACAGTGGGGGATCAGACTACCAACCTCTGCAGCCAGAGACCTAAATCACTGAGCTATCTTTTTTTAACTTAGGGTCACTGTAGCATATGGCACATAACAACACGTGCGTTATGGCAGCACATAACAGCAAAATGCAATTTTAAAATCCAACCATTTTTAAATGTCTCAATTAACAAGTGGGTTAGATACACCTTTTATTACAGGAAGAAATAAAAAGATGATAGCAGCCAACCCTTGGCTAGACTAATGGCTGAAAAGGAACAAGAGGAAGTCATTGCTGCTAAGTGTCCAAGGCAGACCACGTGATCATTTGCTGAAGATGCACAGAGAAATTGGAAAGGGATAAGCATCCCTTCCAGGATCACCCACTGAAGCTGAATGTTGAGAAACTGAAGACAGATAAACAGATGGGCTTCTTAACACAGTACATAATTTAAGCTGTGGAATTCACTGCTACAAGATGTAATGATGGCTGCGAATTTGGATGGATTTAGAAGGTGGTTGGACCAATTCGTGGAGGTCAGGGTCATCGGTAGTTCCTAGTCAAGTTGGCTATATAAATCTATGCCACCTCTAATATATCAGTTAGTGGGGAAGACAAGATAAGGGTTGCAATGGCATTCCCATCTTGTTGGTAGGCGTGCCAAAGGGAATGAGTTGGCCAAAGTTTGGCCAGAATGATGGACTAGACAGGCCTTTGATATGATCTAATCTTAAAGTGGTTCTCACCTTAGGAGGATTTCCTTTTCCTCCTCCTAGTCATGAATCCAGCCAAGGGTAGAGTGCTATTATCCCTTTTAATTTATTTTACTTTATCATTTCACTTCACTGTTACTGCATGTTGTTCTGTCTTTCTGCTACAAAAAAGGTGCTCTAAAGAGCTGACAACATCATTAAAAACAGTTTAATGGCAAGCTGGGAGTGAGTGAATAACAACAAAAGCGTTTGAAGAGCCATTAGCTTTGAAATAAAAAAGGCAATAGGCTCACTTTCAGTGATCTGATTGGATAATTTTAGACTCTGGGCTTCCTAAGTCTAATGGGCTCTTTCTCAGATGAGTGATGACAGAGAACTTGGACCTGGACTCTTAACAGAATCTATAATGGAAATGTTCAGAAAAACCCCAAGAGCAATGGAAAGACAGGTGCTAAATATCGGAGTAATAGATGAAGGAAAGAACCAGGTTACTCAACAAAAGACAAAAACAATAGATGTGAAGAACAAATGGCATCATTGAAATGGAGATGCCCCGTGAGACAAGGAGATGGGTGAGGGAATAAAGAAATACATCAAAGTCGGCCTTGGATCAGAAGAAAGAGTAGAGGAAGCCCACAGCTTAGATAGATAGCTGATTTTGAAAGATCAGTGGGACTGGCGTGGCAAAACAAATTCGTGGAGTGAAAGGAGGAGGCTTAGATCCAAATTGGATGTCAGTGAACTCACAAGAAGAAGGATGAATGCATGAAGGATGTGTGCTTATTAGTTAAGACGGATGTCGGGTGGGAAATTTTGTGTTTTTGGATTGCAGCTCCTCAAAAAGGCCTTGCCACTCATTCTCATGAGTAGGGACTCTGGCCTGCTCTCCTACTGAATCAGAGACCTTTGTATGTGTCATGTGCCACCAAGTCGCATGTGACATACGTGTACATGTGTTCTGTCTGGTCAAGTCAGAACCAACTTACAGTAACCCTAATACGGCTTTCAAGGTAAGATATTTTAGGGAGTGTTTACCAGTTCCATTCCCCCACCCAAGTGGGGATTCAAACCCTGTTCTCCAGAGGCCTAGTCTGTCACTCTATCCACTATACAGCTGACTTTGTAGCATTTCCAAGGTACATGAAATATTTAAGGAGTAGTTTGATCACTACCATCCCTTAGTGAGTTTCCATGGTCTTCTCAATGCTGCTCTTTCACTCTATCCACTATACTGCACTGGGACCTTTATCTGCCTTTAGAATCCTGTCCTTCTGGCTCCACCATTTGCTTTAAGCTCTTGAGACCGGGAGGAGGGACTGAATTTCAGGAGAGTTGATAAGGCAATGAGGTATGTTCTTGGTGTACTTACATATCGGCCTCCACATCTGTTCTCAGCCTGTAAGTTTGTAAATAAATCCTAGAGATTGCAAACATTGACCAGAATCTTCTTGCTGGTTGCATAGGGTTTGCATAAAATGCCATGGCTAACTGACAAAGTGCTGGACACATCTCAGTTGTTCAGTCAGGCACACAACCAGGCGTGCAACTGAGGTGTGCCCTAGCAACTTGTCAATTCGGCACAATTAGCCATGGCAAGTTGCACAAACCCCACACAAACACCAGTTACACCCTCTTCTCCGAAACTGCAGAACTGTAGCTTGGAAACAGGGAGTGGACCCTTGTGATGTCACAAAGGAGGAGCAGGCAAGACTTAGGAGAAAGGAGGTCCCCCCCCCCCCCACTGGCATTGGATTTTGCATTGCTGCTGTAAAGCCGCATGTAACCAGAAGGCTCATGGTTGCTGTGCGCCACTTTTAGTCTACAAATGCCACACGGCTCAGGCTTGGCAGGCCAGGAGGGGAAGAGGTGTGTGCTCTTAGGTCCAGTGTGAAGCATGCACACACCACTTTCATACTGAACCAGTGAGCTCTGGAACCAGCTGGGAGCAGGTGGCAAGGGATGCCCAGAAATTCAAGGCTACCTTCCTGCCCAAAACAAACCACCACCTCCACCTACAAAGGGCAACGCCCTGAAACTTGCGGTACTGCTCTGTGATTTGGTAGCCCTGGTATGTCACCGGAAGGTGACTTCTTTCTTAGAAAGCCCCAGTCCAGCGAAGAGCTGTCCTTGAAGCAGGGGAGTGTGGGGAGAGTGGCCATGTCACTGAATGGGTGGCATCGACCGTTAACATTAGAACCTAGGAGAAGAAGTTATTGTTGTGGGGAGTTGTAGCTCCCACGTTCTCCAGGCTGGACCTCCTTGTCAGTTTCTTAAAATGTAAAAAACAATGAGAGGAAAAGCCAAGACAAAAGTGTGGTGGCACCTTTTGAGACTCATGGGTTGATTTCAATGTGGACTTTTGTGGATTGCAACCCAGTTCTTCAGACCCAGCTTTAGAAAATGTTCAGTCTCTCTCTCTCTCTCTCACACACACACACACACACACGCAAAGATGTTTTGAAATGCGCTAGTCTTCACATAGATCACAAGCATGTGTGATTGTTTCTGTACTTCCAGCGTCTACTTGGCACCATTTCCAATTTCACACCAGCGTGTTTTTTGTTATGTTGAGCCAGAGCCATAACTAGCAGCAATTTTGGCACCCAGAACTTCCCTGTCCTCTTGGGGAGATACTTGGGGAAAGGAGAGCAATGCCTGGGTCTAAGCATGCAGTGGCCATGTGGGTTCTGCACTGAGGCTACCAACAGCACATGTAGGCATTCTCTCCATCTCAGTGCCATGAGTCAAAAGCCCAGTAGACACACTAGTTATGGCTCTGTCTTGTGCACCTGCCTGCTATGTTCACCATCTCTGTCTCTGTCCGCCCGTCTGTCTACTCTTCTGATGCATCCTGCTCTTAAAATTCTCATGTGATGCTAAGCACACTTTTTGTGCAGGAGGTGGTACCTGTTGTGCCCTGGAGCCGAGTCTGCTGCGTGGGTGCTGCTTGCTACAAAGAGGTAACTGCCAGCTCCCTGATCTCCTTCCTGGTGGTTCTTCAAATCAGGCATGGAGTAGAGAGCCATTCAAACAGAGAATGCTTTCAAGAAGTGGAACCCATCAGAGGAGTGCTTTCTGCATATGTGGCAGCCCTTTGCACGCATTGTGGACTTTGGCTGTCATGACCATCTCTGATCAGGTACAGTGAGAAGGAGCAGGCAAGATGGATCAGGCATGGGGCCCTCCAGATGTCACTGGACTACATTTCCCATAAGCTCACATTAGCCCATGGGAAGGGCTGGCAGGGATGATGTGACAAAAAATCTGAAAGGCCACACATTGCTCACCTTTCCCATCAGGCCAATTGAGCCTAAACTGGCTGGGGCTGATGGGAGTCATAGTCCCCTGGCCTCAGAACAGCCACCTATTCGCCACCCCTGTTCCTTGAAAAACCCTCCTCTTTCTATCGGAGCGGGAGCTCTATCATTTTCTTGTGTTTCTGATGCCAAAAAGGTATCTGATGATGAAATGCTTACGATCGGCATGAAGGCCAAAGCTGACAGAGATCGGTGCCAGCGCCGCTTGGTTTGTTATTTATTTTGAAGATTTGTACCCCACCTTTTGATCGAGCGATCTCCGAGATAGCCTTACAGCAGATTAAAACAATACAGGGATAAAATATGAGGTGATTAAGAAAGGAGCCAAGATCAGGAGCAGAAAAGCACCTGCATAATAAGTAGTGCCATTCTTCTGTTCACAGCTCAAGCAAAGAACATGCCTTTTATCTGCCTCCCCCCAGATCTGTCTCTGAGCTTTGCTCACCTGGCTCCCACAAGGAGGAACAATGCTTCTGAACCTTAAATAATGGTGATTCTCAAAACTGTCCATTAGGATGGAGGTCAAATTCAGTGCTTGGAGAAATTACTGATCGCCTTCATCACCCTCATCATCTTCATCATCATCTTAGACCTGCAGGGCTGGAAGGGGACCCTCTGGATCATCAGGTCCAGCCCCTCTCAAGGAGGCCCAGTGGGGAATCGAACTCCCAACCTCTGGCTCCGCAGCCACATACCTAAACCACTGAGCTATCCAGCAGTTTCAAAATCCCACACCGGCATGATCACTAAATTTTGCTGATGGGAGATTCTAGTACAGTACTTGGAGTCCAGCAAAATACCTTCTTTCACCATTTTTTTTCAAGTCCACCTCAGAACCTGTTTTGTTTTGTACAAGTGGTGCATCTAAATACACTGGCCTTGATCCTCTTATAAACGTTGATGTGTGAGTCCGATTGTGTTCATTGGAGCAGCAAACGGCTGCAAAGAAGCCAACGCTTGTATTCCTCCCTGCTTGCCAAGCCACACAAAGGGGTACAACCACAAAGAACACTGCCAGCAATTTGCAACTGATTCACAATGTTTGACTTTCACCAGCAGATGTAAGTAACAGGATTCCGGTTATTGCTTCCTGACCAGTGGCTACACTGGCTAGGACATCTTGGAACTGTACAGTACTAAAAAAAAAGTAACTTTTCCAAGTTCTGCACACAGCTTTCCAACCCACTGTTGCTGCTCTGTGCCTTTGATGCCTATATTTCCCTGCCATCTCTAATACTGAGCAGGCAACTATGCTGGCCATGTCCCCCACAATTTAAGTCAGATTGAGCATAAATGAATCCGAATTTGAACCCAGTGACTGCACACCATAAAGCTCAATGGGAAGAAACCCATTTTGATCGTTTTTCTGATCAGGGAATTGTCCTTTTTCTGTTCTGTCAGCAGGAGTGGTTTAAACGTATTCCAGTCAGGTTGATATCACTTGAATCCACTTTCTCCCAGTGTGATCATCTGATCCAACGCAAAGGGCTGTTTGTGAAGGTGTTGTTCCCCCTCAATTGAGCATCCCTAATCTCCAAAAAGTTTCTTTTAAAAAAGAAAGGTTTTTCCTTAGAGAACTAAATTTTTAAGAAAGAGAAAAAAGAGGGGTGGAAATTGCCAATTAGCACCTAGTTAGCACCTCCAGGTAGCGTCTGCTGTTGGAACTTCATGCAAACTGAATTCTCTGCCTCTGCCCTGGTGCCTCCCACAAATTGTCATCTGGAGTCTGGACGACCAAGCGATTTCCCCTGCTGTCTAGTTGCACCCTGAGAATAGTGACACACAATGCCCCTTGTGGATTAGTGGGGTGGAAGACACAGCAGCCATGGGTGGGCACAGTCAGGGCAAAAGTGGGCATTCATACAGACATATTCAAAGGCACAGAGGCAGGCAAGCAAGCTTCCATTTGCACATACACAAAGGAGTTGCTCAACTCACCCCATTCATTCACACTACAACTTGGCTAAGGGGCATTAAAATGCACTGTGCCTGAAATGAGAGATGTTCTTATCATTTGTGGTTACTTCCATCTTCTCGCTCTAACTCATGCAGGGCATGAGGCTAGGAGTTCCACAAGAAGAGACCATAGGGGAGGCCCCACATCTTCTGCCAGAATAGAGACAGAAGTCAGGTGTCCAGGGATAGCCTTTAAGGTAAGCATAATGGCTGCCCTAATGGACCAGCCATCACCAAGTGACAACAAGAGACGAGGAAGGAGAAGGAATAGCAGCGGCTGTTGGGTTTATCCCCTCCTTTGGGGCCACAGTAGCTATGGGGATGGGCAAAGTGATTGCCACCAGATGTTATTGAGCTACAGCTACCATCAGCCCTAGCCAACATAGCCAATGGTAATGAATGATGGGAGTTGTAGTTCAGCATCTGGAAGGAAGCACTTTTCACACCCTTGGCCTGGAAGGAGAGGGCAAGCAAGCAGGCAGTAGCAACTACAGACGAGTGAAAGCATTTCCATTTATTCCTCATAAGAATTTAGCAAAATGTACCTGTTTCTTCACTATCTGGGGTGAAATGAATCTGAGATGGAAACTGCTGAAGTCTGGGAGAAGATGAACTAACAGACCACCATTGGCCACACTGGCCGGCATATTCTAGGACCTTCAGTCAAAAAATATAAAAATAAAGGTAAATTACTGGCATCCTTGTATTGAAGTTGATTGTCTAAAGTCGTAAAGTCACACATGGCTGGAAGCTCGCGTCCATCCATTGTGTGGTCTGTTCAATTACTTTGCAGGAGATTGCCCTTCACTTTGGTAATAGAGAAGCCAGCTGGGTTCAATGGTCCTGGTGGCCCATCTGGATGAAGTCTCTGACTGGGTTTGCAGTGTTCTGCAGGGTACCATAGCAGGTCCACTAGAACAAGGATGAGAGACCTTCAAACCAGAGACAAGCTAAGTTATTCTGAAATACATCTAGCACGGACACTCCCTGTGCTGTCTATGAATTCTGGGAATGGCATTCCAGAAGAATGAGTTTTCCCTTCTCTCCTCTAGGCTTGCATGACTGGTTTGGTTTGGCATACCTTGTTCTTCTCTTTGTATGACAACCCTAAAGCCTCCTCTGGCTGCTGATCCAGTTCTGGGCACAATTCAAAGTGCTGGTTTCTAACCTCTAAAGCCATGAATGGCCTGGGTCCGCATGATCTCAACGACCCTATCTCCCTTGATGAGCCTGCTTGCGTGTTAAGATCATGAGGAGAGGCCTTCCTCTCGGTCCCACCACCTTCACAGGTCTGTTTGGTGGGAGACACAGGCCTTCTCTGCCTTTGCTCCCAGACTTCGGAACTCCCTCCCACAGGAGACCAGCTTGGCCCCATTTTTGGTGTCCTTCCGCAGGCAGGCAAGGACCTTTCTCTTCAGACAGGCTTACTGGCTGACTTAGTGAGGGGTTTAAATGGATTACTGTGCCTTACTGATTGAATGTGGTTCTGGTGTTGCTTTGTTTACCTTTTTTTAGTGTGTTACTTGTTTGATCCTTTGTAGTATTTGTATACTTATTGTTTTAGCTTTAAATATTGTGTTTTAATAATGTAAACCTCCTTGGGTCCAAGCAATGCTTGGCTTTTTCACCATGCTGGGATGGCCGGAAGAGGGGAGACTTCTGAGATGCTTAAATCACCCAGCATTTGGGGGGGGGGGCATGACTGTCCCTCCAGACAATTCTGCCTTTCCTTTGTTCTGCCTTGTCCAGATGATACCTGCTCCTGCAGTCATATTGGGGTCTTAATAACTCCATGTCATTCTATCTAATGTCTTCCTTCCAGTGGAAGGAAGGAAGGCGGACAGATAGACAGATAGACACCAGACAATCAACATCCACTACCCTTCCCTCCAGTGAAATACTCTTAGGTGTAAATGAATCTTGTGACACCCTGAAGATGAACAGTTGAGTCAGTGGAAATCCGTGAAAGTTTATGCCAAGTTGAACGCTAGTCTTTCGTCTAAACTTCCGTCTTTAGAGGGCACAAGATTCTTGGATTTTTGATGCCATGGTCTAACCTGCCTGTCCTTCTGGGGACTTGGCAGGTGCTTTTGTTTTGCTTTGTTTTTTTTTTATCCTGTGTGTGTGTCAGTGTCAGTAAGAGAGAGAGGTTGTCTGATTTCTCGCAAGCAAGCAAAGAAAAGCCTTGATTGGTTTGTTTTGCTCCTATAAGGAAGGTATGCTGTCATTGCACGTGGCCAAGGCCAGTCTTTTTTTTTTTAAACCAAAAGGCAAGTGGAAAGTATCTCTAGCTACCTATCCATGATCAGGTTAGCTTTGGAGAGAACCAGCAACGAGTTGTCGTGGGATCACCTGGAAGCCAGAAGTTCTCTTTCCTTGGGTTGCAAGACATATAGGAAGACATGCCACTTAGGAATATCAAAGTCTTGTCCCCAGTCCTTGAGAAGAGCTACTGGCGTTTCCGATGGGGGGTGGGGGGGAGGTGTGGTGGGGAGGCTTGGAGCAGACTTCAGCAATCAACATGCTGTGGAATCCAGCCATCCCTTACTTTCTGGTCTCTCCCCCGCCTTCCTCCACCCAGGGAATGCAAATGGGTTATTCCTTCTCTGCAATGTCATCCAGAGGGCAGAGAGGATTGGCATGAAATTAAATTAGCCATTGTAATGATTTCTTGAGTCCTCTGTGGGCAACACGGTGCAGGTGCAGAGTTGAGTGGGGAAAGGGAGAATGTTTGCATGTGGTACTTCATGTTGTAAATGCCAGAGGCCAGCATGAGATGTTTTGCTGCCTGATACAGAACAAGAGAGACAGACAGAGAGAGAGAGAGAGAGCACAAACACTGTGGAGTTTACTCTGATTTTGCAAGAATATTGTATCCATGTTGGATTCTAGCATGAATTTTAAAGGAGCTATCCACGGTGCTGAATCTGTCTAGGAATAGAATTCAGCTTGTTGAATAGTTCATGGAAAGTTTGGACTAAAACTCAGAGTGTGCTCACACAAACATGCACGTATCGGAATCACTAACTTCCACTGTCGGCAAGTCAAGGTGTAAAATAATTCATCTCTGGCCCATTCATTCTGGAATCTGAGGCAAACCCCTCACCAGTATCTTTCTTTCTCCCTGCCTGTAAAACAGGACAACACTTCAAATAACCATTGTTTTCCTGCACTTTAAATAATGCCTATCTATCATCTACCTGTTGGCCCTACATGATCTGGTATATAAAGCCAGGCATCAGCTTAAAACATTCAGTGTCCAAAATCCTGTTGCTTAGCATAGTGTGTTGCAGTGCAGTAGACCCACAGAATCGATAGAGATTTGGCTACTCAACTCCTCTATAAGCTCCATTGATTCAATGGGCCTACTTTAGTTGCAGCTTACTCTGCTAAAGTAAGTCATAGCTAGAGTAAGTTCATTTGAATCAATGGAACTTACAGAGTAATTGACACACCAAATCCTCATTGATTCAGTGGCCCTACTGTAGTCCAATTTACTACACCAAGCAACAAGATTTTGACCACTGTGTTCTCACAACATGAACTTGGAAACATGCCTTTCCAGCAAGGTCTATTTCGACTTAGCAAATCTATCTCTGGAGGATATCTATTGGCCAGTGTCTGTGACATCATCAACACATGACATCGGCATCCTCAGAGCACATCCAGGAGACAGGATCAGGCAGGCCACTGGAACTTTTTCTTTAAAGGGGAAGATGACATGTACTCTCACAGTCAGGCTTCGCTTGCTCTTTCTGAGATTAACTGGAAGTCTCACAGTACCTAGGAAGGGGCTGGTCCTTCCCCCAGCAACAATATATTTTTGTGAACTAACTGTGTTATAATGCAGAGAATTCTGAGACAGCTTGGCTTTCAATGGATAATCAAAACCCATTAGCTTTACAAAAGACCTAATCTTGGTGATGATCAAATCTACTAAAACTGGTTGCTTGACATGGCTCAACAAAACTTCATTTTAGACTCAAACTGTCATAATGAGCAGCTGAACCTCACACTACTACACCAAAACAGTTTTGCAATTAAAACGTGCCCATGTTTGTAGCTTCTCTTTCTTGCTCATAATGTGAACGGACAGGGCAACAAAAATGGCTGTGCATTGCATGTACATACAGAGGCATCATAAGAGCTGATGTAAGACTGTCAGTGGACTGTCTCTCTGGTGCCGGAGGTGAGGGGATAACCCTGACAGTCAATCCAACATTTTGACTTGTTGAAATGTCCATTGGAAATATGTGTTGTTGATGCTGCAGTGGGCGGCGAAGCTGCTAAGACTGCTCTTAAAATCTGACATCAGTTTTCACCCATAATTGTCAAATAGGCTTATGTAAACATATATATATATAGTATAGGGTATATATATGTGTGTGTTTGTGTGTGCATACTGTATATATAAAGAATATACAGACACAGTACCCTGTTTCCCCCAAAATAAGACCTAACCTGAAAATAAGCCCTAGTAGGATTTTTCAGGATGCTCGTAATATAAAGGTAAAGGTAAAGGTAAAGGTTCCCCTTGACAATTTGTCCAGTCGTGTCCGACTCTAGGGGGCGGTGCTCATCCCCGTTTCCAAGCCATAGAGCCAGCGTTTGTCCGAAGACAGTTTCCGTGGTCACGTGGCCAGCGCAACTAGACACGGAACGCTGTTACCTTCCCACCGAGGTGGTACCTATTTATCTACTTGCATTTGCATGCTTTCGAACCGCTAGGTTGGCGGGAGCTGGGACAAGCGACGAGTGCTCACTCCGTCGCGTGGATTCGATCTTACAGCTGCAGATCTATAGATCTTACAGCACAGAGGCTTCTGCGGTTTAACCCGCAGCGCCACCACGTCCCTCTCGTAATATAAGCCCTACCCCAAAAATAAGCCCTAGTTAAGTGAAACCCCGCCCTCCACCCTTGTGCAGCAACCAGAAGAGGACATGACTGTATCTGAATAAATGTAGATTGTTGTACATGACAAAAAATAAAACATCCACTGAAAATAAGCCCTAATGGGTTTTTTGGAGCCAAAATTAATATAAGACCCTGTCTTATTTTCCGGGAAACACGGTATATACACACCCTGCGTACACACATGCACACGCACACACATGTCCTGTACTTTTACTGGATTTGAAGTAGAATAAAACAAATTGGATAGCTCTAGCCTAGGCTTCCATGAAAAATGCTCCAAGTTCACTGTCACTGACATTTTTCTGCAATTGCCTTGCCATCGTTTGGAGATGTTTGATGGAAAATCTGCTACAGAAGGAACGTGTCGTTCACTGTTATATTTATATAGTAGGATCCACGGGTGATCAGTTCGGAGCTCCCCCTCCCCCACCGATGCCAAAACCCGGCAAAGTATGGACCGCTATACATGGCATGATCTCTGGATCCTTCTGGAAACATGTATAAATACGTATTTCTGATGAGTTTTATTTAGTATTTTCAGTCAGGGGATAAATGAATCAGCAGATACTGAGCTCATAGATGGGGGGGGGGGTGTGTCCGACTGGAATTCTAATGGAAAATACATTCCCTTGAATGGGAAGTAGCTCTTCTTATGTTAGAACCAACAATAGTCAGAGGCTATCACTCTGTGAAGACCATGCTGATGGGTGATTCTGGCAGTAGAATGAAAACCACCTTTTCTGATCTCTGGAGTAAAAGTGCAACAGGCTCTGCAGGCTACAATCCTTGGTAAGGACTATGTGCCCTTCCCAGTGTTGTTGGGCTACAACTCCCATCATCCCTTACCATGCTAGTTGGAGCTGATGGAAGGTGACATCTGTCAACATCTGGAGGACAACATTATTCCCCACCTGTGTGTAAGAATATTTTTTATTTCCTGCTACGAAACTGTAGCAATCTAATGGTGCAAACGTACACTCTTGAATAGGAACTGCACAGGACCACATCTGAAAATTCTTGTTATAGGTTTATGGGGAACTTGTATTTATGGCTTTAGGAAATTGATTTGAAGGGATGGTGCAGGAAAAAGAACCCTAGACTAGGTTGCAGAAATCCTTAGATTTGGCTTCTGTGCATGAGGTCATGCTAGTAGCCACTGGGGACGAAAGCCCATGTGCAGCTTCCTCCTTTTTAAGAAAAGGAGAGGTGTCTGGATTCCTCTGTGGGACCTCGGAAGAATCCTATGCAGTATATTCTTGATAGTCACAACAGCCTCCAGTGTCTTTGGGAGATGACTTTAAGTCTCACCCTGCTGGAGCTTAGTGGCTGATATCTATATTTTCATATCCCTCTTGCAGACTTGTTAGGAAGGATTAGATTGCTTGATGATTTAATCGGCATAATCTTCACACAAATCCTGCCTCATTGGGAAATGTTAATGTATTCTCTGATGGCAACAGCAACGATTTGTTTTGGGACTGGTGTTGTTTACGTACCCAGTCAAACCTCGGAGGCACGGGCTCTTTTCTAGCACTGAGAGATCAGTTGTATAAATAAACATAGTCCCGCGTTGCATTGGAACTGTTTGCTTGGGGGTGCTCTTGAGATGGAAAACGGAAGCAGGGAGAAGAAGATGCTCCTGTCGTAACTTCAGTTCCAAGTTTAAAAAGTTACTAGTCATTTGTAAGATGGTTAACTGTAAATAGTTACTTTGGGAGTGACAATGGTGTCACTGAGTCACATTTCAAAAGCAGAGTGGCAAGTAATTGCAAAGTCAATTTTGATGGAATGTGCCTTGTTTTCTTCTTCCTTTCAAAAGTTAACTCCTGAGAAATGTTAGGGATAATTTGAGAGCGTTATAGCTGGCTGGATAGCTCAGCGGTTTAGGCATCTGGCTGGAGAGACAGAGGTTGGAGATTGGGACTTGGTTATCCAACACACTGCTTTAAAATAGCTCCTGCTCTTGGAAGCTCTGCCACTGTCTTGTTCACATACGTAGAAGGGATGAATTGTAGGGATGTGCGTGGCAAAAATGTTTATTTTTTGTTTCCTTTTGGATTATTTTGAAAAGAAGAATCCAAAAGAATTCCTCTTTCATTTTCATGTCATTCATGCACTGGTCTTTTTGTTAAACATGAAAGAGACTGGTTGTTTGGTATTCCTTTGTTTCATTTCTTCCCCATTCATGTCTCTGGTGCTAGTCCAAATTAAGCTCTACAGACCTTTAAAAATGATTTCAAAAAAGCAGGGTGAGGGCAACAGACGATCAATCCACTCCAAAAGAGGGCAAAGAAAAATCACTCATCCTAGGATGTATGGAAGAACTAATTTATATTATCATGTTCATCATCATATCACCACCATCATCAAATCATCACCAAGCTACACTATAGATGAGAAAGAGGGAGCATGTGATTACACCTATGTAGGTAGCACTAATCAGAAGAGCTCACCCCAAAACCTCACCAAAATTATTAATACACAGGAAATTAACCAAATAGCACTTTAAAAAAACAAACAAACAGGGAAAGCAGCGCTTCCTACAAAGTCAGGGGTAAAATAAAAAACAAAATAAAAAGTATGCACAAAGCTCCCACTTTCAAAAACCAAGAAAAGCAAGCAAACTAATAAAGACAAAAAGTGCAATCAAAGCCCCCCAAATGAAATCCCTAGAAATATGGGGAGATTCCCCCCCCCACGTCTTGTTGCCTTTTCTTCTCAAATCAAGCATCAGCAGGCCAGTGCTCCAGGCAAAAGCAGGCAGCACCAAAAATAAAAAGGGAAAGATTCCCTTCCAAAACCAAATTAAAAAGAGCAGAAATGGAAAGTATCCAAGATGGAGGCAGAGCCTGGAACAACCCAAGGTGGAAGGCGCCAGTAGGCGCTGAGCAGCACAACGATCCCGTGTGGAATGACTAAGGCAACAACAACAAAAACAAGCACTCCTCACTGGTTTCTGAGCCCTTTTAGAGTCCACACCCCCCAGATGTTCTCATTGGCAACCGACAGCCTCCGTCACAAGACTCTCAACACTCTTTGATGGAAAATCAAGCAGTGGATTCTACATATAGTGGGTCAAAGAATGGTAAAACGAAAGAGGAAAACATGACAATTTCATGTACTGCTCTTTTATTTAAACAAATGGTTCATGTTTCAGAGTCTCCTTTTCAGAAAACTACAAAGGAACGCAAAAGCAAACATGAAAGACTTTTGTGTGTGTGTGTTTTAAAAAAATTCATGTTAACACAAAAATCCCATCTCTAGATGAATGCAGGTTCTACTCCAGAAAAAAGAAGTAAGGTGTCTAGGTACTCGAAACAACTGTGTCCTAGAACAGCTGATCTAGAGACTTGGAGAATTCTCAGTAATTTTCCAAATCTTGTGCTGCCCGGATGTCTCACTGAGACTTCCTCCTGTACTGGCCAGATTTCCCAAATTCGCACAAGAACGAGAATCTCGGTTTTATTCCCTTTGCCTGTTTTGCTTTTCATTCCTTCTTCTGCACAAGGAGAGGCCAGATTTTGCACAGCTTCTTCGCCTTCCAGGAAACCTTGCACGGGGGGGGGGGGGGGAGCCATTTTGCAGAGGGCTCCCAATCATTCTATGCAGATTGGGGCTTCTTCCAAAGAAAAAAGGATGCATGGAATTTCTAAGAGGAAGAAAAGTCTTCCCACGGATAAATCTTGCACAGTAGAACCCACCCACCCCTTATCCGCTGGATCAGCATCTGCAGATTTACTTATCCGCTGCCTGAAAAATTTAAATTAAAAAAACATGATGTATCTAGCACAACTAGCCACTAGAGGGAGCCAGAGACAATGCTATGTATAGTGTTTGATACTTCCGCATTTTTCAGCATCCACGGGAAGCGGGGGCTTGGAACCAGTCCCCCGCAGATAACGAGGTCCTACTGGATAAACAGAATTGAGAAGTCCCCCTCCTCCCAGTTCCTTGCCTGAGAGGCAGCAAGCTTCATATTCTGGAACTGATCACAGAACAGATTAAGGGCAGGTGAGAATTTGATTTGATTTCACTTTTTTATATAAGTACAGTATGTGCCAAAATGTGAATTCAATCATGTGTGAGACAGAAATAACTTGGGGGAACAGGAGAACGCAGGAGAACCAAAACCAACCGGCGTGTTCTTTTGCGTGCTTAAGATTTCACAAGTCTGAGTGTGAAGGCCTGTGTATTCCACCATGTTAGTGCAAAAGTAACGTGGCCACCTCTTTTTCTTTTAAAGTCTCCTTATCTTTCACACCCATCTGGCAGGCCTGCCCAAGACGGTCCTCTTCACCCCAGGTTGAAGCTACACCTTTTGAGTATTGGTTGCCACAGATTAAGAGGGGTTAAGGACCCTGACCTTCGTCCTAAGTGGTGCTGAGGACAGCGCCAAGTGGTGAGAATCATTGAGCCTCTTGTACACTGCAACCACAGTTCTGTCAAATTGAATTCATACACAAGCTGACAGTTTCCTGGATTACACTGGTGTTAGCTATAGCACATTCTGTGAGGCGCCGAGGATCCAGTGGAGTCGATTCTACGAATGGTGTGAATTCTGTTCATTTTCATGACTGCTCTGAAACCAATCTCACCACTATCTCTTCCCCACTCCCCTCAAAGGAAAAATAAAGAGTCTGCTTCGTGCAGTGGAGTTAAATACGTTAATCTCTAATTCGAAGTTCATTTCAATTTAACCTCATCAGTATAGGTGAAGTAAATTAACATGGTTCAGAAAGAGTCTATGCAGCCCAAAATGATTCAGCTGAAGGCAAATGCCTGAGAATGTACGTAGATTTGTTTGTTTCCAGCTACACGTTGAAGAAAAGTAAAGAATTCAGTTAGAACAGTCCATGTGGCATCATTGCTTGGCATCTGGAGCCAGGATGCAATAACTGGTTGAGTGAGTGCTCTTACCTTTCTGAGGCTTTTCCCAACTTGGACATGTTGGAGGTGACTGGGTGCAACTCAGCTTACAATGAAAAGATGTCTTTCCATGGGGTGGGGGAGAGAGAGAATGATCTCCTTGAGTTTTCTAAACTGTCCTTTACCTGCTCTGATCTACGCTTCCTGCCTTCAGTCATACTACGAGTGGCTGCCAAACTTGGGTCTCCAGGTATTCTTGGACTGCAACTCCCAGAAATCCTGGCTAGTACAGCTAGTGGCAAAGGCTTCTGGGAGTGTTAGGCCAAGAACATGTGGGTTACCCAAGGGAATCACTGAATTAGACTGACATTCTTGTTGATGTCACATCCTTCCTTCTCATATTTCCTCATATTTCTTTGGAGAGGACAGAAGTGATACCTTGCCTTTGACCTTTGAGGTGAGGAGGTGCATCTCCACTTCAGTGAGGTAGAACCAGGGTCCCTATTCTCTTTCCCATCTCAGTGTGTTTCTTTAACAAACGCTAGCTACTTTGTTATCCTAAGAAGAATGGTTTCCAAAAGGAGAGGTGCGCTCTGCTACCCATTCTGACTTTCCAGAGTTGAATCCAGTGGTAAATATGGCGGCTGCTGCTTTTTCTGCTCATGGTCTGAGTGGCCTTCCATTCTTTTAGCTGAAGCTCCACCCACAACCAACCAAGATGACCACTGATTGGCTGAGGTGGCATCAGAAGCTTCCAGGTGGCTTTGCTGATGGAACAGCCCATCATTGCTTTGGCTGTTGCTAGATGCCTTTGCCGCTTCCAGAGAGTATGCAGGAAGGGCTTTGCCTTCAAACCTATATTATATAGGCTCTTGGTTGTGAAGTGGGACTTCCAGCATGGTGAACTGGAGGCAACTCCAGATTTGAGCTATGTAGTGGAATCAAGTTCAAGAAGCACTTTTCAAATACTTGAAATGTAGTCATACAGAGGGGAAGGGTCTGTTCTCAATCATTCCAAAGTGCAGGACACATAGTAATGGGTTCAAGCTAGAGAAAGCCAGATTTAGGCTGAAGATCAGGAAAAACATCTTAACTGTTAGAGCAGTACGACAATGTAACCGATTATCTTGGGAGGTGGTGAGCGTTCCAATGCTGGAGGCATCCAAGAGAAAACTGGACCAACATCTGTCAGATCTGCTTTAATTTGGATTCCTACCTTGAGCAGGGGGTTGGGCTCAATGACCTTATAGGCTCCTTCCAACGCTATGATTCTACGATTCTTGGTGGAACTGTAGAAAACAGGACTCAAGAAGCAGACTGCTCAAGGGACAGGGAGCTGTTGTTTCAGCAAAGGGCAGGTAAATGCTGAAAGAGGTCATGATCTCATGCACACACCCTCCATTTCCTGACCATCAGCTGCGATATACAAGATGCACATCATACCTTCTCCTCTTAAGCAAACTCCTTCTCTGGCCCGGCAGTCTCCTTGCAGTTAAGTGAGCTGATTAAATATCATGCACTTGGCCCACAGTCATCTTGGTTCATGGGAAGTGAAGGGAGAATCTGGATATATAGGTTGGTACAGGTGTATAGTCTAGAGAACTGGGCAAGATTCTGAGTCAACAAGTGATTTTTCTGCCTGACAAGTACTTCACATGTGTCGGGCCTTTCTGTGGAGTTCAAAGCCTGCTCACCAGAGAGTAGGTCAAAAAGATTGGCTCCTGCAAATCTGTTCTATAATGCAAAACCATTCTCTGGAAGCTGGCTTTTATGTGACCACAACAGCACTACCAAAGGCTTGCAGAAGTGTGACCTTTCTCAGAGTAGAGAAAGAGTAGAGTCCACCTTCCATAGAAGCAGCAGCAGGTCCGGCCAGTATCCTGTTGCATAGCTCTGTCTGCACAACCAGAGTAAAGTCACAGGCAGCAGCCAATTGCTGCTAATTAAGGAGTTCCTTTTTCATTTTCAGGGTGCCAATGACTTCTTATTGTTGTGTGTGAGCAGCAAGAACCCTTGAAATTAAAAAAGAGAGAACTCTTTAATTATTGGCAATTCTGCCTCTGCCAGTGTTGTCTACCTACACAAAATTCCTCTTCAGTTTGGTGTTGTTTTCTTGGTTTGATGGCTCTTGTGATTTCATTTTTGGAGTAGCCATTCAGATGGTTGAGTTCGGTGCTGAGAAATTGAGCTTCACAGTTCCGATTTGCACTGTCTACCAGTGTTTTGATTATGACTTTTTTGCCTACCTACACAAAAACTCCAACCACCACCCACGACAAAAAAGAGGCATAATCAAAATACTGGTAGACTGTGCAAATCGGAACTGTGAAGCTCAATTTCTCAGCACCGAACTCAAACATCTGAATTGGGCCCTACAGGCAAATGGCTACTCCAAAAATGAAATCACAAGAGCCATCAAACCAAGAAAACAACACCAAACTGAAGAGGAAAAACAGCCACCCACAAATAAAGTATTTCTGCCATACATCAAAGGGGTCACGGACCGCATGGGGAAACTTTTGAAAAAACACAACCTACAAACAGTATTCAAGCCCACCACAAAAATACAACAAATGTTACGGTCAGCAAAGGACAAAAGGGACCCCCTCACCACTGCAGGAGTATACTGGATACCTTGCAGTTGTGGCCAGGTATATATTGGAACACAAAACACAGCATCCACACCAGAATCAAAGAACATGAGAGACACTGCAGACTAAAACAACCGGAAAAATCGGCAGTAGCTGAACATGCCCTGAAACAAGCTGGACATGAAATTCTATTTCAAAACACCGAAGTACTGGACAACACCAGCAATCATTATGTTAGACTGCACAGGGAAGCCATTGAACTCCACAAACACCAGCAGAGCTTCAACAAAAAAGAAGAAAGTTTAAAACTCAACAAAGCCTGGCTCCCAGCACTGAAAAATACAGCCTGCAAAAGGTCGATGAACTCTACCCAGCCACAAGGACCGGTGATCATTGCACACAAAAGACCAGCTAACGACACCCATCAATCACAGTGACAGATAATCTCCCCCCCCCATCACAACAATACACCCACAACAAAAAACACGCTGATCACCATAATCACCCAATCTCCTGAAAAGGACAAAAGCTGATCCCACAGCTATAAATACTCAACTTTCCAAACAAATTGCACCAGAGCAGACAGAGTTCTGACTCCTGTCCTCTGAAGATGCCGGCCACAGAGACTGGCAAAACATTAGGAAGAACAGAACACGGTCAAAGAGCCCGAAAAACCCACAACAACCATCAAACTGTAACATTTTGTCGCCATTCTCCCTCTTAACGCCTAAGGAAGACCTCCTTGTCTGTTTGCTGCCTATTGCAGGATTTAGATGGTATTTCCAATCCAAATCCGTGCATTGATTCATCCAGCCCGGTAACCAAGGAAACCAAGATGCCAGGGAAACCGTGGCTACGGCTGATATCAGGAGCGCCCTTTCTGACTTGCCAGTGACATTTCCTAAGACCAATGCTCTGGAAACGGTCCTGGATGGTGTCTGTCCCCTTTCTTCCTCCTGATAGCGGTTGCCTTTATCTCATTGCTCACAGGCCCAATCGGCTCCTCGCTTGCGGTTAAGAGGATTTAGAGCCAGATCTTGGCTCCAAGCAGCTGGGTTGAGACAAATTTGAGAGGCAGAGGCACATTCATCTCCCCCACGGAAGTAAAAACAGCAAATAGTTTTGTGGGGGCAACTGAGAGATTAACAGGTCTCCTGAAGCATAAACCCGGGCGAGCTCCACTCCAAAGACCCCTCTCCTGCCAGAACTGGGAGTTCTTAAGGTCTCCCAGGGCTCTCTGTTTATTTCGAGGCGGCATTAACATCCTGGCTTCTCTTCAAAGATACCTTCCACTGCCGCCACCTTGTTGAGGCAGGGTAAGCTCACAGATCGTGATTGACAGGCATGGGATTTTTATTTATTTATTTATTGGTGTTAGTGGACTACAGCCTTGAGACGTCTGTATGAATTCCCCCAGCCCCTTTAATCAAGACATCAGATTCCTGACAGGTGTTGTCAAGCTCTTACACAAAAGAATTCAGATTCGGACATCTATGTTCTTCCTGTGGAGAAGACCGTGGGGGGGGGGGGGGGGAATGGGTGGGCCGGGCCAAGCTCTGTGGGAGTTGCAAGGGATTATGGGTGTGGTAGTCTCTGCTCATTAGGTTCTGTCCAGGAAGCCTCTCACAAGCATACCACGGCCATAATCCCTGGTAGCAGCCATGGAGCTTAACCCGCTTGCCTTGTCTTTTCTCCACAGGATAAAAATGGCTGCTGGAGTTTGAATTCATAAGATTAAGGACCTGAAAATACCTGTCAGGTTTCTTGATTTCTTGATGAAAGCCCTCAGAAGGGAATGGGTTCTTGCAGACTTTTTGGGGGGCTGTGGCTCTCTAATTAAAAAAAACAAAAACCCATGCCTAATGATTGGTTCAAAGTCACTCTTTCTATTTCTCATCCTTTCTGCTTCCTCCTTTGGGATCTGAAAGGAAACCCGTTTTCCGGTCCATGGATCTTCCAACTCAATCTGCTTGGACTCACCTCCCACCCTGTTCTCCAATGGCCCACCTTCTTCTAACCCTTTTCCTTTTATAACCTCTTGCCACCGTTCCTCCTCTTTCCCCCACTTCTTCTTCCAGGGTTTTTTTCTAACTCTTTTCCTCACTTCCTATTGGTCCTTTCCCTTTTGGGAAAGCCTCTCTTCCCCCAGTCTCTTGGTTCCCCATAGTTGTGTCTTTCCTCCGTCTCTCCAAGGCTTCAGGGCTTGATGTTATGGTGGAAAGTCTAGTCATAGAGTCCGATACCAGTGGGAGAGCTGGACATTTCATATCCTTCCATAGGATGGGGGAAGAGGAGGAGGCTGTCAGTCTTACCACCTTTCTCACAGTGATAAAAAGGCCTGGTGAGATGAGTTTCTCCACTGAGAAACTCTGTTCTGTAGTTACCCTTACAGAGTGCTTGTTGTTGTTTAGTCGTTAAGTCTTCTCCGACTCTTCATGACCCCATGGACCAGAGCACGCCAGGCCCTCCTGTCTTCCACTGCCTCCCAAAGTTGGGTCAAATTCATGTTGGTTGCTTCGATGACACTGTCCAACCATCTCATCCTCTGTCGTCCCCTTCTCCTCTTGCCTTCACACTTTCCCAACATCAGGGTCTTTTCCAGGGAGTCTTCTCTTCTCATGAGATGGCCAAAGTATTGGAGCCTCAGCTTCAGGATCTGTCCTTCCAGTGAGCACTCAGGGTTGATTTCCTTCAGAAGGGATAGGTTTGTTCTCCTTGCAGTCCAGGGGACTCTCAAGAGTCTCCTCCAGCACCACAATTCAAAAGCATCAATTCTTCGGCGGTCAGCCTTCTTTATGGTCCAGCTCTCACTTCCATACATCACTACTGGAAAAACCGTAGCTTTGACTATGCAGACCTTTGTTGGCAGGATGATGTCTCTGCTTTTTAAGATGCTGTCTAGGTTTGTCATCAGAGTGCTACACGGGGCATTTATAGCCCTCTCCTTTGTTCTCTTTCATTCCTGAAGAGCATGGGTTTTACCTCTACATTGTGGGATTTGCATCCATAAGGTGACTGAGGAAACTAAATAGCCAGCCCTGTGATCAGGGGTCCCATTTGCTTTCTAGAATCCTCTCTCTCTCTCTCTCTTTTTTTTTTTTTTTTTAATTAAGGAAGCATCATTGGACTGACCTCTCTCCATATTTTTATTTTTGGAGACAGGCACACAGGCAGGGTAGCATTAGAATTCAGATGAGGGAAGCAGGGCAAACACAGACAAGCAGTGCCACTTGAGTCATGGTTTCAACAGCTCTCCTCAGCCAGGCTGAGGGTGAAGCTGACGAGACTCTGCTTGGAGGAAAGCCCCGCTTGGACTCAAGAGCAGGCCAAGAAGGCCCTTCTGGAAAGGCCTTGGTGGGAGTGTTGATGTTCTGACAGGAGCCTGGGCAGGAGTGCCAACAGCGGGAGTAGTACCGCCATCACCCCTCCGGCCAGCCCTCTGTCCCTGTCTTCTACCCTCAGGCAGTGCCAGTCGGTGTTTGTGTCTCTACCCACTGACTTTTCCTAGCAGTCTCCAAGCTGTGCAGCAGAGGAGAAGACTCAAAGCCCCCTTCCCAGGATGCTTTGGTGCATAAGAGGGAAAGCTTAATCAGCCGGGGGCATGAGTAGAACAACAACAGCAACCCCAGGGAAAGGGGTGCAAGAGATCTGGAGCAGTATCTCCTGGAGCAGGGAAGGGAAGGGAAGGGAAGGGAAGAGAAGAGAAGAGAAGGGGCTGCCAGCGAGAGAAACAAGAAAATTCAGCAGACCTGGGACTTAAAAGTGGAAGGCCTATCTGTGGAGCCAGAAGGACAAGGGCACCCCTTGAAGTGGATGCATGTGCACATACGTGTTATCATTCAAAGATGTATTTTTTGCTTGCAAGGAACTCTTTTTATGATTAAAAATCAACTCCATACCCCAGAACAACATGTGACTCAAAATCAACCCTGCTTTCCAAGAGAGCAAAAACACATAGGAATTTCCAGGAATACTCTAGAGGAATTGAGACAAAATGAATCAAGACAAGCCTTGTGTCATGTGAATGGTGGGGAAAAACTACTGCAGTATCAGTGTGAAACCCAGTCCATCAGTGGAACAAATGCTCTGTCTGGAATTGCCTATAAACACATACATGGACATCTGCCAGAGGAAGGCCAGGTTAAGCCAGGAACCATCGTTCCTCCTGAAACTACACATCCACAGACCATGCTTGGAAAGGTTACCTTTTCAGACTGGTTATTTGCCTTCAAGTCAGAACCGACTTACAGTGACCCTAATCGGGTTTTCAAAGTAAGTGAGATAGATATTCAAGGAGCCGATTTACTAGCTCCACCCCACCCAGTGAGCTTCCATAGCTCTGTGGGGATCCGAACCCCGGTCTCTTGAGTCTTAGTTCGTCTCTCTATCCATTACACCACACTGAGACTACAAACCTTAACATCCTGTAGTCATCATGCCCAGTGGCCGATGCTGGTTGTTGTGCTGCAACAAGTGTTTTTGTGACAGCTTAGAGCTTGACAGGTTTATTGAAGGCTATGTTTTGGTGGACTCAAGTCTTTAAACATTTTGCCACAAAATAAGAGAAAGGTTGGGGTTAGCCAGACTCTCCAAGACAATGTGGCCAGTGGCTTTCCCATTCTTTGCACACCCCTTCAAGAGTGACAAAGACTAGGCAAGGAAGCTTGGCGTCTCCCACACAAGCTACCTGAGTTCAGTTCTCAGAGTTCCCACCCTCTCTGCCATTCTGTGAAATGTCTCAATTATCTGCTCAGTTGCAGAATAAATGTTTGTTCTCGGTCAGGGCAATTACAGTACAAATTGGATATTTACACTTTACTGATAGCAGCCATTACTTGAAAGGGAAGCCAAGCTATCTTGGAGATAAAGGTGGCTTTGTGGAGACAGGTGTTGCTTTTTTGTTTTCCTCTGCAGATGGCACTCGTTGGGTTTCGAGTGCAGGCAGGTCAGCGTAATAAAATGAGACACTGATCTGGCCACCAAACCACCAAGCCAAGGACATTGACCTTCCAGGTAAGCTTGCTTTAACTATGTAAATATTTTGAAGGGAGAGCCACTTTGAAAGAAGCTGGACTCACAGAGTGTTTGATTCAAGGGTTGCTATTCTTATTGTATACTCTCAAGTCATCTCTGACTTACGGCGACTCTGACAGAGTTTTCATAGTACGCAAGATATTTAAGGGGTGGTTTTACCAGTTCCACACCCCCAGGGAGTTTCCATGGGTGAGCGAAGATTCAGACCCACGTCTCCTGCATCTTAGCCCAACCCGTGATCCACTATACCACACAGGCTGGGTGAGGGGATACGGTTAGAAGTATTTTTATATCAGGGTACTTTGCCTGTACCTCTCTGCTGGCACTTCTAGAAGTTTGTGATGCTACAATTAAGCCAGTTTCTCAAGCTGTTTGGAGTCTGGGAAGGTTTGTCACGAGAGGAGCCTTGGCTTGCAACCCTGGAAAGTTTTGCATGGATCAGGAGTTCAGGTTTGCCGATGGCCCTATCCACGGTGACCTCCAAGACTCCTTCCAAACTTGAACCTCTGAGATGGAAGGGTTTTGCCTTTCCTCTCTTGCACCTTGCCCAATCTGGAACAGGACATCACTCTAAAGGTGTTATTTGCTCTAAAGCTCAGTTGTGGAAGTGTTGGCCCTCCAGGCATTGGACTACAATGACCACCAACCCTTCATAGCATAGGCAATCAGAGGGCACAGGAACCATGGTCTCACAACATCTGGAAGGCTCCACCTTCCCCATCCCCAATCCAGAGGAAAACAGAATGGGATGCTGATTGTATAAACTGAAGCTGTGCACTGGATTCAGCCAAACCCCCAATTACTAATAGAATTGTTTTGCTTTGAACTACCTTGAATGAGATACACACTGAAGAGAATGGCCAGTTTGGGCCATTCGTCAAAGAAGTAGCAAAATTTAAAGGTTCCTAGTAAGTAGCAAAGTAGCAACATTTAAAGGTTCCTAGTAAGTAGCAAAGTAATAAAATTTAAAGGTTCCATCTAGTTTAACCTCAAGCTAGATGTCTGAAACTTGACAAGTTTAGCCTCTCTTTAGGGTTTATCATGTCTCCTAACTAGTGATGGGCATGAATCTTGGTTTGGAGGTTCATTCCAGTTTGTCAGCACAGCACCACAGGTGCCACGCGTTCCCTTCCCCCACCCCCTCGCTGGTTCCTCCACTCACTAGCTAGCGCATGCTGCTCTTCACACGATCATCCAGTCGCAGCAAGAGCTCGTGCTTCCCTCCTCCAGCAGCCGCCCATTCAACGGCAGCACTGCAGGAATCCCTGCCCCGCCTCCTCATCTGAGTGGGCTGCTGCTGGAGGAGGCGGAGGAGGGGAACACAGTCTCCTGCTGCAATGGGACAATTACAGGAAGAACAGGAGAAGAGCAGTGCATGCTGGCTAGTGAAGGGGGGGAGCCAGCCAGGGGGTGGGAGAAGGGATCGTGCGGCACCTGTGGTGCTGCGCTGATGAACTGGCACAAATGTCCAAACGGAGGTTCGTCCCCATCTCTACTCCCAGCACCAGCTCAAAAACTAAAAAGTTATACCTCTTTTGGTTTTCCATGGCAAGTCAATGGGTTTTTGTTTTACAAATGCTCCAGATCCAGATCATGCTTTGAACTGGCTGGGGCACAAATGACTCTGGACCAAAGCCTGGATCCATTTTGAATGCCCCAAACTGAGTCAGGGAATCTGTTCACAGACCCAGTGAAAACCCCACCCCCCTCCTTCAGCTTCAGTCTCATTCGCCAACCTGTCTCTCGTCCAGAGCCATTCCGAAACATGTGTATTTAAAAAGAAACCTGAAGTCTGATCAGGGAATCTCCTAAAGCCACATCTAAGCAGCGGCTTGATTTTTATGTTAGCAGAATAAAATCGTGAGATTTCCTTCTGGTCCCCTCGTTCTTTGGACAGAAATAGTTTCAAAAGATGAAAGCTCTTACAGGCAGGAAACAGGAATCGTGTAGCCGAAAGGAACAAGGTTGGCTGTCGTTGGGGGGTCTCCCCCCCCCCCCACCCTGAAGGAGTTCAGAGGCCTTTTGAAGCTAGAATACAAAGCAGCCGAGAGAACAGACAGCTTGAAAGGAACACTTAAAAAAAAAAACCTCTGAAGAACTCAATGGGAGCTAAGGGTTGCTTTTAATCTGTTCTTGCTCATTGGTGCAGGAGATTCAACCCACCCCTTCTCCATTCTCTCCTTCCCAAGACAATGAAGCTGTTGGGATGAAAAGAGCAGGTGAGATCATCATCATCAGCTGTCCTGCAAGCATTGCTGTCAGGGATAGATCTATTATGAAACTAATGAAGCTTAAGCTTCAGGGCCCCTAATTCCTGAGTGTCCCCAGAAGCAACTTTAGTACATGTGTTTTTAAAACAAATCGTGGTGATCTATCAAGGAAGAACCCCATTGAAGAAGATAACAGTGGTTACCCAGACCTTGCTGCTGGTGGTGAAGGACCGTGGCCCCCAAAATGTAGGTCTCTCACTGACCATAGTCCTTAAGCTTGTTGTTCCTCCCCTTCCTTTGGCCACCCCCACTTAGCCCTCGGACCTCCCATCATTGGCCATTTTGTAGACCATGTGCTCCGCTGCCCTTTCTTAGTGAAAGGGATTTGGAAAAGGTCCTCTGTTATGGGTTCCAGGGACACACAGAAGCAGGGATGCTCTTTAATAGCTTGTTGTTGTTGTTGTTTCAACACCTGCTCTAAATCAGCAGGACTGTGGACTCCGTTGTCCTGACCCCGGTGGTACCGCATAACCCTGGCAGCCATTTCCTGCACTCTTACTCAGTCAGTCCTTCATCCTCCTGGACAACTGAGTCCTCTTCACTGCCCCCCCCCCCCAGTCCAACGACACCTTTCAGTGATGTCCAGTGGTTACTGGTGGAGGCTAGTCCTCACGGAAGGAGGCTTCCTACAGTTCCTGAGCAATCCGCACGAGGCACAGCCTCTGGTGGCAATGTCTCCAGTGTTGGTTCTGAGTGGGACTGGGTCCAGGCTGGCAAGTATTTGAGGTTGGTGGTCCCAATGTTCCACAGAAGCAGAAACCGCTGTGCCTCCCTTGTGTCCACCATCCTTGGCCAAGCGCATCTACTCTCATGCCCATGGATCTCAGGAAGTTGGATTGGTCTCTGCAGAGGCACAGAACACAGGCAGCATCTCCTCCCAAGCCTCTGCTTCCTCTTCTCCTTGTCTCCTCTTCCTCTTGGCCTAGGCTCCACTCTTTCCATCCCACCTGTGCCTTCTCGCCTTGCCCCAGGTATTTCTCCTCCCTTCTCTCACCCAGGTGTTCCTTTTCCTGGCCCTCATCTCCTGCCAGCTTTGTCACTGGGGCCGCCATGTGCTTCTCCCAGAGAGATGTGACAATGGGATGGATGGTCCCAATAACATAGACACCCCCTCACATTGACACCCACAAATTCGAATGGCCAGAATCCGACCAGCCATTGACCCAGCATACGTGCAGTGATGTAAGTCACCACAGTGAATTGCTGCTAGCTTAAGAGTCACTGCTTGCATTCCCTGATGTGCATCAGTCATGTGACATGGCCTGCAACCAGGAATACAACCCGTGACTGATTAGCTTGGGGGCAAGTTGCCACTGCAATTTATGCCATTCCACTTATGCGAGGACTAAGTGACCCGTAAGATTTGGGTCATCAGAGTTTAAATGTAAAGAGTAAAGATCCAGTTTGTACTGTAATTGCCCTGATCCAAGAACAAACTTTGTTCTGCAACTGAGCAGATAATTGAGACATTGCACAGATTAGCAGAAAGACTGGTAACTCTGAATGTTGTACTCTTGGAACAAACATCAACCTTTGTTGCCTAGTCAGGAGTACTTCTTACTGATGTGTAAGTATGGAAAGCCTCTGACCAGGCTGGGAGACGGAGCTCACTTTTATTACATTAATTTTTTTCGCAGACTCCATCAGTAGAATTCTGGCCTGTAAATTCTCTTTGCAGGTGTGGCAGTACAAGATCTTTACTTGCAATGTATTACTTTTGGGGGGTAACATTATTTCCATGACATAACAGTTCACGATATTATTGGTACTGTATGACTAAGTTGTTACACCTAAAACGTTGTAGGGGGTAGTATTTTTTTTCCTGCTGTTTCTATGTTTTTAAAGTGCATTTTATTTATTTATTTTAAAAGTAACCCCAAACAAATGTCAAAATCCATTTGATACAGACCAACGCAGAATAGGGCACCAGGAAGTGTGCAAGCTTTTGATACTATTTTTAAGGCAAATAATAGCAAAAGCAAGCAGGGAAGTCCATCACAAGCTACAAGCCATGATGGGGATGTATAATCTCCAGGTTTAAAAGAAAGGTCCCTCCAAATGCCAGATGCAGGGGAGGGGGATCAGGAGACAGATATCTAGTTGTCTCATGTGCTTCCAGAGGCATCTGGTGGGGTCACTGTGAGATACAGGAAGCTGGACTAGATGGGCCCTTGGCCTGATCCAGCAGGGCTCTTCTTAGGTTCTTATGGAAAGGGGAAAGCAAGGAGACCTGTCCTTAAGGCCATGATGTCTTGGGATTTGACAGAGGAGGGAATCTCTGCGGATAATTCAGGAGGTGCTCATCAGGTGAGGGGATGGAGTTCAATTCCACACAGAGTAGCCTGTACAGTTGCTGGGAGATGAAGAATTTGATCTTCCGTTAAAAGGAAGCAAGCAAGCAAAATCCTTACAGTAAACTAAGAGCTTTTTCCATCCTGCCCGAACTTACAGGAGCCAACACTGTTGAAAAACAGTGAGCAACCAGTTGTTACTTTATCAAGGGTGGAGATGATTTTAGATCAAATTCCAGAAGAAATAATGAGGAAAGTCAACCAGACATTAGTAATAATAATGATGGAAATCCTTTTTTAAAAAATGAGATCCCAAATTCCACATCTCCTTTTCCAAACTTACATCATATTCTAGGGCAGTGCTGGATAACTGGCAGAGGTCCAGGGACCCATTGGCTGACCTTGGTGGTATGATTTATTTTTAGGCTAGGTTTCTTTACAGAGGAACTATGCCTCTTCTCAACGGGAAGTTCGTGTCCATGATCTCACTTTCCGGTAGGAAGCTTTCAATAAGAACTCATTTTTAAAAACCTCCTCCCGAAACAAAGTTCCCAAAGGGACGGCCCAGAAAGGGGAAAAAAAAAAAGAATTAAAGGGTTTTGAAAAGATTTCCTAAACAGAATCAGGTTTCGGAGCACTGGCTTTTTCAAACAGACTTGGATAGGTCCTCTCACCCTCCACTGTAGTATTGCCTAAATGTGATAGGAGTTACGGTCCAATCACATCACATCCAGACATATTCCAGGTTTGGAGACAATCCTTGACAAAGCATACTGGATGAAGGACAGCTTTTCAGAGCTGGTGCTCACCAGGTGTTCACCAGATTATAAATCCCATCATCTCTGACCAGCAGGGCTTGAGTGTGATTCGCATGGTCTTTTCTTAATTTTAATCAATAGCAGCTCTGAGACCTGGCATCTTTGTGAAGTGTGGAGCTGCAGAGCGGGTGGGGAAGAAAGCTAACACTTACCCCTGAGCTATAACCCCAGTGAAGATTTTCTTTTCCTCTCTTACTCCCAAAGCTATCAATAGAGTCAGATGGGAAAAGGCTGATGGAGCTCATGCCAGTGAGTGGCAATTGCTAGAATCACAGAATCATAGAATAACTCAGTTGGAAGGGGCTTCTAAGGCCATCAAGTCCAACCCCCTGCTCAAGGGAGGAATCCAAATCAAAGTGTGTATCTGATACCTGGCTGGCCAGTTTTCTCTTGATTTGCCTCCAGCGTTGGAGCACTTACCACCTCCCGAGGTCATTGGTTCCATTGTTGTATTGCTCTAACAGTTAAGAAGTTTTTCCTGGTATTCAGCCAAAATCTGGCTTCCTGAAGCTTGAGCCTATTATTACGTGTCCTGCACTCTGGGAAGATCAAGAACAGATCCTGCCCCTTCTCTGTATGACTGTGAGGGTTCGATTGGACGGTCAAGTGGTTTTTCTTTATCCCCAATAACTTCTCCAGACACCATTTGCAGCGGTAATGATGGAACATTTATTTCAGAACTATCAAATAAACCATTGTTGTGAACTGGAACATGGTCTCTTTCACCTTCCTCCAACGGGGAGGGAAGGGGTTTCCAATCTTCTAAAACGAAGGGGTTACCATAACTAGAGTTCCATGGTCCAGGCGGCTCGACGGGTGACCATTCTCTCATCATCGTTCCCGTCTGTATAGGCAGCAGGGGCATGGAGATCTTCCCACTTGGGACACCCCACCCCACCCCGGTTCCAGCGTCTCCCAGGCTCTCTCCAACCTAACTTCTTCATCATCTCCCACGCTCGGCATTCACTTCTCTCTCTCCTCTCTTGTTCCCCCCTCTCTCTTTCTTCTCTTAATTTCTTCCTCCACCCCCTGGCCTCTGCTTCTCCCCAGCAGGAGGGTCTTGGGGGGGGGATCACCACCCTTCTCCCATGGTCGGCCTCCTCTCTAGGCACCTTCAATCTCTCCCACTTCTGGGTCCAAAGATCTTGCAACCAGATCCATTCCCAACCTGGAGGTCATGCCTCCTCTCTCTCTATCACTTCTCCTTCCCCTGTTTCTATCTCCTTCCTCTCCTTACTTCCATTTCCCACCTTTTTTAACTGTTCTTCCTTTACTTCCATCCCCCTCAAGCTCTGGGACAGATCTTCCTCTTGTGCCCCCTGGAGGGACTCCTCTGAGGTTTTCTCTGGAGTCATCGGGAGTCCATATTCCCCTCCTTTCTCTGTCTCCTTGGTGGGAATGGACGGCGCTCCAGCGAGCAGTGACCCCGCCTCGCCTTCTGGCTCACAATGACTACCTTTCAAATGTTCAAAAAGTTCTATCATATCTCCCCCCAGTCTTTTTTTCTCAAGGCTAAACCCACCCAGTTCTTCCAGTCTTTCCACATAGGGGGGCTTGGTTTCCAGTCCTCTGATCCTCCTCGTTTCTCTTTTCTGAACTTGCTCCAGTTTGTTGGCATCCTTCTTCAAGTGTGGTGTCCAGAACTGGACACAATACTCAAGGTGAGGCCTAACCAGTGCTGAATAGAGGGGGACTAGTACCTCACAAGATTTGGAGACTATACTTCTGTTAATGCATCCTAAAATTGCATTGGCCTTTTTTGCAGCCACATCGCACCGTTGGCTCATATTCAGCTTTTGATCTTCAACAACTCCAAGATCGTTCATCTCTCGTAAAGTGTGTTGGGCTAGGACATCCAGTTCATAGTCCCCAGCGAGCCATGAAACTCATGGAATGAACTTGGGTTGCTCCCTCCCTCTTAGCTGCACCAACCCAAAAAACATATTGGAAGGATACGGTGTGGAGAGGAGCCATATATGCTGTTTTCAACTTGTCAGAGAAAAGATGGACTGCAGAAGGAAGTAACTAGCTAGCTAGCTAGCTGGCTAACAAAACAGAGATTTCTAAACTTGGGTGGATGAGCTGGGGAGGGGGGCGGGGGCGTTGCCATCCCACCCTTGTTTTCCAGCACCTTTTAAAATAATGTTTTATTCCAGCCTTGCAACAATTTTCCCCATCCCGAACTGAGACCAGAACAGCTCCCCTGCCTGGCCTGCAGAGCTGCCTCCGTTTCTGCCGACCTGTCGACTTACTTTGAGGAGAGTTTGATTATCTCGCTTCCTACTTAATTGGCTTCAATTCAAGTTACAGTCAAGGATAAACTGTCTGATATCTCGCCCACAAGATAGGATCTCCCCGCCAGCCCTGCTTTAATAAGAGGCCTGCGAGAGGAGGTTGATTCCCTTATCTCCTCTCCACACCCCACGCCTATCTGTTTGCTAGGTTTTTCTAGCAGCGACTGGCCAGGAGAAGAAATGTTTTCAGGAGATGGAGTGGCATACCTTCAGAGTAGGATGCTGGGGGAAGGCGTCCAGGGTGCCCATCTTCAAGACGAGTAGCAGGGTCCTCTAAAAGGGCGCTCTCGCCATATTTTGAAGCAAAAGAAGTAACCCACATTAGCTGTCTAAGGAGCCCTTCCCATAAGATCTTTCCATCCAGAGACTGAGAGTCAGTCATTCACAGGAATGCATACCCCCAGCTGTTGCTTGGAATGGGACTTTTGGCTTAACCCAAATTGGGGAACACACAAAACAGTCCATTTCTTTTATTTTCGGGGTCTTGTGTAGCTTTCCAGTAGAAAGCTTCTAAAATACAAAAGGTTCAGGATTCCGAAAGAGGTTAATGAAACTTAAGGATTTCTCATTTATTTATTCATTCATTCATTCATTCATTCATTCATTCATTCATTCATTCATTCATTCATTCATTTATTTATTGCATTTGTACCCCGCCCATCTAGTCAATTGACTACTCTCATGCATTCTCATGCATTCCATAATTCAGATTACCCTGCCTTTTATTTTATTGATTTTTGGAGGGTCTCTCCCCCCCCCCCGCATACCCTTTATTGTTGCCTGATGTGCCTGCCTACTTGCCTTTCACCTGGTGGAGTACTGCCTGCGCTGCTGGACTGGAGCTATCAAAGTGGTAGGAAAAAGAGTTTTCTCTCTAAAACCCCAATATTTGTTTGTGAGTTGGGTTGTGGGGGTTGACTGTACTGCCCTTAGTGCATGTGTGTGTTTTTTATTTTGATGAGCTATGCTCTGCTACCAAGATTTACACGATAGCCCTTTACACACACAGACTGAGCAATAGGCAATGCGGTGTCATGTTCATACGCAAATATTCTGCTTGCATTATATTCACCTTGTATGAAACTTCTGTGTTCCAGTTCGCCGTTCTTGCTCTCATTTAAGTTTTCTGTTCCTGTGGGAGAAGGAAGCCAAGGTCATTAAAGTGAAGATTTCTAAAGAAGGATAGATCCTTCTTCTTTGACCAAATACTCTTTCCCCTGGCAGATGATTGATTTTGGTCTTTTAGAGTCCGCACAAAGAGCATAGACCCTGGACAGGTGCATGTGTCAACTTCTACCAGGAGAAAACAACTTCCTTCTTAGGACATAAAAGGGAAGAGCGTAAATGATCTATTATATATCACCGTGGTTGGGAAATGGTTGAGTATGGGTGCACATGCATACATGAATCCAGTGGAGCTTCTAACCCCGTGGTCTCTGTTCCGCCTTGTTCTTATCTTTAGCAAATGATGAAAAATCCCCACCAGAATCTGAGAGGGAGATGTCAGAAGCTGTTGCTTGACTTTTCCCAGAGACAGGGAGCTATTAATCAACAGTAGGTACAGCAGCCAAGCGAGAAAAGCCACCTTCATCCTGGCAAAACCACTAGAAGACAAAGCATTTGTTCATGCTCACCTGAAGCAAAGCTTGGAAAAGTTCCTTTTTAGAGGGGACTCAGGTCTCACAATCGCCCCGCCCTCCATGCACTACCATCCGCCGTCTCCTCTCCCGTGATCAACACGTTTCTCCCCCAATTCACCACCTCTTCGGGGTGGTTTTAACCACCTGGGGCGTCCCAAACAGGTCAGCATTCAGCCCAGGAGACGGAGCTCCGTCTTCCTGCTGCTGTCCTGTCAATGGAATTTACGTAAGTGTTGATTTACCATGTACCTATTGATTCAGTGCCTCTGCTAGTCCTAATAAGAGTAGACCCACTAATATATTGATTTACCAATTGATATAATGGGTCTACTCTAACTGGGGCTAGCCATTGGACATAGGCCTGTGATTTTATTTCAATCGGATTTAACCATAGGATTTAGCCCAATGAAAAATTTATTACTTGAACACTAAGGGATAAATCTAATTATTAGTCCTGAAGCAGAGCAGATCTATTAAATGAATACGACCCAAGACATAAAATCCCATGAATTCAATGGGTTTATGATCATTGTAATTGTTAGAATTAGCCTTTAATATCCAAACCAGGTAGGTAGCAGAGTCCTGTCACAAGTTAAGCTGAGCACTTTTTGGCCCTGGGCCTCTTCTGTTGAGTCACGTTTGACATCATTCCCATTGTTGCTGCTGTTGGCATGTCTATCATCACTGCCTTGAGGCTGAACACTGCAAAAAAGATTGACCCCAAATCCCCCCAAAAAAGACAAGACAACCATAAGTGCATTTTAAAGATTTTATTGCACAAAGATCCACCACCCCCCAACACGCCACCCATTTTAACTCCTCCTTAGCTGCCACTCAAGAGGCAGCAGCTCAAGGGGAAGGCAGTGCAGAGAAGGCAAAAACCTGTCTCCCCCCCAGGACCAATGTGGGGTTCCACAGGGAAAATTCCTTCTCGGCTCCAATTCAGGCAACCGGCTGAGCCTGCACTGCCGGGTTAAACGCTGGGTGGACTGGCCTAGGTCCTCTCTTTGGAAGCCAAAGAGAGGATTGTAGATCGCCGCCGCCAGGTCTCTTGCCGGTCGTCATCCATCGTCCACTCGATCCTGAAAAGAAGAGAGAGACCGGTTTAGTCCATGTGGAATGAGCTGCTTATCTGAGGGCCCAGGGCTGAATGACAACGATTGTTGTGCTGGGGGTGTCCAGAGAGGATGACAAGAATGAACCGGGCACAAAGTCTTCCCCAGTGGCTGCATCTTCCTTAGAGTAGCTCACCTTTCTTCATGAGGCCTTGGTTCAGCTTGTCTTGCTTCTCTCTTTCCCAATGGCTGGTCTTCGGTCTTCTCTGAAGAACTGCCTTTGTCACAGGATCTTGACTCTGAGTGCCTTTTCAAGGGCCGATCTTAAGCAATCTGAAAGGCAAGCCAAGTGCAGGATCCTGAATTAATATGAAATAAGCTAAGTGCAGGATCCTGCCGGCCACCCCATGTCTACTTAAGTGGGCATGGCCTTCCACATTCTCTAAGGAGAGCAGGGCTGAGCAAATCTTATCTCCCTTGCTCTCTCCCAGCAAAGCTGGGGCATTCTAATTAAGCACTATCTGACATTCAGAAGCTGTTAGGCAGCAAGTGAACGTCTAAAACTGAGACCCACAAGCAAGGGATTCCCCCCCCCCCCGCCATCCTCTTTAAGGGATCTTCCTCCCAATGCCCTCCCCCCTCCAGCTCCCTGCGCGGTCCGAAAACACAGCCCTCCAGAGCCGGTTTTGGGGGTGCACGGGCGGGCTGCGCTGGGGAGGGAGATGCTCCCTCCCGTGTCTCCTGGACACTGGTGTCCCATCCTGGTCAGGCTTGCTTTCTGGGCTCAAGAAGTGGGGGGGGGGGGTTATAAGCAGTCGCATTATGACCTGGAAAGACAAGTAGCATTGTGATGATGCAAGTGGGGGTGGGTGGGTAGGTGGGATGCTGCTTCCATTGTGACAGGAATAAACCCTCCCTCCTGTATCTGGATATGAAGCCACTGGTGACCATATACAGTTGGGTCATATATATTCATTATTAAGTCCAGATCCTTTGATTGACAGGTGCTGTGAAAACCTTAGCAATAAGAAAATACATAATGGAAAATAAAATAAAGCTTTTCCGACTGCCAGTCTAAGCCTAGCTACAGGCAGGATTAAGTCTTAATTAACATGCCATTCAACAGCTTCTCTAAGACACAGTCATGACGATCCTCATCCATATCTGAGATCTACTTTGGAAACCCTATTTTAGACATCTTTTGGGAGTGTCTGTGGCTACCCACAAACCACCCATTCGGTGGGGGATATAACCTAAAACATCTGGAATCCAAAGCCTTCCCACCCTTGGCTTAGAAGGATCAAGTTTAAGAAGTTTGAACCCAAATTAAGACATTTAGCAATACAGTTTGTGTTCCTAAAGTGACACACAGGAGTCTAATGGAACAGGCTTTTGCATAGCAGGTGGGAAAATATTGCTCATGATTTATTGTTTACAGCTGCACAACTGTGGTGTGACACATGGAAATGGATTTGGAGACCGGCCAACCAGTGAACCCCTCCAGCCCAATTCCTTGGTGAACAAATGGTGAATGACAAAAGAGTGGGTGCCTCTCGGGTGCTTGACCACCATGTGGACTTCCTACCGACTCTTGTGAAGGCCATTGTACCTTGCTTCCAAGTTAGCCAAGCACCAATAGCCTTCACCCCAACATCTCTTAAGGGACCCTCGAAACAAGGAACTGGGCATATAGGCCCGCTCCCCCTAAACAAGATCTAACCCATTGCCCGAAAAGTGAACGAATCTGAACCTGTGGAATGGAACCTGCTGCCTTCTTCCTCTCCTGGCATTTTCTTCTCAGCACCTGTGTCGCAGTTAACCGTCTTTGGGAAGAACCACCTGCCCTTATGATTAATGGCCTCGTGGTGCTAAGGCAGCAGAGACAAATCTCCTTCTACAGCCCCACAAAGAGAAAAGGAAGAAACAGGCCGGCTAATTTTCAACCATTATTTTGAAGCGCCAATCCCTTTCTAGCATCAATTTAACTATTATTTCAAAAACTAATTAATCTTCACTCAGGCAGCTCCAAGGGACCTGTGTTTAGATAATTAACGGCCCGTGGATTATGAAAAGGCAGAACTTTCCATTGACGGTCGTTCTCGGCTTTGAAAAACTTCACGTTATCGCACTGATGCCTTTCATCAATCCGCCCCTTTCCCTGACAATTAAGAACAAATAATTAGTCATGATGGATCCTGCTTGCTTGCTAGTGGCTCATGCACCAGTCTCTCATAAAAAGCGTTTGCCATCTGTGCCCGTTTTTCATGCCTTTGAAAAATAGTGGCAGTTTCTGCAAGTGACTTCTAAAGCTCCCGATACAGCAGTTTGAGGACTGAAGATTAGCCTTTTGGGTTCCGCTTCTTCCTTTCTTACTGACCAACATCCATTTCACATTTTGTTGTGCCCATGGACTGGCAGCTGAGGGTGGCCACAGGAGCCCTCCAGCTTTTGCTGAACTACAGGTTCCAATTGATGCTTTTGAATTGTGGTGCTGGAGGAGACTCTTGAGAGTCCTCTGGACTGCAAGGAGAACAAACCTATCCATTCTGAAGGAAATCAACCCTGAGTGCTCCCTGGAAGGACAGATCCTGAAGCTGAGGCTCCAATACTTTGGCCATCTCATGAGAAGAGAAGACTCCCTGGAAAAGCCCCTGATGTTGGGAAAGTGTGAGGGCAAGAGGAGAAGGGGACGACAGAGGACGAGATGGTTGGACAGTGTCATCGAAGCTACCAACATGAATTTGACCCAACTCCGGGAGGCAGTGGAAGACAGGAGGGCCTGGCGTGCTCTGGTCCATGGGGTCACGAAGAGTCGGACACGACTTAACGACTAAAAAACAACAACAGGTTCCATCCGGCCTAGCAAGCATAAGCCAAAGGTGAGGGACCCCAGAAGCTGATCTCCAACACCATCAGGAGAGTCACCCTAGTTCTAAGATATCTAGTCATTGAGATCGTATAAATCAGACAGAGGTTCGTTAGAACATGCCTTTGAATAATTCATGTGAGGATAAGAAAACTCTCAATTTTGCTTTTTTTTGGAACAGCTCAAATTCTTTCTGTCCTGAATTTGGAGAAACTGGTGAATTTTGGTAAAGAACCAACGACCAACCAATGTGAAACCCTCCCTCTTGCACCTTTTGCACTAGCTAAACCCAATAGGAACGGGAATCCCCAGTACAGAGAGGACCATGCGTACATGCCTGTTTCACTGACAGATGCTAAAGATGAACTGCTTCTCGGCCAGAAAAAGGGGCATCGCTAACCTAAAAGTCACGGCATACACAAAGGCTGCAACTTGAACTTTAAGACTTAAGAACTCCAAGCCCTGGGCTTGAATTGATCAACAAAACACCATTCCTTCAGTTTCAGCGTCTCCCATCTCAAGTTCTTTCCCAACCATATCTCTCTCTCTCTCTCTCTCTCTCTCTCTCTCTAATTTTGATTAAAAAGCAAGTACACCAAAACTATTATAGTTTAATTGGTTTTTAATGTATAATTTATTGTGTTTGTAATTCTACTTTTTAAATACTGTGAGCTGCCTTGAGTCCCCTTATTGAGAGAAAGGTGACAAATAAATAAATAAATAAATAAATAAATAAATAAATAAATAAATAAATAAATAAATATTTTAAAGCATTAATAGAACCGTGGGTATGTGATTGGAGAAAGCTCTGTCCAGGGAGGCTAGACGTTGTTGTCTCTCTACCTTGCAAGCAAATATCTTTCTGTTCAGATGTATTTTAGGAATGGGCTTTTTGGATTTTGTGGAGTACAAAAACCATAATCCTCTTTGGGAGTTCCACCTACCTTGCAGTTCTACCTGCCTTGCACCTTACAAACACCCAAAGTTTTTGGATCTGGACGAAAGGCCTAAATGAGAAGGCTCTGAGGCTTAGCTAGGCCTAGCTCACCCAAGCTTCCTGTAGGCTGAACTCCCAGAATGGAGAATTATTGTATTTGTCGTCCAGAAAATCCAGACATCCACTTCCCATCTTTAACATTCAACTGGCTACAGGGAAACGGGCTTAGGAAGGGCTGCTGTACTTTTAAAAATGTTTTTTTGAATGTGGCCATTATGTTTTCAAATGTTTTTTAAGTATGTAGCTGTTTTAATGATAACATGCTTAATTCTCAGTTAATACTGTTAATTTTTTTTGTATTTTGTTAGCTGCCTTTGTTTTTGAATATTTTGAGAGCTGCCCTGAAGCCCTTTATTGAGAGAAAGGGATTTTATTTTACTAGAACATAAATAAAACGACTGACTGACTATAAAGCAAAAATCTATCCTAACATCACAGAAGTGTGTTTATTAAACAAATGAGTAAAAGACAAGAGATGACCTCCTGGTCAGTCGAAAAGTGGATCAAGGAATAGTGTTGCAATCTTTGCTGGATGGGGTTACTCTCCCTCTGAAAACAAAGGTGCGCAGCTTGGGGATGATCCTGGGTTCATCTCTGAGCTTGGGTGCCCAGGTTTCGGTGGTGGCCAGTAGTGCCTTTGGAGAGTTAAAACAAGTGTGCCAGCTGCACCCGTTTCTTGAGAGATCTGATCTGGCCATGTTGACACATGCCCTAGTTGCATCTCGGCTGGATTACTGTAATGCGCTCTACATGGGGCTGCCTTTGGAAAGGGTTCAGAAACTCCGGTGAGTCCAAAATACTGCAGCCTGATTGCTAATAGGGGCTGGTTACAGTGGATATATAACTCCCTTGTTACAGCAGCTCCACGGGCTGCTGATCCAGTTCCGGGCACAATTCAAAGTGCTGGTTTTCACCTATAAAGTCTTAAATGGCCTGGGTCTGCACTATCTAAAAGACTGCACCTCCCTCTATGAGCTTCCCTGGCCTTTGAGATCAGCAGGGGAGGCCTTCCTCTTGCTCACACCACCCTCACAGGTATGTATGATGGGGACACGGGAGAGGGCCTTCTCTGTGGCTGCTCCTTTAGACTCCGGAACTCCCTCCCATCATTGTAGTCTTTCCGCAAGCAGGCAAGGACCTTGCTCTTCAGACAGGCTTACTGGCTGACTTGAAGGGTTTTATTTAAATGGATGGTTGTGCCTTACTGCTTTCAACATGGTTCTGGTGTTGCTTTGTTTACTGTTTTTAGTGTGTTACTTGTTTGATCCTTTGTAGTATTTGTATACTTATTATTTTAGCTTTAAACATTGTGTTTTAATAATGTAAACCTCCTTGGGTCCAAGGAATGTTTGGTTTTTTCAGGCAGGCTTTCCCTTAATAACCGGTGGTCTGAGAGCGGTTTTTAAAAGGACTGCTGTGCTCTGTTGTTTTAAACGGGTTTTAGTATTGATTTTATTTACCATTTTTAATATAATACTTGTTCAGTTCTTTTAAAATATTTGTATACTTACTGTTTTAGCTTTTAAATGTTGTCTTTTTAATTATGTAAACGGCCTTGGGTCCTTTTTAAGGAGAAAGGCAGAATAAAAATCAATCAATCAATCAATCACAGTGGAAAAAACTCTCCTTATTCCTGATGTAGGTAGAAGCTTAGAATTTTAGAACTGCAGACATCTGTCTTCTTCCTGAAGATGGCAATATAAATCAATTAAAAATTGATTATGATTTTCAATTCTTGTTAGTGCAATACCTTGTTTCCCCAAAAATAAGACCTAACCTGAAAATAAACCCTAGTATGATTTTTCAGGATGCTCGTAATATAAGCCCTACCCCAAAAATAAGCCCGTTAAGTGAAACCCCGCCCTCCACCATTGTGCAGCAACCAGAAGATATGACTGTAAAATAAAACATCCCCCGAAAATAAGCCCTAATGCGCTTTTTGGAGCAAAAATTAATATAAGACCCTGTCTTATTTTCAGGAAAACATGGTAGTCTACTAGCATGATGTACATCTAGGTGCTGTTCATCATCATCATCCTATAACTGCAGAGCTGGAAGGGATCCTATGGATCATTGAGTCTAGCTTCTGTCAAGGAGGCTCAGAGGGGAATCGAACTCCCAACCTCTGGCTCTGCAGCCAGAGACCTAAGCCATTGAGCTATCCCGTATTTTCTTGAGTAAGGGTAGAGATGAACAAGAAATCTGCTCCTGTGGGCATTTGATTTGGACTTTCCCAGTTCACACATTCATGAAGTTCAGACTTTATGGAGACTAGCATTGATGTGCCACCAGAAAGATGAACAAGTGGGTCCTTGTTGTTGTTTAGTCGTTAAGTCGTGTCCGACTCTTCGTGACCCCATGGACCAGAGCACGCCAGGCCCTCCTGTCTTCCACTGCCTCCCGGAGTTGGGTCAAATTCATGTTGGTCGCTTCGATGACACTGTCCATCTAGCTCGTCCTCTGTCGTCCCGTTCTCCTCTTGCCTTCACACTTTCCCAACATCAGGGTCTTTTCCAGGGAGTCTTCTCTTCTCATGAGATGGCCAAAGTATTGCAGCCTCAGCTTCAGGATCTGTCCTTCCAGTGAGCACTCAGGGTTGATTTCCTTCAGAATGGATAGGTTTGTTCTCTTTGCAGTCCAGGGGACTCTCAAGAGCCTCCTCCAGCACCACAATTCAAAAGCATCAATTCTTCGGCGGTCAGCCTTCTTTATGGTCCAGCTCTCACTTCCATACATCACTACTGGAAAAACCATAGCTTTGACTATGCAGACCTTTGTTGGCAAGGTGACGTCTCTGCTTTTTAAGATGCTGTCTAGGTTTGTCATCGCTTTCCTCCCAAGAAGCAGGTGTCTTTTAATTTCGTGCCTGCTGTCACCATCTGCAGTGATCGTGGAGCCCAGGAAGGTAAACTCTGTCACTGCCTCCATATCTTCCCCTTCTATTTGCCAGGAGGTGATGGGACCAGTGGCTATGATCTTCGCTTTTTTGATGTTGAGCTTCAGACCATTTTTTGCGCTCTCCTCTTTCACTCTCATTAAGAGGTTCTTTAATTCCTCCTCACTTTCTGCCATCAGAGTGGTATCATCTGCATATCTGAGGTTGTTGATATTTCTTCTGGCAATCTTAATTCCGTCTTGGGATTCATCCAGTCCAGCCTTTCGCATGATGTATTCTGCATATAAGTTAAATAAGCAGGGAGACAATATACAGCCTTGTCGTACTCCTTTCCCAATTTTGAACCAATCAGTGGTTCCATATCCAGTTCTAACTGTTGCTTCCTGTCCCACATATAGATTTCTCAGGAGATAGATAAATTGGTCAGGCACTCCCATTTCTTTAAGAACTTGCCATAGTTTGTTGTGGTCCACACAGTCAAAGGCTTTTGTGTAGTCAATGAAGCAGAAGTAGATGTTTTTCTGGAACTCTCTGGCTTTCTTCATAATCCAGCGCATGTTAGCAATTTGGTCTCTAGTTCCTCTGCCCCTTCGAAATCCAGCTTGTACTTCTGGGAGTTCTCGGTCCACATACTGCTGAAGCCTGCCTTGTAGGATTTTGAGCATAACCTTGCTAGCGTGTGAAATGAGTGCAATTGTACGGTAGTTGGAGCATTCTTTGGTACTGCCCTTCTTTGGGATTGGGATGTAGACTGATCTTTTCCAATCCTCTGGCCACTGCTGAGTTTTCTAAACTTGCTGGCATATTGAGTGTAGCACCTTAACAGTGTCATCTTTTAAGATTTTAAATAGTTCAACTGGAATGCCATCACCTCCACTGGCCTTGTTGTTAGCCATGCTTTCTAAGGCCCACTTGACTTCACTGTCCAGGATGTCTGGCTCAAGATCAGCAACCACACTATCTGGGTTGTCCGGGACATCCAGATCTTTCTGGTATAATTCCTCTGTGTATTCTTGCCACCTCTTCTTGATGTCTTCTGCTTCTGTGAGGTCCCTGCCATTTTTGTCCTTTATCATGTCCATCTTTGCACAAAAGGTTCCTTTAATATCTCCAATTTTCTTGAACAGATCTCTGGTTTTTCCCTTTCTATTCTTTTCCTCTATATCTTTGCACTGTTCATTTAAGAAGGCCCTCTTGTCTCTCCTTGCTATTCTTTGGAAGTCCGCATTCAATTTTCTGTAACTTTCCCTATCTCCCTTGCATTTTGTTTCCCTTCTCTTCTCTGCTATTTGTAAGGCCTCGTTGGACAGCCACTTTGCTTTCTTGCATTTCCTTTTCTTTGGGATGGTTTTTGTTGCTGCCTCCTGTACAATGTTACGAGCCTCCATCCATAGTTCTTCAGGCACTCTGTCCACCAAATCGAGTTCCTTATGGGTCCTAAACTAAATCAAATCTGAACCCTCTCTGGAGGCCAAAATGATGAAACTGAGGCTGTCCAACTTTGGGCCCATCCTGAGAAAGCAGGAATCTCTGGAAAAGGCAATAATGCTAGGAAAACTGGAAGGCAGCAGGAAAAGAGGAAGACCAAATACGAGATGGATTGACTCAGTTCTGAGCAGGGCTCAGGACATTCTGGAGGTCCCTCGTTCATCAGATCACCCTAAGTCACAGGCATTCTTGATGGCACACAACAACAGATGAGTGTTGTGTTCCACAATCAATACCCTATCAACAGTTGCAGTCATGTCTGTCAAGATTTACTCATTCAAAGAACATGCATGGAAAATCAAATGTCAAAATGGCCAACGCCTATGCAGTTTAATCATGGAGTGGGGGCGGGAGATGGACAAAAATGAGGGTATCTGGAAAAATGCATTCGGGAAGCACATGGGTTCAAGAAAAGAGCTCCAAAGGACGGTGGTTGGCCTGTTTGCTTACAAAATAGACAGAGGTGGATATGAATGGGAAAGAAGGACATCTGGGGATACAAACCCAATAGATGTCCTCTGGAGGAGGGCCGGGTGGCCACGTGTCTTGTTTGATAGACAGCAGCCGTCGTGGCTTTGAAGGGAGACCAATGGAGAGCCCTCTTGGGGAAGCTCTGCTCTGTGCTAAGGTCCCTTGCGTTTGAGTGGGACAGAAAGCTGAAGAACCACAAGCCGCCTGGGGTCCTTTTAAGGAGAAAGGTGGGGTAAGAATAATTTAAATAAATGAATGAATAAATTGTTCAGGGCAGAGATCTTGCAGTTGTCTGTTCAAAGTTAGCATCTGGACAACCCTCTCAATAGGTCACTTCACCACTTTCCCTGGTCAGGTGGGGTGCATCATAATTTGCTTTCAGTTAATTTTTTCCTCCCCAGGAGTCATGGGCGCTAGTCCATTGGCAACCAAACAATATTTTATTTGGCATAAGCTTTTGTGCACGGCAGCCCATTTCTTCAGAGGCACGGGGCATAGCCTCAGTAGACAGAGGCTTACACAACAGTAACACAACACAAGGAAGATAGAAGACGGTGTGTAAAGGAAATGCATGGAGCCCAGCAGGTGGATGGTCAATCCGCAGCCATGAAGGGTCGTTAACAAACCTTAGCTAAGTAGAGGTCTAAATGGTGGTTGCTAAGACTCATTCACTGATCAGTGTTCAACTACAGATAAACGGGTTAGTACACATAAGGTGAGAAACAACCTCAGTTTAAGTCCAATATAATGGAAGAATATGGTCCACAGATCAACCGGTATATGTGCATACTGGTTCTGAGGTAGGAGAAAATGGAATAAGATACTTAAGTAGGGCAGCCATACACAGAAATATGCACAGGTGAACTGATTAATAAATATAATGACATTAAAAAACCCCTATCTCTATTCAAACCAAACAAGAGAGAACTGAACCTTTTGAGATATTATTGTTCAATTGTTTCCCTTGAAATCGTCTCTGTTCTTTGGTTCAAGGATGGTAGCCCTGAAGTCAAAGATTTTCTCCCAATAAGAGTCCCCTTATTGGGAGAAAGGCGGCCTATAAATAAAAACAAATAAATAAAAGAAAGAAAGACAGAGTGTCCAGACTAGCATTTCTGTTTCTAATGTCAGTTTCATGTCTGCTTGCTCTTTTGCCCAGAGAGTGAGCCATTTGGCCAATGTAAAATGATTTTGCCTTTGATTTAAATGTCATTTCCAATTTTGCATCTTTACATATAAATTAGCAAATGCAATTTCACATAAATCCTCTTTTATCCTCTTTTGCATGGGGTAAGGGCCGAATGAGATGATGCAATTCACATGTCATTAGAAACAGAGATCCCTTAAGAAACAAAAGACTGTCTGTTTATTCCAGGAATTTGTTTTAATCCACATTTGGCAATTTAGCTTGCTTTTGTTTTGCGACTGGTAATCAGGAGAAAATCAAAGCTTTTGTTTGCACATCTGATTTCTTAGGCTGATGGTTGTGAAAGATTTGTTTACTTGGAAGGAAAATGTTATAAGAAGAGGAAATACTTACCCACATGCTGTACATTTATAGGTTTACTTACCCACATGATGTACATTTATAGGTTTACTCCCCAGACAGAAAGGGTTAGAGGTAGGAGAGACCATGCACAGTGGTGCAGTGGAGCCAGAGTTTGCAAAATTGAAGCCCTAGGATTTTTGAGTAACGGACCATGACATTGTCTTGTCAACCCCATCAGGCTTTCCTGTTCTGTCCAGGTTTGGCTGCAATCCTTATAACATCTGGAAGAAAAGTGGATTTTCCCAGAAACAGTGCATTGCTGCAAACTATCCTGGTTATAATGCAAAGTATTACAGGATGGGTTGGTCTTGACTGAGAACTTAAGAGCCATTCGCTGGACAAAAGACCTGCTCCTCATTTGTTGATATTGATTGATCCAGCTGTATGCATTTTGGGCCATTCTTTGTTGGGTGGGGGCAGCTATGGAAACGGTCACAAGGAGCACCCACCCTCCCAAATTCACAGCTACACCACTGACTGTGCGTCTGATATGGTTAGGTTATGCAACACCCAGGAGAGACGCTGGTGGCTAGATGGACCAGCGATCTATCTCAGCATGTGGTTGCTTCTACAAATATCGACTTAACATCTAAAAGGAACTTTTATTGTAGGTATGTTCAGTGTAATTGGCTAGTCAATATGCGTAGAGCCAAACAACAGTCTCTTAGCCATTGATCCACTGAAAGATTTTTAGAGGCAGGAAAGAGAATTTGGCATGAGAAAGATTGGAGGAGGAAGAAGGCAAAGTATCCAAAAATAGTGTGTTAACTTACATATTCATTTATTTATTTATTCATTCATTTAATTTATATACTGCCCCATTCGGGCAAGCACTACATAGGATTTCATACATTTTTATGAACGTATTTTCTGGCTCCTCATGATTTTGCTTTATTCTCAGGCTTTGCTGCCAGCTGGGAATCTCTCAGGGTTCACCATTCTTACCATTTTTGCTGCTTTTGGGTCTTTTTTTTCTTTTTTTTTAAATCTACAATTCACCCCCCCTCCCCTCGCCCTCCTGTTTCTTTAAGGTCTGGACCCAAAGGGATGAGGTCAGAGTTACTGAAACTTCTGAATATGCATGAAACTGACCCAGGAGATTGTGATCTGTTGCAGCCGGTTTGACCCCTTTGCCTTTTCTGAAGCAAACATGTCCGTGGTGTATCTCCCCTCCCTGCCCCCATTTTGTATAGGGCTACAGTGAAAAGCAAAGGGCATGGATCGAATCAAGTGCTTGGGCTCTGATATTGCCCTGGGCAGGCAGGCAGCTTCAGGAAAACGGTTGTTGACCTTAAGTTCAGCTGTCAGGGTGTTTCACTGCTAAGACAGCTGTATTCCGCATCCATCTGCAGGCGAGAATGTTTGCTGAGATGCAGGAGTTGTTGGGAGCAGGATGGAACTTGGGCATGTTTCCTTCTTTGGACTACAACTCCCAGAATGCCCCAGAAATATGGGAGGATCATAAAAATAGCCTTCCTAGACTGCAGACCTTGCTCTAGAAAAGACCAAATAATATCTGGGGAGAGTTGATTTCAAGATAACTAAAGTGCCCATCAGAAAAAAGAAAGGACAAAACAAGGTATTGCTGGAGTTTTATTTACAACCTAGCATGCTGTCTGTAGTTTGGTGACTAGGAGGGACTTTTCGGGGCTGGAGTAATTGTTTGTCTATCCAGCACTAATCAATCAATCCCCTCAGTGTTTGAAATTCAAAGAGAGCTCCACCTCTCTGCTGAGTGTTCCGTTCCTCTTTTTCATCAGTTGGTGGCAGTCATTTGTTGTTGTTGGTCTGTTCTGTTGGTTGCTAGTATGTGTGCAGTAAAGAAAGCAGTATACATGAGTATAATTTCAAGCAACTGGATATAAAGAAACATTTTTAATTCTTTCTCCTACAAATATATCAGAGTAAGTTATTGAGATTTTAGGTGCCACTTAATGAAAAAGAGGAGGATTTTGGGGGGATTTGAAGCTGTTCTCATCTGTGGATTTATTTAGTTCTACTACATAACAGGGAGAGAGAGAAAGAGAACATCAATATCCTTAATTTATGAAAGAAGCAGTTGTCTCATCTGTTGATGCTCCAAAGATAGTAACAATTCTGTGGACAGCCCTAGAGATTATATTTTATTAGCAAGAGTCCAATATCCCTAATTGGTATATGAATTTTGCTAAATAGAAAACACACGTTTCTGGGATGTGTCCAAAACCAAGAGCCTAAAGAATCTGTACTATTTTTGATGAACAAATACCCAGCTTCTTGGTGGAAACACATTTGGGTACACCATAGAGTGAATATAAAAAAGAAGACAGGACTCATTAAATGGTAGAATCAAATCCCGGTAATTCAATTGTGAGCCCATGTAGGTTAGAGCAGTGGTTCCCAGCCTTGGGTCACGCAGGTGTTCTTGGACTGCAACTCCTGGAAACCCCAGCCAGCATAGCTCGTGGTGAAGGCTTCTGGGAATTGCAGTCCAAGAATACCTGGGTTACGCAAGGTTGGGAACCACTGGAAGAGCAGATGCATAAATTGCCCTCCATGGACAAAAACGGGTTATGGCTTTAACACTATTTCGAGCTGCTTGTACTGCTGAATATTTTTGGGGTGCCCATGATGAAGACTGAAAGGTGAGACCTAAATATTTAAACCCTCTGACCTGCTCTGTTGTCTGGCCACCGATTACTCTTTTACTCAAGGAGAGATGGTTCGCAGATATACTATGATCTTTGTTTTGTCAGAAGATTCTCAATACAGTATTCCATAAAAACTTGTATTAGCTATTTAAGGCTACGGAACTGTGTTATCTGCATAGAGTGAGGGAAGGACTCTTGTCTCTTTGAGTTTAGGGGGAAGGGAGGTCTATTTATTTGTCTGGAAGCACCCCGGATTGCTTCTGACACTCCTGAAGATGATTAATTGACTGGCTGATTGACTGAGGGGAAGCTAGCCTTCCTGCCCAGTGTGGTGTAGTGGACAGACTGATGGACTAGGACTCTGGAGACCAGGGTTCAAATCCCTGCACAGCCACGGAAAATGACTGGGGGAGTGGAACTGGTAAAACCACTCCTTAAATATCTCACTTACCTGAGAAGCCCTATTAGAGTTGCTATACGTCAGTTACAACTCAACAACAACAACAACTGCCCAGAGCTAGGCCATGATGTGCTTGAGCTAGGATTTTCGCCAGGTGAGTAAAATTTAAGTGTCTGTATGTATGGATCAGAACAGAGAATTTGGGCAGGGGGAGTAAAAAAAAAAATCTAGGTAGCCCATCCCTGTTCGTGATGCTGGTTACGTCTGCTGGGAGCTCCAGTTCCACCTCTGTAGGATCACAAGCAGCCCACCCATTATGTAAACAGTACAGTACTAGAAGAACAGTCGTCTAGCTTGGTATAAGGCAATTTCCTCTCTGCCTTTCTTCCTCCAAAGGGCTGTGGCTGCCTCGTAGAGTGTCCGCTTTGCTTAAAGATGGTTTCTGGTTGGATCTGCAGGTACGGCTGGGAATGATGGCGTCAGTCTGAAAACCTGGGAGAGTGGCTAATATTCAAGGCAGGCAACGCCGATTGTTGGCAACACTGGCAATTAGATGTGCTGATGGTCTAACTCAGTATATATAGAGCTGCTTCTGATGTGCTACAGGCTTAGTGAAATGTTGGGAGGTACTGTACGCAGGGGGAGCGATGTGCTGTATGCAAATGCTCCTGCCCTTATACCAGCTGGCAAAGGGATCCGTACGCCCACTTACCCGAGTCCCTTATGCTCCGGCTTCTGTAGTTTATCTCTTTCCAATTAAGTATGTACAGATAGCTTCTTTTAAAAAGAGAGAGGGAGGGGAGAGAGAGAGAGAGAGAGAGAGAAGCAAGGCCTTGTGTATGAAATGATTGCATTTCCAATATGTCAAGAATTATGAGGCAGCCCGAGGAACGAGGCTGTTCAGGGACCAACGATGGAGCTAATTAGCTACTCGAACATTCACACCATGGTTTCCACTGCCACTCGTCCCTCACCTAATTGCACCCTCTGCCTGATCGGCGAGCTGTCGGGTTGTCTTTGTTAATTTGCAGATCTCACTTGGCACGGAGGGTTGCCACCCTCAAGTTTATTAAATGAAAACCTTATCTGTCGGCACAGATAATGCCAGAAATAATTAGTACTCACTGAGGTTTGTCGACATCCGTAAGTCCCCCCCCCCCCACCTCCTCTACCTGCCTCTGGTCCCCAGCCTGACTTCCACATGCAATGCTGGGATCACGGCTTCTTTTGGCAGTGTCTGAAAGAGGCGGCAGTAAACAGACTTCCTTTGCTTTGCTGGTAACACTGGCTTTTGCTGTAATCACACTGCGGGCAGAAAGCTGGCTTACATAAAGAATCCTTGTTTTCAAGACAACTCTGCCATTAGACAGGGTGAGGCAACAATGCCAGGCAGCAGATCTTGGGGTGTGTGGATGGCTTGTAAACTGGGATAGCCACACCCAAATTCTTTTGGAGTTTTTACAACCTTGCATGCTGCCTATAGTAGGTGTGGTTAGGAGGGACTTTTCTGTGCTGGGTTGATTGTCTGTCTGTCCAGCACTAACCAATCATTCCTCCTGACTTCTGAATTCAAAGAGAGTCCCGCTTCTCTGTTCTGTGCTTTTCCCTTCTGCTTCATCTATTGCAATCTGTTTGTTTGCTGTTGATCTCTTCACAACTGTAAGTAATGAAAAAAAATATTCTTTCTCCTACAAATGTCTCAGAGTGAGTTATGGAGACTTCATGTGTCAATTTAAAATAAAGGAGTGGATAGTCTGGGGAACTTGTAGCTATTCTCCTTTGTGAGTCTGTGTACTTCTGTTGTGCAGCACAAATTTTACCTGAAATTCAAAACTCTGCAGCAACATTTTGGTCACAAGCCATCAAGGTTTTCTTCCTGACAGCCTTTCCATTATTCTCCTTGGTTGGAGTAGAATTGGACCTGCCCTCCTGGCCCCTCCTGAAATCCTAAACTAACCTGCTGCACTCAGGTGTGGTGGAGATGGCTGCTGTTCTGTCCTTGGGTTGTGTGAATACAGGGAGAGAGCTTGGTGCCTGGTGAAGGCTAGAGACTCTGATGCCATAGGGGTGGTATATCTGCTCCACCTTTTACCTTAAACTTTGCGGGAGCTTTTCAAGTGCTGAACCTTACATCCTAGTCGGTCAGGTCTTTTTTAATCATAACTAAAACCCAGTGTGGATTGACCAATGGAGTCATCGGCCTCCATTGTTGTTGAAGACTCTCAAACTCTTCCAGAACAAGAACAGAAATGAAAAGAAACCTTCACTACCTGGATGAAAGCTCAAGACCGTGCCCTCTGCAAAACCCACAGAATGTCACCAGCGGCTTTTCCCTCTGTGATGCAAAGCACGAGGACACACAGAAATCACGAAAGGCCAGGCTGATTGATTAAAACAAGCACAAAGCAGTCCAATCAACATTTTTACTTTTTTATAGTCCTTGCAACACGACAGCAGTTTTAGTAGTTTTCAATTTTGCTCATCCACAGAAGTGTGCAAAGATCAAATTCACCAGCACACAAACCCTAAAAGTTCTCTCTATTGCAGCCAAGACAAAAATGTTTTGCTTCTTCTTAGTGTGTGAGGACAGACCCGATCATAATTTGCATGTGTATCCCTCATCAGTAGTACTGAATAAAGATTTCAACAGGGAGTACAGTCAGCTTCTGTATGTGTGGTGGGGGCGGAGACCTCATCATCATTTTGAGTACCATTTTCTGCCCTTCTCTCTCTGTCTGACACCTCTCTCTCCCTCTGGGTGGCTAAATGTGTCATCTTCTGCCCACTCCACTCATTCCCTCTGGTTCTCTCTCTCTCTCTCTCTGACATTCCTCTCTCCTCCTGTATAGGTGTCCTCTCCTTTTTTCGCCCTCTGTTTGCCTGTCTTTCATCCTCTCTTTCCCTCCCTCTCTCTGACACCCATCTCACTGTTTTCTCTCCTCTCTTTTCTCATTCTCTCTTCCTCTCTCCCTCTCTCCCCAAATCCTTTTCCATTCGCCAGTTTCTCTCTGTGGTCATCCCTTCCCCCCTCCCTCTTTCTGTGCCCCTCCCCATTCTCAGTCACTGTTTCCATCTTAAAGGACATTCACACTGGCATATAGATATGATATATAGATAACTGATTGCACAACTTGGATTGCAAAAAAAAAAAGTGCATATGTTTATTCTTCGTTCGAGCCACCCTTCCCCTTTAACAGCTGTTGCTCACCTTTCTGGCCCAGCGGTCGGGCATGCATTCTTTTTGGCCTGCTCCTTGTTTATCTAGGAGATAGCAGCCTCAGTGGCCTCTCCCATCATTGCTGCAGATTCCGAGGGAGGAGAGAGAAAGAGGAGGGAGAACAAGGGAAGGGAAGCAGGCAGGGAGGGAGAAAATGGAACAGCATCTACAGAGGGAGAGAGGAATGATGTAAAGAAAATAATAATTTCACTTCCCCTGACTCTCTGCCCATTATCAGGGGAAGAATTTAATTGACCTGAGGCCCTAATACTGGAGACCAGACCCCTTCTTTCTTGGATGCACCATCTCTTCTGCCTCTCACCCAGTGTGATCCTCCACCAGCTGTCAGGACTTGTCTTTTCCTCTGATCTCCAGGCAATGGGGTGGGTTGAATCTTCACACTCAGGATAAGGTGTGTGTTGCTGATTTTTAAACATCACACCACCACCACCAGTAGCTCTACATACTGATAGAAGGCAGGGAGAGCTGAAAGAGACTGCAGGGCCTCCGAAATAAGCAAATCACGATGGCTCACAGCAGCCCTGTTGTCTTCCCTAGGTGACATTTTAATAATCTCAGTGCTAAAATCTATGCCACCTCCGCCTTTGCCATTCAACACTCTGCTGTTTGCTGAGACGGCTCTGCAACTCTGCAAACTTTCTGGTGCTGAGCTGCCAAGTGTGTTGGAGGTAGCAGCTTGGGGAAGGGAGGGGAGGACGAGAAGGGCGGGGGGAAGGGAAAAATGCCACGATAATTGAAAATAAATGGGCCATTCTATGAAATCAATGTCCCCGGTGCAGCTTGCTTGCTGTGTGTTATCTATTTATTTGTTTTGATGGTTAACATATTGCAGAGATAGGAGGTGGCTGCCCACAAGAAACGAGATCTGGAAGAGCTGAATGACAAACAGACGGTGCTGTGAAGATTAGGTCGCCTTGCTTTAGGGGTTCCTTGAACAGTCTCCTTTCCTCCCCAGAAAGCAAACAACAGCATTAAGAATATTCTGTGTGGGCTGTGAGTGGAGGCAATTTAGGGGATCAGAGAAGATTTCCAGTCCTTCAACCATCACAGGAGTTCTAACTACAACTGTTCAATCGTCCCTTCATTCAGTTCAAGATCTGGATTTGGGCCTGATTCAGTTCAGACTGATATGGACCCCATCTGATCCAATTCAGCCCTGTATCTGAGTGGAAATTCAGAAAATCCAAATCTCCATACCACTAATTGATTTGCATTGGGAAATTAAATTTGCTGTAACTGGTTTGCACTTTCATAAGTATTCATGAGATCAGAGACCTGGTAACAAGCATGGGACTTTCATTTTCTTTTCTTCTTCCTTTTTTTGTTTGTTTGTTTGGGGGGTTTTTGGACTACGGTCCCCCAAAGTCTTCAGGAAATGCCCCAGCCAGAATTCTTTGGGCTTTAGCAAAAAATAAATAAATAAAAATAATAAAAATAAAAATAAAAATCAAAGTCTTCTCAGGTGTTTTGAATCACTTGCAGCTGAGGAATAAAGGCTCCATCAGACATGATGAATCTTCATGAAGATGGAAGAAGTGGCTGGGCAGGGTGAAGCTCTGTGGGAGCTGTAAGGCATTAGGGGTCTGATGGTCTCTCTACCCATGCTCTATATAGGGTTCCTTTTAGAGAAACTAATTATAAACTTCAACTTCTCCTCCTCCTCCTCCTTCTCCTCCTTCTTCTTCTCCTTTTCCTTCTTCTTCTTCTCCTCCTCCTCCTTCTTCATCTCCTTCTTCTCCTTCTCCTTCTCCGGCTTGATCCTGATGTTATGTGTGAAATGAAGGAAGAAGGCACACATTATAGTCAACACAAAACTATCGCCAAATGCCAGTAACATTCTTCAGAAACTGAGACTGAAATCCTGTTCAAGTTGGTGTGACATAAAGTCACACCTGCAATGAGTGTGACATTATACTCAAGCATTCAGCAGAGTAGAGTTTGATTGCGCAGTCTATCATGTGGTGCATGTCACAATGGTTGTATGAAACTCTTGTGGAAGTGCTTCATGGATATTACTCGTGCCCTGCTGAAATTTTTTTCTACTGCTTCAACAGCTTTGCACTGCGTCCTATGACTAGAGGATGCTGTTGAGATTATTGCCCAGCCCAGATTGCAGGCTAGATTTGGTAAAAGCGGAGGTAAAAGGATAAGTGCCACTACCTCACAATGGATTCTTGCACAATAAAAGGATCATTACTCTAACAAAACAAACAAACAAACAGAAATTAGCAAGGAAGGGGGAAAAAAGGATTAGGCCAGGCTGTTCAAAGTAACAAGAGAAAAGATTGGAAAGTGAAGAGGCTGAGGCTCAGACTAATGACGGCTATAAACATCCACCCAAACACCCACTGCAGGTTCTTCAGGGATCTGCTACTAACAGCTAAGAAAAAGCAAAATCACAAAAAGCTCCATGAAGGAGGAGAACATAAGACTTGCAGCGGCATCTTACCTCACAAACACAATGATATCCAACACTGTGACTGGAAAAGTCTGGCGAGGTTGGGTGCAAAAGGTCTCAATGGACAAAGGAGGGTGCCCCCTGTCCTCTCCCTATCAAACCACGCTGGCATTTTTCCAGTCGGGAACTCTCTTAAAGCATTTTAGAGACACACTGCCTTTATTGCAATATCCAAACGGTCGAATCAGTTCAAAGCCGGTCAAACCAATCCAGATCTATCTGGAAGTTGAGTCATGGCAACTAGACTTCTTTCTTGTTAGGATGAAATGTTTCACTGCTCATCCAAGCAGCTTCTTCAGTCTGAGGAGAGTCTCTGCCTTATTGTGTTTGTGGGTTTGAAGTGTACGGGTATGTGGTGTTTACCAAAAATCCTTTTGAGCTTTTCAGACACACCCACCATGTAAGGAATGACCAGGTTCTTCCGTCGGCTCTGGGTCTCAGACTGTTCCATTGTCCTGCTGGGTCAGGACATTGCCTCGTTAAAGGCCCAATTTGGCTGTCCACAGGCCTTAAGGGCTGTCTTCAGTTGTCCGTCTTCCTTCTTCTTGGATTCTGTGGAGGTGGGGATGTTTCTTGCTCTGTGGTTTAACATCCCGATGACCCATAGTTTGTGTTGCAATGGGTGATGAGAGTCAAACTGCAGGTATTGATCAGTGTGTGTTGGTTTTCTGTAGATTTCTATTCCTAAGCTGCCCTTGGATCCTATGGTGACTGCCACAGTCCAGGAAAGCCAGCCGGTTGTCTTTGGTGTCTTACCTGGTGAACTTAATATTTGGGTCCACTGTGTTTATGTGGTCTGTGAAAGCCTGTACTTCCTGAATCTTGATCTTCACCCAGATGCCGTCCACATACCTGAACCAATGGATCGGAGTCGTCCCCTGGAAGGTGTTTACTGCTTTCTTTTCCACTTCTTCCATGTATAAGTTGGCAACAATGGGCGACACCACGGAACCCATGGCACAGCCACAAACACACTAAGGCAGAGACTTGTCCACCCAAAAGACTGGACACCAAAACACAACAGGAGCAATATAGCATATGCGGTTGAATGCAAAGAGCACTACATTGGAGAAACCAAACAGCCACTAAACAGAAGATGGCCCAGCACAGGAGGGGCAACGGCTCAGAACCACAATCAGCAGTCTTCCTTCATTTGAAGGACAAAGGGCACTCATTTGATGACCAAGATGTACTCATTTTGGACCGAGAAGAGAGGTGGTTTGAGAGAGGGGTCAGGGAGGCCATACATGTGCATATAGAAAATCCCTCACTCAACAGGGGCGGAGGCCTTAGACACAATCTGTCTCCTATTTATCATGCTGCCCTTTCATCCGTCCCCAGAAGGATCAGGACCACACCCACCAGAAAGACCACTGCTAACGACTGTTAACGACCCATTACAATGGGTGGAGAAGGACTGCAGAAGTGGGATTTTCACTCACCCCCCATCCTTTGTCCCTCTAAGGAGCCTATTCAGACCAGGGGGAAGTGAAACCAATGTGGAGGATCTATCAAGGGTCTCCTACCAACTGTCCTCAGACTGAAGAAGCTATTTGGATGAGCAGCAAAACCTTTCAACCTAATAAGAAAGAAGTCCAGTTGCCATGACTCAACTTCCAGATAACCTCACTTGGAGGACTGAGAATCTTCACAGATGCAATCCAGATCTACTTGGGACCTGATTCAGGCTGGTGCCGTCTGCTTTGGCCTTGGTCCTGGTTGGTCCAAATTAGAATGATTTCATTTTGGACGGGATTCTTCGAAATCAGTTGCAGATGCCTTAGTTGTTAACTGTGGAAGAAGCCATACTCCTCCGTTCTGGTTCTACTTGACAGACAGACACTGAAATGTGACTCACCTGGGAGAAAGGCTTCAAGTGGAAGGCTTGGAAGCTGATCTAGGCCTAGCTCTACCCAAGCTTCCTGTTCCTTTTCCCAGTGCTAGCTGGGAGCTGTCCTTCTGAAGAAGAAGACAGGCCTTGCTAAGCCTCAAGGCCTTACAGATGAGGCCTTTCTTCCAGATGAGCCACATTTAGATGTCTGGAAGGTGTCTGTCTGAAATCCAAAAATTCTATCCCTGAAAAATACCCCCTTAGAAAAGGGGGTTGTCTCCTTAGAAAAAGACTCTTCCTCCCAGGCAGATTCATGGGCCACCTTTTTCTGCCAACCCTGCTCCAGGAAGAGGACAGTCGAGACCTAAAAGTGCCTCCTCTTCCCCAGCTTTAGGAGGAAGGAGGGACCGGACCGGCCCCTATTTCCCCGGCTCTGAACCGCCGCCACCCCCCCGAACCCCAGACCAGCCTTCCCTCCTGCTTGCATCAGTTCCTTTTTTTCATAGTTTTGAGTCAGTCTCTCTTTCTCATACACACACCCTCCCTCCCTCCCTCCCTCAATTTTCTACATATATTTAAACAAGCTTGATGAAACCACCCGGTTCCTCTCTTGCACCTTTCTTCCTGCCTTAATTGGAGCCTTCTCTCCTTTGCAGTCACGTCCTTTTTTCATGGTTTTAGGAAAGTCAGTCTCTCTCTCACATACACACACCCTCCCTCCCTCCCTTCCTAAATTTTCTACAATCTTACCTTTAAACAAGCTTGATGAAGCCACCCGTCCCTCTCTCGCACCTTTCTTCCTGCCTTAATTGGAGCTTTCCCTCCTCCTGCTTGCAGTCACCTCTGGCGGAAGCAGTCATTCACAAGCCGGATTGACTGCCCGGGGCTGTTCTACAGCTGTAACCAATCAAGCCGCCTTATCTCCGATCTCTAAAAGAACGGAGGATTTACAGGTTCCGCAACCAAGGAAGGAGGGAGAGGTGGCTTACAGTTTGAGGTTCGGCTGCAGGGGGTGGGGGCGGGGGTGGGGGTGAAGATACAAAAGCCGGACATTTTAAACTTTTTTCGCTTTGCCTGCCGGATGGAGGACATTAGCCTGAAAACGAGGACATGTCCTCCTTTTGCCGGACGTCTGGCAACCCTACCTACAGTCATCCAAGATCAATCAGCCTGGGCAAGAACAGCTGTGAGATATCTTTAAAACAAACAAACAACAACAAAAACCCAAACCCACAATGCATGGGTCTGACTGCTGTAACACTGCCACAGGGCACGGTAGCAATTTTACACTGCAGTTTGCTATGGAGTGCAGGTTTTATTTTAATTGCCCAGAACAATCTCCAAAACGATGCCATGTAAGCATTCTTGGACCCTGTGGGAGATGTAAATAATAGCAGCTGGGGCCTGTGGTTGTCTCATGCTAATTAGGGAACGGTAATGCTGGGAAAGGCTGCCAGGAGGGCTACTGGCTTATGCATCCATGCTGGAGATGCTCTTAAGTCCTCCCGGGAAGTACATCCCTTAAAGTCCTGAAGTGAGACTAAGGCAATCCAAATTCAAGTCCACACCAAGTGACTGAAGTCAAATTACTCTCCATAAACTGACCTACCTCACAGGGGTGTTGTGAGAGGGAATTGGCCTTTTTGACAGGTTGATCAGAAACATCCAAAGCATTGTTCCCTCTCTTTCTGTTGTTCAGACAGTAAACAATGCAGCTAAAACGTGCCACTCATGTTCAAAATGGGAGACGGACAGGCTTGGAGAATATCAGGGTACAGAAAGAAGGATGAAACATGTCCTTTAAGTGGGAGAGATGCAGAATGATGATATTGCTGATTGACTGAGAGAAGGGGCTATGTGGAGTGGCTGGAATCTCAGACAGCTGAATTCGACGCTGCAACATTTTGGTGCAGGTCTCATGGGTTTCTATGCAATTCTCATGTGCTCAGACCATCCAGTGTTTCAGCCCCATTATCCTATCCTGGCAACCTCAATCCACCCCTGAAAGATCCTGTCTCTGGAGATTACCCTGGGCTTAATTGGCCCACAGAATGCAGCTCAGCGTGACTTATGAAAATGGCACCTAATCTGTCCAGATTAGTTCTGCTTAGTGGAGCAACTGACACATCAAACTGCATCACTGGCTAAAAAGTGTAACATTTTACAGCGCTGTTTGTTAGGGAGTGGGGGAGAGAGAGACACACAGGGGGAGGTGCACTGGATTTCATGGGGCAGATCAAGGAAGAGACCCCATGGTCTTGAAAATCTCGTGGTTCTGATGGATTCATCTACAAGACGCATTCCCAGGAGAGTGAAATCCTGCTCCTTGAAGCATTCTGCATTGTTTATAAACCACACAGGGGGTAACACCTTGATCAGGCCAACCAAAAAGAAGGCAAGCTTTCAAGATCACTGATCTCTATCTGGAAAAATGTTATAAACCTGAGCAAGGGAGAGAAAAGGTGGCGGGGGGGGGGGGGGAAGAAACGTGCCCATATCTCTTTGTCATCTGTGTAGTGTCTTGAGAGGAGGAAGGCTATGCGTGCAATCAACCTCTCTGGATGGTGGTAGCAGCAGCTTCAAGAGAAGGTAGAGAGGCGACGGGGGGCAGGGATGGGCATCATGTTCTGCTGAAGCAAAATGAATCACTGAGGGGGGAAAGTTCAGCACTTTGTTTCGTTTCAGCAAAACAGGATCCACGAACTGAATCATGAACCGAACCACGAACCAGCCCAGTCTGTGCTTTTTTTCTGGTTCATGGTTGAGTTCGTGCCCATCTCTACTAGAAAAGTTTGGACCTCCATCTTAGACAATACAAGTTGCCAGAGTTACTTAGAGGTGCAACGGGCCGTCAAGAAGAAGAGAAGTTTGATAACTGAAGGTTTCCAATGATTGTGTAATTCAGTGGCAGAACTATGGGTAGTCATGTCAAGCAATTGCAGCAGAAACAACATTAACCATCTTCCTGTTTGAATTAGTTGCATAGAGAATGATCAGGGGAAGGAATGGAACTCATCGGTGAGCTGCCAGCATGCATCCAGTCCCTTTCGGCCAGATCGGCTTCCATGCGTGCCATAACATGCATGCAAATTTGAACAAGACCCTTGTGGCGACCGCCCACGGCACTCATGTCATTCATATTCATGGGCTGATTTGCATGAACCTATGAGAGGGCTGGAGAGGCGGAGTCAGCAGCTCATGAGGCTTGGTGGGAGAAGGAGGAGTTTTAGAATCATAGAATAATGGAATCGGAAGGGGGCCTCTAAGGCCATCAAACCCAACCCCCTGCTCAATGCAGGAAACCAAATCAAAACAGATTGGACAGGTGGTTGTCCAATTTTCTCTTGAATGCCTCCAGCGCTGGAGCGCTCACCACCTCCCGAGGTAATTGGTTCCTTTGTTGTACTGCTCTAACAGTTAAGAAGTTTTTCCTCATATTTAGCCTAAATCTGGCTTCCTGTAGCCTAAGTCCATTATTGTGTGTCCTGCACTCTGGAATGATCGAGAACAGATCCTGCCCCTCCTCTGTATGAGCACCTTTCAAGTATTTGACGAGTGCCATCATTTCTCTTTAACTTTTATTTTATCTATTCATGCATTAAATTATTGCTTTTTATTGTTTTTATTGTATTACATTGTAAACCATCCAGAAACGTGCCTTGCACTAACAGGGCAGTATATAAGATGGATGGAAGGATGGAAGGGTTGCTCTAAAGGAGATCGCTCCCAGAAAAGTGACCTTTTCTACTGCAATCAAAAGCTGTCCTTTTTTCTTATTCTTATAAGGTGTCAAAAGAGCCCTTCTTGTTTAAATCAGTGTTTCAGTAATAATGTTCTTCCCCCATTACAAAGCAGCAGCGTAAGAAATGAAGCACTTTTATTACCAGCTGAAACGGCTTCACTCCTTTCAAATTGTTCTTCATGTCCGCGTCTCTTCTGCTTCATCTTTCCTCTTTCTTTTTTTTCCCCCAGAGATGAAACCCAGCGCTGAAAGCTGCTTCCGAGACTCCCTGCTGCCTTAAATTAAAAACGGGAGCTGTGGGCACTCTGCCGTTCTGGACGGTGCTGTGAAACGGTGGATGGAGGATCAACGGTGCGGTGCTAGGTTTTGGAACGCAGCTGCTCATCACGACACACATACACGCTTGCCGGGCCCCCCAAGGAGAACCCCAGAACTGAGGCTGCTGTAACGGTCTGATGGTTCTAGAATTCTTCCTCCCTTAAAAAAGAGTGGGTCTTTTTTAAAAGTGATGTCGGGGAGGGGACAGTGTGGCTTTCCAGCTGTCAGTGGCTTCTAGAAGCTCCAGCAAGCTTAGCAGCTGGTGACAAACACTGGGAAATGTAGCCCTGCAACATCTGGAGATCTCCATTTTGCCCATTCCTGACCTTATGGGTAGAGATGGGCACGAACCGGAAAAAATGATGAATCGGGGTGGTTCGTGGTTTGTCGCCACCCACAAACCCCGAAGAAACAAACCAGTTAGTGGTGGGTTGGTTTTTTCTGGTTTGTTCCTGGGGGAGAGGGGAACCTAACGCTTCCACCCCCTCTGGTGTGTGCATGCACAGAGACAGCCTGGCTCCCAGGAGGGAAGCGGTGTCGCTGCCTCTAAAGATGGTGGCAGCGGAGGACAAAGAGGAGGAGGAGGCAGGACCATGTAGGGAGGCAATGGGGGGGGCGCAGAAGGAAGGGGCGGGGCATCCATTTTGCCAAAATCAAGGCGCCAAACCGAAAAAAAGTCCAGCACTTCTTTTTGTTTTGGCAAAACGAGATCCCCAAAACCGAATCACGAACCGAACCACGAACCAGCCCAGTTCGTGGATATTTTGGGTTTGTAGTTCGGTTCATGTCCATCTCCACTGATGGGTCTTAAGACTAAGATACTCTCATGTCCTTTGCATCACGGCTGAGAGTTTGGGCACATAGAGGCAAAGGCACCTGGTTCAGTACTATTCCCTTCATTTATTTATCCCACTGAGCAGACCACACAAGCCTGGATTTCCTGAGATCAGTGCCTTCCCCTCTGCTTCTGTGCGTCTTTGATCTCTCCAAGCAGTTTGTAACATTCTGAACCAGTTTTTGTTTTGAGGGTGAAGCTAACTCTGCTGAGATGCTGATGATTAGTGCTACAGCACTTTCTATGCAGAGTTCTTTTCGGTAGTCAGAGGCTCTTAAGGGTGCAGCTACAGAGGAGGAAAAATGTGAAGTGGTCCACTGTGAAGTCACACCTGAGAAATCAGGTTTCCCCAGGTGAAGTCACTTTCATGGATCACACAGAAGTCAGCAGAGAGAGCAGAGGAACTTTTCAATCTGAAATCATTAGCACATTGTTAAGGTGGCTCTACTGCATCTGTTCAGATTTGCAGGAAGCACAGCTATTGGAGAGCTACCTTAACCTGCAAAGACTGGCTGCCAATTTCCTCCTCTCTGCCAATTTCTCCCTTGCTCCTTTTCCCCCCCTTTGGTCTCCAACTACTCTGGAGACACCAGTAGTGTCTCTAGGTCACTAGCAGTGTCCCTCAAGCCTTCAAAAATATCTATCTAAGCAATTTGGAGACAAAGGGGTACTTGGTTGAGGGAACTCACACCCCAACCATTGTTTCATCTCTCCATCTTGAACTAGGAAGTTGGGAGAGCCAGCTTTGGGTCACCCATTGCATCAGCCCAAGTGATCACACTAGCTGAACCAATGTGAATGCATTCAGTTCTTTAAAAAGTAGAAGCCCTAGTGGCAGAGAGAAAAAATATGGATTGGAAGAGAAAAGCCTGGGCTGATTTACACCTTTCGGCTGGAGGCCTTTAATTAACCCCATAACTGGCTTTAAAAATGGGGGAAATCCTCAAGACGTAAAGCTGTAGCGAGGAAGGAATTTGTAAGGATTTCTCTCCTGGGAAGCCTAAAAAAAACATTTTTTAAAGGAATCTGGGTTTTGAAGAACAGAGTACATACTAAAATCAGTAAGGCCCAGTCCTTTTTAGAATGGACTGTGGTCATTTAGTGATGTACCTTTACTCTTCCTGGCAAGCCCTGAAATAATCTGGAACAATATATTTTTGCTGAGAGAATCCACCCCTTCTGTCAACGCCTCTCAGGATGCTGCCTGGGACCTCATGAAATTAGGATGCCTCTTTGGGCCTCCAGAAAGGAAGACAAATCTCAGGATCTTGGAGGAGGGGAAAAAAAGTTTTTATTGTGTGTGGTGCCTCAGAGTTGTGGTGCCTCAGAGGTTCCACTTCTTCTCACTTCTTCTCTGCAGGAAACAAGGCCTCACTGGCACAGCACAAAGATGTTCTCCATAATTACATGTTGCCTTGACATTAGATGTCCTGGCTTCACGACTAGTGGTGTATCACTGCCAGAGCACACAGGGACAAAGTTCTGGGACTCTATGATTGGCAGGGGCTATGATATCATCTGCCATCTCCCTTAGGCTTCCCTGTTTCCTCTGAGTTTAACTGTGATCTTCACAATTACTGGGAGAGAAATGGATTTTCCCCAGGATCAGTATGTTTTAGCAACTACCTCCATCATATGAAAAGTTTTTGAACGTGGTTTAGACTTCAGTGGGCAATTAAGATCCATTAACTTTACAAAATACCCGTTCCTTATTTGTTCTTTGGAACCCATTCAGCTGCCTGCATTTTTGGACTCTCCTTGAAGGGAGATTGCTCTAAGAGATGTCATGATGACCCTTGCACTTCCATGACGCTCCTGAAAACGATACCAGGCACAGAGTGATGTGTTGAAAGTGGTGAAAATATTGAAGGAGGGGGCTGGCAAGCAGTTTCCTCCGGATTCTGCAGTTGCAGCTTCCTGCACTGAGCAGGGGGCTGGACTGGATAAGCTTTGGGATGGCTTCCAGATCCCTAAACCTGAACTAAAACTGCTGTACACCGCACCATTTGGTTACAGGGCCCTGCTTATTTGTTTCCCCGCCTGTCTATAGCTGCAGGAGTTCAAAACATCTGGCATAAGCTCAGTAGATCAAAACATCTGGCATAAGCTGCAGACCCAGTGCTTGGGCATTCCCCGTATGAATCTGAGATTTAAATAGTCTATTCCCTCCTTTGTCAATAAACAAGAAGTCGAATCAATTGCATGCCACGGGCCCTGATAGGGATCTCCGACGCCTGAGAAAATCTTGTGTTCTTCCCTCTGCTTATTTCCTCTTACTTGTTTCCTCTCCCCCTCCGTCTCCCCCCCCCCCCCCCGTCTGCAGCGCTGGCTTTCAGAAGAATTAAACAAAAATGCATTTCAGGTTCATTCCTATGTCAGATCAAATCAATAAATAAAATATGGACATTTCGGGGACAGTATTTTGATTTGGGTAACTTTGCCTCGACGTCCTACTTGTCAGATCAGATCTTGACAAGTTATTACTTTGGCTTGTTTCTCCCAGAATTCTTCCATCTGCATACCATGCTAAGTGGGGGATTCTGGGAGTTGTTGTCCAAAAGGGTAAAGGTCTTCTGGGTTCTACATCATATCCAAAACCCTCTCGCCATCTTTGGCAGGAAAATTGTAATAATGAGAGATAACGTGAGAGCAGTTTACTCTCTTGCGACTCCTTAAACATGCCCCTGGAGGCAGCTGCTTTGCTCTGCCCAACTATAGGGCTGGCCCAGGCAAAGAGAGAGATAGCAGTCTTCAATCCTGGCTCACATAAAGCAGCCAGAAAGGAGAACTTTATTGTTTGTGAATTCTGTTGTGGGCTGCCCTGAGCAGACGGTGGCATGACATTTACGCAGTTATCCACCCTTTTTCGCACTTGCCATATGTTCTTCTGACACAATTCTCACCTTTAAAAACCTATCAAGATGTTTTTGAGAAAAAGATTGGAGAAGGTGGTTGGAAAACACAGAAAGGTTTCAAGGCTAAGCACTGTTTTCTAAAGCTCCCCCCCCCCCTTTTTTATGTTCCAGTCTCTGGGGTGGGAAAATTGCACGATTGAAGCCATGTCTGGAGGCACCCCCAGTTTCATAGCAGCGGGGTGAATCAGGAGGTCTACCGGCCATTTAAGGATCCCTAAGGCTGCTTTTGCAACCCCCCAAGGTCCTAAAAACGATGTCACCTAATTTTGTTGCACAACACCAAATTTGCGAGAAATGGGGAAACCTTATTTAAAGAAAGCTCTTCTTCAAATCAAGGGACGTGGTGGTGCTGCGGGTTAAACCGCAGAAGCCTCTGTGCTGCAAGGTCAGAAGACCAGCCGTCGTAAGATCGAATCCACGCGACGGAGTGAGCTCCCGTCGCTTGTCCCAGCTCCTGCCAACCTAGCAGTTCGAAAGCATGTAAATGCGAGCAGATAAATAGGTACCACCTCAGTGGGAAGGTCACGGCGTTCTGTGTCTAGTTGCGCTGGCCACGTGACCACGGAAACTGTCTTCGGACAAACGCTGGCTCTACAGCTTGGAAACGGGGATGAGCACCGCGCCCTAGAGTCGGACACGACTGGACTAAATGTCAAGGGGAACCTTTACCTTTACCTTCTTCAAAAGGTCAAGAAATCTGGTGAACATCTGAGAGCAAATAAAGAAAATCTATTTCTAATGATGTTAGCCACCTTGGGTCCTTTTTTAGGAGAAAGGCGGTGTAAAAATACTTTAAATAAATATTTATAAATTGTATTTATTTATTTTGTTCGACACCGCTCAGAGAAGCGATTTTGCTCAATGGCTAGTATAAAAATTGAATGAATAAATGAATGAATTTAATTTAATTTAAGCAAACGCTTGCTTTAAATGGCTCAGTCTAAAGGCTCCTGCCCCAGTTTTTGTGGGAAATTCTGACAGTGCATTTAAAGCAAGTGAAGTGCCATCCAAATAATATTTGCTTTAAATAGCTCCTTGTCCCAGAGATTTCTAGTGCAAAAGTAACTTTTCTAAGATCTAATATTGTTCCATAGCCTTCACTTTCCTAAATGCAGGGAGCAGGGATAAATTAAGAAATGCTAAGTCCCAAATCTTGAGGGAGAAAAATATATATACTCTCTCTCTCTCTCTCTCTGTCTTTGAGATTATAGGTCCCATAATTCCATAGCCAGCCACTCTTATGTGAGTTGGGGAGCTCTAGATACTGTAGTCCTAAAGAGCCAGATCAAGCTAAGTCAAGTTTAAGGGGTCTTGCAACATCTGAGATGTTGAAGGAGTGGTTTACTATTGCCAACCCATGGTGAATTTTCATGGCCAAGGAGCAACTTGAACCCAGGTCTCCTGAGTCTTAATCTGACACTTCAACCACTAGACCCCACTGGATTAATTATTTAGATTTAGAGGCCCTTTAAAATATGAAGCCCTGAGCATTTGTTTGTTTAGTTTGTGTATTAATTTGACACTGGGTGAGGAATACTGAAGCCCAAACAATTTATTTTCAGAGCAGACAGACAGCACTGGAGAGATATGTCGTCTTTATAGTATTTTCTTCATTTTCAGTTAGACAAGCAGAACACAGGGAAGGCGAGGAGTGTGGGGGAGAATTCTGTTTTGTCTGCAGCTTCATTCACACTTCCTGGATTAATCTGTCAGCAACGCGACTACCTTGCATGTCAAGTTGGTTGTAATCTACAAATTAACCATGATAAGCCAAACATTATCACTACATGAACATGCATGCCCAGGGGGGCCTCGGGAAGAAAATCTAGTGATGTTGATTCACTGTGTCCTTCGGAAGCAGGGGTGGACAGCACAACAATTTTTTACAAATTACTTTTTCACAATAAACCAGGTGTTTTGGGAGTGTGTGTCTTGTTTTAGAGGGGAACAATGCTTCCCAGAAGCCTCCAAAAGCATCATTCTTGATAAAAAATAAGGTACATGCTCATTGACTGCCTTGTTTTAAGGCAACAACATGCTTTGGGCAAACTGAAAGTGAGGTTTTGTACTTTCTGGTTGTCACTATATCACTGATTTTGTACCTGATGAGAGGAGAGAGTGCAACAATTGCAGGGGCCTACGAGTCGGACACGACTAAACGACTAAACAACAACAACAACGACAGCCAGGGAGATTACTCGCCCCTGCTTTAGTATTTCCCTACGACTGCAAAGCTAAGACAAGACATCTAGCTGTCCTACATATAAGATGTTAACGCCTTTCAACGGAAAATCACAAGTCTTCAAACATCTTCCCTTCAACACTTCCAGGTATAAAAGGAAGATGTACTCGATTCTAGGTTTACAGAAATATCACAGGCAAGGACAAAATGGGTTTGTTGTTGTTATAAGCCATCAAGTCACCTTTGATTTAAGATGAACCTATGAATGGGTGATTTCCAAAATGTCCTCTCATTAACAGCCCTGCTCAGCTCTTGTGAACCCAAGGCTGTGGCTTCCTTTATAGAGTCAGTCCATCTCATATTTGTTCTTCCTCTTTCCCTGCTGCTTTCAACTTCCTCCCAGCGTTAGTTTCTTTTTCAGTGAGTCTTGGCTTTTTATGATGTGTCCAGCCTCTATTTCATCATTTTTGAAACTTTAGGGACTTCAGGCTTGATTTGCTCCAGGACCCACTTGTTTTGTGTTTCTGGCTGTCCAGGGTATCTGCACAGCGATCCTCCAGCACCACATTTCAAATGAATCAATTTTTTCCCCTGTCACCTTTCTTAACTGTCCAGTTTTCACACCCATGCCTGGTGATTGTAAATACAAGAGTGTGGATGATCTTGGTCTTGTTCTCCCGGGACACATCCTTACACTTGCTGATCCTTTCTAATTCTTTCACTCCTGCCTTTCTGAGTCTCTTTTCTTCTGATTTCCTGACTGGACTCTCCATTTGGATTGATGGTTGAACCAAAGTATACAAAATCCTGAAAAGCTTTGATTTCTTCATTCTCAACATTAAAGTAATCCTGAAAAACCTACGATGAGACAAAATGGTTAGTGCCTTCAATTCACAGAAGATGAGAACAATCAGTTCTATTCTCCTTTGGGAAAAGGTGATCAAAGTGGTCACCCTGTATCCCCATTGTCTCTGATCCACTGCACTTCAGAATCCCCCAAACTTAGCCAAGATAACACGTTGAAGAGCTGACCTGTTGGGCTCGGCAAGCTTTAGCTCTCCAGATGTTGTTGGACTGCAAATCCCATCATCCTTCTCTGTTGCCTGGACTGAGGAGGACTGAAGAGAGATTCAGCTCAACAACTTCTGCAGGACCACGGCCCACTCCTGGCCCATGTGCTCTGGGGAGAATCAAGGATAATGGGTTCATAGTGGATGTACACACAGTGAGACGTGCCCTTGTTGAACTCACCGGGCATACAGGGTTCTGACATATTGAAAATGGCCCTTAAATTATCAGATCTCCCATCCCTGGTATCAGCTACAGCTCCTGTAACACTTGCATCTGCCTTTTGTAATGTTTGCATATTTATTTTATGAAACATTAAGGGAAAGGTGATTCTTAATATATCCATAATGGATTTATTAACAGCTTGTAATAGCTGATGCATAATTCTGTGCTCAAGAATTTATTGGGCAAATCTTCTGGCTCTGTATTAAAAACACAACTCATAAATGCCTCTCAGAGCATGGTCTATTGAGTTAGGCTGCAGAAGGAGATAATTATCATTGGAGGCAGGAATGAAGGGGGGGGGAACTCACCCACACTCCACCTCATATAACATTGATTTCCTTGGCTGTTTAGAGATCATGGGGTAACCTCAATTTTATATAAAAGGCCCCCAGGTTCAATTTGTGTGTGTGTGTGTTTTTCTACCTAATCTTATAGGCTTTATGAATGCTAGCCTGGGGTCAGCGTGGGATTGGGCAGAAGGAAGGAGCCAACATCTGACTCAACCGTCCATCTGCATTTCTGCAAAACGTATTTGCATCTTCTGCAGTGAATTTCCATTTGTTGGAACTATGAGGTCACGCGTGAACACATATGCTAAGCTTCCGGGAGCCATTATTTTGGTCCCGTACACTCACATGGGCCCTCACCAAGATCCTTTGAGTGAAGCCAGAACTGATTGGAAGTGATTAGTCCAGTGGTTCCCAGCCTTGGGCCCCCAGCTGTTCTTGGACTCAAACTCCCAGAAGCCTTCACCACTAGCTGTGCTGGCCAGGATTTCTAGGAGTGGTAGGCCAAGAACATCTGGCGACCCAAGGTTGGGAACCATGGATTAGTCCACTTCCACTCTGGAGGAGGGGAAACTTCAGTGTTTTTGAGAGAGTGTGGGTGGGTATCTTTTTTTGTTCATACTTTGTTCATTTGCTAAAAGAAACTGTGGGGGCACACCTCGTTTTAGAGGAGAATCGCACACCTGGAACCACGTTTCTTCACTTTTGAAAGGAAGAATTGGAAAAAGTAGTGGAAATAATGGCCACAGAAATATGCCACCCCCTCTGGCCAGTGGGATAGATGGATCTCTCGGTTTTTGACTCACCGACTTCCTCCTTTTTCTCATTACAGGAATATTCATAGGATTGACCTTTCCTGTTTTCACATCAGTTTGTGACTCTCTTTTTAAAAAGTCGTACCCATTTGAAGGCTTTGTCTTGTCTTTGGTTCCAGGGAACTGAACAGTTCCCCCCTCGGGAGGATTTCCAGTTATCTGGCTTCTGGTCCGTGCCTGCAATAACATTTATACGCTGAAAAATCCGGCAGGATTCCACTGGGCCCCCTCCCACAATCATTTCCCTAAAGTCCCTGCAAGCTGCCACCCACCTTCTCTCTGCCTGTCATTTAGACTTTTCCCATCTGAACAACTCTGTCTTTAATTGCTAATCAGATGCTGCAATCAGTGTTAGCTTCTATGCTCTGCTTCTCCCCCATTTGGGGTGAGCTAGCTTTTGGAGGCTCAAGGTGACTCCGCTGGGAATTAAGAGACTTTTGAAACAGACATGATAATCAGACAAAATTCATTAAGCGAGCAGGAGCTTTGGTTTGCAAATTTAGACTGATGGGAGGGTTACCGTTGGCACACTGGTTGCTATTTTGAAAGGTGCTTCTACTTGAATGTCATCTCAGTGAAAGCGGCCATCAAATGTTTCCCTACCACAATGTTTCCAGGGTTAAGTGACCTCCAGATGACCAGGAGAGAAGTTGCACAAGGCGATCAGCATCAACAACATACAAAGGGGTGGATTAAACAAAGCCATTATATTGATGGCAATGTGTGAGTTGAGTGGGAGGTTATGGCTGAGAGACTGCACAGCACGGGCACCTGGGTTGGTAGCATGAGGCAGTAGACATGGGATTTTTGGGGTGTTAGCCCAGCCAAAAGGCACCTGAATGAGGCGAGCGCCCAGTGCATGGGCGCAGGAAAATGCTGGTGCCCAAGATGGCAGCACCATTGAAAAGTTGTTGCTGCGGCAACACCTTTTGATCCACCTGAGTCTCCCACTCTTCTGGGTGTGGTAATGGCAGCACCATGAAGGGAGGGGCCCCCGAAGGGGGGGGATGCCTCCAGGACCCACCTGGGCCATGGAGGAGGAAGACAAGAGGGGCAAAAAAATTGAGGGAGGAGAACTGGGGAAGGGATGGGGCACAGGGTGAGGTCCATGGGGGGGCACGTTTATTTGGGCTTGAGGGGAGGAGCTCTTCACTGAGGGGGCTTTTGTGGGGAGCAGACATGAAGGGAGGGTTGTTCTTACCCCTAAAAAAGTAAATTAAACTCAACGTGTATTGGCTTTTTTCCCTTCTCAACTTTTATCTGGTAGAGGCAGATTTACATTCCCCCCCAATAATGTATTATTACATTAATATTAATATATTAGGTCAGATTATTTATTTATTTATTTATTTATTTATTTATTTATTTATTTATTTATTTATTTATTTATTTATTTATATCCCATCTTTCTCTTTAAAAAAGACCCAAGCAGCTTACATCATTAAAAAATAGTATTTATGGCTAACAATAGTAAGTATACAAATACTCAAGAGGATCAAACAAACATAAACAACACCAGAACACATTCAAAGCAGTAGGGCACAACAATCTACTTAAAAACCCTACTAAGGCAGTGAGTTTACTCAGGGAGAGTTTGCATGAAGAGAAAAGTTTTCGCCTGCTTGCAGAAGGACAGCAGAGATGGGGCCAGGCTGGCCTCCAGTGGGAGGGAGTTCCAAAGTCTGGGAGCAGCCACAGAGAAGGCCCTCTCCTATATCCCCATCAGATGTACCTGTGAAGGTGGTGGGACTGAAAGTCCTCTTCTGCTGATCTTAACTGTTAGAGCAGTACGACAATGGAACTAATTACCTCAGGAGGCGGTGAGTGCTCCAACACTGAAGGCATTCAAGAGAAAAGCAGACATCCATCTGTCAGATCTGCTTTGAACTGGATTCCTACACTGAGCAGGGAGTTGGACCCTATGGCCTTATAGGCCCCTTCCAACCCCGTTATTCTATGATTCTGTGATCTTAACACTCGAGGAGGCTCCTAAAGGGAGATGCAGTCCTTGAGATAATTTGGGTGCATGCCATTTAGGGCTTAATAATTTAGAACTAACCCTTTGAATTCTGCCTAGAAGCAGATTGGTTGCCAGTGGAGCTGATGTAACAAGGGGTTTGTGCGATTCCTGTAACCAGCCACAGTCAGTCATCTTGCAACTGTGTTTTTGACCTGCCGACATTTCTGAACACTTTCCAGAGGCAGCCCTATGTAGAGGGCATTACAGCAATCCAGCCGGGATGTGACAAAGGCATGTGTCACGGTGGCCAGATCAGATTTCTCCAGGAACAGGAACAGTTTTAATTGTGCAAATGCACTCCTGGCCCCCATCAAGACCTGGGCATCCAGATTCAGAGAAAAATTCAGGAGCAGCCCCAAGCTTTGCACCAGAGTTTTCAGGGGGAGTGTAACCCCATCAAACAAAGGCTGCATCTCTATTCCTTGATCTGCCTTTCGGCTGACTAGGAGCACCTCTGTCTTGTCTGGATTATGTTTTAGTTTGTTCACCCTCATCCAGGCCATTACTGACACCAGACACGGATCTAAAGCCAAAACAGCCTCCTCAGATTTAGACAGATAGTGTTGTGTGTCATTCGCATACTGATGACACTGAACCCCAAAACTCTGGACAACCTCTCCCAGCAGTTTCATATAGATATTAAATAATATAGGAGACAGAAGAGAATCCTGAGGGTCCCCACAGGCCAATGGCCAGGTTGTCTAACAGGATTCCTTGAAAAATCTATTTTTAATGTGTTTTCTTTACTCCATTAAAATACCTTCTTATACAAATGTGGTGGTGGTGGGTTGCGGGTTACTTCGCTATTATAAAAGGGGGCTGTGACTCATAAAAGGTTGAGAAACACAGCTATCTCGCCGTATTTCTTGCTTTCAGCTGAGAAATAAGGGCTTCTCTTGGGCTTGATGAAGTTGGAGGAAGTGGCTGGGCAGGGCTACTTTCCATGGGAACTGCAAGGCATGATGAGTCTGGTAGACCTCCTGCCAATTATGCTCCATATAGAGTGCCTCTCAGGAAACTACCCGACCCATAACGCCTTGCACTTCTGAGAGATCTTAGCCCGGCCTAGCCCCTTCCTCCCATCTTCATCATGTCTGAGAGAAAGCCACTTATTCTCAGCTGAAAGGGACTACAGGCATTTGAAAGGACTGGCGGCAGGGGTCAACTGAAGCCGCCAGAAGTCTGGCTGAGAGAATTTCTTTAGACTTCTAGGGGCTGTAATTTTTTAAAAAATACAAAAATCCCATGCATATTAGCAACATGTCAAAGCCCATATTGAACGAAGGAGAGCACTCCCAAACCCTGAGGTCTCTCTGGGACTACTGCTTCATTTCCTTATGGTTCTTACCTATTCTCCCGGTGCTTCCAAATGAACCAGATTTGGGAGAATGGGAAAGATTTATTATCACACACGCTAGCCTCCCCTTCTCTTTTTCTTCTTATTGCCGATGATGCTAATTGAACCAAGAATATTTCAGAGTATTCCGGTTGGGAACGCATTTATATCTTTGGCAAAACTGCAGAAGCTCAGCCTCCACATGTTTACCTGTGTTCTTATTGAGCTGCCCGCGTCATGAAGAGATTAGATAGAAATTAATTTTAGCTCTAAGGAAATCTTTGAATGAGAAAATTGGATGCTGTATTCTGTACATAAGTAAATATCAGACTAAGCTTTTTAATACACTTGTTTGTTTGTTTGCCTTTGGAAAATTCCAGGAGGTTGTGGCTGGAGAAATATTGATTTAATTTAGGGCAGCTCTTCTAATTAATCTTATTTATTTGTGTTATTTATATGCCGCCTTTCTCCCCATAGGGCACCCAAGGTGGCTCACTGCCGATTAAACCTATACAATTTTGCAGTCCCAGAAATTTGAACATCATCAAAATAAAAGTCACTTGGGAAAAAAAGAAGAAGCATACTCCTAGAAGCCTTCTGGAAGGATGATCCCTCATTTTGAACATGTCACCTCTCTCTCTCCACACACCACACACCACACACCACACACACACACACCCCTTTATGCAAATAAAATGGATTTAGAGAACGAGATGTTTATCTCTGTCCCTACCTGGTTTTATTTTTGAAGCAGAAGATGGGCAGGGATGACTTTTGTAAGGAAATTACCTTTGCACCTACTGAAGTTGTTCATCTCTGATTTATATGCTGGAAAGCTGGTGGGAATAGCTCAGTGAGCTGGCTATCTGGCTGTGGAGCCAGAGGTTGGGAGTTTGAATCCCCACTGTGCCTCCTAGGAGAAGACCCAGCCTGTGTGGCCTTGCACAGTCCCAGAAGTGCCCTCCTCAGAAGGAAGTGGTAAACCACTTCTGAATGCTCTCTACCTGGAGAACCCTGAAAAGGGTCGCCATAAGTTAGAATTGACTTGACGGCACATGGTCTTTATGTTATTAACTGGTAGGATAGCTCAGTACATTGAGTTCCTGGGAGCTGGAAGTTCATTTCCCCCTGTGCCTTCCAAGAGAAAAGTCAACTTATGTAGCTCTGGGCAAGCTGCATAGTCTCCGAATAGCCTTAGAAAAACGGAATTGCGAACCACTTCTGACTACTTTGTACCTAGAAAACTCTGGAAATAGTCACCATAAGTCAGAATTGACTTGACAGCATATACTGTAAGTAGGACTAAGAAAGACTCCTACCTAAAACCTTGTTGCTGGTCAGTTGCCAGAATTCTGTCGCTTATTTAGGCTTCCCTAAAGGGAATCATGTGAAATCTTGGTAGCAAATTGCTCCTAATTAAAGAGGTGTTGAGTGTATTTCTCAGTGCACAACTAATTATGTGATCAAATGCATGCCAAAGACTGCAGCCAGCACCTCGTTAATGACTTTTGCCACAAAGACTTACACAAATTTACCCACAAATGTATAAATCATCACTAGGATTTTGACCAGTGGTAATCATCCTGGCTGAGTGCTCACTGGAAGGACAGATCCTGAAGCTGAGGCTCCAATACTTTGGCCATCTCATGAGAAGAGAAGACTCCCTGGAAAAGACCCTGATGTTGGGAAAGTGTGAGGGCAAGAGGAGAAGGGGACGACAGGGGACGAGATGGTTGGACAGTGTCATCGAAGCTACCAACATGAATTTGACCCAACTCCGGGAGGCAGTGGAAGACAGGAGGGCCTGGCGTGCTCTGGTCCATGGGGTCACGAAGAGTCGGACACGACTTAACGACTAAAGAACAACAACAACAATCATCCTGGCCCAGATGTACCAAGAGTCTGATTGAATATAAGGCTGCTTTGGATGTTCCTGCGTCAGGCTGTGGAGGAAACCGGAAGCACCTTGCCTGAACACCCACCCACACACCTGAACGGACACTCAGTACATTTCGTGGCTGAATGAAGAGCTGGGTGTCCCGAAGTCCAAAATTCTCTCTGCTACCCTGGCTGCCTGGAGCAAACCGACACCAGACAAATGCAAAGGCACATCCCTCGGCAGCTTTCCCTTGCTGGGTTGACAGAGGGATAATGCTCATCAGGAGACAGTCTGAGGTCACCCAAAGATTTATCCTGAGTCTCCGATGCATGGGAAGATCTAGGAGAGCTGGACTGTGTTTTCTTGTGGAATTCTTCTCCTCTTCTTTTGTTCCAGTAACTGAAGATGTTTAAAGGGGGATCAGAAATATGCTCTGATTTATCTTTTAAAAAAAAGGGGGGGTTGAAGAACAAGAGCTCTAGGATCTGCAAATCACAGCAGAGCCTGTTACGGGACATGGAACAAGATAAGTTGTCGGGCCCCTTTTGTTTTCTAACCCCCAGCTGCCGCTCCTTGATGCATCGGCCGCCTGAAGCCTCTCTCACGCTCGGATTGATGATAAGGCTGATCTTGCTTCCTGAGCTTGGACAAGGTGGTGCTTTGATTTGGATGACACCTAAGCTCTTCCTGCTTCCGGGCAGGGACTAACCCGTGACCGATGCCTGACCCTTAGAACTGCTGACCAGCACTCTTCAAAAAGGATTTATGATCTCCAAGCTTATAAATAAATAAACAAAAATGGAGGTGTATTTTTTTTAAAAAGTGCTGTGTTCTTAAATTATGGTCAGTGTTCTGTTGGGGGTTGATTTGTTTCATGACTGGTTGTATAACAATACATGGTCATTTTAAAACACATTTAAATCAATTTTCAATATTAAAACAGAGTAGAGTTTAAGAAAACCTTCTACAACCGTAGAATTAAATTAAATACAAATTATCACCAGAAAAGTGCAGCACCTCTTTGAAATCCCAGTCCTTAGCAATCAGCTATCAAGGGGCTGCCTAAACAGGAAAGTTTGCATGAGTTCCGTGAAGGACATAATAGACGGGGCTAAGGTAATCTCCTAGACATGGAGATATGGCTAAAGTAATCTCCTACTCCATAATCTGGGAGTAGCCCGTGAAAAGGCTCTCTCTCGTGACTTCAGCAAGGAGGCAGGGCTGAGAGAAGGGAGGATATGATACTTCCTATAGCTTGGGCTCAAATCATACAGGGCTTTAAAGGTCATAATCCAGACTTTTGAACAGTGCCTGGAGCTGGATCAGTAACACGTGAAGTTGCTGTAACATGGATGTTTATATGCCCTCCATGTGTGGCCCCACTGAACAGAGTGGTTGCAGCATTTTAGACCCCTTGTAACAATTAGAGAGGGCACGAACTGCTGGTTCAGCAGTTCGTGCTGGTTTGTTTTTCGTCTGAACAGGTGCTTGGTGCTTCCCAGCCCCGGTTCCTCTGGTGGGCGCCCACTCAGAGGCAGCGCTCTGGCTTCCCTGCCCCGCCTCCTGCAAGTGCTGCCTTTGATTGGACGCCTGCCAGAGGAGGCGGGGCTGGGAAGCACCAAACACACCTGTCTGGACGAAAAATGAACCGGTACGAACCACCAAACCACCGGTTCATGCCCATCTTAGTAATAATATGACTCTGCTTAGCATTTCTACTGCCTTTTCCTGGTGAATCCTATGCAGGAAATATGCCATTCTGCGCAAGAATTGTAACATGGCAGACTGGTGGGAAAAAATAGTCATGATATACTTGAAAAATCCCATAAGATTTCTCATGGAACGAAAAAAAATGTGCACGTTTCCTGTGACGAAAAACATGTGATTTTATTCTCTCCTCAGTTTAATCCCAGGAGTGAAAGACTGCGAGTTTCACATCCCTAATTCAAATTGTAACCCAGCCCAGAGTGCTTGACTTTTAAACATGCAGGAAATCTGCTAGATTCAGAGAGCAATCATCAAGGTAGTAGCCCAGTTTGCTAAAAGAGTTTGGTCTTGTTTTCTGTCTTAATTGTCTTGTTTTACTTTATATTACTGCGAACTGAGTCCCATTGTTTTGAGGGGACAGAAAAAAGAATACAAATCAAGTCAAATCAATACTATCACACACAAAAGTCTTTAACAAAAGGACACAAATTCCCAAGAAGATTTCCTTTGCAAGCGACATCAAAATGATGGGAATCTGTCCACAGAGCAACAAGCTCCCCTTCCTTTTCAGCACAGCTGGAAGAAGGAATTTTCAGAAGGATTGTGCCTTGCAAATGCCTTTTCTATTATTTTTGCCAACCCACACATAAGGCAGAATGAGAGCCTGTCCACGCTGGCATATAGTTATGGTTAGAAATGGGCATGAATTGGAAAATTGGCAATTCATTTTGATTCATGATTCACCAAGGTTGACAAATCACAAATTTATGATTTTTTTTCTGATGAATCAATGAATAAATTTGTTAATTCAATTTTTCCTTCAAAACCCTGTAAAATGTCCCCCAAGCACCTAGAGACACCAAATTCACAGAGCTGTTTCCCCTGACTCTCTTCTACAAGCCAACAAGTGAAGTTTGGATTTTGGACATCTGAGTTAAACACCCATAAGGAGGGTGTTTTCCCCCTGGAAAGTTCTCCCCAGGCACCTAGAGATGCCAAAATCACCGGAAAGTTTCTACTGACTCTCCTCTACAATCCCTCCAAGTTTTGTGAGCATTGGGCTTCAGACATCCAAGTTATACACCCACAAAATGGATCCCCCCAGGAAAGTGCCCTTTTGCAACTGGCTTGGGGAAACCCAATCTTCCCCAAACTTGGAGAGATTGTAGAAGAGAATCAGAGGAAGCTTCTCTGTGATTTTGGTGTGTCTGGGGGCCCATTTTATAGCCCAAAAAAATCAATGAATCAAAAATTGCTAAAAATTCATTGATTCATATTTGTTGGGGGCATTGATTCATACAAATATGAATAGATGAATTAGCAGTTTTTGACAAATTTTGCAATTCATTTTTTAATTCATGCCTATATCTAGTTATGGTATATGATTTCCTGAAAGCACTATTTGGCACAGAAAAAAGACCCCGTCCGCTTGTGTTTCTACTTAAAATGATCCACCCTTCCCCTTTAAGAGCTGGCCCGTATCTTTCTGGTACAAGGCTAGGGCATGCAATCTTTTTTAGGACGCTTCATTGAGATGCAAAATAGCTCATAGTTCTGCCTTCACCACTGGATACCTGAGTTAAAACAGATTGTCCTGAAGATAAGGATCTTCAAAGCACTGGCCAGATAGCACCAAATTTCACAGTGTGGAGAGACCCTAGCTAGTTGCATGACTCAAATGGTGGAGCACAAGGAAAGGAAACAAGTAGAACATCAACAACCACTCTGTGATGGTTTTAGCACTTCAGGGCCTGGGACACTGCTTGGAAACATAACTTTTGTGGATTACAGCTACTAGAATCTTCCAGGCAGCAGGTAGTCTACAGATGTGGATCTCATATCCTTGTGAACAGCAAGCAAGTGGGGGTGGGCATCATTTCCGCCCTTCCTTCCTTCCTTCCTTCCTTCCTTCCTTCCTTCCTTCCTTCCTTCCTTCCTTCCTTCCTTCCTTCCTTCCTTCCTTTTTTTCACAATTTTCATGGAACCTTTTTCTCAAAAAAATTTCACACTGCAAAGGGTTGTTACCATAACTTGCACAGAACAACATGTTTCCTGTGTCGGAGTCACCTGAAAAGGGCAGAAGGAACACCAGCTTTGTCACCATTCCTGCGCAGAATGGCATGTTTCCTATACAGGACTCGGCAAAAAAGGGTGGTAAACTTGCACAGAAGCAAATCATTCCCAAATGGGAAAACACAAGCAGGGTCTTGTTTTCGTCAGAAACTAAGAAGTCTTGCTGATGCAGGAGAAATCTTAGCAGGAGCTTGTTGAGACTTGGAAAATTGCAGACTTTTTTTTTTTACAAGGATTCCTCACATTTCTGATGTGGTTCAGAAAAGTTTATTTTCCAAAGTATGGTTATAGAGAGCTTTAGCTGCTTTTGTGCTGCAGCAGGAAAAAAAATGGCCAGCAAGCCATGATGATGGCACAGGCTGTATCCCATGGCATTCCTTCCACAATGCCTGGATTTTCAAGAAGGACAAGCAAGAGGGAGGCTGTGCCTTGGCGATAGGGAGCATGACTGGTGATGCCTCTCCTCCTGTATCCATTGGTAAGAAAGCTTGGTTCATTGCTGTCTAACGTTCCCCCTCTGCCCTATTCTGCTCAGGCAGCATCTCTTTCTTGTAAATAAAAGTTGCCCGCTCAGAATCAGGTGCGACACCATTTATCACCTCTTGTGAGTGACAAAGAGCTTTTGGAGTCACAACACAACGGGAGAAGGGCTAAGTATTATTTTAATAGACTCATCACTTTTGGTTATGGCAGCCACCATCTGCCTCTCCCCTTTAATTACAAAATGCAAAACGGAACATTGTTCCCAGCAGCCTTGTAAGGAGGTGAGACAGTGATTTAAATGCCGGCATCTTTCCTTAATCCGCAGCCTCACACGCTTGCTTGTGATTCCCTGCAGTGGGGAGGGGGAGGGGGAGCATAAATTGAGGAGAAATGTGTCTCAGGAGCCACTTCCTGAGCAGAGCGATGGGTGTTTTTGCTAACGATGCTAAGAATGCGCTCACTTGCTTTTTCCACCCCTTTCCCTCTCTTCCTTTACTGGCCTGGAATTCATTACCTGTGCAAGTTGTTAACATGGTAGAGACACCAGGAAGAGCTTTTTGACAACTTAAATGAAAATCAGTGGAGCTTATTCCTGCCGTTTGCAAAATGGAGAATGCAAATCATCACCATCCCATTTCAAATTTTTAGGCCCAAAAGTGCTGATTTTTAATAAGAATAAGAATAATCTCAAAACTGCAGAGCTGGAAGGGACCCTAAGGACCATCAAGGAGGCTCAGTGGGGAATCAAACTTCCCAACCTCTGGCTCTGCAGACAGACACCTAAACCACTGTGCTGTCCGGCAGTTAGAAGCAAAGTCCATTTGGGGGAAAAAAATCATGTCTGGAAGAATATTCAACTTTCTGCAAGTATTTGGTGCTGTTATTTCCACAGTTTCAAAGGTCACTTTATGAGACTACCACACACGGAATTCCCCAACCATCATGGTCATCAGCCAAGTTAACTGTGGGATTTTCATAACTGTAGTCCCCCCAAAAAAGTATCTTTGCAACTCTGATAGTTTCGAAAATGCTTTTGCTTTGGCATTGCATTCCCCTCTTGGTTACCACTTCTCTTTTCCTTGCTTAGTAAATCACATGGCAATTTGAGCCAATCAGGTTTGCTCTTCTGAAGGAGGAAGTGGTGAAACCATTGCTAAAGAAGCCAAGTGGAGATCAGATGGGTTTGAGAAAGTATCACCCTGTCTCAAATCTACCATTTCTTTGCCGCAGTGCTGTTGAAAATATATATTTTCTTGTTCACCCTGGGTTTGGGACAGAAATTAGCATGATGTTCACCTTTAGCAGGGGAAAATAAAGAGAACCTGTTGATTCTTCTGGAACTCTCAGTGGCTTTTGGTGCCATCTACCATAGGTTCCTTCTGGATTGTCTTTCTGGGTAGAATTTTGGGGAAGAGTATTATGATGGCTCTGAACTTTTCTGGAAGAACAAGTCCAGAAGAACATAACAAACTTTTCTGGAGGAACAAGTCCTAGGAGACTTCAGTTCCACCTTGGCCACTGGTCTTTGGGTGCCTCAAGGTTCTGTCTTGTCCACCATACTTTCAAAGTTCTTCATGAAATGGTTGAATGGAAGCCATCCAGAGGCTGATACTTCTGGAATGCAGAAGGTACTCAGCTCTATTTCTTGAGAGTTTCCACTCTTTGGGGGAAAAGTACAAGTGGTCTTCATGACTGGCGTAGCTGGAACATTCCAAAATGCAAAAGTGCAGTTTAAACAGTGATGCAAGCTCTCCCCATTCTCCTCATTCTACAGCTCTGCAAAATGGCTGGTGATCTCCATAGTGGATCAAATGGCTGAAGCTACCAGGGGAGATCTTGAGCTGTCACTGGCTTTTTCCTCGGTCTCCTTTGGAACAGTCTTGTGTTAGCAGGGATGGGGATTTGAGTCACGGGACTCACTGGATTTTTTCCCCAATGACTTGGATTTGACTTGTGACTCATTCCTCCCTCCCTTTTTCTGGAGAAACGAACTTGTTTTTAATAGGGACTCAGACTTGAGACTTGGTACAAAAGACTCAGATTTGGGATTCAGACTCTGAGACCTGCCAGTCTCCTTGAGTGTTAGCATATTACTTTTGATTTCCCATTTCCTCAGTTCAGATGACTAACCTTATTTTAATGCTATGAATGCAGGATGGGTTAGGTAAAGGTAAAGGTAAAGGTTCCCCTTGACATTTAGTCCAGTCGTGTCCGACTCTAGGGGGCGGTGCTCATGCCCGTTTCCAAGCCATAGAGCCAGCGTTCGTCTGAAGACAGTTTCCGTGGTCACGTGGCCAGCGCAACTAGACACGGAACGCCGTTACCTTCCCAACGAGGTGGTACCTATTTATCTACTCGCATTTACATGCTTTCGAACGGCTAGGTTGGCAGGAGCTGGGACAAGCGACGGGAGCTCACTCCGTCGCGTGGATTCGATCTTACGACCGCTGGTCTTCTGACCTTGCAGCACAGAGGCTTCTGCGGTTTAACCCGCAGCGCCACCACGTCCCTTACAGAATGGGTTACAAAGGATCTATTGCTGCATTTCTCCATTCTGGAGGCGAATAAAGTTTCCTTCAACTGCCAAGTCACTATTCCAGAAATGCACACATACTCCTGATTCTGGCTGTTTTTGCACATTTGTACAAAGACAGTGGATATAAGTACCAGGGTCCTTCTTCATCCCTTGATAATCGCTATTATTAAGAGGTAAACTTTTCAAAAGTCAACAAAAATGTGAAGTCCACTCACATTTTTGCAGTGAGTGGACTTCACCTTTAGACATTGTTTCCTTGCAACCACCACAAAGGAAACAAGCAGATCTGAAACTGATAAATGGTTCATCTTTTTCCTGCATGATTTCCATCCCTGATGCTGTAGTTAATAAAGAGACAGTGGTGCAGGATAGTTAAATATCGAATGAAGAAATTATCTTTCACTAAAAGGCCTGACTTCACTGGGGCTCAGCAGGGAAGAGCAATTAGGCTCTTATAACTGCTTGTGATATTTCAGTTATACTATTTCACTGGAAACATTGCACAGGATAGCAGGGGGAAAAAATCAATCAAACAGGGAAAGCACCCCCCCCCCCAAAAAAAACAGGAGAAAAATAGTAAAATAAATCCTACACACAACACACACACACACACACACACACACACACACACACACACCTCTCCCAAGAAACAAGAAAAGCAAGCCAACAAGTAAAGGCAAAAATGACAAAGCTCCTCCAAGCAAATCTACCAGAGTTGGGGAGATTTCACTCTCCACTGCCACTTGATGCCTTCTCGTCTTGGAGCCCAGCAGGTAGGCCAGGCAGCAGCAAAAAGAATCCAAGAAAGAAAAGGAGCTAAAATAAAAATACAAAAAACCAAAACAAAATCAAAAGAGGGATCCCTGAAGAAATTTGGAGGGTTTCCCCCACAAAAAAAATAATATCAAAAAGGCATGCAAGCACAGGCAGGCCACCTGGCAGCAGCAAAAAGAATCCAAAGAAATGGTGGAAATCCAGACAAAAGGGAAGGATCCAGCTGACAGCCCTTGCAATGGTATTGGATGAAACTTTTCTCAGGTGATTTGATGGAAGAAATGTGAAAGGAAGGGCAGCAAAAGGCTAGACAGCAGGACCCCACTATCTGCGGGATCAGCATCCACTGAATCACTTGTCCTCTGGCTGAAAATACTAAATAAAAAAACCCCAGAAATATGTATTTATTTATAAGAAATATGTATTTCTGAGGTGTATTTACCGAAATGGGCCACTAGAGGGTGCCAGAGACCATGCAATGTATTTGATGCTTCCGCATTTCTTCAACATCCGTCGGGGGACTTGGTACCGTGGTCCTACGATATGAAAGAGGTCACACCAAAGAAGCACATTTTTCTGGAATCCTCTTTCATAAATGTGAAATTATTTGCATTTACAGGAACAGGTGATACCTTTAGTTGACTATTAAGAATATGAAACAAACAAAAAGAAAACAAATAACAAAAAACAAGCTTATAAAAAACAGCATATAACTTGGAACTACCCACACGAACCGGATGCACAGCCTTGAAGAAGATGATCATTGAAAACTTGCTGTTTGTTTTTTGTTTTCTGTTGTTGTTGTGTTTTTTTAATATTCTCAATGGTTGATTAAGGTATCACCTGTTCCTGTATTTGTATTGTTTCCAGAACCATGCAGCCTTTTCCTGTTTTTTCCTTATTTGCATTTAGACATTCACTGTCAGCAATCACCGAAATAATACAGATTACATGGAAGAAAGCCTTTTTCGTGTTCTGGGTCTTTCATTTAGACACAGCCCATCCCCAGTTGAGAAACCAGGGCGGACATTTGCTCTTGTACCTCAAGCCATATAATTAAGCATGCAAAGCAAATGCCTTGGCTGACTTCTTAACTTAGGTAATTAACCAACGTGATTTATGCTGATTGCCTTACACCAGCATAAAAATGCAACAGGATCCTAAACAAAATTATTAATGCAATAATAATAAATGATAATGTGCCGTCGAGTCAATTCTGACTCATGGCAACCCTTTTCAGGGACAGAGATGGGAGTATTTGTATTTGTGTACGAATACAAATATCCACGCACAGTTGGACCTAACGAGGGTCTGGCCCAAGGCCAGACCGTCCACTCACACGTCGTGCTGTGGCGCTGGGCCCTCTCATCCTTCCAATCACACCCAGAGTGCCGCTCTCCTCCCGCTTGGCTGGCCACTCAGCAGTCATGCGGGGAGACTCATCTTCCTGCCCCCTGGCTGAAGTGGCCAGCCAATCAGGAAGAGAGTGGGGCTCCGGGCATGATTGGAAGGATGAGCAGGACCAGCGCCACAGCATGACATGTGAGTGGACGGTCCAGCCTCGGGGGCCGGACCCTCGTTAGGTCCAGCTACGCGGGGATATTCGTATTTGTGTACAAATTCGTATACAAATACGAATACCCCCATCTCTACTAGAGAATACTCAGAAGTGCTTTACTATTCCCTTCCTCTAGGGGCAACCTTGGGACTGTGCAGCTTGCCCAAGGCTACACAGGCTGGCTCTTCTCCCAGGAGGCCCAGTGGGGAATCGAATTCCCAACCTCTGGCACCGCAGCCAGATACCACTGAGCTCTCCAGCCAGCTACATTAATGTAATAAAGATAAAGTAATATTTAAAATATACCTTGTGACATTTTAAAAACAATTTTAGAAACACTTTTTAAAATGTTTTAAAAGTCAGCATCCTGTATGGTTGTATTTTTATGCGGTATATAGTTGTTTTTTAATATTTTGTTACTTTGAATAATTAATTCTCCTCCTAATTAACAAGAGGAGGCAATGAGCTTTGAAAGCTACAGAATTCTTGTCTACGTGCTAGCCTTGTGATTTTGCAGGCACAGTACAAAATGACTTTGTGTCGGTCTACCCTAATATCAGGACCAAGAAATTTGGTCTTTTGGGGTTTATTTTTTTAAAAAGTGAATGAATGAGATTCTCAGAGAACTGGCTTCTGAGGCCAAATGCCAGGTTTTGCCTCTTTTCCGAACCACAGCAAGCACAATGGCTTGACTGACATCTCATAGATTCGCCTAGTGCTACAAAACTTATTGGAATCAGCAACGCCCTGCATGAGGCTTCCTAAATAATATATATCCGGGGACCTTGCAATACCCCTCAAGTGTCCAGATATGAGATTTTTGGCCAATGATCTGTGGCGTCCAACAGAGTGCAGGCAATAATGCAAAACAGCACTTGCTACTCTGTCATATTGAACCGCAGGAACTTGTACCCGGCCACAGCAGGAGAGATGCCATATTTCAACCCAACCGAGCGTGCTTAACAGAACACTTAAATAAATGCAGCGTGTCCAGGATTGTTAAATATTGGAAAGAGGAGGGCCAGGGAGCCGTGTACAGGGGGTTGTTGAATTGAGGGCTGGTTTCCAAGGACATGTTTACACCACGAAGGGGCCGAGGCATCTCATCCGTCAGGAAATTCCAACCCAGAAGACAACACAGCAAGGTCAGAATTTGACCTTGTTGAGCAGAGCTGGGGAAAGCAACCTTTTTACGCCACAGTTCCCAGAATCATCCCAGGCAACATGGCCAGGTCTTCTAGAGGAGTCTGGCCTAGCTGAGTTGAATAGGAAACCCCCAAATCTCCCTGTTCCCCCCCCCCCCAAACCTGTGTCAAAGTTATATCTTTTTTTTTTTTTTTTTACTGTTCTGCTCCACAAACCCCACATTTTATACCCCTGCACAACAGAGCAGACACCATCTCACTATATGGGGTTCCTACTCAACATTGCCAAGATAGGTTCCAGATTTTTGTTCCAGATTTTTACTGTTTTGTTCCACAAAACCCAGGTTTTGTATTCCTGCGCATAGACAGCCTTAAGTACAAACCCACCCACCCCCCAAAAAGTCTCCTGTTTTGTAGGGATACAAAATGTAGGATTTGTGTTTAAAACTTCAGTGTAGACCTGTAGGAGGCAGGAGATTTGGGGGTTCTTAACACGGCTGTCTGGCCTAGACGGTTAAAGCAGAATCCTTCCCCCTTGGAGGGACTGGATGTGGAAAGAAGCCCTTCGGGAGGTCTTTCTTCCCAAACTGGGTTTTCCTATGTGCTTTATTATAGCTTGAACCCAGAGGATGTGACATCCACCATTTTAATTACCCACAATACCACCGACACAGTGCCACACTGAGGCATTGTGGGAAAATTAAAAAACTAGGCAATGTGCAGTTCCAGCTGCCCAACATGGGGAACCCAGGGCTGGGCTCCATGATGTGTCCTGATGGAGGGCTGGTCTTGGAGGTGGGGAGGGTGGCCACACATTTCTTTTTCATAGACCAGTTCTCTTTCGAAGGCTGCCAGATGGCAGTCCTCTTTTGGGAAATGAGCTCTTTTTGAAGAGTTGCCCAGTCTAGATCTGATTTAAAGGCAAAGGTTGTGATCGGGCAGCGATAAAGGATTGTGCTTGATTGGTCTGGAAAGGGTTGCTTCGCTGGGACTGATCTCCTCGGAAGCGACTCTTCCATGCATACAGGAATCTCTCCAGCCAGGTTGGGCGGGTCAGCAATTTCCTGAACACCATCTAGTTGCCAGGAAATATCTCTCACAAGACTGTGCCACTAGCAATCCAAAGCCCGAGCTAAATCTCTGCCTGATTTTATCCAAAAAACAATGGAGATTGCCAGGGGGCCATCATCCACTGTGAGCTGCACCTGGACAGTAGACTCAGTGTCAAGCACACAGGTCCCCTGGCTGCCGTTCTCCCCACTTAGGTGAGACGTATCGCAACTCTCTCTGAATCATCTCTTTAAATTATCTGATTTTGCATTTGTACATATAAATAAGCACAGGTAATTGAATGCAAATCAGTTTCCTCTTTAGCTTTCTATGTTGTGAGTTGTAAGTAGCCAAACAGCAGAGCCCCATGTAAAATGCTGGTGGGGGGCTAGGACAGGAGAAAGCCCTCTCTCCCTCTCTCTCTTCCTTTCTCCAAGAAAAGACTGGATAAGGTCAGGATTCTGTCCAAGCCAGACTCCAGAGGGACTTCCTAAGGGAAGAAAGTTGGGAAACCCCAATGAGCACCACTTCCACGGGCACATCCTGCAACAGGCATAGATTTCCCTTCATCACAGTGGACAGAGGTAGTCAAGAAGAGTAGAGATGACAGTGTCAAGATAAAGTCTTTGAGTGCTGGTGGGGTGATTTATTTCTAGCTGAAAATAAAGTGTTAAGGGCTCCTTGTTTTAAGCCAAGGCAGGGCCACCGAGGCTGCCGTTCCAGCGCTTCTGACTTTCACAGCCAAAGTCCCCAAGAAGCAATGATTTCAGTGTTAAAACTTTACGACCAACACTGTGTGTTATGGTGTTTATACTGGCCACCAAGGAGGAAGGAGGGCTTAGACTTTTCCCACCTCATATTTCTTCTGACAAAATGCTACAAAGAGGGAAAAAACCTTCTCTTGGGACACAGAAATGGTGTCACTGCAGATCCTTACAAGTTGAGTAGTAGGGTTCTTCACTCAGCAAATCCTGTAACCTCAAAGTTTTGTGTCTCTACCATCAGATCGATGACAGGCTTCAAAGTCCTGATCGCATGAGCCAAAGGAGCCCCAGTTCTATCGATTTTTTCCATACCTCTGTTCTTCTACTGAATCACGGTCAGGTGGTATATATACCGGCGTGAACATTCCCATTTGTTTTAACATTACCGATTCATTTCTTCCTATTTGAAACGTTATGGCCGGCTACTCCATGGAATTGATTTATTTTCTCTGATGTTTCTTGGGACAGTGCTGCCCCTTACTTTTATTTTTTAAAAAGGTCTGTGGTGCAATAGAGACGCCCGCGTCTTCTCTCCTCATCCCCTTTCCCTTTGCAAAGGAGCACGGCACTTTGCAAGAGCAGTGGGTTTAAAAAAACGACGACAGAGGAGAAGCAACCCTTCTTTCTTTTCAAATCAAAGCAGGAAATGTCCATTCTCTCTCTCTCTCTCTCTCTCTCTCTTTAATCAGAAATTATTTTAATGTTCTTTCTCCAGTGTTTATCCAGAAATAGCTAACTTTAAAACATGCAAATAAGCAGTATGGGATATGAACAGAGTACACATTTCAATTAAGCCAAGGCGATATAGAAGTAAAATTACTAATTATTCTTAGGAAATGTTCATTTTCAAGCCCTCATTCAAAGGGAGTGGGGAGGCTGTCTCCTCCGAGCTGCTAGCAAAAACAACATGAATACACTGCTCAGAAGGAGACAAAAGCTGTTTTATTATCTTTGCATATTTGTGTCTTCGGGTGTGGCTTTGCTGCTGTTGATGGCAAGATCTTGCAGGTTCCTCAGCTTTATGCATATTTTACCAGTGCTTGGAAGCAATCAGTTACAAGTAACTTAGGTACCTGTAACACCTGCTTCAAGGGATAATGAGAACATGCCTTTGTTACATTTCAAAAGTAATGTAACAAGTGGAAACAAACTCACTTTACCTGTGTAACTGGAATTAGCAAAAGGTACTTTTGGGGACGACAGCTCCCGAAATTTCACATCCAACATTGCCGTTGCCCAAGCTGGCTGGGGAATCCTGTAAGATGTCACCCCAAAATATGGCTGTTCCCAATTCTGATGAAACTATATGGTAGCTTTCGCCCTGCCAGCTGTGGGGCCAAGGTTCAAAGTCTTCCCAGTAACTAATTCCATCGGCTCCAGAGTGCTGGTGTGCACAGATACAGGGATTATTATTTATTGTCATGGAGATACAGAGGGCAGAAGTAATACTACCCTCCTCTCAGGTGGGCAGGCTCACTTTCCAGCACTAGTCCCTTGGGCACACCCTCCCCGCCCATCCCCTAATTAAGTTCAAAATCTTTTTGTTGTTTAGTGGTTAAGTCGTGTCCGACTCTTCGTGACCCCATGGACCAGAGCACGCCAGGCCCTCCTGTCTTCCACTGCCTCCCGGAGTTTGGTCAAATTCATGTTGGTCGCTTCGATGACACTGTCCAACCATCTCGTCCTCTGTCGTCCACTTCTCCTCTTGCTTTCACACTTTCCCAACATCAGGGTCTTTTCCAGGGAGTCTTCTCTTCTCATGAGATGGCCAAAGTATTGGAGCCTCAGCTTCAGGATCTGTCCTTCCAGTGAGCACTCAGGGTTGATTTCCTTCAAAATGGATAGGTTTGTTCTCTTTGCAGTCCAGGGGACTCTCAAGAGTCGCCTCCAGCACCACAATTCAAAAGCATCAATTCTTCGGCGGTCAGCCTTCTTTATGGTCCAGCTCTCACTTCCATACATCGCTACTGGAAAAACCATAGCTTTGACTATGCGGACCTTTGTCGGCAAGGTGATGTCTCTGCTTTTTAAGATGCTGTCTAGGTTTCTCATCGCTTTCCTCCCAAGAAGAAGTTCAAAATCTGGATATCCCATAATTCAAAAGGTGAATATTGCACATTCATAAACCAGATATTTTTTAAAAGAATTGAATTATGTACTGTATCTTTGGGGATGTTCCAGGTAACTGATTGAGGTGTTTGGAGTCCTGTAGTTAAAAAACAAAACAAAACAAAAATAACTCTTCCCCAGGTTTTTTTTTGGGGGGGGGGGATGTTCTCTAGCTACATTTCAGAGCATTTTCAGAAGAATTTTGAAAAAAATGTTTCGCACCTTTCTTTTAAATCTTACTTTTAAATTTTTTTAAAAAGAATATAATGAATAAAGTAGTAAGAAGTATGACTGGTTTCTAAAAATGTTTTTGTGGTAACAAATTGCTTCAGGGGTCTTTGCAAATTTATAAAACAAATTACTTGAACAAACAGCTTTCCAAGTGACATGCCGTTGCCACCTGCAGGAACAGGGAAAAGAAGGGAGAAGGGAAAAGAGCAAGAAAAGAAAGAAAAGGGAAAGATGGAAGCCCTGCTACTTCTCATGAGGAGCCCTCTTGTGTCACGACCTCGGTAAAGGAGTCCCACTGCAAGAAGGGTGTCCAATGAACTTGACACTCTGGAAGGTGACAGGCTGAGGAGCTCCTTGGCCTTGCCATCCCCGACTCTCAGGGAACCAGGACACTGAGCCAGAAGATGGCCAGAGACTAAGTCTGGGAAGGAGGTGGGGCTCCACCTAACTGTGGAGAAAGCTGAAGGTAGGAGCCCGGCTTGGATCCTCAAGGCAGGGTGTGTAGTGTTTCAGTTACGGGCTCAGCTGAGACCCGTCAGTAATGACTGAAGGATCCTAGCTAAGGACTTTAGCTGAGAGCAATGTAAAGGCATGGACTCCCCATATAAGGCAGGCTCCCCGGATGAATCAGTGCAGGAAACAACTGTGGTCTTTACCTGCAACTTGCCCTTGGTATTTCCTGGAGCTATCTTGACCCTTGGACTGGACCTAGACTTCTCTTTGTGATTCCTTGACTCTAGCATTATTACTGCTGGTTCTGATTGATTCTCTGGCTTCTGACCTTGGACTGGCTTATTGGATTCTGCCTTTCGTTGACTGAAGTAAATCACGACAGTGTGCTTGGCTGGAGAGGAGGTCTCCTCAGAAATAGGTGGTCTCCTCATGAATTTTTCTTCCCAGGGAAACTCAAGAGACCAAACCCTGCAGCTGAGCTCTTCTACTTGCTGCCCTAATATTTATTCATGCAACACGTCTATAAAACAGCTCTCAGTGGGCACTGAAAGCTGCTAGAGGTGACTGGCCTGGGCAGTTCTCCATCGTGTCCCTGTTTGCTTGGATCTCTTGCTCTGGATTGACCGCATAGACTGTTTCTTCGGCCCAAGACTGCACTGCCTGGTTCTTTCCTGTGATGAACTACCGTATGCAGTACCTGCTTCTCCTGCCTCCTCATCTCCCTAATTCGGGACCTCACTGGCAAGGGAGAAATCTTGTGAAAGGGTTTCCCCAATTATTATACCCACAAATGAGGTGGAGAATTTCATCCGACATGCTGAACCTAGCTGAGAGTTCAGGACCTTGAACTAGGGCAGAGGGGTGCCTCTCCAGGAATTTCCCTGCCCAGGTCCAGGAAAAGTGCCCTTCTATCTCAAAGACTGGAAGTGTCTGGAGCAGCCACCCTGCTTCCTCAAAAGAATCCATCAAATATATTGATCTGCTAAACAACCATTTTTGTCATTTATTGGTGAAAAGCTAAAACTTAATCGCAGGGCTTGTCTACATGGGAGTGTGCTAAATAAGGTCGCTAGAGGTCACATTAAGGTCCGGTATGTCATTTGGTGCTATTCTCACATCCAACTGGCATACCAGACTTCACGTGACCCTATTTGGCCTGGCTCCTTCTGCTGTCAATTTAAAATGTCATGAAGCGGCTGAAGAAGAGAGCCACTTCACAATACTGGCAAATTAAATATGAGGGGCAGAGGAAGTTTTTAAAAGTTAGATTGTATTAGGGCAGCACTGATGCACTGCATCACTTATTTTAAAAAAATAAAACTTGAAAACATCCCCCTGGAAACAGGAGAAGATACCCTCATTACCCCCTCCCGCCTCCTCCTACTTCTGGGAGGAAGTTTTCAATTTTTCAATTCTTTTTACAAGTGATGCAACACATCTGCACTGCTCTAATACACTATAAAAAATTAACTTCCTTTGTCTCTCCACAGATGAGGGAGTGTTTAATTTGTCAATATTGTGAAGTGGTTCTCTTCTTAAGCCAATATGGGAAATTAACAGCAGAAGACTCCACATGCTGGAAACAAACCAAAACAGTGCAATCGTACCTTCACCCAAAAAGCAGAAGCCCCTGACAGAGACTCAGAAAGTTGTGGGTAGCAACACTCTGAAGATGGGCTGGTTCACTTCAGCAATTATGCTGTGTGATTGCTAGAAAAAGCAAATCAAACAGCAGGCTAAATGCCCATCTGATCGCATTGACACAGAAAGCAGATTTTGGCAAGATATAGTACTTTTAAACAGACTATGTTGACACTTTATTACATCATGCCCACAAGAAACACTCCCTAAATTTAAATTCCACATCAGGGAATTCACAAGGCCTATATTTTTAGGACACAGAACGGTGTGTGAATTCTCCAGGTCACCACCCCTTGCCAGCTTGTGTTATAAAATGTGGGTGGTAGTGAAAGAGGGGGCAGAGCAGAGAAGGAACACAGAAACAAAGCCATACCATATTTTCAAGTCTTTGTGCCCCCCTCGTCCCCAGTTTCAGTGCCGAGTGGGGGGAGCGAAATAGCTGCTGTTAAAATGTGGCTCCTTTCTTCATCCTCAGAAGAGTGGTTGCTGTTTGGGATGCTCATCAAATGTGCAGAGGACTAGTTGGGTGGGTGGTGTGGAGACCATGAATACCTCAGAAGACAGAATGAGAATTCCAGGGTACCTCCAAAGACTAAAGAACGGAGCCAAACAAAGAAGAAGCAATTAGATAAGGAAATGGCTTGCATTTTGGACTTTGTGGCACAGTCGGACGTGAGCTATTTCCCAACGAACACACAATGTACAGACAGTAGTGAACTCGCCCAAGCCTTATCTATGCTGAAGCTGGTCCCTTTTGGTCCAGGAGGGCTATTCTTTTCTGGAGCTTGGCTGGAGCGATTCTCACACAGACAGAAGGACTGTTTTAAGGGCGATCGCTTCCAGCAAAGCAACCCTTTCTGGGGCAATCAGGCACGATCCTTCTTGCCATCTGATTGCAACATGAGTTTCATCTTGGAAAAACGGAAAGGCCTGTATTGAAACAGGAAAAATCAGATGCCCAAATACAGGAAGAGTGATAGCTGGTTGGGCAGTGGTACCTGTGAAAAGCTCCGGGGGGGGGGGGTCATACACTAATCGGGAGTCAAGAATGGGATGGGGCAGCCAAACAAGGTAATGTACTATGTGGCTGCCTCACCAGATATGTTGTATACAGATCAAAGGAAGTGATAGCATCACTCATTTCTGCCTGGTCAGACTAATCATAATCAGGTAACATCAAGTCAATTCTGTCTTATGGTGATCCTTCTCAGGATTTTCCAGGTAGAGAATATTCAGAAGTGGTTTCCCATTCCCTTCTTCTGGGGGCACCCTGGGTCTGTGCAGCTTGCCCAAGGCTCCACAGGCTAGCTCTTCTGCCAGGAGGCACAGTAGAGAAGTGAACTCCCAACCTCTGGCTCCACAGACAGATACCTAAACCACTGAGCAGACCAACCGTCCTGTGGTCAGACTATGCCTGCAATATTGTGACCACATCCGAGTAGCACAATTTGAGAAGGCCATTGACAAGCCAGAAAGTTGCTTGGACAACCAAGATCATGAAGGATCTGGAAGCAAAGCTGGGTGGAGTAGGGATGACTGAGAAGGGATGTAAAAGCCATCCTTAAATATCTGAAGGACTGTCCTGTGAAAGATAGAGCATGGTTGTTTATAAGGGACTCCAGAAGGTAGGGCCAAAACCAATGGGTTCAAATTAAAAGGAGACTCATAAATATTAGGAATATCTTTCTGACAGCAAGAACCTCCCTCAGAAGACAGCAAATTCTCTTCACTGGGTGAATTTTAAACAACAGTTGGATGGCCATCTGTTAAGGAAGCTTTAGCGGTGGATTTCCTGCTTCACTGGTGGGTTGTCCTCAGTAATCCTGGGTGCTTTCCAGCTTGGTGATTTTGCTGTAGTTTCACACCAACCTGTAGAACAGACAGATTTGAATATCTGCTGTTTCTCTCCTTCATTACACATGGAACAAGATGATGACATAAGAATTTTTAAGATCTGGTCAATGTTTGGTGGGTTCTGATTTGTTTTTTGTCCCTTGCCTTTTTACACCCTTCTTCTTCACTGGCCTTTTATAAGGCCTGCTTAGTGAAAACCTGCTCACAATTTTGTGCCTTAAAAAATAATTATTTACCTAATAAAGCCTTCACCCTGATATGGAATTTGGATTTGGGATTTTGTTTATTGATCAACAAGGCTGTCCCTCTGCTCTACACTCAACAACAACAACAACAACAGGAGAAAATGGGGAAGTTAGCATCAAAATAGGAATATTTCAAGGGGATTCTTTGTTGCCACTGCTGTTTAACATCTCATTAATCCCCATGTCAATAATTTTAAATAAAACTGGATTGGGCTACCATATTTCAGAACAAAGATTGCACAAATAGATTAAAAAGTTAGACATGAGAGAGTGGCAAAGTTAGTACACTGGTCATTATGCAAAAAATATAACTTCCCAGCCTCCAAAAACCCATGGGAATATCAGGTAGAGAAGGTGTCAGAAAATGAGGAAGTCAAGATCTTGTGGGATTTCCGGATCCAAACAGATAGACACTTTGAACATAACACACCAGACATAGTAGTAATAGAACGAAGAAATGTCCGGATCATTGACATTGCAATTCCAGGGAATGCCAGAGTTGAAAATAAAGAATTGGAAAAACTAACCAAGTACAGAGACCTGGCAATCGAAACATCTCGCCTCTGGAAGAAACACACTTCAGTGGTCCCCATAGTCATTGGGGCTTTGGGAACAATATCAAGAAATTTCACCCAGTACTATAAGCGGTGGCAGATCTCAGAAATCACACCACCATCAGAGGTACAAAAATGACAATATTAGGAACAGCATACATACTGCGTCGATACTTAACAGATACTTAGGTTTTTGATTAAAACTTGTATCTGTTATATAATACCAGTCAATGCTTTTATAATTTTGACTGTGCTTGGAGTTTTTGAATAATAATAATTATTATTATTATTCAAAGTGCTGGTTCTAACCTATAAAGTCCTAAATGGCTTGGGTCCATCTACCTTTATAAGCCTGCTTGAGTGTCAGTTAAGACCATCGAGAGAGGGCCTTCTCTGTGGCTGCTCCCAGACTCTGGAACTCCCTCCCACTGGAGGCCAACCTGGCCCCGTCTTGGCTGTCCTTCCGCAGCCAGGCAAAGCCCTTTCTCTTCAGGCAAGTTTTCCCTGAGTGACTGGTTGCCCGAGTGGGGTTTTTAAATGGATGGTTGTGCCTTACTGCTTTGAATGTGTTTTTGGTGTTGCTTTTGTTTACCATTTTTTAGTATGGTATTAATTTGATCCTTTTTAGTATTTGTGCACTCACTATCATTAGCTTTGAATACTGACTTTAATGATGGGTCCTTTTTATGGAGAAAGGCAGGGTAAAAATATTGTAAATAAATAAATAAATAATCAATCAATCAATCAATCAATCAGAGAACTGCAGAGCTGGAAGGGACCCTATATATCTTTGAGTCCAACCCCTGTCAAGGAGGCACAGTGGGGAATCAAACTCCCAACCTATTTAAACCCTTGAGCTAGCCAGCGATTCTGTCCAATGTAAGAGAGCACTAAGAGCATATATCTACATATAGCGCTCCTTTGCACAAGAGTGCTATAAAAGTGTAAATCTGTAGAGCCTCGTAGAGAATTTATGACCCCGTGCTTCCAGGATGCCTGGAGCCCTCGTAGCTGAACAAGGATTGTGGAAAATACATGAAAATCTTCTCAGCCTTGGCAATATTCTCAGCCTTGTAGTGCCAGGAGTCCTCATTAACAAAGCCCTGTGCACCCACCAAACCTCCTGTTTTCCCAGGGGGAGGAAAAAAGACTTCTTATTTTCCCCAATTCTTTTGTTTGTTGGTTTTTCCCCCCTGTTCTTTTGTGCAAAAACCTGCCCAATTCTGGGGAGCTCAATGTCTTTTCCAAGAATTGTGTGTAAGGAAGGTGCCACGGTGTGCCGGAATCCTAATAATTCTGCACAGACGGGTGTTTCTTCCTTTTAAAAAAAAAGGCCTGTTAAAACATCTGAAAATCATCTGAGATTTCAAAAGGAAAGGAAAGATTTCACCCAGAGAAATATTGTTGTGATGAGAAGATTTTTCCCCTCAGTTTCTTCAGATAATGGCAGTCTGTCAAATTCACACCCTTAAGCTGAACAATTAAGTTGTGTGTCTCCCTGCATGTCCTCTACTAAGCTTCCTGCAACTTACCCCCGTTGAAAAAGTCCATTTGGCTGGCATTGTCCCTCCGGAAGTACATCTAGAGGTGCTAGCAAATAATGAATGAAATAAGGTAGTACGGCACCAAACTGATCCACTTCATGGACACGAACCCCTGAGATGACAGCTGAGAACAAGGAAAAGTTTTCCATGCATCTCTCAAGCTCTAAAAATTAAACCAGAAGAGGTGAGGTGTTGAAACCAGGAGCTAGTCTCCTGGAATAGCGAGTCAAAGTTTTAACGCCAATAACCTTGACACGAGAGAGAGTTCAAATGGTTGCTGTTTTATTTAGCTAAATAAAAGGTGTGACGTGACGGAAGTCATGCCTCCAAGTGTAGAGTGGTTCATGACCTATTGGCAGAAGGGATGGGATTACAAAGGAATCCAAACTTTATCAGGGTGGGAATCACAGAAGGGATAGAATTTTACAACAGGGTGGGCCAACAGGGTGGGTCTATAGACAGCAATTATGGAAATACATGGTTACATTGTTGTATTGTTCTGACAGGAAAGCAATTTATTATTTTGCAAATAGGTTACAAGGTTGGGTAAAAAGGAGACTTCCAAGGTAATAGGAAATAATGTTTGTATAGGAAAAGGTATTGTGCAATGACTGTCCAGGTTCCGGAGTTCAATTTGCATAAGATTGGTCCTGGTATTTGCCTGGGGGAAGAGAGTCAAAACCCAGCTGTGCTGTGTCTGTTTGTTTCTCCAATCTAGATTGGAAAGCGAGATCACCCGCCCTGGCGAAGGAAACCTGGCCAGCCTTATTCCTTTACAGAGACACTTTGAGGGAACAAATAACATGTACATATATGTGTATAGCTGGCTGTGTTTTATCCTTCCAAACTGCATTCCATGTGATCTGATCAAAGGTGTGCTCTTCCTGCGTGTTTCATGTAGTGCTTTTGTGTACATGGTCCCTTCAGAGGCTAATTCAATGCCAAACAAAAACAACACACCCTGCTGAATGGATGAATGCCGAAGAGTGTCTCCCACCAGGACAAGACCCTGGCTGGACCCTCTGGAAGTCAGACTTTGTAGGGAAGAAGGAAGATCAAAGAATATTCAAGTAAAATGGAGCTACTTGGATACAGGCCAAATTTTCTGTGGCTGTGAAGAAATTCAATCCATGCAGCACCTCTGTGCATGCAGTTTATTTATTATTTGAATTTATATCCCGCACCATCTGGCAACCAGGCCACTCTGGGTGGCTAACAACAATATAAAGATTATAATATTAAAAATATAATATAAAGATTATCATATTATGCCCCACCATGTGAACAAAGAAGATCTACAAAGGGCTGAGACAATGCTATTGAAGCTTCTGGTAAAAATAGTCAAATTATCTTAAACATTTTAATTTGTTTTTAATTTTACCTACATTTCAGATACATCCATAATTTTAATTTGTGCAGTGGTCAGATATGAATAAAGAAAGCAAGAAAGTATCTTAAAATGAAAGAGAGAGAAAGGAAAAGGTGTTTTAGAAAGGGAAAGAAAGATTTGCAAGTAGGAGGTAGAATAAATAACTTGTAAAACCAGGATCTCACCCCACACATACATGCAATAGAGTTACTAAAGGCCCTAAATTACTAAAGACCTTGCTGACAAAAGTCCGCATAGTCAAAGCTATGTTTTTTCCAGTAGCGATGTATGGAAGTGAGAGCTGGACCATAAAGAAGGCTGACCGCCGAAGAATTGATGCTTTTGAATTGTGGTGCTGGAGGAGGCTCTTGAGAGTCCCCTGGACTGCAAGGAGAACAAACCTATCCATTCTGAAGGAAATCAACCCTGAGTGCTCACTGGAAGGACAGATCCTGAAACTGAGGCTCCAATACTTTGGCCATCTCATGAGAAGAGAAGACTCCCTGGAAAAGACCCTGATGTTGGGAAAGTGTGAAGGCAAGAGGAGAAGGGGACGACAGAGGATGAGATGGATGGACAGTGTCATCGAAGCTACCAACATGACTTTGACCAAACTCCGGGAGGCAGTGGAAGACAGGAGGGCCTGGCGTGCTCTGGTCCATGGGGTCACGAAGAGTCGGACATGACTTAACGACTAAACAACAACAAAGGCCCTGTTTGTGGCAGGGTGTTTCAGAGTGGTGTGGCAGCTGGCTGCCGTCTTCCCCATGGGGCAGGCTCTCTCTCAGAAGCCACTGCATCGAGTCACACTGGGGGTCTGCTCCAAGGCAGCTGGAATGTGTGCAGAAGGAGGCAACCTGAATGGGAAGAGGTTTGGAAACCAAGCCCTTTAGGGGGGATTTGGTTCTGTTTAGCCTAGAGAAGAAAGGTGGCATGAGAGCCAACTTCAAGTATTTAAAGAGCTGTCACATGGAAGACAGAGCAAGCCTGGTTTCTGCAGCTTGTAAATAACGGATTCAAGTTACAAGAAAAGAAATTGCAACTAACTATTAGGAAGAATGGCCTAACAGTGAGAGCCATTCAGCGGACTGCCTTAGAAGGTGGTGGATTGGAGATTTTAAGCAGAGGTCGGATTGCCACCTATCAGCAATGCTTTAGCTGTCAATTTTCTGCACTAGCAGGAGTCTTTCCCGTTTATTTGTTTATTTCAGATATTTACATCCCGCCTTTCTCCTAAAGGATCCAAGACCTTTCTCTTCAGCCAAGCTTTTTCTCAGTGACTGGCTGCCTGAGTGGGGTTTTTTGACGGATTGTTGTGCCTTATTGCTTTGAATGTAGTTTTGGTGTTGCTTTTGTTTACTGGGTTTTTTTTCCAGTGTGGTATTTGTTTGATCCTTTTAGTATTTGTATACTCACTGTTGTTAGCTGTATTTTGTATACTGTATTTTAATGATGTAAGCAGCCTTGGGCCCTTTTTAAGGCAAAAGGTGTGGTAAAAATATTTCAAATAAAATAAATAAAAAGTGAAGGAATCTCTCTGCCTAATATTAGAGCTATCTCCTTCCTTGAGGTGCATCTACCGAGGCAAATCTATTTCAGTGTCAAGTACATAGCCTTTAATCTGAAAGTAATAAAAAGCTTCGGAAATGTTCTGGCTAGGCTGAGGCACACTTGTATATAAAGCCACTGGGGGAAGAAAGCTTCAGCAGAGTCCTGGCTCTCCTGAAATCTAATGCCTTTTATAAAATATTTCCAGCCCTGGTAATCTCTTTTGCCGTCTCTGAATATCCCAGGCACTCTGCAATCTAAGTCCCTCTGGCAAAGATCAAGTGGCGTGTTACCACTCTCTCTATCAGATATTCAATATTCCGGCTGCTGTGTTTCATCCTCCCAGATGCCAACATTTTTTCACGGTCTCCTGCCCCAGCATTTCCCATTTCTGTTGCCTTTCCACCCTGTTGTGGGGGCACTGCTCAAGTCTCTGTGAAAACATATTGCTGTTTCAAATGCTATTAAAACTGCTTTGGTTGTCTTGCCACGAACAAGCCGGTTGGCTTCCTCTAGGAAGGAAATGTCGACCGCCAGGGTGGGTGAGGATACAAGAAAGAGCGGTGCCAAAATGTTGGTGTTTTAGGGCTGGCTCACAGCCTGGTTCTTTACAACAGAGACTTTTTCTACACCAGAAGAACCACCCAATTACTCAAACGTCTACTCTACAAATTCCTATGGATGCTACTGGGAATGGGTTGGTGAAGACTCCAGTTTTCTGAATCAATGAATCCACTTTGGGTTTTAGTCCATACTTTACAGGACATATCCAAGGTAGTGAACATTCTTCCTAAATTAGAATCAAAGAATCATGGAATCACAGAGTTGGAAGGAGCCTATAAGGCCATCAAGTCCAACCCCTTGCTCAATGCAGGAATCCAAATCAAAGCAGATCTGACAAATCTCTTGAATGCCTCCAGCACTGGAGTGTTCACCATCTCCTAAGGTAATTGGTTCCATTGTCATGCTGCTCTAACAGTTAGGAAGCTTTTCCTGATATTCAAATGAAATCTGTCTTCCTGTAACTGTTGGAATTATTGTACCTGCATATGTTGCCTTTAGGAGGTTTTGGCTAAGAGGGACCTTTCTGGACTGGGTGAATGTCAATCAGTCTAGTACCAACCTTAGAATTTTGAAGAGAGCCATACCTCTCTAATCAAGCGGTTTCCACTTTTTTCCCCATTCAGGAGTCTGAAGACAGTTAGACCTATGTAGTCTGTCAGAAGTATTCTGTCAGCAAGTCATGTAGTTAGTCATGAAGCTAGTTAATCAGTTAAGCTCTGTTCATGTGACCAATAAATATTTTTCTACAGAATGCTGTTTGTTTTAATCTATGAAGAACTGTGAGTAAATGGAACATTTTATTCTTTTCTCTTACCAGTGTCACTGAGTGAGTTATTGAGATAGTAAGTGCCTGTTGAGGAGAACTAACAATAAGGGGTGGTCTACTGAGTCTTGAGATGCACAAATGAGAAAAAGATACCTCTTTAGGGAGCCACTCACAAAGTAAGTACCCATACCACTTGCACTTCTCAGGCTTTGATGCTGCGGGTGGCCACCCTGAGGGAGACCAAGAAGTCCACGTCCAGGAGCCAGGTGGCCACCTCTCTGTAGAATGCTGTGCTGGCCACAATTTCTGGGAGTTGTAGTCGAAAAACACCTGGGGACCCCAGTTTGAGAACCACTGTAAAGGCAAGCCTGTACCCTCAGCCTCCAGGAAATGTCCATGCTTGCCTACCACCTGGAAGCATGTTTTTTTTGGACTTCAACACCCAGTACCCCCAATCTGGTAAAAACTCTGCCCATCTTTATATGTAAGGGGCAAGGAGGAGATGGGAGACCTTGGGGGGGGGGGGGAAGGGGCTGAACACTTGGCCCACAGCTCCTCTGTATCTGTGTTTCCTCTTCTCCTGAGCAACATATGAACTGGGTAGCATCACGTGCTCTAGGAGAGATGGGGAAGCAGTGCCTAAATTGTAGCAGAGATTCACAACTCCACATTTTTGTCAATTTCTTCCTAGACAATAGGCAGCCCTATTCAAGATGCTCGCCCGTACATTGATTTAATCTCCAGCTAATTAACCTTCTGCTCCCAAACAAGGCAATAAACTGGAAGATACCTGGTCAGGGTCAGAGAGAACTATAGCCTCTAAGAAGTCACCATATCACTGAGAAGCTTGCAATCAATACATGCCCTACAGAGAGACAATGGGAGGGTTTGGGTGAATTTATGGGCTGCCAAAATGAAGATAATCTGCCTTTCAGAGACATCACAAATGGAAGATTGATCTTAAAAAATGAGTTTTCTAGTGGATTGGGGCTAAGTATGGCTTCCTGTCCAGAACTCTGGAAAACTTTTATCCAGGCCTGGGAGATCTGGGAAGCTGTGGATCAAAAATACTGCCGTGTTTCCCCGAAAATAAGACAGGGTCTTATATTAATTTTTGCTCCAAAAACGCATTAGGGCTTATTTTCAGGGGATGTTTTATTTTTTCATGTACAACAATCTACATTTATTCAAATACAATAATGTCATCATCTTCTGGTTGCTGCACAATGGTGGAGGGCGGGGTTTCACTTAACTGGGGCTTATTTTGGGGGTAGGGCTTATATTACGAGCATCCTGAAAAATCCTACTAGGGCTTATTTTCAGGTTAGGTCTTATTTTCAGGGAAACAGGGTATATTTCGAAGCTGTGCTCCTGTCTGCAACTGAACCAGATTTTTCACCTATTAGAAAACTAAGCTTAAGTGGGTGAGTTTTGGTATTGCCTGGTCCTTCTATGTATCTGCCACCAAAAACAATCATCTCACCCTGCCTAACAGTAAGGCCGGTCTTGACTGTGAGTGCATTTGCACAGCAAGGTGTGCATATTGTCTTTTAGGATTTTTTTTATTTGTTTTCAAGATATATTAATATAAATCTATGCATAAATATAGTATTATATTATTCATATTCCTTTCCACTATAACCACAATTTATCCTTAGGTAGGCAGCACTGACAAAATCATATAAGGGAAAATAGTACATAAGGATGCATATCACTACGAAGATTCACGTTCTAATGATAAGTAAACTCCATTTTTCTCTCCATCTGTTTGGTATGCCTCCACCTCCACTCCAGTTATAATATCGTAGCTTAATTTCATATGTTTTTGTTGTTGCTCTGTGCCGTCAAGTTGGAGCCAACTTATAGCGACTCTAACAGGGCTTTCAGGGTATGTGAGATATTTAAGGAGTGGTTTTTCCAGTTCCGCTCCCCCAATGAGTTTCCATGGTCGAGAGGGGATTCGAACCCAGGCCTTTTGAGTCCTAAATTCATCTGTCTATCCACTACACCACAATGGGTATCTAATCTATGTAACTACTAATTTTATGTACTACAGCCTAAACCTGCTGATATCCTTTTGAAATAGAAGAGAATCAGGGAGATTTCTACCCACAAGCAATCACTTGCCTTGTAACAATTAACAAAGATGATGAATTTAAGTCTTTCAGCTGAACCATATCTTCAGTACAACCTGAAGGGGCAACTTGGACAACAAATCCCATAATTTGTAGTCCAATTGGCTTAATATCCTGTTATCACTTTTATAATTTTCAAAATGAACATTTCGGGCCTGGGTGCTCATAGTCTGCCAAGGATATCTTATGCTCTTTTCTCCAGATATCTAAATCTCTTGCTTCACCTGAGGTGGGCAGGTGGGCAAATGTGTCCACCAGATGGTTTTCACCTACAAATCCTATCAATCTCAGCCAGCATAGCCATTTGTAAAGGACCAGCAGGATTCTGGAGGTGGGAGCTATGTGTTAAGTGAGTCCACTAAGCTGCTCTGTTGGCTTCAGCTGAGCCAGAGAACACCAACCCATCATCAGGGCGGAAGAAAGGTTTCCCTAACAACACACAAGATATAGGGAGGAAGTCACTTTCATGTATTTTTGGCCTGAGGTAGCCAAAAGTCCTGGGCTGGACATGGAGGTCTGGGATGTTGCTGTGCATTTGTCCTACTAGGAGAAAGAAACCACCGGGCACTGCCATCTGTGGAATGAAACTCCAGGAGTTTCCCAGTTTGTTTGTTTGTTCGTCCTTCCTTCTTTCCTTTCTATCTTTCCTTCTTTCTCTCTTTCATTCTCTCTCTCTCTCTTCCTTCCTTCCTTCTTTCTATCTTTCCTTCTTTCTCTCTTTCTTTCTTTGTTTGTTTCCTTCCTTCCTTTCTATCTTTCCTTCTTTCTCTCTTTCATTCTTTCTCTCTCTCTCTCTTCCTTCCTTCCTTCTTTCTCTCTTCTTTCTCTTTCTCTCTCTTCCTTCCTTTGTTTCCTTCCTTCCTATCTTTCCTTCTCTTTCTTTCTTTCTTTCTTTGTTTCCTTCCTTCCTTTCTATCTTTCCTTCTTTCTTTCATTATTTTTTTCTCTCTCTCTTCCTTCCTTTGTTTCCTTCCTTCCTTTCTATCTTTCCTTCTTTCTCTCTCTCTCTCCTTCCTTCCTTCCTTCATATCAGAATGTTGCACAATTCAAAATCATGGACACACATGGACCAATTAAAATGTCAAGATAATCAGACAGTTTTTTACCAGAATTGCCTATGATGTGTGCAGAAACGTCTCCTCCTCGACTTCAGCCATCATCCAGTGGTCACAAAGTGGGTGGGCCTGATGCTGTTCCAGTGCAAGACGGCTGGAAGTGGAGTATTTGCTGGCTGCATTCTGTGGCCCAGGGGATGCCTGAGGGTACTCATAATGCCTTTCCACCCTTCGGGGACGCTCCTTCTATGTCATTCAAAAACCCACTCATTTTTTTTAAAATTATCCCACCTTACTTCTTTAAAAGTGGTTTACATCATTAAAAAGAAAATATTTAAAAGTTGAAAACAGTAAGTATACAATTTAAAAAAACCTAAACAAATATATTAAAATGGTTTTTTAAAAAGCAATACAAAAAAGCAACAAGCCACAACAACCCATTAAAAAAAAACAACCCTCAGAAAGCCAGTCACTCAGGGAAAGCCTGCCTGAAGAGAAAGGTCTTTGCCTGCTTGCAGATGGACAGCAAAGATGGGGCCAGCCTGGCCTCCAGTGGGAGGGAGTTCCACAGTCTGAGAGAAGCAACCGAGAAGACCCTCTCCCATGTCCCCATCAGATGTACCTGTGAGGGTGGTGGGACTGAGGTAAAGGCCTCCCCTGATGATCTTAATATCTAGGCAGTCTCATAATGGGAGATATGGTCTTTGAGATAGCTTGGACCCAGACCATTTAGGACTTTATAGGTTAAAACCTATAAACTCCTCCCGGAGTTTGACCAAACTCCAGGAGGCCGTGGAAGACAGGAGGGCCTGGCATGCTCTGGTCCATGGGGTCACGAAGAGTCGGACACGACTTAACGACTAAACAACAACAAGGTTAAAACCAGCACTTTGAATAGTGCCGAGAACTGCATCAGCAGCCAATGGAGCTGCTGTAACAGGGGCATTATGTGATCCCTGTAACCAGCCCCAGTCAGCCATCTGGCTGCTGCCTTTTGGACCTGCTGAAGTTTCCGAGCACTTTCCAGAGGCAGCCCATGTAATCCAGCCAGGATGAAACTAATACATATTATCTACCTACAGCTTTGAACAGACCTTTAAAAAAGGGGGCAGGGCTGGGTGAGGCTTGATGCCAAAGCCATGTAGCATGCATGATGTCTTAAGATGGAGAAGATGCTGCAGATGCTCAAATATGGTGCTTCGGATTTTATATTTCATGCTCAGTGCTCCCTGGCGCTGAGGAGAAGAAAGGTTGTGAAAAGCAATACATTTTAAATCTCCTGCTTCATTACTTTTTAGGTCCTATTTTTGTTTCCAGAAAGGTTAGTGGCTATTGGGCTGAAATCTAACAACTGATGAGTCTTAGCTGAGTCCTATTTCTCCGAAGTAACTAAAACAGTTATTTTTAAAGTTACTTTGTAAAATACCACTGACTACTCCAAGCCACAGACCTGTGGCAGAAAATACACACTTGGGTGGAGCGAGGCCTGGCCAAGCCTCAAAGTCTTCTGGTTTAGGCTTGTTCTTCCAGGTGAGCTACATTTGGGCATCCGTGTGGTTTGTAAGCCAGGTAGAACACCCGAAATTGGGCATTATGAGATTTGTAGTTGGTTGTTCTACATTAGAAATACATCTGATATTTGGTGATGTATGTGCACTCATAGACTCCCAGATGCTCTCACTCATCCGAAATGCCAGAAGACTCATCCTCCAAGTCTAAAAATAAATCCTCACCAACTATTATTTATCAGGCCAAATCCAAAGAAACAAAACAAAACAAGACAAAAACCATGTGGCACTTAAAGATGATTATATTTTAATGTGAGCTTTCATGGACATGCCCACTTTGTCAGCCACATGGCGGGGGGGAGTGAAATCCATGTTTTTGTCTTGTTTTCTTTTCTTCTGTTTCTTTGGGTTTTGCTTGCACAGACTAACACCGCTACCTTTTCTAAATCATTATTTAGTGATCAGAAGATCTTACCGCTTTAGCTGTGTATGAACCAGGGATGTTGGCAAATCCTTGGGTCTCAATCCTGAGTCTAAGTCCGACTCTTTGGTACCAAATGCCAAGTCTGAGACTCCAGTATCAAGTCCCAAGCCCCAAGTCCGAGTCCCTATTAAAAACAAGGTTTTTTTTACCCTCAGGGGAAAAAATGGAGGGTTTGGATGGGTTCTGAGTCACGAATCAAGTCCGAGCCATTGAAAAAGAAACCCCCCGAGTCAAGTCCAAGTTGAGTCGCCGGTACAAGTCATGTGACTCAAGTCTCCATCCCTACTATGAACATCTATTCTACCAATTTAGAGCAAAGCTTTTTGGAATATATGTCCTGCTTATATGAATATATACACCCAGCCCAGGATTGTATCCTGTGTATTTCTGTCTCAGGCCTTGGAAACCTCCGCCATTTTATTATTTATTTATTTATTTTTTACTACAACTCTCAGAATCCCCCCAGCCATCATGGGATTCTGGAATTTGTGGCAACCAACAGTAACATTGCTAAGCTTCCTTCTCTGGCCTTGTCTTTTTCTCTCTTCCCCGCTTCAGGTGGGGCTACTGAAATCCAGTAACTTAGCTTTTCAAAAATTACAGAGGCGGTGTGTAACTTTGCTATGCCTTAGTTACTGCAAAAAGGAACGAATTGCCAATAGCAAGCTCTTTGTCACCAGTTCTGTTCAGCCTCTGGATAGATCCACGTTTTTCTCCTCTTCTTGGCCCTTCCATTCTCCGCACCTCTCCAGGTTGCTTGGTTACTGTCCCCACCTGAAAGAGCCAAGGAAAACAGTGAGAAACTCCTCAACAATTCATCCTCCTTTTGTCCAAATTTATTTACTTGCCTGTGCATCCTTGGCAGCTTTGCACACAGATTCTCCTATTATTAGAAAAGCCTCTCTTTTTTGCTTCCATAGTCCTGGCACATTCACAGACCATTTCCCGGCCTTCAAGCACAATAGCCTGTTTTGTCTGCGCAATCTTCCCTCTGTGATTGATTCAAACCAAGGACATCGGAGTGTTCTCTTCAACAGTCTTCCCTCCTACATGGCACAGAGAATTGAGGGGAGGGAGTCACGTCAAGGGTTTGCAGGCAAAGCACTAAGAAACCCATGAGCACCCTTGAATTCTCTGAATCCTGAAAACATCTTTCTTGCAGGGTTAATTCCAATTCAGGGGGGGAGGAGTTTCACTTATGCCCCTCCCCCTTGATGGAGCCTCCTGAACATGGCCTCTATTTTCCTTTTCCAAACCTGAGCATGCAAGAGAGCAGTGGCAGATGCAAAATAGCCAGTGAAAGCATCACCAAAGGCTTGCAGAAAAATGTGCATGGTTTATGTACAGATGAGCTAATGTGTGCATGGCGTGGGTGGGGGACTAGGACTCAGGAGACCTGGGTTCAAATCCCTGCTCAGCCACGGCGACTTACGGGAGAATGGCAATGGTAAAACCTCAACATCTCACATACTCTGAAAGCTCTATTAGAGTCAATATAAGTTGGATGTGACTTGATGGGGCATAACAATAACACATGTCCAGATGGAAAACTAGATTATTGTACAAATAAAACAAAAGCACAATATGTCTCACTTAAGTGGCAAAAGCTGTCACCAGGTGGCTTATGTGCCTGATGAATGTGCTCACCTGGTCCTCCAGAAGGATGGGAGACTTGGGAGTCCTCTGTTGTTCTTCTGCCTTCTTAGGGTTCCTTCTCTTTAAATCAGACTCAGATAGGACAACCTTCCAGTTCTCTAAACAGATGGTTGTTCTTTGTAAAGGAGGACATGTAGCTGACAAAAGGATGTAGGTAGCCCAATTCAGGAAGGTCCCCAAGTTGTCAGCCTGATCGTCATAACAGCAATGGGCCAGTGTTGGTCCATGAAACGTTTCTCAACAAGGGCCTTTTTTCTGAAGCATCTCTTGTTCCATGTAGTAGCAGGAAGGTCTCCATCAGGAAGTCCAAAAAAGGAGAGGGAATATTGACTCAACCATCATGCACAAAGTTTTGTGTGAAAAAGTGCTCATAAGAAGGTTCCCGAAAGCTTACATCAATATATAACAGTTAGTCTTTCGGTAAAGGTAAAGGTTCCCCTTGACATTGAGTCCAGTCGTGTCCGACTCTAGGGCGCAGTGCTCATCCCCATTTCCAAGCCGTAGAGCCAGCGTCTTGTCCGTAGATTGTTTCCGTGGTCACGTGGCCAGCGCGACTAGACACGGAACGCCGTTTCCTTCCCACCAAGGTGGTACCTATTTATCTACTTGCATTTTTACATGCTTTCGAACTGCTAGGTTGGCAGGAGCTGGGACAAGCGACGGGAGCTCACTCCGTTACGTGGATTCGATCTTACGACGGCTGGTCTTCCGACCTTGCAGCACAGAGGCTTCTGCGGTTTAACCCGCAGCGCCACCACGTCCCTATGTGCCCAAAGTATCTAACACCAAAAGGACAAGCCAAACAGGTCTTTAAGGTGCCACAATGTTTTTGTCTTTTTTTAAAAAAATGTTTTTCTTTTGTTTTTGCCTGATTCTTTCATTCACAGGGATTGGGTGTTTTATTTGTAGTCCTGAGACCAAAAGAAGGATCAAAGGTGTGGCACCATCGTGGCCCCCAAGGTGAGAAAAGGAGCTTTGTAGAGGAGCTCTGCAGACCAAGTACTGCCCTGTTTAAAGGGCTGATTTTTCTTCTCTCTCTATTGAATCAGTGGCTCCATGCAACATATGGTCTTGGGCTTCTGTGCTTCCACTTTACCACTCTCCTGAGCCCCACTTCCATCTCTTCTACGCTCAGAAGTAGTTCTTTATCTCTTTGCTAAATTTGGAAACTTCTCCTAGTAGCTTATGGGTTTTTAAAATTTTTGTCTCTTCCCCCCCCCCCCCATGTTATTGAGTTGGTGAATTAACAAATCACCACCACCAGGAATTGTAATTCATTTGTATTTTTTAAAACATTAAAACCAATTAACCACATAGTAAGAAAAAAAAAAACATACTTTAAATTGTGCATTTGGCACTGTGCACACAACAGCCAGTATCCTACTGCAGAAATGAGATGTGTAAGCACCACCCTGACTCTAGGCAGACTCCCCATCATGCGCCCAGTGGCGTGGGTGGTCCCACCAGCAGAATAAGGACGAGTGAGCGAGGGAACACAGTCACTCTTCCTCTCTGCATTTCTACAGTAAGATAACAGTAACTGCAGGCAGTCAAATCAATTCTGACTTATGACAACCTTTCTAGGGTTTTCCAAGTAGACAATACTCAGAAGTAGTTTACTATTTCCGGGTGCTCTGGAGCTGTACAGTTTGCTCAAGACCACACAGGCTGGCTCTTCTGTCAGAAGGCATTGTGTGGAATTGAACTCCCAACCTTTGGCTCTGCAGCCAGAGATCCAAACCACTGAACTACCCAGCCAGCTACTGGCCCATACATTCTAATCAAACTGACTTCTGTTGGGGGGGGGGGGTGTTGGTAAAAAGGTTTCTAGTAAGAATTTAATTATTCCTTTTGTTAGCAGAATACAGTGTTGAAAAACACAGAAAGATGGAGTAATTAGCCCTAATTTCACCATCCCCTCCTGGTTGCCCACACAAATTATCTCTAGAAGCACACAAGTAACTCTAGAAGCATCTTTTTTATATCTACAGAAAAGGTATCTTTACTCACAGTTACCATCTTGTAGTTACAGTCAGAAGTGGGGTAAGAGGTAAAATGGAGTCCCCTGACATGGAAATAACCTCTATGGCTGCCTCTTACAAGATTTCTTAGAAGTCAGAAAAGAAGAAGAGGCAGTTAACAAAACCAACAGGCACAAACTAGAAGAAGAGGCTGGCTGAGAACAGAGGCGGGAAAAGCTTTACCAATCAAATTAGTGGCAAAGGGCAATCGTCTTAGGCTGTCAGCTGCCCTCTCACTGATACCAGTGTTAGTGCCTGCAAGATTGCTATTTTCCCAAGAATTTCTACCATCTACTCTTCAGGACAGGAATAGACAGACTACAATCCTTAGCCTAATTTTAAAAACCCTCTGCAAGTAATCACTCCAGACCTGTAACCAAAGCATGACATCCATAGGCAGAAGACTGGATGTCAGACAGTAGAAAGAGAGAGTACAGTAGGAGCCACCATCTATGGGATCCAGTATCCGCTGATTCACTTATCCGCTGCCTGAAAGTACTAAATAAAAAAACCCAGAAATGTGTATTTATATGTATTTCCAAGGTGTATTTACCAGAACTGGCCACGAGAGGGAGCCAGAGAAGTGTTAGATTCTTCTGTATTTTTCTGACATCCTCTGTATGTTCCGGGATATTCACACAACATTCGTATGAGGCTTTTCCCTGTGACTTTCTTTTTGAAAACTCCTGAAAGCCTGGTTTATTTTTGAGCATTTCTAGGAAAGAAAGAGAGGACAAATCCATAAGGGAAAAGATGATCTGGGATTGGGATTGTGCCTCCTTCTTATAGAATCATAGCATCGTCGTACGGTTGGAAGGGACCTTGGAGGTCTTCTAGTCCAAACCCCTGACCGAGGCAGAAGACCTCATCCCATCCCGGACCTCATACCATCCCGGACAGATGGCTGTCCAATCTTTTCTTGAAAACCTCCAGCGATGGGGCACCCACCACATCGGGAGGCAAGCTGTTCCACTGCTTCATGGTTCTGCAATCTTTAGGGGACAGAGACTTGGGAATGGTGGAGAGTTAAATGTGGGAGGGGGAAGTCCTCCTGTGTCTGGTTCAGGGGCAAGGAAAAGGAGGAGACCCTTTCTTAGGAAAGGAAGGGGGCAAACCTTGGAAAGGCCTGCAAAAAGTACCAGTGGGGGGAAGGCTCTGGAGGGAAGGGAAATGAGAACAGGAGATAGTTGAAGAAGAAAAGGGGGTTGGGAAAGGTGTACGGAGGTGAGTTAACCGCCCATTGACTCCCACCGTTGAGCATTGCAAAAGTGGGAGAAAAGATGCAGGGCGGGATGAGAAAAGAGGTGGGAAAGAAAGCGAAGGTCTGGCAGAAAGGGAGCGATGGAGAGAGCATGTGTCAAGGAGCATGAGGAAAGCACTGACGGGAACAGAAAGACAGACAAGACAGAAGAGAGAGAGAGAGAGAGAGAAGGATGGGAGACCGGGAGAGATGGAGTAGGCACTAGACAGGGGGGGGGGGCAGGGGGAGTAAGTGTGTGTGTGAGAGAGAGAGAGAGAGCAGGCAATGTCGCAACGAGTGGAATTGTGTATGGGCCGACAAGTGGAGTGTCAGAGGAAAAAAGAGGGTGAGAAAAAGAGAAGAATCGAGAGAAATGCAGAGAAAAAAGGCAGTGTCAAAGAGTCAGAAAAGAAGTGGCAGGAAAAAAAGCAAATGCTCAGAATTAAACCCTTCCACCTTCAGTTTAAGGATGTCTAAAATATATTAGGAACATCCGCCACAATCCAGCATAGACACACTTCAAGGCGCGGAAGTCCATTGGTATAAGAGGATCTAACAAGGCCAAAAGGCCATCGTGGAGTTTTCAAAGGTGGGCTTACCTGTTGCTGGCAGAGCACATCAATATTCTATAAGGCAATTCTAGAACTAGGGGCAGCCCTAAAAAAAAATTATTAGAACTATTAAACGGGGCTTCAGATCAGCACCAGATTCAGCATAGTTATAGCATACAGTCTGTGCTTACTCTGTGCCAAATTTGGGGAGTGTGGGCAAAGGGTGTTTGATTTACAATTTTTAAGGAAGTAAAACTTTTACCTGCCCGTTTCAGAAATAAGCGACCCCAAACGTCTCCAGATTTAAAACAGATCACATAAAGTGAAAAGATCAAGCTTACTTATTTTGAAAGGGAATGGTCAGCCCACCTCCTTTTTTTAAATAATCCAGGCTGCGGCGGCTGAAATATTGATCCTGGGTAGCTTTTCAACAAGGAAAAACAGCCACTTTGTTATAAGACTGAGCATGTGTGGCACAGGCTAGCCAGCAGGAGTTTTCCAAAATGAAGCATTGTATACATTTGTAGGTGGTGGTGGGGTAGGAGGGTGATATAGAGAGAGAAAGCTCATAGAAACAGACTGAAAAGACAGGGTTTCTTTAAAAAGTAAAAACAAAAAAAATGGTTTGCTTTAAAGAAAGTAATGGAGAGACCGTCCTCCAGGAAGGGGAATATTTTGACATGTATCTACAATAAACATACTCTCAGCATTTCTGAGACCAAACCATCTTCTCCTATGATTTCAAATAGGAAACTATTTCCACCTCGGGGACAATCTGAACATTTAACCCTGTCAAACAAGACTCAGTTACCTGACCCTTAGCTAATTTCTCAATTCCCCCTGACCAAACAGGCTTAGCAGAATCATGCTTGCAAGGAGATTCTGTGTCTGGTTGTAAAAAAGGAGAAACAAAAAAGAATATTAAAATAAAAAATAGAGATTCTATTTTTTTAAATAAAAAATAGAGATATATATTTTAATATATATATATTAAAAAAGAATATTCAGAAGCTTGTTGAAAAACAGTCCTGACAACTGCTTTGCGTTTCGGTGAGAAGTGGCTAACAGATGAACAAAGGAGCGCTTGGTGTCTATTTCTGAATGGTAGTGAGCCCAACAGGGCAACCATCTTGATTGCTGACATGGATGTCACTGACCTTCAGGCTGGCCTTTCCTAGGTAAAGTTTGGCATCCTTTTTCCCCACTGGCAGCACAGTCCTGATATTGTGCAGCCATATTAGGCCATTTCCTGGCGTTTTGAATCATGGATACAGAAGCCCAGTGTCCCACCTTCCTAAACCAGAGACTTTTTGAAGAAGGGAATCTCAAAAAACAGACCAGCCTTAGTTATTCAGCAGGTTGATGGACTCCCCCTCTTTGTGCTTTTATCTGGCAGAGGAGTTGACGAGAGAAATTGCCAGCGATTATCTGTCAAAGAAGCTGAGCTGGCCATCAGCTTCCTCCGGCACTTGATCCAAGAAAACACAGATGAGATGAAATGAACCTATTTCTCCAACTGAAGAGATGAAATCTCAAATGTTCAAGGCGCATATTGACGACCAATCTGAGGTCCCTATTCCTTGAGCTAGTGTCCCAATTCCTCTTGAGTCTGACCCCCTGTTTCTTCTCAGCTTTTTTACTCGGGTGTGTAGAAGAGATACCACTGAAAATGAGGGAAAGCTGGGAGGGGGAAAATCAGAAGGGAAAAAAAAGGCGTGGGGCAGGGGGGAAGACTCACATCTCCAGAAGTCTCCAAGGCTGTGATTCTTCTATTAAATGATACCCTTGTCATTTTGCCTGCAAATAACATTTTTTGAAAACCAGAACTGACCTGTTTTCCCAAATAGGAGCTCTGTTTTTCACACATTAAGATGAGAGCCAGCCTAGTGCCATGGTTAAAGCGTTGGGCTTTGGGTGGTGGGAAAGATGCTGATCATTGATTAGCCATGAAACAATTCCTTACATCAGTGGTTCACAAATGTTTTTCAAATGCGGCTCCCTTGACTTAGGGAGGCTTGTGGTGCAGTTGTTAAACTGCAGTACTGCAGCCAAAACTCTGCTTACAACCCGGGTTCAATCCCAGGTAACTGGTTTACTCAACCTTCCATCCTTCCAAGGTCAGTAAATTGAGTACCCAGCTTGCATGGGGGGGGGGGGGAGGCAATGTGTAGCCTGCATAATTACATTGTAAACCACCCAGAGTGTGTATTTTTCGCCCCAGCCATTGGCCATGGCTCCCCCAAGATGATATTTTGGGAAGAAGAAGTGAGGAGGGAAGCCAAGCCTGAGTAATACTTCTGAGGATTCTACAACACCCTTGGCTGAATCTGGCAGCACCCGGGGCACTGTGGTGCTCAGTTTGGGAAGCACTACCATATATGACTTCAGTCCAGTTTCTCTCTCTCTCTCTCTCTCTGTCTCCCCCCCTTCTCTCTCTCTCCCTCAGCCTGGCCTACCTTTCAGGATTTGGAGGAAGATTAAACGTGAGGGGGCATGGCCATCACCCGCTATCTTGCTGCTTCCACCTGACCGAGGAAAGCAAGTTGGCCAGCTGCCATTCTCCAGATGTGTTGCCTGAGGTGGCCACGTGTCCCTCTGCCTCCCATCAGGACCTGCCTCAAAGGCCAGGGAAAAGATATATCCGCACAAGCTTTTTAAAGAACAACTGGGCTGCTCCTGTAGAGTTTAGTAGACCGAGGCTGAAATCCTGTTTGCTATGCAAATGACACAATTTTCAGTGGTGAATTGCTGTAAATTACAAAATCACCGTAGAGCTTCTCTGTTACACTCTGAGTTGTGCAATTCAATATGCAACAGAAAATGGCTATGAAGGTTTCTCAAGCTGGCGACTTACTTCCAAAGTGATGATGTTTGCAAAACCGTGCAACAGGATTTCCACCAGAGTGTCGAATTACAACTGAAGGGATCCATGTCCAAATACCCCACTCAGCCTTGAAGCTCATTGGGTGACTTTGGACCAGTCCCACTCTCTCTGCCTGACCTACCTCACAGGGCTGTTGTGAGGATAAAGTTACATGGAGAAACATGTACTTGTGGCGCAGTGGTTAAAACTGCAGTATTGCAGCCAAGACTCTGCTCACGACTTGAGTTCAATTCCGACAGGCTCAAGTAGCTGGCTCAAGGTGGACTCAGCCTTCCATCCTTCCGAGGTCCGTAAAAGGAGTACCCAGCTCGCTGGGGGCCAATGTGTAGCCTGCACAATTGAATTGTAAACCACCCAGAGAGTGCTTTAAGTGCTGTAGGGCGGTATATAAGCAGCATTTTACTCCACGGTGGGATAAAAGGCAACTAGAAACAAAATCACGGCAAATAATATGGAGCATAAAGCAGGGGGAATGAAGCGTATTTGCTGCCACTTATATCCTGCAATAATCGCTGGGATAAAGATGTCATGGTGTTTGTTTTTCCGCTCTAGCACGTAGTTCCATGAAATTGCACCTGCTTGAGGAATAAACCTGCCAGGTTGGAGCTCAGCTGAGCTGATCTCAGTTCATTCCCAGATGTTCCCCAAAATGTCAATAACAAACACACCTCCTTTTTTATTTTAACTTTCTGGCACGCCTCACAAAAATATTTCTCTTCTTGTTTATAGAGGCCTCGTCTCCAGCTGCATCCCAAACCTGGCTGGCTACCCTGTTTCCCTGAAAATAAGACCTAACCTGAAAAGAAGCCCTAGCATGATTTTTCAGGATGCTCGTCATATAAGCCCTACCCCAAAAATAAGCCCACCCTCCACCCTTGTGCAGCAACCAGGAGAAGATGACATGACTGCATTTGAATAAATGTAGATCGTTGTACATGAAAAAATAAAACATCCCCTGAAAATAAGCCCTAATGAGTTTTTTTAAAAAATTAATATAAGACCCTGTCTTATTTTCAGGGAAACATGGTACAGAGCATTGTGGTGTCAGCCCGCTCACCACATGAATCGTAGAATCATAAAATAGCTGAGTTGGAAGGGGCCTATAAGGCATTTGAGTTCAACCCTCTGCTCAAGGCAGGAACCCAAGTGAAAGCAGATCTGACAGATGGTTGTCCAATTTTCTTTTGAATGCCTCCAGCATTGGAGCATTCACTACTTCCTGAGGTAATTGGTTCCATTGTCATACTGCTCTAACAGTTAAGAGGTTTTTCCTGGTATTCAGCCAAAATCTGGCTTCCTGTAACTTGAGCCCATTATTATTCTGTGATGATTGAGAACCTTTCAAATATTTGAAAAGTGTTATCATATCTGCCCCTCAGTCTTCTGTTCTCAAAGCTAAACCTGCCCAGTTCTTTCAGTCTTTCCTCCTAGGGCTTGGTTTCCAGTCCCCTGATCATCCTTGTTGCCTTCCTCTGAACTTGCTCCAGTTTGTTGGCATCCTTCTTAAAGTGTGGTGTCCAGAACTGGGCACAATACATTCTAACAGGATGAACTCACTCATGTGACTAACTGAAGAAGCAATCACCTTTACCCACAAGCTCTATTCCATGGGCTGCGTGAATGCATGAGGGTTATCAGTAGAGATATGGATGGGACTCGGCTCCTGGGGTTGGCCCGTAGTCTACTTGTTCCATCTCGCTCTGAGCAGGCTGATCTGAAGGGACTTGCTGCTCATAATCAGCTGAGCATAAGTAGAAACCTCTATGCAAACAGAAACCTTGCTTTGCTGAGGTCCGCAATGACCATATGGAGTGTTTGACCCATGTGCAAGTGAATGCAACTAGAACATTCTTCTGATCTTGCTGCTCAGTGCTGATTGGCTATGGAACACCATCAGGCCATGCCATTCACAATGTGCTCCCTGATAGGCCATGGCAAGGTAGAACGACAGAGGCAGTAGGAACAGCACCTTCTCCCTCTGCCCAAGAAAAATGAACTTTAGAGTTTTGTGATTCCCCATTTTTTAAATTTATATAAATAAGTGGGGGTGTGGAATCTAGACCTGTAAACCTGAATGGTGGGGCAGCATGACATGAGATGATTTTGCCCACTACTGCTCAACTCACATGTGGCCTTCATCTATTTAGCCAGTGGATGAGCAGGGCTTCCATTTTAGCCAGTGCTGATCGGTTATGGAACACCACCATGTCATTTCAGTCACAATGTGCTCCCAGATAGGCCACATGGGTAGTCCAACCTATGAAGCAGAGGGAAAAAGCAACCAGGATGAGTGTTGTTTCTTGTTACTGTTTGATATTTATCTTAGGTGAGACCCTGTGTAGGAGTGCTTCACAGAGAAAGGGGAAGTCATTTCAGATGGTTTTGAGCATGGCTGCAGACTTCTTAGTAAAGAGAAATATGTTGCTTGCTGTCAAGTCGGAACCAACTTAGAGTGACCCTAATAGGGTTTTCAAGGTCAGTAAGATAATGAAGGAGTGGTTTTACTAGTTCACACCCCCAGTGAGTTCCCATGCTTGAGCAGAGATTCATACCTAGGCCTTCTGAGTCCTAGTTTGTCATACTATCCACCACACCACACTGGGTATCAAGGAGAAATATACTAGAATGTATTTATTTTCCACAAATTGCTTGCTTGCTTGCTTGCTTATTGATACATTCATTCATTCACTCATTCCTTCCATTCATATTCTACCTTTCCTTCAATGAGCTCAAGATGGCATACGTTGGTCTCCTCAGAGGGTGTGACTGGCCCAAGGATCGCCAGTGAGTTTAATAGACAAGAGTACATTTGAACCCAGGTCATCCAAATTCTAGTCTAACTCTCTAACCTCTACTGCCCCAGTCTGCTGTAAGGTCGACACAAAAAGGTCGACACAACAGTGTGGTTTTGAGAGTCGGGGAGAGAATGATGGTACTGGTTTCTTGAGGGAGAAATATTGACAACCCACAGAATTGTGAGAAGGAGGGGGATGTCAGGAAATGTTATAACCCACCCACCCCCCAAAAAAGAGACTATTTTGGACCTGAGAACCAAACCAGAGAGTATTCCATCCCTCCTTTGTTTGAGAGAAACAAACCCAGTCCTGGTGCCTGGCCTCAGGGTTCACATTTCCTCACTGACAGAGGACACGAGCCGTACTAATAGAAGAACAAGGAGAACATTGGCTAAGCAGAGCAGATAACAAGCGCTAATCATAATGCAAGCAAACACCCCAGGCCCTTGGCTGGTTTAAAGCAAATGTCTCAATTAACATGGAAGCTTCCCAACAACCACCCGGCTCCTTCCTTCCTTTTTTAAAAAAGGAAGCTTCAGGCAAGTTTATCTTTCAGATTCAATCCCGAGTTGGCAGAGAGCATACATGGCGAGGGAGGCTGCAAGGTGCCTTTGGGTTGGTTTGCAAGCTGCAGTGCAAATAAGGTTGATGCAGAGGTGTGTGGGGTGTGTCTGCCTTACCTAAGGATGCATGCTTTCAAAATCAGGACTGTAGAAATCCAACAGGTATAGCATTTCTGAATGAGAGGCAATGGGGGGAGGGGGGGGAACTAGGCTTGTAAATCATGACCTGATTTGTCCCCATAGAAGTAAGCACGAGAACTGCCGTTTTTGAAAACCCTTTGATTCAAGCCAACCCAAGGATCCCCCTGGAGGAGGATCTCCAGCTTATCCAGGTTCAGCTCCAGGGGTTAGCCCTAGTCCATCCCGGAATCAAAGCCAGTCCGCTTCTGGCTCTGGCATCCAGACCACATCCACTGCAGAGATTGGGAAGGAGAGACACAGTTGTGTGTCATCAGCATACAACGCACTCCAGATCTCCGGATGACAAACACACACCTCAACAGCTTAACACAGATGTTGAAAAGCATTGGAGAGACTAATGACCCTGACATAGCTTCCCAATGGGGAAAAGTACTGGTTTTGCACAGAAACAGGAGTTTTAAGTTCTATTTTCCAAGAACCATGACAAGGGTGGAAAACAGACATTTGGTGATCTCAGTCTCATGCAGAAAAGAACACTCAGAATCGGGGGGGGGGGCAGAGGGCACCCCCCCCAAAAAAAGGCTCCTTGGCCTTCTCCTGCTCTCATGTTTTTCCAACAAATAAAGATAAACGATAGCTCCCAGAAGCCTTCAGAGGAGGTGGAGGTTATAGAAGGTCCTTCCACCATTTACCACCTGCATTTTTTTTTCTAAACTGGAAATTGTCTTCTGTACAAGATAAACATGATTAACATAAGTAATATAATTACCAATATAATTACTTACAATATTAATATTATTTAATTTGAGTAATAAATTATGTTATATTGTGTTAATTATAATTAATTCGTGTTATATTACATAACAAGTAAGAAGTAATGCAAGTTTAAGATAATTATATATTATAAACTAGAAGAAATATGTAATATGAGTAATATGAATGACCTTAATCTAAAAGTTCACAGGATGAGTGGTAGCCACTTCCGGTTGTGTTCTGGCATTTTAAAGAGGTCTGTGTAGCCTGTGGAGGGTCTCAGAGGGAGAGAATTGCCCACAGGATCTGCCCCGGTTGCCTACACCTGCTCTAGGGGGTTGGTGATTGTCAAGGTATTATCCCTGTCAGTCTTGACTAGAAGCTCAGCAATGGTGAAGCTTCTTCATGTTCCTGTGGAGAACTGGTTTAGTGGGTTTCTCAGTGATTGGCGTGCATAGGGTCACAGCTGAAACTGGAGTGGAGATACTGGTGCTGAAGCTAGTGAGTTCGGGTAAGAGCAAAACAGAAAACTATTGGGTCAAATCCAGGTGGACTGGTGAGTGACGATGCATATATGTGTGGAGCAGTGGAGCGGAAGAGGGGTTAAGTGGGGACCAACTCCAGGATTTTTTTCAGTGCGGGATTGATGGCACAATTCGATGGAATGCCAGGATACTTTAACAAGGGGTAGTTGCCTGCTTTTGAGATACTGATTGCTTCTCTGTTGCCTTACCTTTGCTTTTGGGTGGGGTCGTGGTTTTTTTGAGGCGGGGGTTCTTTAAGGCTTTTGGACAAATACCAGATAAGAACACAAATGGAGGGAAAGAAAACCGAATAAGCCAAAAGAGCAGGTCCCTTTCACGTTAAACTAATGGACCCATCACAAAAGACAGAAAAATGAAAGAAGCAGCTCCCCAAAGAACCTGACACAAAGCAAGACCACAGGTTTCCATCATGCACACTCTCGTTGGCCATTTCTTCTTCTGCATCCACATTTTTGCAATGGGTTCCCCATTTTAAGTCCAAAAAAACTGGGTTTCATTGCACCTCAGTTTGGCGCATGTGGCCCAAAGCGCTTTCTCCTTCCAGACTTCCCCGCTGCCATGAGGAAATGACCTGTTTGTCGCTTCCACATGGAGGCCCATTTGGCTCTGTGGGCCTCTGAGGGTGTCAGTTTGTTCTGCTGCAAATGTCAGCGGATGGCGCTCCTCCGCTGCCACAGCTGATGAGTGGTGGAGGCAGGAAGACAAACCGGTTGGCCCTCCTCCAGCGCCTCCTCCCTGCCTGTTCGAAGGAGGCACTGAAAGAGGTATTTCACCCCACCCTGCCGTCAGCTGCTCCGTTTTCTTTTCTGAAGAGGGACGTGCCACAGCTTGAGTGAAAAACTGACAGCGTCTCACGGCACCTTTGAGATAAAAACAGATTGGCTGTGACAGTGCCATGAGACGCTGTCAGTTTTTCACTCAAGTATATATATATATATGCTCTTTTGGCTATGAAGATTGAAACAATCCTAGTGTACAGTTAGACCAAAAGGTCAAGAAATGTAGAAGGAAGCAGGAAGTCCTAAGAGCAACCTTGTGGGCACAAAATCAAGGTGGCACAGACAGAGATGACCTCGCCCATTCCACATGTTTTGGGCTACAGTGCTCATAAGTTCAATTCACAATGCCCGATGTTCAAGAATTAGGAGAGTTGAATTAGAGAAGGGCAAGGACCACTGGTTTGGAGGTTTGTTCCAGTATGTTTGGTGGTTTGGCAGTGTCCAGAGGAGGCGCGGCAGGCAAGCCAGGATGCTGCCCCTGAGTGAGTGCCTGCCAAAGGAGGCAGGGTGCCGAACTGCCAAACACCTGTTGTAGTGGTAAACAAATTGGGATGAACTGACGAACCAGGAGTTCGTGCCCATCTCCAGTTGGAATCTGAAGCCTCTGGAGGTCACCTGGTTGTCTTCCTGTGGCCCATTTAATCCAGGGCTGGTCTTACTATTTGTCCTATGACTGGGCAGTGGTGGGTAAGTTATCTTATGTGCACAGGAACCGTTGCTGCAGCATTGCAAGTATTTGCTGGAGCAACCAGCGAACAGCGAACAGATTGGATGTGAAGGATATTTGGGATGGCCTGCTTGAAAGAAAGAGCACAGGCTATATGGGAAAATGACTTTATAGGGGCCCTTTGGGAAACGCCAATTATTTTGTGTTGAGCAGCCAGACAGATTTGCATTTAATCTGCAGAGTGTCTTTTCAGTCGTCTGACTTAAAATGGAGACTGGACAAGAAACGCTGTGGGGGCCCTCAGGGGTGCTGTGATGACAGCGGGACTCATGGAATGGAATGTGGGCAAAGCCAGCTCCATTGGCTGGTGCAAAATATTGTAGTCGTGACTGGTACTTGCTTGAAGCATTTGGACCCATAAACTTTACAAATGACCTGCTCTTGAAAAAAACCAGTGGGACCGTTTTGTGGCTGGAAAACCCAGCCAGGATGTCATCTCCTGCCAACCGTAGCCTCTCAGTTCCTTGCCTCCTGTTATCCCACTACCCTTCCATCAGGAACAATCCTGTCCTACCTCTGCTTTACCAGTGACAGCATTGCTAACTAGGTCAACCTAGTGTCAGGCAGGCTGTGTGGGTGGGTGGGGGGAGTTCATTCAGAGCCGCCAGTGTGGGCTGTTGGGATGGTAATTGGTGGAGACACCAAGAGAGAAGGCAGGAAGTTGGGGAGAAGAATGTCAGAAGCTCAGCTAACCAGGGGCGTTCTCTGGAAATAGCAGCTAGGGCTGGGCATCATGAGGACATTTTGACATTTCCATTCTTTTTCGAGCCGAGATCTGCTTGGAGAGGCAAATGGAGTGAAGATGGATTTTTCTGGAGTGCAGACAATGTACTCACTCACATAGCTTCAAGCATCTTTTAGCCCAGTCAAAAAGTGTGCGCAGCAGAAGAAAAGCCGTCTCTCGGTGCATCTCGCTCTCCGATCGTGGCAGGAAAGGTCAACAGGCAGACCTGCCCAGCCGCTTGTACAAAACGGGGAGAACGAGATAAGGCTCCTCTTGTTCTTTTTGGGGGGATGCTGCAGCACTCAGAACATGAGCTGCATGGAGCCAGACAATAACAGAATGCATCAGCGGGCGGTAGGGGCAGAGGGGGTATGGAAAGCAATATAGGCAGAGATCATGTATTCTTCGGCATAGAATCATAGAAAACTAGAATCATGGAGTTGGAAGGGGCCTATAAGGCCACCTAGTCTGACCCCCCTCCCCCGCTCAAGGCAGGAATCCAAATCAAAGCAGATCTGACAGGTGGTTGTCCGGTGTTCTCTTGAATGCCTCCAGCGTTGGAGCACTCACCACCTCCGAAGATCATGGATCTCATCATTGTACTGCTCTAACAGTTAAGAACTTTTTCCTGAGATTTAGCCCAAATCTGGCTTCCTGTAGCTTGAGCCCATTATTACGTGTCCTGCACTCTGGAATGATCAAGAACAGATCCTGCCCCTCCTCTGACTACTTTTCAAATATTTGAAGAGTACTGTATCTCCTCTCAGTCTTCTTTTCTCAAGGCTAAACATGCCCAGTTCTTTCAGCCTTTCTTCATAGGGCTTGGTTTCCAGTCTCCTGATCATCCTTTTTGCCCTCCTCTGAACCTGCCTCCAGTTTCTTGGCAACCTTCTTAAAGTGTGGTGTCCAGAACTAGCATAGATGGATAACATTTTGTGCTCTTTGTTGTTTAGTTCTCCAAGAAACAGGAGCTTTGGATGCCGCTACCTCTGGGTGCGAGTTCTGTTGTGAGGAGGGAGAGCACTTGAGGCTTACAGCTCTGGTTTTGTAATGTGTACGTTCTTCCAACCATCACCACAAAGGTTCTGGCTTGTGTACTGGAAAGCCACTAGCCAGCCCAGCAGACAGCATTTGTGAACACAGCAGCAGCAGTTTCGCCCAAGCCAAGCCGTCTACTCTTGGCAGCTGTCTGCCTTGCTTCCTCTTCATAAGCGGGTGTCCTTCAAGGAGTGGCACAGAATATGGCCTGGGCAGGCAGCCAAGAAAGCATTGTCGGTGGAGGCAGTTCAGACAAGAAGCCTCCAAGTCAAGGTGAGCAATTAAAGATCTTTAGCTAATAGAAAGGACTAGAGTCCAATATGGGAGAAACACAAAGCACAACGTTAATAGTTGGGTCATTTACAACATGGCAGCAAGGTATTAGCAGTAGAGTTTCCAGGCCCTACCTTGTTTGAACAGTTTGTTTCCAGCATCAAGCCTTTCAGAATCAGCTGCTTATTGCCTGTTGTTGAGAGCTCTACCCATGGCCTGGGTTGGAGCCGTCAAGCTCTAGGCCACTGTCAGCTAGTCTTGAATCTCAAGGAAACAACTTATTCCTGAGGAAGACCCTACTTATGAGGAGAACATCCTGGACTTGGTCCCTCTTATTTACTATCTGTAACCAAGTGATGTTGCTCCTGCAGGCTGTGAGGGCATCCAACATTCTGAAGCCAAGCCTCCTCCATCTGAGGGTGCCAATTCTTCCACCCCTGTTCTTGGGTCCACAGGAGGAATCAGTCCGAGTCACTGAAATGGATGGGATCTTTGGATTTTCTGGAGTACAAACATTAGATAGAGTTATATTAAAATGTGAGCTGAATCAATTCTTCTCCATCTCTGTATCTCCAGTATTCCTAAGGCTGGCTCAAAAGCTTCACAGTCGGAGCTGATGCAACATCTCATTGGCTCAGCTCTCCATGACTCCATAGCTGGACTCTTCCCTTGTTTTCTTGGAAACTCTCCCAGGAGAAGGAGACTCCAATCCATAGCACTGATAGTAGAGACAAGGCAGATTTTTCAAATGCTGGCAAATAGGAAGCATTGTTTCAGCATGTCCAGGATGCTGGGTCATCTATCCATCCATCTGTCTGAAAGACCCTCATAAACTAAAACAACTATAATTCCAAATTAGCAAACAACGGATGGGGTGAGCCAAGTCATAAGCTTGTGTTCTCAAGAGGGGCACCAACTGGCAAGATATCAGAGGTACTATTTATGGAATAATTAATTCTCTTCTGATCAAAACATTGGCTGGCAGGAGTTAATCATGCATAGGAAATGAATCCTTTCTCTGCCTTAATGAGTATTGAATCATGATCAGCATCTGTTTATCTTCTACACTTTTCTTTGCCTTGGCAGTTTGAACAATTAACTGTACCAATAATCTGCATTCCACCATTTAAAAGGGGGCCTCAAAGCAAAAATCCTTTCACTCTTATCCTTGTCCATCTTAATCTATTTGTTTAATCACCAAAGTGCGTGGTATTTATCATGAGAGGTAAGTACTGTTGTAAGCAGTAAATGAGTAAAAACAAGATAAGCTTAGAGATGAAAAGCATTTATAACTCAGGGGCAGCACATATTCTGAATGATCCAAGGCTCAGTTTCTGAGGTCCCCATTTCAAACGATCTCAGGGTCATATCACAGATTAAGGCAAATCTTCTAATCGTGTTATTCCTCCAGACACACAGATCTTTCAGTACCAACTGCCTAAGGCAGGAGGTGTAAGCAAAGTTATGGTATCTCCCAGTTGACCAAAGGAAAAGTGGTGGCAAAGTAGTTGACCAAAGGCAAATTCAGCAAAGTTCTTGTTAGAAAACACAAGCAGTATTTTCCTCTGAAGTGTCTGGTCTAGTGAAACCTATGGGTAGCAGGGCCAGGAATGACTTTTGTCTGGGATCTTGGTAAAACTGTTATAGTGTGGAGGAGAAAGGAATGTTCCTTCTTTTTTTCTCATGGCATGAACAAAGTCAACAAACTGTCCAAATTACTATAAAATGCCTTTACATATTCATACTCCCTTACTCCTGCCCTATGGTGGAACAGTAGACCACTGGTTCAGACTAACTGTCTTCATCAATGCTCATTCCCTGAAGCAGAGATAGACAATGATATTTGTTTCATAGAATAATGGAATAATGGAGTTGGAAGGGGCCTATAAGACCATCAAATCCACTCCCCCTGCTCAGTGCAGGAATCCAAGTTAAAACATATCTGATAGATGGCTGCCTAACTTTTTCTTAAGTGCCTCCAGAGTTGGAGCACTCACCACCAGCCAAGGTAATTGGTTCCACTACCACACAGCTCTAACAGATAGGACATTTCTGCTGATATTAAGCTGAAACCCGGCTTCCTGTAACTTAAGCCCCTTATTAGTGTCCTGCACTCCGGAATGATTGTAAACAGAGCCTGTCTTTCCTCTGTATGACAATATTTCAACTATTTGAAGAGTGCTGTCATATCTCCCCCCAGTCTTCTTTTCTCAAGGCTAAACAAGCCCATTTCTTTCAGTTTTTCCTCCTAGGGCTTGGTTTCCAGTCCCCTGATCATCCTTGCTGCCCTCCTCTGAACTTGCTCCAATTTATTGACATCCTTCCTAAAATGTGATGTCGAGAACTGAACATGGTACTCTAGATGGGGCCTAACCAGTGCCGAATAGAAAGGAACTAGTAACTCACGGTATTTGGAGACTATACTTCTGTTAACACAGTCTAAAATAGCATGTCTTTTTTTGTAGGTGTATATTCAGCTTGCACTCACCAACAAATCCAAGAGCGTTCTCACATGTAGTATTGTTGAGTCAAGTTTCCCCCATCTTGGTTCCATTTTTCCTGGGTGCAGAACTTTGCACTTACCTCTGTTAAATTTCATTCTGTTGTTTTCAGTCCACTGCTCAAGCCTATCAACATATTTTTGAATTTGTTCCTGTCTTCCATGGTATTCGCTGGCCTACCCATTTTTGTGTCATCTGCAAATTTGGTAAGCATCCTCTCATCCAAGTCATTAATAAAAATGTTGAAAAGCACCAGGCCCAGGACTGAGCCTTGTGGTACCTCACTTTGTACCTCCTCCCACTTTTAAAAAGGAGCCATTGAGAAGCACTCTCTATGATTCTGTAACCAACTGTGGATCCACCTGATAGTTGTTCTATTCAACCCACACCTAGTTAGTTTGCCGATCATGGGGCACTTTGTCAAAGGCTTTGCTGAAGTGAAGATATATTACATGTACAGCATTCCCACTGTTTACCAAGAAGGTTACCCAATCAAAAAAAGAGATAAGATTAGTTTGGCAGGATTTGTTCTTGACAAATCCATGTTGGCTTGTAATTATTACTGCATTATTCTCAAGCTGTTTACACAGTGAGTGATTTATAATCTGCTCCAGAATTTTCCCTGGGATTAAAATCAGGCTGACTGGTCTGAAGTTCCCAGGTTCCTCATTTTTGCCTTTCTTAATGAAAGGAACAACTTTAGCCCACCTCTAGTCCTCTGGCACATCGCCCATCCTCCATGATTTCAAGAAAATAATAGGCAGTGATTCTGTGAGTTCTTTAGCCAGTTCCTTCAGAACTCTTGGTTGTAGTTCATCCTGCCCTGGATTGCTGAACTCATTCAAAATAGTAAGGTACTCCTTGACTGTTTGTTTTTCAATCTCAAGATGCAATCCTGTCCTCCCCCTTTGTATTTCACATTTGCCTGGAGGAGTATAGCCTGTCTTTTGGGAGAAGACTGAGTTGAAGCAGGAATTGAGCACTTCTGCTTTTTCTTTGTCATGTGTTAAATATAAGAGAGTTTGTACCCAGTGGTTCAAGTGTAGTATAAAAAAGCACATGGATCATGAATGACATCTTCCCTTGTTATGTGCTAGTAGTTGAAATAATATTCATTTGGTCATTGTAAAAACTTCAAGAACATTTACTGTTTGCTGGTTTATAACTATTTTATGGTTTTGTATATTGTATCTTTCTAAACTTTAAATAAAAATTTAAAAATTAAGCAAAAAACGTTTACTGTAAAACATTCATGTAGAAGAAACTAACAGTGCTTGAAACATTTGCACTTAGTTACAGACTTGTGCTTGACAGATTCCTAATAGTTTAACTTGGTACTTATCCAACAGAGACAGACTCCTAACAGACAACTTCCAGACTACTTCAAACATACATCTTCTAAAACAACAATAACTGTCATTGTTTTATCTATCTATCTGGCAGTTAACCCATTTAACAGCCATTGGCTAACACCAACCAGAATCTGACTGGTTACAGAAGTTCTAATGTTCTAAATTATTCTAATATTCTAAATATTCTAAATTACACAGCTCTAAAATTCTTGTCTGCGCTTACATACGTGCTGGGTTGCACTTATATATCCCAACACTTTTTCCCATCCCCACTGAGTTGCTGAGCCACTGTTTCTTTTTCCTGTCTTTTGCTATGTACACACATGAACAACGGTATTTTTTGTTACTTTTAGCATCGCTTGCTAACCTCAGCTCATTCTCAGCTTTTATTTTACTTATTTTATTTGTTTAAATTTATACCTCACCCATTTACTGGACAAGCCACTACTCTGGGTGGCTTCCAGGAAATAACAAAAATATACAGCAATTAAAGAAATGAACATATAACAACAAAAACCACTTTGGCAAATTACAGGCCAGCAAAAACTCGCTACAAAATTAATTTTACTATTTCTGCAATTCTTTGCTACCTCTCTGTACTCTGCAACCTGGCCTTACTTCTACTTCCTATATGTGTCTTTTTTTCATTTTCAGGTTCTCTCTGAGCTTATTGTGAAGCCACACTGGTATTTTTTGCTGTCTTCCATCTTTTTTTTTCCCCCTCCTTGTTGGAACTGCTTATAGTTGTGAATTCAGGATTTCCTTTTTCAGAAGCTCCCACCCATCTTGGACTTCTTTTCCTGTTAGGATCTCTTATTTGGATTAGAACTCCCAGATTTTCCCAGCCAGCATAACCAGTGGTCACATGGAATGGGAGGGTCTGAGAGCTGTCATCCAAAAAAGTAACCTTTCCGTGGTTTGACTTGTAGGCATCTGGGTTGGGTTCCAAAACCTAACTGTTCTCCAGAGTTCAGAACATATCTCAGCTCCAGGTTTCTTGGATTTCTCTGAATCTGATTTTTCCCCCATTCTTTTTTCATACTGTGAGATGAGACTTTGTGTTTTTGTTGTTATTGTTGTTTTCTGCCATCAAGTTGCCTCCAACCCATGGCAACCCTGTGAATGAGTGATCTCCTCAACAGCCCTTCTCAGCTCTTGTAAATCCAAGCTTGTGGTTCCTTTAGGGAGTCAATGCATCTCACATTTGGTCTTCCTCTTTTCCTGCTGCCTTCCACCTCTCCCAGTGTGATTGTCTTTAGAATCCTGCCTTCTCATGGTGTGCCCAAAGTAGCACAACCTCAGTTTCAACATTTTTGTCTCTAGATATAGTTCAGGCTTGATTTGATCTAGGACCCACTTGTTCATCTTTCTGGCAGTCCAGGCTATCCATAAAGCTCTCCTCCAGCACAGCATTTCAAACAGACCAATTATTTCCCCTGCCAGCTTTCCTTATTGTCCAGCTTTCACACCCATACATGATGATCAGAAACACGAGTGTCTGGGTGATCTTGGTCCTGGTCTCCAGTGACATATTCTTACACTTGATGATCTTTTCTAATTCCTTCATTACTGCCCTTCCTAATCTCAGTTTTCTTCTGATTTCTTGGCTTCAGTCTCCATTTGGATTGGTGGTTGAACCAAGGTATACAAAATCTCTAATTATTTCAGTTTCTTCATTGTTGACATTAAAGTTGTATAATTCTTCTGAAGAATTCTTCTTCACTTTCACTTTCACTAAAGTCGTTTCAAGTCATTGCTGCTTTCTGCGAGTAAGATGGTGTCATCTGCATATCTTAATTACTGATGTTTCTTCCACCAATTTTCACTCCTAGTCCAGGCATATGGCTTGACTCCTCAAGTGTTCTGGATTAGGACCCCGGAGTTCCTGTAGGAAGGTGTGAGGTAAAAATACAGTGGAAGTTGGGTTGGTACTGAAGCTGGACACCCTCATTACCTGATTCCCTGGGCTTACTAGAGATCTAGTAAGGCTGGTATGATCCAAAAAGGGATATCCATGAGAAAGCCCAGTGGTTCTCCCCAGATGTTCTTGGACTGCAATTCCCAGAAGCCTTCACCACTTGCTGTGCTGTCCAGGATTTCTGGGAGTTGTAGTCCAATAACATCTGGGGACCCAAGTTTGTGAACCACAGAGATAGCCTCTGCTGCTAATAGGGCCAGCACATTCCCATTGGAGAATCAGTGTTGGAGTGGAATTTGGCTCATGATACAATCAAATTAGGGGTGGATGGTTGTATTTTAATGTGTTGTAAACCACCCAGGGCAGTGGCTTTTCATTGGATGAGTGGTTTAGGAATTTAACTAACTAACTAACTAACTAACTAACTAACTAACTAACTAACTAACTAACTAACTAACTAACTAACTAACTAACTAACTAACTAACTAGTACTAATAGAAGGGTGGGACCACCCATTCAACACTGTGGGTTCTCCAGAAGGATGGGAAGGTGGGACGAAGTGCAACACTTATTGTTGCAGGCCACCTTGTGCATTCTCACGGGTAAGGAAATCACTTCTTCCTACATCAGCTGATGGAACCATTTTTCACGATGGATCCTGGCCCTAGGTTCTAGTCCCAACTAAGCCTTCAAACTCATAGGGTGGCATCTTCAGCCCATCACTCTCTCTTATCCTGACCAAAGTCAAAGGGGGTCGTTACGAAGACACTTAGGTTGAGAGCAAGCTTTGCTGTCTTGTATGCCTTGGAGGAAGAAGGAATAGAAATGAAACAAATAAGTTCCACCCTTGGGCTCAGCATTACATTTGAGTTCTCATACCCAACAGAGCAGTGTCACCTCCTACTTCTACCGGAGATGACCCCTTTCCACCATGATCGTATAAGGCACAGTACCTTGATTCCCATTTTCCAGTCTCTTGAAAGAGAATCTCAGAAAAGCAATTTCTCAGTTACATGTATGATTTCAGGTATACAGTTTCCCCCTTCCCTTCATTAATCAATTCTTTCTTTTTCATTTCCTCCACCTTGATTTTAGCTACCTTGTTCTCCATCTGCTGCTTAACATGTTGTCTTTGTTTATCAGCAGATCACAAGAGGTCCTAAAAACCTGGAGAGAAAACAGCCCTGACAGCCTACTGATAGGATAAGACTTCAGAGATAGGCTTGGGTGGCTTTTGAAGGTGTTAAATGCCCTGTTTGAACTTCATCAAAAAGAACCATGGAGGAAAGAAAAAGACCTCAATATTTGAAAAGCGTCAGCTGTTCCTGCTGCTTTCTAGACCGCTTCATCTGCGGGTTTAAATCTATCTCCTTTCTAGCAGTACTTCATAGATAATTACAGAAAAACCTTGAAATGTCTGGTGAGTACAGCATGATAAACTGCAGCAAAAAGATTTTAAAAAATCATAGTGCTTGAAAGACTTCCATTTTCACCCTCTGTTCTGTGGGGGATGGAAGTCATTGTGAAAGAGGGTGCCTTGAAGGTGCTTAGATGTGAATTAGTTGACTGCTCCTCAGCTCAAAAATCAAACCCTGGATGGTCAACTGTTAAGTTGCCATTGCCACTCTGTTAAGCATTAACATTAGAAACCACAGAATTAGTAGAGAAAATGGCACCTCACCCCTTGGTTAAGTTAAGAAAGCTGACAGAAAAGAGAAATCATTTGTTTGAAATGTGGTCCTGGAGGAGAGCTTTGCAGATACCTTGGACTGCCAGAAAGACAGACAAGTGGGTCCTAGATCAAGCCAAGCCTGAACTATCTCTGGAGGCAAAAATGTTGAAGAGGCTGTCCTACTTTGGGGCCATCATAAGAAGGCAGAATTCTCTGGAAAAGACCATAATGTCGGGAAAGGTGGAGGGCTGAAGGAAAAGAAGGGGACTAGATATGAGATGGACCGATTTCCGAAGGGAAGCCACACACTTGAGTCTACAAGAGCCCAGCAGGGCTGCTGAGGACAGCACATGTTGGAGATTACTCATTCATAGTCGCAGGTGACTTGACGGCTCATAACAACAATAACACCACTGCCTGCAAGTGGCACATTTATTGCTGGCTCCTTCAAAACTGATATTTCTGGAGTAAAAGCTGCCTTCCCCAACACAGGCTTGTAGAAATCTCTTTGTTCAATTGTTGTCTGTGGATTGTGGGGTTTCCGGTCCTAAACATCTGGAAAATACCAGGTTGCCGAAGGCTGGTACCTAACACCTTGTGCAATTAAGTTTTGCCTGTGATCTGATGTAATTCTTCCTCCAGTCCCCTTTTGCCAACATCAGCCTGTATGTTGCTGACCCTTTGGACTGCACGGCTTGTTTAAGATGCAACGGTTAAAAATTTCTTGTTAAAATGTCTGTTGACTCATTTATAAAATGCCCTTTTGACATTTAAAGAGAACTAGAATACATTATTCATTACGCCAAAACAACTAAAGCCATTGCTACTCATTACATTACTGTTGAAATGTAACTCCATTGTAACCTTGTTATTTGTTTGTTTATTTGTTTGTTTACTTGTTTATTTATATTAATTATATGCCGCCTTTCTCCCCAAGGTGGCTCACAGCAGATAATACAACAGATTTAAAAACACAGTATGAATATCACATTTTAAACACATAATAAGATTTTTTTAAAAAAAACAAATTTAAAAACAATTTAAAAACAATTTTCTGGGAGCTGCAGAAAAACATAACCTTCAAATAAAATAACTGTTTCCTGTGTGTTATCCTAATTGTCATGCAAAATATTTGGGGGTGGCTTGCCCTTTAATCCATAATTAAGGCCTGTTAACTTTACAAGGGGACGTGGTGGCGCTGCGGGTTAAACTGCAGAAGCCTCTGTGCTGCAAGGTCAGAAGACCAGCCATCGTAAGATCGAATCCACGCGACGGAATGAGCTCGCTTCTCCCAGCTCCTGCCAACCTAGCAGTTTGAAAGCATGTAAAAATGCAAGTAGATAAATAGGTACCACCTCGGTGGGAAGGCAACGGCGTTCCGTGTCTAGTCGCGCTGGCCACGTGACCACGGAAACTGTCTTCGGACAAACGCTGGCTCTACGGCTTGGAGACGGGGATGAGCACTGCGCCCTAGAGTCGGACACGACTGGACTAAATGTCAAGGGGAACCTTTACCTTTACCTAACTTTACAAGAGGACCTGCTTCAGAGAAGCAAAATCTGCTAAAACTGGGTTGCAGCCCAACAACACCCCTGACATCCGATCATGGTGCCAAATTCAAAGAAGGCAGCACCGTTGCTGGAACCAGTCCACTGACTTGTGGAGGGATGTGAGTCTTGGATTGGGGCTCCATGTGGAAGGACCACCTCCAGCCTGAGCTGCCCCTCTGGGGTTTGGAAAGGCCTCAACTAAGCTTCTAGCCTTGTGAGGGAAAGGGGGCCCACTTAACGCTCTCCCAGGCACTGTTGCAGGTCTGCCCCTGATCTTGGCCTGAAAACAAGACATGGCCAGGGGATGGCTAGGATGGTCCCCAAGAAGAAACAGCTTCCTTCTTTTCTTGGGTTGTTTTGCTTCACCTGGGCAGAGAAATAGGACAAGCATCTTCCTGGACCACTTTCAGATGAGAGGATAAAAGAGAAGAGACCTGAAGGAGTGATGGTGGAAGGAAATGTGTTCTGACTCTAGGGTGGCTTTAGAAAACAACAGCCACAATAAACAGGAACTTGATCGTTATGCCTAGAGATGGGAAGGGCTGGGAGGAAAAAGGAAAAATAGGGCGGGGGGGGGGAACACAGGTTCTTTTATGTTTTTTTTCCAAAGCCGTTTCCCTCTCCCCCCCCCCCCCCGGGAAAACTTGAAAAACAAATATGGAGTGTGGGATATGTTCTTTTACAATGATAAAACATATGTCTATGATGTGGTATTCAAACTATATAACATGAAGACCTTAACGAAAGACTTCTGAGACGTTATGTATTTAGGTTCTCTGCCTGGACCGATTTAAGAAACCTGGGTACCTATCTTTGCGTTGCTAACACGCACAGGATCAGAAGATCCACATCCTTCTTTATAAGCACAACTTACAATTTATGACCATTCTTCCAACATAGAGATGCACACTGTCCTTGAACGGAAGTGTGGGTACCAACCACGTCAGTGGGTTTTGTACATTTCCAAGGTACAACAGCAACACCTTGGTGGGGCGCATCTCCCCCATCACAGATTCCTTGTGTTACATCTGCCATTCGTGTGGGCCAAGAACACTTCAAAAGTCATGGTGCGGTTGCAAGAAAGGGAAAGAAAAGTTAAGGAAGATACGGAGTTGGGGCCAACAAAGAAGACTATGCTCTTTACCATAGGTAGGTAGGTATTTATTTATTTATTTATTTTAATTAATTAATTAATTAATTAATTAATTAATTAATTAATAATATTTTTACCCTGCCTTTCTCTTTTAAAAGGACCCAAGGCTGCTTCACATCCTTGAATGACAATATTTAAAGCTGAAAACATGTATACCCCCTTCCTGGTGTAATTTCTCTGATGAAATCATCAAAGTCGATACCTTCCCTTTATTTTCTATTTTTAAAAGTGTTTTTTCCCCCCTGTAGTTTTCTAACATGCTGTGCCCTAGCAGTCACTGAGTTGCAACAGGAAGGGGCCACAAGCACTGCAATCAGCAATCATCTCAAATACAGGAAAGAGGAGGAAGAGAAAGTGGTGGACAGAGTCTAGATTTAGGACTGGAGGGTTTACTCTGCAGTTCTTCTTCCACTCTTCCCCACCCCCAATAAACATACTCACTGCACTGACGTATAATAGAAGAAAGAGATGAGAAAGGCAGAATATGTGACCTGCAATTCTAGTTGGTTCAAAGGAAGAGCAGGCTCCGTGAATTGCCATTTTAAGAAAGATTAAGGATTGTGCCCATTGCCCTTTTAAAGTCCTTCACTTACTCCCTTCCCTGTGGCTGCCTTCAGAAGCTGCTCTGCTCCCTGCTGACATCAGGGCTTTTCTGGCAGATGAAGAAAAGAAGGGGGAAAATAAAAAAGAGTATTCAACTCTACAAGCTTCCGCTGGCTTCTCCAGCAGTCCCCTGCATGTCCGAAGATCCCCAACGTCCAGGGTTTCGTGCAGTAGCATCATTTGCTATAACCCAGACTTGCCATTTCCATTTCTCCATCTGCAGCAATGGGCTTTTTCTAAAGATCTGCAAACACAGGACAAAGATCAGGTCAGAGTGTCTCCCAAAAGGTACAAGGCAGGTCAGGTATCCATCTGTATTTCCTGTATTTGAGTATAGACCATGTTGGGGGTGGGCAGTGTACATCCCTCCTCTTAAACATTAGTAAGAGCCTGTTGACAGTAAGAGCCATTCCATCATGAAATGGACTCCTTTGGGAGGTTGGGTGACCACCTGTAGTAGCCATGAATGTCCTGTTTTGGAAATACACTGAACTTCATGATCTTTCCAGCTCTAAAATTCCATATATTTTCGGAAGTTTGTTCCAGAGAAATCTGATGGGTTTTCCTTCCGCGTTTGTAGGCATAAGATTGCAGACTTTGCATCTTCTATCTAAGGGTGGCTAAACCTATTTCACTTTCTTCCAGATTGGCTTTTCCTTAAACTTCACCCTGGTTCTTTTTTCTTTCTTCCTTTCTTTTTTTTTTTTAATGTGTCTTTTGGCAAAGTCTTCAAAAATGAGATCTCTCCTCTTTGTTGCTGGTGCCAAATTCGCCAAGTCCAGCTGTTTCTGGATGGAACCAGGTTGAACCTGTATGAAATACAGGTTTCTAAAAAGCAAAGTCTCTCATAGAGAACAGAAGGTGACTCTCACTCAGCACATTAAAATGACCAAATACATTTGCAAAACTAGGCTTTTGTAAGTAAAACACTGGAAGTCATGGGACCAGAAAGATCAAACTATCCATTTCAATTTTCCCTTGTTCAGGTGTTTTTAAAAACCATCAAATTCTGTCCATTCCAAATATATTGAAATTTGGAAATTCTGGTAAACTCAGATCAAAAATATTGCTAGTCTTTAAGACACTTTTAAAAACTTGGTTATTCAGACAGGCCTTTCAGACTACTCTGAAAGTGGCTTTGTAGCCAGATGGGCGATACAGAAGTCGAACGAACAAACAAACAAACAAACAAACAAGTACTCCACCAACAAACACGAATCAGTTGCTAAGTTATTTGACCACCGCCATCTTGAATGTTTTTACTAAATGTCTTACTAAATGTCATATGTACTAAATGTATTTTAAGTTATAATGTTTAGTATGTATCTGTTCCCTTATATTATTTTGAAGTCTGATGTTGATTTAATTTAATGTTGTTTTATTATAATGGTTGATTTTTGTTTTATTCTGTTGTAAGCCACCCAGAGTGGCCCCTGGCCAGATGGGTGGTATACAAATTAGAAATAAATTAATTTTTTTATTTAAAAAATTAGTCTCAGCTAGAGAATAGACCCAAAGATGTGATTGTTGACTAGCAAGTCAATGTTTATGTAACTCTCATTGGGTCAATGGGTCTTCTCTAATGGAGAGTAGTCATTGGGTGCTTGACCCTGCAGCCAAATATCCACCCTTTTTCTCCCCTTTAGGCCATGAGAAACCAGAAGTGTCATCCTTAAGGAAAGAGTGGGTAAATTTGAGCACAGCAAAAGAGCTAATTTCCTTTGTTTTTGAGTTTGGTAATTCCCTTCGTTTTTGTTGTTGTTGTATTTGGTTGTTCTGGTCGCTTCCACAAAGCAATTGATATAAAACAAAGTTCCATCCCCTCTTTTTACCGGAGATCTTCCTTTTTCATTTTCTTTCTGTTCTGAGTAGTTTCTCCAGAAACACAACACTTGGGTAGATCTGACAATTTGAGCATCTCCTTTATTGCTAGGTTGCCCTGCGGTAAAGTGTGTGATTGTGTGTGAAAGCACTTCCAAGCTAAATGGGGAGGGTGTGTGCGTGAGGAACATTTGACATTTCAAGAGAGGCGGGGTCCACGGTTTGCAAAGTGTGGAGAAAATGCGCTACCTGCCATTTCCGAGACAGCTGCAAAATATGAGAAAAGGTCTTTCACGCCTTATTTCTCCTTTTACATCAAATGTCTTCTCTCTCTGTGAATGGGGAGAAAAGGAGGAAGGGATTTAAGAGCATCTCAAGCAGCTTGTCTCCTATCTCATTGTTCTAAGTAATAGGACAAAGTAATAGAGGCCTACGATAGTGCCAAGACTGTCACCTCTGTTTCTGCCAGCTTGTGCCTAATTCTTGCACAAGAGAAAGGAAGACAGCTGCCCTTTCGCAGTTGCTTGTTCAGAGACAAATGGGGCAGAAATGAACCAGTTTTGTAAAGAATGAAATTGTCAAATGAACAGTTAGAGTATACCTTCACTAGGGCAAACTCCTATCTGTTTTTGTATCAGTGGAAGACGTATGCATTCAGATGAACAGGCTATAGCCATTTGTTCTATTTAAGATATTTATTGTTGTGTGGTTAGGTCACTGTTATAATGTGTTGCTGCAAACCGCTTGGTGTAGTGCTTTGTACTAAATCAGCAGTATATAAATTCATTGAATGAATGAATGAATGAATGAATGAATGAATGAATGAATGAATGAATGAATGAATAAGGCAGGAAGGAAATAAATTAATGAATTAATAAATTAATAAATTATTTGGAATTCTCTGCAAGGGCCACCAGAGAGACACTGGACACCAGTTAAAGTGTTCCTTTTAGTAGCCTGAAAAGTTCTAAAGGGCTTGGGATCCAGATATGTGAAGACAGGGCTGTGCTCCATATACAGCCAAGCCTCAGACCCTGAACTGAGTCATCCCAGTTTGGACTGATTTGTACAAGGGCTGACCCATTTTGGCTTTGGGTTGAAGCAGAGTGAATTTACAAATCAACTTGGATCCAGGGCATGATTTGAATTAGATGAGGCAGGTCATTTCAGCCTACTATATATTTTTTTAATATGAAGTTGTAAGCTCCCTTGAATTTCAAGGGAGCTAGCTATATGAAATCTGGCAGGTTCCTCCCCTCTTTAGGATCTCTCTGTCTCCAAATGTCTTGTTCATTGGTACTGAAACAAAAAAGCATGTTGGTTTTCCAGTGTTTCAGATCCAGGACACTAATCAAATTGGATGCCAAATAAACCACTGCAGACCAAGTGGAGATAGGGAGGTTCACACACGTAGTTCTAATTGAGGAACCACCTAATCCACTAAAGAACCACAGAAGAGGTTAATAGTTTGTGATGATGGCAGCTGGACTCCTACAACATCTGGGAAAGGCTGCTGAAAAGGAAAATGGGTCTCAAACACTAGCAAGGCATGTACTTGTGGGGCTGGGATGTTGGAAATGCTACTTGTATTGACCGTTGACCATGAAACTCACTGAATGATGTTGGGTCAGTCAGTATCTCAGTCTGACCTATATCAAGGATGGATGCAGGCTGAAAATGGAGAGAAGGGGAACCATGCTTGCCTCCTTAAGGTCACTGGAGAGAAGATAGGGTATAACAAGTCTAGTAATTTGCACTAATGGCTTGAACGAGGCTTCTCTGAGAGGCTAGTTTAATAGCTCAGGAAATTGGGGTACCTGGCAGTAAAGCCAGCGGTCCGAGGTTCATGCCTCCCTGCTGTGCTCCCTTGCAGAAGAGCCAGCCTATGTGGCCTTCAGAACAGTGCCCTGCCCTTGAGAGCCAGCAGAAGAAGGGAAAGCAGAAAACCACTCCTGGGCACTCCATACCTAGGAAACCTTGAAAAGGGTTGTCATAAGTTGGAATCAATTTGACAGCACAACATTATTGTTATTATTATTCAAAAATACCAGACACACTCAATCAAACTTATAAAAATGTTGACTGGTATTATATAACAAATAACCAAAAACCTAAGTATCTGTTAAATATCGGCACAGTATGTATGCTGTTCCTAATACTGCCGTTTTTTTTATAGCTCTGATGGTGTTATTTCTGAGATCTGAAACTGCTTGCAATACTATGTGGAATTTCTTGATATTGTTCCCAAAGCCCCGATGACTATGGGGACCACTGAAGTGTATTTCATCCACAAGTGTGATGTTTCGATTGCCTGATCTCTGTATTTTGTTAGTTTTTTGAATTCTGTATTTTCAACTCTGGCATCCCCTGGAATTGCAATGTCAATGATCCAGACATTTCTTCATTCTATCACTACTATGTCTGGTGTGTTATGTTCAAGGTGTCTATCAGTTTGGATCCAGAAATCCCACAAGATCTTGACTTCCTCATTTTCTGACACCTTCTCTACCTGATGTTCCCATGGGTTTTTGGAGGCTGGCAAGTTATAATTTTTTGCATAATGACCAGTCCGCTAATTTTGCCACTCTGTCATGTCTAGCAGTGACAGATTTTACTTTCTTGGGCTCCATGATCACTGCAGATGGTGACAGCAGCCACGAAATTAAAAGACGCCTGCTTCTTGGGAGGAAAGCCATGACAAACCTAGATAGCATCTTAAAAAGCAGAGACATCACGTTGCTGACAAAGGTCCACATAGTCAAAGCTATGGTTTTTCCAGTAGCGATGTATGGAAGTGAGAGCTGGACCATAAAGAAGGCTGACCGCCGAAGAATTGATGCTTTTGAATTGTGGTGCTGGAGGAGGCTCTTGAGAGTCCCCTGGACTGCGAGGAGAACAAACCTATCCATTCTGAAGGAAATCAACCCTGAGTGCTCACTGGAGGGACAGATCCTGAAGCTGAGGCTCCAATCCTTTGGCCATCTCATGAGAAGAGAAGACTCCCTGGAAAAGACCCTGATGTTGGGAAAGTGTGAAGGCAAGAGGAGAAGGGGACGACAGAGGACGAGATGGTTGGACAGGGTCATTGAAGCGACCAACATGAATTTGACCAAACTCCAGGAGGCAGTGGAAGACAGGAGGGCCTGGCGTGCTTTGGTCCATGAGGTCACGAAGAGTCGGACACGACTTAACGACTAAACAACAACAACAATCATGTCTAATTTTGTAATCTGTTTATTGTGATGATGATGATGATGATGATGATGATGATATGAAAGACCACAATAATGACAAAAGGAGGTCAGATCAATAGGGGCAGATAAGACCCATGAGTCTCTCTTGCCCAAGGTCTACACAAACATGGAGACAAATCTGAGTGGGTCATCCTTGCTCTGAAGATTGGTGGATTTTTTCCCTCTCTGTTATGGGATGGTTATTCGATTGAGTCCATTTGGGATTTGTTGAGGGGAGAAAGAGAGCTGTAGCAGTTTTTGTATTTTATTGTCAACCTCCCAGAGTAGTGCTTTGCACTAATTGGGTGATCAATCAATCAATCAATCAATCAATCAATCAATCAATCAATCAATCAATCAATCAATCAGTGCAAGGTAAGAAAACTGAGACTGCTCCATTTCCAAACTACCCCATGGTTGTCTTCCTCTCTTCTGAAGACATCTGACTCTTTCCAGTTCCTTCTCTGGTTTCCACTTAGCCGTTTGCCAGTGTGTGATGCCCTGACCAGAGGAAACTGATGGTGACTCTCGGGCCATGTGGCAGTGAACAGGCATAGGATTTTCAGGATTCACGGCCTCCAGTCTCAAGGAATCTGCAGGAATTCCCCCAGCCAGACTTCTGGGGGCTGTAGCCAACAAACAAACAAACCCAGTTCTTTCCATTGCCTGTAATCCCTTTCAGATGAGAAATAATGGCTTCTCTTATAGTGAAGACAGAGGAAGTGGCTGAATGGGGCTACTTTCTATGGGAACTGCAAGGCATTATGGGCCTGATAGTCTCCCTGCCTATTATACTCCATACAGGTGGCCTCTCAGGGAACTATCATTACTCCATAACGTCTTGGAGTTCCCAAAGAAGTTACCCCTGCCTAGCCACTTCCTTCCATCTTCATCATGTCTCAGCTGAAAGTGATTACAGACATCTGAAGTAGGGGAGGAATTCTTTAAAAACCCCGGGAAGTCTAGCTAGGGAAATTTCAGCAGACTTTTAGGGACTGTAGTTCAGAAAGTATGAATAATCCATTGCCTAACAGTGAATCTGCTACAAGTTTTAGTCGAGAGTAGAGATGGGCAAGAATTAAAAAAAGGAATCACCAAATTTGATCAACAATAGCTAATTCATTGATTCATATTTGTATAAATCGATGCCCCCAACAAATATGAATCAATGAATTGTTAGCAATTTTTGATTCATTGATTTGTTAGGCTATAAAAATGGCCCCCCAGGCACCCAGAGACACCAAAATTACAGAGAAGCTTCCCATGACTCTCCTCTACAATCCCTCCAGGTTTGGTGAAGATTTTCATAAACCAGCTGCTCAAGGGCACTTTCCTGGGAGGACCCAATTTGTGAGTGTATAACTTGGATGTCTCAAACTCAATCTTCACCAAACTTGGAAGGTTTGTAGAGGAGAGTCAGTAGAAGCTTCTCTGTGATTTTGGCATCTCTAGGTGCCTGGGGAGAACTTTCCAAGGGAAGCCCTCCTTGTGGATGTATAACTCAGACATCCGAAATCCAAACTTTACCAAACTTGCAGGGCTTTTAGAGGAGAGTCAGAGGAAGCTTCTTTGAAAATTTAGTGCCTCTTGGTGCTTATGGGGCATTTTATAGGGTTTTGAAGTTAAAAAAAATGAATTGACAAGTTGATTCATTGATTCATCAGGAAAAAAATCATATTTCATGATTTGTTGACCTTGATGAATCACGAATCAAAACGAATCACCATTTTTCTGATTCTGATTCTGGTCAAGAGACTTCAAAGGAGCTCTCCGTGGTGCTGAACCCATAGCCTCAAAATAGCTGTGGACGTTTAATAACTCCCCTAAAGTTCAGGCCAAAACCAACAGTGCCCACATGTTCACCATCTGCCTCTGCTGGTCCTGACCATTCAGGTAGCAGCCTTCACTCAGCCCCAGACAGAATGGATTTAGGAAAAAGTACAGTTTGTTCTTTTACACTTACATCGTGTCTCTGCCATCCCATTGTAAGAGATATCAATAGGAAGAGCTGCCTTGACCTCCTGTCTGTTCCTTATATATTCCCCACCTTGCAATTTCTTTCTCTCTCACTCATGCTTTGTCGGGATTTACGTCTGTCGTCCCCGCCACCTCAACCTCCACCCTGCTATCTCTTTCCAGTTCAGAGACAGCCGTAGAATTGAACCTATTGTGCAAGGTGGGTGGAGCATTCTTTGGAAGGAAATAATGTTTGCCTATTTGTCCCATGCCTATTCTTTAGCTCTGCCCAAGCTTAGCATGACGGAAGATGTATTCACAAACCCACAATGGCACCTGCAGATGTTTGCATGAACAATTTGGCACTTGCTTCAGCGCCTCTTTGTGAGCAAAATGCCTGTCATTATGATGGATAGGATATGTGCGTGGAGCTAGAGGAAGGCAGCTTATCCTGTCGGGACTGCACGCTTGCCTTGATCACCGTGTTCTCCCAGAGAGGTGGCCTTCATAGACACGTGGATTGCATAAGGCCTTGGGAATCTGAAACTGGGACCTTGGGCAGCATGCTTGAGGAAAGTCAACCTTTCTCCCACCCCCTGTTAGGAAAGGCAGGGAGTGGGGACTTCTGAGGCCCAAGGTAGTTCTGTAGGATGCCAACACAGGCCTTTGGGGTTCCCCCAAATGAGGTGGAGACCCTCCTCTCAGTTCCACCACCCTCAAGGTCATGCTTAGAGGTGATGCAGGGCAGAGTCTTGACGGTAGTGGCTCTGAGACTTTTAAACTCTTTGAAAGGAGCTTAGGCTACCCTTTCTCTTGTCCCCTGCCCCCCCCCCCCGCACTTTGGGCAATTGAAAAGCTGCTAAGAAAAGATCTTTTAAAAGATTGGTGTTATACTCTTTTCTCTTTTTTTACTGGTTTGTGACTATTCTTTTTTAATTGCATTTTTAACCTTGTAACTGTTCGTCTCTGTTTTTGTTCTGTTTGTTTGTGTTAAGAAAATCTGGATCCACTTTTAATCTTCTTGTCAGCTACCTTTGGGCTCAATCCTGGGAGAATAGAAAGGCAGAGGTCAAAGTAACAAGCAAGCAACCAACCAAATAGTCTTCATAGGCAGGGGAAGGGGCTGTTTCATATGGATCTCTCTCTTTTTTCACATTTTCCCTCAAAATTAAAAGTGACAGAAATTGACTTCTGTCAATAAGAGAATAAAAGTACAGCCGTCTAACATAGAAACACATGGAAATGTAGAGGTGGAAGGGACCCCCCCCCCCAAGGGTTATGGCGCCCATCCCTCTGCCAAAGCAGGACAACCCACAGCGGATGCCTCTCTGAGCCTCTCATTTAGGCTCTGTTTAAGGATCTCCAGTAAAAGATGGTCCACCACTTTCTGAGGTAACCCATTCCCCTGTCAAATAACTCTTGCTGTCCGGAATTGCTTCCTAATGTTTAAGCGAGATCTTTCTTGTAATTTGAATCCATTAGTCCCAGCACTACCTCTGGATCTACAGAAACCGAGCTTAATATATCTTCCACATGACACTCCTTCACATATTTGAAGATGGCTACCGTGCCACCTCTCAGCTTTCTCTCCTCTGGCCTAAACACACTCAGCTCCCCCAGCTGTCCCTCACAAACTTGGTTTCCAGACCTCTTAACATCCTGGTCGCCCTTCTCTGGGCATATCCCAGGTTCTCAATACCCTTCTTAAACTGGGAAAGGTGGAAGGCAGCAGGAAAAGAGGAAGATCAAATACGAGATGGAGTCTCTTCCTAAAGGAAACCACAGGCTTGAGTTTGCGAGAGCTGAGCAGGAGGGTAGGACATTTGGGGGATCACTCATACAGAGGCTTGCTATGAGTCAGAGGCAAATTGACGGCACATAACAATAACGGCGGCAGCAGCAGCAACATTAAATGATACGTCGGCTGCATGATTACCACCTCTCTTTTAGGAAGAGGGGGAAATGACATGACATTATATTTCCTTCCCTCAATGCCTGTTTGCCTGAACAGAAACAAATTTAACTTCCTTCCCCAGAAAGCATCACCGCCATAGACAATGGTCAGCCACAAAGACGGTCCAGGCCAAAATGTGTTGATAGGAACAAGTCTGTTGAAAAGGGTCCTGTTTATGGCTCCAGCCCTTCGGCTCCTTTGACAGGCCTGCATGGATGGCCTGTGGGGATGTTTTGCTGTGGGCACAGATTGTCCCTCAGAAGGACAAAAGGACCAGACACAGAAGGATCAGACATTGCTGAGATGGGGAATGCAAGCCCCCCCCCCCCCAAGCACATTAGTGTGGTGCAGTTTTATTCCTTCAGAGATGGAATCTCTCTCTGTGTGTGTGAAAGAGAGAAGAACAGACCCATTGTCTGTAGGCGCATTTCCTATCCTGTCTACCATCAGACTTAAGGAGCAATACGTTACCATGTATATCCTATGAGATCAGATATCAATGCAAACTTTTGTGGCTAATTTAACATTCGAGGACAAACGGCTTCTTCACGCAAGGCATGATTGGACCGTGGGATTCCCTGACACAGGATGTTCTGATGGCTGCCCATTTGGACAGCTTTAAAAGGGTACTGGGTAAATTCGTGGCTGTCTGTGGCTTTCCTCCACCCCAAATGGTTTATTTTCGCCAGTCTACAAATGTGTTTCTCTACAAATGTGTTTCTTCTCGGCTGACTGCATTCCAGGACCCCATTTATTTTCCTTGGGAAAGAAGAGACGGTAGCATGGAGTGGCGTGTTCCCCCTCCCCTGTTTGTTCTCTCCAGACCTCCGTGAGCAGATGGGGCTTGGCTGGGCGTAAATTGACATCACCCACCTTCTCCCTGTTTAAGCTCAGGAAAGAAGCTAGCAGAGTTTTTCGCCAGAAACTTGCCTGCTCTCGCACCCGTCTCTAGTGGTACTAGTTCCTCTAGAGCTGTTTTATTGTAATTTGGCTGGGCTTAATGGGTGTTTAAATTAGCCACAAATGGAAATGCACGGCAGCTACAGAACGCATACAAACATATATACAATTATGGCCTAGTAAAACATTTTCACATTTCATTAGTGCCTCTTAATGGGAAATGTCTGCTCCTGAAATCCTCTGTTTGTTTGCTGGAGCCATAAAAGTTTCACCATTAGCAGTTGCACTAACGATTAATAAGGCCAAGTGGTTCAAGGCAGTTTCCCCCGTTCTTTTCCAAGACTGTCAGAGCAAGGAAGGAGAGAATGCAAACAGATGCTGGCAACGGGAGTGTCTAATGAATTCAGACACAAGATATTGCTCCACCCTCTTCATTTTTGGAGCCAGAGAGGCTGGAAGATTGAACAGGAGAGAAGAATTTATGTATTTTATTTATTTCATTAGCTTTATATACCACCCAATTAGTCTGATGTACCCCTTTTGGTGGTTCACAACAAGCAGAATAACAGATAAATAACAAAAATGTAGGAAACTATAAACACATCAAACCATCAAAACAAACATAATATAAAGGCACCTTTTTTAAAAAAAATGAGACCGGAAACAGAGGTGCAACATCCAACAGGATCATTATGGAAGGCCTCCCTGAAGAGCAGTATTTTCAGCTGCCTTCTGAATATTGGCAGGGAGGGGTCCAGGTTCCATTAGTAACTGGTTCCATAGAGTCGGTGCCACCGTGAAGAAGGTCCAGCATCTCATAGAAGACTTATGGGCCTCCCTCAGAGGGGCAACACAGAGGAGCCTGGCTTGGGAGGATCTGGTGGGTCAGGCAGATGACACTGGGGAGAGATGCTCCAAACTGTGAAAGGCTTTATACTGTACATGAGTTTCAAAAATCTTGAACCTGATCCAAGACACAACAGGTAACCAGCGAAGGCAAGCCAAAACTAGAGTGATGTGGCATTATTTGCTCATTCCAGCCACGAGTCTGGCCACTGCATTCTGGACTAGCTGTAGTCACTGGGCCAGCCTCAAAGGAAGCCCCATGGAGAGAGCATTACAATAGCATGCTTCTGTTCATTTTTGACAACAATGTATACACTGGCCTAAATCCTGTTGCTTAGTGTAGTAAATCACACTGAAGTAGAGCCGCTGAATTAATGAGTCAATTCCTCCATTTCATTGATTCAAGTGGGCCTACTCTAATTGCAACTAACTTTAGCGTAATAAATCACAGGTTAGAATAGGCCCATTTGAATCAAAGGAACTTACAGAGGAGTTGACTCACTAAATCCCTATTGATTCATTCGGACTAGTTTAGTGAGATTTACTACACAAAGCAACAGGATTTTGGCCAATGTCTGCCTCCCAGAAGCTAACATAGACCCACATGCCGTTTGTGATTAGGCATCTCTGCTCTTCTGAGCTCACAATCATGCACCAAAGGGGGGGGGGGGAGTTCAATATGTTTGCTTTTAATTACCTTATGTATACCTCACCTTTCCACCAGACATGACTCTTAAGGCAGCTAACAGCATTCATCATATCAAACTGAATATGCTCAGTCTTTTACTATATTGAAAGCTAAGCAGGTTCAGACATGGCTGGTACATAGATGGGGGAGCACCAGGGAAGAGCAGGGATCTCCAGCAAGGGTTAGAAAAAAATATTTCCTAAAGTTCTGGACACCTAGTGCTGCCCAGTCAGTAAACAGTACGGGATAGATCAACCGTCTGACTCAATACAAGGAAGCTTCCTATGTCCTTCTCTTCCAGTAATAAAAAGCAATTTGGGGGGGGGGGGGGAATCAGTTACATATTCATTATCACTTAAAAGAAATGCATTTTTAAAAAGACATACCCAAGCCAGTACCAATCTGTTTAGATACCTTTCCATAGTGACCCAGATTGCATGCCAGAGACCTAACTAAAATTAAAATATCTTTAAATACTGTCAGAAAGGAATCAGTGGCAGTCTGTAAAGACATACTCCAGGGACTGCCATTCCGGAAGAAGGGAAAAGCCACCATGAAGTGCATTTCTTGTGTCTCTACTAGATTAAATAAATAAATAAAAAAGTGCAGAAAAAACACCTTCATTTCCACAAGCACATTTTAGTCAATAGGTGGGCAAAATGTACTTTCCAGAAATGTGTATGGAGTGCATATGAGTTTCCATGCAAGGAAAAATGTTCTTAATATTATGTGTCCCTATGAGGATCAGAGTGAGATTCAGGGAGGAAATTGGTGAACCTTGATTAGCTTGGTCCCAAACCAAGGGTAGATAATGCCTTTTTAGATTACTGAAAACTCAGGAAATGGTTTAGTTTTCAGCCCTTCAGAACTCTTTATCCAGCTGGGCATTGTTAAAACTGCAGGGATAAGAAACAGGAAAGTCAGAAAATAATCCTGTTTACTGATGTTCAGGCCATGGCGTCATAACTGAAACCTTTATGAAATCAGTCTGTCTCATTATAAAGTGAGGCAGATAGGGAAAGCAGAGTTAGCGTTCAAGAAGCCTAGCAGAACCATGGACAGCTCCACAGATACAGGACCCTGGACAGCAACCTGAAAGATGGGTCCTGTGAACTCTCCAGAGGTTGTTGCTCCATAACCTCTCCCTCTAGCTATGCTGGCTACAGCAAATGGAAGCTGAAGCCCATAAACATCTGGAGGCCACACATTCTACGTCCCCACCATAGGTTTTGAACTGGCATAGCACTAGATTGAAGCAGCAATAAAATAGAAACAGATTTTTTAAAGAAGAAGAGTTCAGACTGCAGGGTAAAGCCCTTGTACTTGGCACCCATTTGGGGAAACCCCGAAGACCCTCAACCCCCCCGACACTATTTCCTCCACACATGCCAAAATGCATTTTAAAAAAGCAGGACCAGAATCAGCTTTAAAAAATGACCCTCTTGTCGGTGTTTAAAAAAAGAAACTCACTTTCCGACCAAAAAAAGAGGCAGTACATCATGTAGGCGGATATTTTCAAATCGATCTCAAGCGTGCTAAACCCAACACAAAACCCGGGAGTATTAAAGGCAAGTTGTTCCCCTAAGTTGGCGAAGATTCTCTTTTCCTTTTGTTGAACAGGAATATGCTGAGTCCTTAACACACACTTAACTCCTAGGCTATTCACAACAAGAGGCCTGACACACGGTTACCCAGCAATCAAGGTTTGTTGCAGTTAGTTGTGTATGTGTGTTTATAGGGAGGGGGAAAGAGAACGATGTGTCTCCAGATCTGCGTGAATTCCACCAGCTCCTTCCCCCAGCAAGAAAAATCCATTCAACAAAAACAAAGAGGCAACTCCTCCCCCAGCTTCCTCTTACCTGCGTACTTCGGGAGAGTGATAGCAGGTTGTTCTGTTCTCTTAGGAAGCCACTTCCATTTTTACTATACTGTTGAAGCTGGTTGGAGGAGCCAGCGGCATCTGTCAGACTCAACCCTGGACACAAGCAGACGTAATTTAAACAGGCAGGTCATTGCTCCTGTGGCAAAGTTTGGATCATGAGAAAGAACGGAGAGAAGCTACTGATTTAAAATGGGAGGCTAGACTGACCACCCAAGCTTTGGTCCCTCCATAAGCAGATGACTCCCCCTACCACACACAAACCCGGGTTTTTTTTATCTACGAAGGTTTAGGCTGAGAAATAACTTTTTACTGGGAAGGGATACAATGCGTTTTTTCTTTTCAATTAAGCATTTTGTTTGGAGGTGCTTTTTTACGGGAAGAGGTACTGTTTTTATTTCATGGTTGTTTCAATGTCACTACTTGTTTAGTCATTATCACTGAACTGCAGAGCTGGAAGGGACCCTCTGGATCATCGAGCCCAGCCCCTGTAAGGGAAGCACCGTGGGGAATCAAATTCCCAACCTCTGGCTCCGCAGCCTAGTACCTAAACCACTGAGCTATCCAGCAGTTAATTGTGTTTAAATATCACAACACACTGGCTTTTAATTGTATCAATTTTTTTTAATGGAGTAAGCTGCACCCCAGTATTGGGGGGAAAGACAGAATACTGGATGGATGGATGGATGGATGGATGGATGGATGGATGGATGGATGGATGGATGGATGGATGGATGGATGGATGGATGGATGGATGGATGGATGGATGGATGGATGGATGGATGGATGGATGGATCCTCTCTTTTCAATGGGACATTTTGGGATAAAAGCCAATTCTGGGAACTGTGACTTATTACAGAAAGCTACAGATTTCAGTTTCATGTTTCTTTCTTCTCCTAATAGGTTGTGGGTTCAGAAACAAATGTGATGATCAACATGCTTCTATCATCAGTCATGTATGAGAAGACTAAGGGGAGACCTGATAGCCGTCTTCCAATATCTGAAGGGTTGCCACAGGGAAGAGGGCATTGATTTATTCGCCATTGTGCCTGAGGGCAGGACAAGAACCAATGGGTGGAAACTCATCAGAGGGAGATCCAACCTGGAAATAAGGAGGAATTTCCTGACAGTGAGAACCATTAAGCAGTGGAACAGCTTGCCTCCCGATGTTGTGGGTGCCCCATCGCTGGAGGTTTTCAAGAAAAGATTGAACAGCCATCTGGCCGGAATGGTATGAGGTCTCCTGCCTTGGGCAGGGGGTTGGACTAGAAGACCTCCAAGGTCCCTTCCAACCCTACAACGATTCTATGATGATTCTATGTAGCACTGAGTTCCACAGTTTAACTATACACTGTATGAAGTATTTCCTTTTATGTAGTCCATTTCTCCCACCATTCCACTTCAGCAGATGAGCCTCTTGGTTCCTAGGGTTATGAATAAGGGAGGAGAACCTTCTCTGTTGTCGTTCTGTGCTGTCAAGTCAGAACCGACTTAGAGTGACCCTAATAGGGCTTTCACGTTTAATGAGATAATGAAGGAGCGGTTTTACCAGTTCCACAGCCCCAGTGAGTTCCCTTGATTGAACAAGGATTCGAACCCAGGACTCCTGAGTTCTAGTCCATCACTCTATCCACTATACCACACTGAGTATCAAAACCTTCTTAGTACCCACTTTTCCCACATCGTGCATATTCTCCCCTTACCACTTTTTACAAGCTGGAGAGCTCCGAATGGTGAAATGTTTTTTTCCACAGTTGCTTCTATCCTTTGACCCTTTTGAGTGTCCTTTCCCGCTCCTTCCCGGCTGTTCAATATCTCTTCTGATGTCCAAAGACCAGAGGTCTGTAACCTATTGCAGGTGGGGCCACACCTTAGACACCATGAAAATGGTTGGTTTATTTTTGATTCTGTTCCTAACGGCCCATAGCAGGGAACCCAACTTTCTTGTGGCAGCCACAAAAAGCTCAACACTATCACAGAGCTGTCAGTTCAGGTCCCGTTCAGTAAAGTTGAGGAGGTCCCCTAAAGTTCAAACCTTTCTATTTGCTTCCATTGATCTGCATTTTGTGCCTATTCCTCTAACTCAAGAGATAGATCTTTTTGAAGCTCTTTTCTGCCCCCTTGCTTTCATTTTTGTGTTAAGTTCAGTCCCATGAAGTTGGAACCAACTCATAGCTATCTTAACAGGGCTTTCCAGGTAAGCAAGATACTTAAGGAGTGGTTTTACCGGTCCCACCCCACCCCTCAGTGATTTTTCATGGCTGAGCAGGGATTCGAACCCAGGCCTCCTGAATCCTACTCCCTTACTGTACTCCAAATCTTTTACTTTAAAAAAATTTAAAACACACACACATCCTTAGGAGAACCCATTCTTTAGATTCCCCACCACAAAAACAGTGGATTTATTCTTATTCATGGCTTTCTTTTCCGAAATCACTTATCAACAGAGACATACATCCTTGTTTCTCTCATCCTTGAATGCAAGGATAATGGACTACAGCATCCTTCTGGCTAGGATAGTGAGGAATTTACTGGTGCTCTTGGATAGGTAAGAATGGTATTTTGCAAAAGTGCATAATTTTGTGCAAAAAAAAGAGGGCCTTTTTGCACAACATTATGCACTTTGCAAATTGCCCAAGAGCTAGGCTGACTGCTACTTCCTTTAAGAATCTGGTGCCTTGGATGGGTTGTTCACATGTTTCTTAACCATCAGCCAGTCCTTCTGTGCTTTCTGGAAGTGTCTTTGTTTTCTTCAGGGCAAACGATATTGATTTTTGCACGATTTTGAAAGACCTTTGAGCAGGGGAAGAACTCTTGGCCTTCCTCTTTGAAGGAGGCAGGAAATCTCACAGAGCTTTAAAATCCCTCATTGGGATATTAGTCCAATTTGAAAGAATGAAGAATTTTAGCAAGTGTTTTTTGTTGTTGTTGTTGTTGTTGTTGTTGGAATTGCTGCATCCTTCGTATGTAGCCTTGAAGAGGTTTTGGCTGGGAGGGACCTTTCTGGACTGGGGTGAATGTTAATCAATCCATCAGCAGCTAATCGTTCCTTCTCTGCCTCAGAATTTTGAAGAGAGCCACACCTCTCTATTCAACTCTTCCTTTTCTACTCCTTTTTTGTCAGACAGTCGGTGTTCAGATAGAGTTTCATAGCCAGTCAGCCAGCCGTGTAGTGCGTCAGTATGCAGCTAGTGAATCAGTTAAGCTCTGTTCATGTAACCAGTCACTATTTTTCTACAGAATGCTGTTTATTTCTTATTTATGGAGAACTGTGAGTAAACTGGAAACCTTTTTATTCTTTCTCTTACCAGTATCTCTGAGTGAGTTATTCAGACAGTAATGCCAGTTGAGGAGAACAATAAGGGGTGGTCTACCGTGGGGAGACTGGAAGCTAATTCTGTGCTGTAGGTCCTTGAACTTTTATCTGCTACATAGCTAGAGGTTTTTAAGCCATAAGTTTTCACACTCTGTGAATATTTTTCCACCCTTTGTTACTGGGCCTTACAAGGATCTTACCCCTTGTTTCATATAATAATTGCATGCCTTCAAGTCAGTTTTGACTTACAGCAACCCTTTTCAGGGTTTTCCATGTAGAGAATACTCAGAAGTAGTTTATTCCCTTCTTCTAGGGGTGCCCTGGGGCTGTGCAGCTGGCCCAAGGCCACCCAGGCTGGCTCCTCTTCCCGGGAGGCACTGTGGGGAATCGAACTCAACCTCTGGCTCTGCAGCCTGATACCTAAACCACTCATGATTCCAAATTGTCTTTGATGGAGAATTTGTCAGAAGTATTTTGAAAACCCAGATGAACAAATTTACACCACAGATTTGTATTATTATTATTATTATTATTATTATTATTATTATTATTATTATTATTATTATTATTATTATTATTATTATTATTATTATTATTTATTTATTTATTTATTTATTTATTTATTTATTTATTTATTTATTTATTTCATTTCATTTATACCCCGCCTATTTGTAGAGTTCTTTATTTACAAATTCCTTTCCATATGAAGTCCCACATAGCTAGTCTGTTTTTCAGACCCTTTTCTCTTATTTGCTTAAGGACATCTCACTTCATTGCTAAGATGAGATGACGTACAGTAGCTTGACTTAAGCAAAGGAAGACCTTTCCTAATTGCACCTCCATTTTTACCAGAGATAGGGTTAGGAAAAATATTGTGGTATTCAAAATTATTGATAAAAAATTACCAGCTTTCCACCTACTAGCCAGACAACGCATATTGCACCTACAAAATCCAGGATCTTTGAAGCTTGCTCTGCATTTCAGAGGAATAAAATATGCACAAACCCTTCTGTACATTGAAAAATGCACAGTTCTAAAAATGTGTACTGTCAAAAAAACACATCCAAAAATGCCTTGGTCCATGGGAAAAAGCGTACACAAAACAGGATATATTAAATGTGTGTTTCAAAAACCCTCCATGTTTGAAATGTGGGAAAATATACACTGATTATCTTGCAAGAAAGAAAAACAAAGTCTCGCAACCTACGATGGGATAAGAATGCAGATGGAAGGAGAAAAATGCAATGAAAGCAGAACTCCTGACACCCATGGCTGCCCTGGATCCAGCTTGGAGAAGTTACTGGTTTTCGATTACAGCTTCCAGAATTCCCCGGCCGCTGGCAATACTGTCTGGCGGACTCTGAGAATGATAGCTGGAAATAAAAGGCACTTTGCTAAATTCTGAACTGAATTTAGAATAGATAGCCTATATGCAAACACTTTGACCAAACTCTGGGAGGCAGTGGAAGACAGGAGGGCCTGGCGTGCTCTGGTCCATGGGGGTCACAAAGAGTCGGACACGACTTAACGACTAAACAACAACAACATGATCCCAACTGTTGTGAAGGCATCTCCTTTGTGGGTTTGATCCTCTGCTGATGGACCAGCGCAACTCCTTTGAGGTTAACAGAAATCACGCAGAGAACGCTCAAGCAACGCACAGTGGCAGGCGGCAGGCTCAATATTTACTTGCTCAATTTTGCAACTCCCAAAAAGAAAAGGGGGGGGGAAAACACCTTGGATTTTCTTCTTCTCAACATCCATCAGTTCTCAAGCCCTGTAGCTACATTTGACCTTTAATAAGCACTACTTTAGATATATATAATAAGGAACGGTTGCAAGTTATTGCTTGAGGCCCTTGAGGCAGGCTACCTACCAAGCCTTGTGTTCTCATGAAGCTTGTAAAGGAAAATTACATTTTGATCTACATTTCCCTCCCCACTCTCCCACTCCTGTGGCCTAGGCTTCCCCTTCCAGTGTTACAGGCTGCAAGACAACAGGAAGGTGAACACATATTGGACTCTTATTTTCTTTCCCCAGGACTGGTTACCAACTCATTCGCCCTAGAGTAGCAGCATTCATCTGTTGCCAGGAGCTGTCTCTGTGCTGCTGCAACTTGGAGGTGCTAAATGCTGTGAGGAAGGAAGGAGGGAGAAGAGAGGAGGAAACGGGCTGGGGGTTTCCAACAGCCAAGAAGTGTTGCTTGCCTTTTTCATCTAGAGTTTCCCAACACTCTTTCTTCTGTTCTTTCTTTGTGCATAGAAAGCACGGCACACTGTATTGTTCTTCACCCTTGCTTCCTCCTAAATCAGTGTTTCCCAAACTTGGGTCCCCAGATATTCTTGGATGGCAACTCACAGAAACCCCAGGCAACACAGTTATCTATCTATCTATCTATCTATCTATCTATCTATCTATCTATCTATCTATCTATCTATCTATCTATCTATCTATCTATCTATCTATCTATCTATCTATCTATCCATCCATCCATCCATCCATCCATCCATCCATCCATCCATCCATCCATCCATCCATCCATCCATCCATCCAATTCAAAAGCATCAATTCTTCGGCGGTCAGCCTTCTTTATGGTCCAGCTCTCACTTCCATACATCACTACTGGAAAAACCATCGCTTTGACAATGCGGACCTTTGTCGGCAAGGTGATGTCTCTGCTTTTTAAGATGCTGTCTAGGTTTGTCATCGCTTTTCTCCCAAGAAGCAGGCGTCTTTTAATTTCGTGGCTGCTGTCACCATCTGCAGTGATCGTGGAGCCCAGGAAGGTAAACTCTGTCACTGCCTCCATATCTTCCCCTTCTATTTGCCAGGAGGTGATGGGGCCCGTGGCCATGATCTTAGTTTTTTTGATGTTGAGCGTCAGACCATTTTTTGCGCTCTCCTCTTTCACTCTCATTAAGAGGTTCTTTAATTCCTCCTCACTTTCTGCCATCAGAGTGGTATCATCTGCATATCTGAGGTTGTTGATATTTCTTCCGGCAATCTTAATTCCGGTTTGGGATTCATCCAGTCCAGCCTTCCGCATGATGTATTCTGCATATAAGTTAAATAAGCAGGGGGACAATATACAGCCTTGTCGTACTCCTTTCCCAATTTTGAACCAATCAGTTGTTCCATATCCAGTTCTAACTGTTGCTTCCTGTCCCACATATAGTCCCACCATCTTAGTCTTATAACCTCTTAATCTTTCCTCCTCCAGCTAAACCTACCGCACATCCTCAACTCTTCCTCAAGGGCTGGGTTTCCAGATCCTTTATTATTCTGGTTGTCCTCCTTTGGACACAATTCAACTCTATTGCTTGGGACTTGGGACTTGGGACTTGATACCAATGACTCGGACTCAGACTTGGGACTTGCCAATATCCCTGGCTCCCATACTGTCATACTTGATCCTTTGTTGGATGTACCTCTATCACCCTTTCTACTCACAAGGCAGAGTAGGGAAGTGCCTCACTCATTAAATGTATGTGCCTAAAACTCACTCATGAGTTGCCTTTGATCTAGCAGCTTAGGTTATGCAAAGCTTCTTCTTGAAGCAAACACTGTCTGGGTGGTTTTACAATTTAATTATACAGGCTACACATGTGCACACATGCCCAGCAAGCTGGGCACTCAATTTACTGACCACAGAAGGATCGAAACCTGAGTCAATCTTACGTTGGCTGCCTGAGCTTGGGGTTGAACTCAGGTCGTGAACAGAGTCTTGACTGAAGTACTGCAGTTTGACCACTACACCAGGGGGCTCCTTCCAGCATTCCCTTTGTGGTAGCTACCTCTGGGCAAGGCTATAGGCACCTCAAACCTTCCCTCTGTCCACTTCCTTCCAGTCTCTGTGTGTTTTCTTGCCCAAATAGGCTGATTAATGCAACTCCTGCCATATTGCTCCCAACCTTTTGATGGATAGGGGCACTTCTCTTCAGTGATGTATGTGTAGAGACCAGCGATCTCCATGGAAGGCTACACTTCCAAGCATGGTGCTTGTCACTTATTATTGATCAACAGGCCGTCTGGGAAGACTCAGCATCTTCTCTTTCTCCTAGTTGTTTGTCCTTGAGGCCATTCGCTAAAGACGGAACAGAGACTCACACAAGGATGAACTAATCCTTCATCAGCATCCTGGAACATTCACTAGACCTGCAAAAAATATTTATTCCATGTCTTGCTGCTGTCAGCTTACTTTCCTTCTTCGTTGGCACATTGCTTTCCTTCCTGCTACTTTTGAAGGGTGAGAGTTTAAAAGAAAAATTGACTTTGTTGTGTGGCTTTTTTTTCTTTCAAAAAAAAAAAAAACCCAAACAAACATTCCTTAAGATATTTAGAATATTTTAGGGCTGAGTTATTGGATGCCAGCTGTCTCAAAACAGCTCATGACAACAAGGTGACAGCAGTCCTTGGAAAGAAAGCCAGGCACGACAATAAAACAGATATCTTTTCCAAAAATGTGCTGCCACCAAAAAACAGAACAAAACTTTTTTAGTCAAAACTACCAGCTCATTGAGCAAGACGTATTGCAAGCTGATAGGCAGCGCAACCCAAACTCAAAGATACACCCTCTGTAGGAAACGCAAAACTGCGGCAATGGAGTTCTGCAGAAAGTTGGGGTTTGATAGGCACAGAACAGGTTTGCTGACTGATGTGGATAGTTGGGATGAGAAAGGAGAGATTAAGAATGCTATAGAAAAATACAGTAAAATAGGACCCCCTTATTTATTGGATCAGTATCCACTGATTCACTTATCCACAGTTTGAAAATGTTAAAAATGTTAAAAGAAAAATCCTAGAAGTATATATTTTCTAAAGATGAAGTTACCAGAACTGGCTACTAGAGAGAGCCAGAGCCCATGCTATGCATAGCATTCACTATTAAAACAGTGGTCGCTATAATCTGCGATTTTCAGCATCTGGGTGTGTGTGTGTGTGGAACCGATTGGTTATTAAAATACAAGAGATAAGGGACAAAGGAATGTTAGGTGAATTCCGGACTCACAGTGTGGTGTGTAGTATTGGAAGGGAATGTTAGACAAAAAGATTGCATGGAAAATGGAAGGCAATTTCTGTGGATCCAACAAGGGGCACAGCATTTTTAGCTGACAAGGCAAGAAAAACTGTACATGGTAATTCTGAAGGAGAAGCTATTCCAACAGCAGCCTCCATCCCACCAATGCATCTTTCACGTGAACTGAAACACCAGCTGTTAGCTAAACCTTTGTGAACTAGAAATGCAACTGGGGTTGCAGCACCAGATCTCAAAGTGAAAGTGAATCTGAAAGTGTTTTCAGGAGTCGTATGAGCTATAGCACATTTGGACTGGGCAGAAGCCCCTCTCAAATCTGTTGCCAGGACTGGATCTACCAGTACAACAGCTGCCCTGGCTCAGATTGGCCAGCAGAAGAACCAAAAACGAGTAATGAAGGGGAGGAGCAGTTATACCTTACTGCTTTGAATGTGTTTTTAGTATTGCTTTTGTTTACCATTTCTCAGTGTGCTATTTGTTTGATCTTTTTAAGTATTAGTATACTTAAACAATAAGTATAGCTTTAAATATTATCTTTTAAGGATGTAAGCCACCTTGGGTCCTTTTTAAGGAGAAACGTGAGGTAAAAATATTTTGCATACACGCACACGCGCGCGCACACACACACACACACACACACGTACATTGAAGTGAACAAGCAAACAAACAAGTATTTCCAGAAGTTCAAGGCACTCAAGGTGACAAAGGCATTTTTCTCCCACTGACGGATCTCATTGTTGAGTAGGTTTAATTGCCAGCCTTAATTAAGTCTTCTGTGTTGAGTAATCAACTGACAGAAGGCATCGCCACTGGTAAAAGAGCAAAGCATATATATCTATCAGTGTCCTTTCGAGGCTGAGAATGCCAGCACATGGCAATGCCAGATCTTGTCAACATCTCCCAGTGTCCCGCAGGGAAGCCAATATAATTCTGTTCCCTTCCAAGACATGTGATTGGCAAGGCAAGCGAGTCAACAGATTGAGAACGATGAGGGTTGGCTGCCATCTTAGACACATTTCCACTTTACTGAGGCATCCAAAAGAACACTAACATTTGTGGGAGGGCCTGAGGACAAGACAGACATGCAGGAAAGTGAACAAGCTCCCATGCTTTGGGGGCTGTTCTTGCCTTTTCCATCCCTTCTTCTACGATAGGTCTCACCACAGTGGGGAAGCAGGTAGATGCACCGACACTACCGCACAGTTTATGGCAGTTTGATACCACTACCATGCCATGGTTCTGTCCCATGGAATCCTGGGTTTTGTAGTTTAGTGAGCTATTCTGAATTCTTGGCTGGAGTTTTTGCAAGCCCATTAGCACTCTCAACCAGAGAATGCTATGTACCGCCTCCAAATGCCAGGATTCAGCAGGATGGAGCCGTGACCAATAATTGATACCCCCTTTCTCCCCACAAGGGCATTTTCCTTATACGGAGAGCTGGGGTGAAAATTATCAATGTGGGGGACACTCTGTGTTCCTCCATGTCCCTCTAAATCCAAATCACCAGGAAATCTTCAGAAACATTTAGATTCGGATTTATTTGGGCTGCTAAGGATGAATCCCAATTCAGGCTGATTCAGTTCTGGATTCAGGAGTCATCTAAATCCAAAGCAACCCCTATGAAACATTTGGGAGCGCAATTGCTTCTAATTCATAGAACTCCTGAATCCCTAAAATGCAACATATGATCAGCCCAGTAATTAGTGATGAATACTGGAATGAATCTCAGAAAACCTTTGATTAAAAAAAAAAAAAGAACACTCCTGTTTTTCTCTTTCCTGGCAACCTAACCTAAACACAGGGAGAGATTTTTTCCATGTTTCTGTTCTCACACGGCTGGAAGTCCTGCTTATCTAAAGTAAATCATCCAAATATCCACTAGTCAGCCCCAATCTCCCTTCTGCCCACTGGTGGATTAAAACAAACAGCACATATTGTTTTAAGGAAAAACAAACTGACGGGTCGGGAGCATGTTAATATTTTAAAATATCATGAATTGCTTTGAGGCAATTATTCTCACTGTGTGCTCTGGTGGAGCACGTTGATTAGCTATGAAACATTCTCTGTGCCGTACAGAATATTCTTATTTTCTCTAAGGTCAACATCTTCCACGGACTGATGAATTCGGTTTTGCCTCAGTGGTATAGTATGTTCCACCCAGTGGTTCGAAGGTGGGGGCCCATAAACCTCCTTCCTTCCTTCCTTCCTTCCTTCCTTCCTTCCTTCCTTCCTTCCTTCCTTCCTTCCTTCCTTCCTTCCATCCATCCATCCATCATCGGCTCCTTCCTTCCTTCCTTCCTTCCTTCCTTCCTTCCTTCCTTCCTTCCTTCCTTCCTTCCTTCCTTCCTTCCTTCCTTCCTTCCTTCCATCCATCATCGGCTCCTTCCTTCCTTCCTTCCTTCATCGGCTCCTTCCTTCCTTCCTTCCATCATCGGCTCCTTCCTTCCTTCCTTCCATCCATCCATCCATCCATCCATCCATCCATCCATCCATCCATCCATCCATCATTAGCCGCCCAGAGTGGTAGAATATACCAGATGGGCGGGATATAAATCAAATAAATAAAAATTGGCTCCTTCCTTCCTTCCTTTCTTCCTTCCTTCCTTCCTTCCTTCCTTCCTTCCTTCCTTCCTTCCTTCCTTCCTTCCTTCCTTCCTTCCTTCCTTCCTTCCTAAGGGGTAACAATCCCTACCATAGGTGGTTACAATCTAAGCAAGGGGGGCTGTTACACCCTGAAATATTGAGCTGAGGTGCCCCCTCCCTCTCAGACTACAAGTCATTCATCGTTCCCACAAAATGTGCAGATGGACAAACAACTGATGTCCCATAATCATGCCCTGTTAGCACAGGGCTTACACCACTCTTAAGGGAAAAAGCTTTCGATCCGCATTGTGCTGCTGTTGCTTTTGCTGCTGCTGTTAACGCAGATGATTCCAGACTTGCGGGTTTCCCCGTGCTGTGCCTTCCTGTGTATCCCACTGTGCTGAAAATTGACAGCTACCCAATTTTGCAATTCGCATGTGGATAGACAGTATCACAGAAGGAAAATAAATGAAATTGGAAAATCGACACAAAAGGCAGCTGCACATAGAAAATAGCATCCCCTCTGGGTGTTTTGGCCTACAGTTTGCCCTAAACAGCATAAACAATGGGTAGGGAACGGTGGGAGATGTTATCCGGTGTCTCTGGAGGGTAGATCAGCCCCACCCATATAGTTTTCTGGATTTTATCTGCATGATCAGTTTGAATGGGGAGGGGCAGGTCCTTGGCAAAAGAATATCTAAGCTGACATCTCCAGGAGTTGGCATTCCTGGGTGCCTGATGATGCCCACCGCTCTGCTACAGCATACTCTCTAAAGCAGTGCTTCCGAACCTTGGGTCCCCAGATGTTCTTGGACTGAACCTCCCAGAAGCCTTCACTACCACCTGTGCTGGCTAGGATTTCTGGGAGTTTTAGTCCTACAGCATATGGGGAAACACTGCTCTAAAGACTTATTCTGCTTCTTTTCCTTGCCATTGCATCTCGTATGCTTGGCCATCTCTCAGCATGACCGGTTTGTTGGAAAAATACTGTGTTGCATGCTTCTCCTTAAACAGTGGGTGTTCTGTACACCACACTTCAAGAAGGATGCTGACAAACTAGAACAAGTTCAGAGGAGGACAACAAGGATGATCAGGGAGGGGGCTGGAAACCAAGCCTTAGGAGCAAAGACTGAAAGCATTGGGCATGTTTAGCCTTGAGAAAAGAAGACAGAGGGGTGATAGGATAACACTTTTCAAAGATTTGAAAGGCTGTCCTACAGAGGAGGGGCAAGATCTGTTCTCGATCATCCCAGAGTGCAGGGCACGCAACAATGGGCTCAAGTTAAAGGAAGCCAGATTTCGGTTGAATATCAGGAAAAACTTCGTAACTGTTAGAGCAGTACGACAGCGGAACCAGTTACCTCGAGAGGTGGTGAGTGCTCCAACACTGGAGGCAGTCAAGAGAAACTTAAGCAACCACCTGGCAGATATCCTTTGATTTGTATTCCTGCATTGACCAGGGGGTTGGACTTGATAGCCTTACAGGCCCCTCCAACTTCACTATTCTATGATTCTATGGCAATGCTAGGCATCTTCCACTGAACTTAGAGGGTTTCCTCCTTATGCAGTTCTCCATTTCTTCTTGCTATTCCATTCCTAGTCACCTTTCCTCCCTCCTCCATTTCTCGCAATCCAGAGACAGGCTGTTTATCTACACTTCCCGGGTTTGTTCTTTTACATACGTGTGCCATGAGGTGTACATAAAAGGTTTTGTTTCCTTTACCCAAGAAGAACCCAGAAACCTCCTTTTTCAAGGGGTGAGACTTGGCTGATCTCCCCACACCTTTCTCTGTACAAAAAAAAAAAAAAAGAGGGGAGGGAAGAGCCAAATTCAAAATCTCTCCAACACAATCTTCCTTTTGACTTGAGCTTTTCCAGCAGGGGATGGGGGGGGTGGGGAGAGTGTTGTGTGGCACAAGCAGAGCAAGAGAGTGGAGCGTGGCACCACAAAAAGGGAAGGGCACATACTGAGGGCACCTCGCCCAAGGGTTTCCCCCAAATTTGGAGCCCGTACTGAAGGATGTTAAATCAGTGCTGGCGTGGCCACTAGGGTGAATGGGGTGCCGCCCCACTTCACGGCTGAACTGTCCCCAAGTGTCCCACTCCTGTCTGCCTCCTTACGGGAAGCAGACGTTTTCTCTGTGAATGTCTGTGTGGATGCCAGTTAAGCCAGTATTGTTAAGGAGCAGCCACACCTACATTTGCAATTCTCCACTGCGTTGTGCTTAAATTATCCTCACCTCCCACCACCACCACCGTGTTGGCCCTATTTTTTGATAGCTTAGATGTGATTATAATTTCAAATTGTCTTGTTTGTTTGTCTTCGCTTTGTCTCTTGTATCTGCCTGTCGACCGTGTATTTCCACGACCAACCATCCTTCCTTACCAGGGCTGCCAGTGATGAAAACACTGGGAGACTGTTTAGCTGAACCTGCTTCCTGTGTCCGCACAACCCTTCACGCTGAATACACAACATGTGCCGGACTTCTGGGTGAGGTGGGACCTGGAGTTACCTGCATCCTCATATTGCCACCGCCTTTTGAGACCTGTGCACTTTCAGCCTGAACACCTAAACAGGTGGCAGTTACATGGCCAACGTACTGCTTATTGGTTGAGCCGCACACGTACTTCACAGATGCTATAGAGATGGAGGTGGTGGTATTTGTTAGGACTAAAAATCCCATCAATCCCCATTCTGGGAGTTTTATCTCACGTACACATGCCTTGCAGACCCCTAAATGTGACTCACCTGGGAGAAAAGGCCTAAACATGAAGTTTTGAGACCTAGCTAGCCTAGCTCCACCTAACTTCCTGTTTAGAAGAAAAGCTCCCAGTTGGCACCAGCATAGGAACAGGAACCTTTGGTGGAGGCCTAAGCAATTTAATGTGGAGCCTAATGAAAATTACCCACTTGGGAGGCCCTTGTTCCGTCCTAGGAAAAGCAGTACTGTATGCTGTTTCTGATGGGGAAGCAACAAAAGGAAGCAAGGGTTAAGCATCCTTCCCCTTTGTCCCAATCCAAAGTTTGCAGACATTGAAACTGTATCTGATACCATGCATTGCTCGATCCTGTGTCTGAGAACCAAACGGGTTTTGCAGATGGAGCTGAGGGAAACAGAGAGATTGTATGTGTGAGAGACACACACAGAGGGAAGAATGAGTGAGTGAGTTTGGGGAATTGTCTGGGAAGAAAATAAACCAACCAACCAACCGAGGCATGTCCAGCCCCTGACCCCCAAGTTATTTTCTGGTAGTATCTTATAGAGGCAGAAAAGATTCTTCCAGGCTTCTGTTGATGCACTGCTTATATATTTGTAAATAAAGGAGAGATTTACAAAGATACATTCTAATGCTTCCTCTCTCGTGCAAAGGAAATGAAATCTGGTAGCGCTGCCCCTGGAAACCTTTCATCAATAGGACAAAATTAAGGGGAGCATCATGTGAGTGTTAGCCATACCAACTGGCAGTACACTTTTGCCCTGTCTCATTAATGGTGGAGATTTGTTGTCATAACCATAACAATTAAAGCAAATGTTATTACTTAGATCCAAAGTAGATCCTGTCCCTTCTTTGTATACGTTTGCATACAAAATAACTGCCACTTTCTACAATTGGTGGAATCCCCCACCCAGTGCAAACCACATGTTAGGATGCCTTGTGCCTATGTATGTCGGGGGCAGTGGAGGTTCACGGAAGCATAGAATACTTGAGTTGGAAGGGGCCTCTAAGGCCATCGAGTCCAACCCCCTGCTCAGCGCAGGAATCCAGATCAAAGCAGATCTGATAGAGGGTTGTCCAACTTTCCCTTGAATGCCTCCAGCGCTGGAGCACTCACCACCTCCTGATTTGGTTCCATTGTTGTACTGCTCTAACTGTTAAGAAGTTTTTCCTTATATTCAGCCTAAATCTGGTTTCCTGTAGCTTGAGCCCATAATTATGTGTCTTGCACTCTGGGATGACTGAGAACAGATCCTGCCCATCATCTGTATGACAGCCTGTATTTGAAAAGTGCTATCATATTCCCTGAGGGATATCTTCTTTTCTCAAGGCTAAACATACCCAGTTCTTTCAGTTTTTCTTCATAGGGTTTCCAGTCCCCTGATGGTCCTTGTTGCCTTCCTCTGAACTTGCTCTAGTTTGTTGGCATCCTTCTCAAAACTGTGTTGTCCAGAATTTGACACAGTACTCTAGATGAGGCCTAACCAAGTTCACCAACTCATGTTTGGCTCCAGAAATTGCTGGCATATTTCAACACATTATTCCCAAAGGAACATGGTATGAGGAAGTAGGTGAGGCTCCTTGTCCCTCTCTTAATGTTTGCTTGGTAGCTTCTGTTCCCTGACATGCCTGAAGCAGATGCTCCTGGAATTTCATTTTATTTTATGTATTTATTTTACTGAAGTAGCATGTGTTTGTTTTCCCAACTAGATCTGTCCCCCCCCCAAAAAAACCACCCAGAAACAAAACATTCTTTAAGTATAAATTAAAACCATTTTTAAAACCCAAGACAATCATTCCATTTTTACAGCCTGTGGGAAGTTTAGTAGAGATAGAGCCAGCCTGCTATCCCTTGAAAGGGAATCTCACAGTTGAGGGGCTGCAACGGAAAAGGCCCCATTTTGTATATGCACCACCAGTGGTGGAAAATACAGATGGGCATGTTCTAAGGTTACAAATCCTAGGAAAAGTCATACATGAGGATGTGGTCTTTTTATAGATCCTGGTCCTGACTCACATATGGGTACCTAAAAAGTGGATGGTTAGAGATGGTCTCTTCCTAACATCCTTCTTTCTGCTTTAGACTGAGTCAAGTCTGGTGGCTCCAGGGTCAGTGCAGTGGCCAATCCACTCTGGGTTTTAACCTAAACTATAAAGGAGGAGCCATTCAAAATCTTGAACCTGTTTAAGGGATTGGGTTTAGTACCTTTGACAGTTTCTGGAAGTTGGGACTAAAACCCGAGGCAGAGTCACCAGCCCACTGACACTGGAGCCACAAAGTGTCTACTGCCCTAGTGATTCCCTGTAAACCTACAGAATAAAGACAAACTAACCAGTATGAAATAGAATAAAGCTTGCTTATTGCCTTTACTCCAGAAAGTAGCTACTGTAAACTAGCTAAATGAAGACAACAGAGGCAGGACAACCCTGTCCAATTTGGCTAGAAAAGTCTCTTCCCCGCCCCCTGTTTTTTTACTGTAACTCCCCAAACCCCCAGCCATGATGGCTCAGGGATGATGGGAGCATCTTCTGGAGTGTCTCTCCAAAAGGCACCTTTCTCAAGCTCTGCCCCTTTTTACGAAATTACACCTTTCAAGCCAACATGCGCTTTTAGGGGAATTTGGAAGGAGTCCTGATTATATTTGCCTGGAACGTCACACGCCAAGTTACCCCTGACAGCTGAGAAAACGATGATCACTCTGTGCACCCATTAGCACGGCTGCTCAATCTCACAATGGCAGTTGAAGAGCACTTTGGGACTATTTGTGCGCCTTTTCCTGATGTTGGCAGGACAGGACAGGACCGGCACACATTGCTCATTCCACAGCAATGCACATTTTGCATTAAACGCCTCCGCCGCGGTGATGCCTCAATCAAGGCTGATCGGAGCTTGGGTTGCGATTTACAATCACAGCCCAGAAGAACAGCTGTACCTTTTGTCTGCTTTGTCAAAACTCATCCCGGCTCTTTGTACAACTCTGTTTCCCTGCCAGATGGATCTCCCGGGATCCAGAGCTGTCGGGTTTCCGAGGACCATCGCTCTTTTCCACAGCAGACCTGCGCGGTGCTGGCTGACAGAAACAAAGCCAAAATGGAGCCACTGAGAAACAACAGGGAGGTATTGGCAGACTTCGAAGATGCCACAGGTTGCCAGATGTAAAAAATAAAATAACGCTCAGCTTCCAAGACCTCTGGGATGATGAGAGTACATTGGAACATTAAAGATGAAAATGGAGAACCGGGATGGGATGGCTTACTGATTGGAACTAGGATCATCCCAAGACATTTTTCCACCTGAGGCAAAAACAGCAACAAGAACTCTGTGCTGCCCCCTGAATTCCACCTACTGAAGCTGACTGGACAGCTAGTTGAAACAGAAGTCAATTCGGGCAACAGGGTAGAGCCTTCTACCACATTTGAGGGCACCCATGCCTAGAAACATTACCTTTTTGAACAACAAATCCTAGATTCCCCAGCCTAGAATCTCCTGCCTTTCTTCCAGAAGAGGACTCTCAGCAACTTACCAGAAGCTCCTGGTAATCAAAGTAGAGCTCTGAGAAAAAAAATAGTCAAGGCTGCTAGTGGGGCCGTGAACTCATGGCAGATTTTAATCCAAACTTCAAAGGAGATTCCAGGCTGTTGAGCCTATTTTGGGAATAGGCTTCAGCACCTTGGATAACTCCCGTAAAGAATGGACTAAAAGCTGGAGCAGATTTCCTCTCCAACTGATGCTGAAGCCACCAGTCCCCACAGATGAGAAGGCCCAGAATCCCCCAATCAAAATGGCACCCACTACTGTCCTTCCTTGCTAAGGAATTGTGGAGTTTTCATCCCAGGGATATATTTGCTATGCTCTGCATTAAGAGGTTCCACTAAAGGCCAAAGGAGACTTCAGCTTTGCAAGGACCTCTGTAGATTTCCTTCTCATCCCCTAGCTATACTCTGCATCTGCAGGACTAGGGGAGGGGGGATCTGTCTTACATTCTCCCACTCTTTTATAAGGCAGCCACCAGGAAGGGAGTCGGTGAAGGGCTTTAAAAGGGCAATGGGCACATCACTATTGCTTCCTTCTTAAAATGGCAATGCAGGAAATCTGTTCTTCTACACTTTCCATTCCCTTTACAACAAAGCCTTCCTCTTCCCTGGATCTGAAATCAGTGGTGTTGCAGCCACAAGACTTACACTACTGAAGACTAATCAATCTTATATCACCTTTGGGAGTGGGGAATTTTTTAGCACCCAAGTATTTTTGGCCTACAACTCCCATCAGCCCATCCCAGTTTGGATAAAGGTAAGGGATTGTATGGTTATAGACAGTCCCAAGCACCTGGAGGACCAAAGCATCCCACTTCCTGATCTTTGAGATTACAAGATTGGCTATAGCCACCTGGTACACCTATGCTTCTTCTACTAGTGATTTTTAAAGTTCTTTCTTCTTAATTTTGACAGAGATGGGAAATGCCTCTTTGGTGGACATGTTGGCTGTGGGTTAATGGGAATTGTAGTCAAATAAAGTAATATTTTTCCATCTCTGAATTTTAAGTAGTGTTAATATGCCTACCTTATGGGTAGTTTTTCACTGCCCTAAAGTGGCTCAAAAATCTGCTGTATTTTATTGCATTCTTCCTTATTATTATTATTATTATTATTATTATTATTATTATTATTATTATTATTATTATTATTATTATTATTATTATTATTATTATTATTTATTTATTTATTTATTTATTTATTTATTTATTTATTTATTTCATTTATACCCCACCTATCTGGTCTTGCGACCACTCTATAGCATTATGAAATAAAATACATTACTCTACCTGCTAAATCATAATGATCCTTGACTATGTGCAAAAAAAAAAAAAAGAGCCCAAAATGAAAATCATTTTTTTTTTGTTTCTTCTAGCAGCAGGAGCCAGCCACCATCAAAAAATAAAACTCCAATGGCAGGAGTTAGCCACCATTACAAAATAACCCCCAGTGCCCCCAATACAGCGTTGCTTTGGACCATGATAGAGAATATACAACACATACCTTGTATAGTGAGACAAGGTTTATTCATCAGTGCTTTTTCTCATGGGGTTCTAGGACTGTGTCAGATACCTGAGACTTCTGGATTCTGACACCTGGTCCACCAGGTTGCCTACCAGATCAAAAGTCTGTCTCCCATGCTGGTTGAAGGATTCTGGGATTTGCAGTCTAAACAACGAATATTTCCAAAGTATGGGATGTAGTCCTAGATGCAAAGTCAAATCTATTTTATATTTCCTATGAGGTTTTCCACCAGTAATCCATGTGTGGAAGCATTTTCTCTTTGGTGTCCAAAACCTATGACCTTTCCAGTGCTGGGGCTAATTCTATATTCTCAGAACATACTTTGGACATTGTAGGTTAAAAAATGAGTAGTGGGAAAGAAGAGGAACTGAGATACACATGGGATCAGAAGTGAGTGTTGAATGCCAGGATATTCTTATCATGTTTATTTTCCCTGTGTTTTACTCCTGATGGCAAATCTTCCTTTCTTTAATGAAAAATAAAATCGCTTGCAAATCTTCCTCGCAGCTTTAATCACCTCCTGGGTCTCCAGTTATGTTTTCAACAAATTGGAACAAAAGAACACAAGGGAGACCGGGAGCGTTTCCACATTATGGAAAGAAGTGGATAGAAGAAGTAGTATTAAGCAACTGCATTAGTTCCTTCTAAGAGAATTCTGTTCATAAGGCTGACCTACAGGATAACATTTGCCTCTGGTTCTCCTTTGGCTGTGTTGAGATAACGGTGTAGCAGACTGTTGTTGTTTTTCCAGTTGTCACCTAAAGTGTATCCTGAGCATGGAGAGGAGTAAACAAGGCACTCAGGGTGCTCTTTGCTAGGGGAAGAGGGTAAAAAAAATAAAGCCAAATTGCATGACACCTGTTTTGCATAATTTATTCCGCAATGTTTTGCTGTTTTGCATTTTGCTTTTTCCTAGCTGAAGGATGCAGGAAAGTGAGCAAATACAACCCTGGAGGCTTGTTTGAGCCACAATCTCTCACCATTACAATCTTACTTAGATGGTTTTTTGGCTGTTGAGTGGCTATGTGGTGCTGCCAGTTTACTTTCAGATATATCTTCAGAACCGTAAATCATCATCACCATCAACTTAAAATGCAGAGCTGGAAGGGACCTTACAGATAATTGAATTCAGCCCCTGCCAAGGAGACACAGGGGGGATTCAAACCCCCAACCTCTGGCTCTGCAGGAGTAAACTAAATCACCCAGCCATCCAGTAAAGTCCATGAGCTTGCTTTTTTGTTTTCTGTTTTGTCTGTGTGTGTGTTTGTTTTGCAAGGAAAAAATAAGAAGTAAGGATTTTCAGGAAATGGATTTCTTCTCCTGCTACCAACATTTAATGGCTTTTTCTATACTTCTGCGAAATCCTAACTTATGTACAATCCCACTGCAACACTGTGATTCCCTACAGATTTAGGACAGGTGACCTCCAGATGGCAGCTATACTCTGCTGCTGCTTTGACTACAGATCTCACAATCCCTGATCATCATCCATGTTGGCATCACAGGGATTCCCAATTATGCATCAGAACGAGGACATCCTCAAAAATCATAAAAGCCTTTCTTTCCCTGTCAGTTGCATATTTTTCTTTTAAAACTGGTCCTGACCAGTTGAACAGTTTAAGTGGATTATTTAGACTAACCAAAATGTTAGTTGATTTATCTGGAAAAAAGCTGAATTAAAGCAGGGGTCGGCAACATCCCAAGGACAGGGGCCACACAGCCAAACCCTGGACCTTGCAAGGCCACAACCACAGTCCCATGATCCCCCCCATACAAAAAAAATTCTTACAAAATAGCATTGTGGTTGGTTGGTTGGTTGGTTGGTTGGTTGGTTGGTTGGTTGGTTGGTTGGTTGGTTGGTTGGTTGGTTGGTTGGTTGGTTGGTTGGTTGGTTGGTTGGTTTTTAGCTGAAGAATTCCTCTTGTACCCTTTAGTGGCCAAAAAAGATGTTTTTTTAATAAGTTGGGTGTGGGGCCTCAAATATTCTTGGGAGCCCTCAAAGCATGATAAAATAACCCATACCCCCCAGAAATTCTTCCAAAAAAACTTTTAAGGGGAGTAAGGGATAATGAGATATCTTGGAGGCCAGGCAGTCCAGTCCTGAATTAATGATACAAACCCTACTGGTGTTCATGTAACTTGCCATGGCTAACTGAAGCTAATTGATAAGGTGCAGAGGCATTTCCTGGTTGCACAGTTAAATGCCTGACCAGTCAGTCAAGACACAGCCCAGCACCCTTATCAACTAGCTGCATTAATTTACACAATAATAATCACATGCTGTCAACTCAATTCTGAATTATGGTGGCCCTTTCCAGAGTTTTCTAGGTCAAAATATGTAGAAGTGGTTTACCATTTCCTTCTTCTGGGAGCATCCTGGGACTGTGCAGCTTGCCCATGGTTACCCAGGCTGACTCTTCTTCCAGGAGGCCCAGTGCGGAGTCAAACTCTCAACCTCTGGCTATATAGCCAGATATCGAAACCACTGAGTTACCCAAGCCTTATGCAAAAAACAATGGGATTCTGGCCAAAGCATACGATCATAGAGCTAAATAGTGGTTGGCAGACCCGTTGAATCAAAGAGATTCTACAAATATGTTGAGTTTAAAAGTCCCGTTCACTCAGTGGGACCACTCAAGTTGTGATAAATATTGGATTTAGGCAAGTCTGAATATATTGCAGTTCAACTGAAGCCTACGGAATGAGTCAGTCCCTGCACGAAAGCAGACAAAATTGAGTGGTCCCTAAGCCCCCAAGGCACAAAGAACTGATGGTTAAAATGAGACTTTGAACATTTACAGTAATTTGCCCATTGGTGTGTGACCTTGGGAACTCCCTTAGATTTTGCAGCTCTCAAATCATGTTTCCCAAAAATAGCATTCTGCAGACAGGGAGGTGCATTACACCCCAGATGAGGCTATTAATCATCAGTGTGAGTTGTGTGCATGGGGCGTGAATAACCTCAGGTGAGGTTCTCTGCTTGGGCAGTGGAGCAGTAATGCATTCAATCATTACTTGCTGCCTTCCAGAGACTGGCTTCTGATAGTTGTACCTGTTTACTATCAGCATAAGGTACGTCCTGCTGGAGGCACAAGGCAGAAGTCTTTGGAAATGGCATGCCATGTTTCGGAATGCCTGTTGGTGATACTGGGGGACTTGAGCCAGATATCCTTGATGAGAGATGTGTGTGTTTGGCGTGCATCCATGGATGTGTTCAGGCATCCATGTCTGTCATTCATAGAATCGTAGAATAATTGAATTGGAAGGGTCTTATAAGGCCATTGAGTCCAACTCCCTGCTGAATTCAGGAGTCCAAATCAAAGTAAATCTCATAGATTGTTGTCCAATTTTCTCTTGAGTGCCACCAGCGTTGGAGCACTCACCACCTCCCGAGGTAATGGGTTCCACTGTTGTACTGCTGTAACAGTTATTACGTTTTTCCTGATATTCATATGAAATCTAGCTTCCTGTAACTTGAGTCCATTGTTGCATGTCCTGCACTCTGGGTTGATCGAGAACTGATCCTGCCCCTCTTCCGTATGGCAGCCTTGGAACAGTGCTATCCTATCTCCCCTCTCTCTTGTTTTCTCAAGGCTAAACATGCCCAGTTCTTTCAGTCTTTCCTCCTAGGGCACTTTATTAAGTATGCAAGCAGCCCAAATAAAGGGCTCACCGATTAGGGTTGACCTGCTTGGTGTCATTTTGGTAACACCTTCCATCTCTGAGTCTGTGTCACTGTCTGTGGACTGCTGATTCTTTGTGAAGACCCCATTCCTGAGAATGGAGAAAGACAAAGGCAATGGCCATGGACCAAACGGTGCAAAACCAAAGAGCCCTGGCAGTCATCCGCAAGAGAGGGAACCTGAACATCTATACTTTCTGCCCTTCCCCTTTGCCCCACCGTTCCTGTTCCCTGGATCTGAAATTAGTGGTGTTCCAGTCACAAGACCTTGATGATTTAATCAACAACCTTTCCAGCAGGAAAAGCAAGGAAAATGCATTTCTAAACTGAAGAGCATGCTGTCATATGTTGTGTTTTTTTACAGACACTCATCAAACAAAAGAAGGTGTAAATGATCTTAAACTAACTTGGTCTGGCATTTATTTGAGAAGACATATGGAAATTCAAGGTCAAGAGGGGTTGCAACCATTATTTCTAGGAAGATGCATTTCTAAGTTAACGAGCATGCTGTCAGATGTATATTTCTCTTGCCCCATTTATGATTGTGTTGAGTGAATGCCAGATTTAACAAAAGTAATTCATGGGGCTTCTAGTCATCCATTCCCCCACCCCCAGATGACTGGAAGCTCTTTACCCTGCCCCTTGGTAACCCCAGAATTGCACAGATACCCCTCATTCAATTCATATTTGCACATTTGTCTGAAGACAGTACTCATGTCGAGTGTTATTATTGTTTTGTTATGTGCCATCAAGACAGTTCTGAATTATGATGGCCCAAGGAAGGTTTTCAAGGTATGTGAGATATTTATAGAGTGGCTTTACCAGTGCCCCCCTCCCTTGAGTTTCCATGGCCAAGCAAGGATTTGAACCCAGGTCTCCTGAGTCCTAGGGATGTGGTGGCGCTGTGGGTTAAACTGCAGAAGCCTCTGTGCTGCAAGGTCGGAAGACCAGCAGTCGTAAGTTCGAATCCACGCGACGGAGTGAGCTCCCGTCGCTTGTCCCAGCTCCTGCCAACCTAGCAGTTCGAAAGCATGCAAATGCGAGTAGATAAATAGGTACCACCTCGGTGGGAAGATCACGGCGTTCCGTGCCTAGTCGCTCTGGCCACGTGACCACGGAAACTGTCTACGGACAAATGCTGGCTCTACGGCTTGGAAACGGAGATGAGCACCGCGCCCTAGAGTCGGACACGACTGGACTAAATGTCAAGGGGAACCTTTACCTTTACCTTTACCTCCTGAGTCCTAATGCAACATTCTGTTCACTACACTACATTGGCTCTTCCTAGCATTTCTCGTGGCTGTTTTTTCCCCTTTCTTGTTTTGTAGTTCAACTAGGAATATGAAGAAATGTTGCCGTCGCCAGGATTTGAGGTGCCAAGAGAGTTGCACCACTGCTCTTGTGTGGCAGAGCAAATCAACATTCTACAAGGCAATTCTAAAAGTTGGGGGCAGCCCCCCCCCCCCCCGCAAATTATAATGTGAATCTGGACTTCAAACCAACACTAGTTGTAGCAAAATCCAAGACCTGAAAAGTGAAGTCACTTCTCTCCACACTCACTTGCCATCAGCTCAAGAGCCTGTTCACTCATGAGCGTGATGGATCATCTGGATTTATTAGCCCCCATCAATTGCCAGCCAAAGCAGAGGTTTCATCACAGGACTTGATGATCATCCGTGTTTTCCAAGCAATAGATACCTAGAGTTGAAAAACAGCCCTGACAATTCCTTTGTGTTTGGATGAGAAATGGTTAATTGTTGAAAAATGGAACCAGGTTCTAGGCCCCCTGCCTCGTGTCTCTTTGTGAATAGTAATCATCAGAAGAAGGTATGCTATAGACAATCTTGATTGCTGATATTGGTGTCATCAATGATCAAATTGCCCTTTGCTAGGTAAACTTGGCATCCTTTTTCCTGCTGGCAATGCAGGCACTTTATTTACACCAGACTGTTAATTCTCATTGCACTCCTCTCTAAATGTTTCTTAGCAGAAAGATTAGATACAAGAGTTCCAAGTGATTTTGCATTTAAGATCATTTCCTGGCATTTTGACTCATGTGGATCTACGTTTTGGATTGTGGCATCAGAATGTGAAAAGCACAATATCCCATATTCATAAACTGCAGGTTTTTTGAAGAATTCAATTATAGTTATGACTGGCCATTTTTGTCTTGGTGAGATGGCCTTCAAGATGATCCATTCCCCTCAAGAGACCATGACTCTTGCAAGCTTAAGACTTCAAATGATGTCTTGAACTTCTACCAAAGCTTTTGTACATTGCACATAATATACTTGTCTAAAATGCTAAAGTTGTGCTTTTCCCCTCTTTTGTGTTAGCAACTACATGTGCGCATGCAAAGACACAAAGCACAAAAGAACAACCTGATCCTATGGACATGAAGCAACCCATGTGCTTTTAACAATCCATGCACCAAAGCAATCAAGATTGTAGTTCTCCATTTTATGCATTTTCTCAGCGACTCCCCATCCCTTCCCCACCAAAAGTCTACTGTCACCTTATGCTGGTTGGAAAACATTGCAAGTCCCCTTTACTGCATGAGGACAAGCGAGGAACTATATTCCCAAACCCAGCACTTCTGGAGGGCATCAGAATATAGAAAGGCTGGTCTACAGAAAATTGCTGTCCATGGTGCTAGCCCTGTTGCTTCATTTGACTGTAGATGTTCTTCTCCAGTGTTCGTATCAAGCCTGAAACTAGGGCTATGCACACCTTCCCCTAACTGGCCTCCTCTGGAAACCAGTTCAGGACTTCAGAATCTCAATTGCATCCAGAGTGATTCAGGCCTCCTCTGTTTCGATTTGGGCCCTGCATCTGAATGGTTTTATCCATATGCAAAGTTGATCCATTGGAAAACCGAAATGGTTGTAACTGTTTTGTTTCTGCACTCTTCTACATTAAATTTGGCAGCTTGACAGGTACTAAAGAGGACTGAAAACCTGATGAATTTCAGACAGCTAACTTCAGGGCTTTGCATATTATGCATCCTTAAAATATGTCTTCTTTTTTTAAGAACACTCCTAGGCTGAGATGACGTGTGCGCCATCTAATTTGATTTCTGCTATGGATCAAAACTGATTTGGAAGTTCTCTTTACTTTATCCTGGATCTAAAACTGGATATTCTGCTTTAATCTGGGCTTCATACAAATTCGTCTGAATTGGGTTTGGAATTTTTTACGTTGTCTGAATCTGGTTCACATTCTTAATTGAAATGTACTTTGTTTTGCCTATAAAACATTGAGATCCAGAGCTGCTAGCATGTGGCTCCAAGGGCAGCCAGACAAATCCTCTCACCCATCGAGGAATCTGGCTTGCCTATGGCATGCAGGATATCACTTTATTTATATCAGCCCATTAATTCTCATTGCATTCCTATCTAAACATTTCTTAGCAGAAAGATAAGAGATCAGAGTTACTGGTGATTTTGCATTTAAGATCAAATCCAATTTAGGTTATAAAATATGAGTCTCATTTATCTGGCTCAGCTTTCCTCCCCGGATTGCCTTTTTTCCTTCACTCTCTCCTCCTTTATACTGTTCCAAAATATTGAGATAATGTGGTTATAATAGTACTAAGCATGAGATGTCTTTCGACAGCTGTTTAATTCCGTTTTAAACTGTCCATTAAATCAGGCTCTCTCTATTTAATGGTTGATGTTGCAAAAAGGATGCGTGCCTGTTGGTGAAAACGCCTGTGCCCACAAAAGCCACACTGAGCATAGAGCAACTCATTCTTCCAGTTCAACCTAAGGCCAGTATGAGGTTAGGAGTGTGTGTGGAATCTCACCACTACAGCATTTTTACTTGAGTTTAAAGCATCTTGGCACAATGATACAGCCTGTCTGGCCCTCATGAGAAATGTCAGGGAAACTGCAAGGCTCAGATGCAGTGGAATCCAGTCACTCCCATTCAGAGCAATACCAAATCCACCCTAGTTTTCTGCATGAACTTTTAAGGAGCTAGAAAGGTGCTGAACCTATTTTGCTGGAGATGGTTTCAGGACCTTGGACAGCTCTTCTAAATTTCAAGCAGATTAGAGTAATCACCTCCCACTTTCCATTTCTAAAAGTGCCCAGCTGCATAACCTTCCTGGAATCATTGCTGCCTTTGTTGTTGTTATGCACCATCAAGTTGCTTCCCACTTACAGTGACTGTGTGAATTAGCAACCTATAAAGGTCTTGTTAACGCCCCACTCAGGTCTTGCAAACTGAAGTCCATGGCTTCCTTTATTGAGTCAATCCATCTCATGTTAGGTCTTTCTTTACTTTACTTACTTTACTTTATTGGATTTTTACCCCGCCCCCCTAGACAAAGTCTACTTGGGGCGGCTTACAAATATCATAAAAACATGATATGTTTCTCTTTTCCTACTGTATTTTCCTCATGCTTTTTCTCTTTTCCAGTGAGTCTTCTCTTCATATTGTGTGCTCAAAGCATGATAACTTCAGTTTAGTTATTTCCTGGGACTGCAGACCTCAAAGAACAGAATGGCTAGAGGTACCTTGGTATAGTGGTTAGAGTACTGAACTGGGACATGGAAAATCCACCTTCAGGTCCCCAGCAAGGCATGTAACTCACTGAGCAACCTTATGCCATTCCCTTCCTGTCTGAAACTTGCTTACTCAAAAGATTATAATAAAGACAGCTCAGTGGTTTAGGTCTCTGGCTGTGGACCCAGACGCTGATTCCCCACTTGGGCCTCCTTGGCAAGGGCTGGACTTGATGATCCATGGGATCCCTTCCAGCTCTGCAGTTCTAAGATGATGATGAAGAAGAAGATGAAGATAAAGGGAGGAGGAAGAGGAGGAGGACAAGGAAGAGGTGTGTAATTGAGTTCACAGGGAGGGAGGAAGAAAATAAAATTGAATATTGCAGAATATATATGTAGAGAGGAGCACTCTGCCAAAAATAATGGCTAGCACGCTGAGAAGAAAGTTTTGAAAAAGCAGCTACTGATGTCAGACTAGAGATTTTATAGTTATAGTTTTAGAAGAGGTAGCTGTGTTAGTCCATGCCAGTATATCAGATCAAAACAAAAGGAAAATGAAAAATAAAGAAGATGAAAACATTGTGGCATTTTAATGTGAGCTTTTGTAGACAGGTCCACTTCCTCAGGCAGTCTGAAGAAGTGGACTTAGCGTTTTTTCCTCTTTATTTTTGTTTATTGGATTTTTATTTTTACGTGAGATTGAAACCCTCCAGGGCTAACTCCAATTTTACACAATTAGAAAGGACCTCAGAACATGAATGGAACTTGTTACTCAACACTGAGATAAGTCTCATTGGTTTCAATTTATCTACTCTGTGTGTTCTGTGTTGTCAAGTCGGAACCGACTTCTAGCAACCCTAACAGGGCTTTCGAGGGAAATGAGATATTTAAGAAGAGGTTTTACCAGTTCCACTCCCTCAGTGAGTTTCTGTGGCCAAATGGGGATTTGAATCTTGTTCTCCAGAATCCTAGCCCATCACTCTATTGACTACACCACACTGAGAATCGAGTCTACACTAACTGCGATTAAAACTGATTTTTTATAGCTCTTAAAGAAGAAGGAAAGGAGGAGGAGGAAGAAGAAGAAGAACCTACAGTCTAAACTGAGGATGACAGGGAGTCCAAACTTTATTTTTTTATTTTTTTATCCTTGGACTTTCCTTTAGCATGCATTTTGAATTGACAACATGGTGTCAACTGGCCTGATCTGAAGGAGTATCAGAAGGAGGATCTGAAGGAGGATCAGTACAATGTGGTCTTTCTTTGACAAGCAGGAACCAACAATAACCTTGACTTTTTGTCATGCAGATTCCAGAGCTAAAAAAAAGTTACTTTTTTGGACTGGGGGATTCTGGGAGTTATAGTCCAGAAAAGTAACAAAATTTTTGAGCTCTGCAATCTGCATTACAAGAAGTCGAGGCTGGTGGTGCTTACTAGTGGCCTTGGGGATTCTGGGAGCTGTAATCCAAAAAGGGGACATTTCTAGATCCTTGCAGACCCACTCGCCTTTCCCTGTTGCTTCCAGGACAAAAACCGCTGAAAGAAAGGGCACCGGGGGAGGGAAGATGACTCTTGCTGCAACAATTCTCCATCTCTGTCGCATCTTTTTACAGTTTGCATCTCACCAATTGCTCTCCGGTTATGATGTGTTCAGACATCTCTCCCTCCCTCCCTCCCTCCCTCTCTCTCTCTCTCTCTCTCTCCCTATTCCAGCATGTTTGTTTTCCATTTGCAAGGCAGATAGAAGAAAAGCCTCAGTCACAACACAGCACGCTCCAGCGACTCTGAAAAAGCAGAACACAATAAGCAGACACACTCCAGTACCGGAGTGAACAGACCAGGGGGAAGAAAAAGCAGGCTTCCATTGTCTGATAATGTGTCTTAAATGGGATTTTTTTTTAAAAAAAAGAAAGAAAGTAAGAAAACGCTAAACTGAACCCAGACAAAACCTTGACTTCCGTCTTTGTTCGCTCCACTCAGTCTATTAGCTACGGCAGCTGAGTCTTTCTGGGGCTGCATTTGAAAGTGCAAAGAAAAAATGTCCCTTTCCAAGATGTAGAGAAACAAAGCTGTCCCGCAAAGGAAGTGGGCAGGCTTCCGGACAAGATCACTGCTGGATACAACAGGAGAGCTATCCAGCAGGAACCTAGCATCAGGGAGGTGGTCCAAAGAATCTTAGAATCATAGAATCATGGAGTTGGAAGAGGCCTGGAAGGCCATCGCGTCCGACCCCCTTCTCAAGGCAGGAATCCAGATCAAAGCAGACCAGACAGACGGTGGTCCAATTTTCTCTCGGATGCCAGGAACCAAAATAACTTGTAGGTAAGTCCTTTTGCCCTTCACCTATGCCAGGCTGGTATATCACCCACACACACCTGACACCTGGAGGTAGGTAAGATTGGGTCTGATTCGTACTTGGAAGGAACAGAAGTCACCTCCAGGTAGAGATAGGAAAGGATCCCGCCCACATATTTGGACAGCCGCCGTCCATCAAAGTTGGCAGTATTGGGTTTATACTGAATCAGATCCTTTGCCTACATAGGGCAATATTGCCAGATCTGACTGACAGCAACTGTTCAGAGTTTCAGACAGGATTGTTTCCTAGCATTACCTGGAGATGCCTCATATTCGACCTTGGAAAACAAGAAGGTGCCATATACACAGCGGAGACTGGGGGCTCTGGGGACTCCTAGATCCCTTTCACAGGTACTGTTGTCCAGCCAGGTGTCTTCCATCCTATATCTGTGCAGTTCATTTTTTCTGCCTAGGTGTAGGACTTTACATTTCTCCCTGTTGAAATTCATTTTGTTAGTTTTGGCCCAAGACTCTAATCTGTTAAGGTCATTTTGAATTTTAATCCTGTCCTCTGGGGAATTAGCAACCCCTGCCAATTTGGTATCATCTGCAGATTTAATCAGCATACTCTCTATTCCTTCATCCAAGTCATTGATAAAGATGTTGAATAGCACAGGGCCCAGAACAGAACCCTGAGGCACCCCACTAGTTACCTCTCTCCAGGATGAAGAGAAGCCATTGGTGAGCACCCTTTGGGTTTGGTCAGTCAACCAATTACAAATCCATCGAAGAGTAGCACTGTCTAGCCCACATTTTACTAGCTTCCTTGCAAGAATATCATGGGGAACTTTGTCAAAGGCCGTACTGAAATCAAGATATGCTACATCCACAGCGTTCCCTTCATCTATCAAGCCTGTAACTCTATCAACAACAAAAAAAGAGAGATCAGATTAGTCTGGCATGACTTGTTTTTGAGAAACCCGTGTTGACTTTTAGTGATGACAGCATTGCTTTCTAAGTAATAACAAACTGTCTGTTTAATGATCTGCTCTAGAATTTTTCTGGGAATTGATGTCAGGCTGACGGGGCAATAATTATTTGGGTCTTCTTTTTCCCCCCTTTTTGAAGATAGGGACAACATTGACCCTCTTTCAGTCTGTGGGGACTTCTCCTGTTCTCCAAGAATTCTGGTTCTGAAATTACTTTCAGGTTAGGTCTTATTTTCGGGGAAACAGGGTAGCCTAGGCCTAGCTCTGCCCAAGGTTCATACGCAGAAAAGAAACTGCCCCACCGCTAGCTGGGGGCTTCCTTTCTGCACAGGAAGCTAGACTGGGGCTACAAGTATAGCACATGACTGCCCCAGCTAGGCTATTTCTCTGGACGACATATATTTTGGTATCTTTGGAAACAGATCTATCAGGTAGAAGTCCTGGAATTGAGAATTATGGGGTTTGTAGTCAAGAAAAATCCAAAACACCCATGACTAGTCCAAGTTTAGAAGAGCTATCCAATGTGCTGAGTCTATGTGGGGAAGAGAGTTCAGCATCATGGATAACATTTGTAAAGTTCAGACGAAAACCCAGAGTAGATTTACTGCATCTCTGACATCGGCAATGCCAGCTTCCATTGAGAATAAGGTAGTTTCATAGTTTTGTGTGTTTCTAGAGAGCATCAATGGCACCTTTATCTAGAAGCTACTTGGCTTGATTAATTCTCCTCCAAAGTACAGCTTAGAGCAGCATTTCTATAGAGATCACATTGCCTTCCTTTGGACCCACTAGGCACAGCACCTCCACACCACCACACCACCCAATTTTGCCAATACAGCAACTGTCAACAACCATGGAAGACCAGCAACTTACTTTTTTAATAAGGTAAGTGGAAAGCATGGATCTTTCTTTCCAAGCTGATTCCCATGTCTGGGAGCCAGTCAGGTGTATGTTTCCTGCTTCTCTTTTTCAAAAAATTGCTGGGCTGTAGGGTTCCCTATGCAATTTTGTATCCGTGGCTTTTGTAAGGCTAATGGGTCTTAATTTCTCATCCAAGACTAAGTCACTCCAAAATACTTTATATTACAACTAGAATAGCTCACACAAGATACCACTGTTGGCCGGGAAGAATCAGTTTCCTCTGTTTCCCCCAATGCTCTGAGAGAGCAGCTTAGCTCAGAAGGAACAGGAAAGACTGAGGGTGGTGGCAGGTGATGTCATGGTTTCTGCTAATCAAAAAATGCCAGTGTTTCCACCTTGTGAGCCCTGGCTCCGTTACACCACTGAGAATCTGGCCAACTCCCAGCTCTTGAGGGGCAAAATACCTTTATTTGCTTCCTTTCCTTTCCCAAGTGACAAGCCCATATTTAAAAACAAGCCCGTTCTCTCACCTGCTCTGCACTGCATGGGTCTAATTAAAGAGAAAAAGACAGATGGAAAAGCTGTGTGGGGCTTAGGAAACAGTGTCAGATGGGAGGCTTCAGCTGCGATTCCTTGCTTTACTTGTTTCTTTCTTCCTCTGTTTTTTGTTATGATGGATTCTTGGTTTTAAATAACAGTAAAAGAACACTTCAGGATGGCCTTGTCTCCCTCAGAGGTGGAAGGTCCCTCCTGCAAGAGAAAGTGTGTAGGCAGTTTTCTTGAGCATCTTCTACCCTCATTGGCAGCTCAGTGGTAGAGCAGCCGCTTCACATGCGTAAGGTTCCAGCTGCAGTGCCCAGAGGGCTGAGGGAAGATCCTGTCTGAAACTATGGGCCGCCATTTCCCCACAGTGTGAATAATCCCCAACCGGAAAGATCAATGGTCTCAGCTACTCTATGCAAATGTCCTGTGTTCCAATAAGTGGGACAGAAGAAATTATGTTTCGGGGCCCGGCCAAGTTATTTTGCTGCCTGAGGCTAACCGTGAGATAGTATATGGGCACTCACAGCCACCTTACATACAGAAGTCATCTAAGCTGTCAGCCCTCGCTAGAGAGCACCAGATGAGCATAAGGGGAAGTGGAGACGCTTGACTCTGAAGTCAAGGGGATGTGGCAAATCCGTTCTGGGTTTTAGTCCAAAATTTAAAGGACCTATCCAAAGTTCTGGATGTGTCTAGGTAGATCAGGTTCAGCACCTTGGATAGATCTCATAAAGTTCAAAATAAAATCCATCACCCACCCATCCCATGAAACTGGAGTCACCAGCCTCCATTGGTTAGAGGTGAAGGGCAGGCTGTCTAGAGCAGCGGTTCACAAACTTGTGATCCATAGGCTGCAGGACTTCAGCTTCCAGGACCTCTGACCCACAGCCATGCTGGCTGGCCTCCTGGAGAATCTAAGGCTGTGAATTGGTGCACTTGAACACAGTTTCTTGAGGGTAGCCAAGACTCTGGATAGCTGCTGCCAGTTCATATAAACAACACAAAAGGAGATGGACCATTATTAGAAAGCTGGCAAGTAGCTAGGTATAAATATTGAGTTTATTCTGATTAGTTCCTTTCTCTGCCAATAACAAAGGTCAAGTTACCCATAGGTCGCAACTTAACAAGGAATAACTTCATTACTTTTATGTATAGCTGAAACCTTTTAATTCATTTTTGTAGTAATGAGAGTCTGTCAAGGACAAGGGCATGGGAAAGACATTTCAAAATTTCAGAATGCAAATAGATCCCATGCGAAAATCCCATCCCAAACCATGGCATCCAGGGAACAGGGGCATGGCCATTTAGGGTCCCTAGGAGGCCACATTATTTGGACGTTATGGGTATTCTTTTTTTGGTTAACTGAGTATGAGGCAGAAAAACTACAATATAGAATTATGGAGAAATCAACTCAGTCTCATCAACCTCCCCCCCCCCCATTTCTTTTGCACACAAACTAGCACTTTGTATGATACAATCATCCTAGAAACGTTTAAGGTTAAAAAAAAAGGTATCTTTACTTACAGTTACCATCTTTAGTTTCAGTCAGAAGAAGAAAAGGAAAAGGAAAATGGAGTCTCCGGTACATGGAAGAGACCCTCCATGCTTGTTGCTTAGAGGAAGGTCAGAGAGAAAAGACTATCACCACAAAGAAAGCAAGAAAGAAAACAAACAAACAGAAAGAAGAGCTGGGCTTGCCTAAAATGTCAGAGGCAGGAAAGAACATTACCAATCAAATTAGTGACAAAGGACAATCACAATGGTGCACAGAACTTTGTTGACCACTGAAGAATCTAGGACACTCCTCCCTTTATAATTTTGGGAAGTTTGGTGATTGATCTGCAGTTGATACCTCTACTAACATCTTTGTTCTTCTGCTCTAAAAGCTCAGTGGCTGTTATTTCAAGAACATAAGAAAAGATCTGTTGGACTAAGTTAAAGACCTATCTAGGCCAGCACACTGTTTTCTACAGTGACCAATTAGCTAGCTCTGGAACACCCAGACACCCATAAACAGAACATCAGATGAACCCTACTACATTTCTTGTCCCCAGCATCTGATATTCAAAGAGGTCTTGGATGCTATTTAGCTATTACGGCCCAACAATTGATGTTTCTTCTCTCCTTGGCTTGGAGTCAGGGGATGGAGGACATTTTTAGGCTCAAGAATGGAACGCCAAATTATGAGCAGACTCAAGAAGGCCATTCTAGCATTGAATGGGGCCATAAGCTGAAGATGGGATCAAAGCAAAGTATCTGGGATCACTTGTAATTTGTACATGTCCACACCCAAGCACAAAACTCACAGCTAATCAGTTCTCTGCAAGTTGTCCCAGAGCATCAGTTTTCCCAAGCTGCCAAGCGGAGCTGAGTTTCATGCAGCAACTTCCAGGGTTCCAAAGCAGAGTTCCATGCAACAAATTCCTGGCCTTCGAAGTTCCATGCAACAAGCTTCATATGCTGCAAAGCAAAGCTCAGATCTAGGCCACAGCTTCCCAGGATGCAAAGCACAGCTCAGTTCCATGCAACACCTTCCCTGGTTGTAAAATGGAGCTCAGTTCCAAACATCTTTCACATGCAGAAAAGCAGTGTTGGGCTCCATGCAGTGAGTTAACGGCAGCAAATAATCTCTCATCTCTAATCTCCATCACTGATCAGAGATATCAGCCGCTGAAACTCGGTGCAAAGACTCTGTAGGCTACCAGGCAGCCTTGAATAACCCTAGGAGGAGGCAAAATCTATACAGAGCTCCAAGCCTCTGGCAGCCATGGTGGTAAGAATGCTGAAGCATGTTAGCGCTGAAGCGCTTTAGCACGAAATGGTTAACAGTTTGGAGGTGAGTCCACGTAAAGCACATGATCATCTGCCACCCAATGACAACAAAGGAAGTGAAATAAGGAGAAATGAATGCTGCCTCTGGACGACTTTGAACTGAGATTTTCTGAAATTCAGTGCTTGATGGAAAACCCTATTATTAATTTGTGAAACAAGCACAGTTACCATAAAACCGCCTGTCTAGAAGCCTTGAAAGCTTACCATTCTGGACTCAATTCCCCAGAATTTCCCAGCCAGAGGCATTCCGAAAGGCCTCATCATAAAATGAAGGAAAAAAACCTTTTCTGAGCTCTGTCGGAGACCTTCAAGAAACCCTGCCTGCCTGGGCTTCAGCTGCAGCTGCAAAGCCCCTTGGGTAATGCGGAAAAAATCCGATGTCTCCTGCATCACACGCAGTTGGCAGCTCTTCAGCAACCATTGATCCACAGCAAGGAAATAACAGCTTTTAGCAGCAGCCATTAGACTTGAAGACGGTAATCAAATCCTGAGCCATTTCCAGAGGTGCCCCTCAAAATCCTAGTGACGGATGGGCTTCCCATCACAATGCTGGCTGCTTGCAGGCAGCTGCGGCAGAGAGGGCAAAGAGAGACAGGGTTGACCGCCATATCCTCTGTCTGCTTGGCATCACAGATGGATATTTACTTCCAGATCCGCCCCATGAAGAGCTGCATGGCGAGTTGTATGTAGGTACGGTTTGTAACCTTAAGGGAAGCATGCTTTTATTTAATGATTATTATTATTTACTAGAAGAAACAGCTTCACCTGGATTAAAACCCCTTAGTATCCCGCCCGATGCCTTTTTTTTCCCTTACCCTCTGCTCTGTTTTCGCTCCTTCCTCTCTTCGCTCTCCCCCTGTACCAGGCAGCAGAAATCCGATCCATCTATCTGTCCATTTGTCCGTCTCTGTCTGTCGTCCCCCATCTTCCTATCCTTCTAAACTGCTGGAGGGATTCTGGATCCTGCAGAGGAAAAGAGGAGCTGGGGTTCTCCAGAGGTTCTGTTTGGAAAGGGATCTCTCAGACCCGCCACCGGCTGTCTCTCTAGGCTAGGGTATGGAACACCAAATGTCTAGAGATGATACTGCAAACAGACTGCGGGCAGTATCTAAAAATCCATTTAAAAAAGCAGACGACCCCGGATGGACACCTCCAAAGTTCCTTTCATATCTGTGCCAACTTTCTGGTGGCTAGACCTCATGGTCGTGGAACTACAAGAGAGACAGATATGCAAGCATACACACACACATACACAAAACACATGTTGTTGTTATGTGCCATCAAGTCACCTCTGACTCATGAATGAGGAATCTCCAAAAATGTCCTGTCGTCAACTGCCCTGCTCAGTTCCTGTACACTGAAGCCTGTGGCTTCCTTTACAGAATCAGTCCATTTCGTATTCAGTCTTCCTCTTTTCCTGCTGCCTTGAATCTTTCCCAGCATTATTGTCTTTTCCAGAATCTTGCCTTCTTGTGATGTGCCCAAAGTAGGACAGTTTCAACATGTTTGCCTCCAGAGATAGTTCAGGTTTGATTTGATCTAGGACCCCCACAAACTTGCACAGGCACCTTTCTTATTATAGAGCCCATCTACCTTCAGCTTTTGTTCACTTTTCCTTGCACCCATCGTACCAGTACGGCATCCCAGTTTAAGCAGGGCTGAAACAAGGGACCACAGAGTCAAAGAAAAAAAAAAAAGACCTTGCTTCCTGGGAGCTTTGGTTTGTTTGTTTTTTTTACACTCCCACTGCTTAGTGCTGCATTCTTGTTCTGCTTTGCTTCGGTAAAAGATATGTTCAAGTGGACTCTAGTACTGCATTGTTCCGTGCTGATTTTGTGAATGTTTGCCACTTGACAATATTTCCCTGTAGGCGTTTTTCTACTGGTCAGCCTCCATCCTTCAGTGCCCCAGGGAATGGGTAAAACAAGGAGGGAGAAGAGATTGAAGTAGGTGTGAAGGGAGCAGTAAGACAGACAAAAAGGGGAGGGCGTCTACGTTGGGACTGAAATGTCAGGGGGTAATGCCAGATGTGTCTGAACAGGAAGAACAAGGACAATTCAGTGCAACCTAGTGCATCCAGTAGGAAATTCTCTCTTCAAACGTGGACACAAATAGCAGGATGATGTAGTCAAATCCGCACAAAAAATAGATAGATAGATAGATAGATAGATAGATAGATAGATAGATAGATAGATAGATAGATAGATAGATAGATAGATAGATAGATAGATAGATAGATAGATAGATAGATAGATAGATAGATAGATAGATAGATAGATAGATAGATAGATAGATAGATAGATAGATAGATAGATAGATAGATAGATAGATAGATACCCGGATGGCCCAGAGACAGTGCCACTGTGTGGAAGGTAGCATTTATTCACTACTATTCCCACTGAAGTACTCTCAGGGTGGCTTATGCATCAATAAAGGCAAAATGAGGCAGGCGTTGCATTTATGCTTACAATGTAAAAAGAAACATCACTAAAAGAAAGGGAATTAGGAGGGAAAAGGAAAGAAAAGGAATCCAAGAAAACTCAGGCCCCAAGTTTCAGGGGGTTTTAAAGGATTGGTTGGTTGTCTGGGTTGGTGCTTTTAAAAAAAATTAGGTTACAAATGTTAAGATCATCAGGGGAGGCCCTTCTCTTGGTCCCACAACGTTACAGGTGTATTTGGTGTGGACACAAGGGAGGGTCTTCTCTGTGGCTGCTCCCAGACTCTGGAACTCCCTCCCACTGGAGGCCAGGCTGGCCCCATCTTCCACAAGCAGACAACAACCTTTCTCGTCAGGCAGGCTTAGTGATCCTTAGTGATTGGCTATCTGGGAGGGTTTTTTTAAATGAAATGTTGTGCTTTGTTGCTTCAAATCTTCATCGATTGTTGATTTTGTTTACCATTTTTGGTGTGGTATTTGTTTGATTCTTTTAAAATATTTGTATACCTACCGTTTTCAACTTTTAAATACCGTCATTTAAAGCTGCCTTGGGTCCTTTTTAAAGAGAAAGGCAGGGGTAAAAGTATTTTAAACAAACAAAGATGAGCGATCTCACCCTGATGGAGTAGCGATTGGCTGGATGTCGATCAAACTGGCTTCTCAGGAGACGTAACCAAGAGGGTGGGGCATTTTCCTTTTTTATCCTCTGCTTCAGCCTGGTGGAATAGCTGATGGATGACAACTGGTGCCAAGTAGAGATGGGCATGAACCACTGGTTTGGTGCTTCATGGCAGTTCATTTCTCGGCCGAACAGGTGTTTGGTGCTTCCCAGCCCCGGCTCATCCGGTGGGCACTCAAAGTCAACACTGGGAGGAGGCAGGACAGGGAAACCAGGGCACTGCCTCTGAATGGGCGCCTGCCAGGGGAGGCAGGACTTTGAAGCACCAAACACCTGTTTGGTCAAAAAAAAAAAAATGAATTGGCACAAACCTGGCCGTTCATGCCCAGCTCTAGTGCCAAGCATTGCAGCTCTTTATTTCTGAGGACTAATAAATGGCTCACACCTACAACATTTCAAAGTATGGTACACAAAACACTAAGCGAACCATACAGAATAGGGATTTGCACTAGTAACAAAATTTGGATTCTGAATTCCGAATTACAGCCCTTCGGATTTGGAATTTGGAATTTTAAAAATTCAGAATTTCCAGAGGTCCGGAATGCCGTTACAATAAATACAAACACAATATAATCCTTATTTTCCTCTTTTAAAAAACACAAACAAGCAAAACATTTTTAAAGGATTTCCCTGGGCTTTTGGGGGTGCTGTGAACATTGCTAGTTTCTTCCTGTTCTGTGTGACACCCCCCCCCAGTGTTAACCAGACCTTCTTCACTAGCTGATGCTGCACGTGAGGGAAAGTTTGATGGTATTGCCCCCTCCCCCACGTTCTAGACCATACACTGACTTACGGTTCTCTTAACATCCCTTCTGCATCTGATGCTCAGGAAGTGAGTAACCCTATTTGCAACAAATAGTAATTATGTGCCGTCAAGTCAATTGTGACGTATGGTGACCCTTTCCAGGGTTTTCTAGGTACAGAAATACTCAGAGTGCCTTCGGACTGTGCAGTTTGCCCAAGGCTATCCAGACTGGCTCTTCTCTTGGGATGCACTGTGGTGAATTGAACTCTGAACCTCTCGGCTCTACAGCCAAGTAACTGACTGACTAAGCCATCAGTTTAAGTGCCAAAAGTTACTCCATCACTTGACAAAGAGTGGGAGGAAGCCTGGTGGAGGGAACTTGCTTTTTGCCGAAGGACAAGACATTCTGGAGTGAGAAGAAACAGCTGAGGATGAGGAAAAAGTTCAGTGTAGTCCGGGAAATCTAGAGGCTGGGGGAACATATTCCATCGCATTATTGTCCATGATGTAATAGAATATGCCTTTTTAAAAGAAGAAGGATTTTCTTACTTTAAAATAACAGCTACAACCCAAACGCTTGTAATCACACAAATAAACATATAACAGACAAGTTGTGAAGTCGAATAATAAAGCAGCAACAGAAACAGCAAGGATTCCAAAGCAGCGACTCAGCGATAAAATTAATCTGCATTGTTGAATCTGAAAAGAAGCTTAGCACTTCCCCCTTCTGCCACAGTCCCTTTCCTAATAACTCCTAGGATTGAATTTTCATACCTCTCCTCAGCAAATTTCCTAGGAATTTGATGTGTTCATAATATTAAGATCATACTGGCCTTACTCGCTGGAGACTTCTAGGAGTTGTAGTTCAGAAAAAAGGAACATCTTCTCTTCTTTGGCCCTGAGCCACAGGAAAAATTTTCTGATCCCAGGGCTGCTCTTTGCTCATTTGTTGTTGAGAGCTGTGTCTAACAACACAGAGCCACAAAGCGTAACTGCATCCCAACCCCATAAATCTTTTCAGCCACCAAAGCGATGCCATGTCCAGATCTTGGAAAAGTTGCTTTTTGGGATTACGATTCTCTCATGTAACCAGCCAGCATGGCTAGTAGATGATTCTGGGAGCTGTGGTCCTGATTATTTTCCGAGCTTTGGTCGTTGCAAAAAGTAAGGAATCCAAGTTGCAAATCCTTATTGGGGTATGGAACTTTCTGGATAATTTATGGCAAGCCGTCACCTTAATGTTTCACCTACTTTTCAGGGATGATGTGACATGGAGTGGCCAATACAGGCCAAGCTGAGCCTCTTGGATAGAGATACATCTATGAGTAAGTGTAGATCAGTAGATCGGAGCACCTGCTTGCAGAGCCAGGGGCCAGGAGTTCGAAACCCCACTGTGTGTCTGAGGAGAGGACCCAGAACATGTGTAGCTGAGAGAATTACCTGTCCCTCCAGCTGGGCAGCCTTCAGCAACCTGTATGGTCCCAAAAACACCACCTGTCAGAGGCCCCACTCAATGAGTACTGAGTACTGGCCCATGAGGGCCGCTGTAACCAGAATTGACTTGATAGCTACTCTTGATAGTATTCTCTTAGAACTGCAGAGCTGGGAGGGACCCTAGAAATCCTCAAGTCCAACTCTTGTCCAGGAGGTACAGTGGGGGGATCGAACTCCCAACCTCTGGCTCCACAGCCGGAGACCCAAGCCACTGAGCTATCTCAGGGTGGCTGTGTTAAAAGAGAGCTAGGGAACATGTCTTCCTCCAGATGCTGCTGGACTCCATCTCCCATCAGCCCCAGCCAGTGTGGCTATTAATTGGGGATTAGGGGAGAGGGAGTCTGGCAACTTGTGGAAAGCCACGGGTGGAAAATGCTTTAATCTTCTTGCATTAAAGCATTCTGGCCATGTCAAAGACCTCGACATATGGCTTCTACAGCAATGAAAGTGGAGGTGCAGTCATTCCCTTCTGAGAATTATTTAAATATGATGGGGAAAGTTTGCAGGATCGAAGTAACTCTCCATAAGTACTTACGGTACTTCACTTGACCAGGAAGGAAAGCACCCTCTCTGGCACAGCTCCAAGCCTCCACCAGAGGGCACTCTTAACCACTGATCAGAGAACTCTCCTCTCCTCTGTACCTTGTTCTGGCTGCCTTTGTGAGTCTTGGAGCCTTTGTGTGCATCTCAACTCCCGCCCATTCTTCCCAGCCTTCTTGGAGCACAAGGTAAGGGGGTATTATCATAAAGGATGACAGCAAAACCTGGGATAGCTGGGCATCAGAAGAGGTGTTGAGAGAAGTTGCTGACTTACTACATTTTCGTTAATGCAAGAGTAAAGTGATGCCTTTACTGAACCGATAAAAAAAATTAAACAAATTGCAAGTTTTCATGGGTAAAATCCCACTTCCTCAGGCTCGGCGGTACCTCTTAATAGGCAGTGCAGAAACACTGTCATTCAGAGTCCCAAAAATTCATGGCAGATCTGCTTGTATGAGCTGAGTTCAGACTCAGGTTGTAAAGTCAACTGGGAAGTGTTGTTTAAAGCATCATCCCTTGCAGCATGCATGATTCGTGAAAGGGTGATGCCCAGCCTGAGGAAGTGGGATTTTACCTACGAAGGCTTGCAATTTGTTTGATTTTTTAAGTGATTCAATAAAGCTATCACCTAACTCTTGTATTTGTGTAATCCTGAACCACACGGCCTTTTCTGATTTCTTTCTACATTTTCATTGCCCACCTCACTTTCCGTGAGTTCAAATGAGGTACATGGCGTTCTCCTCAGTTTATCTTCAGAAAAGCCTTGTGAGGTAACACGGGGAAGGGAGTTTGGGAGAGAGTCCAAAGTCTACCCTGTGAGTTTCATGGTTCAGTGAGGTTCGGCTCTAACCACTGTGCCACTTCACAAGGTAGTTCACAAGTCTATACCACCAGAGACTGGACATCATCAAGCAAAAAGGCCATGTAGTTTTGAGACCACTACTTTCTTCATCTAATCCACCACTTGAAATTAACTCCAGTATGGACAATGCACAGAGTGTCTGGAACCTCTTGTTTTCCACCAAAGAAGGAGCTTGTGTGCTCAGACAGACTTTTGAATTCACCGTGGGAGAATCATGTTGTTTCAGATCAAGGATATACACTTTCCATGTGTGCTCTGTGCTGTCAAGTTGGAACTGACTTAGAGTGATCCTGATGGGGCTTTCAATGTAAGTGAGATATTTAAGGAGTGGTTTCACAAGTTCCACTTGCCAGTGAGTGGAACTGGGGAGTGAAACCTATGGATATCTTTTTTTTTTAATTTTTTTTTAATTATTTTTATTATTTATAAAATCCATCCATGCTTACTTAACATTGTGTCACCTGGGTTCAGCTTATAATCATTTGTCAATACAGCTACAATACATATTAGGCTCTTAATCTATACAACGTGTTTCTAGAATTTTTCTTATTTACTATTAAGTACATATATTGCTATCATCAAAATCTTTTTTTAGTTTATTGTTATTTCTACCATTAATATTCTCCCTTCTTCGTCAGAATAGATGTGTTTAGAGTTTAGCGTTTCTTTCCCATATAAAGTTACCCCTCTTTTCTTTTGTTGTACAGCTGAGTAGTAGAGTTTCCCAATCTTCGGGTAAATCAAATATTTATACTGCTGCTTTTTAGTGTGCGTTTCTTGAATCATATATTGATTATATCTGTTTCAGTTTTTTGTAGTTTTGAAAAGACATGATTCCTTTTTCTTGGCGCATTCAGGCCGTTGATGTTCATTGAGAAGATCCCAATTTCGTTCTGCATCTTGTTTACTTATATTTAGGTTTTGTTGCCCTGGTATTCCGTTTTTTTCTTTGTATTTTATTCAGATCTTGTCCAATATCCTTTTTCCGACTCTCTTCTTCACTTAGTTCACTCTCCTCTTCTGGTGTTTTCTCTCTCTGTTTTCTACTTTCTTCTTCATTTATATCTTGCCCCTGTGCTTCTTCTTCGAAGAAGGTTATATGTTTTTCAAGGAATTCTCTTGCTTTATGTATGGAGTCAAGCCTAAATCTTCTTGAGTTCCAGTTGATCAGGATCCCTTCAGGTACCAGCCATCTAAAATTCACTTCTTTCCTATTCAGTTTGGTAGTCAAAAATTGATATTGTTTCCTCCCCTCTCTTATTCTCCAAGGTATCTGGTGAAACCTATGGATATCTATAGACTAGGGTTGTGGTGTATTCTAGAGAAAACTGTTGTACGCAAAACCATGTCGACATTCCAAGAACATGCTTAACTCAACAAGCATACAGTTGTTCTGTGCTATGAAGTTTCTTCCAACCCTATGAATTAATCACCTCCTGTATCAAGTCCCTCCATCTCATGTCCACTCTTCTCTTTTCCAACTGCCTTCAGCTTTTTCTGTCCATACTGTCTTTTCCAGTCAGTCTTATGATATATTCAAAGTATGGCAGGCTCATAGCTTCTAGGGGGAGTTCAGGCTTGATTTGACCTAGAACCCAACTGTATGTCTTTCTGACAGCCCGTGGTATCCCTAAAGGTCTCCTTCAACACATCATTTCAAATGAGTCAGTTTCCATCCTGTCAGCTTTCTTCGCTGACCAGATTTCACATTTGGAAATTCAGCTGTATGGGTTTTGTCCTCTTGGAAAACAGACTCATATTTTCTCCTCTAGTTGCTTCCTAGCCACCCTTCTGAGTCTCAGTCTTCTTCTGATATCTTGGCTAGAGTCTCCGTTTGGATTGTTGGTTGAGCCAAGGTATAGAAAAGCTTCAGATATTCTGATTTCCTCATTATCAGCATTAAAGTTATGTAACTTAACTTACATAAGCACGTGCCTTTGAAAAATGTGTAAAAACACTTTAGTCAATGGGGAAATGCACACACTTTAAAAGTGTCTGTGAAAAGGCACACACCACGAGCACATGTGCCTAAAAAGGGACATGAAACCCCAATGGGGGAAGAAGTAGGTCAGAGGGAGGGGAAATCTTCCAAAGAAAATGCCAATGAGAATTAAGAAACACAATGAGATTAAGTCCGAGAGGTTTCACATCCCTTTGGACAATATTCAGAGGACAGACAGACACTCCTCACCTACCACTGGTACATTAGAGAATCCACCAACACAGCATTGAGTTTGTTACTCCAGAGAAATAAGGAGTATCATTCTCATCACACATTGAAGAGACTAAAATCCAAACCCTGAGAGAGCCAGACTATACTTTATAGCTTAACCCATCATTGGAAGCAGAACCCATTAGTGTTCCAGAGATGTCATTCAGGCAGACCTTCATGACCGAGTCATCAGACATCCAGACAGGGTTTACCTCCAGGTCTTCTGCTTTAGAGATCCTATAAACTCCATCTTTTTCCAGTATTTAAACAGAAAAATGGAAGACATGTTATAATGGATGGCAGTATTTCATGAGATAGAATTCCCCCACCCACCCACCCGTGATTGTACAGCTTTTGTGGCCTAAATTGAATTGCTTGCTAATCTCAACTAGAGCAAACCCATGGAATTAACTGTTGAAAGGCAAGTCAACCCTTTTGGAAATCCCATTGAATCACTAGGTTTACTACAGTAGATCGGAACTACCCAGTCTAGTCAAGTCAGTGTGTTGACATATTCTTGTGTGTGGTTTTGTTATGTTTTCTTGTTAGCTGTCTTGAAGTACAGCTTTGTGCGCTATAAATCACTTAAATACAACCTGCTTGAAACGTTGCCAGCTTCAGCAGTGTAATGTCATATATATTGGCTATCTTCGTGAACAGAATGTTAGTTATCAAGTATCTGCTTTTCCCAAGCAGGATACTTTGTGAGTAGTTTAGTATATATCCTTCCTTTCATCCAGTTACTTTAAAGTACCATACATGGCTCCCCACCTTCCCATGTCATCTTCACAGCAACCCTGGGAGGAAGGTCAGGCTGAGAAAGTATGACTGGCCTTGGGTGATCTCATGGTCAAGTAGGCATTTGAAGTCTCTCATGTCCTAGTCCAACTCTCTAACCATTACTACACACTGTCTTAATGAATTATGAAGACTTGACCCATTAAAGGATATTGAATGGGAATCATAGAATCATAGAATAGTGGAGTCCAACCCCATAGTCAGTGCAGGGATCCAAATCAAAGCTGATTTGACAGATAGTTGTCCAATTTCCTCTTGAATGCCTCCAGCATTCAAGCGCTCACCACCTCCCAAGGTAATTGGTTGCATTGTCGTACTGCTCTAACAGTTAAGACATTTTTCCTGATATGCAGCCTAAAGCTGGCTTTCTGTAGCTTGAACCCAATGTTATGTGTCCTGCACTCTGGGATGATCAAGAACAGATCCTGCCCCTCTCTGTATGACTACGTTTCAAGTATTTGAAGAGTGCTATCCTATTTCCCCTCAGTCTTCTTTTCTCAAGGCTAAACATGTCCAGTCCTTCAGTCTTTCCTCCTAGGGCTTGGTTTCCAGTCCCCTGATCATCCTTGTTGCCTTCCTCTGAATTTGTTCCAGTTTATCAGCATTCATCTTAAAGTGCAATGTCCAAAACTGGACACAGTACTCTAGTTGAGTCCTAACCAGTGCTGAATAGAGTACCTCACGGGAACAACTATGGCAAAAATAATCATAACTGCCTCTGAGCACATGCTAAGTGCCTTTTGCTTACCAACAAAAAACAAGCAAGAGTAAATCTTTTCCCACCTACATTAAGGCTAAGAGTTTACAAGACAATAGATAAATTTATTTAGAACCAGGACTTAAATACCCAAGGAGATCTAATTTAACGGGGGCTGTAAAATTTAGACTGCAGTTATATAGCTTCTTACCAGGGAGTAAGCAAATCTTACATAAGAGTAAGCTGCAATTATACAGCTTCCTACCTGAGTTATTTAAATTTCACACAGAACTCACAGTGAGTCATGGGTGGCAGGAGCCACTAACCTCATGCAGACATTACCCTTCTCTTGTGTTACCCAAAATGAAGTTGGCCTGCCTTTTTCCTCTTACTTTTTCATATGCAAATATATGCAGGTTTAATCAGTGGCTTGATTTAAAATTCATACACCGAATCTACTGGGACTTATTTAATTGGGTGCCAGCTCTGACATAAACACCTGGACCTGTCTTCCCAGGCAGTGCAGACTGGTGACTCTGATGTCACAGAGTGTGCACGTGTGAATCCACTCCCAGTTTTAATCTGAACTTTAAAGGCACTTTATGGACCTGTTTTGGGAATAGGCATCAGCACCTTGTCTACATCCTCTAAAATTCAGACTCATCTCTGGAGCAGATCCTGCAGTAACAAGCAAAACACGAGCCAGGGATGAAACTACCACAGCCACAGCCGTGGTAGTTTTTCCCACCTAAGCGGGGAAGGAAACCCTCCTGTCTTCAGCTGCTCCCCACAGCCTGCCCTAGTGGCTAGCCAGCCTCCCAAGTGACTTGGGGCCATTCCCTACATGATAACTTAGGTTGTTTTATTTTTAATTATGCTGCTTTATTTGTTTCTTTTACTCTTATCCTTCTAATTTTTGTTTATGATTTATTTTTATTGCTATATAATTTGCATTTACTTCATTTGTTTGTTCGCTGCCCGGAGTAGCACTTCACACTAATTGGGCAGTATAAAAGTGTAAGAAACAAACCAACAAACCAACATAGGAACCATCAGCTTCTACGGCGCCCACGGCTTCAGCCATGGAGCCAGCTCTACCTTTCAGTAAAGGGAGGCTGTCCTCTTGGGCAGATTTTTCTCCATTATAAAAAGGCACCACCTTGTGACTTACCTGTTTCGTTCTTGTGTTGTTTTTTGAACCATCAAGGATGCAAAAGCGTTGCCTGTGGGATGATCTGCCTTGTTGCCATCATAATCAGGCTGGCTTTGGGCCATGTGCCTCTTGGTTTGGAGAGCGCTGGGGAGGTGGGCTTTTGCTGCCCTGCTTCAGGCAGAACAATGACTTGGGACGTCCCATGGATGCTTGCCATTGGGAACCTTTTGGAATGGAAGGAAAGGCAGAGTGGCAACCCAAGGACCGATAGAGGGTGTTGGAAAGGATTTGCAGTTGAGTGGGGTGGCTTGAAATGCATCTGCTCTGGTCTGGTTGGTCTTTTAATAACTTCTGAGCCATCCTGGATCTTGCAATTGGGAGGAAAGCACCCTAGAAGTAAAATCAATCCATGAAATCAATAAAGCCTTCTGCCACAATAAACGTGATTGACTTCAGGCTGCCACAAGACTCTTGGTTTGCTGCGTCAGGCTAGCAGCCCTTAGGAAGGGCCATGTCTCACGGAAACAGGGGCCTTGCTTTCTCTCCCCACCCCATTAGCGAGGAGGGGCGAGTTATTTAATTAGGATAATTCCACCCCTCGCCTCCCGCGATCCGAGCGAAGGGGGTTGTGCAGGCAGGCAGCTGGCGGCGTTGCCTGTGCGCTCATTTCCTCCCGGTCTCAATTAAATCGCTTCTGAGTCAGCGCCTCGCCTCCCCTCGACTGGCCCCCTCCCTTCCTCCCTCCTCCCCTCCCTCCCTCTCCCCCCGCCTCAGCCCCCTTCCCCTCCCAGGCCATTGGCAGGCACACGCCTGGCTGCCCCCCAGGAGACGAGCCTGCTCTTTGTGAAGCGGACTCAAGCGGGAGCCGCGCTCTTTTGTGTACGTTTTGGAGGCAGACGGAGGAGAAAGACAGGGAAGGGGGAGAAGGACCGGGGGGGGGGGAGAGAGAGAGGCATAGACGGAGGGGGAGGGCGAGCGAGCGAGCGAGCGAGAGAGCTCCTGAAATTGACCAGCCCCCGATTCCACGTCACGTTGCGAAAGAGACAAAACGGAGCACGCCTCGGCCAAACCGGATCGTGCCACCGGATCGACGACAGGCAGGAAGGAAGACTCCCACTCTTGGAAATATTTCGCTCTTTCCACATTTTGGCGCGTTGGAGAGGAGGGGGGGGGGGGGTAGATAGCGAGAGATCCCCGAGTTCTTGGCCGGCCCCTCACAGACCCGTATTCCCACGACCCCAGTACCCGGGTCCTGCCCTCGGGCTCCCTCCGGGGAGAACGCGCCGGGCTCCTTGGATGTCTGGACGCCAAACGCCGGCGAAGCGCGACGCCGCGTCCTGATCCTTTCAGCACCTCGGAGAGCTCCGGCCAGCGGCCAGCGGCCATGGCCAGCGTGGAAGGGGGCGAGAAGCAGCTCTTTGAGAAGTTCTGGCAAGGGACCTTCAAAGCGGTGGCCACCCCGAGGCCGGGCAGCGTCATCGTGGCCAGCATCACCTCCCGCAAGCCACGGGCCAGGTCAGAAACTCGCCCCCGGGGGGGGGGCGCTGGGCGGCCGTGAGGAGGGGGACTCGAGGATGCTTCTTTGGGCTTGGAGCTACAGAAAGACCGGGGGGGGGGCGGGGGGCGGTGGTGGTCCTAGGTAGAGTAACAGAAGCCAGGATCCTGTGCCCGGCAGTCCGTGTGAATGCCCATCTTTTATGGAAACTTTTCTTGCAACCCGCTGGGCTGCAGGAGAAACAAGCGTACCTCCGGAAAACCCGGTGATGAACATCTGTCTAGAAACTCGACTGCATAATTTGCGGTAAACAATAAATAGCATTGTTATTAGTAACGGTATTCTACTTGGAATTTTGGCTGACTTTCAAGAGGAAGTTGGAGGTTGTCTGCTGACCCCTCTCTCTTTTCCAAATTAATTTTGATAGACCTGAACTTGCCTTGTCGCTGGACGTCATTTTATTTAAAAATCGATTGTGAATGTCTTCGCATTTCCTCCGTCCTAGGAGGTTCGCAGGAAGGCCCCCGCCGGCATAATAATAACTGTGTGTCTCAAAGAGCGACGCTGCTGGGGTTTTGTAACCACTGAAATGGATTAGGGTTGCCCCTTTAAACTCAAAATGTGTGCAGTGATGGAGAGAGGGCGGGCAGGCGGGTAGGGGGACGCCTGTCCCTCTTTGTCGCTTGTAAAAAGCCATGATGTGTGTCAGAACAATTGGGTGTTTCAGAAGTGTGGCAGGGTTACGGGTCTGTGTCATGCAGCCTTTAAGAAGTGCAGCATGCAAAGGTGAAAGGAACTCCACGTGGTTGGCTGGGGAAGAGTCTCCGATCCCACACCCTAGACATTTGGGCAAAATGCCCGAGTACACATATTTTTACAAATAAAAGTATCACTCTGATCTCCCCCCTCCCAGGCACATCCTGGGCCCCAGTATTCCCCCATACCGCTGTTTTGCAGGGTGTGTGCATTTTATTTCTGAGATATAGACCCATAAGCAATGAACTGAGGGCAACCATCTGCACGATTTTGCCACCGTTTGTTGAATAGGTTGCCAAGGAGAACTGCAAGACCTGCCCACAGCTCATGGAAGCGGTGGGCTGCCTCATCTCAGGCAAAATCCACCAGCTAGCTATATTCTTTTTTTCCCTTCCACTGTCGCTCCCTTCAAGAAGAAATGTCATGCCGAGAACAAGCTCTGTCCAGGCTTTGGTTGCACCTCTCAGGGTCTGTGTTTGCATGGGGTGCACAGCTGTAGCTGAGGTGCCACCTGCAATGGTGAGGAAGAAGAAGTGCACATAACTCCTGAGCATTGTTACCACTTCATGGGCCCCCCATGGGCCCATGAGTCCACTCAGTATGTTCTGATAACATTGGTGTGAAAGGGAAATTAATTTCCTTGTCAGAGAAAAACCACCCCAGGACCTGTTGTGTGTGGCTGACATCGATGACTCTGTCTCTCTGTGTGTGTTGCCTTCTCCTTTTGTGGTCTTGAACTATCCGTAATCCATTTCTTGAATGACTCTCCTGGGATTTTTATTCCTCACCTCCACTCTCACCCCAGTAACTTCAGAGATCAAATGTTCCATTTCTGTGGTGCTCTTATTGCTAAGTTAGGTCAACTTTTTTGAAGGAGTTGCCACTTTCTGTGGGTCCATGTGTTCTAGGAAGGGAAAAATAGGTTCACCTCCTGATCTGCAGCCCAGATGTTCACGCTCTGTTTCCATCACAGCAGGGTTGCTCTAAGAATGGTAACTTCCCCTGATGTCTAAGCATTGTTTCTCCTCTTCCTTCCCTATCCTTTTTTCCTTGTGTGTTGTGTCTTTTAAATTGGGAACTCAAGTGATAATACTATCACACTAGAAATCTTTGTAAGATACTTTGGGTGCTTTTCTTAATCTAGAAAGTGGAGTAGAAATGCTATCGGTAAATGACTGAAGGTTTCTGGGAGTTTTAGTCCAAGACCGTCTGGGGACCCAAGGTTGGGAACTGCTGCTATAAATGATAGTTGGCTGTGCTTTGTGTTTTGAGATTTATTTTTATTACTCCATTCTAAAGAATGGTAGATCTGATCAAGATCCCTGTAGCTTATACTGAAACAATTAGCTCTCATTATAAACAAATGAAATGCATTAACAATCAGAATAAAGCACACTGAAACAATAGATTTGAACGTTCTTTGGCTGCAAGCATATACACACAGTTACCAGGGAGCCTGTTTCATTGAACACAATAGGAATTAACTTCTTATGAGTAGATGTGTGTAAGACTGGACTGTTCCAATTTCATCTAGATTGGAACCTGCCAGGTCATCACCACCCATATTTTTTAAACCAGCCTTTCCCAACCATGTTACCTTCCAGGTGTACTGACCACAGCTCCCACTGGGGATAATGAGAATTGTAAGCTAGCACCTAGAACAGTGGTTCCCAACTTTGGGTAACCCAGGTGTTCTTGGACTGTAACTCCCAGAAGCTGTGCTGGTGGTGAAGTCTTCTGGGAGTTGCAGTCCAAGAACATCTGGGTTACCTAAGGTTGGGAACCACTGACCCAGAAGATGGCTGGGGTGCAGAAGATTGCTCTAAGACTGTTTTGAGTTAGTTTCTTCCTTGTTCTGCAGCATTAAAAGACCATCTGTGAAATTCAGTCCTTCCTCACATTGGTAAAAACCTCACATGAAATATAAGGCCTTTCATAACACAAAAATACAGATGATTCCTGGTTTGTTTACTTTTCATTATTTTTCTGAAATGAACTACATCCGGTCTGTGCTTGATTTTATTTTATTTTTTAGTTCAAACACTTGACAGACTCCTGATAGAATACCTTTCTCCTCGTTTTTACTTTGTTTTCTTTCCTCTTTCTGATCTATTTCTTTATCATTTTTTTAAAATGTCAACCTCCTGATTTACCGTCAGGGACTTGCAATTTGAGAAGCATTTTGAAAAGGTTTATGTTCACATCTTCTCTTGTTTTTAAGTGCCCCGAGATCATTAAAATCTGCCATTTTGAAAAAGCAAAGAAAATCTGAGACAGAATAACCTTATGTCCTAGTAAGGTCCTGATAAATGAACAATATATGGCACAGAAAACCAGTCATGTAGTGACGACACCGAAGCCAGGAAGCTTTATTGTTCATTTGTTTCAAGCTGCTTGGAGTCTCTCCATGCTTGCATTGATCACATGGGTGGCCTGTGGCCTGAGGAGGAAGAAGCATCTCATCCAGAAATTTGGGGGGTGAAGCATGGCCCTTTTCTCCTCAAGCCATGAGCTGTCCCTGCAGGATGTTATCTTCTGAGTGGAGTAGTTGGTGCAAGCAACAGGCTGGCTGACTTGTTACCCAGAACGTGGTGGCATTGATTTTGTAAGGCACCTGATGCAGGGGGGGTGGCTTGGCCGGTTTCTCAACCAAAGCAGGTGGGTGGGCTGTCCTGGAGGATTTGAGCTTGATGGAGAAGCCTAAGCAAAAGGGTGTGGCTCCAAATCACAAGATCTTCTTAGGAGGAGCTAACAAATGCCTGCGCCTGTAGTCACAAAGACTGCAGAAAAGCCATGATCAAATTCTCACATTGCACTTTCATCTCAGGCCCTGAGTATCAGGTCAATAGAGAGATGGGAATAATGAACAATTAGCTGATTCAGGACATCCTATACATAAGTCCGTCCGTCCGTCCGTCCGTCCGTCCTTCCTTCCTTCCTTCCTTCCTTCCTTCCTTCCTTCCTTCCTTCCTTCCTTCCTTCCTTCCTTCCTTCCTTCCTTCCTCTATATTTCTTTCCTTCCTTCCATCCATCTTTCTTTCTTTCTTTCTTTCTCTTCTTAATTGTTCCTCTTTCTTTCTTTCTTTCTTTCTTTCTTTCTTTCTTCTTCTTTCTTTCTTTCTTTCTTTCTTTCTTTCTTTCTTTCTTTCTCTCCTTAATCATTCCTCTCTTTTAAACTTCCTTCCTTCCTTCCTTCCTCCCTTCCTCCTCTCTCTCCTTCCTTCCTTCTCTCTCTCCTTCCTTCCTTCCTTCCTCTATATTTCTTTCCTTCCTTCCTTCCATCTTTCTTTCTTTCTTTCTTTCTCTCTCTCCTTAATCGTTCCTCTCTTTTAAACTTCCTTCCTGTCTTCCTTCCTTCCTTCATATTTCTTTCCTTCCTTCCATCGTTCTTTCTTTCTTTCTTTCTTTCTTTCTCTCCTTAATCGTTCCTCTCTTTTAAACTTCCTCCCTTCCTCCCTCCCTCCCTCCCTCCCTCCCTCCCTCCCTTCCTTCCTTCCTTCCTTCCTTCCTTCCTTCCTTCCTTCCTTCCTTCCTTCCTTCCTTCCTTCCTTCCTTCCTTCCTTCCTTCCTTCCTTTATCAGCTCCTCCCTTCCTTCCTCCCCACCTACACAGTGGTTGCTTCATTTGACAAAAGTTTCAGGTTCACCTTGGCCCATTTTCTACTTTATTGAAATGGACTCAGGCATATCTCAGATGGCAGGGGTGTCCCCATTTTTCCTGATATTAGAAGAGGTCACTATGATTATGTATCTTCCAGGCTGGGCACATGAGAGACTATAAAGAGAAGAGGCTGTTCATTGGTAATAATCATGACAGCATTTTTATTATGTGATATCAAGTCACTCTCAATGTACAATGACCTTATGAATTAATGACCTCCATGAAGTCCTATCATCAACTCAGCTCTTTCAAACTCAAGGCTGTGGCTTCAATTATTGAGTGAATCCTTCTCATATTTGGCCTTCCTCTTTTCACTTTCCCTAGCATTATTGTCTTTTCCAGAAACCCATGTCTTCTCATGATGTGCCCAAAATGCAATAGGCCCAACATCGTTGTCTTTTTTTCTAGAGGGGGTTGAGGCATAAATAGCTCTAGAACTCACTTGTTTGTCTTTTTGGCAAGATGATGATGTTGAAGAAAAGCCTTTCAGTCAAATGTCAGCAACAAAAAGTTTGAATTCAAGCCTGTGAAAATAGAGAGAACAGTCCTGTCTAACTTAGCTGAAAGCCATGTTGGGAGAGGATGTAGAACAAAACGTATGAGCCCACCCAGCAGCAGAGAGAAGCTCCTATAAAAGGACACAGAAATTGCTTGCATGCATACAGAAAACCTCTTACTTGTGTGTGTGTGTGTGTGTGTGTGTGTGTACCACTCCCTCTAGTGCAATTGCCACTACTCTGGACAGTTTTCGACGGTGACATAAACATCAAGACCACCACAGCCCGCCCAACCCACAAATATGAAAATATAAAATCTAAGAAGAACTATACAACTAAATGCTCAAGATGGCAGCAACGGACAAGATACAGACTACAAAGCATAACCGAAAAATAAAACGAAGTAACAAACCGTTACATAGGGCGAGTCCTTCGTTCTTAATTCCCTGTAGATCCTACCTTACCTCCAGTGAGTGGAAGGCACCTTGTCTCTCCTCTTGCTCCCCCTTCTGTCCTCCCGGCAAACCTAGGAGGTAAAGTCAGGATGAGAGAGATGGACTGGCTTCCCCAAGGTCACCCCGTGAATTTCAGGGCACCCGGTTGGTGCCGATGGCTCAGTGGGAACTTGAATCAGGATCTCCCAGGGAGCAAAGGAAACATTGTTCATCTGTAATTATTAGATGTAACCAAATACCCAAGACTCTCAGAGCCAATGAATATTTAGTATGTTTTACTTGCGTAATTAGTATTTCATCCAGTATTTAATTTTAAGTCCATTTGTCTGATGAAGTGGACTCGTCCACGAAAGCTCATGTTAAAATATAATAGTTAGTCTTTATGTTGCCACATTTTTGTCTCTTTTTTTGTTTTCTTTTGTTTTGTTTTGTTTCTTTGGATTTTGCCTGATATTATGAGTCCTCTAGCTGTCACATTTTGATTTGGCCCGAGGGGCAAGTGAGCATCGCATGGCCTTGAATAGGTTCTTCAGGGGGTGACTTTTCCCTTCCAGATGACAAACAACGGCTAGTATTTCTCTGGAGGAGAGGATCAGGCTCTCAAAAAAGCCCAGTTCCACATTCTGGTTCCCACAGTGGCTAACCGAGTTTCTCTAGGAAATGATTGCAAGGGCCCCCGAGAAGACAGGCCCTCCCAACCACTGGAACAACTGAGAGCTTCTGTACTGGGGGAAATATAATAAGATGTGTGACCATTGATAGCCTTCTGCTCCCACAGAGTTAGGAAAAGTGACTCTTGGAGGCTAAACCTCCAAGGGTCCCCTAGCCAGCATTAAACAATAATAATTACGTTCCATCAATTCTGCCTTAGGGCAACCCTTCCCAGGGTTTTCTAGACATACAATACTCATTTAGGTTTTTCCTAAAAATAATTACATGCTGTCAAGTCAATTCTGGTTTATGGTGACCCTTCACGGGGTTTTCTAGGTACCAGGTACTCAGAAGTGGGTTACCATTCCCTTCCTCTAGGGGGCACCCTGGAACTGTGCAGCTTGCCCAAGGCCACCCAGGCTGGCTTTTCTCCCAGGAGGCACAGCAGGGAATCGAACTCCCAACCTTTGGCTCTGCAGTCAGTTATCTAACTCATTGAGCTCTCCAGTTGGTGGCATTTATCATTTTGGGGCTGTAGGCCCTGCAATCTGTGAAGGAGGAAGATCACATGGTTCAAGTGCCGGGTCATGTTGACATCTAGTGTGCATATGTGGGTGTAAACACAACAAGTGTGTGTTTTGTACCACAGAGCATTGTGGTACAAATAACTCGTAATATTAGTTATATTCAATCTTGTGCCTTCATTTTTCTGGATTTATTCATTGACTATATCTTGTTTTTCCTTCACTGAGCATTAAACTCAGCCCACAAGGCCTTCTCCCCACCCTGCTACATCCTCACAACAACAGCCCTATGAGGTAGTCAAGCTGAGGGAGAGGGACTGGTCCAGAGTCGCACAATGCCTTCCATAGCCCAGAGGAGAGGAGCAACGGGTCTCCGGTCTCCCTCCAATGTGCTCAACAGCTACACCATGCTGGCTCTTAACCTCCCTCTTTCTCTCCTCTACCCTCCCCACCTCAGGGGTTCCTTTTTATTTTTTAACAAAACACCCAAGCTTTTAATTAAAACAGAAACAAACAGCTTCTTTGGGCCTCGGAGCTGTAACTCTGCTCGTGACCTTGTATATTTTCACGCCCTGAGTAGATGAGGAAGGAGAAAACAAGGCAGAATGGAGGAACGGGCCTCAGTGGAATTGCAGTGCCTGCATCAAAACTGCACCTGAAAAGCCGAGCCACCTTGGCTTCCGGAGAGTTGACAATGCTTGGGACCAACTTAGTGTCAGGCAGCCTTCTCTCTTGCTCACCTCCCTCCTTCTCTCCTCCCCCCTCCCCACCTCTCTCTCTCTCTCCCTCCGCTCTGAAATGAGACACAGTGTGTGGGTTGAGTGAGGGGGGGGGGGAGATACTTGCCTTGTCATTGCCTTGGGTGGCTGCCATTAATTTCATCCTCTGATGCCCGAGGTATCCTGCTAGTTGACTGCTTCCTCCAACCAGAGGAAAACACTTTTGTAAATGGGGTTTTATATTACCCTGGAAATTTACTGCCACACAGCTAATTCCAGAAGCTTTCTCTTTATTACCCAGCCAATCAGCAAACAGTTTTTCCCGGTGCTGTTTATTTATTTTTATTTTTTTAGCAAAATGCACACAGAGAGAGATGTGCACACACCATCAGTCTAGATGTGTTTTTTAAATCTGTTTAGCTTTTGCACTGTTCTTTGCCTAGCAGCAAGGGCAGAAATTGGGGATAGTGCTGTTTCTGGGTTACAGCTTGCAGAACTCCCCAGCTAGCATAGCTTCTGGACATACTGGCTCAGAGATTCTGGGATTCCTATTGTCACAAAAGGACATTTTTCTGAACGCTGACAACAACCTTGTCAGGTTGATCGGGCAGATTGAGGGGGGGGGGGAGGGAGAGAGAGAGAGAGAGAGCTTGCCCAAGGTCACCTCATGGCTCAGCAACTGGATCACCAGAGTCACAGTCTGGCCTGCGCTTTTTGAAAATTCTGACACACATATTTCAAAAAGCGGTACTGGCTTATTTTGTCATATTACCATATTTTTCCGTGTATAAGACACACCCCATAACCCCCCTACTTTTCTAATCCAAAATTTCTTTCTTTGCAAGAAGGTGGAGGGGGAAAGCAGGAATCGCTTTCCCCCTCCACTTTCTTGCGAGGAAAGTGCTTTCCCCCTCCACTTTCTTAGCAAAAAGTGGAGGGGGAAAGCAGGGATCAAAGCGCTTTGATCCCTTCCCCCCCCCTCCTTACTATCGTGTATAAAACGACCCTCAATTTTTCCTCTGATTATTTTTGGGAAAAGTTTCGTTTTATACACGGAAAAATACGGTACGTCATAAATGTTCCTTGTTCTGTAGCTCAAGATATGCCCAAAACTCTCACAAAGACTCCTTCTTAGTTTCACTGAGTCGTTTTTCAACCTGGCTAACTCTGTGGAACTGAAAAGGTTTCCAAAGGACAACACAATGAGACGCACACACCAAACAGGGAACTCAGCACTTCTTTTCGGTGGTGGCTGAAGCCCATGGGGGCTGGGGGGCTGGTGGGTGGGGTCACCCACAAAACCAGCTCCAGCTCCTTTGCTATCCAACCTTCTGCCTTGCAAGGTTTAAGTACACCTTGTGCTGCCCCCTATTGGTTGGAGAGGGTATACACCTTGGTTGGGAAGATGGATGTGCCCTGTTTTGCCCATACCTTTGGGCTACTCCTGCTTCTTTCTTAGGTCTGCAGGGCTGGAAAGGACCCTCAGGATCATCAAGTCCAGCCCCTGTCAAGGAGGCACTGTGGGGAATCGAACTCCCAACCTCTGGCTCTGCAGCCGGAGACCTCAACCACTGAGCTATCCTTCTATCTCTTCTTCCTTCACGCTTTGAGCTCGGTAGCCGTCTACTCTGCCCTTTGCTCCTTGGGAACGGAGGGAGGGCAAACGTTAATCTCATCATCTCAAGAAAGCAAATGATTTTCACATTGATGCAGCCCAAGCATGGCACACTCCCTGATCACGTCCTCCCTTACTTGCTTTCTCTCCATCCTTTTGGCTCAATCAAAAATTGCGTCTTGGCGCCCAAAGCAGTGTTCCTGATTCTAAGCCCCATTTGCGCACAATTTATTCCAAAGGTCCCTTCACTTTCTTTCGCCCTTTTTCGACAGCCTGTGGTTACAGCCGTTTGCCTATCTTGAGAGCTCTCTAATAGAGGGTCTGGCTCTGGAAACTGATGTCTGTTTTGCTCCGAGCTATAATTGATGTCATCATTGGGTCTCCAAGTGAGGAGAAGGGAGGTCTAATCCTCCTCTCTTGAAACCACAACCTTCGAGTTAAATATGTACCATGCAGCAGCAAAGTTGACAGCTATTTCTGTATGTGTGTGTGTGTGTGTGTGTGTATTTTGCAAGGCATGTTTCAATCATTACTGAAAACACTGTGCAATTTATAGCCAAAGGCAGAAAAATCCAGCCCGCAAGGGGGACCCTTGTTAAGAAAGTGAGCTGGGATGTGAACAGGATCTTATTTGCACACATCGGAAGCAATTCAGTGGTGCGTCCGGAGAGAAAGGATCAGCTGACGGGATCTTTGCCCAAGGGGTTCCCAAAATGTTTACAGTCCTCACATTCTTCGGGGGGGGGGCTCCTTCTGTGTCCCCGTGAATATGATGTACCTTACCTTCTGATCGGTCTGCATCGTAAGACATCAGTTTTCCTAGTGACAAGTAAAGAATTCCATGCCTGCTTTCTTGCCTTTTTTTTTTTTTTTTTAAAGAAGCTTCTAGTCCTCAGCACTGTGAATCTAAATTTGAATGTGTTTGAGCTGTTCTCAGAATCCACAGTAGGGGCTGAGTAAGGATCCCCATGCTTCGATATGGGCCAGCATGGCCTGGCACAGTTCTGTACCCAAACTGGAACAAATGATGGAAAGTAAGGAATACGATATATAACTTGTGCAAGTGGCGGATTTGTCTTGTCATATTGCAGAATATTTATTTAAACATCTATAGGTTGCATACACAGATCCAGAAACCCTGCATGGTTCTCCTCATCCCATTTGATCCATACAACATCCCTGTGAGGTAGACCATGCGGTGTGGTCAAAAACAGCTCAAGATCACCCAAAGAGCTTTATGGCTCGGGGAGGGGGGATTTGCACCTGCCTTTTTCTGCTCCTTTGTCCAATATTTTAATCACACACACAACCCACGGCATGAAACTGGATGCAACAGGCAATATGATCTTCCCCGTTTGAGCCAAAGGACCGAGGCCACCAGGTGTGCAAGGATTTTGTTCTATTCAAATGGTGTGTGTAGTCCTTTGGGGTTAAATGCCTCCATTTCAGAAATTGGGGGGGGGGGGAGAGACTGTATGATTTCCTTGGTGTGATCGTTGGATTTTTTTAAAAAAGCATAAAGCAGCACAATTGCAAATCTGAATATCAATTGTCCAGAAGCAATCCCTCTTGTCCTGAGATTCTGCTTTGGACAATGCACTAAGGATGACACACACTGATTGATTTTGACGAGGGAGAGAACAGACCTGCTAACTTTATGAAGCAGCAGGATGTCTACACCACTTCGACACACTTGGAATACTTTGTACTTGTCTTGATCAACTTCTGACTGCCCTGCACAGCAGATCAATATTATTCTTTGCATATGGTCACTGGAGTAGTGGGACAGTGAGGCTCAGAGGGAGCAGCTCCCCTAAGGCCTCACAAGGTGTAATGAAATATTCTGATGGTCATGCGCAGCTCATTGAACAAAGGCTGGCGCTGTGCCAAGTACCCTTTCCTAACCTCTAGCTAGCAGAACTGACCTAGTGTTTATGGCGCATCAATTAGCCCAACGCTGATTCAACTCAGAATCCTTCCGGCGACTGATGGACACAGAAGTGAAACTGTGTTCAGTCTTGGTGGCAAATTGCCACCGATGCCAGCTGCTTTCCTCTTTTTGCATGCCCAATGCACAGTTGTTGTGAACACTTTGTCAATTAGTGGCAACTTGCTTGCTCAACCTACACAATTGTGCATGCATAAATTCTAGCTGTTGATTTGCAGATATTAATGGGTTTATTGATACAGCGCTTCTACACTGCCTGTCATGTTTTCATGTCTGCACTGTGTCGAAGAATTAAGGCTGTAAATATAAAGTATGGAACAACCACATTGATAGAATGTTAGTTTGGGACTTGGAAGATTCAGGTTCAAGTCCCAGTGTGCCATAAAAATTCCCTGGCTGACCTTGGTCTATCACTCTGTCTCAAACTGGTCTACCTCACAGGGTGGGTATGGGGCTGATGTGGTGAGATTGAGAGCCACATGTGCCATCTTGAGGTCCATGGAGGAATTTAATTATTAGGGCTAAAATCCTATTGATCATCCCCAACTCACAGCAGACTTGGTTGCTCAACAGTAGGACTTGTATGTAAATGTTGAGTCAATAGGGTTTCTCTGGCTGTGACTAGCAAAAGTATACTGGCCTAAACTGGGAAGCTTTGTGGCTTAGCTAGGCCTAGCACCTCCTAGTTTTCTGCTCAGAAACAAAGCTCCCAGTATGCACTGGGGCAGGAACAGGAAGCTTGGGTGAGCTTTTGAACCAATGAGTTTTCATGAATTGCTCTAACTTTTTGTATTTCCCAAAACCAAGGGTTTATTTCTTGCACTGTTTTGTACTGGTAGGGCAGAGTTTTGCATCATGGTGCTTTCTTACAGTGCCAAGCTTGTTAGATTAGCGCTATAGAACTCTGCATGTGGCTGAAAAAAATATAGCTCCTGTACTGCAGTATAGAATTGAGACCAGTGAGACCTTATTTGGGGGAAGATGGGAAGTAGGGAAGGTACCCCAAAGGAATGAGAAGGCAGGATGATGGGAGTTGTACTTAGATATCAACACAATAAGAAAGGTCAAGTGTGCTGTAGGGTGGGGAAAAATGAGGTACTATATGTAGTATCCCTCGAAGATGCCTTTATTATTATGTTAAATTGGCAGCTTTTTCTGCCCCACAACCCTCTGAGTCTTCCACGTGAACCCAGAAGGGACCAGAGGCTCATATCCAGTTGAGGAAGGGGACACTCCCAATCTGGGAGAAAAATGTTTTTGTAAGGAGACTTGTGGTGCAGTGGTTAAACTGCAGTACTGCAGGCAAAACTCTGCTCACAACCCAGGTTCAATCCCAGGTAACTGGCTTGAGGTTCACTCAGCCTTCCGTCCTTCTCAGGTCAATAGACTGAGTACTCAGCTTCCTGGGCGGCGGGGGAGGTAGCAATGTGTAGCCTGCATAATTAAATTGTAAACTACTCAGAGAGTGCTTTAAGCACCATGGGGTGGTGTATAAGCAGCACACTTTGCTTTTTGCTAAAACAAGTGTGTGGAGGAGCCCAGTTTGTTTTAGAGAATCTCCTCAAGGCATGATTTTTCCATGGAAGAGGTTGGGTAGCACCTTTCAGGAGCTATAAAACGGTCTATAAAAACTGCCGTTGTAAGATTCCTGCTCGTGCTGTAGCTCAACACTTGCAATATTTTGAGGCTGCTCACTTTATAGGTATCTCCACATTCCAGATCAGCTGAGAAAGAGCAGGATGTAGTTCTTTCAAATTTGGCCAGAAGGGTTTTTCCAAAATGGCAAGCCGACATTCATTTTGCAGCACGGTGTGAACACTCCAGAGGCTGGGGAGAGACCATCTGTGCAATGGTGTGAAAGTTTCTGAATATAACTGGGGAGCTGTCAGATGAAACTTCAGTTGTGAAGGATGCACAGTCTCCAGTGTTTTGACAGAGAGGCAAGAGAGGAGAAAAATAGGCAGGCAGGCGTCACATTGAGGTGTGCAAGAGGTTCTGTGGATTCAACCAAAGGCTTTTAAAAATACACATCTAGCCAGACTTAGCGCAGCAATTTTTCCCCCTTGAGGGACGGTTGAAACAGGAGGCCTTAATGCTTGACCAAATGAATTTAGCACACTTCTTGATTTCTCCGTCCCTCGTCATCAAGGGAAGTTTGGAATGCCAATTAACCATAAAGACTGGGGCAAGTTTTCTACTGCCACTTTTTAAATAAAGTGAGAGTTCGTGTAACTAGAGTTTGTGATGTTGGGAGATCCAGGATCAAATCCTTAATAATAGTCATTGTGTGCCGTCAAGTCAATTCTGACTTACGGCAAACCCTTTTCAGGGTTTTCCAGGCCAAGAGTACACAGAAGTAATGTGCCATTCTCTTCTTCCAAGGGGGTGCTCTGGGACTACTGTGCAGCTGACCCAAGGCCACCCAGGCTGGCTCTATTCAGAGGAGACACGATGAGGTATTTAACTCCCAACCTCTGGCTCCACAGCCAGAGACCTAACTCACTGAGCCATCTGGCCAGCTGTTCAAATCCTTTGTTGTTGTTTAGTTGTTAAGTCATGTCCGACTCTTCGTGACCCCATGGACCAGAGCACGCCAGGCCCTCCTGTCTTCCACGGCCTCCCGGGGTTTGGTCAAATTCATGTTGGACGCTTCGATGACACTGTCCAGCCATCTCGTCCTCTGTCATCCCCTTCTCCTCTTGCCTTCACACTTTCCCAACATCAGGGTCTTTTCCAGGGAGTCTTCTCTTCTCATGAGATGTTGGAGCCTCAGCTTCAGGATCTGTCCTTCCAGTGAGCACTCAGGGTTGATTTCCTTCTGAACGGATAGGTTTGTTCTCCTTGCAGTCCAGGGGACTCTCAAGAGTCTCCTCCAGCACCACAATTCAAAAGCATCAGTTCTTCGGCGGTCAGCCTTCTTTATGGTCCAGCTCTCACTTCCATACATTGCTACTGGAAAAACCATAGCTTTGACTATGCGGACCTTTGTCGGCAAGGTGATGTCTCTGCTTTTTAAGATGCTGTCTAGGTTTGACATCGCTTTCCTCCCAAGAAGCAGGCGTCTTGCCATAAAAACTCATTAGGCAACTTTGAACCAGTCCTTCTCCCTCAGTTGGCCTACCCCATAGGGTCAAAATAGGGATAAAGAAGGAAAGGGGACCATGGACACTTCCTTGAACCAGTTACAGGAAAGGTGGGGGCATTGATATAACAAACATGAATAAAACATGTTAAGCCTTTCCATCTCACCTCTGTCTGACCTCTTTAACTTGCTGCCTCCACTAATTAAGTTTGAAAGACGCATTCAAGTGGCTTTACATGGCAGCTTCTTTCCAAGACTGAACAGAGACTGGGGAGGGCTGGGGTTCTGGGGATGAGGTCCAGCAAATGGGAAGGGGGAGGATTAGGTTTTTCCCTACCCAGTTGCGACACCAATCACATACACTGCCCTCCCAACTTGCTGGATGGTCTATATCACTTCAGCTTGCTGGAGGAAGACTCCAAAATGTTCTGTTTCCCTGGGGGGAGGGGGGGAGGCACTTCCAGCAAGTAGAAAGCCAGCACAACAGGGAGGAGGCTGAGTTCTAAACTTTCATGTTCTCTCTCTCTCTTATGTGCTACATTTCTACCTGCAGGGAATCTCGGCATGGAAGAAATTTTAAAAGGAACATTTAACAAAAGGTGCTCCCATCTGTGGCCTGTAGTGGCCCTGCCTTCCTTCTTATTGCCCAACAATGCTTCCTCCACCATCTCATTCCACTTCATGAACAGACAAAGTCAAGGATAAAGGATACATGAAAAGTTATCCTGGTAAAAGGCGGTATATGGCTTTATGACATTCAGTAGAGCTGGGGAAAAACTGACCAGTTTTATTTTCTCCCGCACTGGAATTTGTTTAAACTTCAAGCTCTTTCCATTCCAAATACGAAATGGTGCATTATGGTGAATCCTTTAAAATCAATTCTGAAAGAAACTTCTCTCGCATTTGCAGCCATCAAATAAGCCACAGTTATTGCCAGCATGGAGCGGTTTATCTTGTATTTGTCAGCCGTAAATCTATTAAAAATGAGAAGCTTCTCAGGGGGGAAAAAAAAGGGGGGGGAGGTAGCAACCGAGTTCAGCAACGTCGATGTTGAAGATGCAGAAATTCAAGCCCAGAGTTGTAAGAATTTATCTTTCAAAGCTCTGGGTGGGTAGGTACGGGCAGAGGAATCTCTTAGCTGAAATTTCTCCGATAAACACTTTTTAAAAAACCCTACCAAGTTCTTTCCATCTTGGAAAGAAAATGGAAGAATTGCAAATGAAGACATTTGCAAATATCAGTTGATTCTTATCAAGAATGAACAAAAATTAAATCCAGGAGGTCCTGACTAGAGCTCTGGAACACGGAAGTGTCTTGCCTTTTTTATTTTACTTAGACTCTGAGAATGGTCCGAAAAAGTGACCACTAATGGCAGTGGAAGTTGAGGACTATGTTTTGATAGGGCCGGTAAGTCCACTCTGGGTTTTTGTTTGAACTTTACAGGCAATATCCAAGGTATTGAACCTTAACCCACACATAAGTTCACCACATCAGGCGCCACCTTTAAAGTTCAGAAGCGAGCGTGGAATGCATTCAACCACTCCACAAAGTTGGAATCGCTGGCTTCCCCCTCCCTGTTGCCAGGATACAACTGGGGGCTCTCCCGGCTTGCTCAGGGCTAGCAGGAGGGAATCAAACCAGCTGCCGAGTGAGACTCCGCCAGACTGTGTCTAGTGAGACTCCCCAACCCGCTTTTGCAGAGGAGAGGAAATATTAGATCAGATCACTTCTGCAGAAAGGAAAGAGAAAAAAAAAGTAAAGAAAAGAGTGACAGGTGTGAATTCCAGCTGTCTGCCTGACGTGGAGAGGGAAAGCTGAGTGTAGCAGTGATTCAGAAGCACATTCTGCTTTCTCGTGTGTTTCCCCATAAAGATGTCCTTTGCTAAGCTGCAAATCGGGACAGAAAAGAAGCATGCAGATTATTTTTTTTTTTTTAAAAAAAAATGCATCCTGTTTGTGGTCTGCAATATAATCACACACCTAGTGTTCAGCCTCCTGACATCAAGAGAAAACTCTTTTTCTTTCTGGAATTCATGCCCATGTGAATGTGGATCAATCAAAATGCATGTGGTTGAAAAACTGCACATAGACGCATTGCAAGGTGTGAAAATTTATTTGTTTGTTTTATTTTGATTTTTATTCCACTACTCTGGGCGGCTTACAATCCGAACATCAACAAACATAAGCAAAAACTCAATAGCAATGACAAATAAAACACTAAGCAAAAACATCCACCCAGTTTAAATACATCATAAATTCTTTACTACGGTACAAGATGGCGGCAAACCAAAGAAGCAACCTATAAAGTTGAGGGTCATCAAAAGTTAGAGAGACCAAAAGAAAAAAATTAAACAGGGGCAGGAGTATAAAAAGCCTGAGTAAAAGAGTCAGGTCTTTACCTTTTTCCTGAAGCCAAGGAGGGACAGAAGCCTGACACTCTTCCACATGGTGAGAGTTCCATAATGTGGTGGCCACCACTGAGAAGACCCTGTTCCTAATAGTGGATTTATGGGCCTCCCTTGGAGGGACCACCCACAGCATCATAGATTGGTAATCTTAAGAAAACCGCACAAATGTGTTTACACCAGGAAAAGCCAGAGCAATTCAATGGTCAGTCAAGGCTTCTGTAAATCCTTCTAATTCAAAGGCGTTGCATTGGCAAAAAAGAGTGTGTTTTCTCTTTCTGTCGATCTGTGTGTGAAACGTATGATACAAGAAGCTGGATTAGATGCATATGAAGGAGGGCTGAAAATTGGTGGAAGAAACATCTGTAATTTGAGTTTTGCAGAGGATACCACACTACTGACAGAAGAGGGACTTGAAATGGCTGTTGATGGAGGTTAAGGAAAGGTGGAAGGCAGCAGGAAAAGAGGAAGGCCAAATATGAGATGGACGGGCTCCCTAAAGGAAGCCACAGGGCTTGAGTTTGCAGGAACTGAGCAGGGCTGTTGCGGAGGAAAACACTTTGTAGATTGCCCATTCATAGGGTCGCCGTAAGCCACAAGCAACTTGATCAACAACAAAGACCAAATTGCAAAAGCAGGATCACTTTTGAGCATTAAGATTTGACCATGAACATTTTCTAAACCAGGAGACTGTAACCAAGAAATTGGGGGGGGGGGGGGGGGAGAGAACCTGAGGATGTGATCAGTCAGCAAGAAAGGATCAAACACAGTCCTTTCTCGCTGTGTGATCGCAGCAGAAAGCATCCTTTGGCTGGGAGAGATCTCCCTTAAAGCAACCTTTCCATCTATTGGGGAATCGCTCCAGTCCAGCCCCTAAAAAAGAGCAGCCATGCCATTGGACCAAAAAGGTCCAGCTTGAGCACCGATCCCAGTCAGGCTGGAGCGCTGTGATCCACATGTCATGGGATCGTTGGGAAACAGACCCTGGCACAAGGTGCTTCTCAATGTGAACTGCTTCCTGGTCTGATCGCACCCTGAGACATCCATACTAGGCTGTTCCTGATTAATACACTTGGGTATGTAAACTAGATGGTGAGGAAACCTGGCAGGGGGGAAAATGGACTCATTCAAAATGCGATGTTGGAGGAGAGTTTTATGGAAACCACAGACTGCCAAAAACCATGGGTTGTAGAGCAAACCTGGCCAGAACTTCCACTAAAAGCCCCAAAGATTCAACCTCTGGCTATTGCGTTCTCTGATCATAGGCCGGAAAAGAAAAGAATGCTAGGAAAAGTAGAAGGCAGTAGGAAAAGAGGAAGACTTAAAAATGAGATAGATTGGTTCAGTCAAAGATGCCACAGCCTGACTATGCAAGATCTGAGCAGGGCTGGCTGATTCTGAGGGAGGAAATGGAAGCTATCCCTAACACAGAGACAGACGGACAGACAGACAGGCAAAGACCCATGCCTCTCCCCTTCTATCTTCTCTCAAGGATTCTTGTAATGTTTTGGAGTAAGGCCAGAAGGGTTTTGCCTTCCACAGTGTCTCTGGTGACTGGATTATTGAGCTGCTTGTACCATGGCAGAATAAACAAGACAATCAGCAGAAAGGATTTTTTTTCCAATTAACCTTTCCTAAAGCTTGTCAGAGCCTGGTGGGGCACTGAGGTCTCTATTCCAAGAAAAGCATGCTCCACATTTTCTCTTGTAGTCCACAGCCTGCTGGGGAAGTTACCTTTTTCTACATGACGGTTCCCAGAATCCCCCTCCCTTGTCATGGCCAGTTTTTCTAACCGTGGATTCACAGGTATCATTTGCTGTTCTGCAGTGGGCTGAGTTCTTGATTTAGGGTAGGCTGCATGGCTCAAAAGCGGATGCCAAATGCAACATGTTGCAATCTCCAGTGGGAAGCAAGTCTTCTGTAAAGCTAATGCATCTTAGTTGTGCATTCACAACCTAGGCACTACAAAAAGCCGGATTCCCAAGGAGAATCCCCCAAAGAGCACACAATCCTTGCAAACCGCATCGACAAACCATTTCTAGCAGTTGTCATCTGCAGTACAGTAGTTGGTAGTCTTTGGCAAAGCTAAGGGGGCTCCATTGCCCACACCAAGATGAAGGCACTCAAAATACTCAGCATTCTTGTACAACTAACTCAGAAGCACATATTGTTGCTTGGAAAACCCATCCTCCTCTAGCTACTGGGAGAACTGCTAGCTAAGACCAGTGAGAAAGGGAAGCCTAGTGGGTGGAGGGCAAATGATGTAGCTGTCCCTGATCATCAAAACTTCCTCCTGCTGTGATCTTGTGTTCCCTCTTTCCACTGTATCACTCACTCTCACTAATCCAACAAGAGGGGAACGTAGCCTGTCAAGGCAGAGTGGAGGTGGATTTTCCACTTAATCCAGTGCCCTCCTTTTACGTCAGCACCTCCCCCAGGAAGGGCAAAAGACCTGTGCTAACTCTAGAGCTGGATAGTGAAGACAGCTGGCAGGGAACAAAATCAATTCAACTGAAATATGGTGCTGGAGGAGAGCTTTGCAGGCAACCCTGGACTGGAAGAAAGAAGAAAAGTATGTCCCACATCAAATCAAGTCCTTGTAAGAAGCAAAAATGACAAAACTGAGGCTGTCCTACTTTGAGCAAAGCTCACAGGATAAAACAATAATGCTGGGAAAAGCTGAAGGCAACAGGAAAAGAGGAAGACCAAATATGAGATGATTAGCTCCCTAAAGGAAGCCACAAGGTTGAGTTTGCAAAAGCTGAGCAGGGCTGTTGAAGAGAAGACACTGTGGAGATCGCTCATTCATAGAGTCGCCATGAGTTGGAGGCAACTTGACAGTACATAAGAACAAAGCCCTAGAGTCCATTGAAACCAATGAGGGTGAAGAAATGTTAAATATTATGAAGGCCAAAAAGTGGGACAAAATCCTCCTCCCCTACCTTTGACTTTGCCCAGTATGGCGTTGCAAGTGGCAAATTTCCCTCTCCCTTAAATCTATGCAATGGCTTTGATAGTTAGATATATTGTTTTTGCCATGAAGTTGCCCCAACTCATGGTAACCCTTAAATGTGTGATCTCCAAAATGTCTTCTCAACAGCTCTTCACAGCTCTTGCAAACGCAAGGCTGTGGTTTCCTTTAGAAAGCCAATCCATCTCATACAGTATTTGGTCTTCCTCTTTTCCTGCTGCCTTCAACTTTTCCCAGCATTATTGTCTTATTCATTGAGCTTTGTCTTCTCATGATTTGCCTAAAGCGTGATGGCCTGTTTTGTCAGCAAGAAATAGGGCAGAATCTGTTTTCACACCAGTGCATTGCCATCTTCCTTCCTTCCTTCCTTCCCTCCCTCCCTCCCTCCCTCCCTCTCTTTCTTTCTTTCTTTCTTTCTTCTCTTTCTTTCTTTCTTTCTTTCTTTCTTTCTTTCTCTCTCTCTCTTTCTCTCTCTCTCTCTCTCTCTCCTTCCTTCCTTCCTTCCTTCCTTCCTTTTGTTCCCCACTTTCAGTAGTTGGGTCTCTTCTTGGGCTGCTTGATAAATGCATCCATTTTTGATGCCCGTTTCTGTCTTCCATCTGCAGATATAGTATCTGACAGGCGATTATCTATTGCGTTTTTAGTATTGACAGGGTTGTTCCAGAGAAACGCCAGATAAGCATTTTCTAAGACAGGATCACAAATGTATTTGGAAAATGCAACAAAGTCTGAGGCAAATACTTCGCGTTTTATTATTCGGTCTGCCTGCACACGATTGTTTTACATTTCATCTTGTGTCTTTCACCCACGCAATTCAATGCACGTAGTAAGCACCGGGTTCCTTGAGAATCAGGGGTGCGTTGGGGCTGGGAAATTTAACAATGTGTTTAACAATGTGTTGCAGGAGGAAATCCTTCCCTTTGTCTCTCTTGAATTTCCCACCGTTCAGCTTCAGCAGGTGAACCCAGGTTCTGTTGGAGAGCACAGGAGTTTTGGTCTCAGGCTGTGGAGCCAGAGGTTGGGAGTTCGATTCCTCACGGTGCCTCCTTGGCAGGAGCTGGACCCGATGATCCAGAGGGTCCCTTCCAGCTCTGCAGATCTAAGAGATAAGATAAGATAAGAAACTCCCTCTGTGTTTGTTTTCTCCACCCTGTGCCTAATTTTGCATATCTCTGTCACTTCCTTAAGGCTAGATTGAAACTCAGGACAATTAATCGCCTAGTTCAGCACATGGTTTTGCTGTGTGCACAAGTTAAGGATAGCTGAGCTCTTTTACATTTCATTGATTCCAAGGAAGGAGCTGTTTCAGGGCATGATGATGAGTTCTACGTATACCAAGACCGGAAGGAGAGGTAGGGATGTTGTTGTGTTAAGGAGATGAAGTTTGTCTCTCCTGTGTTTCCTGTGTTGTCATCTCCGTAAACTGGCTTCCTTTCCTTTTCCTTCCACAGCTCTTTTTATTTTATTTTATTTATTTATTTATTTATTTATTTATTTATTTATTTATTTATTTATTTATTTATTTATTTATTAGACTTTTTATCCCGCCCCCCTAGACACAGTCTACTCGGGGCGGGTTCCATAAAATTAAATACAAATCATTTAAACAATTAAAAATAAGACAATTCAAAATAATAATATTAATATTAATAGTACTCAAGATGGATAGAAAAAACTTATAGTAAAATAAAATCAAATATTGACAGGAGGGAAGGCTTGTCTGAAGAGCCAAGTTTTTAATTGGCTCTTAAAAACACCCAGCGAGGGAGCCAGGCGGATCTCTGATGGAAGATTATTCCAAAGCCGAGGGGCCACTGCCGAGAAGGCCCGGTTTCTTGTTCTTTCTTTCCGGGCCTCTCTCGGTGTTAGGCCCCTCAGCTGTCCCTCCTGGCTATGACGAGTGATTCGGGTAGATCTTGGTGGAAGAAGGCGATCTGCCAGGTATCGAGGTCCTAAATCGTTTAGCCGTTTCACAGCATGTCCTTTAGCAGTGGTCCCCAACCTTGGGCCTCCAGATGTTCTTAGACTGCAACTCCCAGAAGCCTTCACCACCACCTCTGCTGGCCAGGGTTTCTGGGAGTTGAAGTCCAAGAACATCTGGAGGCCCAAGGTTGGGGGACCACTGCTTTAGAGGACAAACCACCCTGCATGATTGTTTGTTTTTTGACTGAACAATAAGCAGCTCTGGAAGTGTTTCCAATAGAAGAAGAGGGTAAGAATGCTTTACACCCCTGTACAGCTTGGGGGTGTTTGTCTGAAGAAGCTGCCTGTTCCATTCTGAACTTGTTCAGACTTTAAGAGGCCTTTGAAAAATACCAGCAGTTTCAGATACCCACTGAAAAAGGACCCCGACCTTCTCCTGTGTGGCTCCCAGAAATGGAATGCACTCCTTTCTGAGTTGCAATCTGTTTCCACTCTTGACAGTTTTTTTAAAAAGGGAGCAAAAACACACCCTTTTTAACAGGTATTTGTGGTTTAACCGCCCCTGCTGTGTTGTTTTTAACCCATCTTTGCCATTTTAATAGTTTTGAAATTAACTTTGCTTGATTTTTTTTTAATGGTTTTACAGTGGGGCAAATTTATATGATTTGATTAAGGTTTTAGCTCAATGTTGGTTTTATCTGTTTTCATTTCTTTCTAAAAAAAATTGTAAGCACCTTGAGCATTGTTTTTGAGTGGAAAAGCAGAATATAAATGAAATAAATAAATACAAGGTTGACCAAGCTTTCCCCAGACATTAGCATCCTGTCCACAATCGTGCAGCATGAGCGTAGAGACACGGAGCTTGAGGTGTTAAGTTCCTTATGGTGTATTCTGCATGCAATAATGGAAGAAGTGAAAACTGGCCACAATGTCCACCTCCAACGTCAGAACTGCCTGAGTCACAGCTTGTTACAGCTGCAGATTCTGCCAACAGGATACAAACCAACATGCTCAAGAACTAAACTATCCACAGTGCCCAGTTCCTCATTGGATGTATCACTACTACAACAAATTAAATCAGCACACTACCAAGGATGTGGAACTCCACATGACAGGACTTACATCCAATTTGTTCAGGTGTCCAGATTTTTTTTGTCCAATAGAAGCCCTGTCTAAAGTCTTTATGATGACCCTTTCCAAAACTTTATTCACTGTTGGAGTTTTAGCAACCTTGCATGCTGCTTGGAGAAGGTGTGGCTGGGAGGCACCCCCCCCCCCCCCCTCCTCCCTCGGGCTGAGGTGACTATCAATCTACCCAGCACTAACCAATTGTTTCTTTCCTGCTTCTGAGTTCAAAGTGAGCCCTGCCTCTCTGCTCTGTGTCTTCCCTTCTGCGCCCCCACTGTTTTCTGTTGGAAGCAGTGAGTCTGTTGAAGTCTGTTGTTGAAAGCAGTCGTGTTTGTCAGTTTGCTGTCTGATCTGTTCAATTGTAAGCAATGAAACCTTTTATGCTTTCTGCTAACTACTAATGTCACCATGTTGTGAACTGCCCAGAGTGGCCTTGGCAGCCAGATGGGTGGTTTAGAAGTCAAAGAAAGAAAGAAAGAAAGAAAGAAAGAAAGAAAGAAAGAAAGAAAGAAAGAAAGAAAGAAAGAAAGAAAGAAAGAAAGAAAGAAAGAAAGTAAGTCTCAGAGTGAGTTACTATAAATGCCAGCTGATGGGAAAAAGGGGTTGATTAACCTGGGGATTTGAAGCTGTTCTGCTTTGTGAATCCCTCCACTTTTGCTGCTAGGGGAATTTAATCAGAAATTCAAAACTACACAACAACTGTTGCATAGATGGCAGGCATGTCTGATTTCCAAATCACATGAAACTGGGTCATGAGCCAGAAAACCCCCTCAGGGACTAGACCCTCTTTAACCCAGTTATAAATGAGGAAGCGCAGATGTAGAGAAATTCCCAATCAATAACTTTTCCCCAGAAATATATATATACTGTATATAGTTTTTCAATATCACAGCCTGCAAACTAAGCAGAACTGAGGCACTTTTGTTGTGCTGGTAAAAGGAACATTTGTTTTAACCCCTGGCATTTTTTTACATCTCCACACTGAAAATTGCCATGACAATCCATTATTTAATTCTGTTTTAAAGGGAGGTGGCCTTGATGCAGAGGAAGAAGAAAATAAAAAAGAATATGCTCCATGAAATCAAGAGAGAACAGTTTGGAATCAAAATAAGTTTATTTTGTTTGGTGCTGGTGACAGGATGGCATATGGGCTGCAGATTTCAGAATTCTTAAGAATCTCTCTCTCCTTTCCTTTTGTTTCCTTTTCTTAAAACTACTTTTTAGCCCTTATGGTTACAGAAATGTTTTCGGTCAGTTTCACAGCGCTATAGAAGTGGTTGAACAAAATCCTCCAATTACGGGAGAACATGACCATCAAGACCCAAAAAACAGTGCAAACCCGTCAAAACATGGAGCACCTTGTGCAAAATCGGGGAAATTCATGAGAGCATGCCACCACACCAGAGTGTGGAACGCTACCTGTTATAGACTACAAATCCCAGAATCCCCCTGCAACTGGGACTGTCCAAAAAGGAACCCCATCAGACATACCTGTGAAGGTGGAGGGATCCAGAGAAAGGCCTCCCCTGATGGTTTTAAAACCCAGGCAGGCTCATAAAGGGAGACGTGGCCTTTCAGGTAGCTTAGACTAAAGCTACTTGTGGTTTCACAAGTCAGAGCCAGCACTTTGAAATGCGTCCAGAAATGGACCAGCCGCCAGTGGAGCTGTTGTCACTGAGGTGTTCTGTGACCCCTGTAACCAGCCAATCTGGTTAACAATATGGCTGGAACGTTTTGGGCCTGCTGAAGTTTCTGTACAGTTTCCAAAGGCAGCCCCACACAAAGCACATTGCCGTCATCAAAATTAGATGTAACTAAGGCCTATAAGGTGCAGAGACGTGGTGGCGCTGCGGGTTAAACCGCAGAAGCCTCTGTGCTGCAAGGTCAGAAGACCAGCCGTCGTAGGATCGAATCCACGCGACGGAGTGAGCTCCCGTCGCTTGTCCCAGCTCCTGCCAACCTAGCAGTTCGAAAGCATGTAAAAATGCGAGTAGATAAATAGGTACCACCACGGTGGGAAGGTCACGGCATTCCGTGTCTAGTCGCGCTGGCCACGTGGCCACGGAAACTGTCTACGGACAAACGCTGGCTCTATGGCTTGGAGACAGGGATGAGCACCACGCCCTAGAGTTGGACACGACTGGACTCAATGTCAAGGGGAACCTTTACCTTTACCTAAGGCCTATAAGTACTGTGGGCAGGTGAGAGCTCTCCAGGAACGGGCACAGCTGGCACGCTAGTTTTTCCTCTGCAAATGCAATTCTGGTCACTGTCAAGGCTCAGGGAAGCATCCAGGAGAAAACCCAAGCTGCGAACCTGTTGTTTTTTTTTCAGGGGGGATGTCACTCCATCCGGCACAGGCTGAAACCCTTCTTCCCTGAACTTCTTTTATATATGGCAGACAGCTGGAATATGGTCGTTTCCATGCTGGAAATAACAGTACCTATTGAATTTGGCCAGTGTAGATTGGGGAGAATCTCATCTCAGTTCATTTTCAAAGCGTGTAACGACATTCTCCAGTCACCAATTTGGGAAGGAAAATGCCCATTTGAAACATTCCAATGCAGAAGAAAGCATAACCGATACGTTTTACTCCACTAACACCATCCTCCAAGGGAAACAGCTGTAGAGTGGGAAAAGCCCCCGATGGCTGCACAGGCGCCGCAACCCTTTCGTGGGCCTGCTATCACAGCCGCTTGGAAGACAACCATCCACTACAGGCTTTGCTTTGCATCCAGAAGTGGCCATTCACCTGGTTAATTGGCCCTGGACCATCTTCCTGCCCTTTTTAACACCAAAAATTACCCATCTTTTGAAATCAGAAACAGACGTCTAACTCCTTTTGAGGTTGTTCTTGGCATCTGGGGCAGTCTGGAAGGTCCTGTGACAGAAAAATGGTGCCTGGCCCTTATGGGGTTGCTCACCCTTGTTCGACTTCTGCAGATGCATGTTGTCAGCTCTTCTGATTTATGGAGACCTAGTGAATTAATGGAAGACAGGAGGGCCTGGCATGCTCTGGTCCATGGGGTCATGAAGAGTTGGACGACTTAACAACTAAACAACAACAACAAGTGAATTAATGACCTCCAAAACATTGTCTCATTAAAGGCTCTGCTCAGTTCTTGCAAACTAAAGGCTGTGGCTTCCTTGACTAAGTCAATCCATCTCATGTGAAGTCTTCCTCTTTTCCTACTGCCTATGTCTTTCCCCAGCATTATGGTCTTTTCCACTGAATCTTGTCTTCTCACAGTCTGTTCAACGTGCAATAACAACTCCCACTGCATGCTGTCTAGTCAATTCTGACTCATGACCTTTTCCAGGTTTTTCTAGGTAGTGAGTACTCACTAGGTAGTGGTTACCCATTCCCTTCTTCTGGGGGTTGCCCCAGGACTGTGCAACTTGCCCAAGGCTACACAGGCTGGCTCTTCTCCCAGGAGGCACGGAGGGGAATCAAACTCCCAACCTCTGGCTCTGCAGCCAGATACTTAACACATTGAGCTATTCAATAACCCCAGCTTAATCACTGAAGCTTCTAATGAAAGTCCAGGCTCAATTTGATCTACTAGAACCCATTTACGGGTCTTTCTGGCAGTCCATGATACCTGTAAAGCTCCTTCCAACACCATATCATGAATGAGTCTTTTATTTTTTTAATCTCCATCAGCTTTCTTCATTTTTTTTTTTCATCTGTGCCTAGTAGTTGGGAATACAACAGTAGGGATAAAGAACTGCTCGATAGCTCAGGGGTTTAGGTCTCTGGCTGCGGCGCCGAAGGTTGGGAGTTCAATTCTCCCACTGGACCTCCTTGTCAGGGGCTGGACTTAATGATCCATAGGGTCCCTTCGATGATGATGATGATCTTGGCCTTGCTTTCAAGCAATACATACTTGTCCTTATGAGTTATTCCTGGGTTGTTGTCTTTTTCATAGCCTCTCTTCTGAGTCTCACTCTTCTTCCACTTTGCAGAATTCCTGAAAAATTTCCATAGGCCAGGAAGTCTGTCTGTTTGGAGTGGCACCAACCCCAGGGTGCCCCATAGACCATCGGGAAGATGCTGTCCCAGAGTGGAGCAAACATCCCATTCGCCTCCCTCCCCCCTCCGGATGATGAGGGTGCCAGATGGCAGAGGGCCTCTTAGGGGAGTCACTTGAGGCTAGAGGGCTAGAGAGAGATTTGCATTTTAACTCTTCCTGTTCTGAAAACATTATAGAGGAAAAGACAAGGGATGCGTGCGTGAGATGAATCGTGCTGGGGAGGGCCAGAGAGTGGATGGCTTGATCTGAAGCAGGCCAGATTAAACAGGGGCGATTTTGGGCAGTTGGTTGTTACTAATCTCTGGGATGGGCATTCCTGGCGGACGGGAGGCCAGCGTAAGGCTGGAATCATTGTTCCTTCAGTTGAAGCTCAGCCCTTGATGCTGGGGCAGCAGGAGAGCTGGGGCCCAGGACTGTTTCATGCAGGAGGTGGTTCTTCACACCAGTGGAACTGATTTTATTACAAAATAATGGTCTCATCTTTATGTTGGAGATGTTAAAAAAGAAAAGGGGACATATTTACATAAGTGGTGGACTTGTGAAATAAGGAAGAAGGAATGGTCAATGATTTTTGAAGAGATTGCAGAAATTATGGGTGCTGACGTACAAGTGTGTCCGCCTTTGAATGTGGTTAATAATAAAAGGGGGAAGAAAAGGAATGTATTATTATGATGATGGTAACTGTAGCAAGGTTGATATTTGCAAAGAACTGGAAGAATGATAATCAACTTAATGTGAAAGAATGGTATAAAGAAATGTGGAATATGGCCATTAACGATGAACTAACCTGTGAAACCAAGATTAGAAAAGGAATACTGAATACAAATGATTTTAAAGGAATATGGGATTTAATTTTGGTACCTGTGTTCAAGAAACCGACACGAATCATTATATTTCTGGGGAGAAGTAGCAAGACAGGGTCTCTGCGTGGATCCAGGACACGAGAGAGACTTGACTGCCTTCTTTTGCACAAAGCCAGATTTGAAAAGGACGTCTGACTGCAGGCTGCATCCCCTCTAAACTCCCAAACCAGGGTTACTAATGCAATCAAGTCAGTTTAAATTCTGGATTTACAGGAGTTATTAGTTCAGTTGACAATGTGTATGACTTCACGTACTTCATGTCCGGCGGCAGAGGGGCTGCTCCTTTGACTAAGAGGGGCCCTGGATGTCTGCCCCCAGATCCTGTCCAGATAAGGACCATTGCAGAGAAGATAGTGACTCAGAGTTGTGGGAGGTTCTTAACCCACTGGGTTTTAAGACAGCTGTGCAAATGCTGGTTCTACCTGGGGAACATGGTTCAGCACCTTGGGGAGCTCCTGTAAACTTGGCACCAAAGATACATCAGAGTCAAACTTGAAGCCATCACCCTCTACTGCAGTGCTTCCCAACCTTGGGTCCCCAGATGTTCTTGGACTACAGCTCCCAAAAATCCTGGCCAGCTAGTGGTGAAGGCTTCTGGGAGTTTTACGTACTCCAAGAACACCTCAGGACCCAAGGTTGGGAACTGCTGCTCTCCTGCATGACTGGCTGTGGTTACTCAATGGTGGCAAGTGACCATTCTAGACCATAGCCATTCAATCAATGCTCCTCTGACACTGATTACCAGCTTCTAGCCTCTTCCTCTGATGCTGAGCTATGGAAGCTTCCTACAGGCCTCTGCTTGCCCATCCCAACAAGTAGAACACTTTCCTGCAGGCACCATTGCTCTGGTCCATCAGGACTTCTCTTATTAAAGATGCCTTCCTTGGGTGGGTTCATTTCCCAAACAAAACCCCAACACTGGAGGTTCAGTGATGCCTGGGAAGAAATGAATCCCACCCACCCACCCCCGTGTGATTTTTAAAAACACACAATACACAGTATTAGCTGTCAGGGAAGGATAGAAGGAAGGCTGATTAACTCATCTTCTGGTCAGGCCAGCATGGCATCACATTGATGTTGAGATGATGATGATATGCTGTCAAGTCAGTTCTGGCTTATGGTGACCCTTTCCAGGATTTTCCAAGTCAAGAATACTCAGAAGTGGTTTACCTTTCCCTTCTCTCAGATTCAAGGTTCTGGGTTTTATCTACGAAGCCGTGGCAGCTGACGATTTCCGGGGGAATAGTCAGTCCATCCCAGATTTTACCCTGAACTTTCTGGGAGCCATCCAAAGGGTAGAACCAAAAACAATTTGGGTAATGGGGTCCCGTAAACTGCAGACTAAAATCCAGCCATTTTAGAATGGCTTGCACCCCACAGTGAAAGGGAGAGACCAAATAATAGGGAGAGGCGCCGTTCCCAGGACAACAACATGTGTACCCTGTTGGTTTATATGGCACATTTTGTGGTTGCCATATAAAAAGGAGAACAAGGCTCCTGCGCTGTTAATCGTTGTGTGCCAGGCATAGTTGGCCATGCATGCCACACCTGCTGAAGTGCCTTTTTCGATCCATCTGTCAAAGGCAGAGGAGCACGGACACCCTTGGTCTGTGGCCACCCCAGAACCTCGGGCCCTGCGGATGCTTTAAGCCTCTCATTCCCACAAATGCCAGTGGTAAGGGATTGTGAAAGGTGTACTCTGAAAGATGATGGGAGCCACCCCTGACATATATTGGCTGGGATTGCACCTCTCTCTTCCTCTGGCCCTCTTTGCTGGCCTGGGCCGATCTCGGGAGGGTGGGGGCGGGGGGGGGGGTCACCCCAGGCCTCTCCCTGCCCTACTAATGGAGCCCTCTCTGGTTCCTCCCCTCTGACCTTCTGTGCTAATTGAGACAGAGCTGCCTCTAATCCTCTCCCGCGCCCTCTTGTTTCGTGGGCATCTGCTCAGCGAGAAGAGGAGGAGGCGGGTGGGGGGTGGCCGGTGCCCCCCCTTCCTCCTGCCCGCCTGCCTGCCATCTGCTTCGTTACAGCCTCTTTCGGATCCTGACAAGCAGAATCCGTAACGAGCCCTGTCGCCTCGGCCAAACAGCCAAGTGGGGAGATGTACAAGGAGGAGGGGGGGAGAGAAGGGGAAACAGCGAGGGGGGCGGTGGGGAGAGGAAGCGAAGAGTGTGTTGATGCAATTAAGAGCCCAGCTCTCATCTGCTCCTTGACCCCGGGCTCCAGCTGTACAGCGGCCCCTCCGAGGGGCTGCCAGGGAGGCAGGTCTCTAATTACCAGGCCACAAGGCCCGGCTGGCAGCCCTGGAGGGGGAGAGAAGAATGAGCCAGCTTCCTCACCTTGAGCGTTTGCACCCACAAAGGTCTGCTCCCCAGACAGCCGAAAGCTTCCCAGACCCCCAGCCTGACTCTCTTTGTCTCGCCCTCCTGAGGACCATCTGCCTCTCCCCTGAGCTGGCTTGAGTGTTTTGAGAAACAAACCAGACGGGGTCACTGGAGCCTCGGTGGTATCCACTCGACTCAGGCTTCTTGTCAACACCCAGAGAGTCAACGTGCAAAACCCTGGACTCAAATCTCCGCTTGGCCGTAACAACTCTGTGTGGTGGCTTCCGCCTGTCTCTCAGGGCTTATCGACGAAACACAGCTATGCCTTTTGATACCATTTTAACTGCCATGGCTCCATCTTATGGGATCCTTTCTTTGCTAGAGAGCTCTGGTGTGTTTTCCTGGTGAAGTGCATTACCAAATGACACATCCCATGATAAACTACAAATCCCAAACCTGCTGTTACTGCATAGTGTAAATTAAACACACTCGGTTGCTTGAATCTCCTTCCTTCCTTCCTTCCTTCCTTCCTTCCTTCCTTCCTTCCTTCCTTCCTCTCAATATAAAGCTATCTTACATATTGTTTTAGGGATACCATGAACAGGAAAAGCAGGCCACTAGGTGGGGAAACTGTGACTATTCAAAACTACAATTCCCATACGCCCCAGCCTATAGCACCAAGGCCAGGGATAACGGGGCAGATGTGACCCAATAACTTCTGGAATGCCTCAACTTCCAAACTTTTGCCTTAGAGCAGTGGTCTCCAACCTTAGGTAACCTAAGTGTTCTTGGACTGCAACTCCCAGAAACCCCAGCCAGCACAGCACAGGCTTCTGGGAGTTGCAGTCCAAGAACACCTGGCTTACCCAAGTTTGGGAACAGGACAGAATAAAAGAAGACATGAGTGGGGGGATCCACATGTTCATACCTTTTTCTATCCATCTATCAGGCTGGCGCAAGAGCTAAGTTTCAGTTGATTCGTCTGTTTGCAGAGGTGGAGGAGGGTGAACCAGTGATAAGAATAGCTATATGTGTTCCAGACTGAGCAAGCTGGTGTAGAGAGTAAAACACCCAGAACCATGGAGATTTTAAGGCCATGCAGGGTAGCAAAGCACCTGGAGGCAAGGACTCTCGGCCTATTGTCGCCAAGACATCTGTATCGGTCCTGCCACATGGTCAGGAGGATTTATTCTGCCATGCATCAGAAGAGGCAGAGAGGTGGAAGAATGTGGAATAAAATGGTTATAAGGTGATTTAGGTGGTTTCCACATCAAAGCTGGCATGCAGGGTGATCTGAGGCCATTTCTGCCCATTCCCAGTCCTCTTTTCTTTCAGGTCGGTCTATCAGTCTGAACTAGATTCCCAGGAATCGGATGTGGGCCTCTTCCCTCCCACCAGCACTTAGTGTCCATGGCAGACTTAGCGGCAGAATGCTGGGTGCGATACCAGCCTCCCGAAGGACCGCTCAGCCAAGGCGGATCCCAGCAATGCCTGCATTTGAGAACTGGCAGATGGGTATGGTTACTGTGGCCCATTGCCTTCCTGGCAGGACCAAACCAGAACACGATGAGGCTTCTGGTACATTGAAGGGCTCTGCTGCCAGCGCTAGTATGTATGGAGCTGAAGGGGAGCTCTCCCTCCTGTAGCCATCATCTGGAAAGATGTCTCATCTAGAGCCGTGCAGATGTCATTTTGGACTACGAATCCCAGAATTCCCCAGGCAGCTCCAGATTCCAAGACCAACCCCAGGAGTAAAATGGGAGTGTGTTCAAGCTGAAGCCCACAACTGGGGGTGCTGGGATTCGTCTGACACCACAAGGTCTTCTGTTCCTCAAGAGGAGGATGCTAGAATACTCACTTGCTCTGGATCACATTCCCTATGAAACACAAGCAATAATATACGGCTGATTTCAGTTCATAATTTTTCTGGTTTTGAATCCCTGTATTTTCAAATATGCAACAGCGGAAATCTGAGATGCCACCTTTTCCACCAAAAAAGGCTTCTCGTCTTTTAACACCTATAGAGGAGGCAGGTACAACATGGTCTTGTCCAGGGCACAAATCCAGTTGATTTCAGCAAATGGCACTCCTTCCATTTCCAGGTCCTGAGATCAGTATTCACACTACAGGTATATTGCTATAGATTCTCAGAGGTCCACAAACCCAAGTTAGCAATAGACGTAAACAAGAGCAGAATTGAATCTATTTCAAACTCTACCCAGCGGGACCAGATCAACCCAGAGATGTGTCAGAAGAGGCGTGAGAAATAGAGAAGCCAACAGGTAAAGAGCTAAGAAAACCTCACAAATTTCCTCATGCTAGACAAAAGCAGGCATCTCAAAACATTAAGACATGCTTTTCAAGTAACATGCCGATTGTTGGAAGAGTTTTCACTCCTCCGTGAGAAGGAAAAGATCAGGGTCCTCCCCCTGGGTCAACAGCAGCTTTAGCTCAAAATGTGAGGCGTTTGTGCAAAAACCCAAATGCATTCTGCACAAAATTCTTTGTATGTTGCAAAAACAAAACAAAAGTGCAAAGCATTTGGTGACATAAAAGGGATTTTGCACAAAAAAAACACTTCTATATTTTTTTTTCACGACAAAGTCCCAAAATGTGAAAATGCACAAAAATTCTTCTACTCTCACCTGGCAGAAGGAAAATCTTTGGATGTATGATTGATTAATTGACTGATTGATTGATGTTTATAGGACAAAATAAGTGAAAATTTGCCTCCTTACTGATAGATTTTTTTGGGGGGGGAGGTATGGATATTTTATGGAAATCTAGCGATTCACACGTTACAGGCATTGTCCTGGCAGGGCAAAAGTATTATCCATGAAACACTGCCACATGACAGCCACAGTGTGAACCACACAATTGATTGTGCAATCAAATTGCACTATGCTGGCTGTCACAGTGTAAGGCCCGGTACACTTGAGCAGTCCTAACTTTATATTATGCCAGCTTGGAGAGAATTCTAATTATACATTTGCCTTATTATTTAAATACTGCTTTGATTTATTATAAGCAACATAACACCTTCACTCAGTGACCTACTTTGTAGGGCTGTTGTGAGAACAGAATGGCAAGGACATGAGCCATACTCCAGCCATGTGTGTGTGTGTGTGTGTGTGTGTGTGCTTGTGTGTTTCCTTTGTGTCTGAATATCTGTGTGTCTGTGAGTATCATCTGAATCTCCCTCTTTCATGCTATTCTCAGCATATGTAAAACCTTAATCAGAAGAAGTCAGATATTGGTTCTGGGTGGATCTCTTTGAGATTCGGACAGAATTACCAGCCCCCTCTAATTCATTTTCTGCCAAGTGATTCATTCCCAAGGAGGATGTCCGTTTTGCGTACTAGAAATGCCGAGAGCAGTCACAGGTTGCCAGGGAACCTGAAGAGGGTGGATTGTAACGACCAAGGCAGGGCAGGAGGCAACAGAGTCATAGAACGACTACCAAGAACAGCCTCTTGACATAGGAACTGATTTAAAATGTTGTAAAAGTTGGGTGGCTGCCTCTTAATGAGCGAATGTTCCTGCCTCAGATAAGGTCACCTTGCTAGACTTGATAACAGTTGCTGTTTGCTTAGGCCAAGAAATAAGCCAACTGGGGAGAGTGATTTTCCTCAGCCAAAGAGAACCAGAGGCCCCTAACAGTCGCCAACTCCTACATTACTTTTATAGCACTTGAATGAGCTGCCCGCCTGGGGCCATCCAAAAACATTTTGCTGCCTGGGTGTTAGAGAGTGTTGCTTAAAAAAATAAATAAATCCTGTGAACTCTAGTCCAGAAAAGCAACTCTTCTGAACACTGCTGAGGAAGAGACACAAAATGGTACACTTTACGTACCATACCACATTCCAGTGAAGGCTGAGGACTCCCGCATCACCAGGAGGTGGTGAATTTTCTCTGGCTTTACTACAGAGTGCTTAAGGAGCAGATGGTGACAGCAGCCATGAAATTAAAAGACGCCTGCTTCCTGGGAGGAAAGCCATGACAAACCTAGACAGCATCTTAAAAAGCAGAGACATCACCTTGCCGACAAAGGTCCGCAGAGTCAAAGCTATGGTTTATCCTGTAGCGATGTATGGAAGTGAGAGCTGGACCATAAAGAAGGCTGACCGCCGAAGAATTGATGCTTTTGAATTGTGGTGCTGGAGGAGACTCTTGAGAGTCCCCCGGACTGCAAGGAGATCAAACCTATCCATTCTGAAGGAAATCAACCCTGAGTGCTCACTGGAAGGACAGATCCTGAAGCTGAGGCTCCAATACTTTGGTCATCTCATGAGTAGAGAAGACTCCCTGGAAAAGACCCTGATGTTAGGAAAGTGTGAAGGCAAGAGGAGAAGGGGACGACAGAGGACGAGATGGTTGGACAGGGTCATCGAAGCTACCAACATGAATTTGACCCAACTCCGGGAGGCAGTGGAAGACAGGAGGGCCTGGCGGGCTCTGGTCCATGGGGTCACGAAGACATGACTTAACGACTAAACAACAACAACAACAAGGTGCTGAACCTATTTGGAGAGGCTGGGAGTGGGGAAGATCCTATAAACTTCAGATTAAAACCCAGAGCAGATCCACTATCGCCATAAAATTGGAGTTCTCTATCTCCATTGCCACATCTACAAGCTGACCTGACTGCCAGCAGAGCCCAATTCGATCTCCTTGAACTGGCAATGCTTCACCACACTTGAGGGAAGAAGGTCAAGAGACCAGAGCATCAAGAAAGAGAAAGGAGGATAGTTCCAGCATCAGACACCTCAGGCGGTTGCCTCACTTTGTCCCCAGCCAAGATAGGAGACATCTACAATTAACCCGCTCTTAACCTAGGATGGCAAAGCAACAGAGAAGCACCCATTGGCATGCTGTCACTGGACACAAAACCCAAGGGGAGTGAGAGGTTGCACCCGCTGGTCCCCCAAAGTATTATAAAAACAAGCCAGAAAACAAGTGTCCTGCAGATGTTCTCCCAACCCCCGATGCACCTTGCCAGAAGCAAAAAAAAAAAAAAAAAAAAAAAAGGATCAACATACACAAGGAGAAATCTGAAACAGTGAGGGTGGGCAGACAGACAGACAGAAAGATGGACAACCAGCTGAGTTTGGATATGTTGTCTCCTCTTGCTTCGCCAATATCTTCCGAACCTTCCACTAAACACTTAGGAAGAGCTTCCTGGCAGTCAGAGCTGTTTGAGGATGAAACGAATACCTCAGAAGGTGATTTTTAAATAGAGGTTGAATAGCTCTTTTTCAGGGATGCTTTTGCTGTGCAATTCTTGCTTCATCAGGGGGTCGGGCTTAATGACCTTAAGGTTCCTCTCCTGTCCTACAGTTCCGTGATTCTAAACAACCATTTAGTGATGCTCAGATTGCTTTGCTTCCTCCTTCTTGTCACCCCACCCAGTCTCCTCTTCTAGCCGATCGGAATACCCCATGCATGGAAGCCACCTTTTGGGGCCTCTGTAGTTAAGCTAAGGGTTTCTTCCTCCTGCACTATCCCAGAACAGATTTATTCTGGGGCAATAAACACACATTTTCTCTATTTCCCTGAATACTGTTTCCAATGTAGTTACTTTTATGTCATAGCCATAAACTCAGCAGTGGCCTACTGCACCCTGCTATCATCAAATGTGAAATATTCTTACAACCAGAACCAATATTGGACTCCTTCTGCTCTGGACACGCAGAAGGAAGGTGAAAGAACCGAAGGTCCCTGTGTATCCCGCTTCAGAGAAGGTGGTCGTCTGTTTGAGGGACTGCTAGAGAAGTACATAGGGAGTTTCCTCCCTTTTTTGTGGGCCCTCTGGCTTAAGGAGAGAAAGAAGGAAACAGAAAAGCCCGCGAAGTAGCCCATCATCCACAGTTTGCTGCATCTGGATGGCCCACCAACCATCTGGTTACGGGTTCTACTGGAGGCAGATTGCATTTCTACTGAAAGGGTGGCCCTTATTTCTAAATTTGCATCTACAGTTACCAATTCATTGATGGATATTTTATGGAACTTGGTCTGCTTTTTTTTTCCCCTCCTGCTCTCCCCACCCCCCTTTTTAAGCACATATTTTCCTCTTCCTTGGGAGTGTTTAAGTGGTCAGTCTTAAAAAGGAAAGCACTCCAGCGCCATCCACGCCCCCATGGAACAAGAGGGCCTGATTGCTATTCAGGCCAAGAACATCATCCAGGGGAAAGAATCAAGCCGGCCCAAACGGGATATTAAATGCCTGCAAACAGTCCCCCACTTCGTTCTGGCCTTGAAGAATTGATCTTCTCCTGCCTTTTTACTTCCCCTCCCCTTTCCTTCTTTGTCTCTGGCTTTAAAAACATCACAGCATCAGCAAAAAGGCTGGCTTTTTCTTGTGCTTTGAACAGGAGCGTGATGTGGAGAAAACAGCAGGTGAGGGGGTTTTTTTCCTTTATTTTTTTTCCTTCTCCCTCTCTCGCCACTGAATGGAGACAAATGCTCTATTCACGGGCAGGAACCTTCTTGGCTGTGCGGATTAAACTCCCTGTTAAACCACAATGGCCCTGTGAGGTAGGCTGGACTGAGCTCAGGGTAGGGGTGGGAAAGCATGATGTGGAAGTCCGCGACTCTCTGTGGAAGGCACGGTTTCACGCCTTCGACAATTTGCAGTGAGACAAAGCATACTTGGTGCTGAATCCGCTTTGGGTTTTAATCAGAATTTTACAGTTGCTATCCAAGGGGATGAATATGTCTTAGCAATGGGGTTCAGTTCTTTATTTTGCTCCTTTATGATGTAATTATGTGCTAGTAAGTCAATTCTAATTTATGGCGAACCTTTTTGGAGTTTTCTTGGCAGTACTCGGAGGGGGTTCACCATTCTCTTGTTCATGCCCTGGGATTGCGCAGGCTGGGTTTTCTGGGATGCACATTGTGGAATTCAGTTCCCAGCCTCTGGGTTTGCAGCCAGGGACCTAACTCCCTGAGCCCTCTGGCACCTTCATAGGTAAAGGTTCCCCTTGACATTGAGTCCAGTCATGTCCGACTCTAGGGCGCGGTGCTCATCCCCGTTTCCAAGCCATAGAGCCAGCGTTTGTCCGAAGACAGTTTCCATGGTCACGTGGCCAGCGCGACTAGACACAGAACACCGTTACCTTCCCACCGAGGTGGTACCTATTTATCTACTCACATTTTTGCATGCTTTCGAATTGCATAGGTCAAACTAAAACCTGGAGCAGATTCTTTACCCCTGTGAATCCGGCGTCACCTTTTGCTCCTGATGTTTGCACATTTGCTAGGCTTATGTGCTTTTAGTGGGGGGGGGGGGAAGCCATGTACCTTACTTGTCATACAATAAAGCTATGATATAATTATGAAGTTCGCTCCCATTCATGGAGAACGTGGCAGCTTTGACTTTTTCCTGGCTGCTAAAAATGCATGTTAACTAAATAATGGCCCAAAAACTATTGTTGTTCATGTACAATTTACATAACTTGCCATGGCTAATTGCGGCTAACTAAGTCACGTGCCCAATTGCACAATCAAGATGCACATTATCGATTAGCCATAGCTAGTAATACAAACTTTACATGAACACAAATAGAAACCCTTCCACTATGCACAGCATGATTGAGTCAATGGGAGAAATGCATACACCACACACACACCGGGGCAAAAAGCCTATAGAAAATGTGTTCAGATTTCCAGACAGGATCTAAAATGATGCATCACACATGAGCAAAGCATGGGCCAAGAACAGAGGTGAGATTTGGAAACATGAAATAAAACAGAAGGTAAGAATTCTTCACACCACTAGCTGAGAAACAGTGACCATCCTCTGAAGTCTCTCCAGAGATGGGAAAATCTGTCCATTTCTTTATCTTCAACAAAGGAACATTTTTCATTTCAAAGTCAGCTTCAGGGATGTTATTGGAGGCTGACTTCCTGGGAGGAGCCAGGCCATAGGTAAAAGGATAGGACCAAAATTAAGGTATATCTTACTTTAGGACTTTTATGGCCAATAATAAAGGTTTAAGAGAAGCATGCTGCAATAATCACTAAACCATGTTGCCAAAGGGAAATGATCTTGCAGAGAACCACTGACGGCTGCGCTGGGACTCCAGGAGAGATGGATTCAGCCTCAGAGGTTTTCCATGTCCCCAAGCTAAATATTCAATCCAGCACAGCTTTGCTTCTAAAAGAAGGGCTGTCCGTGAGTCATGAGTCCGGACAGGCTTTTCTGAGTCAAACACGTAACCATCCAAGAGAGATGACACGGGGATCCAGAGAAGGATCACCTCTCATCTAAGATCTAGGACACTTGGATTTAAGTCCTTATTGTGCCCTTGAGCTGTCTGTAGGGAAGGAGGAGGCGAAATTGACTTTTAATATGAGCAGACCCAGCTCACACTTTCCAAACTGATGCTCAAAGCAGAAGGCAAATTTTGTCGCTTTTTTCCCTGCTCTGAATTTCACAGTGCAGTTTTCCAATCAAAACTTGACATAAAAAACTGTGTTTTCAGGAAAATTCCAGAGGAAAATATACACATGTAGGAGAAATGCACACGCCAGCCAGAATCCTACTGGGATTTTACTCTGGATTAAGTGAAATTGCATAAATCCTGGCAACAAATCACAGTCGATTAGCAAGGTGCTGGTCATTTGCATGGTGATGAGAAGAACAAGCTGCTAATGTTCCACCTGGTTGTGTGATTGGCATCTTGTTAATTAGCTGCAATTTTGCACTTACACAATTTCGCTTGCACCTCAGTAAAATCTTAATAGTATTTTGGTCAAGAATACATAAAAAGTCATTCTCCGTCACAAACTGATGAGGAAACCCTATGGAACAAATTTGTGCTTCAAAAAAATATATCAGAATATAAAATTGATTTGTAGACAGCAAAACTGATTTGTGTATTTCCAGCTCAAGGCCAGTTACTCTCTCCTACTAGGGATGGCCGGTCACTGTCCCCTGTGAGGGATGTGAATTTGCAGCTACTTATTCTCAGACAGAGGCCAAAGGGTAGTGGGGGGAATCACTTCCCTTCTCCTTATAGCAAGTTCTCTTTACCTAATATCTCTTTCCCAAGTAAATCTTGTAGGATTTTTCAGACGTTTTGTGGTCATTCCACCCCGCCCCATGGGGACAAAAAAATGCCAACTTATGCAGGATGACCATTCTTGTGTTGAATTACATCTCTCTTTTTGCACGGTATTGACCTGGAATGGGCAGAAGAAAGACCAAGTGCTCAGGATTGTAACAGTGCCTCAGCAGGATGGCACCTGCCCTATGCAGGATTGACTGGAAAGAACGTAAAGCTGTGGAGAATTTGGCAGCTTCCTGAGCAGAGCTACGGGCAAGATATGAAACAAACAAACCAAAAGGGAAAATGAAAAAAAGCTTCCCCCCCCCCCCCCCCCGAAAGCTGGGAAATCTCGCCGATGGAGGAAGAAATCATTGCAGGGAGTCTCACAAACGGGGAGACTTCAAAAAGATGCAGAAAACGAGACATTTTCCAAGTGCCTTTTAAATCTCTACCCTTCGCCTCAGCCTACATCACACAACCATTTGCTTTAAAAGAGACCTTGATCTGCAAATCCTGGGGTGAAGAGGAGAAACATATTCAGATGGCGATAAAATTTGTTTCCACACAAAGAAAATCCTTACCTGCTGTTTTCTACACATCGATCTTCTGATCAAGAGCAGGGCTTGCATTTTCTTCTCTTTAGAAAGTTGGCAATCCTGATTAGGAAAAATCTCGAGAGAGGGATTTATAGAAAATATGTTTCAGAACAGAAAAAGAACTCTTCGTTTCTACCACCCCTAAAATGTGCTTTTTAAAATAAATCGCTTGGCAGGCAGGTTCTTTTAAGTATGGTGCTTGCCTTCCATCTTTAAGTGCTTCTGATGTTGGCTGCTGCCCTCTATTTTTTAAACTTTTCCCCTCCATCAAATCAGAAAAGCCAGCTGTTTCCCCCAAAAGGCCCAAGGCAGACTTGTCTCTTTCTTTTCACTTCTTTTCCTTTTTTTGTTTTAGTCGCGGGATCTGAGAGGAAGGCGGCTTCTCCTGCTCCCTGACATTCACCCATCCACACTTCCAAGAGGTTCAAAATGAAAACTTTGTCAAGCATCTGAGAGTACTGGGTACTTGGGCTGAGCTGTGCTGCTACCCTCTGGTGGATAGTTTAGCAACAGCCATCCCTGCCTCCTTATAAAAGTTAAGAAAATGACTTGGAAGTTACTAGTTACTTGTGAATAATTCCTTTTTGCAATAACCAGGCACAACTAAGTTACATCATGGAGAGAACATCATTTCATTGAACGTTTGTGTGTCAACCCTGCAATCGCATGTGGTTTTCCTCACCTCCGTGTCTTGTAATCAGTGTGCTTTGTTTCACGTGTGATCTGATTGGTGGCTGCAAGGTGTACACGTGGGATCTGACTGGTGATTGGAAGGCAAACACATGCTTAATTTGCAAGTCTGCGTGCTGAAGCACATATTTTTTTTAGAAATCCCATTGTAGGAAGTAATCATAAATTACTTTTACAGTTAGGGGCTGTGTCACTAAGTGGTAGTGAGGAAGTATCATGTAGTCCAAGTGCTGCTTGTATTGAACCTAATGCTGCTTCATTCTGCTAGTTGTAAAGTAACTTTAAAAGTAAATGCTGGGTCATATTGCCTTTACCCAAGAGAATTTTAGGAGCAGGTGAGAGAGGGACGTGGTATGGACAATGTACTCAAGCTGTCAGGCCAGGTCAAGTGAAAACTATTGTACAAACCATTTGTCTGCAGCAGACTCTGAAAAACCAATCATTTTCATCATGAAATTATCATAATTCCCCAGCTATCAGGACCCCTGGTAGGGGGATTCTGGGAATCACATACCAGAAAAGTAACTTTTTCGAGCTTTGGCCTGCACTGGCAAAGATGGCAGCAATGATGTGGTTGACCCGTATGGCATTCATCTTTTTCATTTCCAGGAAAAAGTATGACTGTGAGGCACGGAGTGGTCTACAAAATGCCACATATATGACATGGAGAAGAACATAGGTAACATAATAACAGCAACAATAGCAAGGCCATATTCTTGTGATGAATTTTGTGGCCGCTTGTGCAACTGGGCACAGAATGGATAGCCAGCAAAGCATGAAAACCAACTGAGATGTTCCCCCTTATGCATGGTTTTCTGCACCAGGATCCATTCCTGAGAACAGTGTTCCTGACTATTCCACCTCCACAGTTGTATATTGCGTTGTGTACTTTTGTTCTTTTCCCCCTGCACTGAAATCTGCCCAAATAATTTGCACATTTCCCCTAATGTTGACATTTGTTTGCACTCATTGTCAAATGGAAGCCTATTCTTTCAGCTGTACACATTTCAGCCCTTTGCTTTTTAAAATGTGCCCATACCTTGTGCGCACATTATTTCTCTGACAGGTTCCCTAAGTTTCAGAAAAGTTTGAATTTTTGAGCCAGAGCCCCTTTCTTCCCATAAGACGTTTTGGGGATGTGGAAACCCTACTTTGGTCATATCTGACCATTCACAACCCCATTCCTCCTAACGACCAAGTAGAATAGCCACTGATACAACAGCTTTGGGAAGGAAGGAGCTAAGTGAGTCAATGATGGTTGGCAATGCATCTGTCTTGAGGATGGGGTATCCTCTCTGCGTCTGTTTCCAAACTTTACAGGAGATCTCCAAAGTGCTGAAGGCTGTCCAAAATAGGTTCAGCACCTTGGAGAGCTGCCTGAACATTCAGACATATGATGGTTGGGGCTTCACTGCTCCTGGATAGCTCAGTGGTTTAGGTCTCTGGCTGCAGAGCTGGAGGTTGGGAGTTCAATTCCCCACTGCGCTTCCTGTGAGTAGCGCCAGCTTCTGTGGCCTTGGGTAAGCTGCACAGTCCCAAGGCACCCCATGAAGAATGGAATGGCAAACCACTTCTGAGTATTCTCTACCTAGAAAACCCTGAAAAGGGTCACCATAAGTCAGATTTGATTTGACAGCATGCACACACACAAACACATGATCTCAAAGCCACCAATTTCCACTGGTTCCAGGTGAGCCAGTGGAGGGAGTTTTCATGATTCTGCCTCTTCTCTAGAGCAGCCAGTTGGGGAATGGGCAATGGAGACCAGATACTTGTGGCTCCACCCTCACACTTTCATTTGATAAACATGATATTCGTTGTGAGTTGTTTTATTTTATTTATTACATTTATGCCCTGCCTTTCAACTAACAGACAACAGTCAAGGTGGCTTACAAACATTTTAAAAGCTAAAAACCAGATTAAAACACATTCCGCTTTTAAAAAATCATAAGATCATGTATACCAGCCTGCCTTGCAAAACCATTACAATACAATAAAACCAATAAAATAAGGATACAGTTAAAACAACACAGCAGGGCAGGTTAGCTATCATAGTCCAGTCTAGAAATATATGTTTTTACTCCTTTGTTAAAATTAATAAACTCATTTTTGGGAAGGGAGAGATCCAGATTTACACAAGCAAAGGCAGCCTTCTTTGGAGAGACACCTTGCTTAATGGAGATGCTTTGAACCTGTCAGGAAGAGGGGGACCGTTCCTCGCAACGCATGCTGTTCGTGCTCTGCAGAAAATCAAATCCTTTAAGGAGAGGGCCCAGCATCTCATTAGCTAGCTGTCATTCCGGGATGTGGGAACTGCTCTTGTCTGGCTCTGTGATAAATGATTGTAGGGATTCAAGCTTCTGGGTCATATCCTGCTGCTCCCCTCCCGCAGCTAGAAGGATGTGTGACAACCCATAGAAGTCAGAGAACCTGGGCTGCAATAGGCTTTAATTTAGCATCTACAAAGCTCAGGAATGTCATTTTGGACTGCAGTCCAGAGCAACCTCGCCCAGCATGGCCATTGGGTGGCTGGGGATTCTAGGAGTTGTAGTCCAAAACAGCATCTTAATACTCTGAGCATCTACCACCTCGTCACAGCAAACGTTCCATCTCTGTGAAGGACCCATCAGGTCTGAACTTGGCAAGTTTCACCGGGTTCGTAACAGAAGAGGCATCACTTGGCTCTGTGCATTTTCATAAACCAAGGCTATGATTCGGCTATAATAAAGAAAAGGTAGAGAGCCAGAGTAGCAGCGTTGAGATAGGGTTGGACTGTGACCAAGGAGACCTGGGTTCAAATCCCTGCTCAGCCATAGAAGAGTGGAAATGGTAAGCCACTCCTTGAACATTTCACCTACATCCAATATCCAGTTAGGGTCCCCATGTGTCAAAAATGATTTGACAGCACATAACACACAGAATGTACTTTTACCTCTGCTTATTTAACTTGGCTCACCGCCAGTGTAGTGTAGTGGCTAGAGTGTCAGACTAGGGCTCAGGAGACCTGGGTTCAAATCCTCAACTGGCTATGGAAACTCACGAGAGGGGGGTGGAGCACATGGCACTATTCAGTAGTTATACAGAAAAAGGTATTTGAGAAGTTGTGCCTGCTGACCTTTCCCTGTTCCGGTCAATGATCAGAGAGGTGCCAGAGAAATGCCACCTTCTGCATTGGAGCCACCTTATCCTGGACCTAAAAACAGTTCCTATGTCAAAGTTTAGCTGAGATTCTCCTGCCCTGCAAATCACCCACCCCTGGTCATGTTTTTGTTGGAGTTTTGGCAACCTTGTTGGCTGCCAAATTATTAGATGTGGGTGGAAGGAACCTTTGTGGACTGTGGTGACTGTCACTAAATTGTCACCAATTGTTCCTCCCTGCCTCTGATTTCAAAGAGAGCCACACCTCTCTGCTTAAATGTCTTTTTGCCTCCTTTTATATATATATAGCCAGCAGTCAACAGTGAGTCTGTTTGGGTCTGTTGCTGAAAGTCTGCCAAGCAGCCATGGTTTATACAGTATGCTGTTTTTTAAATCTGTTCAGAACTCTGAGTCAATGCATGCTTTTTGTTCTTTCTCTTACCAATGTATCAGAGTGAGTTTTTGAGAGTGCAAGGGCCAGAAGATAAGACAAAAGCGGTGGTCTGCTCTGGGGAGATGTGAAGCTAATTCTGCTCTGTTAGGTCCCTGTACTTCTGCTGCACCGCTAGAGGTTTTTAACCAAAATTCAAAACTCTGCAACCGTTTTGTCCCAGGGTCACTCTCTGCCCAAAAGGACAAAAGTCACACTCTCCTCAGAGCGCCCAACAACAGGCAGGCTCATGACTTTCCGGCGGCAAATGTTTGCAACCTTTATATTTCAAGCATCCTGGATCAACGCCTCGGTCCGCCCACTCTAGTGACAACTCTGGGATGAATTCTTTTTGGGCTGAGACAGGACCGAGAAGGAAAACATGGGTCATTTCATTTAAAATATTGGCAGTGAAAAAGCAGTCTCCTAGCATTGTTCTCGTACCTCTCCATTCTGATGTTTCTACTCAGTTTCACTGATATTTTGGATGAAATGTCACGATTGTTCCTGAAAGCTCACGTTAAAATATAATAGTTAGTCTTTAAGGTGCCACACATTTTTGTGTTTTTCTGTTTGTTTTGTTTTGTTTTGTTTCTTTGGATTTTGCCTGATATGCTTGCCCAGACTCACACGGCGACCTCTTCTAAAACTACAACCAATATTTTGTCCTTCTAGGCAGGGTTTTAACATCTCCCAAGTCTATATTTGTGCCCCTGGTTCACGGTTCACAAGCCCAGGTCCGTCTCCTGGGTGTCTAAAAGTGAGGGCCGGGTGTCCCTCTGGATGCACAGCTGCTGCTTAATAAATTGTCTGCACTGCACCACGGAGAGTATAAATTTATTGTCCTCCCTCTGCTATTGTTTCCTAGCCAATTCTCTTCTGTGTCGTAAAATAAATACCCTGCTCTCCGTCCCAAGAAGCCCCAAACACGGTTTAAGAACATGGGGCTGAAACCTGGTGAGGAAATGCAGAGCTTGACGCCCCCCACACACTATCTCTCGCTTGCAGTCGTGTGAGACAGACACTGTTCTGTTCCGAGCATAAGAATACCCTTTTGTGTGGGCACCAGGGAAAGAACTATCATGTATGCACAGGAGTGTTGCACATACATCAGAATTTATCAGGATGTTGACCATGGCCTGTACAAAGTTAAGAGGGGAAGCATGAGGTGATCCTGAGCAAAAGACCAGCATTTTGCTCAACAGTATGCCGGCACCGTGTGAAGTGCGGGCTCAGAGCTGCGGGCCCCGCCAGCAGAATCCGAGGGGAACTCTCAGGGCTATACGATCTACACCAGCCACTGCAAAGGTCTTTGTTGATCACCTGATGAAAGGGTCAGAGAGGTTAGGTGCAGACCAGGGGGGGGGGAATACTTGTCTATTCCCACCTGTCCCTCTTTCACTGCTCATTCCATCTCTACCACCTAAGACTAGATCTCAGTTTTTGCAGACAAGTCTCTTAGTCACAAAGCAGTGTTGTTCAGAAGAGAGACCCGTATGTGAGAATGACAGACAGCGCAGCCTGAATGTCTTCCCACAAAAGCAGTGATTTGTTATTGCTGTCTACGGGAGACCAAGAGGGCAGGAAAACTTTGGACTGCAGGTAACAGAAGGAAGGGCAACTTGACTTGAGCCTGGGCCTTGATTGCTAAGCTCAGAATTCTTCAAGCCACTGAACAGCTGACCTTGGAGACTTAATTTTTTAAATACAGCTAGATACAGATTGGTGTCGTGGATAGAGTGACGGACTAGGACTCTGGAGACCAGGGTTCAAATCCTCACTCAGGCATGGAAACTCACTGGCGGAGTGAGTCAAAACACTCCTTCAATATCTCACTTACCTTGAAAGCCCTCTTAGGGTCACTAGAAGTTGGCTCTGACTTGATGACACAGAACACACACAGTTACAGTTACTTACCTCCTCCTTTTTGTCCTTGGCACAGTTTTGGAAGGTAACTCTTTACTTTCTTGTTATTCAGAAGGAACTAAAATACTTCCCTTTTAGTAACTTAAAATTCCAATATCACAATGTCACAGACTCCTTCTGTGTGGTACAAAAGAGACCAGTGTTGTGAGAGCACACACAGCCTACACTTGCAAAAGTAACTAATCCAAGTGTCGTGGTTAACCCTGCAAAAGGAGCCAAGTTTTTCCGCTTTACATTCTAGCCATAATGTAACTTGGTTTTGTCCGCATGTCAGGCAGGTGCAACACAGACTTCTCCAAGTATAATAAAATAGCTGTACTTTTTTGTTATTTCACCAGAGCAGATAAGAAGGATTTTTATTTTAGCACATTATTGAAGTATCTGCAGATTTCTTTATATTTGGGATGGAAAGATGACTTCATGGCATGTAACAATAACAGCAAACAACTGATCCCAGGATTCTGGCAACCCTATGAAGGATTGACCTCCAAAATGTCTTGTCTTCAATAGACCTGCACAGCTTCAACAGACCCACAACTCAAGCCTGTGGTTTCTTTTAGGGAGTGAATCCATCTCATATTTGGTCTTTTCAACCCCACCCCCATCACTATCCTCTATATACTCATGCTAGCTTACAAAGCAAGATCAAATCTAGGCAGAAAAGGCTTATAACTTGTGAATGATTTTAAGAAGCAGTTTCTTATTAAGCAACAATGAATTCTCAATATTAAATAATGTGAACTAAGGCTGTGGTCACATGAGGAAAGTGCCTTCTAGTTCTTCTGATCCTTTCCATATCTCTGTTGTACGGAATTGTGGTCACGTGGTTTATATCCCAGGGCAAAAGTCCCAAGAACTTTTAGTGGTACTGATTTATTTCCTCCTATTTGAATCATTATGGCCGGCTACACCATGGTACCAGTTTATTTTCTCTCTTGCTTCAAGGGGCAATTTAGCCCCTTGATTTATATAGATATATTTTTTAAAAATAATATCTATCAATACATTAATATATCAGGAACATGGTTCTCTCTAAGGTGCGTAGTGCGCATGACCCCGCCCCCCTCCACACAGCTTTCCTCCTCTCCTGTGCACCCACAGCGATCATTTCCAGCCCCTTTCATTCCGGTTGCAACAGAACTCCGCACGGGGAGGCAGACTCGCACGCATAGCAGGACAAACGCGTGCACGGAGGAGGGTTGAACCCCACCCAGCCAGGCTGAAAATTAGAGGGACTGTTGATTGAGAAGGGGTTTCTGTTTAGGAAAGTGTCCCTCTATTACACTGGCTGCTCCTGCAGAAGTGCATTGCACACACTGGACATGGGATATCTGTGCGGCAGTACTGGCGATCACCCCACCTCCAGTGACATTGGCGTACCAATGGTTCAATGTATCTTCCCATAGAAATATAAAAAATTATTACTCGCCAGTGATGCACCTTTACCAACGTATCGACGTATCGGGCACGAAAAATAAAAAATAATAATATGTGCACTGCAGTAATGGTGGCCACCTTCCTGGTTTTGATCATGAGGAGATGCAGTGCAGGTTGTGCCCACAGGCAATCCCAGTAGAGATTGCACCAGGACAACAAAAGTACGAAATAACACAACCCTCCTGGCGATGGGGAAATGTTCCGCAGTTACACCGCTTTCTGGGAAAATGTCTCAGTCTTGACTCTGTGTCGTCTGACCAGAAGAAAAAGCAACGAACTAACTGGGGGATAACTAGAGAACATTTCCCGCACGTGACCCAGGCCTAAGAAACGGGTGGGCAAGGCTAACTGCAGAACTTTCCAGAAACTTGTACTGATCCTTCTTTAGGGCGTCAACCATGTCCCACATCCCTCCCATGAGATTCAATTTTAATAGATTATGTGGTACGCTTGCGTGGTGTTCTACAATGAAACCAACTGGGTTTCATTGTAGAATTTGAAAAATCTGCTATTTCGTACAGCACCTCCTAGAATCCCCCAATCAGCTTGGCTGTTGTTGTCATGTGCCGCCAAGTCACCTCCAACTCATGGCAACCCTATGAATGAGTGGTCCCCAAGAGGTCCTGTCCTCAACAGCCCTGCTGAGCTCTTGTAAACTCAAGCCCTGTGGCTTCCTTTATGGAGTCAGTCCATCTCATATTTGGTCTTCCACTCCTAATAGACTTTGAATGCCCTCGTGGCTCTCTGGTCTTTGGATGTGGCCAGCATTAAACCGCTGTGTTGCGTGGCCTCCATCCGAGTCTCCCAAGGCCTTCAACTAGAATGTTCTCTTCCTTCCAGTACTTCTTTACCTGCTTATGTCACCTTGAATGATCAGCTGTAACCATTTGTACTTTTCACATCTCATTATCTGCTTTGCTACAGAAGGGGGCAAAGCGTTTCCTTTCTAAAGACACTTTCAAAGCTCCCATGATGGATTGCACATCTCCCAGGGACCAACCAACAAACAGAAGCAGGCTGCTTTGCAACTTCCAAAGCTGAGAAACTTCATTCTCAGATAAACAAACAACATAAACCCCTAACGGATCTCCACTTCCAATGATATTACAATGTTAACATCTGTTGTAACCCCTAGAAGGGTAGCACATAGCTAGTTATTCGTTTTGGGGGATGCATGTGTGTGTGTTGTCTGCTTGCTTTGGGATTGTTGTTGTTGATCTTTTGTGTTCATTTGTTTCCTGTTTGGATGTAGAAAGAAATGCTCTGGGGATTGAAGAGGGAGTTGGGATTGATGGCCTTATAGGCCCCTTCCAACTTCATTATTCTGTGATTCTATTATTTGCTGCCTCAGATATCAAAATAACTGAATTTGATTATTATGCATCTTAATTGTAAGATACCATGTGCTGCTCTGTCTCAGCCAGCAAAACGTCTTCAGTAGCTCTTAACTTTCTTTCTTTCTTTCTTTCTTTCTTTCTTTCTTTCTTTCTTTCTTTCTTTCTTTCTTTCTTTCTTTCTTTCTTTTTCTTTCTTTGTCAGTGAATTATATCCTGAGGAACCATGTATATCCATGGAGGAGATCTTCCATGGCAGTGCAGTAAACCTGCACATCTAATATCACTTGGCCAGGGTTTGGAGAGACCCTGCAGGGTGTTGCTCTTACCTGCCGGAGGCTTCATCAGCTGTCAGCTAGATGCAGACATGCTTCTAAGAGGCCCATGACTGCGTGTTTGTCACCTGGCTATTGGAGATAAACAGATGGCCATGAGGGGCTGTTTCCAAGTAAAAGGGAACGACCAATGCTTCAGCTAAATGGAAGAAAAACAGAATACGGACAGGATTTTAAAATAGGCTTTTGCCGACTTGCCCGTGGGGAGGAAAAATTGCCCCTAAGTAGTCAAAGATGGATGTATGGGGTAAAACAGAAAAGAGCTGGGAAAGGGTTACACACACACACACACACACACACACACACACACACAGAGAGAGAGAGAGAGAGAGTTCAATGCGGCTGTGTCACAAATGACTTGTATCAATGCCTGCAGTAAGGCATGTTAATAAAAACAATTAACAGCAGGGCTGCAGTGGAAGGATGGGATTGGAATATACCCAAATCCCAGTAGAAATGAATTAAATGCGGAGGCGTTCATCCTTTTTGCGCTCACAGGTGTGACATCTCCAGAGCCGCCAGCCAACACAGAAAGCAAATTAAAACACAAAGAACAAAAGCCCCTTTCCCCCCATCCTGTGCCCTGCCTTGAGGGGTCTCTGGAGCCTTCACTGGCTCACGTCCCATTTCAAATTTGTTGGGAGTCCTAGATGATATGTACGGCATCAAATCAGCCCCAGGACGTGATAGCTTGTGAGTCCACGCCTCCAGTTCTACCTGCATTGCTGTTATAGTACAAATTATTAAATCAGTATGGTGTAGCAAAGCCAGGCCATTCTAGGCTGAAGTGCTAGGACTTTTTGATTAGGAAAAACCGAGACATTGTGAAGAAACCAGTATGTCCCAGATTTCTCGGTTTCTTCTGCATGTTGTTGTTGTTGTGTGCTGTCAAGTTGCCCCTGACATAGGGCGACCCTATAAATAAGCAATCTCCAAAATGTCCTGTTCTCAACTCCCCTGCTTAGCTCTTGTAGACGCAGGCCTGTGGCTTCCTTTAGGGAGTCAAACCACCTCATATTTGGTCTTCCTCTTTCCTTCTGCCTTCCACCTTTCCCAGCATTATAGTCTTTTCCAGACAATCTTTCCTTCTCATCATGTGCCCAAAGTAGGACAGCCTTAGTTTCCACCAATTTTTGCCTCCAGAGATAGTTCAGGCTTGAGTTGATCGAGAACCCACTTATCTGTCTTCCTGGCACTCCAGGGTATCCACAGAGCTCTTCTCCTCCACCACATTTCAGTCGAATCAGTTTCCCCCCCCCCCCCCCTGTTGTCCTTCCAAGTCTCACCCTTCTTCTGATTTCTTGGCTGAAGTCTCCATTTGGGTTGATGGTTGAACCAAGGTATACAAAATCTCTAACTATGACAATTTCTTCATTGTCAACATTCAGGTTGTGTAGTTCCTTTTCCCTACTGCTGTGCAACCCTTTAAACAGTCCCCGCAGCTTGACGTTGGACCAAAAAAGGAGAGCAGGAGATGGGGAGGAGGGGGGTATGAAAGGAAGGACAGCTGTGCAAGCAGATTGAACTACATTGGCTTGGGGGCACAGTGTGGAGAAGGGCCCAGGGTTTTCATGGGGTCACCTAAACCAAAGGCAGTGGAAAAGAGGCTGTGAATCAAGCCAACACAAAGCCAAATTGCTCCATTTTGGCTTGCCAATGTCGTCACACCAGACTGCAAGCAAAACAGGAGCCAACAGAATCATGCAGCAGTCAAAACGCTGATGCAATACGGGGCTAAATTAACAGGTGCATAATGTCCAGATTGAGGGACGTAATAGCACCGTGCGATTCTGCTTCGATTAAACCTTACCTGGAATACCGTGATCCATTCTGGACACCACAGTTTAAAAAAGAGATCAACAGGCTGGAAGTGTGTCCGAAGAAGGGTGACCAAGACAAGAAGCAGTCTGGAAACCAATATGTTAAAGAGAGGGTTGAGATGGGTGGATTTGTTTAGCATGCAAAAAAAATAAAAGTGAGGGTTGAGATCCATCTTTCAGGAATGCTTTAGTTGTGGGTTTCCTGCTTGTACTACAAGCCGGTTTCTGGGTGATCACAGAATCACAAAATAACTGAATTGGAAGGAGCCTATAAGACCATCAATTCCAACTCCCTGCTCAATGTAGGAATCCACTTCAAAGCACATCTGGCAGATAGTGGTCCGGTTTTCTCTTGAAAGCCTCCAGCATTGGAGTGCTCACCACCTCCCAAGGTAATTGGTTCCACTGTGATACTACTCTAACAGATAGGATTTTTTTCTGATATTCAGCCTAAATCTCACTTTCTGTAGCTTGAGCCCATTATTACGTGTCCTGCAGTCTGGGATGATCAAGAACAGACCCTGTCCCTCCTCTGTAGGACTACCTTTCAAGTATTTGAAAAGTGCTCTCCTATCTCCCCACAGTCTTCTTTCCTCAAGGCTAAACCCGCCCAGTTCTTTCCGTCTTTCCTCCTAGGGCTTGCTTTCCAGTCCCCTGATCATGCTTGTTGCCCTCTTCTGAAATTACTCATTTGTTGGCATCCTTCTTGAAGTGTGGTGTCTAGAACAAGACATAGTGCTCTAGATGAGGCCTAAAGAGTTCTGAATAGAGGGGGACTACCGTAGTACCTCATGGAATTTGGAGACTATACTTCTGTTAATGCAGCCTAAAATATAATTGCCTTTTTTGCAGCCATATCACACTGTTAATAATATATAATAATAATAATATTTATTTATATTGTGCTCTATACCAGAGTGCATTCCAAAAGTCAAAAACAGTTAAAATACAACCATAACATCATTACAATAATAAAAAACATACAGTAAGCAATTATCATTCAGTAAGACAACAATCAAAATAACTATAATAACAATATAATGATTAAAATGCAGTAATTCTCTTGGCTCATATTCTGCTTGTGATGTACAACAATTGCAATATCTTTCTTTATCATAGTGTTATTGACCCAATATCCCCGGCCTATCGTGATGTTGTGCCCATTCAAAAACTCTACCAAATACAAAACAATTAATTGCATTATCATTGATCTTTGTTTTGTTAGCATTTTTCAGAATTCCACAACAGATTTTCAGAGTTTTAATTTTTTTAAAAAAAATTCTCTCTGGTACCTGATCATAAATGTTAACTCTGGGTTCTGTGCCATCCCTGCTATTCACTAATCAATTAATGATATTTATGAATTGCTTCATAACAAAACATTCTTGGTGCACTGAACAACAAACAAACATTGGGCAATAAAACAAAAACTAGTATCAGAAATAAAAATGTGGCATAAAATGAACACAGTTATGTTGTATAATGATGCTGACATGAGAGTAATCGCAGAGGACTAGAAACACATCTGACTGAGACAAACGGCATTATTTCTTTCCCAGTTAATACTTCAGTTACATTTTAACTGAAATAACAGGTTGTGAACTTTAAAACAATAAAATCTCGAAAACGTTGGGCAATCAAAAGGCACCGTGGAGGAAGCCACTGTTTCAGTAGTAACACTCCAATTTTTTGATTGAGAAGGACAGTCCAAAAAGACCCTCTGCTGATTTTAAGGTAGGCAGGCACTTATGCATCACAGGAAATACAGGTTGCATACAATTCAGATATCAATTTACAGGTATCCATCCAGGTTTCAGAAAAGAAGGGTTGTGATTTGTGTAAGACCATCCATCTCAGCCAGAGGTGGGGTGGTGGCGAACCTTTAGCCCTTCAGGTTTAAAGCTTCAGCTCCCAGAAGCCGAGCTGCTTTTTGGAATGACATCTCCCCTAATCCCCCAGCCAGCGTGGTTAGTAGCCACACTGTCTGGGAGATTTCATCTAAATACAGCTTTTGCAAGCTTTGTCCAGAATCTGCACGATCCTGGATAAGAGATCGTGGGAGTCATAGTCCATAACTTTGGAAGGTCAAAAGTTCTTCAGCGTGACCTAGATGCTCATCTGCTGACAGTCTTTTGGATAAATGGAGGACTGTCTTGCCTTCTACCTGGTGGGACACATGATTGTCTGTGCTGACAGGTAGCAGCAAAAGTGGATGACTCCAATTTCAAGAGGGCAATGAATCCACCCAAGATTTTAGCCAGAACTTTCCAAGAGATATACAAGGTGCTGGACTCTTTAGCGTCAGCAGTACCTTGCATCATTTCTGCAAAACTCAAGCTAAAACCTGGGGTGGATCCACTGCAAAATCACCAGCCTCTGCTGGTACATACAAGAGGAGGTATACGTGGGTACACAGAGAAGGGGATTATTATTAGGTACTGAGATCCCAAGTACCCAATGTGGTGTAGTGGATACAGTTCCAGGCTAGGACTCATGAAACCTGGGTTCAAATCCCCATTCAGCCCTGGAAACCCACAGGCCGGTGGCACTGGTAAAACCACTCCTAAAGTATCTCAATTGTTTTGGAAGCGCTGTTGGGTCACTGCAAGTCCGTTCCGAGTTGATAGCACATAATACACCCACATCTTGAGATCTCAAGCACCTTCAGCAGATACTGGCTGAGCCTTCCAGTGTTCACACCACCACACAGATGCCGCTGTTGGTGTGGGCAAAAAGCCCCTCTCCTACTGACATTTATTGCTCTGGGAAATCTCTAGAGAGGCTGTTTCGGGCTAATTGCTTCGTTTAAGAAATCACTTGAACATTTCGGAACGTATTTGTGGCTCTTAATAAACAAAAGTTGGAGGGAATAATTACAGCCTCGATCGTTGTTCCTGAGGGTTGCCAAGAGAGAGACCTGATCTGAATACTTTAAATATGTACACAAATGATTAGCTAAAGAGGGCATCAAGCTTTCGAACGGTGGAAAGTCTGAGCTGGGTACTTTTCACCTGCAAAGGTTCGGTTTCTAATTTCAGTTTTTTAAAAAAGGTGTGTGGGTGTGTGTCTACGCATTATGGGGTGAAATGCTTGGAAAGGGTGCGTGGATATGTCCAAAATAAAATTGCACGACTTGAAACTCCCCCAGATGGCAAATTAATATTGTGCTCTCTCTTTTTTCATACCTCCAAATAAATACGGCCATTTTTCACAACATGCTGATGGTTGATGTTTCTCAACCAAAAGCAGGGCTGTAAGCAGGGTGGGGCAAAGGTGGCATTGCCTCAAGGTGCCAAAATTTAGTAGGCACTGAAATCTAGAGAGGAATCTCCCGGTGAATGTCAGAAACATAAAAATAAAAAAATAATGCCCCTTAATCTTATACCTCCCACTTCTCTCTTTTTTTAACTCTTTCTTGTGGGGTTACCACATTCTGCACCTCCATCTTCTTGGCTGGACACACATGGTCAGGCTTCCGCACAGAGTGGGTGGGAGGTGGTGCTGTTGTCCCCAGGCGCCAACATTTCTAGCTGAGGCTCTGAGCAGAACTTCTGCCTTCAGCGTGATCAGGATTAGGACGTTCTGCACCACCAAACCTGCTAGTCTTATCTGGCAGGAGCCGTAAGGAACTATGGGGATCACAGTGCAGGCTGTCTAAAGATTGTATCCACCTGCTAATACCTTCCTGCAATGGATGATCAACAGAGATTTATTATGCACCCCACTACCCCAAGAGCCTAGGTTGGTAAGTATATATGACAGGGCTTTCTCCTTAATACTCAAATTGTGGGACTTCAGTCAAGATCTACTGGGTAGAGGTTTAGGCATCTGGCTGCAGAGCTAGAGGTTGGGAGTTCGATTCCCCCACTGGGCCTCTTTGACAGGGGCTGAACCTCAATGATCCAAAGGGTCCCTACCAGCTCTGCAGTTCTAAGATTATTACAGTGGTGCCTCGCTAGACGATTGCCTCGCAGGACGAGGAAATCGCTAGACGATGCCTTTTTGCGATCGCTACTGCGCTTCGCAAAACGATGGTCTCCTATGGGGAATTTTTGCTAGACGATGAGGTTTCACCATAGGAATGCGCCAACTAGTGGTCAAAAGCTGTCAGTGCATTCCGACGGGGACCCGCGCTCGCTAGACGATGTTTCCCTATGGGAGATTTTCGCTAGACGACTGAGTTTTCCCTTGGAACGCATTGAAGAGATTTCAATGCATTCCAATGGGAAAACGTGCTTCGCTAGACGATGTTTTCACTAGACAGCGATCTTCGTGGAACGGATTAACATTGTCTAGCGAGGCACCACTGTATTATAAAAAGAAGTCAGTCCAACTCCATTTCTGTTCATCTTCTAATGGGCAGCTAAAACTGCACCGTCCTGAAGGAACTTGAGCCTCTAGGATTGTCTTATTTTTTTTAACCAGCTTCTGGACAACATTTTGGATCTGTTTTGAAATGTTTGTAATCTGTTACAGAGTCCTTTGTGTGCTTCAAAAATGTTTTCAACTAGTTCCTGATTTTTTAAAAAATCTGTTTTAGGTTGCCTTAGGCCATGTTTTGCAGAACGGTGATAAAGAAGCACTTTAAATGAATAAGAGTCAAAAGTTCCTGGCTTCTGATGTAAATCTGGAAAGTTAGCCAGATAAGCTCCTCCCCACCCACCCCACCAACCTCTTTTTTGTTGTTGTTTAGTCGTTAAGTCATGTCTGACTCTTCGTGACCCCATGGACCAGAGCACGCCAGGCCCTCCTGTCTTCCACTGCCTCCCGGAGTTGGGTCAAAGTCATGTTGGTAGCTTCGATGACACTGTCCAACCATCTCGTCCTCTGTCATCCCCTTCTCCTCTTGCCTTGCCAACCTCTTACATCTTTCCAAAAAACCCTTTCCATAGACCCTTGTAATTCTGTACTGTTTTCTCCCTTCTGGGATGGACTTTATTCATTTACTCCTTTGATCTCAAATCAATGTGCATTAGATTAAAAAGCATTCTGTAAAGTAGATGTTAAAAGCAATTTTTAAAGCCAGTGTTTAGAAAATGCTCCACAATTGACCATCTTTGACTGGGAAGCAGGCTCTAACGTAGGAGCCACACGTATGTGTGTGATTTTAGATCCTCTTATCTCTGTGCTCGCAGTGTTTTGCCTGTCAGCATCTTTCCATGTGCCAGCTACAGCATGGCTGGCCACCAACGAACACGGTTTATAGGGTTAAGGAACAGACTGGACTTAGGACAGCTTGCAAGAGGCTTCCCGTGTGCCCTTTCCCACCTTCATCTCTTCGAGATGTAATCCCAAATCCCCACAAGGAGGAAAAAAGACTGGAGTTCAAGTTCGAACGTACCAGGAGGCCACCCAGTATATGCCAATATAAATTGCTGCGGAGTGATCCCAGGACCTAGAACTCTTTGCTAGAAAATTGATATTCGTGTATGCGTGGGACGCAAACATAAACCAGCAAGCAGTGCATCACAGCTTATAGGGAAGAAAGAGTGACCAGGAGGGCAAAGTGCCAAGCTGCACCGTCAAGTCATAGTTGGGTTTTTATTGGATTTTTTAAAAATGCATGATCTTCACTAACATTCTTGTCTCTAGGTGACAACTCAGATGCTGCCGTTCTTGAGAAAATAGACCTGCCTTTGGAGAGATTGGGAGGTGCACAGGCTAATACTAGCAGAAGCACATGAGATCACATAGATTTTTTAAAAAGCAACAGAAAACAAAACGCTGGTACGGCCGCACCTAGAGTATTTCGTACATCTCTGGTCGCCGCAACTCAAAAAAGACATAGTGGAGCTGGAAAAGGTGCAGAAGAGAGTGATTAAAATGATGACTGGGCTGGGGCACCTCCCTTATGAGGAAAGGCTACAGCATTTGGGGCTCTTTGGTCTAGAGAAAAGGCGCCTGAGGGGGGACATGACTGAGACGTATAAAATTATGCAGGGGGTGGATAAAGTGGAGAGAGGGAAGCTCTTTTCCCTCTCACGCAATACCAGAACCAGGGGACATTAACTCAAATTGAGTGTTGGGAGAGTGAGAACAGACAAAAGAAAATATTTCTTGACCCAGCGTGTTGTTAGTCTGTGGAACTCCTTGCCACAGGATGTGGTGATGGCCTCTGGCCTAGATGCCTTTAAAAGGGGATTGGACAGATTCCTGGAGGAAAACCCCATCGCAGGTGACAAGCCATGATGGGGATGTACAACCTCCAGGCTTAAAAGGAAGGTACCTCCAAATGCCAGATACAGGGGAGCGGTATCAGGAGACAGGTCTCTTGTTGTCTTGTGTGCTCCCAGGGGCATCTGGTGGGGCCACTGTGAGACACGGGAAGCTAGACCAGATGGGCCCTTGGCCTGATCCAGCAGGGCTCTTCTTAGGTTCTTATGTTCTTCTGTAGAACACAGTGGTCTGTGAATAAAAGCCAGAATCAGAGCTGGGTAAGACCTATTCTTCTTAGGACCATTAGAATGTTTGAAATGTGGTTATAAATGGTGTGTGGTCTTCTAATTGTCAGGGGAAATGGTACAAAAATAGGGGGAAAGGCAAGGCAGCGTGCCTCAAATCCTGTTGCGTTGCTTTGTGTGCACTATGGTGATGACATCAACCGGAGTGGTGAATCACCACTGATTATAAGCTTTCTTTTGTGAGTCTAGAGTACATGTGACTCCGTTGCACTGTGCACAAGTTGCATGCACCCTGAAATCACTTTAATCAGCAGGATCAGCTGCTAACGATGACATTGTCCGTGTTGTGAACATGAAGCTGTGCAACAGGATTTCAGCCAAGAAGTTCAAACATTTGGTCCCAGTCTATAGACCACTGTGTATCTGGAGCTGCAGGCTCAGTGAAAAGTCTAAGTGAAGAGTCTTCAGAGAAGACGGAGAGGTGCTGGGATAGCCCTCTTCAAATATTTGAAGGGTTGCCACATGGAAGATGGGACAAGCTTCTTTTGTGTGGCTCTAGATTGTAGTATCCAATGAAATAGATTCAAAGAGATTTTAACTAAACAGTAAGAATAAATTTGTGACAATAAGAGCAGTTTGACAATGGAATGGATGGCCTTAGAGAGTGGTGGACACTCTAAGACCGTTCATTCCATTGACAAACCGCTCTTACTGTCACCAATTTCTTCCTAATGTTTAGTTGGAAATTTTTAAATAGTGATTGGGTACAGTGGACCCTCGACTTACAGACGGCTCGACCTGCAGACTTTTCGAGTTACAGACTTCTCTGGCCGCAAAATTTAGGTTCGACTTGCGGCCGGAGAATCGACCTACAGACCGGAAAATCAAACAAAATGGACCAAAAACGGCCGGTTACGGATTAATCGGTTTCCAATGCATTGTAGGTCAATGGAGCCTCGACTTACAGACTTTTCGACCTGCAGCCACCGTTCCAATACAGATTAATTCCGTAAGTCGAGGGTCCACTGTACTTTCGCTGTGGATTTCCTGGTTCAACAGAAGTTTGATCCTTGAGATCCCCTCCAGCTGTTTGTGCAAATGGCAGTGGCAAGAGGTTGGGCTAAATACTCCTTGGCTTCCCTTCCAGCTCCAGACACTTCTGTGATAAGGTGTTGATGACAGGAGGTTGGAAGGGAAACAGTGTGGTCATGTTTTTTTTTTGCCATCCTTGTGCATGTATTTATTGACATTTGCATGGCAGTCAAGGTGCTTTGGATTCTCAATGAGATGCTTAACGTTCCCATGTGTGTCGGGAGCTGCTGGTTCTGGAATAGAGCAGCCCCATGTAGTGAACTACAGAACTGCAGGTAGCAGCTTCTCGGTGAAATGCATTGAGGATCTGAAGGGGCTTCACCCACTCAGGCTGGCCATTGGCTCTCTAGGCAGGAAAGAATATAAAATGACTTCCTCTTCAGCTGGAGACCTGCTTCAGTAACATAGTATACCTCTTTGCTTATTGGCTGGTCCTCCTGACACCTTCAGTTATCTTTTACCCCCCAATCTGAGCTTCTGGCTTATGCCTTGGTTCTGATGTTCTTCAGATCTGACCTCACTTGTCTGAAGGCTCCAGGGCTGTTCTTCAGAGTTCAGCCCCAACACCCCAAATGAAAGATATGAAAGAAAATGAAAGACAGTTGTATCCAGACTAGAAGTAGAGGCACATGGTAGCAGCCTGATGGAGCTTCCTGCCTCAACCTGCAAGGGCACGCTAATGGATTCCACAAGAGCTCTCTTGTCTTGTTCTTCTTTGTGCAAGCAATAAACTGCACAAATTCTGTCCTTGACTCTGAAATTGTAAAATATCTTCTATTGGTCTTGCCTAGCATATTCTGGGAGAAAGGTTTATGTACAATTAACAAAAATGACACCGATAATGCATATTGTGCTGAACTATGATAGCTGCTTTGTCATTACGACATGGACTTTGGAATATCAGAATTTCCAGTCGGTCAGTCCTGCTATGTGTTTCTATACACTCAGATTCATAAAGGGAAAATATAGGAGTTTTGTGCAAAGACGTTTTGCACAAATTGCAGAAATGTGGAAAGGAGAGAAATTGCTATTGTCTCATTTTCAGGCTGGAGGTGAGAATTCTTGCAGGGCTTGAACATTCCTCCTCAAGGTGTTTCATCATGCTGAGACTTCCTTAATGGAATGAGGAATTTAGCAACCATTCTTCACACCACTAATCTGAACCTCACCTGAGGCCTTTTCTTCTTCTTGGGCCAGATTACCCTTCTCAGGCTCCACCCTTTCCGATCAAGTGGGAAATCTTAAAGAAATCATCCTTGTCTGGATTCACACTTAGCACCTTGATTGTTCAAGAGCTTGTGCTGCTAACATTGATGCACAGGCTGCAGAAACTGAAGACCTGGAGTAGATTCAGGGCTGCCATTGTTGAAGTTGCATCTTGGCCTTCATGACAGTCTCACGAACCTTGGGATTCCATGCTGTGTTAGCTAGGGGAGCCCTGGAGTTGTCGTGAAAACGGAGCCGCTTGTCTGAGTTCTGCAGTCTTCTACTGAGATGCTTTCAATTGTGAATTTTCTCTTATACCCTGGAGTCAAATAACCCTTGGGGACTCTTTCCATTCTACAATGCAGCTACTTTATGCATTCAGCGGTGGAAAAGATGGATGGATTTTCCCAGGAGAAATTTGGCTAGAAAGAGCACAACTGAAGTGAGACAAGGACAGGCCAGAGAAGAAGGCTGCAGAAATCAAGATAAGGAACGGTCCAAAACCTGGCTCTGAAGGATGGCAGAAACCAAAAGTGTGGGTTCATGCATGTCATGCAAAAGGCAGGCTGGTTTTGTTAGCAGCAAAATCATGGGAGCAAAACAAAGCAACAACACACCAAAAAAAATGGAGCGAAAGAGAATTGACTTTGAAATATCGCTTCTGGCCTATGTGATGCTGCCAGAGGCCGATTCCCTTCTGATGGATCCAAAGTGACAGGCTTGTCCTGAAACTCTGAGTGATCTCAGGATGCCGTGCAGCTAAGTTACCTTTCTTCTCCTGGAACTCAGCCTCTTTTCTCAGCTTCTCTTCTCTCTCTCCCTCTCTTCCTCTTCTCTCCTTTTAGATGAACCAGAGCTAATCCTGGTTTTACATTCTGCAGCAAGAGCACAGCTTGGTTGCAGGACAAGCAGATCACTGTTGATCTTTGAGAATGGGCAGACTCAGCCAACAGCCAAAGAACATACAAGTGAAAGGCTGCAAATGAGTCTTGACAGGCAGCCAATTACGGAGTGCTCCAAGCTGCTAACAAAGACTCACAAAATAGGATGGGGACAGCGTTCAGCTAAATCCCGAAACGCTCGCTGAAATCTGGACTGTTTGTGCATTTCCGGGGTGAGGCGTGGCAAAACCCCTGGGGCGTTCATGGGGCTGAGCAGCAACCTTCATGGAAATCATGTGTGAAATCCTGCACATCATGGAGATAAAAATCCTTTTTAAAAAATTGCATGATTAAAAGTGGGGAAAGGTAAGCCTAAAGGAAGATGCTGAGCTGGTGCTAACCTGAGACTGACTGACTTCTCCCACCCAGCCACCCCATTGAAGCACAAGACTTCTGCAACACATTCTAACTGCTGAGATGCTGGAGCAAGCTCACTGGGCAATCTATTCCCTTGCTCTTCCGCTTGGCATAGCTGCACAGCAAAGTCAAGGATTTGCATATACAGTATATAGCATATATACATGTAGCATATATATGAAAACCAGAATGATGTAGTGGGTAGACTATTGGACTCAGAAGGCTTGTGTTCAATTCCTCACTTGGCCATAGAAACTCACTGGAGGATGGCAATGGCAGTACCAAGATGGGGAGTGTCAACTCCTTCGACTTCACACATATCTTGAAAACCCTGTTTGGGTTTCCTTAAGCCAAAAGCCATTAGACAGCACCTAACAGCAGCAGCATATATACTGCCTGGGCATTGCATCCTTCTCCTCTTTTTTTCCTTCCTCTTCTTCCTCTTCCAGTTCCTCCTCCTCCTCTTCTTCATTTAGTTATCACTTGTCACCTCCTTCACTTTGTGTAGATACAAATGGCTATGTTCTTGTGTGGAATTTGAGTGGTTAGGTCAGAACATCACTTTAGGATGTTAGGGTCTTTTTCACTCCCCCACCCCCTTTGGTTTCTCTTTTCTCCTTGGTGTGTAGATGCCACTGCCAACGTTCATACCAGCTGCCTCTTGCTTCCCTTTTTCTTGCGTTCTCCAGACTGGAGGTGGGCAAATAATCATGCCAGAAATAGTTCTGGTGGTGCTGTGTGATCCCGCACCCCATTACAACTGTTTGCATTTGCCTACTCATGGAAATAATTTCCCCCCCAGAGATTCAGTAGCACACAGCTACTGGCATGAACACAGACAAGTTCCAGTTGCAGTATTATTATTATTATCATTAGTTTTATTATTAGTTTTATTAGTAGCAGTATTTTTATTAGTAGTATCCAAAAGAGCAGAAGGCAGAGAGGGTTCTCGTTTATGTACCTTTTCTTGGACATGGACCAAAAGTGGGAAGAAGGGCACAACCCTGCTCTCAAATTTTCTTAGCCTTGATTTAAAAAAAAAAAAGCAGAGGGTATCACCACATTGATTTTCATCCTTTTAAAAAATGATCAACCACTGCAAGCTGGCAGCATGAACAAAAACACTGGAGTTTATTGCAAAAATTCAGGATATTTCCACACCAACAATGGAGAGACCTGAAGAATATATTTACTAGAGACCAAGATAAGAATATTTGTCCACCATGAGTCAGATTCCCACCGTGTAGTACTGTCCAGAAATGTTGGACTTACAAAATTATCCCATTGTTTGGGAATTGTTCTGGGAGGCATAGGCCAACACAACTAGGCCTGCGAAGGCTACCATGGTTAAATCATCTTCCCCTTCAAACTACACAAGGAGAAGGAGAAAGAGAAGTCATCATGAACAGCCAAGGAGCTCAGTGGTTGAGGTCTCTGGCTGTGGAACCAGACGTTGGGAGTTCACTTCCCCACTGTGCTTCTTTGACATGGGCTGGACTTGATGATCCATAGGGTCCCTTCCAACTCTGCAGTTCTAAGATGATGATTAACATTTCCTCCGCCAGCAACATCTCTCGAATCCGCTGTCCCTCCAAGTCAAAGCAAAGTTAAGCTGCTCCTTCTCTTTAGCCATCACAGAAGGGTTGAGTTTTGGTTGCCATACAGCATTTCTCCTGGACTTCAAGTAGCAAAGGAGGGCTACGATATAATCCCCGGGCTTTGTCTGCAGCTGCAATTACCCATGCTAAATAGATGCAGATGACGGTAATAGGAAGCTAACATGGGCTGTACGTAAAGCCGATTCCAAGGGTCTAATTTTCATCAGTGCAGCTTGACTTTTTATAGCAACAGGGAAACGGGAGAGTAGCTAATGAGCTATAATTCTGAAGAGCTTCTGCCTTGATTGAGACTAATTATTTTTTGTAAAGAAAAATAATTAAAAATGTGAGATGGGAAGGAAAGAAAACACGTGGCATTCTATAATGCATGCACCTTTTCTCTCTCCTGCCTCGGAACAGCTGACAAATCTTTGGAGACACATATAGCATTTTGACTTCAAGGACATCTAGACTAGACTCTAGTCAAGCCATCATCAAGGACTGGAGGCTTAGGGTTGTGCTCCCAATGCCTGTTGGCATAATGCAGTTGGCCTAAATCTCACCAGTCAATTGCAGTTAGGAAGTTATTGTGGGCATTTGCCAATGATGTTGTGTTGAGTTGCCAGCATGCAACAACAAGCACAACATTAACTTGTGGCAATTTGTCACTGAGGCTTACGCTGATTACATTACAGTGGTGTAAAAACTTAGTTGGATTTGGGGCAATATAATAAAAAGTGTATTTATCTAAGGAATGTACCCAGTGTGGTGTAGTGGATAGAGCAATGGATTGGACTCAGGAATTCTGAGTGCGAATCCCCACTCAGCCATGGAAACTCACTGGGCTAAATCCACTCCTTAAATACCTTACTTACCTTGAAAGCCCTGTTAGGGTCACTATAAATCAGATTCCGATTTGACGGCAAATAACATTGACAATCCATAGAACGGACAGAAAAATGCATATATATTTGTGAAAACAACGTGCAAAACTGCATCATTTGACGGGACGTTGCTTGTAACGTTTCGGCAAAACTCTGTACAAAACTGCATATATTAAGACAAATGTGTATACTGTTTGGAAAAGTTACTTTGGAGGATATGATTCCTGGAATCTCCTAGCCAGCTGTAGCCATGTTCTGCAGAATTCTGGGAGTTACGGTTTAAAAAATAATTCTTATGTTGTAACATCTTGTGCAAACGTTTTGTTAAAAAAAATGCAACTCAATGCGGAAATGGGACCAAACCAACCTATGGTTGGACACTGAGAGAAAGCAAAACGGACAGATGAATCGGACTCTGAGTTGACATGCCCAAGACTTAGTCTCTGTCCATCCTCTGGGTCAAGCAAGGCAAAGAAAAAAATGTCCCTTTTCTGTTCCCCACCCTCTGGACACATCTTTATTTGTCCCTGGTTTCCCTGTCACAGATACCACATGGATTTTGCCAGCACCAAAGGGCTCCCCTTGCCCAGAGGTAGCTCGCAGCTGCCAGGCGGATTTAAAAGGCTGTGACATCCTTAGCTCTGAGGAACCCTCTCGTCCTTGAGGCTCTAAAGCCACAGATTAAGGGGGACTGACAGTAATTGTCATCCAGCGATGAGAAAACTGCCTTCCTTCTCAAGGGCAAAAGGAGACATACAGGCTTCTTTTTGGTCCGCTGCTTCCTCGGCTCTCTCAGGACACAGCATTGCAAGATTGAGTCAGCCAAATAGAACAGGGTCGGACCCAGAGCCTGCCTTCAGCGGGGTGGAGGGGGATTTATGGGGTCACGTATGGCCTACCAGAATCCCAAGGTGCCCCCTCCCATGGGGAAGGGAAGTCTGTGTCAATGTTTCTCCCCTCCACCACCACCACCCCCGAAGCCTTCAGATGTGTTGGCCATTATAGGCAGATTCATGGATAGACAAGTTGATGCTCTGGCATGCTTCTTTTCTCCTCCAAAACCAGAAGTGGGCAGTTTAAACAGGGGTGCTGCATCCCAGGCATGTCCAGGTATTTACAACTGAAGAGCGTGTAGTCTCTGAATTCTTGGCAGGGAACCCCCCCCCCCCTCCATGCTCATGGGTTGTCCCTTTGCCTGATTTCAAAGGATCTTCCTCTTCCCCTTAACACCACACCTCCACCCGTTCAGCAGGCACTCTAGTCCTGTGTGAAGAATTCTCTGAGGGCTGGAAAGAGCCCCATCAGAAGCAGAGGAGGACAACCTTCCACTTCTGCCAGCTCAATCACACCCACCTCAACCTGGATCCCAGAAAGAGCAATTCCAGACCCACCAACAGAAATATTTTAGCATGTCATCTCACCACAGATTGTGGTGGACAATTAATGGTCCTCTGGATATTGTTCTACTGCAATTCCTACTGGCCTTCGTTGTTGCCTGTGATGTCAAGGGGATGATGGGGATTGTAGTCTAAGAATTTCTGGAAGGCGACAGTTGCCCTACAGACTGTGAGGGCAGATACACAGTGCCGATAACTCCAGCTTTCTTATTTTATATTTTAGGCACAATCAGAAACAATGTCCACTGAAACAATTCAGTGGAACCCACTCCTGGATTTCATCTCAGAGGGCTAAATTTTACAGGATTTTGTCAAAAAGGGCTCAACATGATATTAAATTCAAGAGAGACCCATCTCACTTACTCATTGTAATGATATTGTTGTTGTTGTTGTTGTTGAAGCAGCTCAAAACATTCATTTCTGGGATGCATTCAAAACCTCTTTCTACAGATACTTAAAAAGTTTTGACTGCTGTTGTTGCTGCTGTCTTCTGTTCACTTTTTTCCATATTCAATAGTTTATTTTTTAAAAGTTACCAACATTGTTGTTGTTATGGACCATCACGTCATATACAACTTATGGCAACCTATGAATGAATGACTTTCAAAACAGTGCAGATCTTCCCACAGAGGCTCACAGAGAAGATGGAGCAAATTTATTTTCTACTGCTCCAAAGGGTGGGTGGGGGTCTCAAGGAAGCAGATGAAACATGGACAGAAACATCATAAGGGTACAAGTGGTTTGATAATGGAACAGATTTCCCCAGTAAGCCTTCTTTTGTGGAAGGAGGTAGAGAATGGCCATCTGTCAATAGTTCAACAGCCATCTGTCAGGCTGATGTAGCTATAAAACGTCTGCATTGAATAAGAGGTTAGCTTAGATGACCTCCAGGGAACTTTCAAACTCTTTCATATTGTGATTCTGTGTTTGTTGTTCCCCTCCAAAACCAGAAGTGGCCAATGAGAACAATGCTGCTATCTCTCTCCACCAAAAGCAAGGGCGTGCAATCTTTCAAAAGGAAGAGCCTGTGATCCTTCAGACTTGGTGCTGAGTCATTAGAGCAGGATCCCTCCTCCGTATGCCCACCTCTGAAGCATCCCACCTTAAAGAGCCACGGAAACACCTCATAGCCAAGTCACACCCCACAGGCAGCCTGCTCCCGCAGAGGTTCTCTGGAAAATGTTCATTCCATGTCGCTGAAAAGTGACTCTGAAATTACTGGGTTCAGGGCGTTTGCTTCAGAACATAGAACTATGGATTTCTCTCCTCTTTGTTAAATTGGGGGGGGGGGGGAGGAGCTTAGGATGACAGTTGTAAAACTGTTTAATTAATTAATTAATTCATGCAGATTTTGTCTGTATTTTATTATTATTATCTGACTTGGAAGATTTGGGGTGGTAATGGCAGCATTAATTAAGGGTTGGAAGGGTTTGGGGCAGTGATGGAATTAATTAATTAATTAATTAATTAATCGACCGATCGATCGATGGATTGATTAATGCCGCCACCACCCCAAACCCTTCCACATTAGACAATAACAATAAAACACAGCCAAAATCCAAAATTAAAACCAGTCTCTTAAGATAAAACATCATCATCACCGTCATCATGTGCCATCAAGTCAATTCTGATTTATGGCAATGTTTTTCAGGGCTTCCTAGGTACAGAGTACTCTGGTTTATCATCTCCTTTTTCTAGGGGTATCTTGGAATTGTGCAGCTTACCCAGAATCACACAAACTGGCTCTTCTCCCGGGATGCTCAATGGGGAATCAAATTCCCAACCTCTGGCTCCACAGCCAGAGACCTAACTCAGTGAGCTATCCAGCTAGCTACAAAATATATTACATAAATGGGAACAACAACACAATGCTTTACTCCACACACACACATCAATTCAAAACTGATAAAGCAATGGAAACATAATTTCCTGTGCCTCCTATAACCCATTAACTCAAATACAGAGATTAAAAAATAAAATAAAATACAAAAGCCACTGAGCATCTGCTGAGCAGAAAGACCCACTAAAATACTAACACAGGAATGTGCCACTTGGGCAAGTGTTTGTTTGATTGTGTTCTCTCTCTCTCTCTCTCTCTTTTTCTCTCTCTCTCTTTCCTCTCTCTCTTTCCTCACTCTCTCTCTCTCTCTCTCTCTCTCTGTGTGTGTGTGTGTGTGTTGTGGAAGTCACCACTTGTGCAATGATAGCATGTGTTTCCATGACTCAACTGGAAGAGAAGCTAAGAATGTTGGCTCTTGGGCCAAGGATCTTAAAATGTGCCCCCAATTCAACACTGACGTTTGTGTTTTGGTTGGTCAGCCCTCTGGCTGGTTTAAGCGTGGGCCAGAGGTTGGTCTACCGAGCCCTGGGTACAGCTGCCCTCTGCTGCCTCAACGGGGCCCAGTATGCCTCTGTTCTCCCCCAGCAACTTGGTCTGTTTCCCATACAACGTGCCGAAAATTGGTCTGCCCTGGAAACCTGTTTATTACTCTCTTCTGCTATGATGAGGCCTCCAAGACAATCATGGAAGTATAGGAGAAGGGGTGTAGCCTCTAAATTTAGCCCCAGTTGCCTCCTCCTACTTACAGCTTTAGACTCAATTCCACTCACTTGGTGGAAATTCCATGGCTATTATCACTTCGGTATTTACAGTCAACAGACCATCACAACACTTCATGAAACATACATTGAAACTGCAATAGCCCACATTTATGGAAGTGCTAACCATTAGATGCCTATAAAAATTCAAGCAATGATATGGAGGTCTAGTGGGAATAGTTATCTCCAGGAACTTTGCCACTTGCTCAGTGCTTGACTTGTGTTAATACAGCCCTGAGGCAAAGTAATCATAAGAGATTCAAAAGAAGTGCCCAGAAAGGAACTAAATAACAGGATATATTAGATCTTTCTTTCATAGCCGGATGATGAAAATTGCAGGACAAAAGGACATGCAAAACAAGCTGCACTTTATTGTTGTTACAAGGGCAATACCTTAAATTCATTTGTATTTTATTGTTCCTGCCATTTCATAAATTAGAAGGGAGAACATCAAACCAGGGGAAAGTCCATAAGGGTACTCGCCACTTTCTTAACAGAACTGAGATGATAAGAAAAATAAATATTTTTTTATTTGGTGCATAAGATGTTTAAAGAATGAGGAGCAGTTGAGCACAGTCACTGTATTAAAATATATGGTATAATAGGGTAAAATAAAAGCTAGACAGTAGCCATTTTATGCTTCAGCAGATCACCTGGTTGTCTGTTAATGTTTCCTCACATACACAAAATATTCCATGACTATTATTTCTCCATTTCTCTGGAAAAATAATAGCATATCAAGGAAAAGTTGCCTTTCCCCTGCCACCATTGCCACCTGCAGCTTGAAGTTCCAACCAGCAAGAAGCTTTATTTGGCACATGAGGTATAAACTGAATGTTGAAGGAAATATTTTTCATCTTCAGGAACCCTGCGAGAGAGACCAGGTTGAGCTAGATGTACTGGCCCAAAGTCACCCAATGCATTTCATACCTCATTAAGGACTCAGACATGGACGTCTTAAATTACAGGCCACTAGGGATGGGCTTTTTGAATTCTTGATTACAAATCCTGTAATTCTCCATTTTGGGAGTTCTGTCTGACAGACATTTACAGACACCGAAATATGGCTCGCCTGGGAGAAGGGCCTCATCTGGAAAGCTTTGAGGCTTAGTTAGGCCTAGCTCCACCCAAGCTTCCTGTTTCTGCCCCAGTGCTAGCTGGGAACTTTCTTTCGGAGCAGGAAGCTAGGCAGAGCTAGGCCTAACTAGACCTCAAAGCCCTGCAGCTGATGTCTTTCTTCCAGGTGAGATACATTTAGATGTATGTAAAGTGGTGGTCTGTCAAGTAGAGCAGCAAGAATGGAGAATGGGATTTGTAGTGCAATGGGATTTGTAGTGCAAGAAATCCAGAAAGCCCATTCCTACAGTCCACCACTCAAACTCCCTCATGACTCTTGTTTAAGACAGAAGCTATGACTGCATCCTGCAGCAGTGAATTAATTGTGCATTATGCCACCATATGGTGGTAATGGATTAATTTTTCATTACATGAATGCAAACCCCCCCCCATTGTGAAAAGAACCGTTTACCTATGTAGGGCCCCCCTCCTGAAGAAATCTTCAATGCTTGCTCTCACTTACCCCCACCTATGTTATCTTTCTCCCCCCCCCCCCCCCCATTTATTTCCGTTTTACTGCAAACCTTCAATGCAATAATCCCCACTGGGCTTCTCTTGAAATTTCCTGATTCCTTGATATCACAGCTACACAAGAGGGGCTGCAACGGACCACATCAGACATACACAGTCTCGTTCAGAAACTACTGATGCTTTTCAAAAGCAAAGCCATAATAGGTGCCTGTTCAAAGTTAATTGATCCTAAAAAGAAAAAGCAGCTTAGGAGTCAAATTGCCAGACTCAATATAATAGCACAATCAAAAACCTCTTGGGGACGCCGCTGGTATGAATACAGGAGATATGCAACCATTATTTTACTTTATTCCATTAAAGGTTATGGGCTGGAGAGAGAGTTCTTTCATTTTTCCATGGATTCCTCTCGTCTTTTTCATCTTCCCCCCCTTCCAGTTTCACTTGGGCATTTTGAAACACATTTAGATTAGATTAGGCATCCTTCAGTCTTGAGAGACTATGGTAACGTGCTCTGTATGGAGGACTTGGAACAGCATCTAGTGTGGCTGAGAAGGCCAATTCGAGAGTGACAATCCCTTCCACACTGAAGACAAATACAATCTGTCCCCTGTCCAGCTCCCTGATTTGGCTGGTTTCGGGACTGCCTCTTGGCCTCGGCCTGCTGGACAAGGGTCTCTTCAGATTTGGAGAGACCATGATGCACCGCCTGCCTCCAGGCTGAATGCTCAGATGTCAGGGTTTCCCATCTGTTGAGGTCCATTCCTAAGGCCTTCAGATCCCGCTTGCAGATATCCTTGTATCGCAGCTGTGGTCTCCCTCTGGGGCGCTTTCCCTGCACTAATTCTCCATACAGGAGATCTTTTGGAATTTGACCATCAGCCATTCTCACGACACGCCCAAGCCAACGTAGACGTCGCTGTTTCAGTAATGTATACGTGCTAAAAATTCCAGCTCGTTCTAGGACTACTCTATTTGGAACTTTGTCCTGCCAGGTGATACCAAAAATGCGTCGGAGACAACGCATATGGAAGGTGTTCAGCTTCCTCTCCTGCCATGCACGAAGGGTCCAGGACTCACTGCAGTACAGGAGTGTGCTCAGGACACAGGCTCTATAGACCTGGATCTTGGTCTATGCCGTCAGCTTCTTATTGAGCCATACTCTCTTTGTGAGTCTAGAGAACATGGTAGCTGCTTTGCCAATGCGTTTATCCAGCTCGACATCTAGGGAGAGAGTGTCAGAGATCGTTGAGCCAAGGTACACAAAGTCATGAACAACCTCCAATTCTTGTGTGGAGATGGTAATAGAGGGAGGTGAGTCCACGCCCTGGCCCATGACTTGTGTTTTCTTCAGGCTGATTGTTAATCCAAAGTCTTGGCAGGCCTTGCTAAAGTGATTCATGAGTTGTTGGAGGTCTTCAGCAGAGTGGGCAACAACAGCTGTCTCATCGGCGAAGAGGAAGTCCCGCATGCATTTCAGTTGGACTTTGGTCTTCACTCTCAATCTAGAGAGATTAAAGAGCTTTCCATCTGATCTAGTCCGGAGATAGACACCTTCTGTTGCAGTTCCAAAGGCGTGCTTCAGCATGACAGCAAAAAAGATCCCAAACAGGGTTGGCGTGAGGACACAGCCCTGTTTCACTCCGCTTCAGATGTCAAAGGGATCTGATGTTGAGCCATCAAAAACTACAGTGCCCTTCATTTCCTCATGAAAGGACCTGATGATGTTAAGGAGTCGAGGTGGTCAGCCAATCTTGGGAAGTATTTTAAAAAGGCCGTCCCTGCTAACCAAATCAAAGGCCTTTGTGAGATCTATGAAGGCCACAAAGAGTGGCTGTTGTTGTTCCCTACATTTCTCCTGCAACTGTCTGAGGGAGAATACCATGTCAGTGGTGGATCTATTAGCTCAGAATCCACACTGTGATTCTGGATAGACTCTGTCTGCAAGCACCTGGAGCCTCTTCAGCACAACACGGGCAAGCAGTTTCCCTACAACGCTGAGAAGAGAGATGCCACGGTAGTTATTGCAGTCACCCCTATCTCCTTTGTTCTTATACAATGTGACGATGTTTGCATCCTTCATGTCCTGTGGTACTCCACCTTCCCTCCAGCAAAGACAAAAGATTTCATACAGCTCGGTAGTGATGATCTCTTTACAGCACTTCAGCACTTCAGCAGGGATGTTACCCTTCCCAGGTGCCTTGCCGGAGGCGAGGGAATCCAAGGCCGCTTTTATTTCTGCTAAAGTTGGTTCGCTGTCCAAGTCTTCCAAGACAGGCAGGCACTCAATGTTATTTAGTGCCTCTTCGGTTACTACATTCTCTCTGGAATATAGCTCAGAGTAGTGCTGCACCCAGCGGTCCATCTGCTGTGGTCGGTCCTGGATGATCATGCCTGTAGCAGACTTCAAGGGAGCAGATTTCTTCTGTATTGCACCTAAAGCCTGCTTGATACCGTCATACATTCCCTTGATGTTACCTGTGTCCACTGCTATCTGTATCTGAGAGCACAGCTGAAGCCAATAATTGTTGGAACATCTCCTGGCAGCCTGTTGGACTTTGCTATGAGCAAGTCGAAGAGCCTGCAAGTTTTACTCACTAGGACAGGCTTTGTATGCTGCTAGACCTCTCTTCTTATCCTCGATGGCTGGCATCAACTCCTCCGAATGGGCTTCGAACCAGTGTGCCATCTTTTTGGTCTTCTTGCCAGATGTGGACAAGGCGGTGTTATAAACAGTGTTCTTGAAATGTTCCCATCGTTCAGGTGCATTTGCATCAGCTGGGCCTGGAAGGGTTTCCTCAAGCGCTTGGGCAAATTCCTCCACTTTTCTTTGATCGCGAGTCTTGTTGATGTCAATACGTGGTCTTCCTTCCTTTTTCGTGTCATACAATCTCTTTGCTCACAGTTTTACTCTACTACACACCAGGGAGTGATCAGTATCGCAATCAGCGCTCTGGTAACTGCGTGTGATTGTAATACTAGGAAGGCTAGAACATCTAGTGAGGATCAAATCGAGCTGATGCCAATGCTTGGATCTTGGATGTCTCCAGGAAACTCTGTGTTGAAGCTTCGTATTAAAGAATGTGTTGCTGACACAAAGACCATAATAACTTGAAACACATATTTAAAATATATTGTGAATGAACAAGCAATAATGTGACATGTAAAGGAAAATGAGGAAATTAAGAAAATTTAAGAAAGTAAGAAATGCGCACACCCCAGAAATTCAGAATAAATCTTATCAATTTGTTCTAAACCCAAGAGGTTCTTCATTTCAGCTATGCTTCTTAACATAAAGATGCTTCAGGATTAGCCATGTTTCTTTAGACTGGCCAGTTTGAGAGTTACCCTCCAGGGTTGCGGTCAGAAAAGGAGCTCCCAGTGTTTATCAAATCAGATGAGAACAGCTTTGACTAATTTAATTAACGCAGGGGGCACAGATGAGACTTCAATTAACAATAAGGGCAGCACAATCCTTGCTCCTAGAGGCCAGTAAAGTACACACATTGAAACCTCAAGAGCTGAGCTTTCCGGTAATGTACGCATCACATTATATTGTAGGCACTTTTTTTTTAAAGAATCGGAAATTTTCTCTTTACATTAGCTGTGTTTGGATTGAGACAACTTTGTTCCTAGTGTTCTGACTCTCATGTCTCTGTTGGTAAGAGCCTGCTCTCATTTCGCAAATTCTGCTATGAGCTGGCAAGCCAGTGCTTCTGCTTAGGGACTTTCATTTCCCCCACTTTGAGTCTCAAAGGCAAAATGCTGTGCAATTTCCACACAGCTGCTTGATGTACACTGGTGCATATGTGCATAGACTATTAAATGGTTTGCTATTAGGTACCAGTGATCTACACAAAATGATGGCAGACTCTCGCCAGCTTCAACTCTGCGAAACGTGACACATTTAGAAAACCCTACCAAAATGCAATTCAAAGGAAGGGGTTGGCCATCTTGCCCCCCTTTTTTCAGGGTAACCTCCATTTCCTCCTCAGATTATTTTGTTCCCAAATGCAAACGAAACCCGAGGAGCGCTTTTTTCTATTTACCACACCTCTGGTGAGGGAGTGGTGGAGGGAGGAATCTGCGATCACTTGATTGATACCGTGCTCAGGGATCCGTAGTCTCTGATGTAATTACACTTATGGGTTTTGTGTGATAAGAAGATTAATCAGTCCATTACACCAGAGCTGTTTACCCACAGACTAAAGTAATTGAACAAAGCACTCATAGCTCACTGCCGACACTTTATGTAGCTACCTGCAAAGCTAATGAACGCTTCTTTGCCAGCTACTGGTTTATTTTTAAAAAGAGAGAAAGGTGCTAGCCAGGTCTTACAGCTCGAACTTTTGGACTCGACCTAAGAAGCTGCCAAAGACTGAATCAAACCGCTTTGTTCTGTCTGGACCAGAACTGTTGCTAGTTGGCAACAATAGCTCTCCAAGGTTTTAGAAGCTGAATCAGGTTGAATCAGGCCAAGGCTCTACCATTAAGTAGAGTGATGTGGCCACCTTAGACGACAACTTGTAGTGGTTGCCATTTCCCAGGGATCCAGCAATTGTCTAGAGACACAGATGCAACAGTATGAGGCAAAATCGAAAGGGGGGAAAAGGACACACAGCCCCAAAAAAAGAAAACCAAGTGGCATCTTAAAGACGAACTATTATATTTTAATGTGAGCTTTCGTGGATCAAGTCGGCTTCATCAGACATATGGAATATTCTACAGCCATTGTTGGGTTAAGGTGCTCACTGGGAGCTGTCCTTGGTACTGCAACCGCTGGTGCTTTGCTGACATTGCCCTGAAGACTCTCCCAATGAGCCTTGAACATGACAGGAGCCCAGATTGGCAGTGAGATGCTGCAGAACAGACGTGAGTGTCTGTATGGGGTGCCCTGCCCCTTCCAAACTGGCCTCATTCCCCCAAGTGTCGCAAAAAAAAACACTACCGCTTTGCCAAAATGTAGGATTCTACTACTACTGCATAAGAATGTAGGATTCAGTATCAAATAAAACTGAGTTGTCAGCATGGTCAGCTTTTGTATATTAATAAGAGTGGGTGCCATCTTGTTTTTTTGTCTCAGGCAACATACATTGCTTGAGTTGACATAAGAATGTAAGAGATGCTGTACGGAATCAGACCAAAGGCCTATATGGTCCAGCATTGGGGAAGCCCACAAAGAAGGCCATGTATGCAACAGGATGCTTATGCTTCTTAGTGCTCAGTGTGGAGAGGCATACTACTTTTGGTACTAGACATAATATGTAGTAGGGATGTGATTAGTACTCAGAATATCTCTTGGCCTCTCACGGTGGTGGTCCTGTATCTGGAGCAGGGGTTCCCACCTTTGGTCCCCAGATGTTCTTGGACTACAACTCCCAGAAGCCTTCACCACTCACTGTGCTGGCCAGGATTTCTGGGAGTGGTAGGCCAAGAACATCTGAGGACCCAAGGTTGGGAACCACTGATCTTGAAATGATCAGCTGACAATTAATTTCCATGGGCACACAGCACCAGAACATGTACCAAAGCTAAATTCCTTCACCTGGTTGAGTATCCGGACCAGATATTTAGGCTGGGCTAGTCAAATTCCAAAACCGCCAACCTAGCGGTTCAAAAGCATGCAAATGCGAGTAGATAAATAGGGACCACCTCGGTGGGAAGGTAACAGCGTTCCGTGTCTAAGTCGCACTGGCCATGTGACCACGGAAGATTGTCTTCGGACAAACGCTGGCTCTATGGCTTGGAAACGGGGATGAGCACCGCCCCCTAGAGTCGAACACGACTGGACAAAAATTGTCAAGGGGAACCTTTACCTTTACCTTTAGTCAAATTCCAGGCATCCAGGGGTAATTTATTCCAGACCTAGGATGTGTTGGGGCTGCCCCAGCCCCTCCATATGAAACAGGAAGTGGTTCACTGTTAAAACCGGATGCATTTTTTTTTTTTAAAGGTATTCAAAACACACATGCACTTTTGTAAAAATAGTACACGGGGGGTACATCTTGTTTTAGAGGAAGATGATGTCTCCCCTCCCCCAGAATGTAATTCTGCCATTTTAGAGGGGATAAAAATCCAAACCATTGCATTTTTGTGGCACGATTTCCTCCCGATCCCTGTTGTTTTCTGGGAGAGGGGGCCTCCAAAACCAGCCCTGGTCTTGCCTGTGGCCCACGGTTCAGATGACTCCTACTCCTGGTTAAAGCTAAAGCCATGCTGATCACTGGATGCCCAGGCGTATCTGAGTGGCGAAAGCTCTAGCGCCTCTTGTGAAAGGTGACGTAGTGGCCATGCTAAAGCACACACCTTGTATGTAAAAGGTTCTGGGACAGTTCATTACGTCTTGAATTGGACACCTCTTGGCTAGAAAGACATCTACTGAGATCCTGGAGAGAACCACAAGTAGGCCGTTCTTAGCTTGATGGATCAACGGTCCAAGCCAGACTCCTGTGTTGATATTTGTGTGAGAATTGCCTGTGGTTACTCACAGGGAGACATCGCTATTCTGACTGCTCTCTGAGGGGCTGTCATCATGGAACCGTTAAAAGTATTGCAAATAGTTTCAGCACATGGAGGCGGGCTCGTTCTATTAAAAGGGCAAAGTTTTATGGGGTTTGGGATGCCCTTGGTTTCCTTTTATAATCAGGTGAGGAGAACATTGTGTACATGAGAGAGAGCGAGAGAGAGGAGGTGGCGGGGATAATGTTAAGTAAATCCTTACTTCCATTTCCTCTTATTTGAACAAGATATTTTTAGATGATGAATCACACAGACCTGCATAAATGCATTTTGTCGGAGGTTTGACATAGGGATAACCCTCGTGGTCTTCTTTTTGCTCTCCCTGAACTTGGGCCTTTTGTGATCATTCTCTTTCCATTCAGTTTGTCAATCGCTTGACAAAGGAGAGGAAGCATAACCAGGGGAGTTGGCTACCTGTTGCTTTTTTGGTCCCTCTAGTTGCGGTGGTGGCTAAAGGTACTCGCCTGTGCATCAGAGGGCGTGTGTGTAATTGGGGATGTGCCACTGCTGCAAAAAAATAAAGGCAGGGTACCTGCCTGGTGTGTGGGAAATGCCTGGTCCAAGGCCCGAGATCCTAAGCCAGGGCACATCTCAGGTTGCTTGAAACCTGAGAGAGTCGTGGGAGTTTTGAGTGAATGCCTGGCGTGATTCAAGAATGGGAATTGTTCTCCAACTGTTCTCGTTGGAGAACAGTGAAGGGCAGAAAGCATTTTCATTAAGCAAGTAAAAATAAAAACTAAAAACTGGATCAAGCGGTTTTGGGCACCTTGTGGTAACCCAGGGAGTACAATTAGAGATGGTGGCAGAAGACCCAATTTGAGTGGAAGGGGGTGCTTCCAAAAAAGGGAACCAGAACATTTGAACATAACACATATAACCCTATTTTCATTAATTTACTTTACCCTCTTTTCCCTCCCAGAAAGGCTCCCAGAGCAGCTTACCAATATAAAATAAGAGTCCCAGCCTGCTCCCTTGCGGTCTAAAGGGTATGATACAAAAAGAGTAGGATTGGGACGGAGAGGAGGAAATGCAAACACAAACACTTGAATTTTTTTTTATTTTATTTTTTTGGCCAAATTTAGTCAGTAATAAGTTCAGCAGTCATAGTGCCAGATTTTTATATATATAAAAATATATATATTGCAGAGTTTTGAATTTTGGTTAAATTTCTCTGCAGAAGTGCAGGGATCCACAGAGCAGAAAAGCTTCAAGTTCCCCAGAGTAGTCTACCCCCCTTTTTTTGTTAACTGGCACTTACAGTCTCAGTAACTCATTCTCAGACATTTGTTGGAGAAAGAATAAAAGTTTCATTTATTTACAGTTGAACAGATAACAGCAAGCTAACATCACTGACTGCTTTGAACAACAGGCCTCAACAGATTCACTGATTGCTTACAGACTGCAGAGAGCGAGAAAAGACTCTAAAGCAGAGAAGCAGGGGTTTCTTTGAATCAGAGGCAGGGAAGGAACTATTATTTAATGTTGTTAGTGATTGACTCACCCCAGCCCAGAAATGTCCCTCCCAGCTAAACCTATAAAGGGCAGCATGCAAAGTTTGCAAAAACTCCAACAGGATTTAAGTACAGTAAGTATCCTATTATGCTGGCAAAACATAGGATTTTTTTTTTATAAGATACTTATTACCTGTGGTTGTGTTGTTGGGCTATATGCAGCCAATGTAAACCAAGAACATTACAATCTGATTCCTCCTAACGTTCTTGGTTGTTTTGGCAATTTCAAAAAATAGAAACACAGACAGGTTTGGTAAACTGTGGAATGTAACAATCACATAAAAGATTACAGCCGCTTTGAAATCAAGGACTGATGATGGTAACCAGCTGTACACATTTCAAAACAAACGGCATGCAATTCATTCCTTTTTGAGCACACACAGTCAGACATAGCAGTCTGGAAAATATTCTTATAAGAGTAGGGAAAATATTTTGCTGTGATGTAATAGGATGCGATTTTAGACAATAGCAATATTTTTTTAAAAGGACAGCTCCCCAACACACACACACACACACACAGCCAGGGCTTGTATGAAGAGCTGTGCCACAGAATATAGGGGCTTCCTCCACCACCACCATTTTCTCTACCCCTGCTTGCTTTTAAGCGGGAGGAAAAAGATATTAGTGACCTAACAATGGCAGCAGGGACAATTCTGGAACTTCCAGGGGCATGTAAAAACTTCTCCCCATCCTGTGATCCTTCTCAGAACAAGGCAATTATGGGCAAAACAGGCCCAGAGACCAGCCGGGTGGTTGCTACTTGGCCACAATGGCAGCAAATACAATTTAAAGCCAGGGTGGAGAATGTCTCTGGAGAGAGGGGAGCATTTCCCCCCTACCCCACCCCCTGACCTTGACAGCCTACGTGCTGACACTTCCAGGCAAAAAATGTAGGCCCCAAAGAATCTTGATTATGGCCATTCATTTTTTAAAAAAAAAAAACACAAGCTATTTGGGTCTAATGGGCAAAACAGCTTTTAATTAGCTAAGCTGAACCCATTGAGGAATCTGGAGGGGTGTTTTTCTAGCATGGGAACATATGAAACTGTGCTCTATAAACTCCAGCCCTTGGTTGATCTAATCCAACATGATCAACAGTGGCTGCCAATCACTGATGCCAGAAGCAACAGAAAACCTCCACTGCTGAGCTATGGCTCCTCGCCACAGTGTTGGTTGGTTGCCTGGAGGCCCTGGTGAGTCACATGCATTCAGAGTCATGCTTTACCTTGCTGAGTCATCTTCAGAGAGGAGAAATGATCTCATGTAGCTGCAGGAAGACAGTCCAGAGGAAGAACTCAGTGGCCTAGATGATACTATCTTCTCGGAAGCCTTTGGGGGAGAAGGGCTGATGGCAGTTCTCCCAGTGAAGCAACGGAAGATGAGCAGAGTCTGGAAGACGTGGGGTCCGTTTGATGAAGAATCAAAGGATTAGAACAGCAGCTACACCAGTATCATAAGACCTCTTGATCGCTGATCAGAAGCATGTGGATGCCTTGGGGGAAAGCTTCCTGAAAGCTGTAACTTCTGTGAACTCAGACAGACAGCTTTGTAGGACACAACTCACAAAGTTGGTTCTCACATGTTACCTAATTCTACCCTGCCAAGACTCCTCCGAATGCTACATTTTAAGAAATACACTTTCAAAACAAAGAATTGGCCCCAATCCCTGCAAAAGGTTTAGCATTAATTAGTAAGCTGTACTTTTTAAAGGTTAAAAAGGGATGATGTTACCAGTTATTATGGGGGTTATGCTTTCATCACCCCTCAAACTAATGTATTACATTTAATGTTCTTCATTATACTTTACTCCCACACTTTGGTGGTGGCAGTAATGGTGGTCCTGCAGAGAGAGGATCAGAGCGGAATTACCCACCCACCCCTCTATCCCCTGAGCTAGTTGATTAGTTTTATGGTTCACCTTTGGGGGATTTTAACAGCGATCCCAGTTTTGGGTTCCAATCTTGAACACAGCGTCACACCAGGTTGAGCCTGGAGGTTTCTTGCCTTAATCACAGATTTTACTAGGCTGAGATCCAATTGATTCCCAGCCTCACAAATGAGTTCATGACAGGATTGCCTCAAGGGTGTCTCTCCCCTTAGGCCAACCTTGCTTCAGACTGCCACTTAAAAAAAAGCTTTTTATGAAAAGGCAGGAGTTTATCCTTTACAAGTTCTCCTCTTTCAAGGGACGTTTTAATCCAAGTCTGATTCTCCTCAGGAAAAAGAGACACAGATTTGCTTGAAAACTGCATGTGCTGATTGTTAAACGTCTAGAGGCTAATTTATAAATGCACAGACCCAAATTTAGAAACAACAATTATTATTTAAATAGGAAGGAGGTTTTCAGCACCTTAAAAGTTTTATTTGGCATAAGCTTTTTTCAGTCTGAACCGTGTGCAGAAGTGGCCTCCACTCCATGAAAGCTTGTACCAAAAATACCCCAAAAGTATTAGTCCTTCAGGAGCCACAAACTTCTTTGCTCTATTTACTGCAAGAGATTAATACGGCTTCTTTTCTGAAAACTTAAATAATAACACCATCCAGACGGGAGAAGCCTATGACCAGTTGACTTGTATATCTGCTCCATCTCTTATCAAGGTGCTGGTATTGATGGGCAGCTAGAAATCATGCATTTCTTCTTACGATTCTTTTTATCTTAAAACCAGATTTGAGATTAGATTGAGGGTGTGACTACCCAGCAAGGGAAGTGTGAATTCACTGGCATTCACTCTCTGTGAAGTCACGCCGAGGAATTTGGGTGTGTTCAACGTTTGGCCACACAGGCAGACAGGGAAAGCCTTGTGAACAGCTTGTTTGCAGTTCTATTTAGAGCCCTGCAGGTGGCGCCATTACAAAGAACTGCCTGAACAGGAAAGTGTTCTGGAAACCACCACTTTGTGTGTTTGCATGTGTACACATGTGCACATGGCTCATCCTCCCTTTCTGCATCGGTTCAAATGATCACATGCCTAACCCAACATGAAATGAGCTGTTCTTTAAAAAGTAGAAGCTCCATAGGCAGAGGGGAAAAACTCAATTTGGGGGAAGAATCCCGGTCTGATATATATTTCCCCTTGTATCATGTGGTCAACAACAAAAAAAATGGCAATCAGCCCGCCCCCCTCCTGTAGTATTTCCTGCATTTTTAAAAAATCAAGGTGGTCGTACCTCAATTTTCAAACAAAGGATGCTCTGAAACAGAGAGCTTTCATCTGTAAAGTAGGACGCATGGCCATCCTGGGTCCTCCCACCCCTGAAATAAATGTGCAAAAAGCCTTCTGGGGCTATGCACTCATCTGAAATCTGACACCATTAAACAGTCTCCAACTGTGGGCCTAAGCAGTCAACCCAAGTTCCCCCTAGGGTGATTGCATTTGTCCAGACCTTTTAACGTGATTCGAATTGGCTTTATTCGCAGAGCCCAGTGGCTTTTATCTTTCTTCCTTTCCTCTCAGAGGTTGTGGCACAGTGTTTGTAGGGCTTGTAATTCTCATTTTTGCTGTTTTCGTTAGCTATCTTGGGAGTGAACATTCTGGTACCCTGGGTAAGGAAGCTCAGAAGAGTGAGAGACTGCAAGAATTTTCACTGGGTCTTATGCCACAATGAGATATTTTCTGGCATTGTGGGTGATAGTTCTTACCCATGTAAAAAAAAATGTGCAGATTGTGTAATTGTAGCACATTGTGACAGTTGCTGCCTTGCTGCATTCTGTTTTGTTTTTTTAAAAAAAAAATCAGATGGGTTTTTTGTGTCTTTTAATCCATCAGATTGTTCTTCTGTGCTTGGCATATACTTTGCTTCAGAAAGGGAAAAAACACCAGTTAGGTAAAAGGATATTCTGTTCAAATGGGGGAACTATCAGTGACAAAGAAAAGATATCCTTTATCCTGTTCTCACCCTGGAGGCGAAAAGCCACATGAGACTCAATTATTTCTTGCCAAGAACAAGTAATCTTTATCCCTGGAGTCTAAATATCTAACATATACACATAGGTTAAGATACTCAAAGCAAGGGAGTGGACTGCAGATTTCATCCATATTCAGAAAAGACAGAAGAAGTCATATGGCCAGGAGAGACTAGTGGAAGGAGAATTAAGTACCCAACAGTCAGTGTTGATCCAGAAGCTTTCAGAAGCAGCTCAGTGAACAAGGAAGTATCTGAGGATGAAGAGAGTGCAGTAGATGTGGGGCCCACGTGCCCCAGGGAGAGGTGGAGGTTGAAGAAATTTGAGCAAAAGCATAGCCAGCATTTCAAGGCTTTCTGAGTGCTAATAAAAAAAATCAAGAAAAGAGAGTTTTCATAGTTTCAGTGAACATTTGTTGGGGGGAAAAAACAGACAAGGTCTGGGAAGTTGAAAATCTCTAATGGCCTACAAGTAATTAACACCCAAACAGAACCTGTTTCTCATTTTGCTTCTTCCTTTTCCTTATTTCCTCCATTTTGAAGGGCTGTGGTTGAAAAAAACAAGAGGGGGGGAGGGAGAGACCAAAATGGATTGTGTTGTATTATATATTGCAGATGGCAGGGGAAGAGGTATTGAGTTCAACCTCTATTGAATTGAGATTGTGGGGAGTCTACATAGAGCAGGAAAAGAGAACAATTACAGAAGGAGGATCCCATTCAGAGTAATTTATATCTTGGGCAAACTGACACTGATTGCAATTCAAGCTATTTTCTTTAGCGCTTTATGTTCCAGCAGTAACCTAATTCCGGCAGCCGGCAAAGAAGACTAGATGAGGCATTTCATCACGTTTTGTCCATAAATGTGCATGCGGGTGGGGGGGAGCTTCTCTCTTTTTGTTCTTATCTCTGCACAATAAATCCATCCTACGGGAGAAGTCATGATAAGCGATTTCTTCCTTCCTTTCTTCCTTATTATTATTTTGGCGCGGTCTTGAGCAGGGGGGGCAGAACCATATTGAAAAACCTACCTATTAGACCATTTGATTCTCTCTTTTTTTTGCAGATGAATCCAGTAACACTTCCTTGTGAATTATCCCTCAAGTACAATCACAGACATCTCATTATGAGCCAGCAATATACATATGGATGGAAGGGAATGAACTCAACTTTATTTTTTGTTTGGTGATTAGGTGCTATAATTAAGAAAGCATTGTGCCTGATTTCTAATCTTTCTCCCTATATAAATGTCATTGATTTCCCTCCAATGGAATGAATCTCCATCTATTGATACAAGGCCTGGGGTTTTGAATGGGGTATAAACTTCTGTCTTGGAAGAACCGGTCTATTGTTGGCTCAAAATTACTGCTCTTGAACTGAATCCAGGAGGTAGCATTGAAGAAGAGTCATCTGAGGTATTATCCTTTCTTAGTAAACGTAGGTCACAGTGGCTGTTGTCCTCTCAGTGGTTTTACGTCTCTGGCTGTGGAGCCAGAGGTTGGAACTCCACTTCCCCACAGGGCATCCCAGAATATCCAGCCTGTGTGGTCTCAGGCAAGCTGCACAGTCCCAGGGCACCCCCAGAAGAAGGGAAGAGTGAACCCCTTTTGAGTCCTTTCTACCTAGGAAACCCTGACAAAAAGGAGTCACCATAAGTCAGAATTGACTTGACGGCACATGTTTATAAAAGGTGGGTGCAGTAGCTGTTGAACCATTAGGGCAAAATGGCTTGGGCTGCCATTATCGCCCCCTATGCTTACCGAGGCCCATCTGCATTACCTATTTCTGACTCTCAGCCTCATCATGGAGGAAGCAGCAGAAGAAGGGAATATTTCTAATTTAGGTCAAGGTGATAAAAAGCTCTCAGCAGAGAGGCGGGACTCTCCTCGAATTCAGAGGTAGGGAAGGCATGATTGGCTAGTGCTGGATAGACTGACAGTCACCTCAGCCCAGAAAGGTCCCTCCCCCAGCCACACCTTCTCCAGGCAGCCTGAGAGGTTGTAAAAACTCCCAACATCACGTCCCCTCCGCAATTTACCTGCCCAAACCATCACACATTTTGCAGCATGGGGAAGGTCTGACCCTCAGCTATTGGACTGCAATTCCCAGATCAGCCCCCACCCAGGTATTTGTTTACCACCTGCTTTGTGTGCAGGGCATTTGAAAAGCGGCCAGGTCCCTACCTGAGGATCTGCCAGTCTGGTCCAATTCTGTGCCAGAGAAGCAAGGCGAGGCAGGGAAAGGGCAGCAGTAAACTCTGAGCCAAAAGGTGGCTGTGTGGTACACGCTCAGCCTCCCCAAGAAAGTCAGCATGGACAGGAGAGAGTGGATAGAAAGCTGTGGCTGATGAGCCATGGTGCTTTGAAGCCACGCTTAGTCCAACAAGGGATCGGAGAACTTGCTTGGCTTTTTTCTTTCAATTTAGGAGCACAGAGCTCCATTGTCAGCCAGAGGAATGGTGTGGGAAGACATATGATGACCCTCTTGGTATCTCTGCCCATCAACAGAGGCACATCAATCAGAAATTCCTGCACGGAGAAGCCTCCGAGACAGTTTCTCTGTCTTGTCTGACTTACAGTTAATCAAGGGGAGAATATTACTCTGCCACCTGGAAAAAACAGATTTCAGAAAGCTCCCAGAGATGCTAACGGGCACGCTGTACCAGAGAGCAGAGCAACCCAGTACAAACTCAGCATCAAAAGTATCACTCCAGCTACCTGCAATCACTGCCTGCTTTTCCACATATTGATTTAATAATAATAATAATAATAATAATAATAATAATAATAATAATAATAATAATAATAATAATAATAAAATTATGATGATGATGGAACTGCAGAGCTGAAAGGGGTCATCAAGTCCAGCCCCTGTCAAAGAGTCACAGTGGGGAATCAAACTCCCAACCAAACCTAAACCACTCAGCTATCCATCAGTTACAAGGTTTGGGAACATGACTTTTTAAAAAAACTGCAGTTCCCAGAATCCCCCAGCCAGCATGACTGCGCTGGCTGTTGGATTCTGGGAGTTGTGATTTTTAACGGTAACTCTCCCAAATGCTGTGGATTTCAACAACCCATCAGAAATAGCAGGATTCCCTTCTTAGGCCCTTCTCCCTTTTCCCCACATGGGAAGAGGGGACGAGAAGCAAAGCCAGTTACTCCCAGTGTTCTGCAAGCAATAGATGGAAAGTAACCCTTTGTTCCTAATCCCTCTGGCACATGCCCCTTGCCTGCAGAATACTGTAGTGAGACAAGGGGGCATCCAGTCCTTTCCACAAAAAAAAAAAAAAAAAAGCTGCCTCCCAGCCCTGTTCTAATAGCTTTCATTGATTTCTTCCACCCTTTGCCAGGTGTCTCAAGAAAGTCCAAAGACTTTCTTCTAACAATCATCAGTAGTCTTGTAGCACTTTTAAGACAAACTGTTTTTTTTTATTTTTCACAAGCTTTTGTGTGTCCAAGCCCACTTGCTCAGATGAATGGGGTGCCTCCTCTTGCAGAGGGGGCGGGGTGTTAAAATTGTTGGCAGGGCGTGTGCATCAGGGGAGGACAACCACAGGGTGTGTTGTTCCTTGGTGAAGAAGATCTTTAGCAGATGATAATAATAGTTGTATGCCTTCAAGACAATTCTGACTTGTAGAGACCCTTTTCAGGGTTTTCTAGTTAGCGAGTACTCAGAAGTGGTTTCCCTTTCCCTTCTTCTGGGGGTGCCCTGGGACTCTGCAGCTTGCCCAAGGCCACACAGCCTGGTTCTACTCGCTGGAGGCACGGTGTGGAATCGAACTTCTGGCTCCACAGCCAGATATGCAACTCACTGAGCTACCCAGCAGTGATTAATTCCATCACAATTGTGGCCGTTAGGGTCTGACTAGATGACAACAGGCCCAGATGATAGGATTAGTATATATAATGATACAGGGAACCATTGTCTCTGTTAAGGCCTAAAGAGACGGCGCTGAACTTCCTGATGTGTTCCTGCTCAGTTCCTTTGGAACTTGTACTTGAAGTTTCTTTGTTCAAAGCCTGCAACTCTGAGGTCAGGGAAAGAGAGTCCAGGAAGGGTAGGGTGTTCACCTACTGGTTTTCTGGATGGTTTTCTTTCTGATGTCCATTTTGTGCCCATTTACTCTCTTCCACAGAGTTTGGTCTGTTTGTCCAATATAACGTGCAGTGGGACATTGCTGACCAAAGATGCCAATTGCCCTTTGGACGATGAGCAATTGCGCAACCCCCTGATGTTGTGAATTATGTTGTTTGGTCCTCTGGTGGTCTTTCCTGTCTAAATGCGTGGGCAGAGCTGGCATCTGGGTTTCCCACAAGGCCTGATTCTGGTCCCAGTGTAGGCAGTCTGTTATTGCCAGTTAGAATTCTCTTTAGGTTGGGGGGCAGACTATATGCCACCGTGGGATGCCCACCTGGCCCTGCCAGAGACTTGTCACTGGAGGTCTTTGATGATACACTCCAGTGGCATTCTGTTCTTTACTGGTTTGAGTTTCTCTTGTAAAAGCTCCTTCTGGGAATCCATTTGGCCCTGTTGATGAGTTATTATATCCAGTGGATATCTGAATCTGAGGAACATCTACTTTAATGCTTCCAGATGTGGGTTCAATGCTCGCCTCTCTTCTAAGGTTGCTGGACTCCTAAGGTTAGCTCTTGACTCCTTAACCGTCCTTTTTATCTATCTATCTATCTATTTATTTATTTATTTATTTATTTATTTATTTATTTATTCAATTACATTTTTATCCTGCCCAACTACTGGCAGAGCCACTACTCTGGGCAGCTAACAGAATGAGATGAAATAAGGTAGTATAATAATAAAAACACCAATGGAAATACAGATAAGGCATCATACACAATACAATAACTTTAAAAGAAAAAAATAAAATTACAAGAATAATAAACAGCCGGCAGAGAGAAGGTAATGGATACAAGGTAAAATTAATCAAAATATAAAATTAATTAATTTGGGGCAAGGCGGTGAAAGGCTTGCAAAACCAGCCAGGTCTTATGTTCTCTCCTAAAACCAAGGAGGGAGGGAGCCAATCGCACTTTGGGTGGAAAGGAATTCCGAAGCAATGAGGCCACCACAGAGAAGGACTGGTTTTGAGTGATGGATTTCCAGGCTTCCCTTGGGATAGCCACTCAAAGCATTCCATTATAAGAGCTGCAGATGGTACAGGTAGACATTTTGAGGGAGAGGCACTCAGACAGGAAGCAAGGCCCTACACCATTAAGGGTTTTTCAGCTGAGCAACGGTTCCACTCTGTTCTGAGCTGGTCAAGCCACATCTGGAGCACAGTGTTGTCAAGTTCTTCTGGATGAGTCCTTCAAGAAGAAAATGACAAACTGGAGGGTGTCTGGAGGAACCAAGTCATATGTGGAGCAATTTTCAACTTTCAGAGCTGGATACATTTATCTGGGAGGAGAGAAGCTTCTAAGGGACCATGGCAGTGTCTGAAGACCTGACATATAGCAAGAGTGAGCTAGATTTTTATTGTATTAGAAGGTAAAGGATAAAAACTAGCAGGTAGAAAGGGCAACAAAGTTGTTTCCCATTAAACTTTGGGCTAAACCATCTAAAGCAGAGATGGGGAACTTTGAGCCCTCCAGACCTCCAACTTGGCTTCTGTGAGACTGCATTGACAGACATCTAGATCCACCACCCATAAGCTGATACAAACAACCCATATCCTGTAGGAAAACTGTTCCAGGAATGTTCAAATTGAAGTTGCAAGTGGTAGATCACCCAACTGAATGCTGGTTCAAAGAACACAATTCCTTGAGTTGAGACATCACCAGAATTATGGTTTGGTTAATATGTAAAGCAAAAGTTCCTGACGTCCTCCTTGCAAGCATGAAAGAGGGCAGGGATATTTTATGTTAACCCCAGGATCCTGGCCGTGTTACAACTCATCTGCCACTTCTCTTAAACACATGCTCTGGCCGTGTCTAGTCATAAGTTCTTGGGGAGGTGATGGAAATTATTGCTCATATTACTTTTGTACTGGATCACAATCTCAGGCATTTCTTGGTACTTATGTGCTTTTAAATTATTTTTCTCTTTCCTGGATGTTAATCACTGGCTAGCAAAAATGGATTCTCTATTCTTTGTTGTGGCGAAAAAAACTGCTATTACAATATTGGAAAGATAAATGCCCTTCCTTGCAACTCTATCAACGTATGAATGCATTGCACACAGACAATAGCTTCGTATGGATGCACTTTTGGACATTTAGAAGACTTCTGTAGAAGCTTATGTGCAGTTCTTTCCATTATTATAATAGTAACTATTGTGTCCTTATCAGCAGTTTTGGAACACAGTTTGTTCTTATGTTTTCGGTTCCTTCTCATTTTTTTTCCCCATGTTAAAATGTGATAAAATTTAATTTTAAAAAAATAAACCGAAGACTGACCTTGCACCATTTCCATAATGGGAAACCATGGTTCCCAATTATGTCTGAAATGGGGCAGAGAGAAGACCCTGTTCACATCTTAGTAATCCATAGCTGAGGTATACAACCTTCAGGCCACCTGTGATCCGTGGCTCACTCTCATGGGCCTCTCAACCTAATTTTAAAAGCTTTCTGCAAATGATCAGGCTCAATTTTTGCATGACTAATTTATCCCTTCCATAGCAGCATGCCAAACAGGGAGGAAAGACCGGATAGCTGAGTGGTTCAGGTATCTAGCTGTGAAGCCAGAGGCTGGGAGTTCAATTCCCCACTCTGTCTCCTAGACAGGGGCTGGACTCAATGACCCTTCTAGTTTTGCAATTCTAAAATGATGATGATGAAGGACGAAAAAGAGAGAGGGAAAGAGGGAGCAAGAAAGAGAGATAATTAATTATTTAATTAATGCATTGATTGATTGGGGTGAGTGACTGACTGATAGGAGAATGAGAAAGAAAAAGGGTAAACTTGCCTACCGTTGGTTCTGGCTTATCAACCATTCATTTTAGGGTTTCTATAGTACACAGTTAGGGCAGTTCAATTCAACTTTATTTGCCATGGCTCCATCCCCTGCAATACTGGGATTGTATTTTGGTGACAGACTTAAAATTCTTTGCCAGAGAGCTCTAGGGCCCTTCTCCAAAACGGCATCAGAGAATTCTTAAGTCCATCACCAAACCGTAGATCCCAAGATTTTGCAGGATAGAGGGCTGGCATTTAAAGGGTAATCAAACTGACACAATGTGTAGTGTAGATCCAATCTCAAGCGCAGAGGACGTTGGGAGTCATAGCTTCTCTGCCCATAAGACTCCAAAAAGGGCACCTCCCAAACAACTATGGCTCCCAGGAAGCACTACAGCAGGTACCTTTTAAAAAAATAATAATAATGACAAATTTGACAGCAGGGTCAGAGGTAAATAACCAAAATTGCCTTTTTTTTTTCCCCCAAGGTGTACAATATAGCGATCTACCAGTCATACCTACCATCCACATTAGGGCTCCCAGCCCAGCAGCTGCCATTCCCTGCAATTTCAGGGCCAAAACCTGAAATTGGAAGGCAGATCTTTCTGATATCACAGGTGTGGGTATGTCCTTGTGATGTCACAGAGGCTGGGCAGGCAGAGGCAGGAGGGGAAGCAAGTACCACACCCATTGAAATACCTTTGCATTGAGCTCATGAGCCCCGACACCAGTGAGGAATGGGTGCAGATGGGAGCCCAAATGGTCAAGTCATCTCCCATTAGGGTTGTTTGTGAAGCTTGCAACTTCTCACTTGAAAGAGAGAAATTGAAAAAAAAAATCCCTCTGTTCTCCTTGCAGAGAGATTTCTCTGCACAAGATCTTCTGCCGTTTCCTTGGGCTACCTTGTGGAATTTCCTGGATATTTTATGATCCTTTCCTCCAGGAAGATATGACAAGCTGTGTCAGATGATTATGATGACCCTTGCTGTGCAGAATGGCATCTTTTGTGCACAGGATTGAGTCACCTGTTCAGGGCAGAAGGAACATCAAGCTGCACCAGACTGTTGACATTCCTAATCACAATGGCATCAGAAGCGGCACAGAAGTTTGCATTTTTCTCATGCAAAACAAGGGACAAAGAGGGAAAATAAAAGCGGGGTCTTGTTTTTGCAGAAAGCTGAGAAATCTTGCTGATGCTGGTAGAGGTCTTGACAGGACAAGAGTGTCACTATGTAAGACCCAAGTCTTGGGTACCAAGCCTCAGGGGGTGGGGCAAGTGACTCAGGGCTTAGGACTTGGTACCCAATACTCAGACTTGGGACTTGGGCCCGAGACTCGGACTTGGACTTGAGACTCGGGTCCTAAGACTTACCAACATCCCTGATAGCTACTGTTGCAGAGTTCTGAATTTCTGGTAAAATTCCTTTTGCTAGGCAGTAGACGCACAGGGAGCTATAGAGGAGAATAGCTACAAGTTCCTCAGATAGTCCACCCCTTTCTCATCAACCAGCACTTCAAGTCTCAATAACTTACTCTGGGACATTTGTAGGAGAAAGAATTAAAATGTTTCACTATTTACAGTTTCAACAGTAACTCTGCCTTCCTGTAACTTGAGCCCATTGTTGCTTGTCCTGCACTCTGGGATAATAGAGAACAGATCTTGCCCCTGCTCCTTTCAAGTCTTTGAAGAGTGCTCTCCTCTCTCCCCTCAGTCTTCTTTCCTCAAGGCTAAACGTGCCCAGTTCTTTCAGTCTTTCCTCCTAGGGCTTGGCTTTCAGCTCCCTGATCATCCTTGTGGCCCTCCTCTCAACGTGCTCCAGCTTGTTGGCATCCTTTTTAAAGTGTGGTGTCCAGAAGTGGACACAGTACTCTAGATCAGTGGTTCTTAACCTTTGTTACGCAGGTGTTTTTGAACTGCAACTCCCAGAAACCCCAGCCAGCACAGCTGGTGGTGAAGGCTTCTGGGAGTTGCAGTCCAAAAACACCTGAGTAACCCAAGGTTAAGAACCAGTGCTCTAGATGAGGCCTAACCACTGCCAAAAAGAGGGGGACTGGTACCTCATGGGATATGGAGACTATACTTCCATTAATGCATCCTGAAATTGCATTTGCCTTTTTTTTTTTTTGCAGTAATGAGTAAATGAAGCTGAAGAGAATGGAGGAGGGAGAACATTAAGGCTTTAAAAATGAACATTAAGAAAAGCCAGTCTTAAACGAGTGACCAGGCCTTGTACCAGTCTATGGGGGAAAAATAAGCCACTAGGGAATGAGTGTAAGCAACAGAGTAAGAAAGCTGACATGAGTTGAGCTAAATAGATAGATTTTGAGCATTTTCAACAAATAGAGCTGTTGAACAGTGGAGCGGAGTGAACTACCTTGGAACTTGATGGACTCTCCTCAGGTGGAGTTTTTCAGTCACAGATGGGATGACCATCTGTCAAGGATGCTTTAGCTGTGCTTTTCTACATTGGGAGGAGGCCAGACTAGATGGCCCTTGAGGGCATCCAACTTAACAATTCTGCAATCAATACAGCCAAGAAATCTACAGCCACGGCACCCAAGCAGGTGGTACCTGGCCTACTGAACAGATGCAACTGTACTCCAGAATTTAAAGCAGTTTTATCATCCACGGCAATGGAAGTCTTTCATGCCTGCCATTGGCCTTTTCCGAGGTGACACAGCTCGTTGGCTGCCTCGTTCATGCTAATTGATGTGTGACCTTCTTTGATGGACCTATTTGAAACCAAAAAAAAAAACCCTTTTGAGACTCAGCCTTTTAGAATCAATTTTGAAAATGTTTTCCAGAACTGGTGATCTGTGTTAATGCCCAATTAGGGTGCATTAGTGAAATCCAAAGCATGAGCAAAAAAAAGAGGGGGTTGGATTGGGATGGGTCTGGAAAAGGAGAAGCTGAGCGCCTGTAAATTGGGAAAGCTTCTGAGGACAAAGGTTTGCTTGTGAGGTTGCTACAGGTAGCTGGGAAGGTGTCCTTCAATGCTTCCACACCTGTTCTGGGGTTCACCGGAGCAAATGAACCAAAGAATTGCACCATTCAAAGCTTAGGGATTGGGATATTTTGTTTAAAATTCACAAGCAACTCTGTCTGGGAGCTAACTCTGATACACACTTAAGAGGAAGCAATCAGAGTTTGGCAAAGGTACTTTTTGAGGGGGGTTACAACATTTCGAAATACACCTATTTTCAGTGCACTATTGCTGTATTTCAAAGATGATAAAGTTGTTGGGCTGCACATGTCCCTCATGCTTTCAGTATCCTAACTATTGGTGCTGGGAGTTACCATCACACAACATCTGGAGCAATGGTTGGGTAACCCAGATGTTCTTGGACTGCAACTCTGAGAAATCCTGGCCAGCACAGCTCATGTTGTGTCCACTCTTGTCATGCTGTTTAGTCGTTAAGTCGTGTCCGACTCTTCGTGACCCCATGGACCAGAGCACGCCAGGCCCTCCTGTCTTCCACGGCCTCCCGGAGTTGGGTCAAAGTCATGTTGGTAGCTTCGATGACACTGTCTAACCTTCTCATCCTCTGTCATCCTTTTCTCCTCTTGCCTTCACTCTTTCCCAACATCAGGGTCTTTTCCAGGGAGTCTTCTCTTCTCATGAGATGGCTAAAGTATTGGAGCCTCAGCTTCAGGATCTGTCCTTCCAGTGAGCACTCAGGGTTGATTTCCTTCAGAATGGATAGGTTTGATCTCCTTGCAGTCCAGGGGACTCTCAAGAGTCTCCTCCAGCACCACAATTCAAAAGCATCAATTCTTCGGCGGTCAGCCTTCTTTATGGTCCAGCTCTCGCTTCCATACATCGCTACTGGAAAAACCATAGCTTTGACGATGCGGACCTTTGTCGGCAAAGTGATGTCTCTGCTTTTTAAGATCCTGTCTAGGTTTGTCATTGCTTTCCTCCTAAGAAGCAGGCGTCTTTTAATTTCGCGGCTGCTGTCACCCTCTGCAGTGATCGTGGAGCCCAAGAAAGTAAAATCTGTTACTGCCTCTTGTCATAGATGGACACAAATTGTGACCTGAAGAGTACAGGGAGACTTTTTAAACTATAGGCTCCAGAACAGTGGGGCTGGAAATGTCACTTCAGCTCTGCTTCAGGCAGCAAAAATGCCTTGGGCAAACCCCAAAGCTGTTGTCTTGGACAGAACGTGTCTTCCAAATGATTGTTGGCACAGAGCAAAGCACAAAAGGGGAGGGGGACAGAGTCTTTTTATAAAAGGAAAAGTCTGCAGCATTTTATAGGGACGCGCCCCCAACCTGGGGAATGATGGGACTTGTAGTCTACACATCTGGAGGACATCAAGTTAAAAAGAGAGAGAAATGGGAAACAGAAGTAATGCACAGCATGGCAACATCGGTTGCTCTCAGTTCTGGGTTCGAGACAATGGACAATTCTCCATTCCCCTTTTCCTGACACAGTATTCCATTTTCTCCACCAACCATCTGTAGGCATTTTGTGGCCACTAAGCACATACGATCTTCATCCTTGCCTGGAATTAAAAAACAAAACACCATAAAGATCATTTTGTTCTTCTGAAAACCTTGGCTTCCCTGAATGTCACGACACCTCCCTGTTGTGCGAGGGTGGATCTATTTTGACAACAGCATCCTCTTTTTGAAGACTGGAATTAGTATATTTATCAGATGCAGCAGCTTTGGGTAGGCTAAAAGCCCCTTCGTGTTTCCTCCCTGTGGCACCCGTTGCTTTTTCTCCCACCCCTTCCAGCACCCTTTTCCTCTGGTCTTTTACTCCCTCCAGCCTAGTATTCATTCAGCATTTCCTCTGTTCACTCTCCTTCAGACAGTAGCTCTTGCACCTCTCTTTGAACTGTTCCAAGAATTTAGGGGGCCTGCAGAGAAAAGCGCAGCATGGTGCTGCCCACAGGCCCTATAGAGACATACATGTCCCAGGCCTCTCAATGCTTGGCAACGGTGTGGTACCTAGTGGTGCAAGATGGCACTCTTGTGTGCTTGGATTCTTCATTCTACTCCCATGGAATGGACCTACATGGGCATCATCTGTATGTCACCAATTTTGAAAAGTTTCACGCAGTGCATATTTATATCAGCAGCTGTAGGCTTTGCTTGGGAAAATGCAACATGAGTCCACTTTCAAGTACAGAATTTCTATTTGGGCTTAATGGTATTTTTGTTTCCAGGGTTAATTCATACTTGGCCTTAGGACAATAAAGGGCTACAGTTCTGGAACAGGCTCTGAACTATTCCCCCTGAGCTGAGCGCAATTATTGATGGAAATAATTGTTCTTCAATCCCATCAAAGCCGGCCTTTCCTTCAACCCAATATTCTTTCCCATTGTTCCATGAAAACTCCACACTGGTAATCCATTTGCACCAGGCTCTTGGGACCTCCGTCCGTTGCTTATATGTGTGTTTCCTTTCTCTCTCTCTCTCTCTTGTAGACTTTCATGTTTGTGATGGAATTGCATTTGCAATTTAATATAAGTGATTCTTCTAATCTGAAAGGAAAGGATTACCACAAAGCTCCCTGCAGGGGACTTAATCAAGGAGAAATGCCCAAAGATGAGCCCTCTCAGGTACTGCTGGAGGCTGACTGGAGCCCTCTGATGAAAAATTGGCAATGTATGCCGTTGACCAGATGGATTCATGAGCTACGTGCAGTAGTGACATTTTAGATCAAGAGGAACTATGCTCCCCTGCCAGACCCATGCCAGACCTCTGCAACTCTTACTACCCAAGGCTTAAATCAGAATGTGTTTTATGGAATCACAGAAATGTAGACTTCTAAGGAGGTCCAAGGGTCATCTAGTCCATCCCCCACCACTACAAGTAATCCATAAACATATTAGTTAAATTTATATCTTTCTTTTCCTCTGATGCAATCAAACCGTCATGCACAGCTTGTATCTCCACCACTTCATCCTCAATAGCCTGGTGAAGTAGATTAGGCTGAGAGGTTGAAGGATCCAAGCTCATCCAGTCAAGTGGGGAGCAGAAGCCAGATCTCATAGGTCCCAGTCAAACACTCCACCCTTTACACCATACTGTTTCTCAGGTCCACACTTGGAGAGAAAGAAAGTCTGTAGTTTGGGAACCTGCACCTGTGAGATTGTTGGAGAACCACGACTATTAGTCCTGGATCACCCGCCACACGGACAAAGGCTGGAGGGAGCTGAGATCTGGAAGGTTGCTGGTTCCCCATTCATGTTGTGCGTCTTGGGAGAAGAGCCGTTTTGAGTGCAGGAGTCACATTTCCTTCTGACCAACTTATTCAGGATTGCACGTTGGGATGGGTGGAGACAGGGACGGATCTGCTCTGAAACTAATGAAGCTTAACTTTCAGGGCCCTTAATCCCGGAGGGGCTCCAGAAGCAACTTTAGTCCACATGGCTTAAACACTTTGGGTCTACTGTATGAGAGGGGGCTTCAGAGAAAGGGCTGTGAGCAGTCTTTAAAAATATCAGCAGGTATGCAGACTGTGTGCCATGTGCAGAAATGTTGCAGAACAACCCCATTGAAGAAGGTAAAACAGTAGTTAGCCAACCCTCATTGCTGGTTGCACAGGGGCCCCCATAACAGTTCAGGGCCCCCAAAATGTCAGCCCCCCACAGAGTGGAGCTAAAGTAAAGAGTCAGCAGGGCCCTGCTCATTTATTCACATACACACACTCATTCAAGCACATGCATTACTGGGGCGGGGAGAGAGTAGGTGCCCTCTCTAAGCATAGGATTTTGGCCTGGGGGGGCACGGAACTAGGCATTGGCGTCAATGGGAGCGAAGGGCCACCCAGCTTGGAAAGCCTTCCCTGAAAGTGCTCACTGAGGACACCAGAGGCCTAATGACTGAACGACTGACAGCACAATGACACATTTAATGTTTTTATACATTAACATAACAATTGACAAGCTCCCTTTTTAGTGTAGCAAGTACGTTTACTCATTGCCTCCATACCCTTCCCTGCCTCTTTGTCTGGATGGGATTCACTTGGTGTTATGAGATGCCAGGTCACAACAACACAGAAGCAGCGGCTGTTCATACAATGCTGCCCGACAGAATCACTGGCCCGTGCAGCCCTGGCCTGGGTGTCCCGGTTTTCTGAAATCCCAATCAATCCGGACGGTGGCCACACTGGCCCTTCCCCCACCAGCCCTGATTTCTTAATGAATGGATTGGTTTGGATGAGTGACTGCCCATCTCAGCCGCTGAAAGCAACTAGCCTGAAAGAGCAGAGGGGTACATCACCACACGGGCTCTCCCAAAACAGGGGGAGGGCATCACCAAAACAGGGGGTAAATAAAGGCAGGAATTTGCACACACACACGCGCGCGCACACACACACACACACAAGAATCCATGTGCAAAATAACATTTCTAGGTGCATTTTCAGAAGTAATGGGTGAAATCCAGTCATAAGTCACAATTAGAGCACACCCATTGAATCAATGGAAGTTATGGAGCAGTTGACTCATCCCATGCCTGCTCTAGTTGCTACTTACTACTGGATTTCAGCCACTGGCTACCTTTTAAATACAAAATCAAAGGCAGCTACACCCGTCATTGAGAACAAATACAAAATGCAGCAACAGACATCTCCAATTATGGAGATCATTCCCCCACCTCTGGCTTTTCAAAGTCGCAAAAGTTGTACAGCATTTGACCAGCCCTTCCTTCTGGTGGCGCTGCACCCATGGCAGGGCATGGAACCCCATCAGTCACACTAACTCTGAGTAGTCTTCACGGTCCCCTCTCATGGGAGGCATGAGGAGAATTTGAACTCTTGTGACTCCATGGGTGCTCCAACCCACTGAGCTGTGTCAACTCCATAGCTTTATTGGAACCATCTCAAATTCTACAAAGGAATGAAACTTTGTTCTCCAGAACCCATAATCAGGGCAGATAATGCCAAAAGTGGGTGCCAGGGAGAAGAAACATGGCAATCTAAAAATGTGGTCAGAGGTTTTTGCCATTCTTTTAAAAACCATGGGTTCCGCATTCCTATTGCAAAATAGGAACATGGGGGGCGGGGGAATTTCTGAGATTTTGGCCAAGATCAGCTATTTAGGAACAGTGAGGCAGCCTATTGGGAATTCCCCCAATTGCCATAAGACCTTTTGCCTCCAGTGCTACTACTTTTGCTAATCCATGCATCAAGGCAAGAGTTATACCATTTTCCAATTTTTGCAGAAAAGTGTGAGAAGCAGTCCTGAAATGTGCAAAGCCTCTCAAAGAGCAATTAAAACAAAACAAAACAAAAAAAATTAATGATGGGGAGGGAAATGTCCTATTTAAAGTCAAACTACGGGGTTAACCAGATGGAATAGTTGATTTTTAAAAAAAGTACTGGCTTCTGCACTGATGGTTCCAGTGTTTTCCCAGCCAACCAAAAAGCCTAAGATTTCTCTTACTTAGTTCATTGTTTTTGGGGCTGTTTTCCATGCCTCTGTTCAGTCGTGCTTTATTTTGGGGTTGGAGTTTACCACCATGATCCTGCTCATCCAAGTTCATTTCTACAGTCAGAACCTCCAGGTTCGAAATGTTCAGTTCTACAATTACGATCTCAACAAAAATGTCACTAGAGAAGCTCCAGCAAAGGTGTACATTTTTTTTCAATGTTGTCTAATTTTTAAAGAAAAAGAACTTCCTAAAGAAAAATCGTTTTCTTACTAAAAAGTAGTTTTCAAAAGGAAAAAATTGAAAACCTTGGCGAATCTCATTTTCGTTTGCATGTAAATGAGAGAAAAGGGGGTGGAAAGTTTGCGTTCCTTGGATTCAGATGAACTCTACATCAGAATTTATATTTCTATGACAAAAATAACTACTGATGAGGATGCTTATAGCAAATTACACCTAGCCATACACAAGAGAGATGATGCAGAAACAATGAGTCCCCATTTAAGAAAACAAAGGTTTTCCATGGGTGCAGCGCCACCAGAAGGAAGGGCCTTCAGCAAAACAAAGGTTCATAGAACAGTTAGAAGGGACTTTATGAATCATCAGGTGCAAACATACAATTGTAGAGCTGGAAACATCCCAGTTTCAAGGTGCATCCAGACCTTGTAGGGACACAGAGCAGAAACAATGTAATCTACGTGTAAGCGAAGACAGAGGTCCAATTGATGGGTGATGCATTAGATTTATTTTTTTTAAAAGGCCAAATTATGACTGTAACTTGGTGGTTGGAGGGAACTGGAACCCTTAGTGCACTCTCTCTTCAGGTGGTAGAAATGTGGGAGTAAATTCTGCCATGAACAGCTAAAATTTGCAATTTGTCAAAGCAAATCTAAAAGCAAAGTTATCCATGTTGGTTGAAGAAAACGAAATAAAATTCAAAACTCTGTTAAAATATTAGGACAAAAACTCGGCGCAAGGTTTTGAATTTTCCACAACTTGCCTTTCTTCATTGAGCGAAGTGGTCAAATCAAAAGCATGGACATCCAAAAATGTGGCTTACCTGAAACAGAGAAAGGGAAAGGACATGGTTACCAGTTGGTGACTTTTAGAGATATGGAAGTAATTAGATGATGCTGTTTCAGAGGAAATTTATAAGGTTTTTCACATGGAATCTCCACTGTTCTTGTTCTACATCTGTAAGAGGTTGCCCAAGTATTAAATTCGGCTTTGGTCACTTGTATTCTCTGGCCCTATTTTACATATTAAATATAAATAAATAATATGCATAATTCTGGCTATAGGTTAAAGGAAGGAATGGGTCACAGATGATGATCTCCAGAACAAGTTCTGTACTTTAAACCTTCAATATCCTACAGTGAATCCACAGAATTCCTTTGAGGGCCGGCCCTATCATTTGGCTGAGAGAGGTATACACTTCATGTGGTCAGTTTAGGTATAATAAAAGGACAGGAAATTATTGTTTATTTAATTCATCATGATCTCATTTCTACCTCCAAGGAGAGGTAGAGTGGGTTGTTGGAGGTTCTGGCTCAGATGCCAAAGTAATTTATTTGAGAACTTTCTCCCTGGCTAGGATGGATGGGCTCAAGTACAGTTTGCTGCTCTCAGAACTTGGAGAAGTTACTTTCACCCTGGGAATGTTTCGCTGACAATATTCTTTTTTTTTCCCCCTGTCCTTCTTTTATAGCACTGAAGCATCCAGCTGCCTGTCACTTCCAACCGGTGAGAAACCCCTGGAAGGTCTCCATCCAGCTCAAGAGACCTCTAACAGCAATGGCTGTGTGAGGCTAAAAGACAGTGAGGCGCACATCAGGAATAAATCACACAGGTAAGATTGGGAGCCAGCTACAAGAAGAAAACAGTGGCTTGGCCAGAAGTGTTCAGGGCAAGCACATGAAGAACATGAACAGGTCCGACTAAATGTGGTTCATTTCACTTTTGTGATTTCCATGAGGATGGGATTTTGTGATTTCTGTGACTACAAATACCATCATTGTCTATTCTGGGAGTTGTCTTTGACAGACAGACACCTTGCAGGCACCTAAATGTGGCTCACCTGGGAAAAAGGCCTCAACTGGAAGGTTTTGAGGCTGTGCTAGGACTACTTCCACCCAAGCTTCCTGTTCCTGCCTCAGTGCTCGCTGAGAACTTTCTTTCTGAAACTAGGCAGAGCTAAGCCTAGCTAAGCCTCAAAGCCGAGAGCTACATATAGGGCTCTGTCTGTCAGGTAGAACTCACAGAGAAAATTTGGGGATTGCTAGTGCAAGAAATCCAAAGAGACCATCTTTAATTTTCATTCAGCCCATCTCCTTTCTGTATTAACTCGTGTGGTTTGTCTGTTCATTTTTAAAAGATGTCTATGTGAATTTCTGAACCCAAACAATTTAGCAGGAGGTATGCCCTGTTACATGATGCATTTTATGCAGATCTTGTAAATGTTACTTTTTGAACAACAACTCCCAGAAATGGATAAGGTGGTTCTGAGGGTTATGAATTGAAAATGCAACTTTTGCAAGCTCTGCCATTATTTCCTCTCATTTTATTTTATTTTATTTTATTCTTTTAAAACAGTGAACAGCCATTTGGGGTGAGAAAGGAAGCACAGCACCTCATGTAAAAAACAAAAGTTGCAGCTACAAATACAGATTGATAAGAATTTTGTTTCCAGTTTTTGATCATTTACTACATCTGCACCTTTCTTCACATGGAAAACTGAGGGAAAATGAGATCTGAGAAATTCAAGTGCAAAAGAAAGCAAAAGGGACAGACCTCTCTCACCTTAGCTGCAAATGCCTGTGATCACAAAAGCAATTGTGATATTGCACATAGAACAGAATGGCTGCCTCCACAGATCCATTTTCCCTTATAGTGCATTAGGGGAAAGATAAAATAGAGTGGCATGTCTTCACACACCCGTCTATGCAAGGCCCATACCTGCTAGCTCGTCAAAGTGACTATTGAATGCTTTTTAAGAACAAGAAGAAGTGGGGAAGGATTAAAAGGTTGTCACATGATAGGGATCCTTTCGATGCTGTCATTTCAGTGGTCTAATGAAGCCAGAAAGGCAATATGAAAATGTGGAGATCAGCTAGACCTTACTCTCTAGCTGGCAAGGGCCAAGCCTATCATTAGGTACAGTGGAGAGTCTGCCTTAGCAGTAAATTTGAGGTGTCAAGTATGAAAAGAACGAACATGGACGGTTATTTAATTTTGTATTATTGTATTTTTGTACTGCCAGGAGGGGGAGATAATATTTGCAGAGTGTGGAAATTTGGTGGCCCCTGATTTGTTTGATTTACCTCCACTGGCACTTACTGTCTCAATAATTCACTCAGAGACGTTGGTAAGGGGACAAATTAAAAGTTCCATTTTACTCACAGTTCTTCATAGATCAAAACAGCATTTTGTAGAAAAATATTAATTTGCTACATGAACAGAGCTTAACTGATTAACTAGCTGCATCTAGACTTTATATTTAGACTTTGTAAATGGTTGACTAATTCTAACTAAGTACACTGACTGACTAAAAAGAGCAGGAAAGAACTCTTGAATAGAGAGGTGTGACTCTTTTCAAAATTCTAAGGCAGAGGGAGAACAATTGGCTCCTACTGGATTGACTGACATTCACCCCAGTCCAGAAAGATCCCTTCCAGCCAAACCCTCTTACAGGCATCATACATATATTGTAATGTTTCCAACAGATGATGTGTGGAATTTTCTGTTTATATGCCAAAATACCTTGTCTGGCTTTAAATATGTTGAACTTGGTAAGTGTGGGCTGGGATAGCCATGTCCCCATTAAGAGGGATAGTCCTTTATTTGAAGGGCTACCAACCGGCAATCCTGTTTTGAAGGTGTTGCCCATTTGAAGAGAAACATTTGGTCTGGGACCATGACACGAGAGGAAGTGAGACGCACTGTGGTTCTTAAAATATAAAAACAATGTCTAATTTTTGATTGGTATGTATAAAATTGTATGTGCAATTTTATGCCAATCCTCTTTTCTCCTACTGTTGAATGATGCACGTCTGCCTTTTTGATAGTGTGTAAGTGGCCAGCCTAGGGAGGTGCTGTTCTGTGCTCTGCATCAGGCAGCAGAAGTCTTGAGTCAGCCCTGCAAAGCAGAGCATGCAAAGGGGGGGGGGGGCCGGGGAAGGACCATTATCTCTGGCTTCCTCCTTCCCTTGCATTGTGCTGAAAACTGCATAAAAGACAGGCAGGTTGTTCTAGGAGCTGGGAAACCTCAGGATCAGAAATGAGGAGGACCGTTACCTTTTTTTCTGTTTTTTTGAACTACAACTCCCAGACTCCTGCAGCCAGTACAACCACTGGCCATGCTGGATGGGGCATTCTGGGAATTATAGTCCAAAAAAAATCCTAATTTCCAAATATTAATTAACTTTTCCAAAGACTTCTGTTATTTAAGAATAGCTCAAATATTGGAGATATAGGAGGAGGGTTCATGCATCTTTTCACCTTTGATGCAACGCTGTAGTCCAACAAAGTAAATCTCCTCATCTCTGCTTACGCCCATGAGGCCAGCACTATGTCCAAAGAGATAGAAAATAATAATTTTTGGACAACGCCAGCAGCCTTGCTGGTTGTGTGATTCTGGAAATTTTTTTACTGTTTTGTTAGCTTCTACTAATGAAACTGAGGCTGTCCTACTTTGGGCACCTCATGAAAAGACAAGACTCGCTGGAGCAGACAATAATGCTCGGAAAAGTTGAAGGCAGCAGGTAAAGAGGAAGACCAAATACGAGATGGACTGACTCCATAAAGGAAACCACAGGCTTGAGTTTGCAAGAGCTGGGCAGTTGAGGACAGGACATTTTGGACGTGACTTGAGAGCAAGCAACAACAACAATTACAGGGAGAGAGGTTATGTAGAAATCAAACAAATACAATATTTTTAGTTCAAAAAAAGCATTTCCTGTATCAGGACCTGGCAGGTTCTTTTGAACAGTCTGAAAGAAAGACTTTTGAAAGGGCCTGTTTCTTAGGAGTCGTGCTTGGTGATTATGCCCAAGGCAATGAAGAAACATTTCTGCTCCAGTAATTCTTTGTTTCGCTATTCCTTCTTCTTTAATGAAACGCTTTCATGTCATAAGTGTTCTGCCTAAAAGGGACTTGCCTGTACACCCAGAGCAATTTTGCCTGCATCAGCCCTAAGGAAACCTGAATGGATTCCCTTCCCGGGATGTGTGATTCAGGCAGTCTTTTAGAGTGGGCTGCTCTCTTTCTACCCAGGTAGAACGGCCGGCCTGGTCCCTTGATAGAATAGGCTGATGGATGTCAATTTTAAGTAACAGCATGTGACAGCAAGTGGAGAACCTACATAGGCTTGGACAGAGCATTTTTATATCCAAGTAAATGCACTGGAGAGGAGCTTAGAAGCAGGGGGTTAGAGTAAAAATCATCACCCAGCTCACAAACTACCTTGAAGGGCATTCCAGGCGGTATGCCCCAAATCATCCCCAAAAGGCTCATCCTCTCCTTTAGGTATGGAGACCATGTGGTCCTCCCAGTTACTGGAATCGAGATCAGCACAGGTATCAAGAGGTCTGACCCAGTGTGGGTCTGTGGCTGGGGATGATGAAGAGACAGGTGACCAGAGTGCATGTTTTCACTCACCAAAGTGTAGATTGCTGATTTTAGGTTCTCTTGCTTCCTGCTTTCTCTTTCTGCATCTTCTTTCTACTGCAGCTAGACATGGGGACCAAGGAACTTCTTTGAATTAGTATATGAAATCTTTATTCCTGTGCTATCCTTAAGTAGATTTCCTAAGTTAATAAATAGTTGTATTCTCGAAGAACTAATAAATAGTCCTTCCTTCCTTCCTTCCTTCCTTCCTTCCTTCCTTCCTTCCTTCCTTCCTTGTCATAATCCAGGGTTCCAGAGTGGTTACTTGTATGGAGTGGCCAAAGACTCCGCATTCTGCAAATAACCAATAATCTTCCCATAATCCAAACAATCCTGACAATACTGGTTTCTGATGCCCATGAACTCCACCCAGCATGGCTGATGGTCAGGGATGATAGGAACTGTACTGCATTGGCTTCATCCCCTGCTGTACATTATGGTGGCGTCCACATCAACCTGGCTCGCCCCTACGCGTGCTTGATATTATGTGAGCACCATAAGTCCAGGACCACATCCAGCCTCCCTTCTGCTGCAGACCTCACAGGATTTGTTGTAAGGATAAAATTGTGGGGAGGAGCCAAGTATTCTGATTTAAGATTTTGGGAGGGGGGGAATAAAAATGCAGAGCATGGCAAAATTACTTTTTCTGAACTACAATCCCCCCCCCCTCTCTATCTGCCAATCTATCTCATTTGGGGATTATGGGTACTCCAATCAAAATTACCAAGTTTAGCAAGTAGATACAGAGAGATTTTCAGATTCTCTCACAACATCCAGAACTCCAGTCCTATGAATCTGTCTAGCAGTAGATTTAAAGTTAGCCAAAGGAAACACTTTCTCACATAGGCAGTTCTCTAAATAATCTGCGGAACTCACTGCCACTGGTTTGAACTCCACGTTTTTATTCCCATGCCAATGTACTGAATGCATGACTCTGAAGGCATTACCTTCCATGTCTAGAACAGAATTTGCAAGCGTGATTTTCTTTTTGACTAAAAATCCCAGAATTCCAACCACCAGCATGTTGGCAGTGTGATCCTGGGAACTGTAGTGCAAAAACACACACACACACAAAAACCCCGCGATGTTGTCTAACTTTAGGTCTGAAGAGGAGAGAAGGGAGACGTTCTGCTGTGAAGCAGATGGCGCTTTAAAAAGCTCTCTTTGGTCAAGGGCCCCTGAAATGGATGTGACCTGGTGGTGGCTTCGCCTTTCCCTTCTTTCCACAACAGGTGGGGTGGAACAGGATGAGGGCAGACCGCCTGCAGGGGGAAAGGTGTTTACTCTGCAAGGGGCAGGAAAAAGGCTGACAGAGGTCTGGGTCTCTCACTATTGGATGGAAGGAAGCCACATAAGAGAAAAATCAGGAAAAGGCAGGGGAGATTGGGCAAAATCTGAAACTGGGCTGGGAAGCGTTCCTTTTTTGGACTACAACTCCCAGCATCCCCAACCGGCATGGATCTTACCTCTCCCATGGCTGGTTCAGGACTCCTAGAAAACCACAAGTTACAACCTAAACAACAGGAAATCGTATCAGAATCTATACAGGACATCTCCTTAGGTTTGAAATTGAAATGGATGCAATAAAAAAATAATATTCAGAGTCTATTGGACTTCACAAAGGTTGTTTGGGAAGGGATCATCAAACTCTGACATATACTGGAGATGTAATACTGGGAAATGCATCTTGAGACGTAGGAGGTGGGCTTCTCCAGTGATTTTTTTCAAGTTTGAAGTCATATCTCGTATTAACTCTATATTGGGAACATCTCTGATATTTGCAGTTGTTCGTGTTCTTTTGAACTATATCCCTGGGGTCTGACAAATGGGCAACAAAATGGAATGTAAAAGCCCTTGTAGGAACCTTATGCTCAAGGCTTGGAAAGATAGACCCCCCACCATCTGCTTCAATAATGGTCAGCAGGTCTTCTTACACTAGCTACATGAGAACATATTGTCGCAGAGTTTTGAATCTCTGGTTGAATTCATTTTTGCTACGCAATAGAAAGTACCGCTAGACGATTGCCTCGCAGGATGAGGAATTCGCTAGACGATGGCTTTTTGCGATCGCTAATGCGCTTCGCAAAACGATGTTTCCCTATGGGCGATTTTCGCTAGATGACGAGTTTTCCCCATTGGAATGCACCGACTAGTGGTCAAAAGCTGTCAGTACATTCCAATGGGGACCCGCGCTCGCTAGACGATGTTTCCCTATGGGCGATCTTCGCAAGACGAGTTTTCCATTGGAACGCATTGAAGAGATTTCAATGCATTCCAATGGGGAAACGCGCTTCGCTAGACGATGTTTTCGCAAGACAGCGATTTTCGCGGAACGGATTAACATCGTCTAGCGAGGCACCACTGTATAGAGACTCACAGAGGAGAAAAGCTTCAAGTTCCCCAGAGTCCACCCCTTTCTCATTAACTGGCACTTAAATTCTCAGTAACTCACTCTGAGACATTTGTAAGAGAAAGAATAAAAAACATTTTTACTGACAGTTGCCACTTTCTTTACTGCAGCCAACTGAAGAGCTCAACAGCAAACAAACAACTGCCACTAACAGACTAAAATGAAGGGGAGAGCACTCAGCAAAGAGGCGGGCCCCTCTTTGTAACGAAAGGCTGGAAGGAACGATTGGTTAGTGCTGAATAGAGAGACCACCCCAACCCAGCAAGGTCCCTCCCAGTCACACAAACCACAGACAACATGTGAGGCTGCAAACATAAGTCCAAGGCATATATCATGCAGGCACCAATTTCCTGAAGATGTTTACTTGGACATCTGGAAAGCTGACACTGATCTATGTGCTTAACACAAGATATTTGAAGTGATGATTCTAGCTATATTCATATACCAAATTTACAACAGTGGTTTATAGTTAGAACTTCCATGATCACATTCACTGTTAATACTATTGCTCTTGTTTTGGCTGCTTGTTCCATTTCTCTTTTCAATTAATTTTTGTTGCTTACCTTTATTTTTATGTTAAATCTGCAAAAATAAAGAGTAAAAGAAAAAAAAGAAAAAGTTACAAAGGATGGTGCTTACTGGGCTGTCTGGGAATGGAGAAAATGCAATGTGCAAGGGAGCAAAAAATAAAAAGAAGACAGGGGGGGGGGGGGGAACCCTTCTGAGAAATTGAGTTTGTGCTGTCCAGAAGCAAGGCAGTGTTTGCTGATAACCGCCAAAAATAGGTGGTTTGATTTAAAGAAAGACAGCTGGGTTCTTTGCAAAGATAGCCCTTGTGCCTTGATGCAGATAAAGAAAAGAAGGGAGGGACACAACACCCCTTATCATGAAGGTAACAGTAGACACTCAATGCGTTACTTAACTAGCCTCCCCCAGCATCTGTGAAACCCTGGATGGAAGGAAAATAAGCACAAGAATGCTTTCCGAAGGATAATCAACAGTGTGAGAGGGACAATCTGTCCCTGATTAAGAATTGTGACAAGGCAACGAGCCGGGGCTTTGTTACTTTACCCTGAATCTATGCCCTTTCTCGCTTAGCTTGCTCTCAGTCATTCATCCTTCACTGCTCCTTACGTTCCTTCTGATCTTCAGAAGGGCTTGGGAATATGACTCTGTGAATACCGAACCGATACACTCCCTGTCCTCCACTATCAGAGGATCTGGCTCTTTTTAGGATGAGTCCCTCCCTCCCCGGAACATTTTGCTGCCTGAGGCAAAGGATGAGATGGTACCACCCTGTCAATCTCCCAGAAGCAGTTTTGATAGATTTTGTGGCCTCTGTATATCACAGAGGGGTAGAGTGGAGCTAGGGGTTGCCAGACATCTGGAAAAAGGAGGACATGTCCTCCTTTTTAGCCTAATGTCCTCCATCCGGCAGGCAAAGATAAAAACCTTTAAAATGTCAGGCTTTTGTATATTTTATGTTATAATTTTGGGTGGGAGGGGGAGAGGTGGAAGGAATTACCAGCAGGCTGTTTCCTTTGTGGGGAGGGGGGGAGGGATCACAAACATTTCTGCCTTGGAGGGGAAAAGCTGGGAACTTTGTAAAACAAGTTCTAAAACAATAGAAGATGTGCAGTCCCTGGAGGTGTGATTCTCTGATAACAGCTCTCTAAAACGGAGTGTTCTGGTGGCTGCAAACACAGTCTGGAGCAAACGTACAGCCCATACGCTGAGTGGTCCCCATGCATTCCCCACCCCTGTCACAGAGTTATCATCATCCTTTTGGTGCTAAGAGAAGGGTGTTGAAATTCCAAACAAAGAGGTCTGAGACCCAGCCTCGAGAGGACTAACATCAACTCTCGTAGACACGTATCACCAATTTTTGGACTCTGGTCTATAAGTTTTTCTGCGCGATGGGTTGTGTGAAGCCTGAAGAAGTGGGGTTTTCTACACCAAAGCTTGCAAATGGCTTAATTCTTAGTAGCCCAGTGCAAAGTATCACCCACTCATATATTGTTTGATCTTTGGGGCCCACACAGGCTTTTCCTTTTTCCTTTAAGGTTTTCTGAGATTTACATCTTTTCTCTTCCTTTCCCATCCACCCCTGCTACACACCACTACCACTATGACTACAGAACTCTTGCTGGTCAATTGCTGTTTAATATTCTCTTTAAATAACCAATGTCGATTTAATATACATTATAATTCCTTCTGAAAGAAATTAGCTGGTTGCCTGCGCTTGCAACCATTATGCTATGCAAATTAAATTCTGATTAATTTTTTTAAATGCATATTTACTGAAGGAAGTTAAATGTACAAATCTATTATAGAGTTGTTAACCTCAATAAATATGTCTTAAATAACTTGATGCCAAGTGAGTTAACATACAGTAACTCTCTCATTATATGTGCGATAAATCCTTAGAGGAAACATTTAATTTCAAGCATGACTAAATTACCCAGAACGTGCCAATTAAACACTCACCCTATGTTATGGATTGGCCACAAAACACCACCCTTCCCAGATAACCATAATTTTGGGGTGTGAATTGTCAAGACACTGATTGACAGGTACAAGTTTGGCATAATTTTCTTTTCTTTCCCCCCCCCCCCCCTTTCTCTCTCGCATTCCCCAAAGCCTATCCTGCAATGAGGAATCTACTCTACCTCCTATCAAGGGGAAGAAAAAGAAAAAGAAATCTACTCGGAAGAAGAGAAGGAGGTGAGAGAAAGAATTTGGTTCCACTTTCTTTCTACCAAGAGAGAAGAGTTCCCTTCAAATCAGAAAAGTTGAGAACCCGATAAGTGAGGGGAACAATAACCAGTCACCAATTAGGCTAGTCTCGTCCAAGATGGTGGCCATTAAATGTGTGGAACTATAACTCCCATCATCCCCAGACAACACTGCTAATGGTCTTGCTGGTTGGGAATGATGGGGGGTTTAATCCAACACGGCTGGGGAACAATTGAATTTGTAGTTGGATTAAATTTTTCAGTTAAGAAAATACGAGAGCTCAAATAAGCTCTAAAGTTGGAAATCTGAGAAATTTCACTGTTCAAGTGGGACCTGCAAAAAAAAAAGGTACATGTGGAAGCTGGCCGCCCTTAAAGTACTTAGTCTTAAGCCCTAAAGAGTTTTAAACTTCAAAACGGCATCAAACGGGCATAATATAAACTTTTTGTAATCTACTTTGAACATTATTCCTTACTAGCTTTAGATTCCAAACCCTCTTCAAGGGGTAGCTCCACGTATAAAGCACTACACTATGATTGTGATTTTATTGTGTGTCCTACAGAGAAGAAAGTGGCCTGCTAGAACAGGGATGATAAACATCTTCAGTACCACCATCATTATGGTTTACTTTGGCTTCCTCAGCTTGGCTCCACACATATGTCAAACTACAACTCCCATCATCCACAGCTAGGCTGGCAAGGCATGGTCTCAAAGGTTATGGTACTCGTGTTGTGACTGATCTGAATGGCAGCAGACTGGAGATGGCTGGTTTAGTTTGTTCGTATGGTGTTTACTGGAGAGAGCACAGATGAGGACAAAAACCATGCTAAATCCTTCCGTTCCCAGCCCAAGTGAATCAAAGCCATTTTCACATGAAAATGAAAGCCGCTCCTAATGATTTCTCCCTAGGTCTCCATCCTGCAGCCTCTCGCCTCTGAAGAAGAAGAAGAAAAAGAAGCATTCCAAAAAAAGGAAAAGAAACAGGTATGGCTTTCCATGGATTTTTGTAGCTCCAAAATTTGTTCCTGCTTAAGAGGACTCATTCCCCACCACTGCCCCCAAAAATTGTAGAGGTTTACAACCTCTTTTGAAATCACAGAATCGCTGATTTGGAAGGGGCCTACAAAGCCATCAAGTCTAACCCCTGCTCAGTGCAAGAATCCAAATCAAATTATGTCAGATAGATGTCCAATTTTCTTTTGAATGCCACTAGTGTTCAAGTGCTCACCACCTCCCGAGGCAGTTGGTTCCATTGTTGTACTGCTTTAACAGTTAAGAAGATTTTCATGATATAAATCCAGCTTCCTGTAGCTTGAGCCCATTCTTATGTGTTCTGCACTCAGGGATGACCGAGAACAGATCCTACCCCTCCTCTGAATGACAGCTTTTCAAGTATTTGAAAAGTGTTCTCATATCTCCCCCCAGCAATCTTTTCTCAAGGCTAAATATGCCCAGTTCTTTCAGTCTTTCCTCATATGACTTGGTTTCAGGTCCCTTATCATCCTTGATGCCCTCCTCTGAACTTATCATATAGCAGCATAAGGAGATAGGGGTGGGATTTTAAAAACATTTTCTGGATGACAAATACCATAATTCTCCATTCTGGGAATGGCTCACCTAGGAGAAAGGCCTCAACGGGACGGCTTTCAGACTTAGCTAGGCCTAGCAGCACCCAAGCTTCCTGTTCCTGCCCCAGTGCTAGCTGGGAGCTTTCTTTCTGAAGAGGAAGCATGGGTGGTGCTACGTCTAGCTAAACCTCAAAGCTTCCCAGTTGTTACCTTTCTCCCAGATGCATCACATTTAGAGGTTCTCAGGGTGTCTGTAATGTAGGTATATCTCCCAGAATGGAGGGTTTTGGTATTTATAGTCCAGAAATCCAGCAAGGACCCCGCCATCATCTGCAACCCTTCCCCTTACACGTTCCTCTTCCCTCTGTGCTTAATTGCAGCCCTCAGTGTCGCTCGGGAGAGGGCTTGTATTTTCCCCAGCCAGTTTAATGCAAAATACTTGTGAATAATTTGGTCCTGAACAAGCAATGAAAATCTGTTAGCTTTACAGAAGTCCTTTTCCGGGTGAAGCAGAAAACCACTAGAACTGGTTTGTTGCTGTGAATTATCACAATTGCCTCTAGTTTATTATCCTCCTTGGGAACATGGCAAAGGGGGCTGCCATGATAAGTTTCTGCACTTCAGTATTTATCACTCTGTTTCTTTTATATTGCACTTTGTTTTAATCTGAGAAGCGAAATTGGCTAGGCTGCAAAGGAAATTGACTAGTACAGACAGCTATTTCCTAACCCTCTCTAGTCAATTTCCCAAACCATGTTATTGGCTTACATGGAACTGGGGAAGAGAGGCCATGACAGGAGCGAGACAATAAACAGCACTGTCAACAAGAAGACAAAAGTCCTCCAAAGAAAATGAATGTACTTAAAATGAATATTTACTTCAAAACTTCTTTTTCTTTAGATGAGACTTTTGACAAACTCAGCATCAAACATGGAAGACTTGCTTGCCATCTTGTGCTTTTTAAAATCACCTTCAAACATGACAGCTTTGGAGAGACTGTTTTTAATCACAAGATATCAGCAAAATCCCATATGTTTGGTTTTGAGTTCCTCAGCTTCCAAACTCTCAGCTCAGGAAAAAGGAATATTCACCCCAAAACTCATCAACTACATATGATGATGATAGATATTATCTGCTTCCTGGTTGATTCCGTGTTATGATACTGAGGTAAATAAATGCTCAGAAATGTATACCTGTCCCTCCTTCTGGTGCCACACACCTGGCAAAGCACATGACCTCACCAGTCATACAAACTCTGCATGATCTTGGCTGACTCCTCTTCTGGAAGGCGCGATGGGGATTCAAACTCCTGGCTCTGAAAGCCAGGCACTTCCACCCACTGGTATCAGCTCACAGCTATATATCAAAAACAATGAAATTCATTTCATTGGATTTCTTTGTCCCATTTCTTACAGGGGAAGATACATTGAATCCTCATTGGTTAGAATACTGCTTGATATTTTTACACATCATAAATGCAAGATTAACTGCAAAAGCTACCACAGGCACTAGTCATTAGGGATGGAATAGTCAGGTTTTTTGACCTACAAAATCCCATAATTCTCCATTCTGGGAGTTCTACCTGACAGACAGAAACCTAAATGCAGCTCATCCACGAGAAGTTCCTAACCTAGGCCTAGCTCAGCCCAAGCTTCCTGTTCCTGCCCCAGGGCTAGCTGAAACCCTTCTTTCTAAATAGGAAATTAGGCATAGCTAGGTCTAACTAACTTTCAAAGCCTTACAGTTTAGGCCCTTCTTCCAGATGAGCCACATTTAGTTGAAAAGACAATAATGTTGAGAAAGGTCGAAAGCAGCAGGAAAAGAGGAAAACCAAATATAAGATGGATTGACTCTGTCAAAGAACAACAAGCTAGAGTTTACAGCAGCTGAGCAGGACTGTTGAGGACAGGATATTTTGGAGATCGCTCATTCATAGAGTCAGGATAAGTTGGAGGCAACTTGATAGCACACAACAATAACAACAAAGAGAAACACTAGGCCAGATCCTGTTGAGACAACCCCATGCGCAAGAGTAATCCCGCAAGCAGTTTGCACCCTTTAGCATGGCACCTGTCATGCAAATAGTCACACGAGTGGTTTCACAACCAGTGCACAAACACTTTTGCAACAGACATCCTACTGTAAGGTGCAAACTGCATGTGTGACTGATTACCATTTTATGTAGAGTTCTTTTCAGCAGGCACAAGTGATGTGAGTTTCCGAGTTCTCCATAACCTTTCGTAAGCCAAAATGGCACCAAAACTGGGAATTGGAGAATTTAAAATAGCCCAAAACTCTGATTTGAGGAACTGGCTATTTTGTGTTTCTGCCACTGCTGCTAGATAGTAGGGGGTTTCAGCCACTCTGTCAGATTTCCATCTACTTTTAACTGGAAGGAATGTCTTCCAAGACACTTAAACTGGATCCAAATTCTTTTCAAATTTTGCTTCTACTGAACAGATGCCCATATAAATCACGATGATGAGGTGCTTCTGTAGGTCCCCATGAGACCAAGAGTTCTACCTGAAAGGCATTTTTAAACAAAAAAATGTTCTGTACAGTGAGATTTATTCCTAGTTTACACATTTATGGATTTGTAAAATATTGATATTTATTGCTTTGCAGATTATCTTCGAAGAAAAGAAGACACAGGTAAGGATAGTAATAATGGCTTGGTTAACTCTAGAATTGTAGGCTGAAGCAACTTTTCAGCTGTTAGGTAGTAAGGGCCAGTGTGGTCAGCAAATATCACCCTGGATGGGCTAAGGCCGGCCTGCTGTGCATTGACCAGTCTTGGAGATCTAGGTTAAAAAGAGCTGGAACAAATGGGACTTTTTTAACCAGTAGGGATGGATGATGTCCTGTGGTGACCCATTAGCTCTACAAAAGCCATGCTCCCAGTTAAGGTAAAAACTGCCAGAATGGGCATTGTTCATCTGGATCAATTTCAGCTGGATCAAGATCAAAATTTACCCTTGCCCTAGTGGCATAAGCAGCAAGAATGTATTCTTTTCTGGCACAAGGTTTTTAGATTTTACACATCATTTAGTGTTTAATACCTCTTACTCCTTCCAAGCGCCATCCACTGTGCCTACTAAACAGCTATTTTGCATAGGCATGGGCACAAGGTGAGTCAATTAATTTGCAAATGCCCCTTCAACTTCCTCCAATTTCATCCTTTCTTGACAAGTCCAACTACAGTTTCCATCTGCCACAAATAGCATGAGCAATGGTGGAGGGGGTGATAGGGATTATAGACTGAAACTCCGTGAGGGCATGGGACAGAGAAAGCTGTCCTTCCCCTGGGTTTAGGTATCTGGCTGTGGAGCCAGTGGTTGGGAGTTCAATTCCCCACTCTGCCTCCTTAACGGGGACTGGTTTCAATGATCCATAGCTTCCAGCTCTGCAGTTCTAAGATGATGATGATGATGATGATGACTTGATAAAACTGGCTGTCTGAGTAAAGCAGCAATCTACCAATTAAATTCATCTTTCTTCTTCAGTTCTTCAAGCCCAAAAAGCAAACGGAAGGAAGACCGCAAACACAAGAAACAGTAAGTAGAGGTGACCAGAAGTAGACTTGAATCCTTGGGGAAACCATCCCTGCATTTTGACATGAATGGTTGTGGATCCGGTGGGCAGAGACTGAAAAGCAATTTACTGTGTAACTGGTTAGAATAATAGCAAAATAATGCATTACCTTACTTTATTATTGCTCCATAGTCAGCCAGGCTGTACGCATAAACAGAAATTAAAACTACTCTTTTAACATCTAATATATAAATACTTATAAACAAGCAGAAAAGGATAAATGGATGAAATAAACATCCTCAAGCAAGTATCAAGTTGTAAGATGAACTTATGGAGATTGTGAAGCAGGCAATGGAGTTTGTCTTTCCATGGCTCATTTAACGGATTTGGCCATCCTATAGTATATATATAATAGTCTGTGCCTGCCAGCAGAAAGAAAACCACACATAAAGGGGAGTTGTTCTTAATTCCAGTTTTGAAAGGTTTAAGACAGTGGTTCCCAACCTTGGGTCCTCAGATGGTTTTGGATTAAAATTCCCAGAAGTCTTCACTGCTAGCTGTGCTAGCCAGGATTTCTGGAAGTTGTAGTCCAAGATATTGATCCCTCAAATCTGTATACAGAAAGCATTCTGTTAGAAAATGTACCATGCCTTCTATCTTACAGCATTCTGCTGGGCAGTGTCTACTTGTACCATGATGTTCTTGAACCACAGCGCCCAGAAGTCCTGGCCAGCACAGCAAGTGGTGAAGGCTTCTGGGAATTGCAGTCCAAGAACATCTGGGGACCCCAATGTGATACTCTACCTCACTGAGGTAGAGTATGGCCCAGCTTAGATATAACTATGGATATCTTTGCTGCCCAGGAGTCCCTTCCCATTTTCTCATAGGCAAAGTTCAGCCCTCCAGTGATTGGTGGATGGGAACACCTGTTACTTTTAACCAGCTCAGAGAAAAGTTGGCGAATGCTGAGATCTCCAGTCTAACAACATGTGGAAAAAAATGTATTTTGCTTACTCCTAATCCATACCATTCATTCCTTCACCATCCCAGTTTTCAGAGGCGGGGTCCTAACCATCAGCCAGTATTCCATGAGGAAAGATGAGCACGAACTGCCAGTACAGCAGTTCGTTTATCGGATGAACAGATGTGTGGTGCCTCAAAGCTCCACTTCCTCCAGCAAGTGCCCACTCAAAGGCAACAGCCTAGTTTCCCTACCCTGCCTCCTCCAGCAGGTGCCTGCCAGAGGAGGCGGGGCCTTGAAGTGCAGATCACCTGTTCAGCCAGTAAACGAACTGGCACAAACCCCCAAACCGGCAGTTCGTGCCCATCTCTATCCAGAGCCAATGAATACATTTGATCGTTGTTCATCTATTGCCCCCACCCCTGCTTTAAAGAGCCCCCCACTCTCCTCTCCTCAGGGTGCCTTTGTATGAAGTGATACCTCCCCCTCAGGCTTAGGTGTTGGTATTTTGGCTACATAAGTTAAAGCCTGGAAACAATTTGCTGAAAATTAAATCATTGCCCTAATTTGTTAAATTTTTACCAACTGGTTTAAAATTCCCTATTTTAAGTGGCAATTCCTTGTTTTAGATAATCAGAAAATGCTGTTTCAATTTTTTGTTGTTGTTGTGTCGATGTGTTGCAGTCAATTTCTGTAATCCTAGACAGTACCTTAAAACGTAATGATCCAATGCTCTAACACAGTGGTCCCCAACCTTGGGCCTCCAGATGTTCTTGGACTACAACTCCCAGAAGCCTTCACCACCACCTCTGCTGGCCAGGATTTCTGGGAGTTGAAGTCCAAGAACATCTGGAGGCCCAAGGTTGGGGACCACTGCTCTAACAAATTAAGTAACGAATTAACCTACAGATTCACTTTCTTAACATGGTACTATCAAGGAATTAGGTTTCCCTAACTATTAAATGTTAACTATTAAATAGTTAACTATTAAATGTTAACTAATAAATGTTAATATTAAATATTTAACTAATCGTTAAATGTTAACTATTAAATCTTTTGTAGACTGGTCTACAAAAGATACCACTTTGTATCATTTCAGACGCTCTGAATTTAACACAGCTATTAGCGATTTATACTCAATTATCTTTCGGCATGGGGCCATTTGTTAGCCAGGTTTTCCAGCCACCTACCCCATGTATCCCATTCATTGCCCCCTTGGATCTTGAGTCGCCATGCTTCTGTGAATTAATGTTATGCTTGTTTTCCCTTCCTACCATCCAAAAGCTCTCGTGGCCGATCTCAAAAATCTCACCGCCACCACCATCACCGCCGCCGCCGCCACTGCCGCTCTGGCTCAGAGAGCACCAGTTCTCTCTCAGAGAGCTGTGGAAGCAGGTAAGTACCCCATAAGCACCCTCTTGAGTCCACTGGATGGAAAAGTTCCGTTCAGCACAAGATTCCCTGTTATAAGTTCATACCAGTCAAAATATTAGTTTGCATTGCTAACCACACGTTAACTCACAGTCTGGAAATCTCAAAATCCCAAAGGCCTTTAACACATCTCCCAGCTAGAGATGTTCATGGAACTGGATCTATGGGGACAAGTGTTGTTGTTGTTGTTTAGTCGTTTAGTCGTGTCCAACTCTTCGTGACCCCATGGACCAGAGCACGCCAGGCCCTCCTGTCTTCCACTGCCTCCTGGAGTTGGGTCAAATTCATGTTGGTCGCTTCGATGACACTGTCCAACCATCTCGTCCTCTGTCGTCCCCTTCTCCTCTTGCCTTCACACTTTCCCAACATCAGGGCCTTTTCCAGGGAGTCTTCTCTTCTCATGAGATGGCCAAAGTATTGGAGCCTCAGCTTCAGGATTCCTTTGGAATCAATACCTTCAAAGCTGTCATGCTTGCCCAATCAACTAGCAAGCAAAGCACCTCTCAGTGACCAACCACCAAACAAAAGCAAGCAGATGTTAAAGTGGTGGAGCTGTGGAACCTCATTCTAGGACAGTTCCCCCCCCCCAACCTTGGGTCCCCAAGTGTTCTTGGACTAAAACTCCCAGAAGCCTTCACCACTAGCTGTGCTGGCCAGGATTTCTGGGAGCTGCAGGCCAATAACATCTGGGGACCCAAGGTTGGGAACCACTGTTCTATTATATACAAGCAGGCCACTATCCTCCTGAGAATTAGTGCATGTGGAACTGAAGTTGCTGAAAAACTGACTGCTATATGACTGGACAGAATATAATCAATGAAACAATTCTTTAAAAACAATTTATTAAAAACTTTTTAATAATTTCAATGTTAATAGTCAGATCAATGTTAACAATCAGGTTGATAAGAATAATAGTAGTAGTAGTAACAACAACAACACCTGTGCAGTGAAGCAGGCTGTGTTTTGCTGGAGGTGTCAGGTATCAGCAGCATCCTGTTCCTAGAGATGCAGGGCCAGCCTGGAGGCGGTCCCTTGTGATGTCACAGAGGCAAGGCAGGAAGGGTTTGTGAGGGAGGTGGAACTGCTTCTGAGCTGGTTATAAAAGCAGGCATGAGGAACCCTAGTAAATATGCCTTGGATACAGCTAAACCCTGGCTAAGTCAGGTAATATGGCATCTGGCAGATTATTGGCACCAAGGGAATTGGGTGGTGAGGCAGGCAGCATAATGCAACCATCAGCTGCAGAAGCAACCATGTTCTTGCTAGGATTTGCAATCCTTACACACATTATTTTTGGAAATTATCCCAGGCTCGTTGAGCTTGTGCAGAGCTGTCACTAGCTAAAGATGAGCGGAGAAGGGTGCTCAAGACTTTAAAAAACACCTGACTTACAAAAATAAAATTGACCATCTCTCCAGCCACTGGTTCTGAGACCCAGAGACTTCAGCCCTTTCCTGGCAGAGGAGATGCCTTGGTCATGAAAGAGGTTTCCTCAGGGTGAGGCTTGTTGGTTGCTCTTCAGGTGGACTGACCCCCGTGATTTCCCCAAATGCAGGAAATTCAGCTGCATTATTTGGGAACGGTATGCTGTTATCTTTCATCCCGCAGGCCGAGAGCCCGATACCGAGAAAAGGGGCATAAAACGAGATGGAAGCGCTCAGGGCGCTCTTTGAAGAGTGCTCGAAAGCCAGACACTGCCGCGGAGGTGACTGCCACCCCATCCCTCAGCTGCCCCCTCCAGAACAACCGCTTCCCCTCCACCAATGAAATGGTAAGCATTGTCCCCATCCGGTCCACTGCTCAATTTAGGGCCCCCAAGAATCTGCATGAAATTTTTATGACTCTATTAGTGCCATATTAGACTGGCATCCATTTAGAAGCTGGTTTCATTATTCATGGTGTGACTCTCTCTCTCAGTCTGAGGTATGGAAAAAGCGTATGTTTTGCAGAGAGGAGTGGGGGGGGGGGGGGGAGACATGAGAGAGAGACTACCTAGGCTTCAGCCCCAGAATAATAAAGAGAAGACGTTTACCGAAACAGCAGCCTCTAGCCATGATATTTTACAGGGATATGGAGCTGTAAAACCCCTTCTTTACTCAATGGATGAGCTCCCTTGTTTGCTGCACCCAGTTCCACATTCCTCCGAGGCACAGAAGATTAAAGCTACAAAAGGAAACATTTATGTCTAGCAGGGTGTGAGTGTTATTGGGGGAAAGAGGTGGGTGGATGCTGATTGCTGAACGGATATTGTACGGACTCCAAACTTAACAAGTCCCCATTCCAAGTAATGCTGGCTGTTCCCATGGATGCTAATCGGTGCCATGTGGGCATCCAAGGAGAAAATGCACAATCAAGTCCCCAAGGGCATTTTCCTCTTCTGCGCAGAGAGATACACTTGGGCCCACTGAGGCGCCGTCAGCTTAGCTCAAAGCAGGGTTTGCTTGCGTTCGGGGCATGCCTGGCTGAGTCTAATTCCAGCTATCATGCGTGCCCTTCGAGCATCCTCAAGTCAAACGGAGGAAGTGTCACCTGATGTTAGCTTCCCATCGAGTGAGGCAGGGCATGACTTCGAGGAAACCATCATTTCCATTTTTGCTTGAGCGCTCGGTCGTTCAGCGGGAGCCCTGCAAAAGCATCATAATCATTCAGCAAGGAGCCTGGGAAATGGGGAGGGACCTTCCATGGGGAGCCTGGAGAACTTCCCTAGCCTTGGACCCATTTCACTTAGAGTCAAGGGGCTCCCTTCTCAAAGACTGATGGTTTATTTATTTGTATTTTAATGCCATTTTTCAGGCAGGTATTGTCATCCAAAGCGAAGGGAAGGCGCTCTCCTCTGAGGCCTGTAGCGTAAAAATAAAGGACGCACAAGGGATAGCCAGCGGAAAGAAAGGGGAGATCGCTTTGCTAATGGCAGAGAAAAAAGGGTGAGCTGTAATAAACAGGCATTTAAAAGGACCAGGCAACTGTCAGAAACCCAGCACAGACCCGTAGGTGGGCCCAGAGTGGTAACTGGCAATTTTAGAGGCCAGAGCAGTTGTCACCATCCTCTACTCTCTCTGCCCTGACATCTGGGCATGATTCCACCACCACCTACCCACAGAAACAAGAAGAATGTGCTGCTCCCCCCCCCCCAAAAGAGATGACGTGTATACGTCTTTTTTCTCTCCACAAAAAGGAACATGAATGGTCCAGGAGGTGTTGCTATTTATTTCCCTAACATTTGTCAGTAGATTCCCCTCTAGATTTTGGTGCCCTCTAAAGTTTGGTACCCATGGGGGAAAAGCCACTGTAGCTCTGCTCAGGTTATGGCCCAGCGGGGGGGGGGGGCGCTTGGACAGCTGCACCCACTACTTTTTTACTTGGAAAAACTTCATCATTGCCTCTATTGACCGAAGAAAAGTGATTTCACTGAGTTTTGGTTTTGGGTTGGGTTTTTTGTTTGTTTGCTTGTTCGTTTTTTGCTGCTTCTGAGCTGCTCTAGCATTGGGGGGGGGAACCTCCCCACCCCCACCCAGCCTTCAGCACTTGGGTCAGTTGAGCCCCCCAAACATGGCAGAATTGCACCTCTCCCCCTCCCCAAAGAGTTGGGGGGCCTTTTTATTGGTTTATAATACCCTGTTGGAGCCACACTGATCATTCCTGCCTGGTGGTCTTTGGTCAAGCGGTTCTGCTGCCCCAACCCAATGGCTTTTCTGGTCCTCACCAAAGGTTGTGATCAGGGTGTCCTTCCTTTCCATTCTGTCATCCCGACAAGGCAGTCGATGTTGCCTTCAGAGTTGGCCCTGCCATCAGAGGAAATGAGGCGTCTGCTTCAGACAGGGAACCACCAGGAGTGGGAGAATACACTGCTCCATCCGAAAACCCACCCGCTCCTGTTGCTGCTGTGGAGACTCTCACTCTACCAAGCTGATCAAACGGGGCCCACTGCATCACAACTTGCCTTCCCCCCCCCCTTCACCTCCACCTCAGTTTTCTCCATGGGAAGGACATAGGTGGAGGCTACAATAGGGACTGCACTAAGGGACTGCACTAATTGTGTAAAAGCTGGTGTCCATGCCTCTGGTTAGAAACATACCAAAAGAGCAGAGTGGCCTAGCCTTCCCGTTTGCTTGAGGCAGCTGAGGTGTGGTTCATTTTGAACCATTCCTCTCTAGAATAATGCTGGCCTGGTGTCGTTTCTAAGCAAAGGAGTGCAGATGTGTGGGTTTTTTTATTGTAACTCCCAGAATAGTGGGAGTTATAGTCCAAAAACAGAAATCTGCATCTTTCTGTTTCTAAGAGGGTTGAATGGGGGTCAAATTCGCACATAGCGCCAGCTGCTCTCTCTCACCCCAGGTTTTTTGCCCCCAGGGCTGAAGGAGCACTGCTTTAGGAATATCGGTTTTTGGAATATGGCTGCCAGAATCCTACGTTTACATGGGAACCTTTGGGTTTCTGGAAGCTATAAAACGTATCATTCTACCTTCCAGTCAAGGTGCTAGAAGGACCAGAAAGCGTTGGTTGCTCGTTTTGTCTAATGGTAGGGCCAGCTCTGCTCAGCAGTTCATGCCCATTCTCTGTTCTTAGGCTATTAAATGTTCGTGGGGTTAGCAAAGGGAGCTGGCAACCTTATTTCTTAATGCCTGCTAAAAGTCAAACCATGAATATGGTTGATGTTGCTGAACTTTTCCTGTTAAGTATTATTGCTCCATCATTTGCAAAGGGGAAAAAATCTAATCAGGGTGTCTCCTGGTGAGCTTGCTAACAAAGGGAGTAATTAGGAGTTAAATTTTTAAAAATACCATTAAATTTGAGCTGGTCAAAGGAGGGAGGCTCAGCCAAGGGGTTATACAAAGCTGCATGGCCCGGAGAGAGAGACAAGTACCAGCTTTTGCTGACCCTTAGCCCCTTTGACTTAATTTATAGAAATTAAATTGAGGAGATAAATGTTTACATACCACTATGTCTCCAGGGCTGGTGTATCCGTGTGTGATTTTCTCCTGCTTAATTTCTTGAAGTCTAGGCATAAGAGCAGGGTCCGTAAGAAAGCTGGCAAACTTACTTTAGGTTCTGCTACCTCCCCTGTATTTCATATTCACACATCTTTCATATCTAATGCCCCACTAATCTGTCCGTTTAAGAAGGAGAGTCTCCCCACTACCTTGATGGAAATGAAAAGCCCAGTGCATTCAAAAAGGACGTTAATGTTTTTACAGGAGTTCTGTAAGCACATTTCCCGGTCACAGGACATTTTCGGGGTTACCTTAATATGTACATGCTTTTGATCTCTTTCAAACGGAGATCAACTGGAGATTTGCGTAGACATCTTTACTTTGATTACTTCCGTGGAGCTGCCTTTACCATGTCTGCACTTAAGAATGAGTCATGCACAACCCACCTATGGCTCTAGGTGTGTGTGGAGGGTGGGGGGGGGGAGGAATGAACCATATGTTGATGTCAACCATTTGTAGCTATCGGCTTCAAAGTGGAGATGCTAGAGTATGTTCATGAACATCCCAACTTCACAGAGGCTTAGTTGTTTATTAACTTCCACCATTTCCACTGATGGAAGTTGTATGAGCACATGAGCTCTAGGACTAGATGGGGTTCTGTATTTTCAACAGAATAAGAGACACGAATGAATGTTTGGTAGGGGTAGAAGTTCTACTGGTCCCTCTTGGGCACATCCTAAGATCCAATTCCATGAGTGTCCATTGGAACTGACCTTTAGCATTTGGCTATTCTCCTACCGTAACCTGGAGCTGCCCTTGAATACAGGTCACCAGTTTGATCACCTTGCCTTAAGCCAGACTCTCCCCAGTGTATTCTCGAAGGCTTTCACGGCCGGGGTCCAATGGTTGTTGTAGGTTTTTCGGGCTGTTTGGCCGTGTTCCGAAGGTTTTTCTTCCTAACGTTTCGCCAGCCTCTGTGGCCGGCATCTTCAGAGGACAGGAGTTAGAACTCTGTCTGTGTTCTGGTGTGGTGTGTGGGATAGTTAGGTATTTGTAGCTGTGGAATCAGCTTTTTGTCCTTTTCAGGAGATTGGGTGATTATGGTCATCAGGGTGTTTTTTGTTATGAAGATGCCGGCCACAGAGACTGGTGAAACGCTAGGAAGAAAAATCTCCAGAACATGGCCAAACAGCCCGAAAAACCTACAACAACCATCTCCCCAGTGTGTTGGAAAACAAATCCCATCTTCTCCTCTTGGCATCTCCAGTGATGGGAGTTGTAATCCAGCATTTCTGGACCACACCCATTCGGGGAAGGCTGTGTTAAAACTCTCCATGAAGATCTTGTGTGTAGGAGTTTTCTGTGTTAAGCATTTCTGTACAAGTAGCTTGTGTGGATTTCATATGTGACTGGTCTGAAGCTGAAAAGTACAGAAAGGATGAGAACACAGAGGGAGCTGTGATTTCGTATAGAAAAATCTGTTGTTTCATGTTGATCTCTGCTCTTGTTATTCTGCCTGGTACCTCCTCAAAGGCAAGAACCTTTTAACTTTGAAGCAGGAGCTTTCTTAAATCACAAGAAGGACCACCATCACCCCCGATAGAGAGTTTTCGGTGTTCTGCAAAATTGCTGGTTCCATATGTTTCACAAAATTGATAGCCACTTCTCCGCAAGGGGCCATTTGAAGCACAGTTAACAGACTTGTTCAGTTTAATTGGAAAACTCACTGCGATTATACTTTTGTAACCTATTAGGGTGGGCTGCCTGTTGAACTAAGCAGTCAGCCAAAATTAAAGCCTGAGGAGTAAGTAAAAGACTTCCCCCGCATTTTTCCACTTTTCTTTTCTTTCTTTTTTTACCCCTTTCTCCTGCTTCAGTGAAATAATGTTTTCACCCAACCAAAACTTGATAATACCCTAAGCTTCAACATTTTTAATCAGACATGGAATCCTGCTGAATCTAGCTGGAATGTCTTTTCCAAAAGTACGCTTAGGTGAAATCCCTGGACATTACCCTGTATCACACATTGAAATGGTATCAGCAACTGCAATGTTCTCATGGTGAGAGAACAGGGGAATAAAATCGCACGACTGAAGAACGTGGAGATAAAAATGTAGCATGGCTCTAAGGAAAGAGGCACCCAAGATTAGAAACTGGGAACTCTGTCACCTTCCTTTTCTCTCATGTCCCGATTTTTAAAATCTCAAGTTCTTTTTATCCAAAATATACAGATATTTGTGGATGTGAGTAAATGGTTCAAAAACAAAGTAAAACAAAATTCTCCTCCTTCACACCAGATTTAATCACTACAGATCTTCCTGTTGAATTTGCTTACTTCATGCATATGAAGAATGAAAAGTCTCTCATTAAGGGAGGCAGTAATTTCATATTAACCTGACTAAAAGCCTAGGAATTCGAAGGTAAACTTTCAGCAGCTTAGATGGATAAATCTGTCTGTTCTATTTTTTCCCCATAGTCTGATCTTAAAATGTTGCATTTAAAAAGGAACTTGTTGAGTTACCTGAGCAGCCAGCTGCTGCTCCCATTGAGGCTGCTCCCATTGTGCAATTAATTCATTGTGTTGTGTGTTACCATGTTGCATTGCCCTTACCAACTGGCCAGCCAGACATAATGAAATACTCTATGCCCCACCAATGGCCAGTTCTGATATTGCACGATGGAAATATTTATAAGCAGACAAAAGCAAAGAATACTTTGCTTGGTAGGTCTGATAAGGGAGTGGCAGAAGACTAGAAAAATCCCTGTGTAGATGTATATGTAGACCGTGTAGCATGTCCATTAGTAGACCTCTTGCAATATGTACAGTGGCAGCAATAATGATGGCCAGCGATAACGGGGACAGTTCAGGTCGCTCTGAGACATGTTTCATTTCAACTACCCACAATGTCCTAACGGAGAAATTTAAAATGTTCATACCCCCACAGTGTTCCTGGAATGATGCTATATCAGTAGCATCGTGAGAATCCATTCAGAGACCTAGCTAACCACTACAGGGGGTCTGGGGGGTGTGTGTGTCTTAGTGGTACACTGAGCTCCAGCATTTGTCCAAGAATGCTGGTGCTGACATCAACCCTGAGAAGAGTGTGAGCCAAACCGGTTGGCTTGTAATCTCCTCTCAGCCAGCAGCCGACTGTGTGCGCGCTCCTGATGCATCTACAGGCAACCCTTTCACAACTTCGCCCACCTGTTTCACCACTCCCACCCTCGAGACACCCATCTGCAGTAAGACCAACCCATCTAAGAGGGTGGTTGTAAGCCTGGCCGTGACACTGTGAACATCGGGGTCATTCCCACAATAGCTGCCCGTAGCCGCTTCTGCCCTCTTCTTTCAGCCCTTGTTGCTGCCTCACTTTGTGGAAAGTTGTCTCGCTTTCTTCAGCATGACAAGAAACACCCAACCAAAACCGCAAAACATTTGCTGGCTGCGATTTAAACAAAGTCCACATTCTGAAACTAGTCTCAAATGCTATGCGTGTGCTTTTCCTTTCTGGCTTCGTGGTGAATCTGAAACTCAGAGAAGTGGGCATTTTTAGAACTACAACTCCCAGATTCCCCTAGCTAGCAAGACCACTGGGAATTGTCGTCTTAAAAAGTCATTTTCCAAAGCTCTAAGTGAGTTGTACCACACAGAAAAAGGGAAGGTCCCCTCATGGAGACGTCTTCTAATTGCTTCTCATTTAATCTAACGGAATACTGTAGGTTCAAGATTGATAGTGGATGGATTGACTGACCTTAATATTGCTTCAAAGTCTCACTTATTTCTGCAGGATTGTGTCCCGGTCAGGATTCTTTTATTGTTTTTATTCCACGGGGAAGGGGCTTATTTCAGCACACATGATCCTATATGACCAGTGAATAACATATTCTGTTCCCCGTCTTCATCCTGTATAAAAAGTAAAGGCTAAAACTTCTCACAGAGACACATCCGTGGAAAGAAAACGTAGATTGTTAAATCTGTAAACCAGGTTCAATTTGCACAGAACTAAGTTTCAGCCAGTTTGAGTGCCTGGCAAGGTTTGGAATCTTTAAAAAGGGTTCTTCTGAGCATGTGCTGAGTGCTTTCCTTTCCACATACAGTAATGCCTGCCAATTCTCCAGCTCTTGACAGTGGAGGGAAAAACAGAGTTATCTCTAAGGTGGCTTGAGTCAATACATTTGAGATTTGGAACGTTTCATAATTGGTTGTGGGATAAGGTGAGGGGAAGAAAGCTCAAGTGACTACTGTAGGGCCCAGGAATGATACGGCCCTCTGTCTGTGGATGTTAAGAGGTTAGGGCAGACCAAGATCATACAAATAGCACATCATTAGAAACAGAACTCTATTAAAAGGTAAAAGACATCTGCTTATCCTAACGCTAGCTCACCTCAGTCCCCATTTTGCAAATCAGCTGATGTTTGTTTCATGCTTGGTCTTTGGAAGATAAACTTGGGCTTTATGTGTATGTCTGATTTCACAGCATATAGGAAGAAAGATGTATGTGCCTGAAGGGAAAACATAACAGTAGGAAAAAGGCATTTTCCTTAATATGCTATTTGACTCCTCGTGGCGTTAGTAGAGGAGGGCTGCTTTTGCTTCTTGAACCCAAGATTCTTGAGAATTCACTGGGAAGCAGAAACAGGAAACCTTCACCTTTTCTTGTAATATAAAAGTAAAAAACCTTCAATTTCCTTGTAATGATTTTTAATTTTTTGCTTTGTCTTGTGGGCTAGCGTAAAAGCCAGAAAGTGATTATTTGAACTGATGCCTTGTAAATCCCAGAGAATCAACCTGCCTAGAGGAAACTGAATTTAAAATTGGTTTGAAAAACAATAGCAAAGCACTGAAAAACTGGACAAAACCAAACTCTTGAATTGGCACTGTGGATTAAAGAGAGGGGTTGTGGCTTTTTTTTTCTTTTGTAATTTGAGACTCTAATAATGGACTTACGTTGCCCGCTCTTCCCTTTTTCTTACACCTTACCCTACTAAAGGAGGAAATCTTGATTGGTAAGTGGATGCTAACCGCAAGACGCTAGGGCATTTCTTGCTAGAGGAACTCAAAACTCTTAGCTGTACCTTCTCCAAGGGGAAAAACACACAGAGCAATATATGTCTGCCTTTTTCTCCAGAGGGATTTTGCTTTCAGGTCGTTGTTTTGTTGTTGTTGTTAAGTTTCTTTTAATTTCCTCCTTTTTCTTTAGATGGTTTTTCAAATTATTCTGGTTAGTTTGCCAGTTTCCCCCCCCCCCCCTTACTTTATGCCTAAACCTTTTTTGGTTGTTGTTGTTCAATGGTCATCTCATCTCTTCCTGATCAAAAACATATTTTTAAAATGGAAATCATCTTACCGAGTACAATCCAACCAAAATTAAACCCTTATTGCATGGGACGCCGTGGCCTTCCCGGCGTAGCCCCATTTTTGGACTACAACTCCCATCAGCCCTTGCCAGCACTGTCAATAGCCAGGGGAGAGGGGGCTGGAGTCCACCAACCTCTGGAGGATGTCAGGTTCCCTACGTCTTCCTTATACATTAGCTGTGCATCAGGAATGATGTTCCCGGATCTGCAAGCCAGTCAACAGGAGGAGATGCAGGGAGCTGGAGGACCATAAGTTGCCCAACTCTGCTTTGCATGTTTACACTGAAATATTTTTATTTTTTATTTTTATTTATTTATTAGATTTCTATCCCGCCCTTTTAGACAGAGTCTACCCATAAATAAAGAAGTCTCCCCAAATTCAGTGGACTAAGCCCTTTATCTACCACAGTTCTATGTAAGCTGGACATCAGTTCCAGTGCATTCAATGGAATTTGCTGTGAATGTAAACCGATGAACATACACATATGAACCTCTGGTTATTTAAGTGAGAGAAAACAGAAGCACATCCTGCTCCAGGATAGGAACAATCATATTCACATTATTTTCCATTGACTTAACAATGTACAAATTGATGCAAATCAGCATAGAGTTTTTCCCCCAATCCAATTTTCCCCCAATCCAATTTTCCCCCAATCCTTTTCTCCCCAAAGCTGATGCTGAGTCTGCTTGTTGTCTTCCTCCCTCTCTGTCTCATTTCTTTCATTCATTGTTTTCAAAGGTTTTGTGCTGTTGTTCTAGAACACCTAGGTGGCTAAAGGGAGGCAGGGGGAGTGAGGAATCCATAGTTAGAGAGAAGGAAATTACCAATCAGCCCTGATTACAGCTTGTTACTATAGTTCTTCTCTAACTGTGTCTCCTGCAAATTTGAATGGCTACAGCAGAGCTACCTTAACAAGCAGTAAACAAGGCTGATTGCCAATTTCCACCTCTCTCTCCCCCCCTCTCTCCCTCTCTCTGCTAATTCCCGTGTGGTCAGCTAAAGCAAATTCACCCAGGGACACCCGAATTAATGGGTGCAAATGCACTACCAATCCATTCACATTTTTCCTAATTCCCACAAATCCTTTGACAACATCTTGAAATATACTATTTTTTCCAATCTTTCTGTGATTAAAAATCTCCCACTGCACTCAATGGTATCTAAAAGAGCTTAATTTTGGCTGGATTGTGCTCCTAGGATTTTGTTTCATTTTCTTTGATTTCTAAAGCATATTTTCCCCCTTTCCTTTTCTTTCTCTCTCTCTCTCTCTCTTTTTTAAAGGTACATTTATTCCTATTCCTTTTGCTCTCCCTTTCTTTCTCTTTTTAGGTCTATTTAGGACAATGTGTTTTTGTTTTGTTTTGTTTAATTAGTCTGCTTTAATTTAGAACTTTAAAAAAATCTTTCATTCAACATGGATAGCATGCTTAGTACTTCTTTGCATGATGCCTTAAAATCTTCCAATTATATCCGGGGGAAAAGGACACTTTCTTCTTTCTTTCAAGGGAAATGTAGTTTTGGTTTGGTTTTTAAGTTCTGACTTCTATTTTCTTTGTTTCCTTTCTTCCTTCCTCTTTTCTTCCCTCCTTTCTTTCTTACTTTTCTTTGACTACAGACTGTGCATCATAATGGTAAAAACAATATATTTGATTTGACAAAAAAAACAACACAGGTTGATTTGAGAAAAGAAATAAATGTAAATAAATCATAAAGACAGGGAAAGCTAACACATACTCCCTTGTACTGAAAAAAGCATTTATTTTAAACACGGGCAAAATGGCTTTTTTGTTTGCAGATATCAAAGACTGGGGTTTCTGCTGACCTCTTTCAAAAAGCAGAAGGTCAGGTGGTCAACCCAGTCCAACGCAACGGAGAACCCCATGAAAACGACTCAGGAAATGACACTTCTTCCCCGCCATCCACTCAGACAAGCACATCAAGGTCAAAGGGCAAACAAGAAGCCAGCTGCCAGGTTCATGATGACTTTGGCAATACCTTCTCATCTGCCAGCAGCGGAAGCAGCTCAGATTCGGGAAATTCCTTCACCAGCTGCTTCTCTCGGACAAAAGGAGCCACTCGGGAAGATCCGGCTCCATCTCTGCAAATCCAAAGCAAGAGTCAAAGGTGAGAACTTGCCCAAGGAGTTGGTACCCAGCTACATGTCCCATGGACCATAGAAACTTGCCATGTACCAACTCAGAGCATTGATCCGTTTAGTCCTGGTGTGGGCAACATATCACCCATGGGTGTAAACTTCCTCCCCATGCTATTTTTGCCCCTAGGGTCACATGTCACCAATAATAGGTCACCTCCATAAAAAAAAAAACCAAGGATTCCCATTTACACAAAACTTAATATGTTAATTTATATGTGCATATGCAAAATTAGACATAATTTCTGTTATGTGAACAGAATTACAACACAACTTACCCTACTCGAAGACTAACCCATCCAAATGCTGCTTACCACGGATAGACAATGTCAAGGTCCCTGATCTCCCTTCTTATGGATTTTATCTTCCCTTCACACTCGGACGGGATGACCTTTCAAATACAGGAAAGTTTCTTTGCTACTTGTGGCTTCAGAGAGTTGCTGCCGATTAGGCCCAAAGTCCCAACTGTGATGGCCTGTGATTAGAAGTTTCAAAGTTAGTGGTTAAGTGCTGTAATGCTGGCAATCCCATTGTAATGGAGGAATCGTAATGTCAACGTTTAGGCTTAGCCCTTGAAAACCACTTACAAAACAGATCGAGCCAATTTGTGAACTGTGGGAGGTGTGAACGGCACCTTTTATGACAATCAGGCGCTCCCAGCTCATACAGGATCCCCTCTTCTAAGGATGGGTTATCTGTAGCGTAGTACAGTAGGACCCCCATATCTGCAGGGGATCAGTTCCAAGCCCCCCCCCCCCACGACAGATGCCAAAACCCGCAGATAATAGCGAATGCAATACATAGCATGGTCTCTGGCTCCCTGATGACAACTACATCATGGAAATACATGTTTCTGGAATTTTTCTTTTAATATTTTTAAATATTTTTACGGATAAGTGAAACCACAGATACTTATCCCATGGATATGGGGACCCTACTGTAATACTGGGCCAGATGGACAGGCAGGACCTAGTAAAATGAAGCTTCCTGTTTAGAGAAATACCCACCAGCTCAGTGATGGGACACACCCTTTCCAAAGAGGAGGACCAGCATTCTGTTTCCAGCTTTTTTATTTTAAAGGATCAGTTAGCAGTAGTGGAATGGTTGCCAATCAGAACAATACCACCCCAGATGGGCAACACAGCCTGACCCGGTTTTCATGTGTTCTAGAGAAAATGAAACTGCTGGGTCTCATTTTTACCATTGCTAATCCCAATTAGAGTAGACCTTGAATCAATGTTAAATCAATAGTTATATAAGTCCCATTGATTCAACGGGTCTACTCTAGTTCAGAGTAACAATTGGATCTTGGCCGACGAAGACAACTTTCTGTGTTCCAGACAGCAATGAATGTGCTTTTCAGGTCATCTGGATCAGTCTTTTTGTCACATGGTCCTGCGCCACTAAAATAGCAAACCTGGGTGGAAAATCTGTCTTTGCATAGAATGGTCATTGCAGTCTTTTGGACATCCTAAAAGGAAAGGAAGTTTTGGCTTTACCCGTTTTCCCGAACTGTCTGCTTAGTCTGTGTGTCCAGAGCCTGTCCTTTTTCAGCAGGTCATCTCCAGAGTCTAACCAGTCCCATTTGTCGCATCACAAGACCGGTCCCAGGTCCTCCCAAAGCCGATCCTGTTCATCAGAGACAAGGTGAGCTATATTTTGAGGTGTGTGTGTATATGTATATACAGCTAATTATAATATGGATTCAGGTTTTCAGCTTCCCCGATTAGCATGGGGGGTGTAGAGAGAAGAGGCGAAAGCTTGAGGTCAGTGAGGTAGTGGAATATTCTGAAGTGTCATCAAAACCAGTCTCAAAAACCAGAGTCCCAAGGAGATTCCAAAAATGGAGACAGGTGTTACAGAGCTATAGCAGCAAATCAGATTGAACAGTTTTCATCTCCACCAGGAGAGGTGTTTTGTGAACTTAGTTTTGCCCATTCAAAACTAAGCTACCTTAAAAGTAGTTTGTGTTACAGTAACTGGCTTCAGGTCACCTGGGGAGTTTCATGGAGACTTGAACTTGGATCTAAATCCCAGTCCAAAACTGTCACTACTAGGCATGGGACTTTTGGATTTCTTTAGACTTCAATTTCCCAAATTCTTCAGGAATTCTCCCAGCCAGAATTCTGAAGCCTTTAACCAAGACGTTAAGGTCTTCATAGGAATTTTTAATCACTTACAGCTGAGGATTGAAGAACGTGAGACTGGTAGGCTCTCTGCCCATTAGGCTCAGTAAAAGTACTCTCAAAAAACTACCAGTACCCCAATCCCTTGTAATTCCCATAGGATTTAGCCACCTGCCCATCCATTTCCTCTTTCTTCACAGGAACAACATGGCTTCACTCCTCCTCTGTAAGTAATTGAACACTATTGTATGGGTTTTCGTTTCTTGGCTAAAGCCCCCAGAAGTCTGGATGAGGGAATTCTTGGAAAATTCTTGGGATTGCAGTCCAAACAATTCAAAAGTTCCTTGCCTAGTAAACCCTATTCCACCCTAGCCCTACAGGAAGCAGTAAGAGACGATCAACCACAGATAAGGACTTGGTACCCTTTCTCCCCACCTCCTGTTTGGGAGATGCCTCTTTCTCCTGCTCCACCCCATCTGTTTCCTGCTTCTCTGCTCTATCCAGATCCTACTCACGTTCCCCCTGCTACTCTTCTAAGTCATGCAAGAGACGGTCCGAAAGCAGGAGCTCAAGGCAGCGACGGAGCCCCAGCTATTCCCGGTATAGCCCTAGCCGGTATGTCTCATCACACACCATATCATATCCCGCATGAAAGTGACCACACATGCTGCCGCATCCAGGGATTTTGGTTTATTTATATTTGCAGTCCCTCTTGCATGTGAATGAATGAATGATGCATTTATTTTGGCCATAGACTTTTAAATCACTAGGTACAATATACTAAGCTGCAATTAAAACTTAGTGGTTTAGATATTTGGCTGTGGAGCCAGAGGTTGGGAGTTTGATTCCTCACTGTGCCCCCTTGCCAGGGCTAGACTCGATGACCCACAGGGTTCCTTCCAGCTCTGCAGTTCTAAGATGCTGATGATTATAAATCAATCAAACCAAACAATATAAAATAACAATATAAATATTTAATACAGGCTATAACTGATAGGGGTGGGATTTTTTATTTCTTAGACTACAAATCCCATAATTCTTCATTGTGGGAATTCTACCTGACGTGTTAGGTAGACATGTTATGGATACCTGGGAGAAGGGCCGCAATTGGAAGGCTTTGAGGCTGAGCTAGGCATAGCCCTGCCCAGGCTGCCCATTCCTGGGAACTTTCTTTTTGAACAGGAAGTTAGATCTTAAAGCCTTCCAGTTTGAACTGGTGGTTTGGTGGTTTGTGCCTGTTCATTCTTCGGATGAACAGGTGTTCAGTGCTGCAGGGAAACCAGGTTGCTGTCTCTGAGTGAGTGCCCACTAGAGGAGGTGGGCTAGGAACCACCAAACACCTGTTCATTTGAAGAACGAACTGGCATGAACCGCTGAACCAGTGGTTCGTGCCCATCTCTGTTCAGAAACTTTTTATCATGGTATGGCGAGGTACTGTATATTAAACCTTATGTATATGAAAAATATGGGACGTGGTGGCGCTGCGGGTTAAACCGCAGAAGCCTCTGTGCTGTAAGATCTATAGATCTGCAGCTGTAAGATTGAATCCACGCGACGGAGTGAGCGCCCGTCGCTTGTCCCAGCTCCCGCCAACCTAGTGGTTCGAAAGCATGCAAATGCAAGTAGATAAAGAGGGACCACCTCGGTGGGAAGGTAACAGCGTTCCGTGTCTAAGTCGCACTGGCCATGTGACCACGGAAGATTGTCTTCGGACAAACGCTGGCTCTATGGCTTGGAAACGGGGATGAGCACCGCCCCCTAGAGTCGAACACGACTGGACAAATTGTCAAGGGGAACCTTTACCTTTACCTTTTTATATTAAAAACACCTATAATGGCCAGCATTCTATCCAGAACACAAGGCAGTTGCGTCACTGTTTCCCCACTTTGGGAGGCTCCCTGTTGTGTGACCAGTCACGCAACTGACTGTACAATCCATCTCACAAGCAGTGTGAGATCAAGTATGCAAAGAGGAGCCTGCTGGACCAGGAGAACAGTTACAAAACTGCATTTACACAATAGTGTAACACAATCAAATCCTGACCTTTTTTTTTTTTTTTTTTAGAAAACCATGGCTAAAAATTAATTAACTTATTTTATTTGACAATTTCCTTATTTTAATCAACATTTTAATTGACTGCTTTTAATGGATCCCCGTGTTATTTGGTGCTAGCCCTCTCTTTAGCCATAGTGAAGCCTCTGCCTCAGGCAGCAGACGCTGTGAGGCGGCAGCAGTACACTGGGAGAACGGGGTATCATAAAGTCTATACTATAAAGCCTAAGTTAGCCAATTGCCTTCAGGTGCTGAAGAGCCCTCTATCACATTGGCAGAGTTGACCTGCAGTCAGATTTTTTAAGTGGAATGGGAGAAGGTACCATCTTGCTGTTTGCTGCAGGCGGCAAAAAAACTTAGGTCGGTCATGGAGTTATTTACTCAACATTATTGTCCCACCTACCCAGCCATCCTTGCCCAATAAGGAGGAGCTATTAGGCCTCCCGAGAATATCCGTATTGGTTGCAAAGAGCACAGAGACTGAAATCAATGGGATATGGCCAAAAATTACATAGCTTCCTTCATCAAGGCTGAGTCACATGGACCCTTTCAGGGATTATCTGTTTCTCAGGGACCGTGAAGAGGAGGATCACAAGTATAGCTCTGGCAGAAAGGAGTCACACGGGCATCACGGGCGACAGCGTCGCAAACAGTCTTACTCACCTCTACGGAAGCGCAGGAGAGATTCTCCCAGTCACCTGGAGGCACGGCGCATAACAAGGTAAGATATAAGGTGTTTTTTTTAAACATGGTTTAATTCTCCGAATTAAACAGCGTTCCGTGTCTAGTCGCGCTGGCCACGTGACCACGGAAACTGTCTTCGGACAAAACGCTGGCTCTATGGCTTGGAAACGGGGATGAGCACCGCGCCCTAGAGTCGGACACGACTGGACTCAATGTCAAGGGGAACCTTTACCTTAATTCTCCAAGGTCAGGGAGGCAAAACATGGCAGTGTTCTTACAACTTGTTTCAACGTGAAGGAAGGAATAAGTTAGGCTGCAATCAAACGGAGGACTACAGCTTGTGTTTTAGACCACTTGTAGCATCGTCTGGTTTGAGCTGTCTTCCATTGATCAGACAACATTATGGAAATCACAAACCGGCCCGACTCTGTTCCATGCCTGATCTGGACCTCCGATCTGGAGCTGGGCTGGAGCAATTCCTGTCTTCGTGCAAGAGTCGCTTTAAGGGAGATCACTCACAGTGGAGTGACCCTTTCCAGTGTGGTCAAAGGCTATCCTATATCACCGTCTGGTTGCACCCTCACTCGGGAACTCTGACCTTGTGCTAGAAGGGAGGATGTGCTGGAAAGTTCGGCTCCAAGCCCTACCTATAAAATAAATTCTAAAAATGCAACGGAGCAGAGCTTGAACTTTGCTAACTCACTTTTTTCACCTCCTCCTCCTGCTTTTGCCTTCGCAGCGCCCGGAAACGCCCTATCCCCTACTACAGACCAAGCCCTTCCTCCTCATCCTCCAGCAGTATAAGTACTTACTCCTCGTGGTACAGCTGCTACAGTCACTCGCCCGGCCGGAGCCGCAGCTACTCCAGCAGCCGGACCAGCCGCAGCAGAAGCTGGAGCAGCGACAGCAGCAGCCGGAGCCACAGCCGCAGCTCAGGGGCGAGGAACAGCTGGCGGAGCGGCAGCAGGAGCTCGGAGTCAGCGGGCAGCTACGACAGCATGCGGCGTTAGCGGATAACGTGCAGATGTGTTTGGATGCCCTCTTAGTCCCCTCTGCTCTGCCCTAACAATGGGATGTCTTTTGCAAGGGGCAAAAACCCATGCGGTATTCCTTGTTAACCAGAGGCAAACAATGTCACAACAACCCTACAGAGCGGGACATGTCCCAAAGGGAAGACGACACATTTAATATTTTTCCCCTCTTGAGGAAGGGACTGTGCCATCAATCTTGTTCAATGTAGACTAGTAAATACAAAGCCAGATCTCTCAGCATGCTTCAACCGTATGAACAAGAGAGCAATCAAACAACCAGGATCCAGTTCTCAAAATCAGAAACATCTGAGCCCATCATCCCCGTCACGTCAGCATAATTAAACTGTCCCGTGTAGGGACTCCTGTCCAATCTCCACCATGCACAGCCCAACCTCAAGAGGCTGGGCTGACAGAGGACATTTCTCCTTCTCAAGTCAAAGCAGAAAGATAAGGTGCCTCCTTTTATATCTAAGCCAACCAAGTTATTTTGGCACCTAAAGCTGGAAATTTCACAAGGGCCTCTTCCCCTTCCGGTCAGGAAAAATACATAGATGTGTACCTTGCTGTCTGCGGCCTTTTCATGACAACAAACGCCTGCCCCAGGCAACCCCCTCGCTCTGCCTAATGGTAGGGCCAGCCCCATGTGAATGATTCTGGGTGCTCCCTAATGAGCAAGGCAGGCTTTGGGAGAGGAGCTGGTGTGAATCCCCTTGGAGCTTTGATTCAAATCCAGCCATACCTCCTGCTTTCCCTTCATACCCTCAGTCTTCCCTGAAGGCCATGGTGTTGCCTATATATAGGTGTGTGGCAGAGGGATCGTTGGTGGCCATGCATAGACAGGAGCCTTTATTAGGCCATCCAATTGGGAGATCTTCTTCTAAAGTCCTTCTGTTTCTTCCCAACTGAGGGTGGTCTCTAAGTACAAGCCATGGCGCCTTTTACACCAGGGATGGAGTTGGCATGACCTGTAGGTGAATGAAATGCCCATGGCGCCCCAAGGGGGCCCTTCCAGGAACAAACCTCCCCCCCCCCCCCAATTTTGAGAATAAAAAAGAACAGGTGAGTTTATCTATTTCAAGCCAAATTCTCTTCCCCCAAGATATTTCAAAGCCCTGGAATAGCCTTTTTGAAAAAAAAATAGAACTAATGTTTGAAATAAAGGGAGGGCCACTCCTTATTTTGGGGAAAAACTAGGTCCCATCTTCTGCATTCAGTGTGGACAGAGCAGATGCATGACTCATTTTGCCTTTCTTGTCATCAAAACCAAGTGGGCCCTCAACTGGTTCTTGGAGGCCAGACTAGAGATGCGGTGGAATGAGGCGCCAAAGGTAGCAAAATATGGGAGCTTGAAGCTTCGGGCCTCTTGATAGTTGGGTGGAATTGGGGGGGGGGGGGGGGAGACAATGAGTTAACCCTTTCCTTCATTTCTTTTTCCTCCAAGGTTGAAAACAATCTTCAAAGCAGGTGATTTTAAAAGAGAAGTTTGCAGTGGGGCAGAAAGGGGGTTCATTTCTACACCCCAAAACCCCACTCTCCTGATCCACTGGGTTGGGTGACTGATGTCGCCATTAGGTCTAACCACCATTAGGTCTAACTACATTTCATCTCTTCTGGCACAGAGATAGGGGGAAGTTATTTATTTATTTATTTATTTATTTATTTATTTATTTATTTATTTATTTACTGCTACTCACAAAATCTCCCTGCCAGTACAGTCTGGCTAGGAGATTCTGGGAGTTGTTTCGTACTCTCCTGAAAAGAACTTTTACCCATCTCTGGTCTATCATAAGCCTCAGCCCAGCACCTGATGAATCAAACCGCGTAGTGATGCAGAGGAGTGTCCCCCAGCCTGTGGTACATTTCTATATCCCAGCCTCCCCTGAAGTAGCTAGGAGATCTCAAGATCCATCAAGAGTTGTTGTATATAATTTGAGAAGAGGGCTTGAAGAAGGGATGGCGTGCGCCTACTCTCATGTAAAATCTCTCTCTTCTCACTGCATCTCCCGGTGAGTTGTCAGCTTATAAGAATGTCTGGCTAAGGCTTCAGCAGACCATGAAACAGGATGGGCTTCAGAGATGCACACTTTTGTCATGAGCCATCAGCCCCATAAACTCTGGACCAAGGCAGAAGAAAAGAGCTTTGTAAAACCTGTACAAATGGAAGCAGAAAGTTCGAGTCTCTTACTTGGAGAGGAGAAATTCAGGACAAACCTCCAACTTTACATCCCCCTTCCCACTACCCAAGTCACTTGGCTTGGTGGATCGTGGCAAAATGGATCTACTTAGAGAAACTGTCCACAGCCATATTATTCCATGGCAGCTGATAAGACTCCTTCCGTTTCCTCTAGCGGCGCCTGCGTCGTTCTGTGTTTTTGGGTTATTTATTAAATAGTGTCTTCAAGATTCTGCATTTGGATGAATGGGAATCAGTGTGCTGCGGTCACAATCAATATTTAATTTATTGCCATTTTGGAAATGTTAAATTATTATTATTATTATTATTATTATTATTATTATTATTATTATTATTATTATTATTATTATTATTTTGTATCAGCTTCGTTTCATGTGAGCATGGCAAATGGGAGACCCACCATCCTTCTTTGGGCCCTGCTGCTTTTCTCATCCTCTCAATTCAGCCAAAAAACCCTTCTCTTGCTCAGAGAGCACTATTGGCTGAGGGCTCGTCCCGATAGACAGAACCTTAGTTCTCCTAAAGTAACACAGTAATGTTATTAGTATTCTTCCTGCCATCTGCACAACATTCCTCCTGTTTTGCTTATTACAATAAAGCTTTGCTCCTTTTTGTGTCTCCTGAAGGAATGGCTTGTTTTTAGTACCAGCTTGTTTGTAGGGGGGAAGGCAGAAATCAGAAGTGTGGCACTTCCCAAATAAAGTCAAGTCCACAGTGAGAACATCTCAGACGCTTTCAGTTAAAAGGTTCAGTACAGAAAGCTCCAGCAGAGAAACAGATTTTTAAAATAGTTCTTCAAATTTTCTGAAGAAGTTCTTAAAGAGGGGCAGCTTTTATACAAAGAGAAACAGATTTTTAAAGAGAAGCTTGGATGGAAATTCACATTCTTTTGTCACCAAGCAACAACGAGCGGGGTGGCACAAATGGAAGAGCCCAAAATGGAATATTCAACTTGGCTGGGACAAAAATGGGGCGGTGACCTCCATGCTTGTAATTTCTTGGGCTATTAGGTGGGTTATTCTGCCCTCCAAAAATATAACTTTTCTAAGGTATGCTTCTAGAGTAACTTGTTTCTTTATGAAGGACAGCTCTTGGACGAGAAACAGGATCTCTAGTGGTGTTTGGTTCAAGGTTCTTCAGCCTGAAAAAGGCAGATAATCTGGAGGATCCAGTCCCAGATGTTGTGTTTGACTTCCCTCAGCCAACAGTGGAGAGAATGCTGGAGTTGCAATCCAGGAATTTCTGGAGGATAAATCTTTCTCTCTTCTTCTGGTCCAAGGATGAAGGAACTTGGCAGCCATTGGGTTTCTGTTCCCATCAGCCTTATCCTACATAGCCAAAGTTAAAGGATTATGGGAGCTCGAAGTCAAGAACATCTGGAAGGCCAAAAGTTCTCTTTCCCCCCTGAATCTTGGAGGGGGTAGGAGTAAATCTTTGTGACACCTCAAATTCTGCTACTGGAAAGAAACAGCTGGGTTTAACATGTGCTTAGAGACTCCCTGGTTCTGCCATTCTGTGCTCGCCTTCTTAAGCGACTCTTTTCCATTTGGTACTGCTTGATGGACATATTCATGAAAAACAAGGTAGACCCTATAAACCTGAAGTCTGTCTACTCAATCTTAAAAATATCTTCTCCTGTACACTCTCCCATCACCCCCAAACTCCTCAAATATATTCCCACTGCAGGCTCAGAATTTTCTTTCTGTTTGTGCAAACTTCCCATCCTGAAAGGAGGCTTACAAGACTCAACTGCCTTTGTCCCCAGGAAAAAATACTATTGCTGCTGATTCTACCTCTATGCAGGGAAAAACACTGGCTTTTCTGACATTCCAATCCAAAACAGTCGTAGACGTTCACTAAGTTCATATTTTGCTATCAAATCTAGCAATAGAACAGAAATCCATTTATTTCTAGGACTTGTGATGCATTTGGAGGGGGGTAAAGAAAATGCACAACTAAAATTGTATCCCTGTGAAAAATGCACAAAAACAAACTACTCAGTGGAAAAACATGTACAAAACGTGTTCATGAGGAAATATATGACGAAACTACGCAGGGATTTACTGACAGAATAGGCATGAGGTTTTACAAACCAGTACCAAACTGGGATAGTAAAGAATGCCCAGTGTGATTCTGAGAAACTCCGTTTAAAGGAGACTGACATGGTTTCAGTCTCAGAGAGATTCTTAGCAGGTCCATGGTTTTCAAAGAGTCGTGTGAGTCTGTATCGGCAAGTATAACCAAAACAGAAGACAAAGTGTTGCTACATCTTTCAGATTAAGAGATTTATTTTCCTATGAGCTTTTGTGGATTTCCCCTGAAAGCTCACACTAAAAGAAATCTGATAGTCTTAAAAGTACCATCTGTGGGTTTGTTTGTTTTGTTTTTTTATGACTATGAGTTCAGTGGAACTAAACATGCAAACTCCATATTAAATAGTCTGTTCCTTGTCTTTTTCTCTCTGCTGCATCTATTATTCATTTGCCCTTCTGTGTCAGGTTGAGCGAATGGATTTCTGCCTCTGGTATTATTATTATTATTATTATTATTATTATTATTATTATTATTATTATTATTATTATTATTATTATTATTATTATTATTGCTATGCACTGATATGTACAGTATGTATGTTCAGATTTAGAGTATAATTTATTAATAATTTATTGCATTTATTGAGTATTGCTTTTAAAGGAGAACAATTCTGCCCTTGCGGAGATGGGAGGTGGGACCAGATCACAAGCCACAGAGATGGCTGCCCCTGCAGCAAAAAGAGACTGAGACTGAGGTCCAAAGGATCACAAAATTGCCCCAGAACAAGAAGCATTTCAACAGTTGAACAAGACAGAACCTCTCAATCACGAAGCCTCGTGTTTTCTTTTTGATGCCGTCTGCATCTGCCATGGCTAAAGACTTTCATGAAGAATGCACCCTTGAGAGTTTACAAAGGAGAAAGAGACATTTATTTCTCTAAATGTTCTGTTTCAACTTGGTGGAAACTGACCTGAGAATATGTTAAGGGAACAGCTTTCTGGGGTGTGCTCTGGGTTACAAGGAAGACAGAAATCCAGAACCTAACTGATACATTCCTCTATATAACATGATTTCCGGAGCTTTAAAAACAACATGGGCTGAAATCCAAAAGGGTCAGGGAGTATGGAGAAATTTTATAAGTAGAAGCAGTGTGTCTCACTTGATTTGTGCATCCTGGCCATTAGTGACAGAGCTACTCCGAGAAAGAGTGGTCTTACACCAAACTTTAGATTTTAAAAATAACCTTTGAACTAGTTCTCTCTCACACACAAGCACACACATACATAAACTTTATGTACATGCAAATAAAGAGAAATCCTGCCCTTTTTCATGCTCACACCTGTTTCTGCACATTTCTGTTCCAAAATTACCTTCTGAAGCATATTAAGGCACAAGAGACATTGCTGTACATTCAACCTAGAGCAAATCTGAATCACAGTTTCAGGTTTGATTAGAAGACAATGGAGAACAAGGGTAGACCCAAAACATTGTGCTATCTGAGGCAGATGAACAAATGATGCTTCCCCTCCCCATGCCCTTATATACCTATGTCAAGGTGCTTCCCCCCGAAGTCAAGGTCATGGAACACAACACCAACCAAGTTATTTTGGCACAGGAGGTGGAATATCTCACAAGCCCGTCGCCATTTCTGTGAAAGTACAGTAATACATTAAATAACAAATCTACGATCCTTCCATAATACCCCAAATCTGCTGTCAAATCACCTGCCTCTAATGATAGAGCGGGCCCTGCTTAAAGGTCTTTAATAGCCTGAAGTCAAGCATGTCTCACCCATCTCTTGTTAGAGAAATTCCCCACAGTGGCAAAGAAATAGCCGCAAAGATTAATTGAATGGAGAGAGTGATTTTGACAGAAGGTGAGATCTGCTTTGGTTATTTTGAAAAGTGAAAGCTATTCTCTTCCTCTCAGCTAAAGATGTGATTTGTGTGAGGTGGAAGGTACAGTTTTGAGACGGACTGAGAAAGTGATAAATCTTAGTTTTGGGAAGCATCCAGGGTGCCAGCTACTCTGGTCAGCAGTAAAATTGCTTTCTGTAGGCGTGCTATGCTGTATTACTCCAGCTGGTGTATTTCCAAATAAATTCAAACATTTTAGAAATGTCTTAAGTCTCTCCTCATCTCTCTTTCCAAAGAAGACCAAGCCAAGGTTAGAGTCCTGCTTCCACGCCACTAGTAGCGGGTATGGTTTCATACTGTCTTGGGTCAAACTGGTAGCCTCACAGGAGTACCAGATCAAGTAAAAGTAACCAAAGTAGAGCATCCAGAAAGCCAAGCTGGAGGCAAGTGCACATACAATTAGTAAACAAGGTAGGCAAGAAGATTATAAAATGTTGTGTGGAGCAAAACCAAAGCATCAAACTGAGAAGGTCCTAGCAGGACTAGAATCTAAGGGTGTGATCACACATGCATACAGGTCACATGTTGGACTGCTCGTGGTGTGGCCTGACCCCTATCTGTGCCCAAGCTGGACCTTTTTGGTCCACCAGGACTACTATTTTGGGAGGCCAGACTGGAGCAGCTCCTAGACCGACGGAAGGCTCACTTCTCAGCAAAGCGACCCTTTCCATTGTGATCAGATGTGCAGCTTTCTTACGGTCTGATCGTACCCAAACTAATGGAAGCCAGAGATTAAGGTTTTAATCAAGCTGAAGTCAGATGCTGTAGCAAGAATTTTCAGAATCCAGGGAGCCATGAATATACAGGATTTTTTTTTTTCATCCTAGTATATCAGCCAAGCTAATTATTTCCAATATTGCGCTTGTAACACACATTGTTGACAGTAGATGGAAACGTGGTGGACAACAGAAGAAGCCGCCCAGAGACCTTTGGGTAGTGTGGGCGGCATATAAGTTAAATAAATAAATAAGAACCTCTCAGTTGGGATCCAGAGGAAGACGATCTCCGTGAGAACCTGCTCATAGACTAAAAAGTCTATGAGCAGGTGCCACTAAAAGGTAACCATGAGTGGAACCAAAGTGGGGTTCTTTGTGAACTGATTTTGAGAAATAGCCAACAGTGTTTAAGCTGGACAGTCAATGCTTCCATAGAATTTTTTTCTGTCTCTACTTGTAAATTACAACCCATGGCCCTCCACGCACTCCAGCAGGCAGTAGGTCTTTGCTAATTCCACAGTGTGCACGTTCTACCCACCAGTGAACCATGACATTGAGAGTCAGGCTTTATGGCTCATCAAATGCCTATTTATTTATCTTTTGCCTCTACACAGATATGGAACACAGTAATCAGGCCTGCAAATTAAGCCTCACTTTACTTTTCAACAACCAACTACAAAATCAGGCAGGCTAAACCCAAGATAAAGGAGACAAGAAAATCAGAAGGCAGAGTGACTAGGGGCACTTGTTCTCAAAATGTCCTAAATATGGCAGGATTTGTTCTCAGTCATTCACATAACAATGAGCTCAAGTTATAGGAAGCCAGATTTTGGCTGAACATCAAGAAAAAAATCCTATCTGTTGGAGTAGTATGATAGTGGAACCAATTACCCCAGGAGGTGATGAGCACTCCAACACTGGAGGCATTCAAGAGACAATCCAACCATCATCTGTTAGATCTGCTTTGATTCAGAGTGTATAAAAATTAATGATTTTTAAAAATCAAATTGATTTAAATTACAATTTAAATAAAAATCATTTTTTAATTTAAATGGTCAAAAAAATCAACCGTGCTTAGATTTGGATTCTTAACACTGAGCAGGATGTTGGACTCATTGGCCTTATAGGCCCCTTCCAATTCTGTTATTCTATGACACTATGAAACCATGTTATCTACGTACTTCAGCCCTCATAGGTGATTACTATATGTTTAGGAAATATGTATTCCTGTTTTCCTTCTCACAAGCCAGGACACAAATGTAACCAATCAATAAATTGTGAAAAGAGACCGAAATGCAAAAAGGATGCCAAATTTTGCATGGATCTGACTTCCCCATTTGTGGCCGTTATTTCAACAAGCAATGAGCCAAACTAAATCACATTTTCATTTAATATTAGAATTAAATAACATTAAAATTCCAAATTTATTGATTCTGTCAACTGACAGTAAAGATGGAGCTCTAAGACTGTAGAATTCCCACATGACAGCACAATGAAAACTCCTACAAATCAACCATGACTCAAAACTAGTTGGGTTACAACAGTAAAATTCACAAACAAAATATAAAATAAAAATTGATAAAATAAAAAATTAATAAATCTCAACAGTAAAGCTAAGGTTATTTTATTTAGATAAAATTTAGCTGGTATCCTCATGGCTTGCAGTAAAACTCTAGTAACATCATAGCTTTAAATATCATTAATTTGTTAACAGCAACATTTCTATAAGGCAGCCCAAACAAAGGATGAGCACATTAATATACACAACCACTACATCTTTCCAACATCTAATTAATATTAAGTGATAATTATTCCCCATGGTAAAGCAATAAAACACTACCGAAAGAAAAGACAGCGACAACCTTTTTGTTCCTTTTATATGCAATAGTTATTCTTTTTTTATATAATTTATTTCGTATTCTCCCAAGTCATTATTTTCCTCCTTGGCTTCCTATAATTGAAGTCTTCTACGCCACACAGCATTCTATCCGGCAGTTCTAAAAGTTCAATTTTAAAATACAGAGATATATACTTATTTAATGACAATAAACATGTCTCACTAGTTTGGACATCGGAAGAGAAATCCTTCTGACCAGAACCAATCGTTTCAATTTCCACATCAAGGCCAATGTTACAGATGGTAGAAAGAAAAAAAAACTGATATTTCATATGGATCTGAGATTTTGTCAAAAATTGAAATACTTGTTATTTAATAAGGCAAATATAACGTCACATCAATTCATTTGGTTAAATGCAACCATTAATAATTCAGACCTGAATCCAATTGGTAGTTCCACCTGTAAATTGACCAACTAAATCAGCTGAAATTACCTAAGTCTTTATTCACACTTCAGCAGTTGATTCAATAGATCCACTCAAGGTGAGACTCTAACCTGGATTAAGCCTTAAATATTTTAACTGAGAAAGTGAAACGGCCCAGTCATACAATGAGCTCAACACTTCTGCCATTCTTAATTAACCCAATTGATTCCATGGGTCGGATCTAACTGGGAGGAGCAACTAGATTTAGGCCTAATTTGAGTTATGGCAAACCACAGAATTTGGGTCTATTATTTTTAAGCAATAAAATATTACTTAAACTCTCAGGGTGAAATCTGATGGCTATTATCAGTGATAAACTAGTGAAAATCTATTGAATGAATGGGATCTAAATTATAAATATTATTAATTCAATAGGTTTATGATAATTGTGACTAAATATTACAATTATCCTTTAATATCCAAACCGGGTAGGTAGCAGAGTCCAGTCACAGGTTAAGCTGAGCCCTTTTCGGCCCTGGGCCTCTTGTGTTGAGTCACATTTGACATCATTCCCATTGTCGCTGCTGTTGGCATGTCCATCATCACCTCCTTGAGGCTGAACACTGTCGTCATCATAAACCAAAGACCGAAAATGATTCCTTGAGCCCATCTCTTTTCAGTTCTTACCAAGTCCCCACACATCGCTGTGGATTGGAGATAAATGGGTGGAGGAGTCTCTCGAAACATGTTGATTGGGGGATTCAAGGCAGTTACACTCCAAAAGAGGAACCTTTCCATGCCCGGGGTGTTGGCCCCCCATGGAATACTAGGCACGCATTAAACTGCAAAAAAGATTGACCCCAAATCCCCCCCAAAAAAGACAAGACAACAATAAGTACATTTTAAAGATTTTATTGCACAAAGATCCACACCACCCCCCAACACGCCACCCATTTTAACTCCTCCTTGGCTGCCACTCAAGAGGCAGCAGCTCAAGGGGAAGGCAGTGCAGAGAAGGCAAAAACCTGTCTCCCCCCAAGGGCCAATGTGGGGTTCCACAGGGAAAATTCCTTCTCGGCTCCAATTCAGGCAACCGGCTGAGCCTGCACTGCCGGGTTAAACGCTGGGTGGACTGGCCTAGGTCCTCTCTTTGGAAGCCAAAGAGAGGATTGTAGATTGCCGCCGCCGGGTCCTGCATCTCTTGCCGGTTCTCATCCGAAGAAGAGAGAGACCAGTTAGTCCAGTGGCTTCATACCCAGATACAGGAAGGAGGGTTTATTCATGTCACAATGCAAGCAGCATCCCACCTACCTACCCACCCCCACTTGCATCACAAAGCCTACATGTCCTTCCAGGTCATAATGCGACTGCTTATAAAAAGGCCCCACTTCTTGAGCCCAGGAGCATTTCTCAAGGATGGGCCACGCTCACGGTTCAGCTCTTAGGGCCCCAGAATTCACCACTCTTTGCTGATTGGGAAATGCCGGAGAAAGCAAGCCTAACCAGGATGGGACACCAGTGTCCAGAAGACACGGGAGGGAGCATCTCCCTCCCCAGCGCAGCCCGCCTGTGCACCCCCAAAACCGGCTCTGGAGGGCTGTGTTTTCGGACCGCGCAGGGAGCTGGAGGGGGGAGGGCACTGGGAGGAAGATCCCTTAGAGAGGATGACGGGGGATTCCTTTGCTTGTGGGTCTCAGTTTGAGACCTTCACTTGCTGCCTAACAGCTTCTGAATGTCAGATAGTGCTTAATTAGAACGCCCCAGCTTTGCTGGGAGAGAGCAAGGGAAATAAGATTTGCTCAGCCCTGCTCTCCTTAGAGAATGTGGACGGCCATGCCCACTTAAGTAGACATGGGGTGGCCGGCAGGATCCTGCACTTAGCTTATTTCATATTAAATCAGGATCCTGCACTTGGCTTGCCTTTCAGATTGCTTAAGATCAGGCCCTTGAAAAGGCAGGCTTAAAGTCAGGGTCAGGATCCTGTGACAAAGGCCCTTGGCAGTTCTTCAGAGAAGACCGAAGACCAGCCATTGTGAAAGAAAGAAGCAAGACAAGCTGGACCAAGAAAGAAGAGCTGGGCTACTCTAAGGAAGATGCAACCATTCGGGAAGACTTTGTGCCTGGCTCATTGTTGTCATCCTCTCTGGACACCCCCAGCACAACAACCGTTGTCATTCAGCCCTGGGCCCTCAGATAAGCAGTTCGTTCCGGATGGACTAACTGGTCTCTCTCTTCTTTTTAGGATCGAGTGGACGACGGATGACGACCGGCAAGAGATGCAGGACCCGCCGGCGGCGATCTACAATCCTCTCTTAGACCTAGGCCAGTCCACCCAGCGTTTAACTTGGCAGTGCAGGCTCAGCCGGTTGCCTGAATTGGAGCCGAGAAGGAATTTTCCCTGTGGAACCCCACATTGGCCCTTGGGGGAGATACAGGTTTTTGCCTTCTCTGCACTGCCTTCCCCTTGAGCTGCTGCCTCTTGAGTGGCAGCCAAGGAGGAGTTAAAATGGGTGGCGTGTTGGGGGGTGGTGTGGATCTTTGTGCAATAAAATCTTTAAAATGCACTTATGGTTGTCTTGTCTTTTTTGGGGGGGATTTGGGGTCAATCTTTTTTGCAGTTTAATGCGTGCCTAGGATTCCATTGGGGGCCAACACCCCGGGCATGGAAAGGTTCCTCTTTTGGAGTGTAACTGCCTTGAATCCCCCAATCAACATGTTTTGAGAGACTCCTCCACCCATTTATCTCCAATCCACAGCGATGTGTGGGACTTGGTAAGAACTGAAAAGAGATGGGCTCAAGGAATCATTGTCGGTCTTTGGTTTATGATGACGACGACAGTGTTCAGCCTCAAGGCGGTGATGATGGACATGCCAACAGCAGCGACGATGGGAATTATGTCAAACGTGACTCAACACAAGAGGCCCAGGGCCGAAAAGGGCTCAGCTTAACCTGTGACTGGACTCTGCTACCTACCCGGTTTAGAAATTAAAGCGGAGATCATTTTTTGTGGTTTAATGTGTTCCCAGCATTCTGGGGGAGGGGGCAACATTCTTTCCCAATCAATCAGTAGATCTGCTCTGATTCAGAACTGACCGTGTTATAGTAAAGATACATTCTTTGAGTGCAAAGGGTAAATGCTCTGGGTAGTCCCAACTAGAAAGACACGTTCCTTTATCTAGTTTTTAGTCCCAGCTAAAGCAGACTCGCTGGATCAGTTAGGAAATGTTTAATACAGAATTGCAGAGAACCGCTGAGCTCAGGCTGTAACTGGGCTCCACTCCTCTCCCCTTCCACAATATTTAGACCTAAATCCAAGTAAATAGCCAAAAGTTTAGTAGACCCATTCAATTAATGACTGAACAGTGAGTCAAAACGTATGTAAATCTGGTTTAGGGCTAAATTCAACACTTAATTTCAACTAGATTGCAATCAATGGGTTCATAATAAAGATGACCTTAAATCCCATGTGTCAGCCATAGATGATATTTAATCATTAGATTTTGTTTAAATGTTTCACTGTGTAAATAATTGTTAGTCCAAATGAACAGCACTTTCAAGTTCTATAGATGGAGTCTATTCTTTGGGAGACTAACACTTAGATCTAGTTATAGTATTTTATTTTACATGCACACTAAATGTTGACTTTTACTCTGATTTCTACAAGACAGATTGATATGGAAATCAACACCAATAAATTGTTTGTGCTGAAATAACCTATATGCTGCTTTCAAAAACGGCTATTTTACTGTCACTTAATATTATTATAATCACAGTTTCCAAGTTCATCATCAGAATTGAGGAGCTATTTTAACAGTATTTTTTTCTATTGTGTGTGTACCATTGTAAACGTTTGGTGATGTTACAAATCTTAATGACAACAATACTGTATCAATAAGCAATAACTATTCTTTAGCACCATTACATGTAATGGATCACATTTCAAATAGATTTATATACTGTGTTTCCCCGAAAATAAGACAGGGTCTTATATTAATTTTTGCTCCAAAAAACGCATTAGGGCTTATTTTCAGGGGATGTATTATTTTTTTCATGTACAACGATCTACATTTATTCAAATACAGTCATGCTACACAAGGGTGGAGGGTGGGGTTTCACTTAACTGGGGCTTATTTTTGGGGTAGGGCTTATATTACGAGCATCCTGAAAAGTCATACTAGGGCTTATTTTCAGGTTAGGTCTTATTTTAGGGGAAACAATAACAATAACAAGCATAATAGAAGAAAAGAGGGAGAAGAAGGAGGGGAAAGTGGAAAAAGAAGGAATAAAATAGAGAATGTCCTAATTTGTGTGGAAGTTTGGCTTCCAATATTGGAACAATTCATCCTTTTCCCTTTTAACCAGCTTTCTGAGCTGAGACGGGCAGAGAGACAGCTGCATCAGAAGTCGAATATCTTGTTTAAATTCCCATAGGGTTCATTGAAATGTACTGCACAATAAACTAGTCTAGAAGGTAAATCTAGAAATTGTTTTTTAAAAAAGCTGCAATCTGCCCGGTCTTATATCTCATGGTAGAGTAGTAGAATCAATAAAACAACTTTAAAACAATTTTGAACAAGGCAACTAACTGGAAAAAAATATCGTTGAACAGAATACACAAATAAAAAAATAAGCTAATAGATTTGGCTCCTGTGCAGTTCCGTAAGTGAGGTTTCAAAAAAAAAGGGCTGCATTGGAACTGCAAGAACATGGGTTCACATCCCTTCTTGACCATGAAACAGCTTCACAAGGTTGTTGGGAGATGACAATGTGAAGGGGAGAGATGAACCATCTGGGGGGAAACGGGTTGTTTAATTTCAAGTCTTCGTCTCTTTTCTACCCTCCAGAGCTTCCAAAGCAGCATCCAAAACATCTGAAAATCCCATCTTTAGAAGCTGCCCCTGCACAACAGAATAGCAGCTAGTAGTTTTCATTTCAGAACCTAAAAGGATCTCACCAGGAGGAAAAAAAATCTAACCAGGGTATCATTTCTTCTTTTCAGTTCTCTCTTCCCTTCTCTTCCCAACCGGTGGAGATGCAGGTTGCAGCTTTGATGGATTTTTAAATGCAGTTCTCTGTGCTGCCATCAGAGTGTCAAGGCCATCAGCTGGGGATAAAAGCACAGGCTTTTTAACAGCTGGCTGTGATCCAGAGCTCTGAAAGAATAACTCGAACACCTCCAAGTCCCTAAGCAAGCTGCAAAACTCTCTTGCTCCACCCCTGCCCACTGAGCTGGCTTGCAGTGGCTGCTTGCCCAGGGAAAAGCGGAGGACGCTCTGTCTCTGCATTGCTGAGCTGCCAGGGAAGTGGTGTTTGGTTTTTTTTGGTGCCTGTCTGACTCAGCAACTGAAATCGCCATTACTGGGGTTGGAACAGGCAAATTCCTGACCTCCAGGAAATTGTGGGTAAGAAGAACTGCTAAACTTGCTTAACCAAAGGGAGAGGGGGGCTTTGATAGACTTTGCAGTCTTGGGAGGAGTGGGGGGAGGTTTGAGATACCAGTTCCTCTGTTTGGCACTGGTTAGCCCTTATCTTGAGTCCTGCGTCCAGTTCTTTAAGAAGGATGTCGACAAACTGGAATAAGTTCAGAGGAGGGCGACAAGGATAGGAGGGGACTGGAAACCAAGCCTTAGGAGGAAAGAGGGAAAGAATTGGGCATATTTAGCCTTGAGAAAAGAAGATTGAGAGGAGATAGGATAGCGCTTTTCAAAGACTTGGAAAGCTGTTTTGCAGAGGAGGGGCAGAATCTGTTCTCAGTCATCCCAGAGTGCAAGATATGTCATAATGGGCTCAAGTGACCAGAAGCCAGATTTTGGTCAAATATCAGGAAAAACCTCCTCTAAGTGTGAGAGTAACATGACAATGGGATCAGTTACCTTGGGAGGTAGCCTGTGCTTCAATGCTGGAGGCATTTAAGATAAAATTAGACAACCCTCTGTCAGGTGTACTTTGATTTGTATTCCTGCACGGAGCAGGGGCTTGGACTCAATGGCCTTATATAGGCCCCTTCCAACTCACTTATTCTATGATTCTATGATGTTTTGTGAACTGGAGATGTGTGGGGTTCAAGAGCTATAATTTAGTCTCCACCAGCAACTCCCTATCCCCTACTGGCTGAATATGATGGTGGTTGTAGGCCACCATCTTAGAGACTGGATGACATTTCCTGCAGGTTAGCCCACACAGGTACCAGGGTGCACTTGTCTGACAGAAAAAAAAACATACAAATGCAAAGCAATTTGCAGTGCCTTAAAGGAGACATACTTGGCTTTGGTGGACCCAAAGCCTATTTCACCAAGTGCATGCAGTGTTTGTTATATTGTTTTTGGTTGTCAGAGAGAGAAATGCCACATTCTGGGCACAAAAGGTCATCAAGATGCAAAAGGCAGCATAGGTCTGTGATGTTTTTAACATAAAAGAAAAAAAAACTTCTGCTATGTAACATATCAGTGACCTTTATAGGAGCCATAGAGAGAAATAAGATGTAGTAGTTAGTCTGGGAGACTGAAACTAGTTTCCACTGTGCCTATCATATCCAGACCTATCTTACAACATTATTGTAAGACTAAAATAGGGAGGAGTCCAGGATATCAAATTCTACTGACTGGAGAAAAGGTTGCTACAAATAACTAATAAAATATGCCCACAGTCCATACCTGTTTACTGTACTTGTCCCAGGGCAGGCCTTTGTGACTCAATGATTGCAATGCAATTCTGCATGATATCTAGTTCTGGAGGGGAGGGGGGTAACCCCAGCCATTCGGCATATCCCAAAGCAAAGAATAATACTGAAATTGTAAGGGAAGTGAAATGGGACGTATGGCCTCTTATTCTTTCCCTATCAAGATGACAGATGTGGTGCCATACAGGTAATGGTGAGCAACTGTAATTGGTGTAATCAGGTATAACTTTAAGTATTTGGGAAAGGAAGAGCCTCTTTTGGATCTAACTGTCAAATAGTTGTCTAAAACGCCAGTCTCCCATACAGAAATACACATACTGTACAGGCAGTTTTGCCCTTCATTATAAATCATGGTTTGTTGCTTAAGCTACAAATTGCTTGATAGATGCCCAATGAGACCATGTCTTCAATTCCCTTTTTTGTTTTGTGTTTTGTTTTGTTTGTTTCTCTACTGCTCCTTTTCTCAACTGTTTCTGTGAGTAAGAAATCTGGGCATCAAGGCAGGAATAAGCCAGAGTGGTGGGTTCAAACATCCCAAGCCATGTTTTAAACAAGCCAAAGTTAGGAAGTCAACCAAAAGCAACAAATTCCAGTGGTGGTTTATGTTTGCTATAAAAAGTGCCTCTCCTTAGCAAGTGTGGGTTCAAACATCACAAACAAGCCAGATTTCAATGCCGCACATTATGGTGATTTGTCATGATGTAGAGAAGGATAGTAACTTAGGACCTGAAGGTTACAGTGCTCAGTGCCTTTTTCCCAGAATTGGGACCCAATATGGCTTGCAAGACAGTTTAGAATCATAGAAAAGTGGAAGTTGGAAGGAGCCTACAAGGCCATCAAGTCCAACCCCCTACTCAAGGCAGGAATACCATCAAAGCATATCTGCCAGGTGATTATCTAAATGTTTATTGAATGCCTCCAGTGTTGGAGCACTCACCAACTTCCAAGGTAACTGGTTCCACTATCGTACTGCTCTAACAGTGAGGAAGTTTTTCTTTAAAAGAAGAAGAATAAAGTACAATAAAATTAAAAACATTCATTGCCTTAATAAAACACAATGAAAATTAAAACATATTAAAATCATTTGACTAAAATACTAATGCCAGTTTACGTTAAATAAATAAAATAATAATATTGGTTAAAATCTTACAATTTAAGCTCTTAATTGCCAAAGACAAATGAATAAAAAGGTTGGATAAAAATATATTTGCTTGATTCAGGAAGTAGAGTGGGGTGGGGGCCATGCTTGCCAAGATGAAGGGATTCCAAAGCCTGGGAGCAACCACCGAGAAGGCCTTGTCTTCGGGTTCCCCCTCTGAAGGTGGTGTGATCATGCAAAGGACCTTTCTAGCAGATTTCAAAGATCAGACAGGCTTGTATAGCATAATATGATCTTTCAAATAGCCTGGGCGGGGCTTTATAGCTGATAACCAGTACTTTGCATTGCCGACAGACACGGACTAGTAGCCAGCTGAACAGGAAGACTGTTCAGAAGGGCAGTCTCACATAGAGCACATTAAATAATCCTGTTGGGATGTAACTAAGGTGTGTGCCATCTTGGGGCAGAGTGTGTTAGGAACAGAGTGTGGCTTAAGTAATAATAGCTAAATTTCCTCTAATTATGCAGCAGATAAAATGGTTCTGTCAGGAACCCGGAGAGCAGATTGGCTCCAAGTTGGATTTTGATCCCAGCAAATGGTGATGTGGCAGCAAGTGATTAAACCCTAGTTCCTGGGCCATATCTTTCCCAGCCCTCCGTAAATGAAAAAAAAAAAATGCAAATGTGTGTGTGCGCGTGCGCGCTGCAAATACTGTGTATCAGCCTACACTTTGAAAGTTTCACTTGGCACTGTAGCTTTGTGTACATACATATAAATACTGCAAATATATATGTTTGCAGCATACATACAGTATGAATATACACTGAGGCACAGTGCTAACTGCAACTTTCCAAGTGTAGGTTGATCCACATTAGGGAAGAGAGAGGATGAAAAGAGGTAAACATCGTCTTTCTCGGGGCCACCTGTCTGATCACCATCAAAGCCTTCCTGGCTGCTTCAAAGGAAACAAACATTTCAGGAGTTCCCATTACGGGCCTCCCACCTCACTTTGTGTTGGGCCTTCAGCTCCAAGCAGCTGTGTTGTTCATCCAGGGGAAGGACAACATGGGTGGTTGCTTAGCAAAGGGAGTGTGGCTTGCATCCCAGCCCTGCGAACCCCCGGGGTTTGGGAGTCGGCCCTGTGGTTGCTAGGCAACGGCAGCCGGATTTCCATCACTCCCTCTTCATCACCATCACCCCAAATGAAACACCCATCTTTTCGTTAAGGGAAGGAGCAGATAAGCGCCTCCACAAAGGCGGAGTAAAAATATTTCAAATAAATAATAATAAATAAATGGTGGGCCCGGGCAGCCATCATTTGTGCGGTCTATTGGTCTGTGATCTTGTTCTGTGCATCAGGGATGGTCTGGCCATTTCCAGGCAAAGACCTTTCTCTTCGGGCAAGCCTTCCTTCCCCCTGTGACCGGCTGGCTACCAGAGTGTGATTTTTCAACGGATTGCTATGCCTTCCTGCTTTGAATGAGTTTTTAGTATTACATTTGTTTACCATTTCTCAGAGTGCGATTTGCTTGTTCCTTTTTAATATTGGTATACTTATTGTTTTTAGCTTTAATATTGTCTTTTAAGGATGCAAGCCACCATTGTATACTCATTGTCTTCCGCTTTGAATATCGACTTTCAATGGTGGGTCAACAGAGGTCCTTTGGGGACACCCATCGTGCCCCAGAGTGTGCTATATTGTAAGCCACCTTGGGTGCTCTGGAGGAGAAAGCTGGGGTATAAATATTTTAAATAAACCATAACCCGGGACCCCTATGGGATGACTATATTTAATAGTGTTTTTTTTAACAGTGTGATGTGATCGATTTTTAATTATTATAATATTTGTGATTTAAAATTCCTTGTAAACCACCTCCAGTCTCTTTGCTGGGAGAAACGTGGAGTAGAAATTTAAATGAATAAAGAAATACGAAGGTGGTACTATACGTAGATCTGACAGAAGGTGCTGACTTGGCAGGGCCAGCTTTACCATAAGGCAGAGTGGCAGCTGCCAGTGGTCTCAGACAGCAGATCTGAGTGGAGCGGAAAAGAAAAGAAAAGTAGCATGCTCTTCTGTTAGAAGGTGAGCTTTAATTCTGGATGGCCTCCCCTCCATCCCGTAATTGTTTTGCTTTCCTTGGTATGATGGAGGATGCTGAACCTTCACCAGTGTTGAAGCAAGACTGAAGTGCCAGGGCAGTTGGATTCTGTAGGCGGCGGCGGGGTGAGCAAGACCATGCAAGATCAAATTATCTAGCCCAGATTCAATGCATTTACAGGGAAGAGGATGGTTTCCTTTAGAGAGGAGTTATTTCCAGGAGGCCAAAGATCCATTGTGTGAGTTGTTAAAATGCTAATACAAAGAAGATCTTGTCATACTTCACGACAGGCAAATCTCAGAGTTCAAAAGCTATATGTAATTGTCCTGTTTATTTTTTTAAAAAGAAAGCAAAGTGTACCGCCCTATAATAGTCAAAGCTCTCTCTGGGCAGCTTAAAATTTAATTATGCAGGCTACTTAATTATGCAAGCTGGGTACCCAATTTACCAACCTTGGAAGGAAGGAAGATTGAGTGAACCTGAAGCCAGCTACCTGGGATTGAACCAGGTTGTGAGCAGAGTTTTGGCTGCAATGCTCAGTTTAACCACTGTGCCCCGAGGCTTTATATCTATTGTTTATCCAGCCCCACCAAAGCAAAAGCGTAGAACAGGATGTTCTCACCAGGGAGGGTTTTCCATTCCATATTGTTTACTCAGCTTCTTAGAAGCCGTGATTTTAAAAATATTAAAAAGATGTGTCATCTGCTCCATCCATACTGAAAAGCAGGGTGGATTTGATTTAAATCAAATTGATTTAAATCATGATTTAAAATTGATTTAAATCATGATTTAAACTAAAAAAAATCAGATTTTTTTTGACAATTTAAATCCAAAAAAATATTTTTTTATTTAAATCATGATTTAAATTAATTTGATTTTTAAAAATTATTGATTTTTATCCATCCTGCTCAAAAACTAAGGGGTTGTCTATGTTTCCGGATTAAGACAGGAGTCTGCAATCTGCAGCTCTCCAGATATTTGTTGAACTCCCGCTCCCATGATCTCTTACCATTGACTCTCCTGGCTAAGGCTGATGGAACCTACGGTCTGGTAAACATCTGGAGGGCCACCACAGCCCACCTCTCATTTAAAGCTAATTACCCATAATGTATCAGGTCTCAACATTCCTTCACACTCAAACTTGGCAGGGGTGATTTGCATGTAAATTCCCAGTGGTTTCCACTATTCTTCCCCATGGCTCTACTGTTTGGGGGATTCTGGGAGTAGTAGTCCAAGAAAGTCATCCCCCCCCCCCCCCAAGCTCTGAGCAGGGTCTACCTGCACAGGACAACTTGGACACAGGCCCCTGCAAAACCTGGAATGACCTCTGGTCTAGCTTTTGTCCCACTATGCCCCACAGATACCATTGGACTATGCTTGTTTGTTTCTTTAAAATATTTTTACGTGCCTTTCTCCATTAAAAGAACCCAAGACAGCTTACCTTAGTAAAAGACAGTATTTAAAGCTAAAAACAGTATGCAAATATTGAAATACTAAAAAATATCAAATACCACAGTAAAATGAATGCTTGTACCCTGTTGTTTTAAATGTGTTTTAGTATTGATTTTATTACTGTTTTTAATGTATACTTCTTTAATTCTTTTTTAATATTTGTATACCTACCGTTTTTAGCTTCTGCATATTGTATTTTTAATGATTTAAGCCTCCTTGGGTTCTTTTTAAGGAGAAAGGCGGGATAAAAATATTTTAAATAAGTAGAAGAAGGTAAACAAAAGCAACACCAAAAACACAATCAAAGCAGTAAGGCACAACCATCCATTTAAAAACCCCACTCAGGCAGCCAGTCACTGAGAAAAAGCTTGCCTGAAGAGAAAGGTGTTTGACTGCTTGCAGAAGGACAGCCAAGATGGGGCCAGGCTGGCCTCCAGTGGGAGGGAGTTCCAGAGTCTGGGAGCAGCAACAGAGAAGGCCCTCTCCCATATACCCACCAAATACACTTGTGGAACCATGAGAAAAGCAGGTTCATAAAGGGAGATAGCTTGGACCCAAGCCATTTAGGACTTTAGAAGTTAAAACCATCACTCTGAATTGTGCCCGGAAACAGATAGGCAGCCAGTGGAGCTGCTGTAACAGGGGGTTATGTGATTCCAATGACCAGCCCCAGTTAGCAATCTGGCTGCTGCATTTTGGACCCATTGAAGTTTCCAGATACTTTCCATAGGCAGCCCCATGTAGAGCAGGTTACAGTAAACCAGTCGGGATGTAACTAAGGCATGTGTCACTACAGATCCCATGATCCCACACCATTGGTTAAGTTGGTTACAGCTACTGGAAATTGCAGTCCAACAACTGCTGGAGGGCCACCGTTGTCCATCCTGGCCTGTTCCAGTGTTGTCTCTGAGTATACCGCCTTACATGTTTTCCCCTGTACAGGTGAATAGCTTCTAACAATGAATGGGTTAGTCTTCCCCAACAGGTCACCTCCTGTCTTCGAGAGGGTCCCCTGTATCCCCACGAGACATTTGCAAAATATATATTCCTTTTCTCTCTCAGCCTTCCCCCCACCTGCTGCTCTCCTGAGGTGTTGGGCTCTATCTGAATTCACTGTGTTATATTAAATGCCAACAAGTCACATCAGACTTATATCAACCCTAGCTGGGTTTTTGAGGCATGTGAGATATTTAATGAGCAGTTTTACCAATCCCAGTCCCCCAGTGAGTTTCATGGCCAAGCCAGGATTTGAACCCATATGTCCCAAGTCCTAGTCCAACATTCTTATCTACTACATACCCTGGCTCAGTTCATTACTGAAGGGAGATTTGAATGGAGGGCTTTTCAGCCTCCCTCTCATGTCCTGATACTAGTTTTTTCAAGCTGCAGAATAGCTGAGGTTGACTTTTCCTGGATTAGGAGCCATGTCTTCATGGGCTGGGGTTGGGACTGCCTAAATGCTGCCTACAAACAGTAATTATTTCATAAGTATGACGTGAGTCAGAGTGAATGCCAGGCTTTAAAAAGGTCGGGTGTGCCAGTGCCTTCAGGGGTGGCCTAATGACTGAAGCTTATTACCCTCATTGATTGAGTCTGGAATGGTATTCAGCGCATCCTTTGATCTTCCAGGACAGGCACCTTCTGGGCCCACCCAACGGCTAAGCAAAGTTAGCTTGCGCTCTTTGCTCAGACTCTTTCCCTGATTCCCTCTTTTTCAGTCCTACTGTTTGTAGAGATGGGCCACTGTCAACTTAACCTCCAACAGCCTGCATAGCTCAGCAGCGGTGGTGCCAGAGGTTGGGAGTTCGATTCCCCACTGTGCCTCCTTGATAAGGACTGGACTCAATGATCTCATAAGGTCCCTTCCAGTTCTGCGGTTCTAAGCATATTCTAAGCCCTCAGCAATAGGGCACGAAGTATACTTGCATCTTACATATACAGGGGGGGGGGGGGGGAGCCAAAAGCAAGCAAACAAACAAATAAAATAAAAACCAAAAATGTAGTGGCACCTTAAAGATGAAATGTTATATTTCACTGGATAAAATCCAGTTGCTTAGCATAGAAATACCCACTAAGGATAGGCCCATTCAGTCGTTAGGGATTTAGTGAATCAGCGGCTCTGCGAGTTCTATTGATTCAGATGAGCCTTCTAGTTGCAACTTGCGACACTAAGGTAAACCTCAACTAGAGTAAGCCCATTTGAATCAAGGGAACATGCGGAGCTGTTGACTCACTGAATCCTCACTGGATCTACTCTAGCAGGACTTCTGCTAAGCAACAGATTTCTGCCAATGTGTTATTTCATGGATCAAATGCTGAGATGCGACTTGTGTTTGAGGAAGGGGACGAAAGCTCACATTGGAATGTAACGCTGAGTCTTTTTTCTTTTTTGGCTTTGGCTTTTGCGCAGACTAATATAGCTGCTTCTTTAGATCTTACGAGGGATCGGGGAAGGCTCGGTAGCAAATTAAATGTCTTTGGCTCCTGGTGACCCCTTGTTTTTGCCTCTGAGTGGAAGCTGTACCCTTCCTCCCTCCAACTAGCCTCCGTGGGTATCCCGTTTAATATAGGAATAAGAAGAGTGTTGTAGGTGCCACTTTTCTCTGAAATCGTACAGTCCAGTGTTGATCCAGAGTTTCTGTTGAGCCACTGGAGGTTTATTGGTGTTTGTACTATTTCAGTTCATATAAAAATATATAGATTGGATATAGGTGAAAGAATGCAGTGGAATGCAGAGGTGGAACTAGTTATTTGGGTCCCTGCAGCGTCTTTGCCCTGTTGCTTAAACTTTGGTCAGGTGAGATCGGTAGAGAGAGGACAGAGGAACGGACACAAAAGTCTGGATCTGGGCATGTGGCAACCATATTGTTTCTGTAATGAGCCCACTTATTGTCTGTTTCCTTCTCCCTGGGGAGGAGTGGCTGGAGATGGTGTACCCCCTGTGGTTGGGTGAGTTTGCACCCTTCCTGCCACAAATACCAATGGGTGGGCTCATGTATTTCTTGTACCAAATTATTGTGCTCTCTACATTTCAGCACACTGGATCGAAGCCCCAGTTGCCCCACAGAGTTACATGCTGTTGGGGTTTCGAGCGCTCAAGAAAGACTGCCTTCAAATCTCCTTTTAGCTGGGACGCTCACTGTGTCCCTTTGGGCAGGTCACTGCGTCTCAGTGTAACCTGACTCGTTAAAGCTGTTGTAAAATGTTTACAAAAAAAAGAGGCCAGACATGAAAATAAATAAATACCACTCATTCCCACATCACATATATAAAGAGATGGTCAGCACATGATTGATTCAGTGCAAAGTAATTTGACACGATCATAAGAGAACTGTTTGCAGAAAAGGTTGCCATTTTTTTAACCTTGGTGTTTCAAGAACAGGTTGTTGTCCCATGGTAAATAGATCTTTCTATGACTGAGGCAGGATCTGAATTCGTCACCCCTTCACCCGGAACTACTGCCAGGACAGGGTAAATTAAAACTATTGTGAACTATTTAAAGGTATGACTGAAGAAATACAGCAATGGTCTGGTGGTTTACTGCCCTTTCAACTGTTTACAAATGTAAAAAGGAAAATAGTCTTGCCGTTGTGGTTGTTTCAGCCATTATTTCTACCAACGGCAACTACAAACACAAGCTGTGTTTCAAAAAGATTTAAAACACCAAAAGGAAGGGAAACCAAAAAATATATATATCCAGTTTTACAATCAAAGAAAGCAAATCAGCTGAAACAAGAGTGGAGATGTTAGAATATTGAAATATTAGAATGTGGAAAAGTGACCCCTCCCAAAAAAATTATTTTAAAGTAAAATTGAAAATACGTACCAGGGACTGAATTCAAGATCAGGTTTTTATCCTGTTGTCTCAAATTTACAATGAGAATGGCAGATGAATCTCTCTTGGGAAGGAAAGACCAGAGGCCACTACAAAGATGGCCGGTTCCCTGGCAGCCACCCACCCGGTCGCCACAGGCCAGGGGCAGCCAAAGATGGCCCTTTGGGGATGACCTTACCAATCGGGCAGTACCTTCATGGCCTGTTTGAGGTCCTGACAGCTCTTTTCATTCTCCTGGGCATTTTAAGACATACTTTCACATGCCCTCTCACTGTTTTGTTTTGCTGCTAGCGGTACTTTTACGTGGATTCTCCGTGCTTTTGTCCGTCGTTGCTGGTTTTTAATGTGCGCTGCTTTGCAGTTATGGCTTTGGAGTTTGTTTGTTTGTTTTTAAATAAAATAACATAAAATACATTTTGTACACCTGGGGTTGAGAAATGAAGACCCTAAAAGCCAAATACACAGAGACAGAGAGAACAGGGAGCCACATGGATCAGAGGTGCCCATTGTTTTTGGCTTTTAAAATACCACCAAGGCCTTTCTGTGGCTTCAGCAAAACCCCAAGAGATGGCTGGCATTCAGAAGCACAGAGAGAAAGTTCTGACTGACACCCTAAGTTAATAATAGCCAGCTCCGGGTGCCAGCATGGAGAGGGAGGGAGCTGCCTCAACTTGGCTCTCCATTTGGGCATGCCTGTCCCACTGGGATGAAGTCAGCTGTCGCAGCCCAGATTCTCCGGGGGTGTTTCATCCTCTCCAAAAATACAGCTTGCAGGGCATGAATTGCGACACACACACACACATTCCTAAAGCACGTTATAAATAGAAGGCAGGCAGGCAGGCGTTGGAACTTTAGCGAAGTTTCTGGGCTCTTAGCAGGACGGCTTATTTAAGCTTCTGTTTGGGAACCGGAGGGGAAGTTGCGCCCCGGAGAGAGCCGCCATCGCGCGCCTGGGTTTGTCCGCCTCCGGGCGCGCCTTGGTCCGCTCGCCCTTGTTGAAGGTCGCCCTCCAGGTGGGACGGTTGGGCGTGCGCTTTGGAAGGTGGTGGTGGTGGTTTGCGTCCTGTTGGAGAGCGGGGAGAATATTATTATTATTTATTTTTTTTGGGGGGGGGTCCTTTCCGGAGTTGGAGGAAAGCCACGCGCGGCTGTCGACACAGGATCTTGGAAGCTGAACGTCTCCGGCCCTGTCCGATGCCAGGGGATCCCCGTTCCCCCGCGTCGTTGAAGGGCACTTTTTCGTACCCTTCCTAAATTTCATCCAGGTAACCCTGTTGGGTTCTCCTTCCTTTCTTCCTTAGCTTTTGCCTTTTTTCTCTCCCCCCCCCCCCCCCCCAATCCCGTCCTGTTGGCTCCGAGCGAAAGAAGACCATGGCCGACAGCCAGATGCCCTTTTCCTGCCATTTTCCCAGCCGGCACCGAAGCCTTCGGGACCCTTTCAGGGAATCCAGCCTCTCCTCTCGACTCTTGGACGAGGACTTCGGGATGTCGCCCTTTTCCGGCGACCTGACTGCCGACTGGCCGGATTGGGCCCGCTCCCGGCTCAGCACCGCCTGGCCCAGCCCGCTCCGAGCGGGCATGGGCCGTACCCCTGGCCTCTCCCCGCCGGGCTATGGGGCCAGGTTTGGGGGTTACGCAGAAGGAGCACCCTTTGCCGGTAGCCCGCCCCCCTTCTCCGGGGAGCCCTGGAAAGTGTGCGTCAACGTGCAGAGCTTCAAAGCCGAGGAGCTGACCGTGAAGACCAAGGACGGCTACGTGGAAGTCTCTGGTGAGTGGATGGCAGGCGCAGGGCGGTGGGGTTGGGGGGTCAAGTCTTCTTGCTTAAGAGCGGGGAGGGTACAAATGAATGAATTTTTTTTTAAATCTATCTAAATCAATTTTAATAATCCGATTTTAAAATATTTATTTATTTATTTATTTATTTAATTTATATGCTGCCCACACTACCCAAAGGTCTCTGGGCGGCTTACAACAATTTAACTACAGTAAAAAAGATAAAACAATTAAAATGCAGTTAAAATAGATACTCTAAAAATTGCCATCAGGACCCACCGTTGATATTATTTCAATTAAAAGCCTTCTGGAACAGGAAGGTTTTGACCTGGCGCCGAAACATCATAAGCGTCGGCGCCAGACGAATCTCCGTCGGGATGGCGTTCCATAGTCTGGGGGCAGCTGCCGAAAAGGCCCTTTCTCTACAAGCCGTCCCTCTTACCTCCTTGAGGGACGGCTCTTTCAAAAGGGCCCCCTGGCTAGATCTTAACTGCCGGGTAGGTTCATATGGAAGGAGCCGGTCCTTCAGGTATCCAGGGCCCAAGCCGTTTAGGGCTTTATAGGTCAAAACAAGCACTCTGAATTGGGCCCGGGCAGCAACTGGTAACCAATGTAATTTAAACAGAATCGGCTCGATGTGTCCCCTAGCGCAGTGGTCCCCAACCTTGGGCCTCCGGATGTTATTGGACTTCAACTCCCAGAAATCCTGACCAGCAGAGGTGGTGGTGAAGGCTTCTGGGAGTTGTAGTCCAAGAACATCTGGAGGCCCAATGTTGGGGACCACTGCCCTAGTGGCCCCACCACTCACCAGCCGCACAGCTCGATTCTGGACCAGTTGCAGTCGCCGGACCGTCTTCAAAGGCAGCCCCACATAGAGCGCATTGCAGTAATCTATGCAAGATGTTACCAGTGCATGTGTAACTGTCATGAGACTCCGCTCGTCCAGGTAGGGCCGTAGCTGGTATAATTTCCACAGCTGAAGGAAGGCGCCCCTGGCCACCGAGTCCACCTGGGCTTCAAGAGTTAGACTGGGGTCCAGGAGCACCCCCAAGCTGCGGACCCTGTCCCTTAGGGGGAGTGTAACCCCATTCAGGGCAGGGAAATGGCCCTCCAGCCTGTCCGGTGAAGCACCCACTAACAGCACTTCCGTCTTGTCTGGATTGAGTTTCAATTTATTAACCCTCATCCAGTCCATTATCAGGTCCAGACACGAGTTCAGCACAGAAACCGCCTCACCTGGATTGGTGGAAAACGAGAGGTAGAGCTGAGTGTCGTCAGCATATTGCTGACTCCTCAGCCCAAACCTCCTGATTGGATCTGTGATTATATAAAAGTCATTCTCACAGGCCTCAAATACATTTTTCCCCATGCTAAATGTGCATGGGGTTATAACCTTAAAATAAGTTCACTGGCTCCGAAAGTCACTTCTTTTGATTTTTTAAAAACATAGTTTCCATATTTATTCAATTTTAGTTGAATGACTGACTGGCTGATCAATTTAAAAGTAGAGAATGAATGAGCTAAAATTATTTAATTTGCTCATAAACTATCCCCCGGGCCAAAAAAGAAGCATGTGGTGTTTTACTGAAGCCTACTGGATTGTTTAGAATCCTTGTTCTTTGCCAATGTTTGGAAAAGTTTGCCAAACTTTTCTTTTCTTTTCTGTTTTGCGTGACAACTCCCGAAATCATTCCAGGTTAGCAATCCAAAAATAGAAACTTTTCAATTCTTCAGTGTGCAGAACTGGTGAGCTTGTTCGGAGCCACTCTGGTTTGATGTGAGACCAGTTGTCTCAGCCTACCTATTGGTAGGTCCAGCCCTGGCCCAGAATAGCCTTAGCCAGTTTGGTGCCCTCCTGATAGGAATGATGGCTGAGGATGATGGGAGCTGTAATCCAGCCAGGGTGCTTCTGCCATTGTTATTACATGCAATCAAGCTGCTTTTGACCTACAGTGATGTTAGTAGGCCTTTAAGCTCTTTCTATGAGATGGCAAGGAGTGGCTTTACCAGCTCCACCCCTTACAGTGAATTCTGTAGTTGAGTGAGGATTTGAACCCAGGTCTCCTGAGTCCTAGTCCCATACTATATCCAAACTGGCTCCCAAGGTCCTTCTATGTGAGGCTTTTATGAGGTTATAACCCTAACTGAAACAGGAAATGTTACTCTGGGGCTGAAAGTGTCCAGAGACTCCAGACACAATAATCTTCCATTTGTCATCTTCCTGTATTTTCCCCTGCTCTGATTTCCTCTCCACATGCCCATAACAGCAACAGCAACAAAAGCTCAGTAAAATAGGGAACCAAGCTAGATTTTTTGACGATTTAAATAAAAATTTGATTTTTAAAAAATTTAAACTGTGATTTAAATCAATTTGACTTGAAAAAAGAATTGATTTTTTTTCCACCCTGTGAATGACCCAATATTCAAGGAAATAATGGGAACAACATCATCAGCAACAACGCAAGTTATCATGGGTTAAATAGTTGATTCAAGTTATCATGGATAAAACAATTGATTTTAATAAGCTGGATATTATAGTTCTGGACCAGCAGCAAAGAAAAACATATCTGATGGAAGTTGGAATTCCAACAGCAAACAACCTCAAAAATACAGAAAGTACAACAACTGCAAAGTACAAAACATTAAGGCAAGAAATTAAAAGACTGTGGAAAGAAAATCAGTTTATCTTCCTCACCATACTGATTTCAGCAACTGGAATCCTTCCAAAGTTTTTGGCTACCGACATGAAACAATAGCCAATGGCTGCTCATTTGCTCCCTGAAATTCAAAAATCAGTGGGTTTGCACATCACCTTACCCACAATTTTTTATAACTTGACTCCCAATGTTTAGGGTTAAACCTTTGGCCCACCTATATGCACCAGCAATGCTGAGAATTAAGAAGTACAATATAATAATAATACATTCTGAATAAAGGTAAGGAGATTCAAAGAGAAATTAGTATCAAGATTAGTATAAAGAGTATAAAATTCTCTTTATGAAATAGAAAAGCTATAAATTAGCATAAAGAATGCAAAGATTAGCATAGAATTTTGCTGTTAGCAAAGTTTGCTTGTGCGTTTTTATTCATATCTTTGCTAAATAATCACTATTTAAATTTAACTACAAAGGGGGCATCCTTTAAGGGAGAGATACTGTAAGTATTCAGAAATATATCGTGCTTATATATACGTATAGTGAGAGTGAAAATATTCTGAAAGGATAAATAAAGGTCTCTTTCTCCCCCCCCCCCCCCACCTTTACAGCAGGTGAAAGGATGATGTATGTGTTTTTAAATAGCTGTTTTTCTGGGCAAAAATAAAGTCGCTGGGAATTTATACTGCTGTGTATTTTGTGGAGGAAAAATATATTTTACTGTGTCTACACTGTTGTTTGTTAGGATAATCATTGCTTCATAAGAACAACCCTTATAGAATTACTCCAAAAGAAAAAAGAAAGAAATCAGGAGGAGATTTTCTGATCTTACTGTATCACCATGCCAGGAAAAGCATGACTTAATGATTTTCCACCTGTTTTTTGCCATTGTTTAAGGCACAAAGCCTCTTTCTGGGAGAAAACACCAGTTCCTCTGACGTGGGGAAGTTTTCCCATTCTGTTTTACGGCTGAGACAGGCCCACGAGGCAGAAAGCTAAATCGAAGTAGGATAGTGAAATTCCCATCTCGTGCTTCTGCTTCCTCCTCTCAAGGTTCCCAGCCCAGAGAGACTGTATTTAACCACTATGCCGTTTTATTATTCTCATCCTAAATCCCCTTCCCCACCTTTTAAATCAATCAGGATTCCAGATTTACCCCAGCCTGTCACAGGGGAGGATGCCATATATAAGGCAGTGTGATGTACTGGTTAGAGTATTGGTCTATGGCTTGGGAGATCCAGATTCTAATCCTCACAGAGCCCTTAAACTTGCTGCGTGACCCTTGGGCCAATCACTCTGTTTCTGCGTCTTACCTACCTCGTAGGGCTGTTGTGAGGATAATAGTGGTAAGAATAAAACGAATGTAAGCCGCCTTGGTCTTATTGGGGGGGGAAACATTGAATGTAAATATAAATGACAACCACAACAGCCATCCCGTGGTGCTCTCCTGCAGGAGAGCAACCAAACAATACATTGGATGCTTTATTTATTTGTATTTTTTGTTTTATTTGTTACTGTCTCCCAAAGCTAGGACCCATGGTGCCTTACAGTAGATTGAAAAGCACTAAAATACAGTGCACTTCAATAGAATGGATCTCATATAATATTAAAATCCAGTTAAGATTATAAGACTTAATAGCCTCCCAATTAAAATATTAATAATGTTTTACCTTAAAAAAAGAAAATCACCACATCCAACTAAACGTTGTTAGAATGATGTTAGTTGCTGAAGGCTTCCTAAATAGAAAAATCTTTGACTCCCAGTGGAAGGACGTCGTAACCCTCCTTCTCTTGGCCAAGGGTTCCGGAGCCCAAGAGCAGCCCAGCAAAGGCCCTTTCATGTTAAGGGTTCTCATCATCAAGTGATCTAGAACGTCCTGTCCTCAACCGCCCTGCTCTGCTCTTGTAAACTCAAGATCATGGCTTCTTGTATTGAATCAACCCATCTCATAGTTGGTCTGCTTCTTTTCCTATGTCGTTCAGCTTTCCCCAGCTTTATGCCCCCTTTCATGTCCCCCACCAAGCAGGCGGTGAGACCTCGAGAATCGTCTCTCCTGCAGATCTCAAAGCCCAGTCAGGCTCACGGAGGAAAATACAGTTGCTCAGGTACCTTGGGACCCAAGTTGTATAGGAATTTATAGGTCACAGTCGTCACTTTGAATTGTGGGCAGAGACAGACCTGCAGCCAGTAAAGCTGTTGCATAAAGGGAGTTATGTGTTCCCTATAAAGAGCCACATGCAATTAGCGCACCTTATTTTTACTTTAAAAATAACTCACCTGATCAAGGGCTGTGATCACAGCGTCTATGAAAGAAGAGTCACCCTTTCCCCCTGCACCATGTATCCTAAGGAACATTTGCTTCTCTCAACTCCACATTGCTATTAAGGGATTCTTTATTGCTGCGAACAGAAGGGTAATTTTTACTTGGACTGCAGCATAGGGAAGCATTAGCCACTTTTTCTCTGCTGGCCACATTCCTCATCCTATCTCACCCCCAGCATGCCGTTTTTGAAGCAAGAACAACACCATTAACTGATTGCACACACTTTGTATTTTTTCCACGACCATGCAGCCTTTTCCTGATTTTTCCACACTTTCTTTATTGTGTGAGGTGGCCCCAGGTCACTGTGAAAAATCCTGAGATCCTGGCTCAGAACTGTCTCTTTCCTTCAGTTCCACTATCTGTAAAATGGGTGCATCCTCATTTCAGGTTTTGTTTTTAAAGCTAGTTCCAGGTACCAAATCATCAGCGATCATAAAACCTGCAGAGAGTCACCCTCCTTCCCTTCCCAGTTTTTTATGAGTCTAAAGTTGTTCCTCGTTCCCTAGCGATTCTTGCTAAAGTATGTTTCCCTCTTTGATCCGCCTATCAACACCTCACTTTGGGAATGAGCTGAATGAGCATTAATGGCCAGCAGCAGCCATCAAGATTTCCCTTTTTGATGAACTTGACATTTTCAAAGAGGTTTGGACAATGAGACAAAGAAACACACACAACAGAGAGAGAGAGAGAACATGAGGATAAGGAGCTCAAAATCAAAAGACCTGAACAGCATCTTTTAAGGTAGTGAAATAATATTGCCAAATCCCTATGGAATATGAGCAAACCCAAAGATGCCAAAAATGAGGCTATAACCTTCAGGCTTCCATAGTCAGTGTGGCTAATAGAGATCCCACAGAGAGTGGCCAGTTGTAGTCCACAAAAGTACCATTTCCCATCTCTGGGCAAGACATTTGAAACTCCTGGCTGCTACACAGGAAAATACGGTGCCCTTAATGTCTTTAAGCAAGGGACTGTACATACAGAAGATCCCATATATACAGTGCCATATAGAACAAGAAAAACCCTTGCCTGAAGCCTTGGACAGCTGCTACCAGTTATTGTTGGCCCTGCACCTGATACCTTGTGGACAATGGGACTTGTAATCCAACACATATGAAAGATGCCAATTGTTGGAAGTGGCTGATAGGATAGAGGGACTCATGGTGAGACAAAGCCACTTCCCATGTTTCTAACAGCTGATTCATGGGTACTTTTTCTTTTCTTTTGAATATGTTTGGCCCTTGCTTCCAGCTTATTAGCTGTCAAGTACTGGCAGCTTGTGACCCAAGGAGACGGTTGTGGGGAGACCTCAGCCCACAATTTCAGGGTGAGATTCCCTCTACCCGTACTCAGACTGTGGTTTGTCTCTGTTCTCGAAGCAGTGTAGGAGACTGAAATATACGCTCAGGAGGGTGAAAAATAGGACACAATAATAGTATACACTGAAATGAAATAAAATTAGGCCAACCTGATCCCTAAGCATGTGCGTTACTTGATATCTGGCTGGCAGCCATGTATGATTTGTTTGGTTTGAAGAGTCTTGTGATGGAGCCCCACGGTGATGTTTACTGTGTCGCTGGCCATCTCCCTTGACATTTTGGTGAACCATGCGCGTGCCTGAACCAAGCCTTCAGAGCCGCCCATCCTCAGAATATGACACACGTAAAAATTGTACACCGTAAAATGTGACTGCCTGTTTTAGGTCACCCCCACAGACTCATCATCCCAAGTGACGTTTTGGGATAAATTGAGATCTTCGTCATTTAATGCAGGAGACTTAAGAGTAGTGAGGGAAGGTCTTTTTTTTTTTTTTTTTTAATGGGAGCAGGACTTAAGGCTGAACTATATATTTCAGATAATGTGTCCTTAGAAGCCAAAATCACTGGCATGTTTCAGAGACATGATTCCGGCAGACCATCAAGTCTGAGAAGTCAGATTTACAAGCTGAGTTTAGATTTATCTCCTGAAGACCAGTCACACAGCAAAACAAATTCATTTGGAAAGGGACAAGAAGCTCCTGCTGTAATAACCAGATGGTTTCAGCACTTAGAAATTCCCTCTTCTGGTGATCATATGGTTTGGTTCTCTCTTATGTTTTGGAATACTTCTCTCTTATGTTTTGGAATACTATTCCCAGAATCCCATAGCCAATTCCAGCTAGAAAATTCTGGGAGGTGGCATCCAAAAATATTAACTTTAATTGGCCTCTATTTTTTCCACCTACATGGGCACACCCAGCCACAAGTGCCTTGGAAAGATGTTCAATCAAGCTCCCTGTGGAGCATACAACATGGAAGTTGCTGTTGCCATCATTTGCCAAAATGAAACCAAGCCTACAGTCAGAAGGGAGGAGCAGTGCTCCTCCCATTGTTAATGGGGAGCCTGACCCAGTCACTTGGAAATGTTACTATTTTGGACTACAAATCCCAGAATGCCACAGCCAGTCCCAAAGTCTCCGTGCTTGAGAAACTTTAGGAATTTTTACTGCCCATGGAGACATTAGGTGAAATAGTACCTCCCCCTACACACATAGTTCTCTGCCTATAAATGGGAGGAGAATTTCAAGAGGCCATTTTTTGCCTCTTCAGCTGTTCTGCAAAGCCACATCTGGGATTCATCCTCGCTTGCCAACTCTCTTGGCTTGCTGTCAGCGTGAAGTAGGAATAGAGCCTGTCCGTCTGCACTGGAGGTAGGCGGCAGATCTGTGCCTGCCAGAGATGGCCATCCCATACGGATGGTTCTGGATGTTTTATTTGGCTGCATCAGGGCAGCAGCTGTTCCTCAGAACTTGGCTTGCTCCTCAAGAACCTGTCCAGCACGGAGGACAGGACAGGCTTTGTGGCTTTGGCAAAAGTACTCGTGTCACCACACCGTGGTCCAAACAAAACACAAAATGAATATGGACACGTTTTTCCATTTGTTCTTATTTATTGATTAAAATGATTTACAAACGTGCCTCCAGGGTTGGGATGTTTTTTAGCATTCAAGGCAGCTAACAAATGAAACAGTCCACCTAAAAGGAATGGTGGGACAGACAAGAATTGTTAGCTAGTGAGTACCACATTTTCTTTCACAAAATTAACACTGAATGGTCCGTTTTCTTTGCAATTAGTAACACTTCCATCCTTTGGTTTGGCTTTTGACAGGTAAACATGAAGAACAACAGGCGGAAGGAGGAATCGTGTCTAAGAATTTCACCAAGAAAATCCAGTAAGTATGACTAAGTTTTGCAGGAGCATCTTAGGGGTATTCTGTAAAGACCTCCATTGTTGAAACCAATGGGGAAGGATTTCAAGACCAGGAGTCCAGAGTCCCATTCATCAGGATAAGACAGATGACCTTCCTTTTATGTAATATACACTACAACCTTGAAAAGCTGAATTTGAAAACCCTGCTTTCTTGGGGCTATAACTGGCAGAGTCCCATACCCAGTTTAACCAGTGGCCAGGCTGGCTGGAGGACTGTAATCAAACACGTATGTTTCCAGACTCTACAAAGTTGCAGACAAGGTGGGTTTTTGTGTTCTCCGTACCTCCTTGTTAAACAAAAGATAGTATAAAAAATCAGATTGAGGCAAATAGTCTGATAATTGGACAATCACCCAGCCCAGAACTTTGATTTCATGAATGGACCACATGACAACTTTCTCTGTCCTGTAAGAGGAAAATCCTTAAGTGGTGAATATGTGTGAGTTTCACAGCAGGCGTTTCTCTGACCTTCCAAAGTTTGCAAAAGTGTACCCTTTTATTTGCTGATTGATCTTTAGGACCAATACTTTTGACGTCTGATTGCCTAAACACTTCAGTCATGTACTCTGGGTGAGCGAGGAACATTTTAACCCAAGTGTGTACCTGCATAGCAGAGATAATCACAAATGTATCCCGGAGGAGGGAAATTGGGAAATAACAACCAACGTATCCAACTGGTCCCGGGTCACACTGAATTTGGTCAGTGTGAATTCTGAATTCTAGCCTGCAGCTAGAATTCAGGAGGCTAGAATCTGTAAGGTTTTCAGCTTCTAGTTGACCCGTAATGTGTAGATTGGCCTTCCAAATGGATTGTAAACCTTGTGCTCTGTTCATTCAACATCTGGGAGGTGATTGGCCTTGGAAGAGCAGCCAAGACTTTAGTAGAGGAGACCGAAGCATAGATGGGACCCGGAGTCTTTTGTCCCATTGAATCCCTAGTGGAACCGGGGAGAGACTTTGCAGTGATAGACAAGGAGGCTAAATCTGAAAATGGGAACAATCAAGCATACTGGGAATATTTGGCTTCATAGCACTAAGAGTTATGGAGGACTGATTGTGGGTTGTATTTGCTGCTAGCATTAAATATAGTAGGATAGGTAAAATACCTAACTATTGTAGCGTATGTGGGAGGTATACCTGCAGGAAATCTGTTCATTGAGTACATCTCCATGCATCTTGTGCACAATTCCAAAGTATAAAATTCCAAGAGAATAAAAGGGACCATTCAGTATGGATTTTGGGGATTGCCCATTCGTAGGGTTGTCATAAGCCAGAGGCAACTTGACGGCATGTAACGACAACACAACAATCTTCAGCTCCAGCCATGGAGAGAAAGGATACTAGGCATGCCCGCCGTGACTGCAGGGCTGAAGCATTTCCAAACTATCTCCCCCACTCTCCACCTTTCCAAATTATTTATTGGCTTGTAGGCTGTTTACTCTTTTACTCCAGACTCGCTGAGTCTGATTCTGTGCCTCTGCTCATAGCTTGACTCCTACTTCTGCACAGCTCTACACTTGCGTCAGTTGTTTTGTCACTCTAGAATCTGACCAAACTCAGGAGTGTGCATAAAAATTAAATACTGACGCCATGCTGGGTTCCCTGGAAACTGGTTTGATCAGAGGCAGCTGATGGGAGCGGAAGGACTCGTCCTAGAGGACTCTTGCCAGACCTTGGCTTCTAGGCAAAGGGAATCCTACTTGAACCTGCTTTGGTCCTATAGATATGACCAGGATAAGAAATATTTTTGGTAGCATCCATTACAGGATTTGTCTGCCAAGACAGCAAACGGAGAGGAATGAAAGACTTACTTGCTATTTGACCTCTGTTTGTCCCACTCTTGAAACCTGTCACTGTCCAAATCATGTGGCGTTCCAAGCGCCAAGTAGGCTGACACAGTTTTGGATCTGTTTCTCTAGTTGAGAACATGCTCACTGCCAGCTACTGGTGTCCTGAGATGATCTCTAACAAACTGGATGTTTTAAAGTGCCATATGCAAACATCAAGCAGTACTGGGACTGGTGTGATACAGTGGACGAGCACTCGGGAGATGTGGGTTCAAATCTGCTTGGCCATAGAAACTCATGGGGGGTGGCAATGGCAATTAATCCTCTCCTTGAACATCTCACATGCCTTGAAAACCCTGTTAGGATTGCCGTAAGTCAGAAGCAACTTGATGGCGCGTAACAACTTGCATGCACCAGAGAGTAAGGGCGTTCATCACAATTATGGAACTCCCTAGTAATTTAGGGTAGTAGCTCCCTTGTAATGTGCTGTAATTTACAGATTCATGCACTGTAGTTTATTTAGCGTGATGCTTAAGTTTAGGAGCATGACTCATCCTAATCACCAGCCCGAAGCATCAATTGAACCTATAAACCCAAGCTGTTACACAGTGGCTACTTTGGCTCTTTCTGTTGTGTTTTCCTCCCAGATATTTAAAAGCCCCATGTTTATGTATCAGATGCATTTGCACAACATGGTAAGCGAAGCCATTGCAGTAACTCTACCTTCCTTTGGGTAGACAGCGTACACATGCATACTGCATGATCGTTCTTGCTAACAGGAAGAGTTTCCCATGTTCTGTGTACCCAGGCACGGCTGCCTGTCAGGTTTGCTTCTTTCCCAACAAACAAGAAGAGGGATCCACAAACCAACCTGAAAGAGGCTGGCGATTCCCTCTCTTGGTTGGCATGGTCTGCCATAATACACCATGTCTTAAGCAGGAATAGCCAGATAGTATGTGCCCACCATTTGCACACAGTACCACAGTTCAAGTCTCCTGTGAACTCATGGCTTGTTGTGACATGTGAGCACACCCATTGATAGTGAGCTTACGTGCATGTGTCTCCGACTGAATGAGTCAAAAAAATAGAACTGGTTGGGACTATATTGTTTCCGTTGCATGCCCTGTTCCTACCTCCCATAGCTATGGCTTTGCTACTCTTCCCCCCCCCCCCCCCGCCGCCCATACATACCTGAACTACGATTCTCAGAGTTCTCTGAAGGAGAAGGCACAGTTGTTAAACTGGTACACTTACAGTGCAGAAGTCATTCTTATGTGCCATGTTGCTTCTGACTCAAGGCCAACTTTAATAAGCTTTTCAAGGTATGTGGGATGTTCAGAAAGTGGTTTATTCTTGCCTCCCACTACCCAGTTTCCGTGGTGGAGCAGTGATTCAAACCCAGGTCTCCTGAGTCCTACTATGACACTCTGTCTACTACACCATACTGGCTCTCTATAATGCAAATATCCTCTGAGGAAATGAGAGAAAGGGGTCAGCTCCCTGCCTCGAGGACATTATGGTCCTCATTATTTAGATTAGGCATCCTTCAGTCTCGAGAGACTATGGTAACGTGCTCTGTATGGAGGACTTGGAACAGCGTCTAGTTGGCTGAGAAGGCCAATTCGAGAGTGACAGTCCCTTCCACACTGAAGACAAATACAATCTGTCCCCTGTCCAGCTCCCTGATTTGCTGGTTTCGGGACTGCCTCTTTGCCTTGGCCTGCTGAACAAGTGTCACTTCAAATTGGGAGAGGCCATGATGCACCGCCTGCCTCCAGGCTGAACGCTCAGATGTCAAGGTTTCCCATCTGTTGAGGTCCATTCCTAAGGCCTTCAGATCCCGCTTGCAGATATCCTTGTATCGCAACTGTGGTCTCCCTCTGGGGCGATTTCCCTGCACTAATTCTCCATACAGGAGATCTTTTGGAATCCGACCATCAGCCATTCTCACGACATGCCCAAGCCAACGTAGACGTTGCTGTTTCATTATGGTGGCTGCAGAAAACATAACATTTTCAGTGAAGAACTGCTGGCTTACCAGACTTTTTGACCAACAACTCCTGTCTGTTCCAACCAACAATGATCAGTAGTAAGGGGTTACTGGAGTAGTAGCTGAAAGATTTGAAGGTGGGGAGAGGCGCCTTCCCCTGCTTTTGAAAGTTTATAGGATTAGTGTGACAGATCCACAGTGTGGCCAATGTGGTACGGATGCTTTTCCTAAGGGAAAAGGATGACAGGTGGATAAGAAACGCTCATTCTCTGTTTAGCTGTGGAGCTACTGTCAAGAGCGGTGACTCACCTGCAGGCATTTAAACATCTATTTCAGAATACATGTGTCATCAGGCTTCCAAGCCTTCATAGTTTACTTTTAAATGATGACGAGTCATACTCCTAAACTTTCTCTTTCTGCTGCTTCTGTTTTCTGTTAGTTTTGGGTTTTTTTTTCAAAATTCCAGAAGGTTATAAAACACATAAGAGAAAAGAGTCTTTTTCATGCTGGAACCTTTAGTCAATGGAGAACATCTGCCCATTTTTGCCCAGCCTGCTGTCCTCTGTTGGTCACAGTGGCCAAGAAAATCAGCAATGGCAGCACTGGGGCAGAGTCTTCCCCTTCCCTGCTAGAAGGGAGAGACTCTGTCCTCCTGCACCATAAAATGCCTCCACCAATGAATTAGATTTCCCTAATAACTGAATGTTAACATTTCTTAACTGTGATTATCTGTGGAGTCAGAGGGGGCTGAACCCCTGCATCCTTAGAAATTTTCTATTCCTATTATAGAATCAGAGGTCAAGCTGGGCCAGGTGGGGAACCTATGACCAACCATACATTAGACGACAGCTCCCATCAGATCCAGGCAGCATTCCTTCCTTCCTTCCTTCCTTCCTTCCTTCCTTCCTTCATTCATTCATTACCATGCCTTTCTCCTTAAAAGGATCCAAAGTGGCTTACATCATTAAAAAAACAAACAGTGAGTATACAAATAAAAAGGATCAAACAAATGCCATACAAAAAACATAAGCAACACCAAAACACATTTAAAGCAGTAAGGTACAACAGTCTATTTTTAAAAAGCACAAAAAAAACACTCAGGCAGCCAGTCACTCAAGGAAATCCCTTCTAAAGAGAAGGCCCTTGTGGAAGGACAGCAACGTAAGGCCAACGTGACCTCCTGTGGGAGGGAGTTCCAAAGTCTGGGAGCGGCAACAGAGAAGGCCCTGTTCTGTGTCCCCACCAAACGCAGCAGTGAAAGTGTCGGGATAGAGAGAAAGGCCTCTCCTGATGATTTTAATACTCAAGCAGGCTCATAAAGGGAGATGCAGTCTCTGGGATAGCTTCAGCCCAAGCCATTTAGGGCTTTATAGGTTAGAACATTTATAGATTAGAGCTGCTGCAACAGGGGAGTTATGTGATTCTAGTGACTGACTTCAGTTAGCAATCTGGTTGCCGCCTTTTGGACACATTGAAATTTCTGGACACTTTCCAGAGGTAGCCCCATATACAGTGTGTTACAGTATTCCAGCCAGGATGTAACTAAAGCATGTGTCACCGTGGCCAGATCAGACCTCTCCAGGAATAGGTGCAGAATCGGCATGGCCGGTGATTGGGGGTGATGCAACATTTGGAGGGCCACAGTCTGTTTTCTTCATGTGGATCTCAGATTCAGTCAAAAAGTGAAATACTTGTTACTTAATAAAGCAAATATAAAGTCACATCAATTCATTTGGTTAAATGCTACCATTAATAACTCAGACCTGAATCCAATTGGTAGTTCCACCTGTAAAGTGACCGACTGAATCAGCTGAAATTACCTAAATCTTGATTTACACGTCACCAGTTGATTCAATGGATCCACTCAAGCTGAGACTCTCACCTGGATTTAGGCTTAAATGTTTTAACTGGGAAAGTGATACGGCCCAGTCATACAATGAGCTCAACACTTCTGCTATTCTTAATTAACCGAATCCCAACTTGGGTTGGATCTAACTGGGAGAAGCAACTGGATTTAGGCCTATTTGAGTTATGGCAAACCACAGGATTTGGGTCTATTATTTTTAAGCAATATAATATTACTTAAACTCTTAGGGTGAAATCTAATGGCTATTATCAATTATGAACTAGAGCAGATCTATTGAATGAATCGAATCTAAATTATAAATCCTATTCATTCAATGGGTTTATGATAATTGTGACTGAATATTAAAATTAACCTTTAATATCTAAACCAGGTAGGTAGCAGAGTCCTGTCACAAGTTAAGCTGAGCACTTTTTGGCCCTGGGCCTCTTCTGTTGAGTCACGTTTGACATCATTCCCATTGTTGCTGCTGTTGGCATGTCCATCATCACTGCCTTGAGGCTGAACACTGCAAAAAAGATTGACCCCAAATCCCCCCAAAAAAGACAAGACAACCATAAGTGCATTTTAAAGATTTTATTGCACAAAGATCCACCACCCCCCAACACGCCACCCATTTTAACTCCTCCTTGGCTGCCACTCAAGAGGCAGCAGCTCAAGGGGAAGGCAGTGCAGAGAAGGCAAAAACCTGTCTCCCCCCAAGGGCCAATGTGGGGTTCCACAGGGAAAATTCCTTCTCGGCTCCAATTCAGGCAACCGGCTGAGCCTGCACTGCCGGGTTAAACGCTGGGTGGACTGGCCTAGGTCCTCTCTTTGGAAGCCAAAGAGAGGATTGTAGATCGCCGCCGCCAGGTCTCTTGCCAGTCGTCATCCATCGTCCACTCGATCCTGAAAAGAAGAGAGAGACCGGTTTAGTCCATGGGGAACGGCTGCTTATCTGAGGGCCCAGGGCTGAATGACAACGGTTGTTGTGCTGGGGGTGTCCAGAGAGGACGACAAGAATGAACCGGGCACAAAGTCTTCCCCAGTGGCTGCATCTTCCTTAGAGTAGCTCACCTTTCTTCATGAGGCCTTGGTTCAGCTTGTCTTGCTTCTCTCTTTCCCAATGGCTGGTCTTCGGTCTTCTCTGAAGAACTGCCTTTGTCACAGGATCTTGACCCTGAGTGCCTTTTCAAGGGCCTGATCTTAAGCAATCTGAAAGGCAAGCCAAGTGCAGGATCCTGATTTAATATGAAACAAGCTAAGTGCAGGATCCTGCCGGCCACCCCATGTCTACTTAAGTGGGCATGGCCATCCAGATTCTCTAAGGAGAGCAGGGCTGAGCAAATCTTATTTCCCTTGCTCTCTCCCAGCAAAGCTGGGGCATTCTAATTAAGCACTATCTGACATTCAGAAGCTGTTAGGCAGCAAGTGAACGTCTCAAACTGAGACCCACAAGCAAGGGATTCCCCCGCCATCCTCTCTAAGGGATCTTCCTCCCAGTGCCCTCCCCCCTCCAGCTCCCTGCGCGGTCCGAAAACACAGCCCTCCAGAGCCGGTTTTGGGGGTGCACAGGCGGGCTGCGCTGGGGAGGGAGATGCTCCCTCCCGTGTCTTCTGGACACTGGTGTCCCATCCTGGTCAGGCTTGCTTTCTGGGCTCAAGAAGTGGGTTGTTTTTTTTTATAAGCAGTCGCATTATGAGCTGGAAAGACAAGTAGCATTGTGATGATGCAAGTGGGGGTGGGTAGGTAGGTTGGATGCTGCTTCCATTGTGACAGGAATAAACCCTCCCTCCTGTATCTGGATATGAAGCCACTGGTGACCATATATGGTCGGGTCGTGCAAAATTACATTTTTTTTAATTTACCTATTTTTAGAGTATGCATTTATTTTTTATGATTGTATTTATTTTCTTGATTTTAGTATGTTGGCTTCATATCCCAGTAACTTTTAATGTATTACCTACAAAGGCATATGGCTAATGTAAATAAAGAGTACTGCTACATTCCTGAAAACAGAGGGGACATAAAGATCATATGGTGTCCACTCCATAGATAGAAAGAAAGAGAGAGAGAGACATGTATATTTGTGTGTGTGTGTGTGTGTGTGTTTATTTATCAGGGCGGACACCATAGGGTCCTTATATGGCCTCTGTTTTCTGCCTTCAGTGGCTCTAGCAAAAGGGCGCAAACAATATCTGGCAACAGCAGTCTGGACCTCTGTTGTTTGGGTGGAAAAGATGGAAAGTACATGGACAACACACCATCGACGGCCTGAGTCGTGTGTCTCACATAACCTCAAATCCCCCCTGGCCCAGATTATTGAAAATATAAGAAATTAGAAAAGGTAGCTAGCAACCACAGAAGGCTGCAGGGGAAACAATTTGTAGATAATGGTTGCTTTGAGCTCATTGATCACTTTTCTGTTTTTTAAAAGGGCGTATCATGAAGCTGGAAGAAGTCTTGGGCAGCTGAGAGAGCCATTTATATGATTGTTTGTTTGTACTTACCCCACCTTTCTCTTAAAAAGGACCCAAGGCAACTTACGTCATTAAAAGCTAAAAACAATAAGTATACAAATACTAAAAAGGATTAAACAAATACCACCCTGAGAAATGGTAAACAAAAGCAAGACTGAAAATACATTCAAAGCAGTAAGGCTTAACCATCCATTTAAAAACCCTACTCAGGCAGCCAGTCACTCAAGGAAAGGTTGCCTGAAGAGAAAGGTCTTAGCTTGCTTGCGGAAGGACAGCCAAGATGGGGCCAGTCTGACCTCTAGTGGGAGGGAGTTCCAGAGTCTAAAGGAGCAGCCACAGAGAAGGCCCTCTCTCCTGTGTCTCCCACCAAAGACACCTGTGAAGGGGGTGGGACGGAGAGAAAGGCATCTCCTGAGGATCTTAACGCCCAGGCGGGCTCATTAAGGGAGATGCGGTCCTTGAGATACTTTGGACCCAAGCCATTTAAGGCTTTATAGGTCAGAACCAGCACTTTGAATTGTGCCCGGGAACGGATCTGCAGCCGGTGGAATTGATGTAACAGGGTTTATGTGATTCCAGTGACCGGTCCCAATAAGCAATCTGGTTGCTGCATTTTGGACCCATTGAAATTTCTGGACACTTTCCAGAGGCAGCCCCAAGAACGGATGCAGAGTTGGCATGGCCAGTGATTGGGAGTGATGGAACATTTGGGGGGAACACAGTCTGTTTTCTTCATTCCTAGGCAGTCCTCAAAAACCCATGGCATTGCAGTGCATTTCATAACAGAGAAAGGAACCCACATCATTTCAATAAGTTTTCCCCATGGCCATGCCTATTACATTGAGTTTGATCCTATCTACAATTCTTATGTCTGGGGAGGTTGGATTTAGTGGAAGGGCAGGAGATGAAAAAAAAATGGGAAGGATCTGTCAAGATCATAGTCCAAAATAAATAAATAAAATCAGCAAGTGTCCTTTGAATTTGTTCCAGAAATTCTGGGACAAGAGGACGTATATTTTATTATAAAAATCAATCTTCTCACCTAATAGCCAGGTAGAAGCAGTTTCTTGTTTGTTCCTAATACAATTTCATCCGTGTGGATGGTGTTTTATTGAAGCAAAGAGGGTGGATCCCTGCCCCAAGGAGCTTGCAGTCTGAAATTGAAGAGAGAAAGTAGAAGGAGGTTAGGGGCAGCGGGCAAGGAAAGTTTAATGTACCAGGGGAAAAATGGCCCAAATCCAAAACGCTTTGCTTGAACTGGTTGTTGGAGCAGATGCAAGAAACCTGATAGTTGTCATATGAGGCTATCAAGAAACCCTTCCCATTTGATTGCTTTGGAGGAGCCTTTATCCTAAAGGTGGGACAGCCGGGCAGAACTCTGTGTTTTTCGTATAGCAGGTGCAGGAGCATTGAAACTATTGGAACAAGGGTTGTTGGTTTTTTGTTTTTCGTTTTTGTTTTTTTCCCTCAACTGTCTATCCTCTCCTCCCAATGGCATTTCAACCACTTACACATACACCCACCCACAAAAAGAAGTACACATCTCAAGGTGGAATCTGAGGCACCCTTAAGGTTTAGTATTCCGCCTTCCAGTTTTTGGCTGGATCCTTGGGCATCTGCAAGCGCTCCTTATTTGGACATGCTCTGCAGTCATGTTTACTTTGATGTCCTTGCACTCGTATTTAAGCTGCAGTTTAAGATTAGAAAGATGTCCTGCCCAAACCTGTTGCCAAAGAATGTACGAAGATTTAACACAAAGCCTGTATTAAAATCCAAGGAGGAGTCAGTGGACTCTCTCTCTCTCTCTCTCTCTTTTTAAAGCGTACATCATTTGGCTGTTAAACCCGCTCTCCCATTATTTCCCCCCCTGTGTAATCTGACCCGTTCTCAGAGAAGTTTAATTAGTAATTACAGCAAAGAAAGTGTGTAGACCCATAAGAGAGTCAAGTGCCACGCGAGTTTCTACGTTAAATCTCCTTGTGGCCTTCAAAAGCCAAATGACTCTGTTTGTGGATCTTTTAAAGGAAGACCATTTACTCTTCTATTATTATATTGTACCGTTCGTGTGTTATGAGGATAAAGAAGGCAGGAACTGAGATGTATGGGCTGCCTTCTGAGGCGGAAAAGTGCAGGGCAATGTAACTAATTAAACTAATAAATAAATATTGAAGGAGGAGGAAGACATTGGCTGAAATCCAGCAGTAAGTTATAACTTCAGGAAACCCATTGAATCAATGGGGTTTTGGTGAGCCAACTCCTCCATAGGTTCCATTGATTCAGTGAGCCTACTCTAGCTGCAACGTTTACTGGATATCTCTCACTGGATGAAGGGGAGAATATTTGCGGAACATGCTCAGATGATGATGATGATGATGATGATGATGATGATAATAATAATAATAATAATAATAATAATAATAATAATAATAATAATAATAATAATAATAATAGTGTGCCATCAAGTCACTGCTGACTTACGGTGACTTTTTCCAGGGTTTTACTAGGTAGAGAATACACACAAGTGGTTTCTCCTTCCCTTCTTCTGGAGGCATCTTCGGGACTGTGCAGCTTGCCCAAGGCCACACAGGCTGGCTCTTCTCCTGCGAGTCACAGTGAGGACTTGAACTCCCAACCTCTGGCTCCACAGCTGGATACGTAAACCACTGAGGCATCCAGCCAGTGTTCCTATAAAAAACTCTTGTGAAACCAAAGAGACAGGTCAACATTGATTTTCTGGGCCACTTCAGGTTTCATGTTCAACTTGAGGAGACTCTTTGGGAAATTTCTGTTAATTTTCACTTTTTGCTGCCCCCTCCCATTCCTCAACAGTCTAATAATCCTGTTGGGCTCTACAGATTGCCTGTGTGTGTTTTTAATAGTCTAATAAAAATATCAGCTGGTGAGTGATAGCTCAGTGAGTTAGGTCTCTGGCTGCGGAGCCAAAGGTTGGGAGTTCGATTCCCCCACGGTGCCTCCTCGGAGAAAAGCCAGCCTGCGTGGCCTTGGGCAAGCTGCACAGTCCCAGGACGCTCCAGAAGACGGGAAGGGTAAACCATTTCCGAGTACCTACCTAGAAAACCCTGAAAAGGGTAACCCTAAGTCAGAATTGACTTAACACATGATGAATAAAGATCTCACCCACCCTCATTTTTGGATTGTGCATAAGCACCAGCACCCCTTTTTTGCTTTTCTGATAATCATAAAGGACTTGCACACTGCCTTTTGAGGGTTTTAAATCTTGATCGTTTAGAAATCTGTTCCTGTATAAAATATAAATGTAAATAAATAGCATATTAAGTCTGCAATCTTGAATAGTCTTATCTGGAACTCAGTCTCACTGAATTCACTGGGGTGGGCAGCTAAGCAACCATGCCTCTTCTAGGAGGAAGAGTAAAAAAAAAATAACTTTTCCCAGCTGCAGCCAATCCTGGCTTTCCAACAAGTATATCCAAACAGTAGGTTTCCTTCCATCAGTCAGTGTTAATATACAATTATAGGAAGGTACGCTGAAAAGTCTTTGCACCTATTTTTCATTCTCCAAAATACAGTGTATCAAAGCAGTGATAAATGTACCCAGTGGTTGCCTATTAACACTTCGTCAACATGTATTGTAGCATATAATGACAGTGTGCCACTGTTTTTCAGAGAATAAATAGGAATAATAAAAAATTGGCACAAAGATTGCTTTTGATATACCTTCCTATTTAGTGTGCACTTAGCACATTATAAATGTATGCCCACAAAATATGTGTGATGAGATCTTCGGAGCACTTGTTATAAATAATGCACCAATGTACTATGTATGCAATGCAGCAGGCACCCACATTTAATTTAGTGACTGCATGGCTGTGATGAAGAACAAATTGAACTGAAATTCTCATCCATCTCTAGTTTTCAGGAACGGCGTTGCAGGAAGAACAGAGCTTAGAAGTTTGAGGGGGAGAGTGGCCAAATGTTCAAAATGCCCCAGCTAGCATTCTGGGCATTATATTCATAAATAAAAGGGGGGCGGGAATGCTTTATTTATTTATTTATTTATTTATTTATTTATTTATTTATTTACTGGATTTCTATCCCGCCCATCTAGACCAAAGGTCTACTCTTTTCATCTGTCTGTTTTTTCTTGGGAGTTTTAGTGGAAGGAATAATAGCCAAACTCCTGTTATAGGTCCTTAATGCGGTCAGAGTGCAATCAGACAGCAAGAAAGGGTTGTGCCTAGATAGGGGCACGAACCGCCTGTTTGGTGGTTGGCCCAACAGGTGTTCCAAGCCGCCACCAACCCCTGACAGGCGCCCGCTCAGAGGCAGTGCCTGGAGAAGGCGGAGCAGGGAAGCCAGGATGCTGTCTCTTGAGTGGGCACCTGCCAAAGAAGGCGGGGCTCAGAACCACGGAACACCTGTTCGACCGAACTGCCGAACCAGCGGTTTGTGCCCATCTCTAATCACTTTGCTAGGAGCCGTTTCCCCCGAAGCGACACTTTCGACCGTGCGGGAATCGCTCTAACCCAGCCCAAAGAAAGAGTAGCCCAGCTGCTGGGCCAAAAGGGTCCAGCATGGGCATGGATCATGGTCAGACTCCATGTGCCCTCTCACTTTCAGCTCCGCTGGTTGGGGCTCCGCCTCTTGTGCGCGCAACTTTGCTCCTGCGTGCAAGACTCCACACACACACACACACACACACACTGGGTTCCATCGCAACCGGAACCTAACGCACTTGCTGCGCGGAGGGGGAAGAGGCATGGGCCCAGCTTAGAGGGAACCTTGATCAGACTGGATCATGATCTCCTGTTTGTTGTGCGATCACTGGGAAATAACTTGCACCATTTCCAAAGCAGTCCAAGACTAGAGCTATTTCCTTGTCTGGTCGCACCTCTGCCTAATTCTTGCCAGCAAATTGCTGCAAATTAAAAAGTAATACAGATATTTCCTGTTGTGTACCATGGCTCCCTCTTGGAGTGCAACAACCCATGGCTTCACTAACTTATCAACATGTAGCAGTAAAACCAGATTTATGATGAAGGTTTTGTGCCCGGAGGAGCCTATAATACAATGTTGGCCATCTTTTACAAGCTCTGGGAAGGAGCAGCGTTGTTTGGAACTTACAAAATGTCCTCCTGTCTCCTGTTTTTCCTTCTAGGCTTCCTGGAGAGGTGGATCCCAGCACTGTCTTTGCCTCCTTGTCCCCGGAGGGACTCCTGATCATTGAAGCACCACAGATCCCTCCCTACTCCCAGTATGGAGACATCAGCTTTGGCAACGAGCTCCCAATGGACAGCAAAGAACCCGCCTGTGCCTGAAGCACGCCCTCATTGCCATTCCCCCACCGCTTCACCCCCCACCCTACCTTCTCTTCACATCGGATCACTCCCATTCACCAAAAGCCTATTTGATGTTGTCTATTTTTTATAAATATATGTCAAAGCCCACCCCATCCCCTGGCGAGTCCTGCTGCTTTCCCCAGTGATCTGGTCGGATCTGCATGGCAAGGGGAGAAGGCGTTGTAGCTTTTATATCAGTAGCCATTTTTCTGAAATAACAGCCCCATCTGCCCACACATGGTCATGACCCCATCGTTCTGTAGCCTGACCCAGGAGTGGCTATGAAGCAAAAAGGCTCGACCCAGAAGTCGTGGAGCACCTGAAGACATAAACTCAAAATAATTTAGAAAGAGAAGCAGCAGAGGTTTACACATTCTGAAGATAGGGAAGCCTTGGGCCCTCCAAAGGTTTGCCTCGCACCTTCCCTAATCTCTGACCACTGGCCATGCCAGCCATGGCTTCTGGGAGCTGAGGTTCAAAACATCTAGAAGACCAGTGAGGCCCACTCTCGGGTTTAGATCTTTTGGGTAAGGGCCCCACAGGCAGAACTGGCCATACATTTGAGGGAATCCTTAACAAAGCTCCCTCTGGTGCCCTCCATCCATATCAGTAGCCTGCGTGCCTACCTGCTGACAGCACCTAGCTGTGTTGTGTGTTGTGATAAAGCTGCCCTTTAGATTTCCCAGAATGCCAAGGAACAATGCTGTCTCGGGGCATTGTGGGAAATCGAAACGGCAGCTCCCTTCCGACCCGCTTTGCCAGCTCTCAGATCAATGTACTGGTGAGAGAGACCATTGAAGCCAGTATCAGGGATGGCGTTGCCTGAGGTTCTGGGACCTTGACAGTGGTCCATAGACGTTGCACGGCGATGGCCAGCCGCTTCTAGAAGGCCTTCACTACCCATTTCCCAAAGCTGCCCAAATGCTGTACAGGTCAGCTGAGGAAGGCACAACGCTTCAGCTGCCTGACAGACCCTTGCCCCTTTCAATCCTTGATTTCTACAGCTGAGGAAGATGGGGCTATGATTGTCATTGGTCTTGTTCAATGCATGTAGGTGCTCATTTGCCACTGAAGCATCATTTAGGACTGTCCAACTACTGTAGTTTTTGCCACGGTGTAGACGTTAGGCTCTCTGGTACTCAAGTGATGTCTCGCCACACTGCCTCAGTTGACCTGAGCTGAATCTTGACCGTCTTCTTGCTCCCACTGCCCTGGTTGACCCTCTGAAGTCTTGGTCCCTACCTGAATGTTCCTGCCCCTGTGTAATACCTAGCTTGTGTATGCAGTGAGAGGCCTGAGAAACTAGTATACCTGATAATGCTACATATGCAGGAACAGAAGTCCTCATAAGGGAAGACTTGAGGGTCACATGAGACAAGCACTGGCCACCATTCTTTCAGGTTCACACAGCACTAGGAAGGACTGGCCCTCTGCACTGAGTATCTCACCATTACAGTCATCACTTTTGAGTGCCTCTTGAGTCACAGAGTACTAGCAGCTCACCAAAGTGCTTCGCACTCAAATACTGATTTTGCACTAAAGTTGTCTTTCCAAAGTTCTGTAAAGTTTACAAATACATCCGGAAGCATCAGAGTTGAACTAGTGACGGCCACCAAGTGCTTCTTGGTTCTCACGAGAACATGGAACTCTCTGTTTTCTTGTTATTGTTTTTCCATAACGACAGTCTCGTGTACCCTCAAGCACTATTATGACATTAGGACAAGCCAAACCAAATTAGTCTTATAGAAACTTGGGATTGCAACAGCACCAGCCGTGGCAACTCCTCCTTATAGAAACACGCCTTTGCAAATTAACACCCTGTATGATTTCATCAAGGTCTTACCTGCTTCAGTGTTGTTTATTTGTATATTGGACATAGCAATGAGTTGTCTCTGTTATTAGTCTAGTTTTGGGTGTATGTAAGATATTTAAGACAATAAGATTTTGAATGTTGAATTATTACAAATCTTACAAAGCTTCCCCTTCTTTTTTTAAAAGGCAACCTGCTTCTTATACAACCTGTGTTGTCTGCAAGTAACTGCGATTTGGGAGAAGGGAGGATGTTTTAGACAAGGCAGTGTTACCCCAAAAATAATGAAATATGCAACTATTCGAACAAGATCTGTGTTTTTCTTTGAAGAATAAACTTGAGCTGAAATTTTTAGTGGTGTTTTACTTTTAGTGGTGGTGTCAAATGTTCTGCTTCTATAAATAAGAAGAAATAGAAACCTCTGTCTCTTGAGAAACAATTAAAGGCCATGAAGAAGCATAGTTGGGTGTGATGTCCCGTTACATTTATGCAAAAGGAAACAGGGTGTTGGTGATGCAGATCGGACTTAGCTTGGCCTAGCTGCAACCAAGCTTTCTCTTCCTCTTCCTGTCCCAGTGATAGCTGGGAGCTTTCTTTCTGAACTGGAAGCTAAGCCTCAAAGAATTGCAGTTTAGGCCTTTCTTGGTTGGTTACCCAACCATGGGTTATTCAGTGTTCTTGGACTGCAGTTCCCAGAAGCCATCACTACTAGCTGTGCTAACCAGGGTTTCTGAGAACTGCAGTCCAAGACCACTTGAGAACCACTTAACTTGAACTTGAAGCACATTTAGATGTCTGTAAGGTGTGAGTAAGTCAAGTAGAACTCCCAGGATGAGGAATTGTGGGATTTGTAGTCCAAGAAATTTAGAAAAATCCACCCCCTAATATGGAGCATAAATGAGAGAGCACTATGTGCCCTGAGATTTATCTCCCCACCCCAGGAAAGTATAGCAGTGCTCTTGAGATTTCAGATAGCACCCCGATAGCTGAAACCCTATCAAGGGAATTACATGGATTTCTCAAGAGATGGGAGCAAGTTTTAGGCTGATGGTGTCTACATTGTTTTTGAAGAAATGCGGTAAGTTCTGTCAGCTAGAGCCAGGTGGAGAAGACCAATACTTAAACTCCAACGTCTCAGAGATGAGAACAAGTTATTTTCCTGGACTAGCAAAGATCTTCCACGACCATGCTGAGTTGCAGTCCAAAAAACCCCCAAACATTTCCCATGTTTGGGAAATCCTGGGTAGACCTTGGTGGAAGTCAGCTCCATTGAAAAGATGGGGACTTTGGACTGAATGTGGATGAGGCAGCACTATTAAAATTAAAAGGAGGTTCATCTGAAATTTTGGTATGAGGTACTCCACCCTATGCGGACCATGACCTCTTACTAGGGTGGTAAGAAATTTAGCATCTTTTCTGTTGGTCGGCCACAGTGGTGGGCTCCCGTGGGAGCGACAGTTGCGACATTGGATGGGATGTCTCAGGACTCTTGATTTCCCAAAAAGCTCCAAGGCAATTATATGCAAGCCATTGGGAAAATTAAAATGGCAGACTGACTCAGCTACCTGGTGTAGCTCAAGAGCACTGGACTGGGAGGAAAATATTAAAGTGAGGCTAGGGAAGGTGTGGTCCTCTAGTTTCTGGAAGCCCTAACCAACATCACTAGTGTTAAGGTATTATGGATGGGAGTTCTCGGCCAGAACATTGCTGGACCATGTTTTCCCAGCCTTGAATTAAAGGGTCAACAGCAGTGAGGATGGTGTGACCCTTGCACCCGCACAAGGTGCTAGGGACTGCTCCCTGTGAACTATAAGAGAGAAACAGCCTCAAGACGCGGAAGTAGGATACCTCCAATCGCTTAGTGCCTGGGAGGGTGGAGGAACCAGGGAAAAGCTATAACATTCAGCTTGTGAAAATTTGATGAGACACATGGTTGGCTTTTGTGGAAGCATAACACAACGTTATCTAAACCTTTGCTCTGAATTGGCAAGGAAGTTCCTATAGGCTCCTTTTCCCAAATATTATATGGATCCAAGTTGTAAAAAAAAAAAAAAGGCTCTTTGACAAGGAAGTGTCTTTATTTATTCTGTTGCATAAGGAGAGATATGATCCCCATGAGCTCACCAACCTGGTTTGAACTGGAAAGTTCTTGAATTGTTGGACTTTGAGAAAAGCTGCTGTTGCAGACAACTCCAGAATCCCTTAACCAGCAGGGCTCTGAATTACCTCCATGGAATCTGGGATTTGTAGTCCAAAAAGTGACATTTCCATCTAAGGTTTGAAACTTAGTATTAAGCTCTTGGAAATACCTAGGTATGCACAATTCTTGAAACTGAAGTTATGGCAACTATAATGTCTCTGCCTTCTGAAGTTAACATTTCTTCTGCATTTTGCTCACTCCTCACCGAGGTGTTGGGCATGTGCATGCACACACAAACCACACATATTGCCCTAAATATATGTTGTAGTTTGGCAAACCATGGGTTTTGCCATTTGGTGAACATAAGGATCCACCCCTAAAGACTAAATTTGGTATTGGTACATCTGAGAGGTTGGAAATATGCAGCCCTTCAGTTTTGTTGGAACACAACTCCCATCATCCCTGGCCATTGATTAGGTTCTCTAGGGCTGATGGGATCAGATGTCTTCCCTAGGCAGCCACATGTTCCTCCTTCTACTAAATGGATTTTGCACTGTTGAACAAATATGCATGCTCAGCTATGCGACAGGAATTTTAAAATCTGGGAACGTTGTGTTGCCAATGGCCAGGAATGGACCGCACTGTTGTTTGCTGGAGAGGGCGAGTCAGCTTTTCCAGGTGGTAAGCATTTCACACTTCATGGTTCTCCATAATGATACATTACATCTCTGGAGGCTGCGCTAGCGCATCGTATGATTTTGGTCGCAGGCCAGAACTCCGAAACCCACAAGTGTACAGCTGTATTCATTAGGCACGCTCCAGGAACACATCCCAGTAGGACCTGGGTTTTATCTGAAGATTAAAAGCTCAATAAAGCTTTGATTAAAGAGAAAGAGGTTTTATTCTCAGCACACCCTTAAATGGCGGGCTTGTTGCTACTCATATAAATTAGTGATCTCCATAAATAGGATTGCCAGATTTCTAGAGCAAAACAGATTTACCATTTCAACCATCTGCACCATGGCGGCTATGGCTGGACACCCAAACAATTTTGCTGCATGAGGTCAGGGATAAATTGGTGCCCACTTCATTCTAAAGGCAGAAGGCAACCAGAGTGATAGCTTAGTTTTGTTCTAGCACTGGTCCAGGGAGAACTCTGCCCCACAGCATCTCACTGTTGCCTGGCTGCTCCCATCAACTGTTGTCTGGAAGCAGTTGCTGTTGCAGAGTTTTGAATTTCTGGTAAAATTCCTTTTTCTATGCAGCAGAATCCACAGGTCCACAGAGGAGAATAGCTACAAGTTCCCCAGATAGTCCATCCCTTTCTCATTAACCAGCACATAAGGTCTCAGTGACTCACTCTGAGACATTTGTAGGAGAAAGAATAAAAAACATTTCTTCAATTACTGTTGCTTGAAATTACAGACTTTTGCACATGCTACTTTCTTTACTGAACACATACTTTACTGAACAATTCAACAGCAAACAAACAACTGGCTCCAACCAAGAAAAGAGGTGAAGAAACAGCAGAAAGGTGGGTCTCTCTTTGGAATCAAAGGCTGGAAGAAATAATTGGTTAGTGCTGGATAGTCACCCGAGCCCAGAAGTGTTCCTCCTAGTCACACAAACTACAGACAGATAAGAGGTTGCAAATAAAGATGGGGATATTCGTATTCATAAACGAATATGAATGTCCCTGTCCCAAATGCAACTAATGCAGGTCCGGCGGCCCCCAGAACCGGCCCATCCACTCATGGGTCCCGGCATTGCCAGCTTCCAGCTCTACCCAACAATTGTGGAAGTAGATCCTCTGTCTCTCTGTTAGGCTAGCCACTCCAGACAGGGGTCAGGCCAGTTCCGGCGCCAGACCCACATTAGTTGCAACTGGGATGGTGGTATTCGTATTTGGTTACGAATACGAATATCCCCTTCCCTATTCGCAAACAAAACTCCAACAGTTGCCTCAGTCTGTGTCAGCTCTGACAGGCAAACATTAACAAAGTTCACACATGACAAACACACATGCAATGCAGTCGTAAAGATGGAAAAAGACATTTGGTTTGTGACAGTCAGCATGGAACATGTGGGTCTCCTGCTGTTGTTGAACTGGAGTTCTTATTATCCCTCACCACTGGCCAAATTGGTTGGAGTAAATGGGAAGCAGAGTCAAACAGAGCACTCAATACTTCAGATATTTCATAGCTAGTTTAGTTACCTTTGACTGTACATAATGAACACGTATTACGGGTACACCAACAATCTCAGAGCTAATGCAGGTTGCATAGCAATGCTGTAATGGTTTATTCAGAGCAACAAATTAATTTATATAATAGATGCTTCAGAGATAATGAACTGTTTCCATCCCAATCAGCTCTATGCACAGAAGATTGCAAATTATAGTCCCCAAAAGGCTCTGGGCGAGGGCCAGTGATGTAGTGGAGCTGAGACATACAAAATGAAAGTGCAGCAATTTTGATCAGCAAAACTTCCTTATTTCTTCTGAGCTTAGCTGCAACCCAGAGAGTAGCAGAAGGGATAGGTTTTCCAACAACAGTATATTATTGTTGGTCTGTTCCCAACCATAACTAAAGAAATATGTTATTCTTTCTCCTACATTTATATCAGAATGAGTTATTGAGACTTTAAGTGCCAGTTAATAAGAAAGGGGTGGACCATCTGGGGAACTTGTAACTATTCTCCTCTGTAGATCTCTGTGATTCTACTGCATAGCAAATTGAATTTTACCAGAAATTCAAAACTCTGCAACATCTTCTGGCAAGCTGTTACAAAAATAACCAAGGAAGAGGATAGGAGCAACTTGATCTTAAAGTCATGCAGTCTGTCGTGATATCTTGAGATGGAATGGAGGAAAGAAGCTCTGCGGATAGTATCCAAGCTTGCATCCGGTGATGTAATGGTGCTCAACTTCAGTCAGGTTAATCCAAAGACTTGCTGGAACTGGAAAAGTAAAAACGAGATTGAAGTCCCAGTTTCTGGAGAGTTTCTTCCTCCGGTATAAGTTCTCATCACTGAACAACTAAATTCAGTATCCTTACAATCACAACGAAAACAGAAGTAGCCACATAGGTCACACAACAAATTCCATTTTCACTCTTGGGGCAATATCTTCGCTAGGTCAACCAACAGGGCAGAAAAAGTGTGAAAGATTTCAAGAGCACAGATCTCTTCTTCAAATCCCAGAATACCTCAAGTCTCCATGAGATATTACGAGGGTTATTGTGCAACAAAATATTGAAAATCTGTGTTTTTCTCCATTCAGCTTTCTTCCAAATCTATATTTAGATTGGTACTCCTGGGCTCACTTCCTTCCATCCTTCTCTTAGATCAATTTTGTCCACCATTTTAGCTAGATAGATAAAGACTTGTACACATGGAAGGTAGCTGTAACAGCTTATTTAACCAGGTATGGTGATTTTTCATCTTCCCACACTGTCTTTAAACAGATTTCCTTGCATACAATAAACAATATGTATCCTTTCCACCTTATTACCACCTTCCAGGATGATTACTACTGCTCAATAGCAGCAGGCTCATCACTAGGCTGGCAGACTCTGCCAGTATAATTATCACATACTCCTAACAATTATGAGAGTTGCTTCACAACTGAAGCAATAGACATGACTATAGCTCAGTGGTTTAGGTATCTAGCTGTGGAGCCAGAGGCTGGGAGTTCAATTCCCCACTGTGTCTTCTTTACAGGGGCTGGACCTTATGATCCTTAGAGTCCCTTCCAGCTCTACAGTTCTAAGATGATGATGATGATGATGATAACTACCTAAAGAACCCCCTACCTCGCCAAACACTAGATCTACAGTCTAAAATTACCTAGCTGTACTACTAGCAAATGTACTTCTTCAAGAAAACCAAATCTCACCAACTATGGCAGCTCCTTCCTCTGCATCAGGAGGAATGACCTTGAACATTCTATGGCAACAGAATGACTCATGCCTACCTTGAGATGGGAGGGAGTTCAGATGTAAAAAGCAGGTAGGAGGCAGGCAGGCAGCCAGTTGTAAACCTGTGATATTTTTATCATACGAAACACTTGCTGCTTACTTTCCGGTTAACCTTTGATTCGTCTGTCTAGTTCCAATGAAAAGGAGTTAACTCCTCTAGGAGTTAGAAGAGGGCATACGAGGTCGTTCCATGGCTTACAGTCTCTCTGGTATAAAGAGATTTTATTTTATTTTATTTTTCAATGTTCTGTTTGCCCTCACCCAGGCTGTTCGATAACGCTTTCAAGCCATTAGAGCTGTATGAGGAGAAAAAGATAATAGCCACTGAGCCAACTACATTACGTTTTATGGTTTTGTAGCAATTACGCGGCATTTTATGGTGTCATAACATATTACATTTTATGGCTTAATATCGGCTTTAATATGAAGACACCAATGCACAGAATTTTAACAACGGGAGCTGCTCCCAACCGGGAAGAGCGAAGAGGCTTTTGACGTGATGGAACTCGAGAGGACAAGGCATCCGAGGCAGACCATGCCTTTGGAGGGCCCTGCTTTCCGCCAGGCACCACTCTGTCCTCCTCCTAACCAAAAGCACAATAAGAAAATGAGAGGCTGCCCTTTAGCATCTGGCACATTCAAACCGAAGGCCTCTTTAGTTCCATTCGATGGCTTTGTTTTCCAAAAGACTGGCTGCCGTTTTTGATCTCACAGACTGATTAGCAGGTATAATGACATCAGCTGCCCCTCCCAGCACAGACCCCTGTTTCCTCTGAGCCTACCCTTATATAATCTGCATATGCATATGATTACTTCTACCTACATAGCCATATATGTATACTAGGGATGGGATTTTTGAAATTCTTGGACAACAGATCCCATAATTCTCCATTATGGAAGTTCTTCTTGACAGGTACCTTACAGGCACATAAATGTGGCTCACCTGGGTGAAAGGCCTCAACTGGAAGACTTTGAGGGGTAGCTAGGTCTAGCTCTGCCCAAGCTTCCTGTTCCTGCCCCAGTGCTAGCTGGGAGCTTTCTTTCTGAACAGGAAGCTAGGCAGAACTAGGCCTAGCTAGGCCTCACAGCCTTCCTGTTTAGCCTTTCTCCCAGGCAAGCCGCATTTAGGTGTCTGTCTCTCAGGTAGAACTTCCAGAATGGGGAATTACGGGATTTGTAGTTCAAATATCCAAAAATCCCACCTGTAACATATACAATTACAATTTGCGCACCATCTTTCTCCCAGAACTGAGGCTCAGAGCATCTCACAACAAGATCAAAAACAAACACAGAGAAAAACATAAAGGCTGAAGTCCTATTGAATTTTTACTCTTGAGGAAGAAGGATTATGGAAGCTGCCACAGTTTACTCATGAGGTGCTGGCCACACGTGGTTGCATGCCTGATCATGTTCCTGGTGGCATGCCTGACACATGCCAAACATCTCACCAAATTGCCACATTTAGCCATGACAGTTTCCCATGATTCTTCTTCAGTGCATGTAAAGACACAGTAAGATTCTGCCTGAAGGTTTATAACATTAAAACTCAGTTAAATTAAACAGATTACAATATGAAGACAACAGAGAATTGAAAAAGCCACTTAAAACTATATGCATGGAAAGATACAAACACCCATTTGTTAAAGATGGTACCTGGTATTAATGCAAAATATTTGGGGCTGGCTTTCTCGTTAATACAGAATTCTGGCCCCATTGATATTACAAGCAACCTGCTCCTCCCGGGGAAAGCTGCTAGAAAGCTGGTTTGTTAATGCTGATCAAGTGGTTGCTGTAGTATTTTGGAAATGTCCTGGAGGGTAGGTAGGTCTTCCAGGCATAGCTGGAATCTGAGATTTCACGGAGAAATCTGAGCCCATTGGCTGGGCTCTTATGGAGTCACAGAGGCAGGGCAGGTAAGGGTGGGGGCGATTTGCACTGCTGCTCCCAGAGCTTGCGTAACAAAAGGGCTTGTGAATTTCAGTGCTGGTGCTCCATTCCCTGCCTTCCTCCGAAAGGCATGGTGAACTCGTGTGAGTGCACGAAAAAGACTGGAGTCGGGAAGAAGACCAGGGAGGGATCACCAGTAAGTACCTGGATTTGGGGCCATGGTACCATTTGGAGCAAAACACACCCACACCCATCCACACTGGCCCAGTGACCCTGGCTCAAGGGGTGAATGGATGAAGGTATGCATCCAAGCTTTAAGCTGTCTTTAACAGTGATGGGACTTCCATCTCTGGTGATGCTCACCCTAAGATTTGTCATCTTTCCTAAAGGTCAGGAGAAGCACAGGAATTCTTAAAGCTTCAGCTTGTGTCCTGAAACCTGGCTCTGGGAACAGCATGATGGGTGCCATCCTGCACTTTAAGAGTTCATTACTCCACTGTCTCTGTGTTTTCAAAAACAGAGACCAGCAATTAGGTGACATAGTGCTAGGTGTAGTCTGGTCCCCCCTGCACATCTTCCAGTGATCCATTTGGTCTGAAGTTTTCCAACTGGGGACAGAATTTAAATGTACTCCTGAAATATATTTTGCTTAACTTGAAGACTTTTCTATTTCTTCCCCCATCCCCTGCTTTTTTGTATCATGCACCTTGGTGAAGAGTTCTGGAGAACTAAAAAACTCACATCCTTGCAGGCATTTTTATTGATCCTAAGAGTATTTCCCAAATGGGAGATTTATGTATCATTTTTGTTATTGTGATTATTGTGATTATATTGCGGTAGTTTGGACTTATTCTCCAAGCCCAGCGACTTCCTGATTCTCCTGCACAATTCTCACTGGAGAAGTGATGGCTGGGCGATATCATAACACCAGTAGTTTCATAAAAGGATTGCGTTTAAAATTAGCCAAACCCAATCTTTCTGTCTCTTTCATTTCTCTCTTTTCTTTCTTACCTTTCCACTTCCTTTCCTTCCTTTTATGCATGCAATTTGATTAATCCACAAGGATTAACCTCTCTTTAACTCCTTGATTAGCTGCATTTTAAAACTCCATTTGTTTTCCCGTTTTCATCAAGACAGGCTCATTTGCATCCATATAGATGGTGCTGCAATCTTTCAAAAATCAGCGCAAACTCTGGAGAGACATGACTGGAATCCTAATGCTATTTCAGGACCACAAAGTCTTTGCATGTGGGTTTCAGCTTACACCCATATAAGTACACCCAGCGGATGAAACGCATCATCATCATATATGGGGCTGTCCATATTGATTTGGAGCCACTTGTGTGGTTTAAAAAATAATTTTTTTGTTGGTCTTAGGATGCAATCAATAATTGATGTAAATAGAAGCAAGCACACACCTTGGTAATACCTGGCTTTCCAAGCACAACACCCAACACCATTTTGAAAGGGGCATAGTTCTGCTTTGCAATCCGTGTGCTGCTCCAGCCCCAGGTGAAGAACAAAGTCAGGGGCTGTTTACCTTGCAATTTACGTCAGATTGGGCACAGATAAAGTGTAATTAAAAGCCAGGGACTACGGTGTGGAAGCCGACTGTGAATTTGTCTACTTTGAGCAGAGAATTGTCTTCTTCTCCTTCTTCCTCCTCCTCTTAGTTCAACGGGCAGGATTGGTTAAAATTTGTCCTGATGGATTTGACACCCCTTTTCTTCCCAGCATGATCATCCGATGCGAAGGGGCACTTGCAGTTGTTCCAGCTCCCCTCAGCTGAAGGCCCTTTAGTCCTTTTCATAGGAGGGGTATGGCAATGAGTGACTGCACTTCACAAGTTACCACTTCATCATCTGTTTGCTGTTGCATTGCGGTGGAATATTGACAGGAGAGGGTTAATAGGATAAGAAGGGCCTTTTAGGGCTCCTTACTGGTAAAAGCTGTCAGCCAGACTCCTGGTTTCCTCTTGTTAAGGAGATGGCTGGATAATTGGAGCAATAGTTAGGAAATAGCTACAAAAAATGTGGTTATTCTAATTAAAGGAAACTCTTGCAAGTGGAGACAAATTTCCGTTACTGAAGCTCAGGGTTATGACCTCCAGGCTTCTGTGTGTTTTGGGACAGGAAGTATCCCTTTAGCATGTTCATTACTGGAATGGTTTGCTTTTAGAAGGCAGGGAAATTTCCTTTGTCACACGTTATCAAAGAGAAGACAGATGCCCTGCCTTCTCAGGTTTTAGAAGAGGCAGCCCGCCTTAGTCTGTGCTAGCATATCAGGCAAAACAAAAGAAAAATAAAAAATAAAGAAGAGAAAAATGTTGTGGCACCTTAAAGATTTACTGCTATATTTTAATGTGAGCTTTCGTGGACAAAAAAGTCAAACATGTTGGACAAAGAGGTGCTGGCAACTAAGCACCCCCATGGCCTTTTGTAGAACACATGCGTCCTTTTTGGCTGGGAACAGAGGGACACAGAAACATGGCAAGCTCCAATCAGAGAAGCTGGGATGAAATTTAGTTTACACCTTAGGTGAGCCAATTTACAGCCAAATTAAATGTATTACCTGGCAGCTGGAGTTCGAGGGTGTCCTCAGGTCTCAGTCCCGCTTGGACAATGTAAAATCTCCTTTGGTTGTTGTAGGTTTTTCGGGCTGTTTGGCCGTGTTCTAAGTCTAAAAGTCAACAAAGCCTGGCTCCCAGCACTCAAAAATACAGCCTGAAAAAGGTCAGAGAACTCTACCCAGCCACAAGGACCAGTGATCACTGCACACAAAAGACCAGCTAACAACACCCATCAATCACAGTGACAGATCATCTCTCCCCCTTATCACAACAATACACCCACAACAAAAAACACGCTGATCACCATACCCCATCTCCTAAAAAGGACAAAAAGCTGATCCCACAGCTATAAATACTCAACTATCCCACAAACTGCACCAGAGCACAGACAGAGTTCTGACTCCTGTCCTCTGAAGATGCCGGCCATAGAGACTGGCGAAACGTTAGGAAGAAAAACCTTAAGAACACGGCCAAACAGCCCGAAAAAACTACAACAACCGTCGGATCCCAGCCGTGAAAGCCTTCGAGAATACATTAAATGTCCTTGCTGGGTTGTAGATACCACCCATGATTAGCAAAGGGGGACAATGGGTAGGGTGTCAGCTGGCCCCCACACTCATTACAAAGGGAGCACCAAAGGACATGAATATGCATTTGAAGCACATATCCAGATTTATAGGTACTGATCCAAAACTGGAAATTATTTTTAAAATTATTTTTAAATAATACATACAATACAGAAGTAATTGTCCTTATTTCTTCTCTTCCCCGCCCCACCCCTTATCTCCTGCAGCAAAAGTATACAATAACTTCATGTAAGAGAATGTCAACCAGGTTTAAAGAATCTGCCTTGAAGATGCTGGAGAAACGGCATTTGACACCAGTGAATGTATCATATATAAATCCCTCTACCTTGCCACTTTGCTGGAAGAATTATGGGGCAAGAGGCTGATTTCAGCATTTATGGTGGTTCTGTAACACAGTTGAACCATTCAGGGATACAGTATTTAATGAAATAAGGATGATTGCCAGGCAATCCGTAATCAACTCTCCAGAGTTATCTTTAATACACAACTTGTTAGCAGCTGCCAGAACTGTCATTGCTAAATTTTAGAGGGATCTTTGAGGTTTAATACAGGGAAATATGGCAGATTGTACTACAGGAAAAATTAATATATAAGCTTCAGGCAGCCAAAGGAATAAAACCTCCAAATTTATTTAGTGAGGAGTGGCAACCTTTCATAGAGTTTACGTGTAGAAAAGCGAATATCGGTCTCTTGGACTTTTATAAAGAAATTTGGGCATCAGTGGCCATGTTGAAATGTGAATATGTTAATCGGAAATGATTTTTATAATTGAAAGAGTATTACAGTGTCTCTTACCTGAGAGGGGAAGATGCAGTCTGTTGGTGGGTGTGCACTTGAGGCTGAATTGGCTATCCAGGCGGGCCTGATAGTGGATGGGCAGCTTCAAGGTTCCTGATCCGCCTCCTCGGAGTTACTTGGTTTCAATTCAGTTGATAGTCCCAACTAGAGCAGACCCACTGCATCACTGGGGACTCGGTAAATTGTGTAGCTTCCATGGATTCAGTTACTCTATTCTTGTTGAGTCCAGAATTTGGAAGTAACTGGTTACAAGTAATGTAGTTGCATGCAACTGATTTGTGGGTGTGGAAGAGGAGTATGTAGCTGGTTGGATAGCTCAGTGAGTTGGGTATCTGGCTGTGGTGCCAGAGGTTGGGAGTTTAATTCGCTGCTGTGCCTCCAGGGAGAAGAGCCAGCCTGTTTAACCTTGGACAAGCTGCACAGTCTAACCCAGAACACTCCCAGAAGAAGGGAATGGCTAACCACTTCTGAGTACTTTTGACCTAGAAAGCCCTGAAAAGGGTCACCATAAGTCAGAATTGACTTGACCGAGTGTAATTATTATTATAACAGGAGTACAACTATGTTACATCGCATTACACTGTTACAAGTGATAGATGTTACCTTTCGATGTAAAAAGCAAAGTTTTCTAATCATGCCCACATTTAACTTTTGAATCTCATTTAAAAAGTATATTTAGGCGCATTATAATAGGATTTTTTAGGGTATACGCTGTTTTCAACCAGTCCTTTATTGTCATGTAGCTAATCCATCTCCTGTGCCTACTCTATGAATAACTTGTGGTTTTGCTTCACTCTAATATGTCTGAAGAAGAGGATATATCCACAAAATCTCACACTGAACTATAACTAATCTTTAAAGTCCCAGAACAGGTTGTTTCCTATGTTTTTATTTGTTTGTTTATTTATTTCTCTGGATATGCTTGTACAAATTGTGTCATGGCTCCTTCTTTGAAAACTTAAAAAATGTAACACTCTAAGCTCTGTTTGAAAGTCAACGGTTGGATTTAGCCCTTTGAGCGGAGAACAGCTCCTAAATAAAGATATTCTCTGGAAGCCATAAGGAGGATGGTCTTCCATGTAAAAGAACACATGGACACCCTCTGAGCATGGCGACAACATGCGTCAGTAGTGCTCCCGCCCTCCGTATTTTCCTCCCTCACTTTCTTCCCAGACAACAGGGGAAAAGCTACTGGCTGCATTACAACCTGCTATAATGACAAATCCTTCTCGTCAATCAGCAAAACAATGGAGACCTAATGTGGGGGTAGAGGCAGGCTGGGGGGAGCAGAGAAGGGTGGCACTGTCTGTAGCAGCAGGAAATGGATGTGGGTTAAGGTTGCTGAGAGATGTTAAGTCGCGCACAAGCATGGAGGGCCAGCACTAATAAGCTGATGGGATGAAACATGATGTATAGGACATTTTCCAAAGTTCTGTTGCCTGGGAGTTCTTGCCAAAGAGATACAGCCCCCTCCTTCCCTCCGTCACCCTTTCCCAGCACCATTCATTTGGTCTCGTGGCACAAACACAAGAACATGGGAGAGGGAGCTGGCGCACATGGTTCCAGGAGGCTTCTCTTTGGCTGGATGATGGAGAGGGTACATGTTAGCTTCCTCCTTGACTCACCTTCTCTTTTCTTCTCCTCCATGTTTCCAGGCTGGTGTGCTGGTGTGAAGATACATTTTGTTATTTTGAGAGCAAGGGCTGGGGAACATGTGGACCCGTAGATGTTGTGGGAGCACAAGTCCCATCATCCCTAATTATTGGACACATGGCTGGGACTGCAGCTGGAATTCAACAATCAGTGGCAGGATACAATATCCTGTGCCAAAATATACCATTTGTTGCTTTTTACTATGAATGCACTGTGGGTCAGGCATGAAGAACATCTGTCCCATGAGCTAGATCCAGCCCACAGAAGTTCTCCATATGATTGACTTCTTCTGAAGGTGTCATTTGCTTTCTCCTCCCCCAAAGCTCTTATTTCCAATCACCAGCTGATCAGAGATAAGAGTTTTTTTCCCCTGCTGCACAATGACAAAAAGCACTTAAGACTTAAGTAGTTGGTCAGTCACTAGGCATCAGATTTTCACATTTTTAACCCTCTCACCCCACCCCATCACCCCCAAGTCTGCAGGAGCTCCCTGCATCCAGGTTCACTTTAAGGGAGATTGCTTCTTTTCCAGCTTGATTAGATGCAATCCTGTTTCACCATCTGATTGTAGTCTAAAATGTGTCTTCAAGGTGCCCCAAGACTATTCATTGGTTTTTCCACACTATACTGACCTGGCTGCTTCCTAGGAAATTGTTAAATGAAGCAGCAGCAGCATGAATTTGTGTAGAAGTTAGTTAGTTAGTTAGTTAGTTGGTTGGTTGGTTGGTTGGTTGGTTGGTTGGTTGGTTCAACTTAAACAAATAAACAAACAAATAAACAAACAAATAAATAAACTTCTATACCACCCATCTGGCTACAAAAGAGAAACCACCCATGCAAACCTGATTGGTACGATTCAACCTGTGGTCACAGCATCCCACATTCTTGGTTGCCCCTGTGAAAAAATGAATGTCACTTTAAAGAAATGTGCACAATATCCATAAGTCTTAATTCATGCCAAGGGTAGTATTATGCACAGAAATTGCAAGTGTTTTTGTAGGACAAACACTTGGAAATATTTCCATGCAACAGCTGACATGACTAAGCTTTGTTGGTATGTTCTTGTATGCTGTAAGACTAAACAGCATTGTTCAGATTACGCCACTAAACCCAGGAGAAATTAATGAACACAAGACTCCACATGTCCCTGTAGAATCTGCCAGAAACGTAACATATTCCAAATAATGCACTATGGAGGATTAGTCCAGATGCCTTTTCTCACAGTCATAGAAGCAGCGTTTGAAAACTCAAGGCCATGAGTTTTCCCTTGGAGTTGATCCAATATTGGATTTTTTCTTTTCCTGCTGCCCTTAGTTTTTCCTAACATTGTTTTTTTCTAGTGGGTTTTGTTTTCCCATGATGTATCTAAAGTATAACAGCCTCAGTTTCATAATTTTTGCTTCTTGAGAGAGTTTAGGCTTGATTTGACCTACAACCTGCCTGTTTGTCTGTCTGGTGGTCCACAGGTATCCACTAAGCTCTCCTCCAGCACCATATGTTGAACAAAACAGAGTAGACTAGGGCTGAAAGGGACCACAGCGGTTATCAGGTCCAGACCACTGTCAAAGCAAGAAATCCCTAACTAAACCATCTCTGACAGGTGGCCATCCAACCTCTATGCCTCCAGTGCTGGGAAATTCACCACCCTATGATGGTGTCCATTCCATTGTTGAATTGTTTGCACTGTTATGAAGTTTTTCCCAAGGCTGAGTCAAAATCTCCTTTCCTGTAATTTAAAGCCATTAATTTAAGTCTCTGTCCTCTGGACCTACATAAAACAAGCTTGCTCCATCTTTCACATGGCAGACCTTGAAATAATTGCACTGTTCCTGGAGAGGTTTGATTTGGCCACGGTGACACACGCCTTAGTTACATCCCAGCTGGATTACTGTAACACACTCTATGTGGGGCTGCCAATGGAAAGAGTCAGGACACTTTAACGGGTCTAAAATGTGGCAGCCAGATTGCTGACTGGGGCTGGTTACAGGGATCACATAACCCCCGTTATTACAACAGCTCCACTGGCTGCTGATCCATTTCTGGTCACAATTCAAAGTGATGGTTCCAACCTATAAAGCCCTAAAGGGCTTGGACCCAAGCCATCTCAAGAACCAAATCTCCTTTTATGAGCCTGCTTGAGTGTTAAGATCATCAGGACGACCTTTCTCTTGGTCCCTACACTTTCACTGGTGCGTTTGGTGGGTGCACAGGGGAGGGCCTTCTCTGCTGCTGCTCCCAGACTTTGGAACTCCCCCACACACACACACGAGTCTAGCCTGGCCCCATCTTTGCTGATTGGCTGCCAAGTGGAGTTTTTAAATGGATAGTTGTACCTTACTGCACTGAATGTGTTTTGGTGTTGCTGTTTTTTAGTGTTGTATTCATTTGATCCTTCTAGTATTGTATACTCACTGTTGCTAGCTTAAATACTGCCTTTTAATTGTTGTAAATTAAATTGTTGTAAATCGAACTAGCAGTTCGAAAGCATGTAAATGCGAGTAGATAAATAGGTACCACTGTTAGGATAATTGTGTTTGACTTATTCAGAGAGAAAAGAACTGGCCCCGTAAAAGCGGGCCCGACCCCTCCCTTCCTTTTGCTTTTCTTCTTGACTCAAGGACTAATGTTTCTTGAAAGACAAAGGATCCGTTTACTGAGAAACAACGCTGGTAGTAGATAGAAACAACATGCTTGTATTAGAGATAAGAATGGAATGCAGGGGCCCAGGGAGAGAAGAAGATCCGTTTACCTGTTCTGCGCATGTTTAAAAGGTGTTTTTACTAATCCAATGAATTTTCGCCAGCTAACTTTCTGACCTTTTTAGGAGATTGTGCGCCCACCCCAAATCGCCCGGAAGGGACAGGCTATAAGAGATTACCATTCCCTTTGTTCTTTGGAGAAAGGCCTTTGCCCCGCGTGGTAAATTGTTTTTCTCCCCGCTTTCTGCAGCAGGCGTTTTCCTTTGCAATAAAATAACCTCACAAGAAGCCTTCGTGCCTCAGTCTCTCATTTTGGGAGCTTCCTACCTGGGGAAACCGAATAACAGTTTGGGGGCTCGTCCGGGATCTCCTAACAGCCCCGGTTGGGGCTGGGCCACAGCCCAGTTGAGGCCGGGCAGAACGAGGGCGGCGGTGAAGCGAACCGGAGGGTACCCCTGTCTCCTTTTAGGCAGCCGCTTCCTTCCCGACGCTTCGGCTGCTCGGCATCAAGAACTCGGAAAGAGGCACGAACGCAAGAGGTCCTCCAAGCCGGCCGGCCAACGGACATTGGTAAGTTAAGGTGGGGAAACTCCGAATGGGTTGGTTGTTGTTGGATGAGTGAAGGATTGAGTGGGCCTGCAGTTCCCTACGGTAGCCGTTGTGTGATCCGGTACCCTGGGTCAGGTCGAGAGAGTGGTTGTTGCAATCCTATTGTGTCTGCGTTCAAGAGACCCCTTACTCTTGTCGCAAAACCCCTTTTCCTTTTGTATTTGTCTCCCGCGGGATGGGAAACCAGGTGTCTAGGAAGGAAAAGAGGTCCAGCGGGGACCACAAGACAAGGAGGAATTTCGAGGGGGACGCCCCGGCACCAACTCCGAGAGGCGGAGAGGAGCTAGGAATTCCTAGCAACAGCCCATTGGGGAAGCTGTTGCTACATTGGGAATCGGTGAAAGTACAGGAGTTTCAGTCAGAGCAGGAAATGGTCCGTATGTGCACAGAGGTCTGGACCAATCTAGAAATCAGTCCAAGATGGCCAAAACTCGGATCCAATAATTTCGATGATATTAAAAGGGTGGACAACTTCTATGTTGCTCATCCGCCCCGTACTGCCTATGTCGACTCCTGGATGTGGTACATTATAAAATTTGGACCAGGAGTTAAATTGGCAGTAAGCAGAACCCTATTAGATACCAAGCTGAAGGGTGAGGAAATGTCTAAATTTGACCCCTTAGAGTTTGTTAACTATCAGCAGCCCATAGCACCGCCCACAGCACCACCAGAGGCTGCTGAGCAGTTAGCAGCGCCTCCCTCTTACGAAGAGGCAGGGCGGGAGGGTAGGAATTTAGGCCCAGCCCAGGCCAGTCCCTTAAGCGCTGCCTCCACCATAGAGTATTCCCCCCCTTTAGATCAACTTAGAGAACAAATTAATAAACTACAGAAGACCATAGAACAGATGGGGCAGACCCCATCTCGACCAAACACCAGGTCTAGGACACGGGCAAAGGAGGCAGCTGAAATAACTGATGAATGCCCCGGTGCATCAGCTCAGTACCCATTAAGGGAAGTCCCAATGGGAACTAGGGTTGGATATGTAGAGGTCCCTTTAACTAACTCCGATATTCGGGTAATAAAACAACAACTGCCTAATCTTCCAGAAGACCCCATTGGGTTCGTGACAGGACTCAGGGACGCTCTAGGGACTATGGTTTATAAGCCCACTGAATTGTTACATATTTGCAAACAATTAGCAGGAGTAACGTATACCAACCAAGCGTTGGGTCATGCTAGAAGGCTTTGGCAGGCGCAGGATGGCGCCCGAACAGAACAGATGGCTAGAGAGAGATTCCCTGAGATAACCCCGGGGAACTGGGATTTTCAGGCTAATAATATTAGGGAGCAGTGTGGGGAAATGAAAGATTTCTTATTAAAGGGACTAGAAGCAACAGTCCCTAAAACCGTTAGCATGAAATTAGCCTTTGGACAGCCCCAAGGAAAAGATGAGAGTCCAGTCGAGTATTTAGAAAGGCTAAAACGAAATATGCGACGGTATACCGGACTAGACCCAGAGGATCAAGCAAATGCAAATGTTCTGAGGCTGGAGTTTGTGTCGGGGTGTTACCCGGACATAAAGTTCAAACTACAGAAAATTGATGACTTGACAACTAAACCTATAGGAGATTTGTTAACGGAAGCTCAGAAGGTAGTGGTAAGGAGGGAAGAGGAGAAGGAAAAGAGAAAGTTGAAATTGATGGCACAGATGATGGAAAATAAAAGGAAATAACCCTCCATGGGTCGGGACTCGTGGACGGGGCCGTGAGAGAGGAGTGTATAGTAACCAGGGAGGTAGAGGAAAGCTTGTGGAAGGTAGAAAGAATGAAGAGGGACAAGGGCAGGTGAGGGGCTGCCTGGTAAAAAGTCCTGCCTGCGCAGAGCCCTTGTTAACTTTGCAGGTGGGCAAAGAGGGAAAGGAAATCGAATTTTTGGTAGACTCAGGAGCCACGAGATCTAGCCTGAGCCAACCTACCTGGGAAGGACAACTTCCTCTTTCTGGGGGACATTGTAACATAGTAGGAATAGAAAACCTAACGCAACGGGTTCCTGTTCTAAAACCCCTAGAGGTGCTAAAACCTGGGTCACATGAAAAGCTGTGGCATGATTTCGTGTGGACCCCAAATTCAGGAGTGAACCTACTAGGTCGAGATTTAATGGCCAAATTAGGAATCCTTATATGCTATAAGGACCAAGCCGCATAGCACTACAGGACTCTCGCCCTTTGAGAGTCTGTATGGAATGGGAATTTGGGATGTTAGCACACAGAGAATTAGCCCCAACCTAGAACTTTTCAAAGATGCCTTTATAAGAAAATATCTGCTGGCCCTGTTCTCTATTCTCTCCGATAACAGGGAGCGAGGCATCGCGGTGCAGCGAACGCCATTGGAGGTAGTAGTGCATTCCTTCCACCCCGGGGATTGGGCTTACATCAAGGCATGGAAGAGTGAACCGCTCGCCCCAAGGTGGCTTGGCCCGTTCCAGATCTTGTTGACAACAGAAACTGCCGTCAGGACCAAAGAACTAGGCTGGACTCACCACACTCGCGCCAAACACTCAACTAATCCTGAAGGACGGTGGGAAGCTGTGCATGTGTCTGAGGACGGACTAAAGACTATTTTTAGGCGACAAAAGTAATGTCCAGCAGGCAATTGGCGCATAAGTATTGCCCCTTCTTTAGTGTGTTCCTGGAAGCAAGGAAGGTCAATAATCTGGTTCAAACTTGGAAGGTATCCTTAAAAATTAGCAGGAGTCGGTGGGGGTTCTATTTCTTTAAAGGGTATTCAATTGGAGATCAAGTAGTATTGGAAGACGAGGAGACAATCGATAGGGAGGAGGAAAGAAGAATTTTTAACGGGGTTTTTACAGAATTGTGGGATTCTCAGTGGTGGCACAATCAGTACTGTAAGGTCTGCCCTATTACGAAGAATCAGGAACTGTGTGAAATTACCGATACTGAGAGTAGTTCTGAAGGAGAATCAGAGGAGGAGTGTGTGATTTCATTATCTGATGACGAAGAGTTAGATGAGGATTGCCGAATTTCATTGTTTGGACGGATATTGTAGAGTAATGTCCATAGTTCCCCATATAACAGGTAGTGTTTGCCCCTGGTTTTCCTGTTCAATCAGTCGAACACCAAAGGGAGAGGTAGAGGCGTGGATAGTGCGAATACAAACTACCTCCTATTGGGACACTGAATACGGGGGGTTGGCCTGGGGCAACCAGTTGATGGTATACAAAAGAGTTAAAGGCAAGGGCCGTGGGACCTTGTATACTAGTACTAAGCTGGCCTCAAGCTTAGAGTTTTGGCATAATCGAGACTGTAAGAGGTGCCCCCTTATCAAAATTAGGGATAGCAACATCGACTCTGGATCAGAGTCAGACTCCGATTAGGTCGTTCCCCGAAGGGAGTGACCTTTCCGCTCTCACACTTTCACCTCCCGGCAGCTTGTTCGGAACTCCAGGCGATATCCGGAACTTTAAAGATCCCTTGCTAGGGATAGATCCCTTTGAGCCCTATTGTCTACTATATTGCCACTTTTGCCCTCACCATTGGTGTGCCAGAATAACCAAATTTGACGAAAGCCCGACATTGAGGTGGTATGTGCTGAAGGTGGGATATTCCGAGAGGTTGTGGGCCGAAAGTCTGTGGGCTGTGGAAACACCAGTTGCAAGCTATCAGTGGAGGGTTCGACCCGATAGCTCGACGCAGGCAAAAGCCATTCCTAAGGGATGGCTCCGCTACGCATCTTCGGTACACCACGAGACGTGTTGGAAGTGCAGGAGCGAAAGCCCTTGGTCCGTGCCCAGCCCAGACTCAGAGGACGAGGAATGGAACTCCCACTGCCAGTGGCGGTAAAGCCTACCCCTCTGATGTCTTGGAAAAACATCAGGCAGATGCTTATTGGTAGACCAAGGGTAGACGGCAAAGTGATTACAGTATTAGGGATCTTTCTGAGCCTTATTCTGCAAGCGACAGGGTCTACTTGTCCTTGTGTGATAACTACCAGGAAAGGGAATCAGGAACATCAAACATTGCTCTACAAGTCCGTCTATAAATGCATGGGCAATACCTCTGTATGTCGATTCAATAATGTAGAATATACTGTCTGCAGTAAAAGGAGTCAGGAGCCAGTTTGTTTTGATCCTAAGGAAGATCCTGAAAGGATCTGGGTGGAGGTCTACGCCCTGGCAACCCTTCAACGAACGTTGGTAGCTAGAGCTGAACGAAGAGAGAACCACCCTATATCTCTCATCTTTGATGTATGTGTCGCAATTAGTCATGGAGCCTTTCAGTTCACTAAGTGTGGGGGAATGGGATGGGTAAAATACTATAAGGCACAGCACAAATATATGGGATCCACTAGAAAATGCGGCCCCATGGGGGACCATGGATTCGGATTCTACACCAGTCCGACTTGTACAGAATGGGCTACCTGGTCCACTGCAGATAAAACTGCAACTTTGGAATCAATACCTGCAAAACCCGGCTGCACTTGGGGTACCTGTAACTTTGTTAACTTTACCATATTACAACCAAAGATGTGGGATGAGAAGAACAAATGGGGAACTTCCATGTGGGATCAGACGTTCAGTATACTCATAGAGGGAAAAGGAAGCAAACCTAAAGCGTTCCTTAAAATTGTCCAGACTAAGGAATATAAAATAGGGGAAGATTTGAGGAGATACCAGACCTTCTGGAGAGAGATGGAAACGGATCCTTGGGAACAATCTTTGACTCCCAGGACAACTAATCTGTTTGTTGAACTGGCACAAACAATAGCTACCACTATGAATGTTTCAAATTGCTACATTTGTGGCGGTACTCTTAAGGGAGATCAGTGGCCTTGGGAGGTACTTGAGTGGAGTCATACTGTACCGTACAATCTCTCAGGGATACCCGAGCACACTATCAAAACCAGGTGGGAATTGTCTAATAATCTTTTAGGAATGTTTTGTATCCAGCGTACTCCCGACATAATAAAGCGCCCTGTTAAATTGGGAGATTCCAATTGTCGAATGCGGAAATTGGCTCATGTCCCTATTCAAAAATGGGCTGGAATTATGGATGACACTGGGTGGTTAGGAGGGGTTTTCAACAACTGGACTAATGTTGTTACCCTGTATTATACCTCTTCTTAGAAGCATGATTAATTCAGCAGTTCAGGCGGCAATGCCAAAAACGCAGATGACTGTAAGAGAAACTGAAATAAGCTACAAAATCATCCCAGCCCAGGACGAAATTTATAATTGTGAATAAGTCAAAATGTGTAGAAAAAAGAAAAGGAGGGATTTGTTAGGATAATTGTGTTTGACTTATTCAGAGAGAAAAGAACTGGCCCCGTAAAAGCGGGCCCGACCCCTCCCTTCCTTTTGCTTTTCTTCTTGACTCAAGGACTAATGTTTCTTGAAAGACAAAGGATCCGTTTACTGAGAAACAACGCTGGTAGTAGATAGAAACAACATGCTTGTATTAGAGATAAGAATGGAATGCAGGGGCCCAGGGAGAGAAGAAGATCCGTTTACCTGTTCTGCGCATGTTTAAAAGGTGTTTTTACTAATCCAATGAATTTTCGCCAGCTAACTTTCTGACCTTTTTAGGAGATTGTGCGCCCACCCCAAATCGCCCGGAAGGGACAGGCTATAAGAGATTACCATTCCCTTTGTTCTTTGGAGAAAGGCCTTTGCCCCGCGTGGTAAATTGTTTTTCTCCCCGCTTTCTGCAGCAGGCGTTTTCCTTTGCAATAAAATAACCTCACAAGAAGCCTTCGTGCCTCAGTCTCTCATTTTGGGAGCTTCCTACCTGGGGAAACCGGATAACACCACCACGGTGGGAAGGTCACGGCGTTCCGTGTCCAGTCGCGCTGGCCACGTGACCATGGAAACTGTCTACGGACAAACGCTGGCTCTACGGCTTGGAGACGGGGATGAGCACCGCACCCTAGAGTCGGACATGACTGGACTAAATGTCAAGGGGAACCTTTACCTTTAATTGTTGTAAGCCAACTTGAGACCTTTTTAAGGAGAAAGATGGGATAAAAATATTTGAAGACACCATCATATTGGCTTTCAGTCTTCCCTTCATAAGGCTAAACATGCTGAATTTGATGGTTGTTGTAGGTTTTTCGGGCTGCTTGGCCGTGTTCTGAAGGTTTTTCTTCCTAACTCAGAGTTCTAACTCCTGTCCTCTGAAGATGCCAGCCACAGAGGCTGGCAAAACGTTAGGAAGAAAAACCTTCAGAACACGGCCAAACAGCCCAAAAAACCTACAACAACCATCAGATCCCGGCCGTGAAAGCCTTTGAGAATACATGCTGAATTCCTTCAACCAGCTTCTCAATATCCTTCTGAAATTGTGGTGCCCAGAACTGGACACAGTATTCCGGGTGAGGTCTGATCAATGCGAAACGGATTGGTACTATTGTGGACACTGTACTTCTGCTGATGCAGCTGATTATAATATTATCACTGTTGACTCATGTCTAGCTTGTGGTCTACTAATACTCTTAGGTCTTTTTCACATATATTGTCAAGCCATCTGTCTCCTATCCTATATTTGTGCATCTGATTTTTTTTCCCCTGCCTACATGTAGAACTTTACATTCTACATACTGCTCCCTTTGAACCTCATTTTGTTTGTTTTGGCCCAGTTCTCCACACTGTTAAGGTCTTCCAGCATCCTGATTCCACCACTCCTAATATAATCTCTTCTGCAAATTTAACGAGCATCCCTTTCACACTGCCATCAAAGCAGTTTATGAAAACTAGGACTAAAGTTTCCTGGGAACAGAATTCTGTGGCACCTCACTAGTCACACCTCTCTAGAATTATTATTTTTCCTTTAGGTTTTCTTCACTCTCCAGCTTTCACATCTGTGCACAGAAACTGGGAATACAATAGTGTTTGGAGGGGCCTTCTCTGTTGGGAGAGGGCCTTCTCTGTTGCTGCTCCCAAACTTTGAATGTGTTTTCAGTATTGCTTTTGTTTACCATTTCTCAGAGTAGTATTTGTTTGAACTTTTTTAGTATTTGTATACTCTTTGTTTTTAGCTTTAAATATTATCTTTAAATGAGGTGAACTGCCTTGAATCCTTTTAAAGGAAAAAGGTGGGGTATGTATGTATGACCCAACTCCGGGAGGCCGTGGAAGACGGGAGGGCCTGGCGTGCTCTGGTCCATGGGGTCACGGAGAGTCGGACACGACTTAACGACTAAACAACAACAATGTATGTATGTATGTATAAATAAATAAATAAATTCATGATAAGAAGCTTTAAGAAACAGAAAAGTGATGAATGGGCTCAAAGCAACCATTATCTACAAATTGTTTCCCCTGCAGCCTTCTGTGGTTGCTAGCTACCTTTTCTAATTTCTTATATTTTATTTTAAAGAAAATAATCTGGGCCAGGGGGGGTCTGAGGTTATGTGAGACACACGACTCAGGCCGTCGGTGGTGTGTTGTCCACCTTCTTTCCATCTTTTCCACCCAAACAACAGAGGTCCAGACTGTTGTTGCCAGATATTGTTTGCGCCCTTTTGCTAGAGCCACTGAAAACAGAAAACAGAGGCCATATAAGGACCCGATGGTGTCCGCCCTGATAAATAAACACACACACACACACACACACACAAATACATGTCTCTCTCTCTCTCTCTTTCTATCTATGGAGTGGACACCATATGATCTTTATGTCCCCTCTGTTTTCAGGAATGTAGCAGTACTCTTTATTTACGCCTTTGTAGGTAATACATTAAAAGTTACTGGGATATGAAGCCAGCATACTAAAATCAAGAAAATAAATACAATCATCAAAAATAAATGCATACTCTAAAAAATAGGTAAATTAAAAAAAATGTAATTTTGCACGACCCGACCATATATGGTCACCAGTGGCTTCATACCCGGATACATGAGGGAGGGTTTATTCCTGTCACAATGCAAGCAGCATCCCACCCACCCCCACTTGCATCATCACAAAGCCTACATGTCCTTCCAGGTCATAATGCGACTGCTTATAAAAAGGCCCCACTTCTTGAGCCCAGGAGCATTTCTCAAGGATGGGCCACGCTCACGATTCAGCTCTTAGGGCTCCAGATTTCACCACTCTTTGCTGATTGGGAAATGCTGGAGAAAGCAAGCCTGACCAGGATGGGACACCAGTGTCCAGAAGACACGGGAGGGAGCATCTCCCTCCCCAGCGCAGCCCGCCTGTGCACCCCCAAAACCGGCTCTGGAGGGCTGTGTTTTTGGACCGCGCAGGGAGCTGGAGGGGGGAGGGCATTGGGAGGAAGATCCCTTAGAGAGAATGGCGGGGGAATCCTTTGCTTGTGGGTCTCAGTTTGAGACCTTCACTTGCTGCCTAACAGCTTCTGAATGTCAGATAGTGCTTAATTAGAATGCCCCAGCTTTGCTGGGAGAGAGCAAGGGAAATAAGATTTGCTCAGCCCTGCTCTCCTTAGAGAATCTGGACGGCCATGCCCACTTAAGTAGACATGGGGTGGCCGGCAGGATCCTGCACTTAGCTTGTTTCATATTAAATCAGGATCCTGCAGTTGGCTTGCCTTTCAGATTGCTTAAGATCAGGCCCTTGAAAAGGCAGGCTTAAAGTCAGGGTCAGGATCCTGTGACAAAGGCCCATGGCAGTTCTTCAGAGAAGACCGAAGACCAGCCATTGTGAAAGAAAGAAGCAAGACAAGCTGGACCAAGAAAGAAGAGCTGGGCTACTCTAAGGAAGATGCAACCATTCGGGAAGACTTTGTGCCTGGCTCATTGTTGTCATCCTCTCTGGACACCCCCAGCACAACAACCGTTGTCATTCAGCCCTGGGCCCTCAGATAAGCAGCTTGTTCCACATGGACTAACTGGTCTCTCTCTTCTTTTTAGGATCGAGTGGACGACGGATGACGACCGGCAAGAGATGCAGGACCCGGTGGCGGCGATCTACAATCCTCTCTTAGACCTAGGCCAGTCCACCCAGCGTTTAACTTGGCAGTGCAGGCTCAGCCGGTTGCCTGAATTGGAGCCGAGAAGGAATTTTCCCTGTGGAACCCCACATTGGCCCTTGGGGGAGATACAGGTTTTTGCCTTCTCTGCACTGCCTTCCCCTTGAGCTGCTGCCTCTTGAGTGGCAGCCAAGGAGGAGTTAAAATGGGTGGCGTTGGGGGGGGGTGTGGATCTTTGTGCAATAAAATCTTTAAAATGTACTTATTGTTGTCTTGTCTTTTTTGGGGGGGATTTGGGGTCAATCTTTTTTGCAGTTTAATGCGTGCCTAGGATTCCATGGAGGGGCAACACCCCGGGCATGGAAAGGTTCCCCTTTTGGAGTGTAACTGCCTTGAACCCCCCAATCAACATGTTTCGAGAGACTCCTCCACTAAACGGGGATGTGAGCTCAGATTTTCTACGTCCTCCCCTGATACTGTGTTCGCTATCCCACACTGGCTCTCTGTCATGGATATTACTGGCCTTAAATATTTTTGTTGTTGCTGACTTTTGTTTGATTTTAATGCATCTGTAGTTGAGTTGATTTATTTTTATTACATTTTATGACGGCACTAAGATTAATTCGCCATGCAAAGAGCAGTATTGTGGTGAGAATAAGACTCAAACAACAAATTGTGATTCCTTTCTCCGTTTGTTCACTTCGCCTATTTGTTGCAAGCCAGCAGAAAGTCCGGGCGGAAGCAGCTTCAGCGCCTTCCCTTACGGGAAGGGCCGAGGGACATTCCAAGCCCGCTTGTCCTGGGGTGGTTGCTAGGGGCAACGAGAGACGCCATTTTCTCCCTCGCGTGGCTGCGGCGAGCGTTTCAAGTCTGGGGCGCCGAAATTTTGGAGGCGTGGGCGGCCTGGAAAGAGGGGTTGGGGGGGGAAGAGAGGGAGCAAAGAATTGAGGAGGAAGGGGTGGGTGGAGGAGGAATAAGAATCCCAAAGGGTGTGTTCCTGAATGCAAACCCCCATAGGTGTCGTTTTTTAATTAAAAGGTGGGGGGTGGGGTGGGGCTGGTCCTAATGAAGTAAATGAGCACATTCTTAAAAGGGAATGTAGAAAGAAGTCTTAGAGGCATGCTTTGAGGTAAGGGGGTTCAGTGGGGTTTTCTCTGCTAGCAACTGGTCTCCAGTAGGGAAATCTTAGGGACTAGAAACTTTGAAAAAAAAAAAAAGGAGAGAGAGAAGGAAGAAGCCCTCAGGCGAAGCTTTTGGATTATATTGGAAATAAAGGGGGGTTCAGTAGGGTGACTCCCCCAGAGGAGGCTGGTGGTTGTTAAGGGACCCAAACAGGGGCTGGTGGAGGAGTTTTAGCGACTAGAATCTTCTAAGAAAAGAAGGGGACAAATGTGGGGAGAAGGAAGGGGGTAAGAAGCCCCAAGGCTTCAATCTGAGTCACTTTGTAAGTAAAGGAGGCTCACTAACATGGCCCAAACTGCGGCGAATGTTAGAAATCTTAAATCTTGTTAGAAAAGCCAAGGGGAGTAGAAGCTCTAGCAAAAAGAGCTGAGAAATCTTGAATACTTTAGTACTTTTTAGAATAAGAAATATAAGTTTGTTGGTCCCTAATAGAGGTGGGAGTCAGATTGGAATGACTCCCCCGCATTGTGTATTTAGTACCCTTTACCCCCACCCCTGAGAAAGGTCGTTTAGATTGGTAGTGATGACCAAAGTGTGTTTGTGTGGCTTTGAAGAGGACTCTTGTGTCTTGTTGCGTCTTAATTTGTAGACTTCTCAGGTGTGCTGGGTTCTTGACAAGGAAGCAGCAGCAGCTGAGCCGGTCTCACTTTGGTGGGGGAAACCCCTCTTGACTGAGCAGGGAGTTGTTAAAGTTTTGTGTTTATTGGAAGCATTTAGAGTTTTTGCCGCCTGAAAAGTTGCTTTGTGGAATCATAGCCGGGCTCCTAGAAATGAGGCTCGGTATTGACCCTGATAGCCTGAGGGGTGTCTGATGAGTGGCTTTGTCCCTTTGAAGTTATTGGGTAGTTGTGTGTGACTCGGAAGAGAACAGCATTGCCATCTTTTCATTTGCAACCGCGCTTTTTTTGCCCCTGAGATTTAGGAATGGGTTGGACAAGTTGCACAGGGAAGCAGTAGCCTGGAGGCCAAGGAGGGTGGGTTTTATAGCTATACGTAGGGGTGGCCCTGTCACACAGAAAAGATGCCGTTGAACCCAAAAGTAGATCCCCGCTACTTCGTACTCATCAGGCCCCTTCCCATCCCCACCCAGAAAGGTCTGAAGGTTCAAGCTCGAAGCGACACAATCTATAACTGCTGGGATGTCACTAGAGAGCAGGTGTTCCGGGAGAATTATCATCGGAGGGCCAAACAGCTCGAACAACAGGGTTATTTTACCCCCAACTGGAAACCCTACCAGGATTTCGGAGACCCTCTTCACCTTGATCCAAGGAAACTTACTCTCTATGGTCTGGGACAGCTTCCACCGGTAAGCAGGGTGTTCTATAAATATATCATGGTTGTTTATCTTTATCTTCTATTTCAGCAAGCATTTCAAACCATTCCACATTAAAAGCTCTGCTGAGATTATATATTTAGCATCAATAGCCACCACCTGATTTTCTTTTATATTAATTTTAATTGTTGTTTGGTCAATTACATGTTTATATAGTTTTTGTTATGCACTGCCCAGGGTAACCAGTGGTCAGATGGGCAGTTTAGAGGTTCAATCAATCAGTCAATACACTCTTCATTCAGAAAAGGCTATCAATAAATGATAATCTTACAAATAATAAGGTAATGCCCAACCTCAGGCTTTTTAATTTTTTGCAGTAGATAGTTTAGGGCTCTGCTGGAAGGTGTTTGGGTGATTTGCAGTAGATGGGCAAGCGTTATGATCTCTAATTGTTTAGCAATGGCAAAAACACAAGACTGGTGCTGTGAATATACGTTTCTGAGCTATGGGAACCTATACATCAGCAACTTGTATCAGACAAGAAAACAAAAAGCCAAGAGACCAAAATATGGCACCCCTAAAGACTAACTGCTGTAATTTAATGTGAGCTTTCATTGATCAACTCATTAAAATATAGCAGTTAATCATTAAGGTACAACAACATTTCTCTCCCTCTCTCTTTTTTGTCTGATATGCTTGCACAGACTAACACAGCTATTTCTTTGAAAGCCACTATTGGAAACTCAGTGTTCTCCACTGATAAGATGTTCTAAATTTTTAAAACCTAGTGCCAACCCCACTGGCTATTCTTTAAAACGTTCTCTCTCGGTTTTTTAATCTGCTGTGGCAGATGATTTGCCCTCTAATAAGATTCTATGGAGTAATTGTGTGGTTGCACACAAAGGTGTGACCTTGTGCTAATCATTTGTCTCCCGTTCTCTGTGGTCCTCCTCACCCTATTAAATGTGAGCATTCACTGATTGCAGGTGTGCTGGCAAGTTTTGGAACTTTTCTTTCTGCTCCTCAGCTGCAGTACCCCGAATGTGGCTTTTTTGTTGTACTGTATATACAAGGTCACAGCAGTGTTTTGTTCATGGGTTTCATTAGGTACATGGCTCCTCCCCCTGAGCTGCCATTTGGCATCAGGTTCTAAGTGATCTGTTCAGCATGTGGAGCTTCTAGTTAGAAAAAAAAATCCCACAATCCTGATGTTTCTCCACACCTGATCTAGAAAACATGACACAAATGGAGAAGCCAGGGTGGCTAGGGAGTATGGAAGGTGATGCCCAATGGATTTGGGGAACGCCAGGTTGGGGAAGACCGGTGTCACCTGTTATACCTCTGGAAATCCTTTAGGGCAGTGGTCCCCAATCTTGGGCCTCCAGATGTTCTTGGACTTCAACTCCCAGAAATCCTGGCCAGCAGAGGTGGTGGTGAAGGCTTCTGGGAGTTGTAGTCCAAGAACATCTGGAGGCCCAAGGTTGGGGACCACTGCTTTAGGGCACTGGAGTTTGTATGTAGTTAGCCCTTTTCACTCCAACTTCTACTAACCATCCCCTTCCCCATTTTTGTTTGAGATACTGGGGCTCTAACAAAGAATATTATGTCCCCCGGCTAGGGCTTAAGTTTAGTAAGCAATCTGAAATATGTGTTCTTACATCTCGGGTGCAAAGGTGACTAGGGCTATATTACACAATAAAGATCCCTGGGATTGGAAGGAAGTATGAAGCATCTGGATTGAATGGGCCTAGTATAAATACAGTACTGGCTTCCCCTTCAACTCTTGTGTAGTTAAGAAAGACAGCCTGTGGCTCTTGGAGCTTTACATTTGGCATGGAGTAGAATGAGTGAGGTGGATGTCTCAGGAAGCAAAGCTCCAGGAGGGGCAAAAATATCCTTCTCTTTGCACACCCCAGGCATTTAGAGCTGCTTCCTAAATGTCTGGCTCTGAAAAATCCAAAGTGTCAAGGATCCCTGGGTTCAGGGAGGCCCACACTGACTACTTAGCCTAGCTACCATGGTATGGTTGAAACCAGGAGTGCTAAATGTGCCAATACCTTAGTCTAACAGGACTAAACAGTGCTTCCAATGAGTTCCCAAAAATCCAAAGGTTAAATGCTTTGACTCTTAACACCAGTTCTGCAAGGTAGAAATGTCACCACACCTACAAAACATAAAGGCTCCCAATGTAAGGTCAAAGCAAGTCCTGGGTTTAAGTCCCACAAGCCCTCTTAATTCAAAAAGGTAAGCAACTCTATGGATAAATATTATATTTTATTAAAGATTGTGTAAAAAGTCAGAAGGAGCAAAAAAAAAGTTTCAAAACAGTTGCAAAGACAGTTTTAAAAAAAGACTTCGGTGGAAATAATCAAAAATTTGAGGCAGGAGCAGCACAGTGGAAACACAAGAAAATAATGCTAGCTAAATGATCCTAGTAATTATAGTCTAGAATGATCTCAGCATAGTTTCAGAGCATACAGAGATTTCTTTTTCAGCAGGACAGCAAATGTAAGTGACTCTTGTAAGTGATAACTAAGCCACCCAAAGTAACTTCTGGCCCCATTTTTATACATTAAGCTTCTGCTTCTGGAATGTTCCAGAGGATCTTCTAATCAGGCATCAAGTTACCTTGAACATTCACAAAGCAAGAGCAGTTTCTGCCCCTTCTCTTTCCTTACTGAAAACCATCTTCCCAATTAGCTCAGTACTAAACAGCCTGGACTTGAAGGCCTCTCTCACACCAACAAGCTACAGCCAGCTGGTTCCAAGTAGTGACTACAAAACCTGAGTATTCAAAAAGAGCACCAAAGTCTGTGATCTCTCAGTTTCCCCACGTTTTGACACAAAGCAATGTGAGAGAGATGACCTGGAAAGTCCCCAGAGAGCTAGGCATTTAGAAAAGAATCGATATTTTGTAGGACTGGTGATGGGGAGACAGGGAAACAATTGTTTCCTCCTCTTCCACTGTCTTCCTTTATTTTGCTGTCCCCAATGTGCCATATGGCTGATGTCTGTGCATGTGTGGCTACTGCCTACTTCAGTTGTGCATGCGTGTTGCTGCTGCGCATGTATTTTGGTATGTGTATACAAGTTTTGCTTCCCACCTCAAGTGGTGGGAAGATTGAGCAACTCTGAGAATGACATTGTTGTCTTATCCATGCTATTATGCAGATAATTTTTGGGCTGGTTTTGAATGTGCAATTAAAACCCATTAGATTTACAAAAGACCTTCAGCTGATGGAGCTGAGAACAGGCACCATTGGTTTGTTTTTATTGAACAGGATGGATGCCTATATTTTTGGATTCACTTTTGTAGCTATCGTTATGGGGACTGTCATGAAGAGCAGCAGCTGGACTTTATTTACCACTGCTCTGCTTTGCTGAATGTACACAATTTGGCCTGCTATTGAGGTTTGCCTAGCCTTAAAACTGTCCCTGCTATTTTGACTCAGGGAAGCTAGGATCGTTTTCACAGCATGGCATTTCCAGGCATTTCTTGGCATGCTATCACCACTCCCCTCTTTGGAAGCGCTCCCTGAATGGCCTGGTTGAGCCCTTCTAGCATTCATTTAAAGACTGTGAAATGACTGGGTGTTGTTTTTGAAAGTCAGTGTCTGATCTCCAGAGATGGGCACACTTTGAGCAGGCAGCTCTGATTAGTTGAAAATCAGGAAACGTTGCTCCCTAAATACCTGTTTGATTACCTGAGCGTTCCAAACTCTCGTGTTAAAATGTCTGGTTTGATTCCTTAGCAAACTGTTGCAATAGGGGGAGAATTAGTTTCCCCTTTTGTCTGTTTAATTGCTGTGGCTAATGCATTTGCAATATGCATGGGGTGGGTTGTTGACTTCTTAACAAAAACAGAGATTTCTTTTCTTGTTGTTCACACTTAGAACATATCTGTCCTTTAAAAATTTGTAGTGTCATTGATGCCCTGTCCTGCTCTGAGTAATAAGATCCCATTGGGCAATTGTGTGGTTGTGCATAAAGAAGATGGGTAACAAGATGGTTAAACTTGCTTCTATCCAAAAAGATGAAAACAAGAAAATGAAGCTATTTTTGTTGATGAAACCATGAGAACAAAACGTTAATGTTATTTCTGCTCCTTTCATGGAATGGGTGTGCTATTTGCACTTGCATAAAACTGCTGGAGCCTGATTTGCAGCTTTGGAAGCTGTTGCACAGAACTAAGCTGTCTCGTTTGCATCTGGGGAAGATGTTGTATGGGGCATAATCCTGACCAGGCATAGAATTGAGTTGCTGCTTTGGAAGGTAGATGTGAAAAAGTCCCAATTGGTAAAAATTACATCTGGACCTGCTCACTTTGTTTTGGCTGTAACTCTGCCCACTGCTGCAAAGGAGTCCCCGGGACCTCTCTGAAATCTAATTTGGCTCCCAGGTGGGAAGACATTCCTCACCTCTCCTCTAGACCCAATTCCTGATTGGAGCTAATCTTAATTTTGAATTGGTCAAGGGCTATCAATATTGAAGGCTGTATGAAAGTCAAAGAAACTGAAAACTGTCATCGGGATCTAGTCAAAGAGACAGTGTTGGTGACCCTCTTCAGGGACATGATATGTACAGAAGTATGCAATCTTTTCCAGAGTTTGTTGAACAACTGACGGAAGGCATTGGGTATTTATAAAGTGAATAGACCCGATTCTTTCTATATCCTTGAGACCACACAAGTGGTGCAAATTGTTATCTATTTCTCTGTGTCATCACACCCTTTGCCTTCCTCTCTAGTTGGGTCAAAGGTCATATGAGCCAAGTATGGACAAAGTTGTATCAGACTAGCTGCAAAGCCTTTGGCTCACTTCTGTCACATTCTCATCTGCCTGGGTTTGGCTTTCCCAGGCTGGTGAACAGCTGAAATGGCTGATGCATTAAAGGTTGTCTTCATGGATCTCACTAAAGCAATTCCTTGCTTATGCTTAATAGAGAGGAAAGTGACTGAAGTACCAAAAGGCAGGTATCCATGAAACTAAGAGCTATCCAGAAATATTGACGCCTCCATGGGAACATGATGGAGACTATATGAAGGAATGTAGGACACTAGGAATGTGAAAATCTTGTCTTGGTTTTATCGCATCCCTGTGTTTCTTCCCATCCTTATTCTGTATCAGTCTGCTAGACTTCATGGGGTTTTTTTGGCACTGGAATTTATGCACAATTATATGCACATACTGGAAATCAAGCCCTATGAGGAAAAACTGAAAGAGCTGGGCATGTTTAGCCTTGAGAAAAGAAGACTGAGGGGAGATCTGATAGCACTTTTCAAATAATTGAAAGGTAGTCATACGGAGGAGGGCAGGATCTGTTCTAGGACACATAATAATGGGCTCAAGTTACAGAAAGCCAGATTTAGGTAGAATATCAGGAAAAACCTCTTAACTGTTAGAGCAGTATGACAGTGGAACCAATTACTTCAGGAAGTAGTGAGTGCTCCAACATTGGAGGCACTCAAGAGAAAATTGGACAACCACATGTCAGATCTGCTTTGATCTGAATTCCTGCACTGAGCAGGGGGTTGAATTTGATGGCCTTATAGGCCCCTTCTAACTAAATTCTATGATTCTATGCATTTTTCCTTATTTACACATTTTCCCTAATTTACAAACTTGCCCATAGAATAAAATATATTTGTCCATTTTTTAAAACTTATACATTTTAACTATTTGTATTTTAATGTGTGAACACCATTCACTGGGACTGCCTGATAATCTTTGTGGTTCTGCAGATTCTTCCCTCAAGTTGCCTATTTTTTCATAGTGTTTCTCTAAAGTGAGAAAGACCTTTCAAAAGTGAGAAAGACCGAAACCTCTTTTTATATCTGCAGTAATCCTTATGTTGTCTTAGGACAGGCCAAGAGAAACACATTTCAACCATGATTATATATTTTCACCCCATGGAAGGTTTCAGTTTCATCTTAAGCAATGATCTTCTTATTGGCTGAGACACATCTCTCCCTGACTAGGTACTATATCTCTTAAGAGAAACTAAATATGCTTTACTTACCTATTTGTTGTACAGGTTTATATATGCAATCTTTAAACATTGTAAGTTGACTTATCAGTTTAGATCATTGGTCAAGCTGACTCATTGTTGTCTATGCTGAATGGTCTAGGTTTCTGAGATCTCAGGCCAATGTCTTTTCCAACTTTACCTGATAACACTGCATGCTGAACCTGGATTTTTTTCATGCAAAACCTGGGCTCCACCCTATCAACCTACTGTCAACCTACCATTCCGTGCTAGAGCTCATTCTTTGCTTCTGAGAGATCCCAAGTTCATTCCTAAGAATCCCCAGAAAAAGTTGGGAAACTTCCAGCCTGAAACTCTAGCTACTCCTGGTCGGTGTCAACAATATTGGGCTAGATGGCCCAATGGTCTGACTCAATATAAGGCAGCATCCTCTGCCCCTAACACTGTTAAGAAATTATAAAATTAAAAGACAGTTGAACTCAAAGCAGTTTTTAAAAAAAATGAATGAGAAGGACAACAGTAAAGAAGGCATTCAGCATCTGTTAAAAATTCCCTTCCACAACAAGTAATGGCCGCGGTCACACCAGGGAAATTTCCCCTTGTTCTAATGGTATGTTCCATATCTCTGTGGTACTGAATCATAGTCAAATGGTACATATATTTATTTATTTATTTATTTATTTATTTATTTTCACTGCAGCCCCTTTATTTATTTATTTTAATTTGGCAATACGTTGGGTAGGGGTACCTGTTCAGTAAAATTTCCTTTATTGCGTCAGCACCTCTGGAATAATTGCATTGGACTCAATGGACCCGGCACCCCCATCCAGGGCTGTGTTGCTTGCCACACAATAGGTGGAGTGATGCAACACCTACCAATGCTCTGACAACCTGGATGTTGATATAAGCTTACCTACATATTGACATACCAACCCTGAATTTAAAAAAAAAATTATAGCAGGGCAGACATGTGGCAGCAATGGCGGCCACCTTCCTTGGTGACTTGGTTTTGGAAAAAAATAAATAGGGTTGTGCACACATGTCCTACCGCTATGGAATGTATCGAAACGCCATCTGAACAAAATAACAGAAGCCTCCTCGTAAGGGGGAAATAAACTGCAGTTACACTACTGGCCGGGTAAAATGATTTGACAATGACTGTGCGTTGTGTGACTGGAAATTTCTACAACGATTTAATGGGGATATAACTAGGGAACATGTGCCTCATGTGATCACACCCAAAGTCAATGGCCAGAATCTCATCTGGTTAAAAAAAGCCTTTGCCTGCTAGCAGAAGAATCACTTGAATGGGGTTAGTCATGTTTTGAAAGTGGGGTTCAATGAATTGAAAGGATAAGGTGGTAACATCTGCAATACTTATTTGTAAGAATGAACTTATGTGTTGCCACAGTTTTCAACAGAGAAACCTGGAAACTCTGCAGATTGGTTAGACACTGGGAAAGATTTAAGATTTCTGATCTTTATAGAGGACTGCAGCTCACACATTCCTTGGTAGGAGCCAAAAGCTAATGCACCACTGTAGGACTGTAGGGTAGATATGTCCAGAAGGCTGTCCTTCAATACCATCAAAAGCCAAGTCAGAACTGTATGTACTTTTTCATTTGCAGAACTGTTATTGTCCCATGTATTTCAATGTCTCTCTAGACTGCTTTTTGTTCTGTCTCCCAAACTGCAAAGTCTATCACTGAGAGAATAATATTTCTAGCTATTGACAACTGAACATTATCACGGATCAGGACTCTCATTCTGTTGCACATTCCAATTGAGTTCCGCAACTTCCCTGATACTTTTGGTTGTTTGCTCTGTGTAATTAAAGGCTACTGACATCTGTGGGTGACGTTTGGAAGTGGTCTGGAAAAATGAGCTCATTTTAAAACCATCTCCGTAGCTATTTCTAGTGGATGGCCTTGTCCTCCAGTGTCATCAAGCAATAAGCCATAGCCATTAGTAATGGAAGTTATGTGTGAAAAATGAGACGTTAGGGATTCCTTATCCATGTGCATAGAATACATGTCTAGGTTTAACCAAACGAAAAATAAAGAAGACAGAAACGTTGTGGCAACTTAAGAAATATCTGCTATATTCTAGTATGAGCTTTCCTGGACAAGCCCACTTCCTCAAACAACCTGTCCGTGAAAGCTCACATTAAAATATATCAGATAGTCTTCAAGGTCCCACAATGTTTTTACCTTCTTTATTTTTTAATTTTCTTTTGATTTTGTCTGATAGACTACCACAGATTAACGTGGCACTACTGCTTCTAAAACTATGTCTAAGTTGGTTGTTGTAGGTTTTTCGGGCTGTCTGGCCGTGTTCTTGAGGTTTTTCTTCCTAACGTTTCGCCAGTCTCTGTGGCTGGCATCTTCAGAGGACAGGAGTCAGAACTCTGTCTATGCTCCAGAGCACAGAGAGAGTTCTGACTCCTGTCCTCTGAAGATGCCGGCCACAGAGACTGGCGAAACGTTTGGAAGAAAAACCTCAAGAACACGGCCAGACAGCCCGAAAAACCTACAACATCCATCGGATCCCGGCCGTGAAAGCCTTCGAGAATACATATGTCTAAGTTGGTTTGTTTTTCCTGATTGTTTCCAACTACTCCCCAACATTTTCTGCCAACATTTTATTTTGGTTCACACTTGTTATGATGCCACAGTCGTGGCTTAATAAAGCAATGAAATAATTCCTTTCTGAATAGCGGCTTACTAGCATGGTCAAGATGGGGTGGGTATAGTGCAGCCCTTCAGATATTGCTGGCTTGCAGTTCCCGTTAGCTGTAGCCAGCATAACCAATTGTAAGAATGCTGGGGACTGCAATCCACCAACATCTGAGAGAGTTGCATTTTGGGCACTCATACATTATTGTCCACTGTGAAGGTACCTCACGCCCCAACTAGATGGCTCTGATTACAACTTGCTTGGGTGATACTGAACTGAAATAAGCTACAGTCTTATTATTTATACCTCTTGAATCTCTCACCATGTACCTTCAGTTGAAAACTCTGTGTTCTAATATTATTTGAAGGAGGAGCTTCCTATATGCTTCTTCTGTATGACATGTAATTTTAAATACAACTTACATGTCTCCTTTCATTTTTTTTCTACACTAAAAGACTCCTCGTGCCACTTTTGCTTTCTGTTGTTATTGGGCTTTCTATGTGATTTGTTGGGGAAGCAGGAAAGGAAGGGAAATGCATATGTATTTATTAAAAGAACTTTAATGTTGCATTTTTTGAGTTCTGATACTCAAGGTGGCATAGGACATGCATCACACAAAATAAGAGAAATATGAAACAAAATATCATAATTCAGATAGTTCGATAACAGGGCAACTATGGCACAGGCAATTATTTCTGCTTCTCAGATGGCAAAAAGAAGCTGACAGCAGCTTCCATACACATACCGAACCTTGGTGGTGTAGTTAGTACTGTAAGTCAGAAACATAGTAAAGCCTCTGTAAAGTATCTTATTTTTCTGTTTAACACATTTGGTATGCCACTGCTGCTGCCACCACACTTCGTGTTTTGCTTGGCTTTAGCTCAATGACAGAGCTCCTCTTCTGCATGCAGAAGCCCCCAGTTTAAATCTCTGTCATCTCTAGTTAGGTCTGGGAAAGGCTTATGCCTGTTCCTGGAGATTCATGAGCAGTCTGGAGAGATGGTTCTGAACCAGAGGATGAATTATCTGCATAAAACAGTTGATAGCTTTTATATGGATCATTGCTCTGTTATGTGGACCAGTGATATGTATCAAAACAATTCTGTTTTATTCTTACAACAGCTCTGTGAGTTTGATTAGTTGGATGCCTCTTGACTTTCCCAAAGCTACCCACTGAGATTCAAGGCTGGGCAGAAATGCTAATCAAATCTAAGTCCAGCTCTCTATGAATTAATGTTCTGTGCTCTGTATTCTTCTATTTCCTTGTGGCTCTACCTGCGTGTCTGGGAGGTTGTAGTACAGTGGGGACTTTTTTCAAGCCACTGTCTCATCCCAGGGGCTTGGGCCTGTCACTTTTGGGCCAGAAAAGGATCACAGAGAGCTGCCCACTTATGGATGCCTGGTATTTGGATTGATACTTTCAGATGTGACTGTTTCAAATGACCTCACTGAATTTTAAGGCACAGTGTAAATTTACCCCCACCCCCATGGAGTTAGCTAGAGATGATACTGTCAAGTGAAAACAATGATTTAATGGCTGTGTGACACAGAAGCCCTGGGACTAATGGAACACAACCTCGAAATCAAAGCCGAGTGACTGTTTAAGGCTTCTAGACACCAACTATGATACAGTCTCTGCCTGCAGCTGTCATTACAATCACAAAATGTCAGCAGCGATTAGTTCTTGCTCAGAAGGTCAGATAACAATGGTGAGGACGCCTGTGTGCTGACAGTAAGCCATGCCAGTGGGCAGAGCATGGAAGCCATTCCCATGTCACTTTGCACTTTAACCACAGAGCTAGCCTTCTTTGTGTGTCAACAGAACGTTCACGGGGCTCTGTTGCAAAGGAGAGAGACGGCCATCCTCTGCGCAACAGATCTAGTCTTCTCTGTGATATTTGTTAGAAAGCACATGCTGGAGGTGGTGCAAATCCAGATCCTCTTGGGAACAACAGACAGTAAGAGACTTGAGGCATTTTGGTAATGCGTGTTCATTAATATACAGAGGAGATGAGCATAGGTGGAGCGACTGGACTGTAGCATTCCTCTGGATAGCAAATCCTCTCCCGCTGCATCAACTCTCCAGGAAGCCACTTGGCACTCCAAGATTTTATGTGGCAGTCTTTTAGAGTTCAGAGTGGTCTCTCTTCTCTCTTTGCTTTCTGTCATGCATACTCCTTAGCTCGTAACTGAAAGTATGCTATACGTTGACTGGTTATGCTGTGTGAGGGATTGCAACAGTTGTTTTAGTGCAAAAGTTTATCTGCAGAAATTTGGGGAGTTTTAGTATTTCTGCCTTGAGAAATAAATGAAATGGTGAGAGTTGGAGGCGCAGAATTGTGAGCTTGTAGTACTCATGCCGCAGTTGAAATAGTTTGTAACCTGGTTATCGTCTGGGAGTTGTAGTCCCCAAAAAGTTATATTTCTGTTCTATGAATACTGAGTTATGTACTGGAGCTGCAAAAGAAAAAAAGACCAACATGAAAAATAATGTGATAGAGAGGGGACTAAGAGATTTCTAACTAATGGTAGAAGCTGCATGAGTACCAAGGTTGAGAGGAGGAGACCAGCACAGAAGAAGAGAAAAGTTTGGAAAAGAACCATGAGGGCAGTGGCATATGAGTGAGATTCATGGCTTTTCAACGCAGGCAAAGCCAGGCATATTTGTATAAAGAAAATGGCATTGACTGTAGGTACAGTAGCTGGTGGTATAATTTGTGTGACTGGAGTTCTCAGCTGGAACTATGTATATGCAGACACAAGGAAAGGAGCCTGACTGCCAGTGGGAGATTTGCAGCCAGTGAAGTTTTACCCTCTCTGTAGGTTATACCAAGATTTCAGAGAAGATGTGTGTAATTTAAAAAAAAAAATCTGTAGTGTAGTGTGTTTTTGTTTGGAAAACAGAAAAATGGTGGCTGTTGTTTTCTTAGTACAGTAGCCCAGCTTAATCTTTAATTCTAGCAGTAGTAGTAGCACACCTCTTACCCATTTTCATCTTTCCTTATCTCTGAGATATTCTGTACTTTATAGTTTCTGTGCAGATGGTGCTATGCTGGAACCCCCTTCTCCCCAGCAAATCGGAAACTTGCTTGATTCCTTCCCCTCATTTTCTTTGATTTGTTTTTTGAGTGTTTCCAGACAGAGACCTTTTCATGGTAGGAAGTAGAAGACACTCCAATTTTTTTCTGTTGTCTTCATCTTAATAGATCTTCTATGGTAATGGTTCCCCAGATGTTCCTTGACTCCTTCACCACCAGCTGTGCTAGCTGGGGTTTCTGAGAGTTGCAGTGAAAGAACCACCTGGGTTACCCAAAGCCAGGGTAAGCCATTGTTCTATCTATGGTTAAAAAAAAAAAGACAGAAGAGGCAGGAGAAAAACAGGAAGCAATTATAAGTATATAAGCAGCACACTTCTGAAGAAATGTTTGAATTTTTGAAAAGTTCTTATCCAAAAGTGAACTAAACAAGATTATGATTCATGCATACTTTTAAAAATTCTCTATACTGTATTTGTCTGCCATTGTTTTTAAAGCTACCTAAGCTACTGAAGGAAGGTAACGGCGTTCCGTGTCTAGTCGCGCTGGCCACGTGACCACGGAAACTGTCTTCGGACAAACACTGGCTCTATGGCTTGGAAACGGGGATGAGCACCGCGCCCTAGAGTCGGACACGACTGGACTAAATGTCAAGGGGAACCTTTACCTTTAAGCTACTGAAAGTTATCACATTTCATGGCAATGAACTCAGTATGTAGCTCATTCTTGGCGGAGTTTCATCCTAGCCAATTCAAGTTCTCTAGTTAATTTCTCTTTTGAAACTTTCCATTTTACTTTATTGCAGTAAATGGAGTGAGTGGTTCCCCTCCTCAAGGTCACTCTGAATTTGTCATTTGCTATTTCTCGTATTAAACATTTTTATCATTTTTGAAGAGAGATCATTCCTTGTCTTCTAGGGCTTGTCAGGTTCATCTTTGGGTGAATCCTGCAAATGTTGTTGGTGTTTTTTGGTTCTCCAAATATTTCTGGCAGTTGTTGTGCCTGTCCTACAGCCACTTGCAAGTGGGCATAAAGTGACTTGCAAGATGTGGCTGTTATCTGTGACATTAAAAAAATGCAGACACTGTAGCCGGTGTTCTCATGCTTCTGAGGCTAAACCAGCTGTTGTGAGGAATTGGTGCCAAGAGGCCTGTCGTGTTACATTCTTCATGCTGTCAAAATTTGTAGCATGTTTATTTCCGATGCTGGATGCTGGTCTGACAGTTGGACACCTAGTTTCTGAAAATGTTGCACAATATCCTTGGGGGTGAAATGGGACAACTATTGGCCACATACAACGATAATCAGTGATTTTGAAAATCTCAGCAAGGACTTAATTTGGTCAAAGGTTCCCCTGGAGAAACCTGTTTAAAACTGAACATGGAAGAAGTCATAACTCAACGGTAGAAAAACATCTTTTTGTTCAGAAGGTCTTGGACTCAGTTGCAGGCATTTCCAGGCAGGGCAGGAAAAAATCTTGTTCCAAACCTTGGAAAGCTGCCACCAGGTGATGAGGACTAGGGATGGTCAGTCTTGCAGTGGCCAGTATAGCCACCAACTCAGGGGCCTCACTGCTCCTAAAAAGAAAACACACCTCTAAGTCTTCAGTCTGTGATCCTTGGCGATGGTTTGTTATTACCTTTTTAACATGGCTTGATGGTTAAGGACCCTTTAGGCATCCGAGAATCAGAGCTGTGTGATTCTCTGACGCCTAAACATTCCGTAACCATGAAGTCCTGTACAGGAAATAACAAACAGTTACCAGTGGAAACTGAAGGAGACTGATGGAAGATTTCCTTATGGCAAGTAAGGTATGGAACAATAGTTTCAAACAAACAAACAAAAAGGCAGAAAAATTACATGTAATCATTAAATAAGTCCAAATAAGTTTAACTGAAGAGAAAATAGCTTCTACAAAATCTGAAAACAAGCGTGGAAGCTGTACTGCAGATTTTTGGTAGCTGACTGCGCCATTGATTTTTGTGTGTGGCTTTTTTAAAAAAAAGGATTATTTTGTGAGGCTTGGCAGGGAGGTCACAAAAAATCTCTCAGGAGCTCATGGGTTGCATGATACACACTCCCATATAGACAATAACTGAGAAAGATGAACCTGTAGTCTGATGGAGCCAACCTAGATGATATGTTTAGCACCCTTTTAGAATAAGTGCTCCCCCAAGAAGTGAATAGGGTTTATCATAGCATTTGAACCCCCTTCATCTACATGCACATGCCTGAAACAACAAGGGGTTTTATACTGTTAGGAGGATCGTCGAACCAGTTAGAGGGAAACTTACCTGACCTTGATAGAATTAACTCCCTCTGAAGGATCAGGTCTGCAGCTTGGGGGCATTCCTGGACCTGGAATTCTCTATGGAGGCTCAGATGTTGGCTGTGACCAGGAATGCTTTTTATCAGCTCTGGTTGACTGCCCAGTTGCACCCCTGCCTGGATAAGAAATACCTAATAAAGTGATTCATGCTTTGGTACTCTAAAAAATAGGCTACTGTAATGCTCTCTACATAGAGCTGCCCTTGAAAATAGTACAGAAGCTTCGGCAGGTCCAAAATGTGGTGGCCAGACTGATTTCTGGGATTAGTAGATTCAATCATATATCCTCAGTCTTGGCTTGCCTTTGTCAGCTCCCTAGCAGTTTCCTCGCTCAATTCAAAATGCTGGTTATGATTTATAAAGCTCTTAAGAGTTTAGGACCTTGATACTTGTCAGGACGTCTCTCTCAGAAATCAGCTACCCATTTCACCTGTTCTTCTTTAATGCATGTTGCTAAAAGTAGCCACATTAAGGAAGACTAAAAAGGCGGCAACAGGGTCTGGCTTCAGCATTTTGCTAAAGTTTCCGAACGCTCTTCTAAGGCAGCCCCATATAGAGCACATTGAAGTAATCCAAACAAAATGTAACTAAGGCATGTGTCACCATGGCCTAACTGCACATTTCAAGGAACAGGTACAGCTGGTGCACCAACTTTAAGAGTGCAAAAGGCACTCCTGGCCACTGCTGAGATTTGTGCATCCAAGCTCATGGTTGAGTCCAGAAGCAACCTTACCAGCAAACCTGAATTTTCAGGGGGAGTGTAACCACATTTAGTACAGGCTGGATCCCTACCCCCTGATTTGTCTTGTTACTCACCAGGAGCACCTCTATCTTGTCTGGATTTAGTTTCAGTTTGTTAGCCCTCATCCAGTGCATTGTAGACACTGGTCTAGGCACAGAACAGCTTCCTTAAAATCAAATGGGAAGGAGGAATAGAGTAGGGTGTTGGCATACTGATGGCACCAAATTCCAAAAATCTGGGCAACCTCTCCTAGCAGTTCCATGTAGATACTGAATAACATGTGGGACCGAACTGAACCCTGGGGGACACCACAGGCTGAACCCTGGGGGACACCACAGGCCAGGGTGTCAAACAGGATTCTTCCAACACCAACTTCTGAATTCAGTCATCCAGCAAGGATTGGAACCACTGTAAGACAAAATCCATCCCAGAAAAACTCAGAAGGATACCATGGTCGCTGGTGTTCAAAACCAATGAAAGGTCCTGCAGAACCAACAGGGACATGGTCCCCTGTCTAGTTCCTGGCGTAGGCAATCCACCATGAAAGCTATTTTTGTTCTGTAACCAGGCCTGAAGCCAGACTGAAATGGATCTTGACAATCTGCTTCATTTAGGAACCTCTGGAACTGGGATGGCACCACATACTCCAAAACAACCTTGCCCCAAAATGGAATATTAGAGACTAATTGATAATTAGTCAATACAGTGGGTTTCAAGGAGGGTTTTTTTTAAACAAAAGGTCTTACTACTGTCTCCTTTAGGCATGCTGGTACCAATGCTGGTACCCTGCCTTTCTGCAAGGAGGCATTCACCACTCACTGAGCCAGTCCTCCTCTGGCTGCTTTAATAAGCCAGGAAGGGCAAGGGTTCAGCAGACATGTGGTAGCTTTCGCCTCTGCAAAGATCCTGTCCACATTCTCAGTTTGCACCAGCTGCAATGCAGGACAAGCAGGGGCCAAAGCTACATAAACAGGACCTGCATCAACTGCAGCATCAACGTCAGAGCAGATCTGAGTAAAGTGCTGTGCATCATTCTTCATATACCTTTATTATTTGTGTGTTCTTGTTTCTCAGCAATTCTTCATGTCATATTGTATACCTTTTTGTCTTCATTTCTCTGCATCTTTGCATCCACATATGTGTTTTCTGTGCTGTCAAGTCAGAACCGACTTACAGCGATCCTAATAGGGGTTTCAAGGTAAGTGAGATATTTAAGGAGTGGTTTTACCAGTTCCGCTCCCCCATTGAGTCTCCATGGCCAAGTGGGGATTCAGACCCTGTATCCTGATATCTCTGCATCTTTCTGTCCTTGTATGTCTGCATTTGCTTACCTCTGATTCCTCATATCCATGTACCTGTGCATCTTTGGCTTTTCGTGTGTCTGCCATCTTCCTATCTCTATATCTTTGTATCCTCATAGAATCATAGAAAAGTGAAGTTGGAAGGGGCCTACAAGGCCATCAAGTCCAACCCCCTGCTCAATGCAGGAATATGATCAAAGCACATCTGCCAGGTGATTATCTAAGTTTTTATTGAATGCCTCCAGTGTTGGAGCACTCACCAAATCCCGAGGTAACTGGTTCCACTGTCATACTGCTCTAACAGTTAGGAAGTTTTTCCTAATATTCAACCGAAATCTGGCTTCCTTTGAGCCCATTGTTGCGTGTCCTGCACTCTGGAATGATCGAGAACAGATCTTACTTCTCTGAATGACAGCCTTTCAAATATTTGAAAAGTGTTATCATATCACCCCTGCACTTCCTCATCCAGGTCATTAATAAAAATATTGAAGAGCACCGGGCCCAGGACTGAGCCTTGGGGTACCCCACTAGGTACCTCCTCCCAGTTAGAGAAGGACCCATTAATCATCACCCTCTGAGTACGATTCAGTAGCCAATTGTGTATCCACCTGACACTTGATCTATCCAGCCCACACCTAGTTAGCTTGCTAATCAGGATATCATGGGGCACTTTGTCAAAAGCTTTGCTGAAGTCAAGATATACTACGTCTGCAGCATTCCCTCTGTCTATCAGGGAGGTGACCTGATCAAAAAATGAGATCAAATTTGTTTGGCAGGATTTGTTCTTGACAAATCCGTGTTGGCTTCTAGTTATTGCTGCATTGTTTTCTAGGTGCTTGCACAATGACCACATTACAATCTGTTCCAGAATTTTGCCTGGGATTGATGTCAGGCCGACTGGCCTGTAGTTCCCAGGTTCCTCTTTTTTGCCCTTTTTTGAAGATTGGCCCTCCTCCAATCCTCTGGCACCTCCCCCGTTTCCCATGATTTCAAGAAAATAATGGATAGCTGTTCTGAGAGTTCTTCAGCCAGTTCCTTCAGTACTCTCAGATGTAGTTCCTCTGGCCCTGGAGATTTGAACTCATTCAAGGTGGTAAGGTGTTCCTTGACTATTTGTTTATCTCTCTCCAGCTGCAATCCTGTCCCCCCCCCCCCCACTTGCACTTCCAATTTGTTCGGAAGTTCACAGTCTGTCTTATGGGAAAAGACTGAACTAAAATAGGAATTGAGCACCTCTGCCTTTTCTTCGTCCTCTCTTATCATTTTCCCATCTGCACTGCGGAGCTGCGCCACTAGGTCTTTTGTTTGTCTTTTGTTACTCACATACCTCAAGAATGCTTTTTTATTCCTTTTAGTGTCTCTAGCTAACCTCAGCTCATTCTCAGCTTTTGCCCTCCTAATGCCATCCCTGCATTTCTTTGCTACTTGTCTGTACTCATCCTTGGTGGCCTGGCCTTCTTTCCACTTCTTGTACATGTCTTTTTTGGTTTTTAGGTCCTCCCTGAGCTTTCTGTGAAGCCACACTGACCTTTTTTTGCCACCTCCCACCTTTTTTTTCTTGTTGGAATTGTTTGTAGTTGTGCCTTTAGAATTTCTTCTTTTAGAAGCTCCCACCCTTCTTGGACCTTTCTTGTTAGGATCTCCTGCCATGGGACCTTTCTTATCCTTGTTCTGAGATTATTAAAATTGGATTTTTAAAAATCCAGCAGAAGTGTGCGGCTACACTCTAATTTTGTTTCCTTTGAAATCAAGAATTCTAGAAGGACATGGTCACTCTCGCCTAGAGTTCCCCTTACTGCCACTTCCCCCACCAAGTCATCTCTGTTGGTCAGAATCAAGTCAAGGATAGCAAATCCTCTAGTTTCGTTCTCCACTTCTTGTAGGAGAAAATTATCAGCCACACAAGCCAGGAATTTCTTGGGTACTTGACAGAATTTGCCTCCCAACATATATCTGGATAATTGAAATATCCCATCACTACTATGTTGTGTCTCTTTGAAAACGCTGCAATTTGTTTTTCAAAAGTTTCATCCGGTTCCTCTCTTTGATTGGGTGGTCGATAGTAGACTCCAACTATCAAGTTCCTTTTGTTATATGCCCCAACTAGATTGATCCAGATGGGACAGCCACTCTCCTCGTCCTGTATTTCTGTGCAGGAATGCGTATTTTTGACATAAACTGCAACTCCACCTCCCTTTTTATTCTCTCTCTTCTTTTTGATCAGTTTATATCCCTCAATTGCTGTATTCCAGTCATGGGAGTCATCCCACCAAGTTTCAGTTATTCCTATCAAGTCATACTTACCCTCCTGAATTAAAATTTCCAGTTCTTCTTGTTTGTTTCCCATACTCCTGGCATTCGTATACAGACACTGGTGGTTGTGTGATTTGTGTCCTGTTTGTCTTTGTACATTTTTATGAATATTATTATGAATATCATTTTGATTATTGTTATGTTTATTATTGTGATTATTATTGTTAATGTTATTATTGTTGCCCTTTTGATCAGTTTGGTCCATTCCTCTTATTGTGTGTAAGGCTTCATCTACCCTTAACTCTGTGCTTGCGTCTCCCTCCCCCTTCCAATTCAGTTTAATGCTCTCCTGATGAATTTCTTCATGCTGCGGGCAAACACATTCTTCCCAGTCCTTGTTAGATGCAAGCCATCTCTTGCTAGCAGTCCTTCTTCCAGGAAGCTTAGCCCATGGTCGCAAAAACCAAATCCCTCTCATCAACACCACCTTCATCGCCAGTCATTCACCCAGAGAATCTTCCTTTCTCTTTTGATTCCTCTTCCGAGCACCGATAGGATGGAAGAAAAAACTATCTGGGCCCCAAAGTCCTTGAGTTTCCTCCTATCATTGCATGTCTGCACCCTCTGTCTCTTCATACCTCTGCATTCTTGTACGTCTCTGTCTTGGCATCTACACAAATCTGTATCTCTGTATCTCAGTATCTCTCCATATCTGTATCTTTACATCTCTTCATCACAGCATCCTCAAATCTCTATCCTTTTGTATCTGTGTGTCTTTCCATCTCACTTGTGTTTGTCTGCATATTTGCACTCCCACACCTCTGTATCATCATAGCTCTGCCTTTTTCCATCTTCACATATCTACATATTCTTGTCCTCACATCATTGCATCTATGTATCCCTGTGTCTCCCTTTTGATTATCTTTATATCCTCATATGTGTATATCTTTGTGGGTGTATATGAATATATCCTCACATATTTGTACCTGTATATGTGTATATACTGGTATCCTCATCAGTACAGTCTCATATCTATATATCTTTCCATTTCAATCTCAATATTTACCTCTTTTCTGTATAGCTGTATCTTCATCTGACTGTACCTTCATATATCTATTTGTTCTCATATCTATGTCATTGTATCCTCTGGAACATGTAATGAATGGAAAACCAGGCGTCCTGAATAGAAGAGATAAATAGGAAACTTCAGAAAAAGAAAGCAAGGTTTTGTTGGTAATTTTTGTTCCATTTATTGCAATAAATGGAAAATTTGAGAAGGGTTTTCTTTGGCACTCTTCCTGGTGGCTATGGAAATGAAACAAACAAACCCAAAATGGAATTTGAGAAACAGAAAGAAAGACTTGGTATATTCAATAGGATTGCGGGAGGAGTGAGACAAGAAAGCAGTGGCTCATTTGTTTGTACTGGGGTGTGTGTGGAAACCACTGTTCTTTTCAGATACTCTGACTGGGCAAGGAACCAAGACTTACTGAAATAACTCAGGGATGCTAAGCTTAAATTTAAGAATGGCACTAACTGGCTTGGTGCCAGAAACTGCTCTTGCATTTTAATTCTTAAAGGCAGCAATCCGGAACTAACATACTGCAGAGTAGTCCTGTTAAATTCATTTGGATCGCTCTCAAAATAGGAACAATGTGGATTTAAAGCCAGTGGCTGCATTTTAGCTCTTATTGAGGAGACAAGGAAATGGAAGAGGCATGTATGAAATGAAAATACAGGGGAAAGAAATTAAAGTGTTACAGTTGAGGTATTCCCACTATTACCACCACTGGCTATCTTACTGCCGTGTGTCCCATCAGAAGGTTCAAAAACATTGGACGGTATCCTGTTCAAAGTGCCATGTGCACCAGGACCATCATGTAGGAGGCGGTTACAACGTAAAGAGATCTGCTTGTGTGTGCACAGGCCTGGTCATGTGAGCTGGCACACAACCTAACCTCTCTACATTACAATAGCTGCTTGTACAATTGTCCTTACATGTGCAATAATTTGAACAGGATGCTGCACTTCGTTTCTCTAAAATTATGTTTAGGCCAGGGTTAAGGTGAAAGTCAGCTGGCTGGATAGCTCAGGTCTCTGGCTGTGGAGCCAGAGGTTGGGAGTTCAATTCCCCACTCTGCTTCAAGGGAGAAGAGCCAACCTGTGTGACCTTGGGTAAGCTGCACAGTCCCAGGGCACCCTCAGAAGAAGGGAAGGGTAAACAACTTCTGAGTATTCTCTACCTGGAAAACCCTAAAAAGAGTCACCATATGTCAGAATTGACTTGATGGCACATTGTTATTATTATTAAGGTGAAAGCCTCCAAAGGAAGCATAATAAAACAAATAATACAACACATGCAATTTCACTAAGACTGCACAGATGGAAAAGGGGGGGGGGCTGATACGAGAAGTGTGAAGCTTCAGTTCAGCTTAAAAATCCCATTGGGGCAAATTAGATTATATGCTTGGCATATATTTAGAAACAACATTCCCTCAAGTACTGAGATACATGTGTTTTTTTCACCTCTGTATCTTGCATTTAGAGTCCTTTGTCTTGGGATTGGTTGTTGGAAGGTAAATGTGGGCTTAACTTACATATATGATTGTTGAGGCATATACCTCTGAGGAAACGCTATTGTCAGAGACAAAATAAATTGACAGCAGAGGACATAACATCAAGTTTGACCCTTGTAAATTTCAGGCAGTGACATAATCGAAATAAAACCTGGTTCAGGTATAACTATCTTGGAAAATCTGTTAAAGAGGGACTGTAGTGCTTCTAGATGAGACTTTAAGTATGTATTCTGCCACTTTTATCTTGTAATCATTCTGTGTTTTCCAGTTGCTTCTTTCATCTTATTTTCTTATCATAGAAAATCAGTTAAAGAGCAAAAGGCACAGCCATGTGCATGTAACATTCGTTTTTGTGTTTGTTTTTATCCCAAATGTTGTGTTAGTTTTTATCCTGACTTCCATTCTGGGAGTTCAGCCCGACAGAGCCACACCTGAATTGTGTTCACCTGGGCTAGAAGGCTTCATGGCCACGGACAGGCTGAACCCTAGCCTAGCTGCCTGTTAGAAAAGGAAGTTGCCCCATTGCACCTCCCAAAATCCCTACACATTTTGGAAATTGTAATCCTACAAATTAAGTTATCCCCCCCCCCCTTTGTGTTCATACTGCAAAGCTGTGGTTTAAGTTCCTTGATTAGCAAGGAGGATGAAACATTTGCACGCCTGGTCTACAGTTAGCACTTTAAAGGCATTTTTCTGGTTTAGATGCAACAGGAAACTACTTTAACATGTGCTAGAATATGGTATTGAGCCACAAAACAGAAGAGAAGGAATGAAGGGAGGAAATAAGTATAAGCTTATTTTTTATTCCAACAAACAATAGTTTATCAGATTGAAATCATTACATTCAAACTGAGCCAATGCATTTGTCGAGTGATAAGAATTCTCCCATTAAAACCCCTTAGGGTCTTGTACAGCCCAATCTGAAACCCAATTATTCAGTAAGCCCTACTGTATTCATTGAGACCTACTATCTCAATAAATGCATTTTGGACAGCTGCCTGTAAACTTTGTCTGGATGATGTCTAAAGGCTTTTTTAGCTCAGCACACACACAAAAGTCAGCATTTTTCTCGCTCATCTAATCCATCTCCTGTTTTACTCCCCTGGTTTGCTGGTTTAATTAAACTTTCCTAGTTTTAGAAACATGATAAATTGTTTTGTTTTAAACTCACTGGAAACTGAACAAAAATGAGAGGGAGATATAGCAGTTAACATTCATAATGCATAGCTTACAAGTCTTGGGAAAAGGTACAATGTAAGTTTAAAACATCTTGGAAGAACAAGCAAAATATAGCGGCTTTCCCGTCTTTCAATTAACAGGGTTGTACTGTACATGGAATAAGATCTTTGTTCTGAACTAAGTTTCTATAGGAGTCAGCCTTCGCTTTTTAAAGAAGGACATGTCTAGTCCTTCTGGCTGAATGGAGATATAGAGAAGCCGCTCAGTCACCATCCATTTCAAAGGATGACTAATTCCACATGCCAGGCCAAAAATGCATGGAGCATCTCTGTGCCATGAAGTGAATGCTGAAGCCCATTTTTGCAAAGGTGACTTGCAGCTTCATAAGAGACTGACGCTGTTATGCTAGCATCACTTTGCCATGTGACCTGTTTTTTCATGGAGCCTTTGTAAGTCTTGTCCAGACTGAATTTAGGTTGGGTTTGTCCAATAGCTTTCTTTGCCGAGGAAGATCCTTGTAAAGCAGCTATGAAAACAAGGTGTGAAGCAAGCTCACAAAATCTTATGTCTTTTGGGAACGAAGCTGCAGTGTCATTTGCCCTGTAGGGTGTGTGTGATTTTTTTTTTTCATCATGCTCCCTTGCTTTCTGTTGGGGAAGGGGAAAAGGTACTGCTCCAGTAGCAATAAACCTCATGCTTGTTTTAAAGGGGAAGGGGCTATTTATACCTGCAGTTATCAGATAAAACTGTGGTTCTGGGCACTGAGGAAAGAAGTATAAAATGGCAAAGGAAGGTAGAAGGTAGCCTTGGTTTATGGTTTAGTTTTTTTCCTGACTTTTATTAAATAGCAATATCTCTCCAGAGAGTTCATTAGGAAAAGAGGTCCTTTACTCATCAGCATAGCTATATCCTGCCCCACTGATGTGAACAGAGCACGGCCAACTACATAGTGAAACAGCACAAGTGGGTAGAAAGTTTGTTCTAATTCTGATAGTAGCTTTTATTAGACAGGCAACAATTGATGATTCCTCTCCCTGAAAGAGCTCGGAGACAATGAAACAGGATAAGGATCTACCAGCATTTAACATCATTTAGAAAACAGAACTAGAGAAGAGACCTCCCTAAGAAGCACACCAGTGTGGTCTCGTATTGTCATTCCCAGGGTCAAAGACAGTGCCCATAAAAATACAAAGCTAGATGGTCTTGACAAGATGGAGAACTGGGCCAGAGAGGAATGTTTTTTATTGCTTGTGTTGAGACAAGAAAATTCAGATGCAAAAGACATGGTCAGTATCAGTATCTGTACTCTTTTAAAAGTTCAGGCTCAAAAAGTAGGATTGACTTGACATCTAGAACGGAGCAAACTAGAAGCCAGGCACACATTTCAGGTGGGAGGGGGGGACCTATATCATGGATGAGATCCTCTCTCTGACTGCCAGGGACCAAACATCGAAGGTGGGGTAACCCACCCAGGGGCGGGTTTCAAAATTTTTTAATGATCAGAAAGGTCTATTTGGAGCAAGCTGTCCTGAGCTCTGTAGTAGTTTAAAGTTCAAAGCCAACACTTGGAATTGTACAGAGAAATGAATAAGAAGGCAGTGAAGTTTTTTTTAAATCCATCAGGATATGTTTCCTGTGGCTTGTTCCTAATGTTTGGAGAAGCTTCTGATTTGTTTTGGGTGATAATTCTTAGAATACCCCAGTAGTCAACTTTTGTATCTTTTATTATTGTTCTCCTTACTTGCACGAGAGGTGTGCACCCATTTTAGGAGAGCACTTTCAGTTCATAGTAAGGATGCAAAGAGAGAAACAGGGGACACACACAATTCCCTCAACCCCCCAAATCAGAGTAATGAGTTCTCTCTTCCGTTTTCCTAGGCCCTTCCCTAAACATTGACCTCTCTAAGTTCACGATGAGGCATTACAGCAAGGGCCAGTCACATTGATCAGACCGCGAAAAAGCAGAGTGCATATCTATGAGTGGTCCGCAAAAGCCTCTTTACTAGAGAGTTTCTTTAAGAGAAAAACTTGTGTGCCTATGGTTCTGGGGAGTTTTGAACAGGGCACGACTGTAGAGCATGCCTTGACAGAAGCCGAGGAGAAAACAGGAGAACCAAATGTAGCTTTCCAGTTTTCCATGAGAACATTCCACTTGCTTGCATAGGGTCCCAGAGAGGTTTGTGACCTTTGGCGTGTGCATTGCCGTTGTTCAGTCAAGTAGTGTCGTCTTGTTTGAGCCTGCCTACACAAAGCCAGGGTTAGAATGAACATTAAATGCAGGCCAAGGAACTAGACACTTTGTGGTGAAGGGTCCAACAAGATGAGAAATTGCAGCCCAGCCCAGCCCATATACACAGGCTATCTAGTTTATGTTGTTGTTGTTGTTTAGTCATTAAGTCGTGTCGGACTCTTCGTGACCCCATGGACCAGAGCACGCCAGGCCCTCCTGTCTTCCACTGCCTCCCGGAGTTGGGTCAAATTCATGTTGGTCGCTTCGATGACACTGTCCAACCATCTCGTCCTCTGTCGTCCCCTTCTCCTCTTGCCTTCACACTTTCCCAACATCACGGTATTTTCCATGGAGTCTTCTCTTCTCATGAGGTGGCCAAAGTATTGGAGCCTCAGCTTCAGGATCTGTCCTTCCAGTGAGCACTCAGGGTTGAGTAAGTTTATGTTTAATGTTATTTAATTGTGATAAATATTAAGCAAACAAAAGCCATACATTGTGAAATTGAAAAATAGGAGTTTTATGTTGTGAGTTATCCTGCTGTTTGTATTGTCCTTGAGTGAATAATTTGAAGGCAAGAAGTTCATTTCTCTGTGAACAGTTGGCTGGAATTCTGCACACATGTTTTCTCCTCTGTTTCCATAACCAAGAGTGTTTGTTTGTTTGTTTTTAACTTAAAAAGCAGCAGCTGGCATTCAGGGAAGGAGTTTGGAATATCCCAAAGGAGGCTAGGTCAGGGTTTGTTTTTCCTGCTCAGGCCTGCGAGCATGTGTGTTTATGAGCATGGTGTGCTCAGAGACAAGCACATCTGAGAAACCTCCGAATTATGCTCAGTTGTTCAGATTTTGGTTTTTCAAACAGCGTGGCTGTTTGATATGCAAAAAAAATGTGTTGGATTGTTTAACAAGAACCACCACCATATCAGATCTAACCTATTCAGTTGGCATGTGGTTTCAAAAATTAAGCAGGATAGGGCCTGGTTTGTACCAGCTCTATCTGGAGATTCCTGGGAAGACCACTAGAGATCTCCAGGCAGGGCTAGGAGAGAATCTTGCCTAAAACCCTGGGCAGCTATTCCCACTGCTCTGAGTTGACAGCACTGGACCCTGAGGGACCACCAACCTAAGAAAGTCTTCTGAGCTTGGCTCAACTCTTTGTGAGCCCTGATTTGTCCTTGTTCAAGTTGAGACGAAAAGGATTGTACCTTGGGCGCCTGCTTCTACTGATGAAGGAGATGGAAAGAGCCAGAAATGCCAACCCATGTATCTGGGATTCCATCCAACTTGTGGCTGTAAGACTGCTTTTTCCAAATACAGTCCAGGAAAGACCAGCAGCAGGCTTGCCAGGCTCAAGAGTGGTTCTGAGAGGACGGATTGCCTTTATGTACAGGCAGACAAGTTTATTTTGAGTGAGCTGATTGTTCGTTTGCTGCTGCCCTCTTAGGTTCTTCTTCGTGGCCTCTGTGAATCACACTGTGGGTGATCTGCGCCTGCGCGGAGCCTCTTCGGAATATTCTAGAGCTTCTGCGGTAGCAAAAAACACATTAGAATAGACCCCTCCCCCTCGGTATAAGTACCTTGGCGCCAGGACTCTCCTTTCTGTTTCTTTCAACCGCCGCGTTGAAGAGCCTCTTACGTCTATCTTCTGTGAGTCTGAAAGTGAAACAAGTCAATTTTTACTGCTGAACTTAAAAAATCTTTTTCTCTTTATTAGTAATCAAAGTTACATATATTGTTTTTAGTTTTTGGCCTCCGGCCGTCGCACTCCCCCTCGCTCCGATTTTTCTTTTTCTTCTCTTTATTGTTCATGGCCCCTTTGGGCCTGTTCAAGCACTGCGTGATTTGCGATAACAAGATCCCGCTATCGGATGGTCACGCAAAGTGCCTTTTTTGTTTAGGCGAGGCGCATCAAACCTCCTCGTGCCCTCATTGTAAAAAATTCAAACGAGGAGTCCTCTGTTCCCGCCTATCTCGACTCAAACTCCACCTCTGGGAACAGTCTTTGGAACCGGCAAAACCTATGGCTCAAACTGCGTGTAAAACCACCTCACAAGCCAAGGCCATGGAAAAAGCCATTGCAGAATCATCGAAACATCGTTCCTCCGCTACTCCATCTCACTCTGATGCGCCTTCCACTTCATTGAAAACTTCTAAGACACACAAGTCTAAACAGCCGACATCGAAAACTTCGACATCAAAGCCTTCCGAAAAGCGAAAGTCTCCGTCTGATCCGGTTCCCGGTCCCCCGCAACCGAAACGATCTAAACAAACCAAATCAAGGACCTCGACAGTCCCTTCACAACGGGTTTCCGAACCCGGCGATTTAATTTCTGTACCTTCACCCTCTGATGATGAGGGACTTCCATCTCATCAACCGGTTTCTCAGTCACCGACATGGGACGAGCGAGTAGACCATCTTACTTCCTCGCCTAATAGTCCCCAGCACTCTATCTCTCCTCCTAATCCGTCCACTGATGCCTCACCAGAGAGAGAGGAACCCGAGCCTCAGCCGGACACCATGCCCTATTCTATGTCATTGGGCCGGCCTCCAAGGCTACCGGTGTGCTATCAGGCGCATCCATCATATGAGGCAATTCCACAAGCGTGTGTCGATCAATCCTGTGCACAGCATGCTCATCGGGTAGACATTTGCCATGATCAGTGCTTCTCTAACCTGCCGGCTGCGGATGCTCGACCGGCCTCCTCCTCCGGTCCGATATTAGCATCGCGTCACAAACCTCCATCTCGACAACCTTCCGTGTCGAAGAGGTCTTATCACTTAGAGGCACACAGCCATCATATGACTCTTCATCAACCACCGGCGAAAATCAGGGCAGTCGAGAAACACGCTTCCACCCGCGAAGCATTCACAGCCCCTGTGACTACATATTTTCCAGCTCAAAATGATGGAAATCACTCCTCTCGATCGGCATTCCCAGCCTCGATTTACTCTACAGACCTACCTATGCGTCCACTGAATTGGCCTCAGCCACCTTTTCAGCACCATAGAGACACTGGTTCCGATATTGACGACCCTCGATATCCATCCTGTTCCATGGACGCTCCACTTTGGTCTTTCTCGGTTGCTAGCCCTCAACAATGGCACCAACCTAGACACGCAGTCTGTCAATATTGAGACGTAGACCTCGATACCGAGATCCCATTTACCTCTGTCCATGGTAAACCATCGACATTGATACCGGTCGACAACTCTCGACGTCGACAAATGTCCATGGACATGCCACACTCTTCAGTGGCAGACCACCGTTAACATTACTATGACCAACATCCTCTCGACACCGAGGTCAATTGACGTTCTATCGACTCCAGGCTCGATCCCGAGGTCTCAGAACATGGTTCTCGACCACAAACTCCATCTGTGCTTCTCACATCGCCAGATTCCGACCTCGCAGATGTAGATCCTCCATCCCCAGCAGAGGATTTTCAAACTTACGCTCAACTCATGATCCGCATGGCTAAGTCACTGGATCTTCAAATCCATCGCCCCACAACTGAACCGGAGGATCACCTTTATGATCCTATTTCCAAGGACACAACTACCCCAGTCCATATTTCCATGCTACCATCTCTTCTTAGCACCACTCAGCGATCTTGAACTAAACCAGCCTCCTCTCCTTCAGTCTCGAAAAGAATCAATAATCTCTATCGGATACACGACCCTGGAGCACTTTTTCTCCAGAAACAACCAGCCCCAAATTCGATATTTGTCGAGGCCTCACAATCCCGATCTCGAAACCGACAGTCCCTTATCCCACCTAACAAAGACAGTCGAAGAATCGACTCTATGGGCAGGTGGCTTTACTCATCAGCGGCTTTTACTATGAGGGTAGCTAACTACCAAGGAGCTATGGGGGCATGTCAACGCTTCCTTTGGGATAACATGGCCACTTTTCTTGACTCTTTACCAGAAGACAAGAAAGTGTTAGCACAAACCTTCCAACAGGAGGGTCTCTCTGTCGCCAAACAGCAAATGTTCTCTGCCAAACACACGGTAGACACCACGGCTAAATCCATGGCTACCTCTGTCGCGCTCAGACATTTCTCCTGGCTAAGAACAGCCGGCCTCGCGGAAGATGCCCGAGCACATATTGAAGACCTCCCATTTGATGGCACCGGTCTCTTTAATGCTGAAACTGATGACATCTTAGAAAACGTTCAGAAGAAACGTTCCGCTGCCAAAAGATGGGGCGTGTATCCCCATCAACAGCGCCCCCAACGCAATCAATGGAGGCGACCTTACAATTCCTACCAGAGGTTCCAACACAAATCCCAACGTCAGAACCTCTACACACCATACTTTAAACAACAACAATACAAACAAAAACCTCACCAGCAACCTATCCAAAGGCGCAATGACCACAAACCCAAACATCATGTTTGATGTTTTCCCGGCCAAGATCGCAAATCAACCCCGTTTCCTCTCGAAACACTTACCTGCCTGGCAGTCCATCACCACCGACATCTGGGTTCTTTCCATTATCCAAAACGGATACCGCATCCATTTCCATCAACTCCCTCCGTCGCATCACATCGTCACTCCACTGTCCCAAACTCTACAAGAAGAGATAAAAATTTTGCTCATCAAGGACGCAATGGAACCTATACAACAAAACGTTTTTCTCGTTATTTCACCGTCCCCAAAAAAGACAGAGGTTTACGACCTATTCTAGACCTCAGAGAACTCAATCAATATGTCATCACCACAAAATTCCGTATGGTGACCCTCGAATCCATTCTACCTCTTCTCAGAAAAAATGACTGGTTCACAGTCATAGATCTACGAGATGCATACTTCCACATCTCCATCCACCCCTCCCACAGACAGTTTCTTCGATTCCAACTCGAGCCCCAAGCTTACCAATTCAAAAGACTTCCTTTTGGACTTGCAACAGCTCCCAGAGTCTTCACCAAGTGCATGGCCCCAGTGGCTGCCTTCCTCAGACTTCAAAAGATCCTCGTCTTCCCATACATAGACGACTGGCTCCTTGTAGCTCGTTCCCGCCACAAAGCTCACCGAGACACCCTTTTCACCTTATCCCTCCTTCGCGATCTCGGTCTCACGGTCAACATGAAAAAATCCAAAATGAACCCTACAAGGGTTATTCATTACATCAGGGCTTCCATAGACTCCACCCGAGCTCGCTCATTCCTCCCGCTTGACAAACAACAAAACGTCATCTCCCTCCTCCAAAGTTTCACCCCACACACCTTGGTTCCTGCCATCCTCGTCCAACGTGTGCTGGGCACCGTGGCTTCCATGACCTCAGTCGTACAACACGTACGCCTGAAGATGAGGTCTCTACAATCGTGGTTTCTCACACTTTTCGACCCACTAACAGATCCTCCCAACACTCTTTTAAGAGTTACTCCCGAACTCGCCTCACAACTCCAATGGTGGCGCTTCATCCCAAAGCTCTCTATGGGACGCCCTTTCCAGCAACCACATCCTCAAATGCAGGTCACAACCGACGCCAGCCTTACTGGCTGGGGAGTGCATTGCGGCTCTCTCAAAATACACGCCAATTGGTCCCGCAGAGAACGTTCACTCCACATCAACGAGTTAGAACTATTAGTGGTGATAAAGGCATGCAAAGCATTCAGAAACGTCCTAGCTGGCAAGGTGGTCCAGATTGCCACCGACAACACCACAGCCATGTACTATATTCTCAAACAAGGAGGCACACACTCCCCAAGCCTCCTCTATTTGGCGGTCGACCTATGGCCTCTCGCACCACATATGCCTCACAGCTCTGCACATTGCAGGCCAAGACAACGACCTAGCCAACTCTCTCAGCCGCACAAACTCACAACCCCACGAGTGGGAATTAGATCACACAGTTTTCCTCCACCTGTGCAAAAGATGGGGAAGGCCGACTCTAGACCTGTTTGCCTCCCACAACAATCGGAAATACAAGCGCTATTGCTCCCGTGCCAGGATCGGCAAGCACTCCCGAGGAGACGCGTTCGTTGGCTGCTGGCCCAAGACCCTCACATACCTCTTCCCACCATTCCCGCTTCTCCACAGGGTAATTGTCCGAATACAACAGGACAAACCCAACGCCATCCTCATTGCTCCTTGGTGGCCGAGACAGCCGTGGTTCCCAGGGCTTCACCACCTATCCTCCGACATCTATCACCTCCCCGCCTACCTCACCTCCTCACGCAAAGCAACTCCCAGATCATCCCGACTTACCTGCTCTGCACCTGGCAGCGTGGAGGATTCTCCATCCTTGATGGATGTTCTCTGTCAAGCAAAGAAGCCCTCCACTAGGAAAGCTTACCTGTATAAATGGAAAAGATTTCAATCTTTTACTACAGCACTTTCCCTTCCTGCCGTCAACCCGTCTCTCTCCACGGTCCTCCGATATTTGCTCCATCTCAAATCTTCTGGTCTTTCTCTCTCGTCTATCAGAGTCTATCTCTCGGCAATTGTCTCGTACCAACCACCGACCTCTCCGGTGGCTCGATTTTTCAGACATCCCACGCTCAAGCGCTTTCTTAAGGGATTGTCACACGCTTACCCAGACGTTCACTTGCCCTCTCCACAATGGTCCTTGACCTTAGTCTTGCGACAACTCACGAAACTTCCATTCGAACCGCTAGCCTCAGCGGATCTCCGCCTACTTTCCTTCAAAACGGCCTTTCTCGTTGCAATTACTTCAGCTCGCCGAGCAAGCGACCTTGTGGCCCTACGCCATGATTATCCTTATATACAATTCTATCCTGATAAAGTAAAGCTGTTCCTCGATGTCTCCTTCCTCCCTAAAGTGGTGTCTCAGTTTCATCTCCCTCAACCACTGGTCCTCCCATCTTTCTTTCCGTCACCATCCACAACCCATGAACGACTTCTTCATACTTTGGACGTCAGGAGGACCCTCTCCTTTTATTTGTCAGGAACGCAACCCTTTCGACGTTCCCCACGCCTTTTTGTCAGTTATCAACTCCCTAACAAAGGCGTACAAGTCACGTCCCAGACGATCTGCCGCTGGGTTGCCTCTACTATTCGGCTTGCATACCAGCTCGCTCGACAGCCGGTCCCTCAAGATATTCGCCCTCATTCCACCAGGGCGTTGGCGGCCTCTACAGCATTCCTACGTGGTGTGCCTCTCCCCGACATCTGTGCCTCGGCTACGTGGGCACAACCATCTACCTTCGTCCGACATTATAGACTAGATGTTCGACAGAAGTCTGATGCGGCATTCGGACGTGCTGTTTTGGCTTCCGCCTTGGCGTGACATCCTGCCTCCGGGTAAGACAGCTTGCTAGTCACCCACGGTGTGATTCACAGAGGCCACGAAGAAGAACGGCAGGTTACTCACCTGTAATTGTAGTTCTTCGAGTGGACCTCTGTGATTCACACATCCCACCCGACCTCCCCTCTGTCACGCCATGCAATATTTTTCTCCTTGCGGCAGTTGACACAACTGAAGGGAGAGTCCTGGCGCCAAGGTACTTATACCGAGGGGGAGGGGTCTATTCTAATGTGTTTTTTGCTACCGCAGAAGCTCTAGAATATTCCGAAGAGGCTCCGCGCAGGCGCGGATCACCCACAGTGTGAATCACAGAGGTCCACTCGAAGAACTACAATTACAGGTGAGTAACCTGCCGTTCCGGCGTATTGCTAATGACTGCTCTGTGATACACACTGCCAGATTCATTTGATAGCCTGCTGTAATATTTTGTAATAATGTTTTGTAGCTCGAGCCCTTGAAAAAGCTTTTCCGAGGAGAGACTGATGACCCATTATGTGGCATCAGGCTCCACCTAGTGCTGCTTTCCTGCAGCTGGTTTTGCTCATCAGAAGAGCTGCAGCCGTCTTGGAACATTATTTTTATGCTAAATGCATCAAAAGACATGGAAAAACCATTAAGGCTGGCCTGGTCCTGCCATAGAGTGTGGTGGCATGGCTGCCTCAGGCAGGATATCTGGTTTGTCACAAAAGGTCAGCAAATTGTTAATTGTTTTACTTTATTTTGTATTTTTGCCAAATATTGAGAAAATTAGTTTTTGCCAGAATGTCATAGCCAGCGAGCCTGTCTACCAGCCATGCTGCCTTCAGGATTCTTGGAACTGTAGTCCCAAAAGAAACTTTTCCAAGCTCTCATTTTTCCCGCCAGGGAGAGGGAGATAAAATGCTTGCAGGGTTTTTCAGCTTTATGTGCTTAAACCAGCTGTCCAGCTCTGGATAGTCTGTACCTTTTTGTGGCTCTGCCTCTGGTGGTAAAATGTCTCAGCCAAGCCTCAGGAGTCATCCATCTTCTGGCATAGCTCAGGATAGACACCCCTCTCCCCCAATTTTGGAGTAACAACTTCCCTATTGTGGTAAGATGCTGCTCTGTTTCCCATCCATAACTGGCCAGTGGCAGAAAGATGGTCTGGTTCCTGAGCATCATCGTGGCTCTGCTCAGTTATTCATGTTTAAAGGTCGTTTATTTATATTACATTTTCATGTCATTTAAAAAAAAGTTTATTCATTTTCGTGATCAAAACAATGGTAAAAGGGAGAGGAAGAGAAGGAAGATGTAGGATGGTGGTGTAGTTAGAAGGTCTTACTAGAAAGGGTGACAAAGTGGACTTGTCCATAAAAGCTCACATTGAAATACAATTGGACATCTGTATCCATAGGGGATCGGTTCCAAGCCTACCCCCTGCCAATGCTGGAAAACATGGATTTATACCAAACACTATTTTAATTGTGAATGCTATAAATTTCATAGTGTCTGGCTCCCTCTAGTGGCCAGTTCTGGTAATTTCACCATAAAAATTTATATATTGGGAATTTTTCTTTTAATATTTTCAGATCGTGGATAAGTGAATCAGCGGATATTGATCCCACGGATAAGGGTGCCCGACTGTATAGCAGTTAGTCTTTAAGGTGCCACAACGTTTTTGTCTTCTTTATTTTTTTTATTTTACTAGAAAGGGCAGCCATGAAGAGGACCTTGGGCTGGTTACTCTTTCTCAGTCTTCCTTACCTAATAACATTCTAGTAAAAAAAAAAAAAAATGGAGAGGAAGGCTATGCATATTGAGCAAAGCAGGATATAAATGTGAGAGGAGGTGGTGGTAGTGGTGGTGGTAGTAGTAGTAGTAGTAGTATTAGTAGTGTATGTGCTCTCAAGTCTCATCCAAATTATAGCCACCCTGATACAGTTTTCAAAGTAAGTGAGATATTTAAGGAGTGATTTTACCAGTTACACACACACACACACACACACACGAGTTTCCATGGCTGAGTGGGGATTTGAACCTAGGTCTCCTGAGCCACTACACACTACACACACTGCTACTGATACTACTGCTGCAGCAGTAGTAAGTTTGCATAGAAGTCCAACAATCAGGGTGGAGTAATGGAACCAATTTAGCAGTGAGGCTGCAAGAAAGGCAGTAGAAGAATAGTCAGTGTTGTTTTGTTACAGTGGACCCTCGACTTACAGACGGCTCGACCTGCAGACTTTTCGAGTTACAGACTTCTCTGGCCGCAAAATTTAGGTTCGACTTGCGGCCGGAGAATCGACCTACAGACCGGAAAATCAAACAAAATGGACCGAAAACGGACGGTTACAGATTAATCGGTTTTCAATGCATTGTAGGTCAGTGGAGCCTCGACCTACAGACTTTTCGACCTGCAGCCACCGTTCCAATACGGATTAATTCCGTAAGTCGAGGGTCCACTGTACTTTAAAATGCATCTTAACAGTCAGTTTAAAAATTTGTCTGAATAGGTTGACTATTACAGCAAGAATTAAACAACAACAAGAACAGCAACCAGCTGTCCTAAACAGATATAAACTGGAAAGACCATCAATAACTCAGCAGTCAGTAAAATCAATAAATCAACAAAAATGGCTGAAACACAGTTCACTTTAAACTTTCAAACTGCTGAATTAAAAAGAAAGTCTTAATAGATCCTGCAAAATCACAGAAACACAGTTTAATTTTAGTTTAAAATCTTGGTAAATAAAAAGGTCTTAATCTAGTGGATGAACAAAAAATAATGCTATATCTCTCATTTAGTCCTGCTAGGGAGATTGTTTTTAAAGGTGGGGAACCGTTACTGCAAAGTAACTGAAAAGAGGGATACTTGAAGAAGTCAGCAATTTTTAGAGCTCAGATAGGTTTAAATGGAGATAGTTGTTTCAGCCGTGATTACGTACATCGGCTCTGCTGTGGCTTGATTTGCACCCTATTTTATGCTTCTGTGTGGATTAAGTGATCACATGGAGAACTGCAGATTGTTTTGGTACCCGTGTCCAAACTGGCCCCTCCATCTGATGTGGTTTGATCCATTTCAAAGCCCCCCCTTCCTTTGATCTCATTCTCCTTCTGATCTCCAGTTCCCCTTTAATGGTTTATTATAAAACCAGTGGGCTATTTGAAGTGTTCCAAGATGCTAGGAAAAAGGGACCGTTTTTCCAGAGTTTTCTATAATGTACAAACCTATGCACACTGCAGAAACATAGTCTGCTGTACTTCATCAGAGTTGTTTCTATTTTATTTCAGTGTTTATTTTTATGTCTGTGCGCAGGTGATCTAGCATTAAAGTAGTATATTAATGTAGTGATAAGGTGATCTAGAGCTAAAGTCAATCGTTGTTTAAAAAAAAAAATTAGAGAATGAAACAACTGATCACACAGGGGAAAGTGTTCAAATGTTCCAGCTTGAAAAAATTAGAAGCCTGCAGTGGCAGAGGGGGAAAAAATTTGCATTGGGAGCAAAAGAAGGCTGGACTGATTAAAATTGGCCTTCGCATCACGTGGTTGGTTAAAAAAAATTGCAATTGCATCCATTTTATACCCACAGAAAATCCAACAGTATTTGGCCCTTGACAGCTTCATTCACCTTTTAAGTTGGAAGTGGGGACCAAGGACCAGTGGAATTAGCTTTCCCTTCCCTTTCTGTGCAGCCCTCCGTATCACCAAAAGCCTCCTCCGAAGGGTCTCCCAGCAACTCCAGAGCAGATTTTTAAGGTGTACAGGCATGTATAGATTTTTAATTCTAGAGAGAGCTGCAGAATTCAGAAGAACACCATTGTGCCTTGATCAATGTGTTTAACTGAATTTTCTGAACATGCTCAGGTAAGTGTGCTACCAAGAGATGCCAAGATTTCTCCTCTGCTTCCCCAACGACTTCCATTCTAGGTCCAAAGTTCCTTGGTTTCAAGGGGGTCTTTCAGATGCCCTGGCCATCTAAGGTATGGGCACCAAAGGTGCAAATTCCCTTCCTAAACAAACTGCTTTTTAAACTCTTATAAAAGTAGATCTCCTCTTACTAACATATTTTATTCAAACTGGTGTGTTAGGTTTAACAGTTTGTTCCCCAGGCTTTGAGCGGAAACAGGTGAACTTTTTGTTTCTGTTTATTTTTGAGAAGAATTTATTAACATTTGCAAAAGTCTTCATATGCTGGGTGGAAAGAAGATGACATTTTATAAAATGCGGGGAAAACAGAAACTGACATATTTATTTCATCCATTCAGGCTCATGTTTTTAGGGTTTAAGTCTTTGAAGTGTGTGTTTGAATCCTTGTCTGTTCAGCCATGTTAGCATTAAATTAAGGTTGCCAGCTTGTATTTTCAGAGAAGCTCCTCATCATTAAAATCCTACATGGTAGGCAGACGCATAATGGTTCCATCCCTGCTGGGTGTATTGCCTCTTCTCATACAAATGGGAGTGGGAGAGGGTTAGGGTTAGTTTGTTTTTTTAATTTATCAAAACTTGCAAATTTATTCATATTCAGACTGGAAGAACTTGATATTTTTAAAAACTGAATATAGAAGAAAACGAAAATGAGAGATCTTTCTACCCATTATTCCAAACTAATTTATATTTCTGTACACTTCTCAAACATGTTCAATGCATGGGTGTTTTCTAGAGGCAGAGTAAATATGAACAAACTTTCTGTGCCCAGGAATGTCTGCAGCTGGCATGCTTTATGCTGTGGATGTGAGCATCTCCAATCAGAGCCAGGTCCAGATAAGAAAAGTTAGACTAATTCTGAAGGTGCCACTTAAATGCCTATGAGCAAGATCCCTATTTCCCAGATGGTGCCCCTGGTAAGAAAGAAAGGAGTACAGCTTTTTATGTTATTATATTAAGTATTAAGTATTCAAACTGATGACCTTCCAGGAAGGTGGGTTTATGATTGCATTTTATCTTTCTTACAATTTGGTTTCACTTCTGAATGAAAGTGTTCGTTTGGAGGTGTGTGTTTTTTTTGTCCTCTGGGCAGTAGGGGGCAGTGACATTAATTCAGGTGAATAAGTCACAAGTTTTAGCAGTATACATTAAATGAATTGCTGAAGGGCGATTTGCTGTGTTAGTCTCTTGCAGCAAAAGTATGTTCAATTATAGACACATCAACATCACTGGTCTTGGAGTGAACCTTGCTACTCCAAAATAGACATCACTAGTCCTGGGAGTTTTAATCTCAAAAGTTCCACAGGTTCTTCCCAATTGTATGATGTGCTGATGGCAAACTTCTGCCTCATCTTTCAGGAGCCCGTCAGAGAAGAGGTGGCCCCAGAAGAGATTGTGCAGCAAGAGGAACCAGTGAGTTCTAAGAAGCCAAAACCAAAGGTAAACTGGATGATATAATGTGATTGGGTTCGTTAAAGATTTGAAGCAGCTCCTCTCTTTTGGTGGGAAACGACGACTGAGCCTCCTTTGAAATATTGACAGATTTATTTGGTTTAACATTTGGTGATTCCACAACAACTTCTATGGGTTCAAAACAAGTGAGATCTGGCAACTGTCCAAAGTGTGAAGACCAGAACTCCGTCTGTAAATTGGCAAGGTTCATGGAGGGGCTGGCCCAAAACGTTCCCGGTCGGTGGGTTTCCTCATTGGAGCACTCCGAACCGCGCAAATTGTCCCACAACAAGGGTGTCTGGCCCCATCTCCCTCTGGCGGTGGTTGGCTGAAGGATTGGTCTGGTCGGATCACCTTCCTCGAGTGACCTGGTCCCCGTGGAAAGACCACAACTGTCCATTGTAGCGCCTCTGTCGATGTTCCCTTTTCCTTTGACAAGTCGGGGTCCTACTTTCAAATTAGGGAAATCTTCTAATAACCCGCACACTCTTTCATATCTGTGTTCACCTTTTTCTCTCTCTCTACTTTTCTCCTCTTTCCTTCTCTCTCCCCTGGGTATACTAAACTGTCTCCTCCCACTTTGATCTCCTATATCCTCTTCCCACACAGGCAAGATTAACTCCTCCTCCCCCTTTCTTTCTCCCTCTTCTACCAAACAGATTTCAATCTTCTCTTCTTTCCCTTTGATTCCCTTCCTCTCTCTTCTTCCACACTCAATTCCTCACTTTCTATTATCTTCCTTCTCTCTCTCTCTCTCTCTTGCTCCGACGTCTCTAGTCGAGGGGACGGCTCACTCTGTTCTTTTTCTTTTTGGTCTACCACTCCTTCACATATAGGTAACCCAAAGCACTTGATTTAAGCAGGCAGTTCCCAAATGTAGAAGCTGATCTGCCTTGGAAAGCATCAGATATTGGCATGTGAACCACCCATTGATTTGAGTTTCATTAATGGTTTGTTTGCATGTAATTTATTGTGGGATACAGAGACATTTGTACAGTTTGAACACTTTGCAGATGTTGCAGAACAAAAGTGCTCTGTTGTGGACTGCATTAGAAAGACTGAGAGCTAGAATGACTAGCAGAAGGATATCTATATCTGTCTGAAAGGAAACAGGCATAATGTGTTATTAAATTGAGTATCAATTTAGTACTTCTAACTTGCTACCTCTGTCTAACTGATGAGCGGATTCTTGATGAGTATCTCTTGTATTTCTGTTTCTTCCTGGTGTTCTCTGCAGGAACCTGAGAAGAAACTCCTGCCTTTTAGACACTTGGAAAAAGATCTGAGAACCCTCCATCGAGATCTTATACACACAAGGTAGGAAAGATAATGAGTCACCATAAACTAATGTCTGGAGAAAAATCCGTCATCCTAGCTACGAACACAAGAATGGTTTTGGGAATGGATGAGTACTACGCTTGTTTTCTGAGCTTGAAGCCAAAAGCAGCCAGTATTCCATCATGGTGATGGACGTTGACCAATTGGTATCCCAAGTCTTGATCTGAAGGAACAGGAGGAGGCAGTCTTGCTGCTGCAAGCACATGCGAGGCTTAGTCATAGTCCACCTGCGAACTCCCATGTATTGCACCATAAATTTCATCATAGAGGGTGGGATAATGTAAAAGGAGGGTGCTTCTTGTGGAGGTTGGTTGCATTGTTGTGCTTTACATGCAGAGACACATGACAGCACTTCTACTCCCCAATGGCGCCCTGCTAGTTAAGGCCAAACCAACTCCTGTTCAGAGTGATGGGCAGATTTTTGCCTACACTCTAAAATAACCCCCAGAGTACAGTGCTTTAATTCTCTCCCCATGTAATTGAACAACACACCTTCATTTATGTGGGTGAAAGTAAAGGGATATACTGTCATGTGAAAACAGTCGTGGATGAGATTACACTCTCATTGAAAAATCAGGTGCGCAGCTTGGGGGTGCTCTTGGATTCATCCCTGAACCCGGATGCCCAGGTCTCAGTGGTGGCCAGAAGTGTATTTGCATAATTAAAACTAATGCACCAGCTACATCCATTTCTCAAGAGATCTGATCTAGCCACTGTGATACACACCCTAGTTACTTCCCGGCTGGATTACTGTAATGTGCTGTATGTGGGGCTGCCGATGGAAAGTGTCAGGAAACTTCAGCAGGTCCAAAATGCAGCAGCCAAATTGCTGACTGGGGATGGTTACAGGGATCACATAACCCCCCTGTTACAGCAGCTGCACTGGCTGTCGAGCAGTTACCAGGCACAATTCAAAGTGCTGGTTTTAACCTATAAAGCCCTAAATGGCCTGGGTCCAAGCTGTCTCAAAGACCGTGTCTCCCATTATGAGCCTCCTCGGGTGTTAAGATCATCAGGAGTGGCTTTTCTCTGGGTCCCTCCACCTTCACAGGTACATCTGATGGGGACACGGGAGAGGGCCTTCTCTGTCTTTGCTCCCAGACTCTGGAAGTCTCTCCCACAGGCAGGCAGCCTGGCCCCATCCTTGCTATCCTTCTGCAAGCAGGCAAAGACTTTTCTCTTCAAGCAAGCCTTCTCTCAGTAACTAGATTGTGATTTTTAGGTAGATTGTTATGCATTACTGCTTTGACTAGATTTTTAGTACTACTTGTGTTTTCCATTTTTGTGTTTTCCGTTTCTCAGAGTGACATTTTTAAAATTTTTGTTTACTTATTGATATTTGCCTTAATATTGCCTGTTAATTGATGTAAGATGCCTCCTTATTCATTGTTCATATTTTTAAAATATCATATTTTAATTATGTTAACCACCGTTGTACACGCATTGTTTTCAACTTTAAATATTGTCTTTCATTGTTGTAAGCCACCTTGGGTCCTTTTCAAAGAGAAAGGTGGGGTAAAAATATTTTAAATAAATAAATAAAATAAAATGAAAAGAAAGTACTTTCTTTCAATTCTATGGTTTTATGTATCAGGACATAATAAAAATAATCTGGTCCTTAGCAGGTCTGAAAATTAGGTAAATGAACAGCAACACATGACATATTACACCCTGTCATCATTTATTTTACAAAAATAAAGCCAACACTCTTACTGCTTCCATAGGAATTAAGAGGCTAAGTAGCAGCCAGGTGCTGCTTATCAAAAGCTGACATTTGAGCAGTTTCCTGGTCTGGAGCATTCAGGTGTGTATTAACCCAATGCCAAGGAGAAAACACATCAGCAGCGATCGTAGAGAAGCAATTGTTGCTGCCCATCAATCTGGGAAGGATTATAAGGCCATTTCTGAACAAGTTAAAGTCCATCATTCTACAGTAAGGAAGATTATTCACAAGTGGAAAACATTCAAGACAGTTGCCAGTCTTCCCAGGAGTTGGACGTCCAAGCAAATTCACCCCAAGGTCAGTCTGTGCAATGCTCAGAGAAATTGCCATAAACCCAAGAGTTACATCTCAGACTCTATAGGCCTCAGTTAGCATGTGAAATGTTAAAGTTCATGACAGTGCAATTAGAAAAAGACTGAACAAGTATGGTTTGTTTGGAAGGGTTGCCAAGACAACGGCTCCTATCTGAAAAGAACATGGCAGCATAGCTTAGGTTTGCAAAGTTGTATCTGTACAAACCACAAGACTTATGGAACAATGTCTTTGGACAGATGAGACCAAAGAGGAGAGGTTTGGCCATTATGCACAGTGCCAGGTTTTGGTGAAAACCAAAGACAGCATACCAGCACAAACACTTCACACGAACTGTTAAGCATGGTGGTGGAGCGGTGATGTTTTGCAGCCACAAGACCTGGGCACCTAGTAGTCATTGAATCAACCATGAATTCCCCGGTATACCAAAGTATTCTAGAGTCAAATGTGAGGGCATCTGTCCGACAGCTAAAGCTTGGCCAAAATTGGGTCATGCAATAGGCCAATGATCCCAAGCACACCAGCAAATCTACAGTAGAATGGCTGAAAAAGAAAAGAATCAAGGTGTTGCAATGGCCTGGTCGAAGTCCAGACCTCAACCTGATTGAAATGCTGTGGTGGGACCTTAAGAGAGATGTGCATCAACAAATGCCCACAGACCTCAATGAACTGAAGCAACGTTGTAAAGAAGAGTGGGCCCAAATTCCTCCACAATGATGTGAGACTGATAAAGTCATACAGAAAACAATTACTTCAAGTTATTGCTGCTAAAGGTGGTTCTACAAGCTATTGAATCACAAGGTGTACTTCGATTTTCAAACATGGCTTCTCCGTTTTGGCTTTATTTTTGTAAAATAAATCATGACACGGTGTCATATGTCATGTGTTGTTGTTCATCTGGGGTTGTATTTACCTAATGTTCAGGCCTGCTAAGGACGAGATTATTTTTATTATGTCCTGATACGTAAAACCATAGAATTCAAAGAGAGTGTACTTTCTTTTTCACATGACTGCATTTAGAGGGGAGACACTATCAGGGCTCATCTCCTTCCTGGCCTATTTGAACATAAGGCACAGGATGAGGGTCCAGATTTGCTCACTATTGGTCACAAGCTTTTTCTCTGTACAGTATATGACTGAATAGGACAGTGATGGCGAACCTATGGCACGTGTGCCCCAGGTGGCACGCAAAGCCCTTTCTTATGGCACGCAAGGTATTGGCCCACTCACCCTCCCTTGTGGAGGCAAACGCTGGCTGCAGCCGGGATTCCCCCTTCCGCTGCCACTTCCTGGTCCTCTGGGTCCGTTGCTATGATTCCCCCTTAAACTCCCTGTTCCTGGTCCTCTGGGTCCGTCCCTATGATTCCCCCTGAAACCGCCACTTCCGGGCGGCACGACAGCCACTGGTTTCTCCCCCCCCCCCCTTCATTTTGGGCACGCGAGCCCAAAAAGATTTGCCTCCACTGGAATAGGACATCACAGAGAATTGTTGCCAGCACCTCTCTGCTTAGCCTCACCTGTTTGCCCCTTTCCTGCTCTCTCTCTCTCTCTCTCTCTCTGTATGGAACTCTTGCAGCCTGTGGACTGCATGTGGTTTCTCCAGGGATGTTTTGTTTTTTCATGGTCCCCAGGGCCTTCTCAGCCTCTCAGTTTAAAAAAGAAGCAAAGAAGTGGTTTTTCCTGCTCCTGGCAGCTTCGAAGAACCAAGATTTTGCCTTAAAGCAAGGTATAGCCCCTCCAGCCTCCAGTCTTGTTTGGCCAAAAGGAGAATAAAAACACTGGAAGTGGATGTGCAACCGTCTCCAGCTTTGTTCTGGTGGAGGCTGGTGGGTCTGTAGGACTAAAAACTAGCCTTTGTAGTTTGCCACCCGTATCATAGGGTGTTCATGCCAATGTAGCCAAAATAGCGCTCACTTTTCATTTGTTGGGGCCATCAGGAACTTCATATGTCCTTTGAGTTTCCTGGTGACGGTCTTCCCTGTAACATGGCACAGAGATGACAGATATCCACTAAGACAAGATCTCCTTTAAGCTACGTATTAGCAAGAAGCCTCCAATCCAGGCCTTCAGCCTCTCAACAAAGTGATTGTTGTTTTGCTGACAAGCCCTGCTTGTGGGCTTCCTGTAGGACTCTAGGGTGACGGCAGAGTGCTGGACTTGATAAGTCTGTGGCCCTCTGAAGCAAAGCTGTTGTGTTCTCGAGTCCATGTACATGGTAGTGGTGGGAACGGCAGCTAATAATTCCGACATACACAAGGGCAACCAAGGAGAGAGATTTGTACCACAGAAACTTAATATGACGCAACAGCAGATGACATTTGACTGCTTTATGACTTGGTTTCCAAAGCAGAGGCATGCCAGTGGAGAAAAAAAAATGTCACAAATCACAGGGCCCTGAGAGATGACACTTGAATGATGAACAGAGGGGGTTTAAACTGAGGGGGGGACTCCATTTGTATGCTTCTTGCATTGGATGGTCCTTGTACACTTATTAATTTGAATATTAGGCCAATGCCTCTGCAACACAAACATCAAACGCCAGCCCAAATGTTATGATTTACTTCTGGTGGGTTTTAGTTACGGCCCGCTGCAGAAACAAACACTGACAGATCATCACTGCCAGCCAGTGAAGGGCACACATTTGAATGAAAGCAATCCCATCCATAGTTCTTAGTATAATGACTTTAAAAGGCATTTTTACAGAGCCCCATGAATCAAAACAACATGAAGAAGGATGTGCGTTGGCCTTAAGACAATCTGAATCTTTGACTTGCTCAGACATTTCAGGCTAATATGTTACATTGGCTAGTTTGGGTCTTTTGCAGAAATTTGCTTAAGAAGTGCCTATCTGTCTGTGGGGCAGAGTAGCTTGGGAATCCTGAATACAGGGCATGCAATGATGGGCTGTTGGGTTGTGGTGGGAACAGAACTACAGATTTTGTGAGGTAGTTTGGACTGAGATCCTGAAAAAAAACACCAACAGCTGATATTGAGAACTTTCTTGTAAACAGAAACTGTCGTTTCCCCCAACCCCGTGATTTCTAGATATATTGGACAATGACTATTAGCCCCCAGTGTGGTGCAGTGGAAGAGTGGCTGAGAATGGCTGGCTTTGCTTCTCTTCCCCCTTCTCCAGGAAGCAAAACCAAGAAGGGAATTCCTTGGGGATTCCCTTCATGGCATCACCAGATCTTTGGGCTGAAAGAGACGTCTCCATGAGCCAGATTTGCCTGCTCAAAAGAACTCAGGACTGATTGCATTCTTTTTGCTTAATTATTTTGAAAGACTTGTGAGGTAGATTAAGCTGAGAGTAATTGGTCTACGTCCGTTGCATGTGTTCCATAGTCGGGCAAGAATATTATTGTGGATACCCCTTTACCTACATACGTTATTCCCTGTTGACACTGTTCATACCTTCAAGAAATCATATCCTTCAAAGATGGATTAGCACCTCCAATAAAAGTGACAGAGCAACCTCCCAGTGCAGGAGAAATGATAGCCGGTGTCTTTTTGCACCATTTGTGGGAGCCCAATGCCCACGATGAAAGAGCTGGTGCAATTAAACACAGAATAAAGTTTACTACCGTCCACCACAAGTTTCTGTAAAGAATTGAGGGAGTGAGCAGGGACTGCATTCTTGGAATGTGTCAAAACAGGGAGGGATCAGTGCTTAATTTCTGTGGAAAGAAGTATTGAGGCACAGGCCTGGGTGGGACCTGTGTCATCTTTCCCTTTGTGATATAAATAATGGGAGAGCCTGCAGCTATTCAGTGATGAAAACAAGCTGGTTGGCGCACATTCAGAGAGTATTATTTTGTACCCCTCCGTCCTGAAGGGCTGTTTTTGACTCTGTGATCTTGCCTGACAATCTCTGGAGGATTTCTCCTGAGGTCCCCACCTTGTGAAGGGACACAGGTGATACTTGGACCACGGGCTCTTCCTTCTGTGGCACACATGCTGTGAAATGCTCTCCCCACTTGGAACTGAACCGTGTGGTCTTCAATCTAGGCCAGTTGAAGGCCTATTTTGTTCCCCCAAAGTCCTTTCCTTTCAATGTTATTGGAGTGTTTAAAGTTTTGATCTGCATGGATGCTGCTGCTTTTATGGCATAAAAGCAGTAGCTTTTTATGTTATCTGTGTTTTTCAAGATCTCCCTCTAAGCCTATAGATATCAATGTCTTCAGTTTGTGTGTTCCTGTGTGTTCCCAGTGTTTCTTCTGCCTTTTTTCTTATCACAGAGAAGTCATTTAGGAGGAAAAGACAGAGTGACTAGTAGCACTAGGAACCCACTTTCTGGAAGAGGGTTTTATGTATTGTATTCGTAGTGTCTGCTCTGTTCAAGAAGGTGCATAGTGCACATCTGAGAGACAGGGATTTATATCATTGCTTATATCTGTCCTTTTGCCCTGATAGCCAAGCACAGGAGAGTTTTAAGTCCATTGTCTACAAAGCAACTGGAAGCAACACGTGCTTTGGGGGTAGGATCATTTTTCTGTAACAGTTGCCTGGTGTCATGGTTAAGACACCATGGTGCCGCTGAAACACAAAACATCAGCCACAGAACACAGGCTGTGGTCTTATGTCTTTGATGGATTGTTACCACTTTTACAGACCAGTCAGCCTGAAACAAATCCTAGGGAAAATTCTGGAGCAGATGATAAACTGGTCACTCTGCAAGCACCTTGAAAACAATATAGTAATACTGTAATTAGAAGCCAACATGGATTTGTCAAGAACAAATCCTGCCAGATTGATCTGATCTCATCTTTTTGATTGGGTAACCTCCCTGGTAATAATCATGCACCATCAAGTCAATTCTAACTTGTAGTGACCCTTTTCAGGGTTACAGAATAGTCAGAAGTGGTTTACCATTCCTTTCTTCTGGGGGTGTCCTGGGACTGTGCAGCTTGCCCAAGGCCACGCAGGCTAGCTCCTCTCATTCTAGTTAGCAAGCCAACTAGGCACAGGCTGGATAGAACAACTATCAGCTGTATACATAGTTAGTTGTAGAATTATACTCGGAGAGCACCTATCAGCAGCTCCTTCTTAAACTGGGAGGAGGTAACAAATGGGGTACCACAAGGCTCAGTCCTGAGCCTGATGCGCATCAACATTTTTATTAATGACCTGGATGAGGAAGTGCAGGGAAATACTTATCAGATTTGCAGATGACACAAAATTGGGTGGGATAGACCTTGGAAGACAGAAACAACGTTCAAAATGATCTGGATAGATTTGAGCACTGGGTTGAAAGCAACAGAATGAAATTTAACAGGGATAAGTGCAAAGTTCTACACCTAGGGAGAAAACAAACAAACACACAGTTACAAGATGATGATACTTCGCTCACTAATACTATGAGTGACAAGGAACTTTGAATGGATGTAAATCACAAGCTGTATATGAATGAACAATGTGATGTTGCTGCAAAAAAGGCAAATTCTATTTTAGGCTGCATTAATAGAAGTACAGTAGTACCTTGGTTTACGAACGCCTCGGTTTACGTAATTTTCGGTTTCCAAACGGAAATCCATTGAAAATAATGCCTCTGTTTACGATTTTTTTCCGCAGTATGAAGGAAGTTTCCCCAGGATACATTGTGCCTGGAGGTTTATAGCGCCCCCCCCCCCCCGTTCCTCTGGCAAACCATGTATTGGTTTACGAATTTTTCGCATTACGTAACGTCCCGGAGAACGCATTAAATTCGTAAACCGAGGTACTACTGTATAGTCTCCAAATCCCATTGTACTCATTTTCCTCTGTTCGACATGGGTTAGGCCTCACATTGAGTTATGTGTACAGTTCTGGACACTGTACTTTAATAACAATGCTGACGAACTGGAACAAGTTTAGAGCAGGGCAAGAAGGATCATCAGAGGATTGGAAACCAAGCCCTATGAGGAAAGATGGAAAGAACTGTGCGTGTTTAGCCTTCAGAAAAGAAGGCTGAGGGGAGATATGGCAGCACTCTTCAAATAATTGAAAGACTGAGAATAGATCCCATCTATCCTCTGTATGACAATTATCCCAGAGTGCAGGACACGTAATAACGGACTCAAGTTACTAGAAGCCCGATTACGGTTGAATATCAAGAAAAACTTCCTGTTAGAGCAATACAACAGTGAATCTAATGACCTCAGGAGGTGGTGAGCACTTCAACGCTGGAGGCATTCAAGAGAAAATTAGACAACCATCTGTCAGATATACACTTTGATTTGGATTCCTGCACTGATCTGGAGGTTGGACTTGACGGCCTTACAGGCCTCTTCCAACTTCATTATTCTAGGATTCCGTGTTTCTATTCATTGTGAAGTGTGTGCATTTCCGACTGCTCTGCCATGTAGGCAATTTGAACTGGAACTCTATAAAGTGTGCGTCATCCTTGTCTAAGATGTCTGTGGGGAAAGTGCATTCTGTTTTCAATATAGTGCTTTGCAGTCTTGGCTATAGCAAGCTGATGTTCCTCTACCATTCTCCTGCTGATTGCTCAGTTTTTCCCTCCCTCCCTGCGGCAAAGAAACCCAGCGGAGTAGGCTTTCTGTATTGTCCTGATCCTGGTAGGACGTGGGGGACTGGAGAACGTGGGGAAGAAAGAAAGAAAGAAAGGAAAAGAAATTATGCTGCCGATTGGGATGTGACCATTATCTGCCAGCGCTACTTTCCTCTGTAGCTAATGCGTTGTAATGCCAGTTGCTTGGAAACAGGTGCTTTGCAGCCACTTTCCCCCCACCCCCACCCCCGTTTGGCAGGCAATGCTCTAATTGGCATGTTTCTTGTGTGGTCACGGCTGGGGTTTTGCGAAATTCTGTTCCAACAGAGAAGGAGAAAACTTTGTTTCTCCATGAATGACAGCTCACATTAATTAGACAGAAGATACAAGCGGTCGGGAACAGCGTCTCGGGATGGATGAAACAGCACCCATCCCTCCTTCAGTCCTGAAAGGCAGCTGCTATTTTAGGTAGCTGTCAACATGACCGTGCCTTTCTAGGTTGTGTACTTGAGTCGCAATTTATCCTGTGGTCAAAGTCAGTGCAATTTCATATCTAGAGAAGCTTTATTGCTTATTGGATTTTGTCATCTGTGTAAACATAGCTGCAAGTACCCTGCTGAAGTTAACCTCTGCCTGACACCCACATTTTTTTTCTCCTTGAACTTTGCCAACCAAAGAGGATTCATAGATTTTTTTTTCTCCTAACCTGAATCATTACAATGGGTACATGCCTTAGTTGATTTGTGATGCAACGCCACATTAAAGATATTGTTATGTTAAGGCAAAGCCACTCTTTAGAGATGGGAATGAGAACGGTTTTAGTGTTAAAAGTAGCTGTACAATCTCTAGAGCAGGAGCCAAGAACCATGGCCTTCCACATGTTGGACTGCAACTCCCTTGATCCTTGTGAGTGCATCTTCACAGAATCTCAAAAATGCATTTCAAGGCAGATGACCTTCCCTTCTCAAAATATGTGGAAGCTTTTGTTTATTCAGCTGTAGTCTTACGTTACAGCATGGATATAGATAAAAGTTTTTGGAGTTTTGCAGTGTTGGTCTGTGCGAGCATTTCAAAAAGAAACAAAACAACAACAAAAGACATTGTGGCACTTTAAAGACTAACTGCTATTCACAAAAGCTTACATTAAAATATAGCAGCTAGTCTTTAAAGTGCCACAATGTCTTTTTTGCTTGTGTTTTGTTTTGTGTTTCTTGTTGATATAGATGAGAATGCAGCAATAGATATTGTGCAGTAGAGCAAATCAGCATTCCGTAAGGCAACTCAAAAAATGGGGGCACTCCAAATAAAAAATTATTACTTTGGAACCAGTAGCTGGTAGAGGAGGTGGGGCTCTCCTCCTCTCAGTAAAAGACTGTGGTGGACTGGTCTCATTGATCTGAAGTGTAAACTCCCTGCCACCCATAGAAATACTTAAGTTCTGTTGTTGAGCCACGTTGGTTCAGAGCCTGTTTCTGCAAGCACTCTCCTTATCATAATGGAGTGGGGTGTGGAGGGTAGTGGTGCTCACACCATCCTTTTTCCTGCTGACAGTATGGCCATGATATTGTGCAGCAATATTGGGCCATTTCCTGGCTTTTTGAATTGTCTGTACAGAAACACAATATTCTACATTCATAAACTGTAAATTTTTGAATGATTGAATATAGATATAGATACTTTATTTGAATCAACTTGGGTCTCCTACCTACGAAACTTCTGGCATATCAACAAACTACAAGGAAATGTTAACTTTTTTGGGATGACAGTGACAGACTACTCCAGCTGGCAGCCATGATGGCTGGAGGGGTCTGGGAGTTGTGGTCCAAAAACTAACTTTTCCAGGCTCTCATCTGCTAATATGTCTCATTGCTATTCCAACATTAGATGAATGGCTAATGGATCTCTCTTCTTGGGTTCTCATGGAGTGCGAACCTGTGCATGCATGCTGAAAATTAAGTCCTACTGTGTTCAGTGAGACTAGCAGCCTAGTAAGGATATGGGGTATTGCAAGATTAGAGGTGTGCATTTCCCCCCCTCTGGGGACATGTGTGAGCCCTTGTTAATATTTATGATAAAAAGCTGACTCTAATTACTTTGCCATTTTGCCTTGCAATTAACAAATAACTCAGGGTATGTAAAAGGGTTTAAAATAATTGAACACATAAGCTGTTATATTAAGCCCTGAAAGTGTGTCGGCAGTCAACTAGCTGTATACTGTGTTTGGTGTTAGGTCATTTTTATATGGTACAGCACAAGATTGACCTTGGTATATTATGTAATTTAATCTTATAAAGCAGCTGGAGTATTCCGCTGAAAATTATTATTACTCTAAAGGCTCTGTTAATTTTCCCACTAGCAGAGATACTGATTTACAAGAATTACATGCCCTTTGTCAGGAAGGTGGTGGAAAAATCTGTGTTGTGACTTGCAGTCAGCTGGAGCTCAATTACTGTAATAAATATATTCCAAAGTTCATCTCAAATGCATTTGCATTTTAATGAATGATTCTTACCTTCTCATCAAGTTGGCAGCAACGGCTAATTTTATTAAGTTGTTTCATAAATGCAACTCTTTGAAATTTGGGTTTTAAATAGGGAAATATTTGCCTTGTCCCTTGCATGAAAACAGTTAGACTTCTTGTCTGTGCCACTTGCCTGGGCCTGGAGATTCTCTGGTCCAAATTCAGTGGTTAGACTCAAATAGAAAAGATCCACTGAATCAGTGGAATTTACATAACCATTGCCTTACCAATGCCTTCCCGTTGATTGAGTTGATCTAACAATTGGATTTAGGTCTAGGGTTGGGATATAAGAGAAAGATAGAAGGATCTGTCAGAACGTAATGCATGGCAAGCTGCGTATGTCTTGGTTCCTGGTGCTGAGCAGGCTTCCTGTAGCCATCTGCCCAATTAGCTGCCTCTTCTTTCAGCCCACCGTTTGATTAGGGCAGGAAAGAGTCCTTCCCAGCAACTGCTCCCGGGCTATGGAACTCCTTACCCAGGGAGCCTAGACAAAGATATTTGTATTGACATGGACTTTTGGAGATTGGTTTAGGCACTTGCGTAAGCAAGGCCATGTTTTCAGATAGCTGGATGAGATGAATGCAAGCATGAGATAGTGAAGCTTCTAGTTTGAGTTCTTGCTTGGCGTGCCTCTGAGACCAGCCGTCCCATTGTTCCCACAGCTGCAGCTATTGGGACCCTTCCCAGGTAGGTTGATCTGGAACTTCCATCATCTCAAGTCAGCAGGTATGCTGATGAGGGGGTTCTGATAATTTTAAGCCAACATATTCAGAAGGCAGAAGACGGGAGAAAATTGCTTTGTCTTCTTGGAAAGACAAACCTTTTATAAGAATAGAGGGTGGGGTGAAACTCAGGTTTACAGTTGCTTGCCTTCAAACTAGGGCCTCTAAAAACAGTGTACATTAGATCAGAGCTGGGGGAAAGTTACTTTTATAAAGTAATTTGTTAGGGTTACTTGTTAACATGTTTGAAAAGTAACTTGTTGCCATGACTCATTTCAGAGTTGAATGAAAACCTGTTCACATTACTTATGATGCTGCTCATTACTTTTTTGTTACATAATAGTTTTTGAGAGGGAAAAGTTAGAGCCTGGATCTATTTGGTAATCCCCAAATCAATCCATTAAATAGGTAGGATTTGTATGATGGATCTGTGCTCTGGATTTAGTCATAGGAATGGGAAGAAAATGGAATAAAATTTGTTAAAACTTTTCAAAATGCCTTAAAAAGTAACTAGAAGCCCTTACTTGTTATACCAGTAAAGTAGCTTCATACCTACCGTGTTTCCCCGAAAATAAGACAGGGTCTTATATTAATTTTTGCTCCAGAAAACGCATTAGGGCTTATTTTCAGGGAATTTTTTTTTCATGTACAACCATCTACATTTATTCAAATACAGCCATGTCATCTTCTGGTTGCTGCACAGTGGTGGAGGGAGGGGTTTCATTTAACTAGGGCTTATTTTCAGGTTAGGTCTTATTTTCGGGGAAACAGGGTACTTATTAACATATATATTTGAAATGTAAGTGTTCTACCCCTATTATCGAGAAAAGAGACAAGTTGCTTATAACTGTTTTTTTGTAGCTCATTTCCTTATAAAGCTCTCATTCAGTACAAGCCATAGAGGCAAGGAAGGGGGTTCACTCTGTACTTCCTCAGCACTCCACACTCGGTGCCATTTGTAAAGTGCCTAACCTTCAGGGATGTTAAAATGTTTTCTGGAAGAAGCTGGAGTTTTATATTTAGAAGATGGATGTGTTTTTCTGAATGAGATGGAGTAGAGACTAGTTTTACACGTGGACTGTAAATAAATCATCTGCCTTTGGCATCATGTAGGATTCATCCTTCTTGGAAGGTCATCCATGTCACTGTGGCAATTGGTTCTCTCTGATTTCAAAGATCCTGGAAATGCGAAATACGTGTTTAACCAAAATTTTGAGATCTTCTTTGAAATGTGTCTCTTGTAAGTGGAGGATGTTGGGATGCTGGGTAAAATGCATGTGGAAGCTGTAAATAAGGAGAGATGGTATCTAGAATTGCAAGTTATATTTCTGTTGCCAGCATGAGCAGAAGCATTCAGGTAGGGATGGTGTGCAAGAATTTGTTGTGTTTACATTTAACTTGATTCCTTTCTCTTCCACTGGTCATGACCTTGAAGGGAAATAGTGCCAATTTCTGCAGCTTTCGAGCTCATTGTTACTTTGTAAAATGCCTGCTATAAAATGGTTTGCTTCATCGGGGTATTCAAGGCATTCTTGAAGAAATCTCCCACTTTTGTTGCCTGTGTTTGATCTGCTCAGCTACTTCCACCCTTGGATTGTCAAATTACTTTTCCAACTGTTCCTTGCCCAGCTCTGGACCTTCAAAGTCTCCAGAAAATCCTCTTTTATGCCCGTGGAATTTAAACCCAAAGTAGCACTCTAATTGCAAATCTTTGCAACAGCTTGATCCCTGGCTTATATTGCAAATGGAACTTGAGTGCTGTTTCACTAATTTTCCTGCTCAGATGTTTCAACTCCTTAGGGTTGGGTGTCAGAGGAAAGTATTAAGCCGCTGTCTTAGTCACTGCCATTATAGTGCCCGTCCCTCTTTTTTCTTGTCGAGCAAGCCTCAAACTGGCTCCTCTTCCCCCTTTTCACAATAAGAAAAGAAAAGAAAAATGAAATGAAAGCATTTTGTTGTGATTACAGCAAGCAGGTCATCGTTGTAATAGCCTATTACTCTGTGGGTTGCAAAATGTGGCCTTTTTCCTGCCGTCTGTTGAAAAATCTGTTCAGGGAGCAGATGGAGTTGTGTGCTTTGTCCTGCGAGAGCTGGGTTCACATTCCTCTTCAGCTGTGCACTTGCCACCACCCTCCGCTGAGAGCAAGAGAAGAATATGTCTGGGCATTGAGTGTTCTGCATTCAGAGAGATGAGCCTTAGTTCAAGATAATCACTTTCCTAGATTCTGGATTAGAGCAGGCTTCCAGTCAGGAAATGGAGACACCCAACAGGCCTGGTCAGCACCCTCTGTAGCCTCTTCCCAGTAGAGTCATCAGAAGGTAAAAGGAGAGAGCAGAGCAAGAATTCAAGGCTGCTTGTGATTGTTATGAGCTCTCAGGTGGCTTCCATGCATGGTCCTAATAATCAGAGACCTCCAAAAGGCCCTGCTCCGATCGTACAAAGGCCATGGCTTCCTTTACTGAATCAGTCCTTCTCATCTGTGAAGATTCTCAGTCGTCCAGGTGAGGTTATCTGGAAGTTGAGTCGCGGCAACTGGACTTCTTTCTTACTAGGCTGAAAGATTTCGCTACTCATCCAAGTAGCTTCTTTAGTCTTTAGATCTTTGTGTATATTATGTATTGCCAGAAGGACAAATAAGTGGGTGCTAGATCGAATTAAGTCTGAACTATTTCAAAGAGCAGTCCTTCTTTGGACTCAGAAGATAGGTGATTTGAGAGAGGGGTCAGGGAGGCCATGCAGGTGCATATAGAAAATCCCTCACTCAACAGGGGCGGAGGCCTTAGACACAATCTGTCTCCTGTTTATCATGCTGCCCTTTCATCCGTCCCCAGAAGGATCAGGACCACACCCACCAGAAAGACCACTGCTAACGACTGTTAACGACCCATTACAATGGGTGGAGAAGGACTGCAGAAGTGGGATTTTCACTCACCCCCCATCCTTTGTCCCTCTAAGGAGCCTATTCAGACCAGGGGGAAGTGAAACCAATGTGGAGGATCTATCAGGGGTCTCCTACCAACTGTCCTCAGACTGAAGAAGCTATTTGGATGAGCAGCGAAACGTTTCAACCTACCGTGTTTCCCCGAAAATAAGACAGGGTCTTATATTAATTTTTGCTCCAGAAAACGCATTAGGGCTTATTTTCAGGGGATGTTTTATTTTTTTCATGTACAACAATTTACATTTATTCAAATACAGTCATGTCATCATCTTCTGGTTGCTGCACAATGGTGGAAGGCGGGGTTTCACTAAACTGGGACTTATTTTTGGGGTAGGGCTTATATTACGAGCATCCTGAAAAATCATGCTAGGGCTTATTTTCAGGTTAGGTCTTATTTTCAGGGAAACAGGGTAATAAGAAAGAAGTCCAGTTGTCACAACTCAACTTCTGGACAATCCTTCTCATGTTCAGTCTCTCTCTTTTCCTGGTACCTTCCATTTTTCCCAGCTTTATTACCTTTTCTAGTAAGTTTTGTTTTCTTACAGTGTGCCAAAAATATGATAGCCTCAGTTTAGGCATTTTTGCTCTTTGAAATAGTTCAGACTTAATTCGATCTAGCACCCACTTATTTGTCCTTCTGGCAATACATGATACAGTATACACAAAGCTCTCCTTCAACACCCCTTTTTGAATGAACCGATGGGTTATATTTTGTTTTCAGCTTTCTTCACCGCCTGCTTTGAACATCCATATCTAGCAGTCAGGAGTACCATAGTATAGGTATTCTTGGCCTTGGTAACCAGGTACATATGCTTACTCTTTAAGTATCTTCATACTTCAGGACCATGGATAGTTCTAGGTATAGAAAAACATTCAGGCTTGAATGGAAGCGTCCCAGAGCAGCAGACTAGAAGATTGCTCTACCGACTGGAATAGTCTATAGACAAGCCAGGATTTCAGGTTGCGTCCACTGATGAAGCTGTTAGCGCTTAAATGAGCCGTAGTTGATTTGTCAGGCCTTGGTCCCAGGGAATGGAGACTGGTGCTGATCTTTGTCAGAAGATTCAGGATTGACATTTTTAGACTTAGGCCCTGGTCACATGAGGGAAATGTTCTCTAGTTCTTCTGTATTTTCCATACCTCTGTGGTGCTGATTCACAGTCATGTGGTTTATTTACTGGGGCAAATGTCCCAGCAACTTTTTTGCAGTACTGATTTATTTCCACCTATTTGAATTGTTATCAATACATCCGGACCGTCCACTCACACGTCTGCCACTGCTGCCAGCCCTGCTCATCCTTCCAATCACTCCCGAGCGCCGTTCTCTTCCCAGTCATCTAGCCACTCCTGGCAGAGGGAGGGAGGACGAGACTCCCTGCAAGGCTGCCGAGTGGCTAGCCGAGCGGCGCTCCGGAGCGATTGGAAGGAAGAGGGGCTGCTGCTGCCGGCGGAAATGTGAGTGGACGGTCCGGCCCCAGGGGCCAGAGCCTCGTTGACTCCAGTTGTGCGGGGATATTCGTATACGAATACCCCCATCTCTACATATAATCATAATTAATCAATAAAACATATACCAGGGCCTACATCTGTGCTAGCTCCAGAGGATCACACATTTTGGTCCAGAGGGTCCGCTGCTTTTGCACTTTCTCTGCATGTACTTGCAGAGTCCTAGGCCACTCCCAGAGTTCACGTTTTCTGGAAGCAGCTTGTAAGGGATTAGCAGCTACTTTCAGAAGGAAGGAGATGCCGCTGTATCCATTCTGGTTAGTTTTTGGCCATGCATGCCTTTGTGCTTGGTAGAAATCAAAGAGTGTGGCTTGTTCTGGAAGGGAAACACAGCATCCCTCCCCTGTTCAATTTCACTCTTATCATTCTACTCACCTTTAGTGTTTGGTCTTCTGTCACTTTTCCTCACAGGCAGTTGATCCACTCTGTGAAGATAGGCCGGGGATATTTCCACACCCTTCGCAAAGAAACCATGGAGAGGAAGAATGCGCTTGAGCTGGAACAACAAAGAGAAGAAGAGAGATGGAAAACTGAGTTTCAGCCCCCAATATATCCATCATCATCATCATCTGATGAAGACACATCCGATGAAGAACTCACTGAGTATGTGTTGGTCTGATCTCCTGAGAGGCTTCATAGCTGGTACTGTCACTTTCTAGAGGTCTGACTAAGAGTTTGGCCAAGATCATCAAGGCAGTTTCATCATCAGGGGGCAAAACTGTTTCCACCTTCCACAAATGCCTGGCCCATTTGGTCTTTTTATGAGAGGCAGAGGGGCTAGACCTGTGCTGCCACATAGCAGCCGTTACGGTACAGCACCTGTGAATGCAAACCAGATGGCAGTTTCCCAGGCTCCCAAAACACAGCTGCCCACTTCTGTTTCCCGCCACGAGCTCTGTTCTGAGTTAAAGCAAAAAAAGGAAGAGTTGGCGCCATTGAAGAATTTCCACCAGGGTGGAATGTCCATGGTAGCAAAGGATCTTCATGGCATGGTACAAACCCCCCCCCCCCCCCAAAAAAAACCCAAACAGTCCTGCAAGTCATGGAGTTCCTCAGTTTATGCCTACCTGCTGTGGGTTGATAGTGTTGTTTTGACAACGGGCTAGGTTTTCATGAATGTACATACTTGCTCACTCCTTGTTTCTATGGTTGTTGGTCACAAAATAAGCTACCATCTCTTCCTCTGTAAGGGAGGGGCTCCTCTGTTTTCTCTGACAATCCAGATGTCCAGCCATTTCTTCCCAAGGAAGGCGGAGCATGCCTAGAGACTGTTAAGCACCAGTCGCTAAAACTTAGTGGTACTCCTTCTGCCGGCATCTTCCAACCACCTGTACCCATTTAAGACTGGTCTGTAGAGGGCCTGGTCTAAAACCTGGCTCGTATCCACAGCATTGGGTGGAAAACACTCCCGTGTGGCTTTACCTGGGAAGCCTTCAGCAACAGGGTCATTCATGGCCACAGCCACTTAATCTCATCCACTTACAGAGGGTGGGTGTCAGTTCCCCCCCAGCAGAAGCTGCTTGCTTTGGCACTGAGGGGAACATATCGGGACAAGGCTGGTCCCATTTTCCCACACAGGCGGCTGTTGCAATCATTACCATGTCCTCCCCACGTCAGCAATCCTGGGCACACTTAAGGAAAGATGGAAAACAGAAAGAGCAGACAGAAAGCAGATAGGCCGTGCCAGACTAGAACACAATGTGCTTTTGTTTCCTGACAGCTGTCTTCCTTCCTTCCTTCAGATTCTTTTTAACAGAATGTCCTCTTCAGAGGAAGACAGAAAAGCAGAGGAGGAAGAAAATTCTCCGGCCTTTCACCCCTCTCTACAACGGCTTGCTGGCCCAGAAGCATCCAGAGGCGCACTTGTACGTTCTAAGGCACAACCGTAGACCTTACCACCTCCCCCTCAACAGTGACACCTGCCGTTTTAGGGACGTGCAGTCCATGAACCGCCTGCTTCGTCTGCAAGGAAGCCCTTTTTATTCAAGTTGGGCCTTTGAGTTTACCTGTATCCTGGTACATCTTTTAGGACTTGATAACATTCTGTTTTCATGATTACTGACTACAGACAACGCATGATTTGCTTGTTCATTTTCAGCTCCATTTGAATGCTGCCTTCTCCCCCCCCCCCCCCGGGAGTGGCACATGGTTCCCCTCCTTCTCACTCTATCCTCACAGCAACCACCCTGTGATGTCAGTGAGGTTGAGAGAGGGAGCGGCATGAGGTCACCCAGAAAGGTTCTGTGGCTCACTGGGGACTCGAATCCGGATCCTAGACCAACGCTGTAACCCTAGCCTACCCCATGGGTGCATAGATGTAATGGTGAGGGGGATACAGCTGTGTGCCTTCAAAAATTTAGCACGAGTTTTCACCCTGCATTTTCATAGTTGAAGGAAATGAGTGTGTAATGGCTTCCTTTTTCTCCCCAAAAGAGGCCTCTGGACTGTCTTTAGAACAAACACAGAATTCCTCTAAAGTCTGATTTTACAAACCTGAAAGACTGCCCCAGTCACCTCTCTCTAACACTAAAAAACTTTCTGCTTCATTACGAGGGAATTTGTTTTAAGACATTAATTTTCTTGTCTTCTACTATCAATTGTTTATCTACGATGGAAGCGATTAAAGTGATTAAAGTGCTCGAGGGCACTTTAATTCCTCAGTATCACTCTCTTTGGACAAGTGGGACAACTAAACATGGAAGACAATGGTACTAAATAGGTCATTGAAAGAGTGGGGATGACCTGCAGGACCATCCAAACAATTATCTACAAGTATTTTCCCTTTTTTCTCTGAAAGTCGCAAATCCACAACCCACTTCTGCTTCTCTGGATTGTGGCCCAGTGGTCCAAAGGGTTTCCCCCAAACATAAGAGCCTTTTATTTTATTTTATTTTGCCAGTCAGCCCATGCATCTTTCTTTACTTCTGGCAGTGAGTCTATATTTCGCCAGCTGTGTGCCCTCCACTGGCTCTTGGAAGCTTTGACCATCGAACCCAACAGCAGCATGAAACCTCTGATCACGTGCTGGAGTGCCAAGTAAGCCTGGCTGTGCATGAGAGAGGTGAAGTGGATGGCAGGGCAGCGGCTGATCTTGCACGGTGGGAGAGAGAAAGCTTTGGGAGCAGTGGGAGATCAAAGGAAGAATATATTAATATAACACAAAACAGGGGGATTTGTTTCTGCAAAGTGTGATTATAGCCACCCAAAGGAGATCACAGTAGGACCCCCCATATCCATGGGATCAGTATCCGTGGTTTCACTTATCCGTGAAATGAAAATATTAAAAATATTAAAAGAAAAACTAGAAATAGGTATTTTCACAATGTATTTATCAGAACTGTTCACTAGAAGGAGCCAAAGACCATACTATGTATGCTTGTTGTTGAAGAATACATAGTATGGTCTCTGTCTCCATCTAGTGGCCAGTTTTGGTAATACATGAGGAAAATATGTATTTCTGGATTTTTTTTCCCCCTTTTACCATGCTATGTATAGTGTTTGCTATTATCCATGGTTTTCAGCATCCACGGGAGGCCTTGGAACCAATCCCCCATGAATACAGGAGTCCTACTGTACTAAAGAAAATTCTTAACCATAAAAAAACATATAGCCTGCAATGATTACTGATCACTCATGATTGCTGCCTCTAAACTCTATTCCTCTTAGACTCTGCTATGAGCTTCCCACTGTGGGAAGAAAAAGCCTAGTCCAACAGGGTGCTTTGGCCTAATCCAGCAGGGTGCTTCTTACCGTTTTTAAATTTAGAGCCACTGCAGTCATTTTTTTTAAAAGCTCTCAAAGGGGAACAGACTGGTATCGGGAAGGTTTGATCACTTCATTGCTCTGTGTTGGTTTTTTGCCTGAATAAACAGTGTCAACTGAAGTTCTTGAAACGGCTTATAACAGATTTAAAGTGAAACAAAATAGACAACGCTAATTAGGCTGTGCTGTGTCAGGTGAACACACAAATTGTAGCCCGGTCCATTTGGAAGGCACTAAGGTGGGGAGGTGGTTGTCGGACTCTCTTGGCCGAGGGCATCAAGGTTCCCGGGTTCTGCATTTCGGATTCTGTGCCTCTCAACTAATTGGGTCTCATTTGATTGACTTGTTAATCTTTCTTAGCCTGTAGTGACTTATTGGGAAATGGGCAGGATCACTGGAAGGGCAAGCGAAGGTGCCTGAGGGTTGGATTTGACTCCTGGGCTACCATTTGGCTGTCTCTCTTCCAAGATAAGGATGGGAGTGGTGGTGGGGGGCCCTACAAGCTGCCCTAGAAGCCGTCCTGTCTGACCATTGGGGACTGTTGCCCTTAATCCTAGGTGTAGGCAGAGTTGTGGTGATTGAGCTGCATAGACTTAGAGAAATACTTTGATACTCAGAGAGAGATGTGGTTTCTTGTATTCCAACCATGGCATTAAAGGTAGATTCTGTGCCTGAGCACAGGAGCTGATTAAGCCCTAATGGAGCTAAAAGCAGCATGTAGTTAAAAGCCAGGCAGTGGAAAGTGAAAGCTCATTAACTTGTTTCTTTACTTAGGGACTACGGTGGTGGGAAAAGCTCGTTGAAAGTGATCAATAAAGAGAAGCTAGTGCGGACTCGATGGGAACATTTTCTCTTGCACTCAAAGGTAATCTAATTTCATGTTGAAAACAGTTTCTGAAGGATTCATTCCATGTGTGTGTGTTTGATGCCTTGATGTGGGCTCTGTAGCCTTATAAACCTAAATGTTTAAACTGGTTTGAAAACTGAGCCTTCTCCTCAAGAAGTTCTGGCAACTGTACATCCTGGGGATAGGGGGGGGATAGTAGGGATCCTTATTTTTTAAAAAAATCGATAACACCCCCAGGTGGCTTTTCTGGCATTGTCTGGCCTTTTAGAATTTTGTGGGGGTGGGGGAAACCATGACAATTACTGCACCTGTCAAGCCGCAATAATACACTTCAGCAGAGTTTGTAAAGCTCTTTAACTTTGATTGCAAACTTTGATTTGAAGCTAATTGTGGTTAACACGAACACCTGTGCAGACATTACACCATATTGCTGTTAGTGCAAGGAGTGAATTCATGTGAGAGGGAGAGAAGAGAGAGAGAGAAGATCCTCCCAATCTTCTGAACAGTTCTGGGAGCCAAGTCTGACCCACCCGTCCGTCCATCCATCCGTTCTTTCGTTCTCCCTCCCTCCCTCTGTATGGAGTCAAACTGAAGCATCAAGCTTGTGCCCTGTTGCCTGCTCTTCAACCCCTTGATGTGGGTTGTGTATCCTTCCGGTGCAGTGGAGGATGTGGTCCCATTGGTAGTTTTAAAGAGAGAGCCAGTTACTGCTCCTGGAGGCTCTTCTATACATGGGAGGAGAGGGGGTACCATTTTGTTTTTTGTCCCAGTGGGTGAATCATCTTGAGTTAGTTGGTTCTGTGAAGGATGCTATTCGTGTTTGATTTATTTGCATGGTGCAGTCTGATGAACAGCACCGATCAGATTGTTTGAATGCAGCAAATGACATCATGAAGCAGGAGAATCGAGACAGACCGGCATTCCAGGTGGATTCCACCTTTTTGGTGGGTCATGGGCCCAGCAAAGCGCTGATAGCTCTTCCCACGTAGTCCTCTTTGGTGATAACTGTTGGCAGTACCAGGAAGAAAACCATAATCAACACAGACAACAACATCTAATGTGAAGAGCCTGTGCCTGTAGAGAGAGAGAGAGTGCAGGATGAATCCTGTGAGTTTTTTTGTTTTGTTTTTTAAAATATCTAGTGCCTTATTCCGTCATTAAGGCCACATCTGTTGGGGAAAAAGTTGTTGCCAGCTCTTCTAGAAAAAGAAGACTCTTATGGCACGAAACACATATTGTGAAGCATCTTTAGGCTTAGAATCACCTCTCAACAGGTTTACCCGAGCAGATATCAATTGCTTCTTCGAATAAAGTAGCAAACATAATGGAATCCTTACGTGGTGACAAAAAAGTGGTTGCTCACTTTGTCTTGGCAACAAATCAGTTTCGTGAGATTTGTAGCTGCAAATTCCATCATGGGAGCTATATGGCCTTCGGTTGGCAGTCCTGGTTCTGATCTATCCCTTTATCTCAAGATGACAAAGATGATTACAGAAAGGTGGAAGATATGGTGTCGGTCTCTTTTCTGAAAAGACAGATGACAAATTAGATAGCACTCAAATAAAGCTCATCAGATCTGTGTCATCTCTTGTTCATCACAACATTGCTCCTCCAGTTCATCTGGATCTGATACCTATCAACACTGCGAAGCTTCCAGCTCAAATAATTCCTGACAGCAATTGCCAGCACACAAGAAAACTACTTTTACCTCCCAGAAATTTAAGTCTTACAAACAACAAGCTTTCTGACTTGAAGCATTGTTTTTGACACCCACCCACCCCACCCCCACACACATACCGCAAAACATCTTCAACTTCCCAACCCTCTGTTTGGCCCCAGGCTCACCCATCATCTTAGGGCTTAGCAAAATAGCACATCAAGAGTGTGGGTCCTCTCCCTGAGCCAGTGGGATATTATGTAGAATTGAATTGATGACCTCCAGACTGAGTGTTCTGCTCACTCCCTTGGTAACCGTCCTTTGCTCAAGAAAGGAGCCATTGATTCAGTATCCCCAAATTAACATCACATCAGATACTTTTCACAGTAGTTTGCAGTACAATAAGAAATGGGGACCTTCAACCAGTATGTGACCTACGATACTCAATGGCTGAGATCCTGTTGTTTAGCCTAACAGTAGGCATAACCTTCCTAGCTGACAAAGAGTCTGTGCTGGGATTCTTGCATGGGCCCTCAAGAACACAGTTGTTGTTGTTTAGTCGTTAAGTCGTGTCCGACTCTTCGTGACCCCATGAACCAGAGCATTCCAGGCCCTCCTGTCTTCCACTGCCTCCTGGAGTTTGGTCAAATTCATGTTGGTGGCTTCAATGACACTGTCCAACCATCTCGTCCTCTGTCGTTCCCTTCTCCTCTTGCCTTCACTCTTTCCCAACATCAGGGTCTTTTCCAGGGAGTCTTCTCTTCTCATGAGATGGCCAAAGGATTGGAGCCTCAGCTTCAGGATCTGTCCTTCCAGTGAGCACTCAGGGTTGATTTCCTTCAGAATGGATAGGTTTGTTCTCCTTGCAGTCCAGGGGGACTCTCAAGAGTCTCCTCCAGCACCACAATTCAAAAGCATCAATTCTTCGGCGGTCAGCTTTCTTTATGGTCCAGCTCTCACTTCCATACATCGCTACTCGGAAAAACCATAGCTTTGACTGTGCAGACCTTTGTCGGCAAGGTGATGTCTCTGCTTTTTAAGATGCTGTCTAGGTTTGTCATGGCTTTCTTCCCAAGAAGCAGGTGTCTTTTAATTTGTGGCTGCTGTCACCATCTGCAGTGATCATGGAGCTCAAGAAGGTAAAATCTGTCACTGCCTCTATATCTTCCCCTTCTATTTGCCAGGAGGTGATGGGACCAGTGGCCATGATCTTAGTTTTTTTGATGTTGAGCTTCAGACCATTTTTGGCGCTGTCCTCTTTCACCCTCATTAAGAGGTTCTTTAATTCCTCCTCACTTTCTGCCATCAGAGTGGTATCATCTGCATATCTGAGGTTGTTGATATTTCTTCCGGCAATCTTAATTCCGGCTTGGGATCCTCCAGTCCTGCCTTTCGCATGGTGTATTCTGCATATAAGTTAAATAAGCAGGGAGACAATATACAGCCTTGTCGTACTCCTTTCCCAATTTTGAACCAATCAGTTGTTCCATATCAGTTCTAACTGTTGCTTCCTGTCCCACATATAGATTTCTCAGGAGGTAGATAAGGTGGTCAGGCACTCCCATTTCTTTAAGAACTTGCCATAGTTTGTTGTGGTCCACACAGTCAAAGGCTTTTGCGTAGTCAATGAAGCAGAAGAGATGTTTTTTTGGAACTCTCTGGCTTTCTCCCTAATCCAGCGCATGTTAGCAATTTGGTCTCTAGTTCCTCTGCCCCTTCGAAATCCAGCTTGTACTTCTGGGAGTTCTCGGTCCACATACTGCTGAAGCCTACCTTGTAGGATTTTTGAGCATAACCTTGCTAGCGTGTGAAATGAGTGCAATTGTACAGTAGTTGGAGCATTCTTTGGCACTGCCCTTCTTTGGGATTGAGATGTAGACTGATCTTTTCCAATCCTCTGGCCACTGCTGAGTTTCGAAACTTGCTGGCATATTGAGTGTAGCACCTTAACAGCGTCATCTTTTAAGATTTTAAATAGTTCAACTGGAATGCCATCACCTCCACTGGCCTTGTTGTTAGCCATGCTTTCTAAGGCCCACTTGACTTCGCTCTCCAGGATGTCTGGCTCAAGGTCAGCAACCACACTCTCTGGGTTGTCCGGGACATCCAGATCTTTCTGGTATAATTCTTCTGTGTATTCTTGCCACCTCTTCTTGATGTCTTCTGCTTCTGTGAGGTCCCTACCATTTTTGTCCTTTATCATGTCCATCTTTGCACAAAATGTTCCTTTAATAGCTCCAATTTTCTTGAACAGATCTCTGGTTTTTCCCTTTCTATTCTTTTCCTCTATATCTTTGCACTGTTCATTTAAGAAGGCCCTCTTGTCTTTCCTTGCTATTCTTTGGAAGTCTGCATTCAATTTTCTGTAGCTTTCCCTATCTCCCTTGCATTTTGTTTCCCTTCTCTTCTCTGCTATTTGTAAGGCCTCGTTGGACAGCCACTTTGCTTTCTTGCATTTTCTTTTCTTTGGGATGGTTTTTGTTGCTGCCCTCCTGTACAATGTTACGAGCCTCCATCCATAGTTCTTCAGGCACTCCGTCCACCAAATCTAGTTCCTTAAATCTGTTCTTCACTTCCACTGTGTATTCATAAGGGATTTGGTTTAGATTATACCTGACTAGCCCAGTGGTTTTTCCTACTTTCTTCAGTTTCAGCTTGAATTTTGCTATAAGAAGCTGATGATTAGAGCCACAATCAGCTCCAGGTCTTGTTTTTGCTGACTGTATAGAGCTTCTCCATCTTTGGCTGCAGAGAATATAATCAATCTGTGATTAGTGACTATTTGCAGACTTGGAATGGACTGAATATTGCTCCTTTTGTTACACTAAGCAACAGGATTTCAGCCAACGTGTTTATCCCCACAATATACTTTTGGGTGGGTATACACACCCATCCCATCACAAATACTTTTGGTTGCCACTTGGCTGCAACCTCTACCAATAATGACTCCTCCCTTCCAATCTGTCCTCAACACCAAGGATGGCACGGCATACGTCACAGCAGATCTGTGAAAAGAGGACATTGTGCTGTTCCCTTACACTGCCAGGTGGTTTTGGTACTACAAAACATGGCCTCTTCAGCCATCTTAACATTGTCCTTACTTCACTTTGTGATCCAGTCCTTTATATCAAGGCTGACCAGTGTTGTCTTGTTTCAACTCAAGATGTTATCATAATCGGAGCCAGAGTAGTTTGATACCGTGACTTGTGACTATTCGCAAAGACAGGACATTGAAAATAGTAGCGAACTATGCACAAATTAGAATCTGCACACACTTAAAATTACAAAAGAAAAATGTATTTCCAGCACTTTCCAGGGCTGTTATCCAAATCTAAAATAATAACTGCCTTAAAACACAATTGTAATATACATACTCAAATACAATCAAGTGAAATTAGAAGTATATACAGTAATAAAATTAATATGCCAGTATTATTTGACAGTTACACGTACAACTTGTAAGTCAAACATGTTTCAATCTCTTGGTCTTCCTCAGTGACTTTAGAAAAAGATAATAACATAAACATCTAAAAGACTGTACCTCCCTCTATGAGCCTCTCCAGGCATTAAGATCATCAGGGGAGGCCTGTCTCTCTGTCCCGCCACCTACATAGGTGCACTTGGTGGGGATCCGGGAAGAGGGCCTTCTCTGTGGCTGCTCCCAGGCTCTGGAACTCCCTCCCACTAGAGGCCAGGTTGGCTCCGTCTTTGCTGTCCTTCCGCAAGCAGGTGATGACCTTGCTCTTCGGGCAAGCTTTCCCTGAGTGAATGGCTGCTGAGTGGGGTTTTCAAATTGGATTGTTGTGCTCTGTTGCTTTTAAATGTGTTTTAGTATTGATTTTGTCTACCATTTTTAATATGATACTTGTTTAATTCTTTTCAACATTTGTATACTTGTTGTTTTTAGCTTTTAAATATTGTCCTTTTAATTATGTAAGCTGCCTTGGCTCCTTTTAAGTAGAAAGGTGAGGTAAACATATTTTAAATAAATAATAAATTAAATAAAACACCCAGCTCTGTGGAACACTGACTCTGCAGAGCACACAAACCAACTTCACTAGAGATCAGTATATAAACTGGATATATAAATTCACTACTAAACCACTTGAGTGTGTGTGTGGTTTCCCCCAAAATCTTGAAAATCCTTATTTTCTCCTGTCCTTTGTGCAGCTTAAGAAATGCCATGGTCTCTTTGGTGTTTACATTAACAGGTCAGAATATTATCAATATAACGTCCTTTTTACAGCTCAATTCAAGGATGGTCTAATAGAACGTAGACAGAACAAATAGATTTCTCATTAAGCAGTACACCTATTTAATGAGAAAAATAGAAACCAGTTAGTAACCTCAGGAAGTATTTTTAAAATAGTGTAGTCATGGGAAAGCGGCAAGGTCCCAGAGCATCTGAAGAAGAAGAGAATGGTAAACCACTACTAAAAAACTTTGGAAAGGGTTGCCATAAGTTGGAAACAGGCTACACATTGCCCCTCCCTCAGCCGGCTAGGTACTCAGTTTACCAACCTCAGAAGGATGGAAGGCTGAATCAACCTCCATCAAGCTACCTGAGCCTGTTGCGATTGAACTCAGGTCATGAGCAGAGACTTCACTGCACTACTGCAGTTTAACCACTGCACCATGAGGCTACTTGATCCATCCACTTTAGTACTGGTTTCTCTGTCATTACCACCTGCTCTGCTGGAGTATTGTCCAAATTTTTGAACAGCCTTCTCAAGTATATGCGATAGACAAGAGGCAGGGGGCTACCATCCAACCTCTCTCCCTCTATGAAGTTCTGAACCGTGGCTCTATGCAGGCGCAGACCCTTATATACGAATGCTCAGATGGCCCCTCAAAGAGCAAATGTCGCAATTAAAAAACCTGCTTCTTCCCCCCACTCCCCGTATTCTGTGAGTTCTCAGGGTACTGTATAGATCAGGAAACCACTGTATGGAATAAAAAAGGTCTCTCTCTGAGTTATACTCTGGTCAGATGTGGAGTTCAAATTAAATGAAAATGGCAAGAGCACAGAGAGCAGCTGCCTTTCCTAACAGAATCCTTTGAGAGCCGTTGGACTACAACTGCCACCATCCCTGTCTCTTGTTGGTGGTTGGGGGACTGTAGCTCAGAATATCTAAGGGCTGGTGGGCAGGGTCTCCAGCACAATGTGCCCTTTGCTCCTGAGCCTCTGGGTGAAGCTAGAATCAGGGACTATAACTCAGAGCTCTGAGCCACAAGGCAAAAGTTACCCAGCGATGTCCTGGCTGAAGGGTTGGAGGACTGGGGCTTGGGAGGTTTGGATTCCGGTCACCACTAGGCTGTGAAACTCCCTGGGTCAGCTTGGGCCCCCCTACTGCCTCTCTCTCCTCTCTCTCTCTCAGCCTAACCCCTTGCTCCGTAAGGATGTGGCTGTGTAGATAAACTGGGCAGGAGGAGAGTCTTATGTGTCGCCTTGAGTTGTTGGAAGACAGATAGGGTATAAATAAAATTAAAAATAATAGTTACAGTAAATCATAGGTGAGAGGGCTGTGGCTGAGAGGATGATGGCCTCCTTGAACCACTCATGGGGTTTGTGGCTACCGCGTATTTGAGTTGCTGCAGCTCACCTTCTTAGCCCCTCCGTTGCACCGGCTTGTCTTTGGAGAATGGATGCAGGCACAGAGCAGATGCTCATCCCAAAGCAAGTTCCCCTTTGTTTTTTATTGCATTTGTTTCAGGGCAGAAGATACACCCAGAAGGCAGGTTTCCGTGGCCTGGTCGGCAAGAAGGTCCCCAAGAGACCTTCCACCATGAGCATGTCCAAGTTGAGCGGGCTGTCGTCCCCGCACAGCAAAACGACGCTTACCAGCACCAGCTCGCTCACTCCCATCTCCGACGAGGTGGCTCAGCCTCCTTCTGACAGCGCCAAGGAAGTAGAAGAGATAGAGTCCAGCTACAGCAAGCAGACCAAGGAGGAGGAAGAGCCGATGAGTTACTGTGAGTCCTTCGGAGCTCAGCCACAGGAACACCGGGGGCATTTCAGCCAGTGGGTGCTGTCTGTCTGGAGCATCGGCAGGCCTGGCTGCTGAGTGGCGTCTCAGGCTCCTCCCGTGCGCCTGCTCCTCCCGCGTGGGGCTCTTGAATCCAGCGTAGGTGTCAGATCCTTGAGAGGATGCCTGACTTCTCCAAGAGCCCACCAGAGATCTATAGACCTCCTGGGCAAAGAACAGGCGCCTGTGGTTCATCAGAGCTGGCATTATCTCCCAGGAAAGCAGGGTGTTTCCTTTTCAGTTGGAATAGATGACGGGGAGGCGAAAGACATGGCTGCCAGGGAGGTTGGAACGAGAAAAAGAATTTGGATTTGCAAACGAGCCAGGATGGGCGCGGACGCTCTGAGCCAGGTTTGGAATCCCACTGTCAAGCTGACCGGCCCTCTTGGAGTATTTGTTCCAGTGGCCTCACTTCTCCAGTCAATGAGAAGTGCGAGGGGTGCGGCGCTTATCCTGGTTCGGCTTTCTTTGCAAAGCCTGAACTTCCTTGCAGGGTTGGACCGAGAGGCAGGCACGGGATTTAAAAGGAACCAAGCGGCGGCCCGTCCGATCCACGGCCCCTCGGCAGAACTTGGAGAGCCTCTTTCCCAAGCGGCCGTCGGCACTTTGTGTCCTTTCGTAGCCCCTTAGACGGTGTTTTCAGAATGTAAAGAAGAGAAGTGGCGGGTGGAAGTGATGTTTCCCCTGCTGAACCCTCATGCAAAAAGAAGAGATGAGGCAGGTGTGGCCTGCTGGGAAATCCTAGCGCATGCCGTGGGAGGAAGCCTCCACTCTAGACTTGGAACGGTGTGCCAATTAAAGCCAAGTCAATAGCCAGGGCGTTCTCTCCAAGGAAAGCCTGGAAGTGGCAGTTCTGTGAGGAGAACGTGGGAGGTGTCATGGCTTTATGAGCCTCCTTGCTAAACTGCCGTTTCCAGGACTGGCACAGAGACTCCTGCCCTCCTTGGAGATCTGTGAAATACAGACAGGATACGGAAGGCTGTTGATATACCTTAGGTGTGTGAGATCAGCTGTATGGCTCAGCAGGCAGAGAAAGTGCCCCTACTTGTTAAAGGTGGTTTTATGAACTATTTAAAAAACCAAATGGTTTCATGGCACTTGAAGGCCTAACCAATCGACAGCTGGGGTGTGTGTGAAAGCTTTTGTAGGCGGGAATATGAGAACTCATGGTGTAGAGATACACACACACACACACACACACACACCGTGGGAGGTTATCACATATTCCCTCTGGCTACATGGGTCGTGCCACACTGCCGTGGTTAAACTGCAGTACTGCAGCCAAAACTCTGCTCACCACCTGGATTCAATCCCAGATAGCTGGCTCAAGATTCACTCAGCCTTCCATCCTTCTAAGGTCAGTAAATTGAGTACCCAGCTTGCTGAGTGGGGGGGGGGGGGGGGGGGGGGGGGGGGGGGAGGGATATGAAGACTGCATAATTTTTTTAAAATTGTAAAACCATCCAGAGAGTGCTTTAAGCACTACAGGGTGGCATATAAGCAGCACGCTTTGCTTTTAAATGCCAGAAGACTCTTCCCTTCCACTTCAGTGGACTGTCATGGCTGCCCTTTAGGTGTAAGCTTGATCCTATTATCCATCCTTTTATTCTTTCCCCAGACCTCCAGACATTGCTCCAGATGATTCACGAAGACGTGGCGAAGAATTTCAGTAAAGAAAATATGCTTTGGAGCTCAAAACCCCTCCAGTACGTGACTGGCCCAGCTTTCAGAGGGACCGGAGGGTTTCATAGTGGGAAGAGTTGTGCCAGAGCCACCAAATTCAGCGTCTTGACAGTTTGAGGCCGGTTGTAATACTTTCCCCTCAAACACCTTTGTTTCCTTTGAAATGGAAAAGCTGGATCAAATTGGAGGGATGCAAATGCTGCCAGGGCGAAAGGGGCAGGGCGAAAGGGGCGGAGCCACGTGTGGGGTTTCTTGTGACACTTTGGCTTTGGGCTCTGGCCACCTGCAAGTTTCACGTCATTTCCCTTATGCTTTGCAGTTCGTACACCCTGTCGACGAAATCCGACCCGGACAGCGACTTGTCTGCTAGGCCGCGGGCCAAAAGGTAGGGATCCCCCAAAGAGCTGGGTTGACATGTGACTTCCATTCATTTGCCATCTGCTAGAGACGAGCACTTTAGGTCATATTTTTGATGTTGTTTTTGTTCACACGGGAGTGGCTTCTTTCTGTGGATGCTAGAAGTGAGGTGGGAGCACTGGAGACAGACTTGCCGAGAGCACATCAGTGCTTCTCTCAGGGCCTGGCTGCGTGGCTCTCTGCAGCCTGCCTTGCCGGTGCAAAGCAGGCCTGCGCTAACCGTTCTTTGTTTCGTGGGACGGCCGGCAACCGCAGACAGTGTTCGCTGCCGTGAGTGTCATCGGGGAAAGGCAGAATCTGCATCAAACTCTCTCACAGGGGGTTTCCTTTCCAGCTCAGCCGCGTCATCTTCCACGGATGAAAAAACCAGCACAGGCGCTCTCCTGAGAGAAGGGACCCTGGTGGAGCCCAGGCCAAAGAGGTGAGGTCGGTCAGACACTGGGCCTGAAGGTTGTGGCTCCTTTCTGTGGCCCACGACCTCCCTCCGCCTTGCCAAAAATATTCCACCTTCTGCCTCTGGAAAACACCTGTGGTGGGGGAGTACCATTCACACCCCTCTGAAGTTCTGCAGAAAGGATTGGGTACGGCTTGCCAAGAGGAGGAAACGGGGCGGGGTGCTGTGTGGGTTTGACCTCCCCCTGCATTAAAGACTTTGGCTCGCTTCTGTTTTCCCAAAGCTCACTGGCAGTGACCCTGAGAGAAGACAAAACAACAACGTACGTGGATGGAGGCAGCTCAGAGCACATCAGTCGACCTCAAAAGGTAGGCAGGTGGACCTGAGAGTCTTCCCCAGGTTTCTCTTGGAGAGATTCCTCCTCCTGGTGGGGGACAGCCTGTGACGCCATCTGGGAAGAGGGGCTAGGCATACATGCAGGGCTGCCTCTGACTCCGTGGCAGGGAGCCGAAGGGATTCTGGGTGAAAGGAAGTGCGGATGCTCAGGCAGGACTCTGAAACCAGGGTGTCTACCCTGCCAGCCGCCAGTAAGGGAACTGATTTCCCCCTTCCACTCTCCAACTTGGGGGAGCAAAGTGTTCTGCACCCTTTACATAGCAAGGGGAAGTGGCCAGCCTTCTTCCCCGTTGGACAGGATCCGCAAGAGGAATGCTTGACAGCCGAATGCTGCTGCTGTGCACCCTAAAAACCCCTCCAACTCAATGGGGGGGCAGGGCCAGCAGACACACCTATCCGTGGAGGCTTGTCCTGACCAGAACTAAGAGAAGTTCCTTTTTTTTGGGGGGGGGGACTGCAACTTCCAGAAGCCTGGCTAGTTGACACAGCCAAGGACCAAGTCATTTTTCCAGACTCTGATCAAGAACCAGGCCGTGATGCAGGGGGTTGGTGAGGAAGTTGGCTAGAGTCACCTGCACCAGGGAACGGGTGGTTGTGGGAGCAGGTCCAAGCCATGACAGTTCAGGGCTCCAGACCCAGAAGCCATTAAAGCATGGGTTCCCAAACTCGGGGGGGGGGGGAGAGCAGATATTTTTGGACTTGAACTCCCAGAACCTCTAGCTGCCACAGCCAGCGTTTCAGAGAGCCAGTCTCGTGCCGTGGTTAAGGCTTCCAGGAGTTGATGCCCAAAGCTTGGGAGCCACTGCATTAAATCATTCACCGGCCTGAGCAGAAGGGGGCGCACAGCCCAGGAAGAAACATTTGATTATCCTTATATAGGAAAGGGCCTTAAGTGTCTTTACTCCTTTCCGTTTCCACCCTTCCTGTGTGTGCCAGTGAATAAAGTGTTGTTGCTACTCTGCCGGAATGAAACCCTGAAGAACTGAGATTTTCTCAATTAATAAACCCAGAGAATTAAGGTCATAATATTGTGGATCGGTAACCCCTGGCTCCCTCTAGAGGTGTCATCATGAACAGTCAGGGCCCAAAATCTTTGCTAAGCCCCACGGTCTTTCTTTGCTTTCCATATTTTCCACCAAGAGGGCTGTTGGAAAACAGGCACCAATAGGTGTTTATGTCTGTGCACTATTAATAGCAAGTGTCTCTGCCTGTTATCGCTGCAGAGATTCTTAAATTGTCCCTCTGCGCTGTCTCCTTTAGCTCCTTCATTCAGGGGAAAGAAGAACTGTGCCATGAGGTGAAGGAGCTGTTTTTTGATGTGGCTCAAGAGTCCGCCTTCAGGCTGCACGACCAACTGGACATCCTGGAGAAGTACGTACTAGGGGCCTCCAATCCGTCTCCAACGGTGAAACCCCTTTTTCTCTTATTAAAACTGCCGGGCAGCAGCCACAAAGGAACCGATGCTGTGAATGCTCTCTTGAACCCACACACCAGCGTGCCAAGATTATGCAAGCACCAGATTTCTAGATAAAAATGCAGAGTCAGGCACTGCTCGTAAAATTCAACTTCCAAAGTATCCTAAGTTTGACTTTTAAAAGTTTCTAGTCCTTGCTGCTGAAGAGGCGTGCCTGAAAGTAAGTAGCATGCTTAGTGGCCCATAGTGGCATGCAAGTGATGTGGCAGCGAGGAACAGCAGGCTGGGCCGCAGGGCTTATGGCCACGCTGGTCAGCAGTGGGCCCTTCTAGGGAGCGCAAGTTCTTTAAAAATGCTGGAGGGGACAGACAGATGACGGACACACACAGAGAGAGAGAGAGAGAGATGGCTGCAGTGTTTTGCTAGTTTGCGAGGGATTGAGAAAGGACTGTTGTGACTGTGTAAGCCACTTCATACGACTGAAGCCTCGATGCAGACTTGTCAGGGACAGCATTCCTGGTGGCTTATCTCCCCATTTCTGCTGCTTGAGATCAAGAGAGCAGCCACCTGGCCTTTCCAAGGCTCTGAGCTTGAATCCTTTCGCGTCTGGTCATTCCACGGGAAACCGGGGGGTGGGGGGTCGTTCTGGGAGCTTTTTTCCCTTTCTTTTCTGGCACTTATTTCTCCTTCAAGGCCTGCTTTTCCTGTATCCCCATGACCCTGCTTGTCTGAGCTGTATGCATTGCAGACATTTTAATCTGTATGCCAATTAAGTTCTCCTGGCCCATCAACCTCCAGTTTTGGGGGCAGGGAAGGAATACACCCCAATGTCCATCATCTAAATTTCAGCAGTCATATGATAATGGGCATTGTAGTTGCACACATCTGAAGGACACAAGGTTTGGGGGAGTAGGGGATGGCTCACATTGAACTTAAAAACCATGGGATTCTATAAACCTTGGCCGGTATCCTGTTCAGTATCTACGCAGGCAGAACCCCAGCTGCAGAGCCTGCTGGCGGCAGCCGCCTGACAGAGTGTGGGACATGTCTGGCCAAGGTCTTCTGCGATCCCCACAGCAGCTTCCACAGTTGGAGCTGCCCCTGTGTACAAATACTGGAGGGGATCCCGGGCCCTTGTTCATCCTTCTTCACACATGGTCTAAAGCCTCATTTCTTGGTAAACATGCAAGATAAATTGGCAGGAGGCGAGAGGAAAAAAGCATCCAGAAGTTTCTGTGCCTGCGCCAGATCACCAAGTTCAGAAAAGACCTTGAGAGGATGAGACAGTCGATCGTAGGGAGAGAACCGGAACAAGATGCCGAGGCCGAGAACTGGTAAGAAAGCGGGATAAAGGGCATGACTAGAACTGGGGTCTCAGATACAGAACTCTGCAGGAAAGCCACCCTCAAGGAGGGCATCTGGCCTGTTAGCTAGGATGACAAAAGTCAAAGTCTTTGGGAGGGGGCCGACTTACATTCCTCCTTTCCTCTGAGGAGCTCCATATGCTCTGTAGGTTTCCTCCCCTTTTATTCTCTCCAACCCTGTGAGGGGAGGTCAGGTGGAGACATACAAAGTGGCCCCAGGGGTGACCCTGTCCCAGTGAGCTTCGTGACACAGGCAGGATTTGAATTGGTCTCCTCTGTTCTACTCCAGTCCCCCAGCTGCTGGAGTGTGGTAGCTCCCTGAATACCAGGGAACAGCACTCAGAGCCTGTTCTTGCTGTCAGGGCTCAGCATCTCGGGTCTCTGGTGGCAGCAGCCATTCAGCTCCACCTTGCAGGGTCCGTGGTGAGGAGTGATGGGAGCTGCCACGCAGGGGCAGCCGAAGGGCCGCCCATGGCCTCTCGAAGGCAAAAGGTCCCAGCCGCTTTCACAGCTGACAGATAACTTGCTAGAACCCTACCTAGGACCAGAGCGGCAATAGCACGAAGGCAGGAGCACGCTGTTCATGAAGCAGTTGGGATGGGAACCCGTGGGACCAGCCACTTCGTCAGACGGCACCATCTGCTTTGTCGGGTCTTGACATCCAGCAAAGTTACACCAGCGTAACTTTACACCACAACGAAGTACATTCCGGCCATTGATTTTTTTTTTATTTTTAAAGCTTCCATTCTTGTGATTTGCTAAGGTTTTCCACGTTGCTGGACAAATCCCAGAAGACATCAGGAAAGACCGCCGTACCCAGAAAGTTCTAAAGAAACTGGAACGGTTTGCGAGGAATCCAGACCTGCGCATCTCGACCACTCACTTTCTTGAAAGTGCTGGGGGAGCTTCGGATCTGGGAAATTTGCTCTCCAGACATCTGTGCAGCAGTCGAGGTAAGCGATGTGTCGGGAAACTCACTGTTTGCCAGCTCAAGTGTGTTTTTAATGATGTAAGCTGCCTTGAGTCCTTTTTTAGGAGAAAGGTGGGGTAAAAATATTTTAAATTAATAATTCTATTCTGTTCTCCTTTTCTGATTGCTTATATGTTTTTATATTAATGTCAAATACTTTTTTTAAAAAGAGTGTTTTTAGATTCTGTTTATGTGTGCAGCCTGATTGGCTATGAAGCAATACATTATTTTAAATAAATAAACTCCTGAGATCTAGGACCAAACAAAAAATTCTCAGCTGTCCTGAAAGGCATCTTTCCAGATCATCTCTGTGGATATTCTGGGCACTTCAGAGCAAACCAGCCCAGTATTATTCCAGTATTGCAGATGTGTAGTGGTGGAGATGGTGAGGTTTCTTTGCCTCAAACCCATTCTTTTCTGTGGGTGGTCTCATTTTCTTACGGAATTCAGAAAGTTTTCCCTGCCTCTTAAATCTGGAGTAAGTCTGCAATGATTTATGATTCCTAGTTGTTTATACTGTATATAGCAGTAACCAAAACCATCATCATCATCCTTCCCCCCACCCCCAAATTATACTGTTGACATTGAAGACAGCCTGGGGTGTGGAAGATCTATGAACTCTAGTTCAGCCACTCAAATTTATCACTTTAATTGGGATTGGCCTTTTGACTCTCAATAAAATACTCAAAAAATAACACAAAAAACCTCTATTTTGCACAGTATGTTCTTTTGGCGATTGCTGAAAGAGAAGTTCCAAACACGAATGATCCTATGTTTACAGAAGAGTACACAAAATCTTCGTGTTTCTTTCGTGTGCCGCCTTTTCTGTAACCTTTTGGTGCCCTTTCTTTCAGTCTTTGTCTAATTACCTGAGAAGTTTTTCATCCAATAGCATTGAAAAGGTTGTCAGCAGCCCATCGGAAGGACTGGGGAACAAGAATTTTGAATCTTTAAAATGGCCTGGAACACAACGAGAGGAAGGAGGGCTCTTTCCTTCAGTCATTCGTTCTGGGATGACTGGGTGCTGAGCTCCTGCTTGTGCCTCCATCTTGGATGCTTTTGCTTTATGTTCTTGATTTGGGGAAGGGTGTGGGTGAGTTTTTCCATTTCTTTGGCTCATTTTTGCTACTGCCAGGCAGCCCAGCTGTCCTAGTGTGTGTCTCTTTGGGGTTATGTCTCCCCTCTGGTCTTTGAGGGGGAGGCAGGGATCCTTTTACTTTCTAGGCTAATTTTTGTTTCCGCCTGCCTGCCGGTCTCAAAGTATAAAAGGCATCAAGTGATAGGGGAAGGAAAATCCCCCCCATATTGCAATAGTTTTGGTGTGGGGGGGATTTAATTGTATTTTTTGCCTTTGCTTGCTTGCTTTTCTTGGTTTGGGGAGAGAAAGAGATGTGTTTTCTATTTTTATTTAAAATACTTTTACCCCACCTTTCTCCTTAAAAAAGGGTCCAAAGTGGCTTACATCATTAAAATGCAGTATTTAAAGCTAACAACAGTGAGTATACAAGTACAATATTTTGCAATTGGTTTCCAGTGCATGTGCTTTCCCTGTTTAACTGATTTTTAAAAAAATGTTGTTTGGTTAACTTGCAGTGTATTTATTCTCTTAGAGGTGCTCATTTTGGTAGCTGGGAAGGACTGATTATATCCTTTCCAGCTACCACTGACTGTACCAGTGTGCCACCAGCTGCATGGGTGGCAATTGTTTGTTGGGCATAGCTTGGGGCATTTATCTGTTCTTGTTCTTGGGGTTGTGTTGTTAATTGCTTTGGTGTGCAGGTGTCTGTGTGTGCTAGGTAATCAGTGCCAGTTGGCTGGATTGCTTTCTTGCCTTTTTAAAATTACACTGCCCAGGCCCAGGAAGTCTCTGTTGTCATTTCTAATTTTTGGGCTCTTTACTGTCCCCCCCCCCCCCCCCGGTTGAATTTTCTTTCTCGTGTACCGTTATCTGATTTTGGAGCAGACAGATTCTCTCTTGTTTTGCCTCTGCTTTAGGGGTAGTTTTTAGAGTTCTTCAGGGCTACTGAAGTGCCAGAAAACACCAATGAGAAACCTGAAAGAGGTTTCAGTTTTGTATAAACAAAAGGACCAGTCGATGAAAAATACAAAAGCAAAAGAGGCACACCTAAAATGAAAGACACACAATTTTTTTTTGCCACGCACTCCCCTCATTTTAGGTGTTATGTCTCTTGCAACAGCCTGGCTAGTGGCTCTTGGGACTGAACTGAAAAAGTGGACCTCAAAAGCCTACGTCTCCCCTGCCCTCCTTTTCAAGCATTTGACCCTAAGCCAATACCAACCCGCCGCAAGACGACCCTCCCCTCTTAGAGCAACTGCTGTGCCACACACACACACAAAATGACAATTGCCTGTGTTATTGCATTCTCTCCCTTCCCACAGTTTTTACGCGTGTACATTGTGGAGATGCCCAAGGAAGATTACAGAGAGTGGTTGCAGTCTCGAGTAACCATCCCCAAACGGGCACATAGCGCCCCACCGCTAAGCTGAACAAGCCAAAGAAGTCCAAGTCAGAAGGTGTTGCTGGCCCCAAACCAGAGCAGCCACCGAGCCTGGAGACGGGGAGAGTGGCCCGGATGATGTAGGCAGGAATAAAGTGTAGTGCTCCGGCACCGCCCATAAGAGCCCCCCCCCCCCCCAAATGCTCATTCTCAAAGGTACAAATTCAAACAACAAGAGAATTGAACAGTTAAAACCACTTTTAATTTTGCTGAATCCTTGCAGGCTGACCGTGTATAGACATTTGATTTTGCATGGCACCACCCTTTTTGTCTATGTCCTTTTTGTCTATGTGCATCTCATTGTCTGTGTGCATCTCATAACGGGTGGCGTGGAATACTGTGCCTGCACCAAGGACCAGTTTAGTGGCATCAGCAGATTCTCACAGTGATCAGCATGTGCCACTGAAAAGGTAACCCAGCCGGTTCAGCCCCTAGACTGTGGGGTTCCTGCCTATTACATTCCTTGTTGAGTTTTAAGTTTCTGTATATTTTTGATCTATTAAAACTCTTTGCTTACAGATTCTTGTGGAACATTGTTGAGAAACGTGGGCTGAACTTCAGTAAGTTTTTAGACAGGCACAGCTGTCCCTCACATGTACAGATGCTGAATGCCTACCGAGTTATACAGGAGGAGTCCTGTATCCACGGGATCAGTATCTGCTGATTTACTTATCCATGGTCTGAAAATATTAAAAGAAAAATCCTAGAAAGATATATTTCTAAAGCTGAAGTTACCAGAATTGGCCACTAGAGGGAGCCAGAGATCATGCTATGTATAGCGTTTGCTATCAAAATAGTGTTTGCCATAATCAGCATTTTTCAGCATCCACAGGGAGGGGCTTGGAACCATTCCCCCGCAGATACGGAGGGTCCTACTGTACAAGGGGGCTGCCCTGTTGCTTTGAAGCAACAGGGCAGACTCCGGTTCTCTTAACCTGCACATTGAAGTATTAGATCCCAGATTTCCTTGGGGAGACCCATTGTTATCTGTGTCCCTTACTCGTTAGGTGCACACATTCTGATTTTTTGAGCAGTGGAGGGCTATACCAAATAACTGGGCACAGCCCCCTGCAAAGGTTCTAAACAGCAGCTTCCATGATTTCCCTGCCAAGATGTCTGAGTGAGAGAAAGCCGAACGAACCAACATGCAATAATTTAAATGGAGGCTGAAGGTGTTCGGATCTTGGCAGACAGAAAGGGCTTTTCAAAATGCAACAGAACCCATCTCGGCATTGCTCTTTCTATTCAACAGGGAACCCTAACCCTGCCAAATAACAAATAAAAAAAACCCTTACCAAAGCATATGGTTAATTGCCCTACCAAGTGAACAAACAGCTTCTGTTCTTGGATTCACATCACTAGAGTCTACCAGCAAAGATTCAATTTTTTAGTGAACTACGGCCAACCCATAGAAACCTATATCCTGGCGGGGGGGGGGGGGACGCGCAGGAATGCTGAAGCACCACCATTAAATTCAAAGCTCTTTATTAAACTGCCGTTCAAACAGCCGGCTTTTCATTTCCCCTTCTGTCTCTAATTTCGAGGGCTCTTTAAATAGATTCATTTACAGAATTTGCAGCCTTCTGAGCAACAACAAAGAGTAAATCAGCAGAACATTAAAACAAACTGCTTGACTTTCACAGAATTGTAATTCCCACTTACTTACGCTGAGTGGAAAGAGTGCCTTTAACACGAAGGGGAAGAATCACCACGGACCCGACTACTTGTCACCCACCGAGAGATTTCTTGAGCCATGTACACGGTCTTCCAAAGAAGGTGGAGGAGGTGGGTTGGGGGGGTCTTTTTTTCCTTTCTTTTAACTAAGAGAAGTGTAATTAAGGCTATTCTGGTACATTTTTTCACTCAAATACTCTGGAAGCCCTTTTTATAAGCTCCCGTCAGAATTAGCATTTTCAAAAATGAAAACATTTCCATTGGTTTTGGGTTGTAATGCTGACCCAGCGAGAGGCCCCGGGCCCAGTTTTCTTTCGGCACCTTCCAAATCACGTCAGAATGGTGTCATCAATTTGTTCGAAAGAGTCAGCTTGAGCCGCGAGCTTCTTCAAAGACCGGCGGCAGCTCTCATTCAGCAGTTCCAAGCTGGCACTGTCTAGAATCTTGGAGATGGACTGCAAGAAGGAAAAGGAAAAAAGAAAGAAAAAAACAGGAATGTGGGAGGTTGCCATGAAGTCCTGTTCTGTAACTCACAAATGGAACTAAGGTTGAGCTAAACATCCTCCCCTCAATGAGGTTACAGGTTAAAATAATAATCTTAGAATTGCAGAGCTGGACCATCGGGTCCGGCTCCTTCCAAGGAGGCCCAGTGGGGAATCAAAGATGATTTTGGTAGGTTCTCCGGGACCAGCGTTTCCAGATGAAAGCAGGGGTAAAGAAGCTGTGGCATCACAGGGGCAGTATTCTACCCCTAAAATCTGTGGTGGGGCACAACCATTTGACAAAGTGGAAAGAAACATTGCTCACAAGCTGGTTTGCTTATTCAGAGTTTTTTCAACTTCAAAAAAGGTACCTCAAGGAAACACCGGATTCATCGGAAAAGTGTCTCTTTTTGGAAAATTCCAGAATCAACATTTTTTTTCCCATTGGGAAAATCCTTCGCTGGGGGAGGGCACATGAATCTCAGTTTTGGGGTCAAGGGTACTCATGGGTTGCCAACGGAAGTGTAATGCTTTTTCCTTTAAATATTCACCGGAGGCAGCACCACCACCACGTGCTACGATTCTAAAAGTCAAGCAGGGAAAGGTGAGAGCATCATCATCTCTCTTTTGCACATGGCTGAGGGCTAGGGGTAAGGATGGCAGCCACGCCATATCAAACGATGTGGGTGATCCAGCCTCCATTAGTCATTATAGTGATCGTCACTGGGAGAGAACATTCATTTATAAGACATTATTGTTGCCAATAAGCAATAACACAGACACTCCCCCAAAATCTTGCTCCCACTTCTTTTCCCTCTTATACCCCAGTTGCAAGACAAAACTGTAGACCTGCAAAGTTCTGGCTCTACATATAGTCATGTGAAAAAGGAAGTACACCCTCTTTGAATTTGATGGTTTTACAAATCAGGACATAATGAAAACGATCTGGTCCTCAGCAGGTATGAAAATCAGGTAAATACAACCTCAGATAAACAACAACGTATTAAACTCTGTCATGATTTATTTCACAAAAATACAGCCAAAATGGAGAAGCCGTGTGTGAAAAACTTAAGTACACCTTTATTGCTTCCATAGGAATTAGGCCAAGTAGCATCCAGGTGCTGCTTACCAAATGCCCTTGAGTAACTGATCATCAGCAACTGTGACCACCTCTATAAAAGCTGACATTTGAGCAGTTTCCTGGTCTGGAGCATTCAGGTGTGTGAATAACCCAATGCCAAGGAGAAAACACACCAGCAGTGATCAAAGAGATGCTATTGTTGCTGCCCATCAATCTGGGAAGGGTTGCAATTTCCGAACAATTTAAAGTCCATCATTCTACAGTAAGAAAGACTGTTCACAAGTGGAAAACATTCAAGACAATCTTCCCAGGAATGGACATCCAAGCAAATTCACCCCAAGGTCAGTCCATGCAATGCTCAGAGGAATTGCCAGAAACTCAAGAGTTACATCTCAGACTCTAAAGACCTCAGTTAGCATGTGAAATGTTAAAGTTCATGACAGTGCAATTAGAAAAAGACTGAACAAGTATGGTTTGTTTAGAGGGGTTGCCAGGAGAAAGCCTCTTCTCTCTAAAAAGAACATGGCAGCATAGCCCAGGTTTGCCAAGTTGCATCTGGACAAACCACAAGACTTCTGGAACAACGTCCTTTGGACAGACGAGACCAAAGTGGAGAGGTTTGGCCATAACGCACAGCGCCACGTTTGGCGAAAACCAAACACAGCATATCAGCACAAACACCTCCTACCAATGGTCAAGCATGGTAGCAGAGGGGTGATTATTTGGGCTTGTTTTGCAGCCCCAGGACCTGGGCACCTTGCAGTCATTGATCATGAACTCCTCGGTATACCAAAGTATTCTAGAGTCAAAGGGGAGGCCATCTGTCCGACAGCTAAAGTTTGGCCAAAGTTGAGTCATGCAATAGGCCAATGATCCCAAGCACACCAGCAAGGACCAAATGATTTTTATTCTGTCCTGATATGTAAAACCATAGAATTCAAAGAGGGTGTACTTTCTTTTTCAGATGACTGTATAGACAACAGCGCTACGCTTCCTCACTTTCTCTCCTTATTTCTTAAAACCCCCACCAAAAACCTTTTTTCCCAGTGACTCTACCATCCACGTCCAGCTGCTGAAGGGCTCCTTCCATCCTACATGAACCTAGACTGTTATGCCTACAGCACTCAGATCGTGGGCACAGAAGAGGCAGCCCTCCAGAAGGGGCTGGACTGCAACTCCCATGATCCCTCACAAGGGGCTGTGCTGCCTAGGCATGATGGCCGCTGCAATCCACCGACCTCTGAAGAGCCCAGGATTCCCCGTCCTGTCCTTGGCAAAGGCCTTCTCTAGCCTTGCGAGCATAGGACGCGCTTGGAAAGGCCCAGGCCATGGCCTGAGGGGCCCCTTCCCACTCCATGATTCCATGAGGATTCTATGACTTCCGGCATGGACCCCACTCAGCTGTGCCCCTTTCTCTTTAGACCAGGAACAGGAAATCTTGGCTTGCAGCACCCTTCTGGCAGGACTTCTGAAGGGGAAATCCAGAACCATTGGAGGATGTCAAAGTCTTCCTGCCACCCCTGCTACAGACAAGCAGCAGAATGACACTGCCCTCCAGAGTGCTCTTCTGTTGCTTAGAGGCTCCCTCAGCTTTCCCCTGCATCCCATCCTGACTCAAGACCCAGAGAAACACAGCTTCCAGGTCCTTCTGAATCTGTTCTGGCCTCTCAGCCGTCCAGTTGCAGGACTAAGAGCAAACACACTCTTCCTGTAGAAAAGAAAAAAGCCAGCAAAGGGAAAACGAACACCCCCCACGGATGATCCCGTACCTGGAGCATGTCCTCGCCATCTCTCATCTTCAGGAGGTTCACAATGGCTTGGTCACTGTAGGCCCTCACGCTGGTGTTCTTGTCTTTCGTATTGTCCAGAAGGGCCTTGAGAATAGGCTTGGCTGTCTGGGGATCCAGAGGAGGGAGAGGGTTCTTATTGGCCCACCAGATCATCTTCTCTGCAACAAGCTTAATGTCGCTGGATGGATTCTGAAGACACTGGAAGGAAGACAAAATGGGAGACTTTTCAGTTCTTAAGGAGGTGGGGGGGAAGGTGAGGAACTCCTAGAGCTGACTGACTAACAGCTTGAGATAGGAATGCAAATACCGAAAAAAATTACCTTCTGTAATTCTCCCTAATACACCAGCCCCCAGTAACTGAAGGCCTCCATATGCAAAGGAAAAATCTAACATTCAAAAATCTGAGGCTGAAGATGTTTTACAAAGCACCTTTTATTTAGACATCTAATGGAGATCTTACAAAAGAGAGTCTGTAAATCTGTATGGGTGTGAAAGCTGGACAGTTAAGAAATCTGACAGAAAAAAAAAAGTTGATTTGTTTGAAATGAGGTGCTGGAGGAGAGCTCTGTGGACACCCTGGACTGTGAGAAAGACAGACAAGGGGGTCCTGGGTCAAATCAAGCCTGAACTCTCTCTGGAGGCAAAGATGTTGAAACCGAGGCTGTCCTACTTTAGGCAAATCATGAGAAGGCAGGATTATTTCTTATACTTCGCCATCTTGGACCTATAATATATGTTTTTGGTTTTATTGTTTTTAAATTTGTAAACCGCCCAGAGTAGACCTTTGGTCTAGATGGGTGGGATAGAAATCCAATAAATAAATAAATAAATAAATAAATATCTGGGGGGAAAAGACAATCATGCTGGGAAAGGTGGAAGGCAGCAGGAAAAGAGGAAGACCCAATAAGAGATGGACCGACTCCCTAAAGGAAGTCACAGGCTTGAGTTTACAAGAACTGAGCAGAGCTGCTGAGGACAAGACGTTGGGGAGATCGCTTATTAACAGGGTTACCATGAGTCAGAGGCAACCTGACGACACCAAACAACCAGCTGAATTTAACTTGTAAAATAAAAGACAATAATTGGTCACGCAGCACCATCACTCATCCAGACCACCACGCCATGAAGACCCCCAACAGAAAACCTGGCCAGAAGCAGCAGGGCGTGCTTTGTTTGAAAGAACCCTGCCCTTTGGTGGCTGGAGAGGAAAGTGACTAATGCCAAGTAGAGAGAAGGGTGGCCTTTGAGCTTTGTAGCTTCAGGGAAGCATTTCCACGTCCGCTGGCCTGTCGCATGGAAAGTGGCACCTGGGGACAGAAGCGTTCAAACCCAGTGCCAGCCTTTCCCTTCTTCTGCCCAGACGGAGAGGCGGGTCCAGCCCTCCCTGGCCGGGAGGAGGTCTGACGCCTCTTCCATCGCCGCCTTGGGCTGGTCTCCAGAAAGGAGACATTGCACTCGTGACACGGAATCTGGGGGAGCTCACCTTAATGAAGAGGTTGGAGAGTTTGGGGGGCAAGTTCCCCCCATTGGCCTCTATGTGGTACTTCATCAGGAAGCCCATTCCTCTGATGCCACTGAGAGCGATTGGGATCTGTAGTAAAAGAAAGAAAAGAAGGGACACACGAGGACGGAGGCGATTGAAAACCGGGTATGGCAAGCATGAGAAGACGCCCTTCCTTCCCTGCATGACTTCTTATGTCCACCCACTGAGCTGAGTTTGTGTCGTTTTGGGAACGCCCGTAAAGAACAGGGAGGTGCTCTCCCGCATAATCCTAGAACCCAAGAAATGATTGAGTGAAGTTGGAGGGTGCAAGATTCAGGGCAGATAAAAATACGACTTCTTTCACATAGTTCAACTGTGGAATTCACTGCCACAAGATGTAGCAACCGCTGCCAGCTTGGAGGTGAGGGCCTTCAGTGGCCACAAGACAAGTCGACTCTATTTCACCCTCCACGTCAGAGGCAGGGTGTCTGTCAAGATCAGCTGCTGGGAACTAGGTACCGACACAAGGTACAGTCACCTTTGGGCTTTGCAGAGCTGACGGTTTTGCCACAGTGGGAACAAGAATGCTGGGCCAGAGAGGCGTTGGGCACTTCGGTCCTCCCTCACACACAGGGTACTACACTTGTGAAGGCCTAGTTCTCACACTATGGACGGATCTACACCTGGGTGGCTTTCATCTCCTCCACGGCTCAGTGCTGTGCATAAGGCATCAATGTGGGACAGGGGCCTCTTTCTGGTAATGGGGCAGAAGGAAATGAAAGTGCCACCAATGGCGCCTTGGCACCTGCAGGAATCACATGGGCCACACGTGCAAAGTCTTTGTGCCACTCTTGTATAAAGAAGCTCGGCCGATTTGTTAAGACTCACCCTCAGCATCGTTATCAACCCCACTAAGCCTGACTTTAGAGAGTCACGATGGGTTACCAAATGCAGAATCTGTTCTCAGCTCAGACTGAGCAGAAAGAACTCTGGCGTGGTGTCACGATCTTCTTCCTCTTGAGATGTGAGAGTCAACATCTTCACAGAAGCACAGGACATGGGAAGCCACCTTATACCACGTCAGATTGTTTGCCCTTCCTGACTGGAAATGGGACCAGGAAAGCCCCCTGCCAAAGAATCTCCCTCTCCCTTTGCAGAGAGATATCAGGGGTTCCGTCTGGGAACCTTGGCACGCCACGTTGTTGTTCCACAACCCGACCCCAGCCCTTCCTCACGGGAAGCTTTTGTCATCTCAGAACTCCCTGCTCTTTCTCCATTCTTCACTAGATCTACCACCACCGCCCCAGAAGCTCTTGGCGTGGGCTTCTTTGTCCTGATAGGCTTAAGAATTCTTTCTTGGCCCGGGGTGTCTTCTCTGGCATTTTGTTGGGTTTATTTGGACCAGGGTTCAGGTTAGTCACCTTGGGCCCTTTTAAGGAGAAAGGTGGGGTAAAAACATTTCAAGGAAATACTTATACAATAAATAAATGGTTTCCCAAATTGTTTCACATGTTTTAAATGATTTTGTACATTATAAACTGTGAAATTGCTCTCAACTGCTCTTGATGTACATTGCCCTCCTATCTTGTGATATCGGGTGGGATATAAATATTCTAAATACATCAATAATAAATAAAGCAAACGCCCAGCCCTATGCTGAAGCACACAGTCCTGCTCCTTGTGCCAGTCAGCAGGGAGTCCCTATGATTCCCAGCAAAAGCAGCCACCAGTAAGAAAGAGTCCAGAATGGCACTGGGTGAAAAGTCTTACTCGGTCTGCCAGGGTATTGCTGAAAATCATCTCATGGACGCTGTTGGAGTACTTGGGGGCGCAGACTCTGCTGGGCGCCACGCTGACGGCCACAGACAGAGCCAGGCTACGCCCGTGTCGCACCATCCAGTCGATGCCGGAGACGTCGGCTGTGGAACCAAAGAGAGGGTCTGTCAGGGTTGGCACCAAACCCACAATGCATTATCTCGCTCTACTATGTTCAGCTCCTCGAATGGCCAGTCAAGGCACAAACCAGGAGAACCTCTGACACCAGTACTGCACCTTAAAGAAAACATCCACCAGGTAATCTGACCGTGAATTCACTAAAATTGGCCTCCCCTGGTAGTTAAACGAAATTTTAATCCCAGCTCTCTGATGGAGGCCTGCCGTGGGGCTCTGTTGCCTCCCCAGCCCCCAAAGCCAAACAGAAGCCTCTGAGCCTCAAAGGAAGGCAATGGGGGGGGGGGGGAGGAGGAGGCAGACCGTTTGGCAATGCTTTGTTTTGAAGAGATGGGACATAAATTCCTTGATGCTGCTGGAGGAGGAGTTTCCACCCACCCACCTCCAACATACTGCTCAAGGATGCTTGCCTACCAGGAAAAACAACCATGCCCAGAAACACTGAAAGCTGTCTGACAAAGATGGATCTGTCACCACCGAAAGCTTGCTACTTGATGTTTTTCAGTGGTCCAATAAAGGTATCGCCTGCTTCTGCATCTGTATGGTCTTTTCAGCCTGTTTTTGATTATTTTCAACCAAAGTCCCACACAGATAATCTGTATTTTTTCCAACCCTACCTGCCCTTGAATGGGCATGTCCAGTTCAAGATGCAGGTTTATCTAACATCATGCTTTCCCACCTTTGCACTTTCCAAATTCAATGGACTCAAAGCACCACCAGAGGAATCCCAACAGTGATCAAATGTTCTGACTCCTGCTAGAGGAAGTGTGAGCCCAAAGCAGCTCTCCCCAACCTGGTTCCCGCATGGATGCATTGAGGTTCAACTCCCAGAATTCCCCAGCTTTGGCAAAACAGATGCTCGCCTGCCCTCCCCCTGCCCCCCCGGTCAGAGAAAGGAGGGCCAACTTCCCTTCTAGGAGCTGGGCTGGCTTCCTCTGCACATGCACCTGCTGCCCAGCTGACAGGTGGGCGCATGCGCAGAGGCAGCAGCCGGCTCTGACGAGGGTGGCGGCAGGGGCAGGACCAGGGAGCGAGGGGACGAGGGGCAGTGGGAAAGGGGTGGGCAGGCAGCCGAGGAGGCAGAAGGCAGGAGTAGGTAGTTCCCCTCCCGGCATGAACCAGAAAAACGAACCACAAAAGTTTGTTTTTCTGGGGGTTCGTGGTTAGCCACGAACCACAAACCATCACGAACCACCGGTTTTCTGGTTCCTGCCCATCTCTGTTCAATTTATTACATTGATCATGGGGTATGTTTCAGCCTATGCTAGTCTTGGAAAGAGATCTAAATGTGGAAACCATACCAAAATCAGAAAGGATCTAATGGATTCCTGCTTTAAGCAGGGGGTTGGACTTGATGGCCTTATAGGCCCCTTCCAACCCCATGATTCTAGGATTCTAATTGGAGTGGCAATTACAGTGGTAGCAATATTAAGAGCTGCTAAAGAACAATTAGTAGCTAAATGGAAATCAAGCATCTGCCAGTATTACTGGCTGATTTGATAAAACAATATTTGTTCTGTACTGTTGGAAGAAGGGAGGTGGAGAGAAAAAAAGCAAAACCAAAGGAAGCATCTGGAATTGTGACCTCTGCTAGTGTCGGGTTTTTCGGTATTCTTGACTAGTGGTCTGGCAACGGCTCCCTTCCTTTTCAGATCAACCCTTTTTGCTGACTGGGTTTATAAGACTGCCTTTAGCTGTGGACCCCACATGGTGCCTGGATAGTGATAAAGCCACTCTCTGCTGACGAACAAGGAGAATCTTTCTTTTTCGCTTCAGGATAATAATTTCACATTGCAGGTCAAAGCATACCCAGCAGGTGGTTCTGGAGAACACTGCTGAGCTCTTCTTCGGTGAGAAATGCACACAGCTCTGCCAGGCAGCCAGCAGAGGCCATACGGGTGGCATCCTGAGATGAGAAAGAAGGGGGGGAAAATTAGTGTGAAATATTTAAACTGACCTGGAAGACATCAAGCAAGGAGGCGGTGGCTCACATATACTCTCCACCAGGTGGAGTAAATGCCTGGCCGCGGAATATTTATTATTTTTATTTATCTTATTAGACTTATATACTGCCCATCTAGAACGTGTCAACTCTATGGCCAACAAGCTAGCTGAAAAAAACCAAGATGCTGGAGAGGGTGAAAAGTCTATGGAGATCCCTTTTTCTGATGCTCATTCACACATGCATGTTCATCTCAGGGGCATATTTTAGGGCTGCACCTTCTTTTTGGAACAGATGGAAAAACCCCAAAAGAAACAAAACCCAAGACCAGCGCTATGTGCAAAAAAAAAAAAAAAAAAAAAAGCAAATGGGTCCCTTAGTTGTAACCCACTGTCTTCTTCATTTGACTGAGGGAGGAGGTTTAAACACCTGGTGCCCCCAAAAAACAAGTGCCAGTTGTATATATCATCCAAAGACTCAATTAGAGCAAAGTTGGTGCCTTCAAGCTCTGTTGGACTACAACTCCCATCATCACCAGCGAGCATACCCAATGTTGACTGGGGATGGTGGGAGCTGTAATCCAGAACATCTGAAGGATGCTTAGTTGGGGAAGGATGGTCTGTTCTGACTGGACCCAGTCCGACCAGACGTTTTCCCAGTCTTGGCAGGAGACACCGTGGACAGGAACCTGGGACGTCCATGTCCAATCCAGGCCACCAGATTAAGGACTTTCCTCTAACAAGAAACAAATGTCCTGGCCCCTTTATTCATAACCTCCTGGTCCTGAATAAAGGGCTGGTGTACACAGCAATACAAGAAGCTGCCTTACTCCACTGAGCTCAGGAACATCTGTGAAGGCTAGCTTCAGCTCTCCAGGAGATTCTGAAGACTGAAGCAGCGACTGTCTACATGCAAAGTGTGTTGTCTATTGCCAAGCGAGAGCCCTTTTCCGACACCTGCAACGGGTAATGGGTCTTCAGGACCTAAAACCAGAGGTTCTTTTGCTGCATCACCACCAAAGATCCTTTTAAAACTGGATCTGGGAGGAAGTGATCCTGAATCCTCCTGAGTGCAAACCACGGCTGCTGTCACTGAGCTCAAGGGCACTCCCACCCACAAGGGAATAGCCCACCTCCTGCCAAGCCTTACCTCGTCATGCCCCAGCATGCCTAGGAGCACCGTGGTGAGATTCTTCCTAATAGCAGCATCTACTTTGGCTCCGGCACCTTGCGTTACAAATCTTAGGGCTTGCAGCATTGTGTCTCTGGAAGGTGACAACAAATATAACACAGTCAGAGGCTAGGGTCTTTTTCACACAAGAAAAGGCAATCAAGCCAAAGCGGATTTGGGATATTTCTACCAGTGACAGGAAGGAAGGCAGATCAAACCTCTCTAGGCACAACCTATCAGGGACTCCTCCAGCACAGCCGTGTTCATCAGTTCACAAAGGAACCATCCCTGATTGGTTGTGCCCCATGTGAATTTGGGGCAGAAGATCAACTTGCTGACAAAATAGGTGGTAACCATCTAGCCAAGGGGTGGAATTAGCATGTGAATCATCTAATAATCCAGAGCTTGGATGCTTTCCAGAAACCAACGAGGAAAAAGGAGCTGCCTCCACCCCACTTTTATGACCAGAATTCAGAGGGAAGTGGCAAATATATCACTGTATCCACAAGTAAGGAAAAACAGCTAAAGAGAAGAGGAGCACTGCTTTATTCCTCATCCAACCTGGCACAAGGAAAGGAGACCAAAAAGGCCATGGAGCCACACTGCATGTGTCATTGCGAGTGACATATTCCATTTATGATAGTTTCCAGCAATGAGACAAATCTTCACCAGGTTCGGTTTCAGTACGGACAGGCTGGGCATGAAAAGGTGTGATATCCCTTGCCCGAAACTCTCACATGCTAATTTTCACCAAGAAATTTGGCACAACTGTCCTTTTCCTGTTTGGGACACCTAGGCTGCTGCTACAGTGCCCACCTCCCCCTCCCCCTCCTAAGTTTGCCTGATATGAAATGTGGGTTTCAGATGCTGCTTCACGAGCAGCGTGATTCCCCCCATCTGCTGTAACTGAGCATCTCCCAGCAATTTGCCCTAAAACTGCTAAGAGAGAAGGGTATTTGGATTGCCTCCTTCTGTAAAACTGTTCAAAAGTGTGCTGCTTAGATACTGCCCCATCACACTCAAAGTGCTCTTGAGGTGGTTTACAATTCAATTATGCAGGCTACACACTGCCCCCTCCCCCCCAACAAGGTGGATACTCAGTTTACCAACTTTGGATGGACAGAAGGCTGAGTCAACGTCCAGATGGCTATCTGAGCCCATCAGGATTGAACTCAAGTCATGAGCAGAGTTTTGACCGCAGTACTGCAATTTAACTACTGTGCCACGAAGCTGCTCCCAGGTAACCAGACTGGCTCATCACCAACTAAGGTCACTGAATTAGAAAACTAAGAAACCTTCCCAAAGCATAACTTTACTCCAACTTAGATGCCAAATGAAGTCTTTGAAAGAACTCCTCTGTGCCGTACAGAGCTTTGGGTTGCCCTTTTGAATCCCCAAAGGACTGAAGATCTTGTCCCCAAGTGCCTGGGAGCAGACACACCCAGGTGTCTTTTACCTCTTGAGGAACGGTGTGCTTTTTGTGTGTTGGGGGCGGGGGGCGGGATTGGCATGGCCCACCATCTCTTTAACCACAAAGTGCAGCTTCAGAGGGTCTCACTTGCCTGACACCAGAATCTTCACTGGTGCGGACACCGTTCAGCAACTCTGTGAAGAGCGGGTCCACCTTGGCATGGATGGCAATCAGCTTCCCAAGAGCATCAGCTGCCTTGAGGCGAACCACACGGTTAGGATCCTGTAGTGCTTTTGTGAAAGTGGTTTGCAGCTGAGGCAGGAACGGCTTCAAGGCAATGCCCACCTGGAAATGGGGAAGGGGGAAGCACTTAGCACAGCCACCAGGACCGAGAACGTAGGGTCTCTGCTAACGCTACCAGAGAACCGTGACCCTCCTCAGAGCTCTCTCTTCTTGCTCAAAGGCCTAGTTCTCCAACAGAAAGCAGGAAATGGGGGTGGGGTTAAACTTTTAAGAACTGTGAAGAACATCTGTCTTGTTTTAAAGGCCAAGATCTTAGTCCTTATGTTGTGGAGGGAAATTCTGATCATGTGATCATGTGCCAAGGAAAAGCCAAACCAAATTGGAAAAAAAATGGATTTTTTTTTTCCAATTAGTGGTTTTACACCAACATCTTCTTTGTAAGTAGTCTCAGTCTTCCAGAAAAGTCACCTCCCATCATATCCACAGGTGACCCATTCCAGGATTGACCGTGGATACCTAAAACCGCAGATACGAGGGAGCCCATTAGAGGGTGAGAGGAGGGGGAGGGGCAAAAGGAGGAGGTTAGTGTGCGCGTGTGCTGCGGGCTGGGTTGCAGCAGTGGCTACAGACAACTGAAACCGTGGATACCGACTCCGTGGATATGGGGGGACTCCTGTATCATTGTAACAGGACATGGAGATTCAAGCTGGAGAGGCATTCGGGAGGCCACTTACCTTGGCTAGCAGGAGGCTTAAAGTTTCAAGCAAAGCGACCTTGACGTTCCAGCTGAACCGGTCTCCCAAGATGCGGATCAGGGGCCCGGTGATGCTCACGACCGAAGGCTTCAGGGCTTCTGCCGATGTCAGCTTGATCACAAGCCCTAAGGCTTTGGCCGCTTCTTCTTTCTGATCCGAATTGCCCATCAGCACACCCTCTCGCAGGACAGGAAGGATGGAGGTCACTCCCTGTGTGAAAGATCCAGAGGTGAATCCGGCTTCTTTCTTCCAAAGCTGCTTTCTACTCAGCTGGGGGTCGGGGAGTGAGGGCACCAACCGACCAAGGACGAAGCTTCCCCTCCTCCCTCAGAGGAAACAGGACCAGCAAACTTGCTATCAGTTCTTTGGGGGGGGGGGGGGGGAGAGAGAATGGTCTTCTGTTCTCCATTTGGCTCTGTCTTCCGGACAAGAGAACCGGTGTGGTGGTTAGAGCCGTCTTCCCCAAGGCAACACCCTCCAGATGTTTCAGACTACAACACGTAGCGAGTGCCCCACTGGGGGAAGGCCAAGTAAAAGCATCAGATGCAGAGGGGAGAAACCTGGGTTCAGTCCCCTACCCAGTCATGAAAATCACTGGGTGGCCAGGGGGCACACCGTAGTGCTGGCCTACCCAAAAGGGTTGTTATGAGGGTAAAACAAAGGAAGGAGGGCCCATGGATAGGATGCCTTGAGCTTGGTGGAGGAAAGGTAGGGTATGAACCTGTTTCCTTTGAGATTCCAAGGGGTCTAAAGCCAGCTGAGAGACCAGCCTGCCTTTTGGGGCAAATCTCCTAGTTCAGACTCTCACTTTTTTTATCCTCTCCCTCTCCTCCCTTTTCATTCATGTTAAATATTTCTCTGTTGCTTTCCACAGCAACAAGTCTACCCCAAGGCAGCTGATATAAAAGTTAAATGTTATTTGGCACCTTAGCAACCAGTTCTGCTGACTGGCAGAACTGTGTTCATAGCAGAAAATAATACAGACCTTGGGGTCTGACTGCACCCCATGAGCTGAGCGGGGCTCTCCTGAGCAGTCCCTACTGGCTGGCTTTCCGTGTGTAAAAGACCAGCAGAGGGGTGCTGAGCACCCCGGGAATCAATGCGTGGGCTTCTCCTCCTAAGGAAGGAAGGAAGGAAGGGGCCCAGTGCAAAGACTGTGCCCCAAAAACCCTACAAGCTTGTCCTGGAAGAGCTGGCAAATCCTGGCAAGAGGCTTAGGTAGGACCCCTCCAGAAGTACACCAGCTTCCTGCTGAGCCTCCCAGGAGGGCAAAACGCTCAGGATCCCGTGTCCCGCCTGCCCTGAACTGTTACCTTCTTGGGAATGCAGAATCCAGGGACGTGTTCCCCACCAGCATCGTTCCCGACCATACGGATATCCCTGTGAAGATCCTCAATGAGAGCCAGCTGGTTGCAAGCATCTAATTTCTGGGAAAGGAAGCAGAAATCCACCGTGTCCACACCACCACAGAAGCTTCACAAACATCTGGAACATTGATCAGGTCTGGAACGGCCCTCTTCCAAACTCTTGATTTCCACGGACATTGCTTGATTCCCTAGGAACCTCTGCCTCCTGCGTGGGCCATCAAGTCATTTCTGACTTAGGGTGACCCTTTTCAGGGTCTTCCAGGTACAGAGTACTCAGCAATGGTTTCCCCTTCCCTTCCTCTAGGGGGCGCCCTGGGACTATTGTGCAGCTGGCCCAAGGCCACCCAGGCTGGCTCGACTCCCAGGAGACCCAGTGGGGGAATCGGACTCCCAACCTCTGGCTCCGCAGCCAGAGAACCTAACTCATAGAGCTAAACAGCCTCCTAGTAAAACCTTAAAAGATGGAGAATTCCATGACACTGGAAACAGGTCTAAAAGCTCTCAGCAAACACCAGAGAGGAGACATGAGTGGCCAGAATCTGAACAGACCTTGTGTTAACTTGGTAGTCCTTCATCCTTTGGAAGTAATTCAATAAAAAATATTTTCCTATCCAACATGTATTAACATTTTCAACAACATATAACATTTCATTCTACGAAATGCCAACAATGTTGTTTCTGAGTAACAATGATTGTTTCCCATTACTTTCATTCGTAAAGATCCATTTTTTAAAATTTAATGAGTTAATGAATTGATTGTATAAAACTGTTTCAGCATTTTAGCAGTAACAACTCACATTTCTTGAACGACTGCTTTGTAACATTTACAGTTCTGATTACAAAGCAACATGGAAGGCCTTTGAAAACAAAAGATGAGAAGCAGCCGGTTCAAAAAAGGTTTCCCACCGGGGCCCCCCAGCTGCCAAACCCTATTCAGGCTCAGCTTTTCGAGCAGAATTTCTAGCAGGAAAATCTCAATTTTTCCAAAGTGAATTATCTTGCAAAGTTTGTTGGCTTGGGAGAAAACAGGCGCCTTGCTCCCAATTGTTGCCATCTAATCCCAGCTGCAGAGTTTTTAACCGGCTGAAATGGAATAGTGCTGAAGGAGCACTTCCGACTTCTGACTGTGGGTGTGAGCTTGTCAATAGCTTCTCAAACTTTTAATATCTTCACATAGGGAAAACATGCACATTTGTTTTTAGCAACATATGTCACAGCAGACGTCCTCCTGGAAGAGGACAGAAATCTTATCTCTCTTCTAAGATGACATTCATAATATGCACTTTTGACAAGTACTGGCTGAAATCCTATTAGTTATGCCCACGGGCACAACACCGTTGGCGTACGTTTCTTTGATGAACTACGTGAAGTTCAGAAATTGGGGGAAACAGAAGGAGCTTCCCCGAAGAGTGGGAAAAGATTGTGAGTCCACTTTCAGAGAGAGAGAGAGGAAGGAAGGAAGGAAGAACTTAGACGTAGGCATTCATTGTTCCACACAGAGTCCTATGACTTGGTGAACAACCATCAAGGTCCGCATTGGCTTCTTAACCGACAACAATTCACCAGTGAGAGTTATACCGGTTGAGTTATGCCAGCCTAAGGACGCCACAGGAATTCTTAAAAACTATGAAAAAGCCACAGACGTTCTCCCAACAACCTTCTGGTCAACTCAGATGTGTTTTAACTAACCCGGTGGTTCCCAACCTTTTTCGAGTCACGAGCCTCTTTTATAATGGCCAAGTAACCTGCGAGCCCCCGCCACATTTGCATAAAAAGGTATTTTTTAATGAGCGAAAGTCATCCCTGCTCAGAGAGTAGAGGCTTCTTTCTCCCCCCACCAAAGGGCCTGCCTTTCTCACACATACACAGACACGTTAACTTTAATATCCCACTCTGAAAGGTCAAGGGCGAAATTATTTAACAAGGGCTACAGCACATGTAAGGGACGTGGTGGCGCTGCGGGTTAAACTGCAGAACCCTCTGTGCTGCAAGGTAAGAAAACTAGCAGTTGTAAGATCGAATCCACGCGACGGAGTGAGCTCCCGTCGCTTGTCCCAGCTCCTGCCAACCTAGCAGTTCGAAAGCATGCAAATGCGAGTAGATAAATAGGTACCACCTCGGCGGGAAGGTCACGCGTTCTGTGTCTAGTCGCGCTGGCCACGTGACCACGGGAACTGTCTTTGGACAAACACTGGCTCTACGGCTTGGAGACGGGGATGAGCACCACGCCCTAGAGTCGGACACGACTGGACTCAATGTCAAGGGGAACCTTTATCTTTACCTTACAGCACATGTAAGGTGACCTGCGATTCCTCAGAAAACACTTGGGGGGGGGGGATCATGGCCCCCAGAGGTTGGGAAACCCTGATCTAAGCTCACTCCTGCCGAAGCTGGTACCCTCCAGGTAAGCGACTAACGACTGTAGCTCTAACCCTTTCACCACGGCAGCCCCACCACCACCCACCCACACACACACACAGAGGGCTACCTGTGCCTCTCCGAAACCTCCACCTCCTACCTTGGTGATGGCATTGAGGGCATCCCAGCTCTCGTTGAGAACCACAGGGCTGGTGTCGTTGAAGAGGCGGATCAGGCCCGACACCAGGCTGCTCAGGTGGGCTGTGTAGTCGGCCTTCGTCTTGGAGCAGTAGAGGTGGAGGATGATGGCCGCCGCCTGCCGCATCCCCACCTCCGGGCTTCGGGTCGCGTCCAGCAGGTCTTCAATGATGATCCTCTGCCCAGCCTCGTCTTCCACAGACAAGATGACCACCTGGCAGTTTGAGATCTCCTGGAAAGGCCAAAGTCAAGGTTCCCCTTATCATCTGTGGCCATCACTTGAGTCTTGAGGGCACAAGCTTTCCAAACCCTTCACCTCGCCTTAGCTGCCAAAAGAGAGGAAGCTATTTTCTCCCTATTTAAAACAAGTGATCTTCAGAGTGGGAATGGTCACCGGGTGAGCAAGCTTGGTGGGTTCTGGGGCCAATTTTCTGCCCTGGGAATCTCAAAGAAACCACCAAAAATGCCCCCAAACCAAAAAAGGAATACAGTAGAACCCCCTTATCCACGATTTAAAAATATTAAAAATATTAAAGGAAAAATCCCCAAAATATATATATTTCTAATGATGAAGTTACCAGACCTGGCCACTAGAGGGATCCAGAGACCATGCTATGTATAATATTTGCTATTATAATAGTCTTTGCTATAATGCACAATTTTCAGCATCCACGGGGGAGGACTTGGAACCAATTTCCCATGGATACAGGGGTCCTGCTGTAAACAAATAAATAACAAAAAGAAAGCAAAAGTAAAGAAGGGGCCTTTTCATATTTAAAATGGTACAGGCGACTCTGTGACCTATTCAAAAGGTAGACTGCCACTGCTGGAGGTTCCAGAACTACCAGGAGATGCAATTCAACTTATTTGCTGGAAAAATGAGGCAACAGCGATGGGGACATTGCAGAAACATCTGTGCGACCCCACAGCTGCATTCTGCCAGCCCAAACTATCCAGGCGTTGGAACAGAAAATGCAAGTACAAACAGCAGTGGTGGAGTTTATTTGTTCAGAGGTCACAGAGGTGCCAGAAATCCTTCGGTGCCACTCGGCCACTTCTAGCCATCCGACTCTTATCCCCACCTTTCACTTGCCAACTATGGCTCATCATCTTGCCAGCTGACTGGCCCCGGCCCGAGCTGCTCTCTAAAATTATATTTTAACTTGAGCAACAGCACGGGCATGGAAAGGCTGTAGCTCAGTGGTAGAACAAGTCTCAGGTTGATCCACAGCATTTCCAGGTCGGGGATGGGAATGTCCATCGGCTGAAACCCGTCCGGATGCCTGGTGGGCATCCATGTTGAACAGTGGTTCTCAATGTTTGTTCCCCCAGATGTTCTGAACTTCAACACCCAGAAGTTGAAGTCTCAGACATCAAGACTTCCACAGGCTGAGAACCAGGGGTGTCGTAGAAGATACTGAGCTAGATGAACCCGTGAGCAGATTCTGAATGAAGGCATCTTCTTATCAACGAGAGTGCTTTCTTCCCTGGCCATGAACTGGGAGATCGCATCAGAAGGCTTATCACTGCAGTTGATGGCCTCCAGAGAATATTTCTGTGTCCCCAGAGGACAGCCATCCAATAGATAAAACAACTTTTAAAAAATCACAGAATCATAGAATAATTGAGTTGGAAGGGGCCTAATAAGGCCATCCAGTTCAACGTCTTGCTCCATGCAGGAATCCAAGTCAAAGTAGATCTGATAGACGGTAGTCCAATTTTCTCTTGAAGGCCTCCAGCGTTGGTGAGCTCACCATTTCCCAAAGTCATTGATTCCACTGTCGTACTGCTCTAACAGTTAAGACGTTTTTTTTGCTGATCTTCAGCCTAAATCTGGCTTCCTGTAGCTTGAGCCCATGATCAGGTATCCTGCACTCTGAGATGATCAAGAACAGATCCTGCTCCTACCTTTCAAGTATTTGAAAAGTGCAATCCTATCTCCCCTCGGTCTTCTTTTCTCAAGGTGAACCATGCCCAGTGTTTTTCAGTTTTTCCTCATAAATTAAGAATTAATTCTCAGCTAGTCTCAACCTGCTCCCCACGGATGCCCTCTCAACAATCCAGCTGCTTTCGCTGGGCAGTGCTGGCCACCAGGGATGGGGACACCAGCTGGATGGAGCAAGATGTTCCTACGTGGCCAAGGCCAGGAGACTCTGACTTCCATGGCCAGCTTCGTTACGACACAGCTCTTGCCGCTTGGCACCGAGATCGCTGGGTTGTGCAAGGTGGGTTTGGTTTTGCGTTAAGAGGGCCTCATGAAGGCTCACATGAAACCAAACCTGCAGAGGAACAAACCACCGAAGGACAGCGTTTCACGAAACGGGAATTTGCTGACATCTTGCGGGCAAGGACTACGTTGCCAGAACTGGGGTACAGTACAGACACCAGACTGTTTGCCACCTGGAACTGCCCCTGCAAAGGTGACTTCTACAAGCATCTAGCGATTACTTCTGAGGGAAACCCCAGTTACAAAATCATGGCTACTAACGGCCGGGGTGGGGACCACCCGCAAGGGCTACAGAAAAGACTTCTCGCTGCAGCAGGGAAGCAGGCTGCAAATTATGCCAAGATATGAAATTTCCTCATTTATTCTTTAGGCCTTCGATTTCAGAATCTTTGCTTCAGGCTGGGCTTTCCTGTCCAAACCATCTTTACCTGCGGCTCATCAGCTGATCCGAGCTTCTCCTTCAATGCCAACATCATGGCCGGCAAGATGACGCCAAGGTGGCGGGTGAGGGCATCTCCAGCAACCGATGAGAGAAAGGCCAGGACTCGGGTGTTAACAGGAGTGGAAATAAGCTAAAGAGAAAAGAGAAGAGAGAGAGATGGTGTTCTATCCAAACAAACTAATATCAAACACCCACAAACTGTACGAGCGCCTATTTCTGACCAGAGGTTTGAAATGTGAGCTTGGTCCCTAATGATATGAGTGTCTTAACAAGCTACAACGTCTGTCGCCCACCTCACAGGTGGGCCCTTCCTGTTTTGAGAGTCTCGGACTGTTGTGGGTGGAAAGGCCCTTCTCTGTTCTCACCTCCACTGGACGCACAACAGATGAGGGGTCAAGAGAAAAGGCCTTCAGGATTGCAAACTTTTCACTTGCAGAACTCATTGGGTATTCTCTTTTATGACTTCCCAGCCTGTGGCAAAGACCTTTTCTTGTTTAGACAGCCAGCTGCTGCAAAGTTTGGTCTGATGTTTTATTTGTAGCAACGGACTCTTTTTTTATCCTATGGTTGGCATCCTGTGACTTTCACCATTTTGCAGGACGTAGCTTGCCACCCTACGTGGTGCCCAAGTACCAGAGGGGTGCGATACAAAAGGGCTTTGAAACCAACCCATGCAGAAGGAAAAGCACTCCCTGTATGATTTTATTAGGTGGCTGTTTCGTTATGGAGGTTCAGTAATTTTCCTTTGCTTTTTGTTGTTTTATGAATGGTGGGCTATAAGTTGCTTAGAGAAAAGCCGCAAGAAAAGCCAAAAGAAATCAGCAAACGGAACAGCCAAGGCTGGCCACTCTGCACACACTGATACCACGTGGCGTTGTGATCCAAGCCGCCTTCCATAACCCACAGCCGTTCAGATGTCTTGGATTACAACTCCCATCACCTGCAGACTTCAGGGTCATAGTAGTCGTGATAGAAACAGTAATTCTACACATCTGGAGGATGCCTGATTTGGTGAGAGCAAAAGGCGGCCTTCTCAGAGGCTGCTGGACTGCAACTCCCATCTGCCTTACCAAGCATACAGCCAATGGTGAAGGATGATGGGAGGGGCAGTCCAACCACTTCTGGAGGGCCTTACTTTGCCCACCAGTAGATTAGATACTGAAGACAGGAGGGCCTGGCGTGCTCTGGTCCATGGGGTCACGAAGAGTCGGACACGACTTAACGACTAAACAACGACAAAAAGATTAGATACTATTGGCCAGGAGAGAGACCAAATCTCTACCCAGCCAATCACCTTGGACCAACTGTAGTCATTCATCTGGACTGTACCAACCACAGGACTGTTGTGAGGATACATGGAGGTAGAGGAGAAAAACAAGTACAAAATTAGAGACTGTAGACGTATAATAATTATACACACACAACACTCAAATCCTGGCATTTCAAGCGAACCCACCTGTGTAAAATCCATGAGTTTTCAAAAAACCTTCATATCCATGTTTTGGGTACGTTCCCAAGTTTTAGATGTATATTTCAAAAGCTTAAGCTGCATTAAGAGGCTCTACACGTGTGCTACAAAGAAGATAACTTTACAAAGAGACAGATATTTTTAAAAAATCCAAAGATTCGCAAAGTTGATATTTGCAAGGAATTGGAAGAATAATAACCAGTTCAATATGGAGGACTGGTATAAAGAAATGTGGAATGTGGCTATCCATGATATATTAACATGTGAATTTAGTTAGAAAAGGAATATTGAAAGCAACTTACTTTAAGGATATGTGGACATTTGTTCAGTACATGTCTTTGGGAAAGGAAAGGCTAAGAATCATATTTTTGGAGAGAAACAGGGCATTGAAATTTAAAGAAAAAAAAACCAAGGGTGGTGGGAAACACTGGATGTATTAAGAGTTTTGATATGAATCTGAGTTCATGTTTTTGTTGTTAGTTATTTTTCTTTTCTGCCTTTGTATTTGCTATATTATTGTTTATTATTGAAATACTTTTTTAAAAAGATTCCTTGTTCTATTGTCTGTTATTAAAATAAATTTTTAAAAAAAAAGATCCCAAAGGTTTTCAAGGGGCCATCTATCTATCCACCGACGTACCTTTGGCACCAAGTAAGGCAACACCACCCGGCTCTTTACAGCCATCACTTGCTTAAGGCCGTCCAAAGCAAACTCTGAGGTCTCTTCACATTCCTAGAGAAAAGGAGGGAGGGGAAAAATGGGCATTTGTGGGGTGAAACGAAATCACAGCGAAGGTTAGCCTCGTTAATGGCTTTGCCTTTCCAGGAACTCTGCCTCACCAACCCATCCAGCAAGGAAGTCTGAACACCTGAACTGCAACTGCCTTGTTGCAGCCCATAAAGGGAAGCAAAAAAGACAAGTGTGCTGCTTATATACAGCCCCCTAGCGCTTAAAGCTCTCTCTGGCTGGTTTACAATTTAATTATGCAGGCTACACACTGCGCCCCCCCCCCCCCCCAGTGAGCTGGGTACTCAATTTACCAACCTCGGAAGGATGGAAGGTTGAGTGAACCTCGAGCTGGCTACCTGAACCTACTGGCATAGAACCAGGTTGTGAGCAGAGGCTTCACTGCAGTACTGCAGTTTAACCAATACACCACGAGGGTCAGGTACACTTCTACAAGATCCCAATTTTCCAGTCTTTTTTGGAAAAACATTTGTTTTTTTGTTCAAAATGTCTCTTCGTACCTCTAACGGGAATGGGGACAGTTTTGAGGGGTCCCAGCAGTGGTGGGCCTACATTTTCGGGACCTCAAAGCTTCAACTGTTATGGAGGCCCCTTCACGACCAGCAACAAGGTCTGGGTAACCACTGTTATTTTATATTAAATATCTTTAGAACAAAACCACCACCCCTAGTGCTTCAAGCTTTCTCTGGACAGTTTACAATTTAATTATACAGACTATATATTGCCCCCCAATGAGCTGGATCAACCTTGATCCAGCTACCTGAATCTGCTGGTATTGAACCAGGTTGTGAACAGAGTTTTCACTGCAGTACTGCAGTTTAACCACTGTATCACAAGGCTCCTGTGGTCCTTCTAAATCAAGAGTGAGGAATACATGGTCTTAGAGATTTTTCTAAGACTTCAACTTTGATCAGCCCTTCTCCTACGGCTAACAGTCAGGGGTGATGGGCTTTGTAGTCCACCAGCTGGAGGCCAACAGGTTCCCCAGTACTGATCCAACCACAACACATTTTGGTCCTCAATTATAGCTAGACATCTCTCGCAGCCCTTGAGTAGGGAACGCTGGCAACATGGAGCTTTTATGGATGGACTGTCTTCCTCCATGGAGGTTCTATCCTAGCTAAACAGCAAACGATGGGTCTATCTTCAACAAAACATCTCATCAAGTCTTTTTTTGAAACAGTTCCCTTCCTCTTCTAGTTCTAAACCCACCCACCCCACAACCATGTATTCAGCATAGCAGTACCCCTGTATCTGTAAGTCAGTAACTGTGGTTTCAGCTATCCACAGTCTGAAAATATTAAAAGAAAAAATCCAGAAAAAACTATTTTCACATGTATTATCAGAACTGGCCACTAGAGGGAGCCAGATGCTATGAATACTTGTTAGTAAAGTGGCCAGATCTAGTAATGCATGTGAAAATATATATTTTTCTGGATTTTCTTCCTTTTACCGATAGTGTTCACTATTATCCACAGTTTTCAGTATCCACGGTGGGGTTTAGAACTAATCCGCAGAGGATATGGGGGTCTAACTGTATGTATCAATTTGTAGGGTCCATCAAGAATGCTCAGTGCATCTCACGAAGTGGACTGTAATCCATGAAAGCTGTTATGGGGGGGAAACAAATCTCTTAATCGTTGTAGTCCCTAAATTTCATGGGTGGGCCTTCTCTCCCCCAAATTCTTGTAAGAACCAATCTGAAGAGACATGGCTTCCACATGAGATGTTCTGAGTAAGTTGCGGCTTGAATCAAATGTGAGCTGGAGGCAGAAAGAGTCAGAAACTGCTTCTTCTATATAGTATTTTAAATCTGTTATCATTGTACAGTTTTAGTACATGTGAGCCAGCTTGGGCCCCCTATGAAGAGGAAGACAACTCATAAAAAATATAATTTGGCACAGTGGTTAAACTGCAGTCAAGACTCTGATCATGACCTGAGTTTGTTCCCAACGGGCTCAAGGTTGACTCGGCCTTCCACTTCTGTGACTCAGCACTATGGGTTGGTCTATGAGCCGCACACTTTGCACGGATCTCCTTGATTCCTACTCATCTAAGGCTCCTCAGTCGTCTTCTACCCAATCTAGGAAGTCTGCAAAGCTACTCTGTACTCTGCCTCTGGGGTTGAGGGGAAAAGGGTTTTTGTGATCCATCACTGTTTCAGCCCCTTACCAGCTGCTTCAGCAAAAATGGCAGGATGTCTTCCAGGGCCTGGAACCCGATGGTGGAGTGGAGCTGCTCAAAGGTTTTGGCTGCCGCTTCTCGGACTTCTTCGAGAGGGTCACACAGCGCTTTCCTCACCGTTGGGACCAGAGACTCGGAGAAGCACAACACCTGGAAACAAGAGGCAGGGATGACTGCCGGGTGTCTCTCTGCAACAGCTTTAAAAAAAAAGGGGTGCCAAACCCCCAAGGAACCAGGAACTAATCACAAGCAGAATCCATATCCTCTTCCTTCAGATGAATGCCTGGAACCAAGAGATCTGCATTTATGTGAATATCTGCTCTTTCTGACTACGTTTAATCCCTTTGTGGAGGAGAAAAATCATATGCTTTAAATATCTACAGTATTTCTCCAGTGGGTCTCTTATTTATATTTATTTATTTAAAACATTTCTATGCCGCCTTTCTCCCCAAAATGACACAAGGCAGCTTACATCACTAAAACAGTATTTAAAAACTAGAACAGTAAGTATACAAACATTAAAAAAGGATTAAACAAGTACTATATGAAAATGGTAAATTAGATCAATATCAAAACACATTTTAAACAACAGAGCACAACAGCGCGTTTAAAACCCCTCTCAGACCACCAGTCATTAAGGAAAAGCCTGCCTGAAGAGAAAGATCTTTGCCTGCCTGCGGAAGGACAGCCAAGACGGGGGGCAGCCTGGCCTCCAGTGGGAGGGAGTTCCGGAGTCTAAAGGAGCAGCCACAGAGAAGGCCCTCTCCCGTGTCCCCATCACACATACCTGTGAGGGTGGTGGGACTGAGAGAAAGGCCTCTCCTGATGATCTTAATGCCCGGGCAGGCTCATAGAGGGAGAGGTGGCCTTTTAGATCGCTTGGACTCAAGCCGCTTAGGGCTTTGTAGGTTAAAACCAGCACTTTGAATTGGGCCTGGAAATGAATTGGCAGCCAGTGGAGCTGTTGTAACAGGGGTGTTGTTACATGTTCCCTGTAACAAGCCCGTTAGCAATCTGGCTGCGGAAGTTTGGACACTTTGGAGTTTCCTGACCCTTTCCAAAGGCAGCCCCACATAGAGCGCCTTAGAGTCATCCAGCCGAGAGGTCCCTAGGGCACGTGGCACCGTGGCCAGATCAAACCTCCCAAGAAACGGTCGCAGCTGGCGCACTCGTTTTAATTGTGCAAATGCATTGCCATAACCTGGGCCTCTAAGGCTCAGAGAGGAATCCAGGAGCACACACCCCCCCCAAGCGGCGTGCCTGTGTTTTCAGAGGGAATGTCACCCTGTCCAGCACAGGCTGCAACCCTGTTCCTTGATCTGGTTTTTGACCGACCAGGAGCACCTCTGTCTTGTCTGGATTAAGTTTCAGTTTATTCGCCCCAATCCACTCCACGACTGACACCAGACACTGATCTAGAAGTAAAAGAGCCTCCTTGGATTTAGATGGAAAGGAGAGAAAGAGGATTGGGTGTCATCAGCGTCCCGGTGACACCAAACCCCAAAACTCTGGACAGCCTTTCCCGGTGGTTTCATGTAGATCTTACATAGCATAGGGGACAAAACAGATCCCTGAGGGACACCAGAGGCCAAGGTGTCGAACAGGAGTCCCCCAGCACCACCCTCCAGCGCGCTTAAGGAGGAGCAGGGTCTCAACTTACAGCATCCCGGCTGGTGGACTTCATGATCTCGCTCAAGCCAATACAGACGCCTTGTCTCTTGTCACTCATTTCAGACCTCAGACCTTCTTCCAAAATGGGGATGATTTCTGGAAGAATCTTCTCCCCCAGCTTTCGCACAAGGTCGCCCAAAGTCCGCGCTGCAATCTGCCCCCCAAAATAAAACAAACAAACAAACAAAAGTAGCTGAGTCCCTCTTAATGGATCCAGGAAAACATATGAGCAGTGACCCCGTTTTGAATACATTCATCCATGTCATCGTTTTATGTGCCATCCCGTCACTTGCAACTTAGGGCAACCCTCCCGGTCACTTCAAAACTATACAAAATGTTTAAGGAAGGGTTTATCATTGCCACCCTTACCCCTGAATTTCCATGGTTGTGCAGGGATTCGAACCCAGATCTCCTGAGTCCTAGTCTTACACTCTCTCCATTACACCATTACACTCCCCTGTAACATCCATACTAAATAAAAATGCTTATTTGTAACTAAAATATCCACCATAAATTTCTAATAGGCAAAAAAAAAAAAAAAAAATAAAAAATGAATGGTATAGAGAACTATGGGATATGGCAATTAATGATAAACTGACCTGTGATATGAAAATAAGAAGAGGCCTATCAAAAAAATAATGATTTTAAGAAAATACGGAGTGTATTCTTGGAGTATGTATTTCAGAGAGGGAAGGGGTATCCAACGAGGGAAGAAACAATGACGTTTTGGAGAGAAAATGGACTGAATGAAATTTTAAAATATTATGAATGCTAGCCCTGAGGGTGATTGGTGGCACTGGTGTATTATGTAATTGCATTTTATTGTGGTGTTAGGTTTATGTTATTTAGGTCGGATGTTTGTTTAATAAATTTATTTTTTTTTAAAAAGAAAAGAAAAAAAAGAGAGAGAAAGGCCTGGCTGGCCCGAACACTGAACTGTTCTCTTGTCGGCACAGGTGCTGGCCAGGAACCCCAGCAGGTGGCTAAAGAGCGTTGGCAAAATCTCACGGAGCGTGCGAGGGGTGTTGGAAACCACAATCTTCCAAACGTGCAGGGAAGCCTGGCGGACAGCCAGCTGGGTATCGGAGCGGCCCATGTACAGCCCGGCCAACACTCTGTTCCTCCGCTCCACTCCGAGTGCGCCAATGATGGCCTGGAAAGGGGTGGGGGGGGGAGAGAGAGAAAACGGTTAAATCAGGCACGCAAAAAGGAGCCATCAGCAAGAGAGTCGTAATTGTGATTTTCGCAAGGAAGGGTTATACCGGAAGGTCCAAGCTAACCAAGACTATTTCTGTCTCACCAAGCCACCGATAGGAGTCATCCGGTTTCTTCCCGACAGGGCAAAGAGAGTGATTAACACGTTCCATCAAGGAGACAGTCCCAGTTTAATCCAGGGACCTTATGCCGCTTTTAATATAAAATTAAGGCTAGAGACACAATAACGGATCTGCACGGTCGTGTTTAGATTGGTCCTAGTAGTAGGTTGAAAGGGACGCTCCTCTCTTGAACGGCACTGGTCTGAGGAGCGTGGTTTGAGTGATACATGGATTTACAGTGCCCCTGGCCCCCCCATGGCCCTGCGAGTTCAACACTGACGGTGTCAAAAGTGGTCTACGTGGCCCCCAAACACAACATCTCTAGCTCAGCCTCTAGATCAGGAGGTCATAAGGACCTTTAAGGCTCATGACACACACACAGTACGGGGTGGAAAGGATGGTCAACACCATGGAAGAAAAACCCGACAGAGAGAACGGTTCTCTCTCTCTCTCTCTCTGTTAATCAACTGTTTATGCTTTGTAGTTACATTTTGGGAGGGGCACAAGCGTTATGGACAGGTTTTGAACTCCAAGGGGATCCTACACCCCTAACTTCAGCATGGTTGAAGGAAGAAATGTATTCCTCTGGCTTGAAGGGGGAGTGGGGGGGAAAGGCAGCAGGCACGACACACAAGGTCTCACTTTGTTGGACTGGGCTGTTCCAAAGTTGTCGTCTTCAGAAGCAGTCTCTGTGGTCATTTTTCCCGTGACTCCCGAAATATGGAAGAGGAGATCTCCAAGCAGCTGAACAGAACTATACCTGTTCAAAAGAAAAGGAGGAAAGCATGAGGTCGTGAACAAGGGTGAGGTGCATCCTTCTTGGCCAAACGGATTTAAGAGCTGTCTTCCCAACACAGAAGGAACCACACACCTAAGAACAAGGAAAGAACTCTCTCTCGTTTCCAGCCTATGTACAAGAATCACATTGTTCTTTCTCTTTTTGCAGGTCCATATCTACCCACCTTCAGGCACGGTTGTGCATGGGACCTGGGATGTGGCATAAAAGAAGGGATTCCATGGCATCGCCTTCGTGGGGGACATCAATACAAAACAAAACCCACAAATGCCAATAAAACCTGAATAAGTCATTGCTGGGTCAGGGAAGGACAAAGAGACGTTTCCAAATGGAAACATGATTCATTGCAGATTCTTTCAAGCGCACCGGTCAAACTGAGGGAATGGGCTTTTTAAAGGGCAAGAAGCGCTCTGTGAATATTATCACTGTAAGACCAATAACTCCTCATTCCGCATTCTGCTTTATCTACCCGCTATCTACTGACGGCCTAGCCAACCCGATCAGGATTTAATCTGTAGTTCTGCGGAAGGACTGCCGCTGACCTTTGCACTTTCCATGAAGGTCCTGGGTGTCGGGCTCATGACATCCATGCTTGCAGGACCTCAAAGGCCACCTGATCTGGGGGCTCCTACCTCTCACCTCTGGCCAGTCAAGCATTTCTGGGAATGAAAGCCTAATCAAATTCTGAACACAGGGCAGTCAAAGGTCTGTCTCCCGCTCCATTAATGTGTACCGTTCCGTCTTGAAAGTTGAGGAGGAATCAAAGAAGAAGTTCTGATTTTTCTGAGTTTCTTTTAAAAACCCCAATTGCGTATTCTTCCTCGCTTTGTTTCAATGCCATTTTCTTCTTGCCCTATAATCTGTCCACAGGCACATCTACTGCACGTTTCACCAGATTTGCACCACTTTTCCATCTTGCAGTCCGTTTGTGCAATCTTTTTGCAGTTTAAAGTTGAGCGCACTGTTTTGGGTTCACTTTGTTTTTCAGAAATGCCCTGGAAAGCCTCACAGTCTTGCCGTTCCTTCTCACAAAGGTCCACTTCTTCGTCCATGGGGCTCGGGGGGGTGCGGGGGGGGGGGGTCAGAGGAGTGAGAAGGTGACATCCATCGAGAATCTCAAAGGCCACAAAAGTTCTCTTCTCTCATTAGCTAAGAGCCGATGCTGATGACATCAACATCTGTGACGACAGAGAAATCCTGCTCACTCTCCTCGAGCAGCTTAGCAGCGACTGAAAGGAGGCTCGAAGCCAGGCACAAGCCTTACCTGATGCGCCACAGGTCATCGAAAAGACCCTGCTCCAGCTGCGGCAAGAGCAGTGCGATGGCCGTTTCCGCGTACATGCTGATAATTCTCTGTCCGGCACGCAGGGCTGTGTCCCGCACAAACTCGTTCTCATCGGCCAGTGCCTACGAGGACAAGAGATGAACATTGGCCAGTGGATTCACTGAGCTTAAGGCCTGAATGGGGGATGAACGGGAATTCCCTGGGGCAGCTCACGTTTCTGCCAGGAACCCTCTTGACCTGAAGCAGAGAGGGGCAAAGGGCAGCCTTCGGAGGGACGGCTGGGACTTCCGTCAGCCCTGGCCAACCAACAGTAAGGCAGGTTGGGAGTTGCCAGGCAACAGCATCTTTACCCAGTCCTGGTTTCTAATGGAAACCACTCTCTCCCACTCCCAATCTTCAGTTCCCATTTCATTGGGAGGAGTTCAACCCTTGCCTCCAGTTTAAAGAAATCAGGTAGCAGGGGATGGAAGATTCCATTATTTATTCCCCACACGGCATCCCACGGCTTTCCCCACTCCCTTTAGCCTCAAGACCAACCTACAACAAAGTACAACACGCAGAAGAAAAAGAGAGTGACCGGGCCACGGGCGTCCTCAGCAGGAGGTTATTCTGCAAGTTTCCTAGCACAGGCAGACTCGAGCCTGGAGGTCCCAAGGGCCACACTCCACCCACTACACCATACTGGCCACAAAAAACAAGGACCTTTCTTGAGCCTCGTGGCACAATGGTTAAACTGCAGGACAGAAGGACCCCCATACCCACGGGATTGGTATCCACGGTTTTATATATCCAGAGTCTAAAAATATTTAAAATATTACAAGAAAAAAACCAAAATATGTGTTTTGACAATGTAATTACCAGAAGTGTCCACCGGGGGAGCCAAAGACCATGTTATGTATAGGGTTTGTTATTATCCGCATTTTTCGGCATCCACGGAGTGGCGCTTAGAACCGACCCCCACAGATACAAGGGTCCTACTGTACTGCAGTCAAGATCCTGCTCATGACCTGAATTCGATCCCGACAGGCTCAAGTAGCTGGCTTGAGACTGACTCAGCCTTCCATCCTTCCAAGGTTGGTAAACTGAGTACCCAGCTTGTTGGCGTGGTGGGGGTGGGGAGTACAATGTGTAGCCTGCATAGTTAAATTGTAAACCACCCAGAGAATGCTTTAAATGCTGTGGGGCAGTACAGAAGCAGCACGCTTTGCTCTCTTTGCCAAAAAAAAAAACCTAAACGGCCATTGCTAACCAAAGGAGAAATTATCAAACTGGGAATATTGATGTCATGTAAATGTGGTCTAAAGCAGACTCTTAGGTTCCTGTTTGCAATGTCAGGGTGGCAGTAATACTTACAGATCCTACAGGGGGACATGAAAAAACCTGAACACAGACAAAATCCCAAACAAAAATTAAAAAAAAAAAAAGCAAAGCGTGATGGTCAGAGAGCAAACACATCCCATGCTTGCTCTCGTTCCTTCTTTTTTCTTTAGAAGAACAGACATGTCTATTCCTACTAGAAAACACCAACCAATCTGACAGGAGAACCCTACCTTCAGGATGCAAGGTATGATAGGCCCGACGTAAGGTGTAAATTTGTCCCCAAAGGTAATAGGCAAGTAGATGAACATCATGATATAACCATCCCGAACATGTGGGGCAATCTCCACTTTGCTTGCCGTAGCGACAATTTCTGGCATAAGTTTTTCCAGCTTTTCTACTCCCAAACCAGCCATGACTTCCGCCAGACCTGGAAGAGAATAAATGGGAATTCACCATGCCCCGAGAACCTTGTTCTTCTTTGTTTGAAAACAGAAAACAGGTTACTAGTCCTAATGGTTGTGGAAAATATACTCAAATGCACATGGGCAAGATCTGGTAAAACTCCAGAGGAAGTAAATATGCTGCTGAGTAAGATCTTTGACGATTGGAGGAAGATGCTCAACAATGTACTTTCAAACTGCTTTTATTGCAGTTATTGTAAAGTGTTCAATCATATTTTTTAACATTACTGCTTCTTGTGTTTGTATCCGTGCTTTTTTCTTTTTGTTAGTACAGTGGTGCCTCGACTTACGACCATAATCAGTTCCAGAAAATGGACGTAACTCGAAATGGTCATAAGTCGAAGCACCATTTCCCATTGAAATTGCCAAAAGCTGCCTTGAGTTCAAGTTTAGGAACAAATATAAGACGCAAAACAAATAAACTTGAAAGCCTCAACCTTTCACACCTCTGCTACCCCTGCTTGTAGAGACACTGATGCAGCCGTCGCTATTGGTGAAGGAGCCTTCCACGGTCAGATCAGCTCTCAACAGAGACATAAAACGGTGCGCCGATAGTCTGTGGGAGCCAGATGGAGACCCGGAGGCTTCTCTAACTCCAGAGCCGTTTTAGAACATTTAGAGTTCCAACGTATTAACCTGACTACAGGAGAGACGGTGAGGAAAGAAGGTAAGAAGATTATGTAAGACGGAAAACACGAGCTTTTGAAAATCATAACGGTGGCAGAATTGAAATGAAAAGAACTGGAGAGCAGGAGAAACAGAGTAAAGATCTGATCAAGAATTGAAAACACAGCAAAGGTAGCCCGTCCTGGGCAAAGGCAGAGCAGGAACTGGGGAAGTGTGCCCAACGGTGCCCACGTTGGACCACAAAAGAAACAAGCCACTACATTGCATCTTCCCAGAGAGGAAAAAGAAAAATTTCCAAACACCGTCTGTAAAGGACGCTTGATTTGCATTATGAACAGAGGATGGAACTAAAGTACTTGTGCTAGTTGCCTGAATTCTTATGTATTAGGATTTATTGGTCTTCAGTCATTCTCCTTAGCATTTATTTGCTGAACCCAAGAGATGCATGGAAGTAATGGGAAAGGGAGTGGGTGGCCATTCTCAGATGCCCTTCCCAGGGAAGGCAGGACCAGTATTTCCAACTCCGTATGAGGCAAGTCTCCTATCCCTGCAGCAATTCTGTTTTCACAGACAGTTAAACAAAGTTGACCTTCATTTTGCCCGTGATTGTTCAACTGCACATAAGGTGAGCAGGGGTCTGTGCAGGTGCCTTTGCCTCTCAATGCAGCCTTTTAGCAACTGAGCCACTCCAGAGGAAAATCAAACCCCCCCCCCCCCATGCCCCGCAAACTCTGTTGTTCTTGCCTTGCGCGGCACCAGATCGATCCACCGAACTCTGCTCGGACGTCAGGGTCTCGATCAGCCAAGGCAGCAGGTCTTCGAAGCAAGATTCGCCCATCCCCTTCACCATGGCTCCCAGGGCTTTTGCAGAGACCGTGCGCACCTGGGGTTCAAAGAGAAAAAGGGTCACTGGAATGGGATCCTGTTACAGGGAGGGGAAAGGCCACCTGCGAAGAAGCCAATGGAGGAACGTACCTCTGGCACAGGGTCCAGCAGGGAGGTCTTCAGTCCAGGGATGACACTGGGCAAGTAAGGAGCCAGATCCTGGACGAGAAAGAAAAGGGTAACAGGGAACTTAGAAGAAAGTGTCAGAACTCTTTGGTATCAGGGCGGCCGGACGTTGCAGGGTATATACAATGACAAGACGACAGATAGGCCTGCACTGGCTTCCAGCGAGGATCCGGTCCCTTTCCAAAGACAGCTAGCTCTGTCACAGGCATCGTGGGGCCAGGAAGTGGGACTCCAGATGTTGCTGGGTTGCCCCTCCCATCAGCTCCAGCTCCAAGATAATCATGGAAGGGGTAGGCTAGCAACACCTGGAAAGCAACAGGTTCCCTAAAGCAAAGGGAGAACATCCATGAATATTTGTCAAAACCACCTTGCATTCTGAATGTGCACCTGAACTTTGAATGAAGTACCACTGGTTCAAGGCAGCTATTCTAGATGTGACTTAGTACTGGATTTCAAGCAATGAACCCCAAGATTTCTCAGACCAAGGGGCCCCTGCTCATGCTTTGTATGCATACAGCCCCACATTCAATCCCTGGCATTTCCAGGTAGGCTCTGGGAGAGAATCCTGCCTGAAAACCCTGCAGAGATAGATTAAAGATATGGCTAGGGATGAGGTTTTTGGAGTTTTTGGACTATGCTTCCTCGTAATTCTCCATTCTGGGAATTCTGACAAGACAAATACCGTACAGACACTTAAATGTGGCTCACCTGGGAGAAAGGCCTAAAGTGGAAGGATCTGAGGTCTAGCTCTGCCTAGCTTCCTGTTCAGGGAGAAAGTTCCCAGCTAGCACTGTGGCAGGAAATAGGAAAATTAGGTGGAGCTAGGCCTCGAAACCTTTCAGTTCAGGTGTTTCTCCCAGGTGAGCCACATTTAGGTGTGTTTGTAAGGTGTTTGTCTGTTAGGTAGAACTCCCAGAATGAAGAACTATTGGATTTGTAATCCAATAAACCTCATCCCCTAAATATGATTCCTAGTGAATAGAGATGAGCACAAACCAGAAAACCAGTGGTTTGTGACTCACCACAAACCCCCAGAAAACCGGTGCACAGTTAGTTTTTCCCATTCATGCTTGGCAAGGAGCCTCCCTCCTGCTGCCTCTTCCTCTTCTCTCCATCGGTTCTGCTGCTGCCCCACCGCCAACACGGCTGCACCCATGCCACCATCAGCTGGGCGGTGGGCGCATGTGCGCAGACAGAAGGCCTGGTTCCAGGAAGGAAAGCCCGGCCTGCTGTCTCTGCGCATGCGCCCACCTATCAGCACGTGGGCAGAAGCAGCAGTGCCGGCTTCCAGGAAAGGAGGCTGGGCCTGCTGTGTCTGAGGATGGCCGTGACAGCAGCCGGACCAGGTATGGAGGTGGCGGGGAAGGAGGCGTCAAGAGTGCCAAGGGGGAAAAAGTTGGCCACTTCATTTTGCTTGGGTGAAACAGGGTCCCAAAACTGGTTCACGAACCCGCCCAGTTCATCAGTCTTTCCGTTCCATGGTTCGGTTCATGCACACCTCTACTAGCCAACTATTTCTCTTTCTCTTTAGTTCCCACTCTCAATCTCTCACATTGATTGATTTCCTTCAGATACTGCAGCATGAGCATGACCAGATGGCTAAACGTTCAAATAAATTTGGAGTAACAATAAAGAATTGACCAGCCAGCGCTTCTATCCCCAGCTCTAGGCACAGACAGCGGCCATTCGAGTCAACTGTCCCTCATGTGCCTGAAGAAGAGCATCTGTCCACTCAGCCCCTTTACGGCAAACCATATGCAGCAGGAGAGCTCGGGCTCAGCAGCGTACCTTCTGATCTGTCAGAGAATACATATTCCCAATGATCTGGGCAGCCATTTTCCTCGTGTCCGTGGAGCGATCTTGGAAGGCCCGCTGAACAATGGGCATGATGAGGGCGAGGGAAGGCGCATCAATGAAATGGACAAATTTGGTGTCCAGTAACGTCTGCAGGCACTTCTGGGTTTTCCGGGATGGGTCCGTCAAAGCATCCAAGAAAACGGGAGCAATTGCTGCAACGTCAGGAAGAAGGCAAATGAACTGGCTCGTGAGGTCAGGCCGAGCCAAAGTAAGTCTCAGAAATCCAAGAGGCTGTCACGCCAATGCCAGAACTCTCCGGTTGGCCCAGGCCAAAGAAATAACTAATCCACCATTCCCTTTCCAGCAGGGCCAGTCCTGCCCTGAGGCAGAGTGGGGCAGCTGCCGGTGGCACAGGATTTCCAGTGCCATGAAAGGTACGGAAATGGTTAAGTCATTTATTACTATATTTTCCCTGCCAAGGATCAAGGAGAGACACTTTGTACAATTTGGTTTTAAATTGTTGTTCATGATGTTATGTTTGTTTAACATTGTAAAAACTGGCCTTGGCATCCAGACGGGCTGTATAAAAGTCAAACAAACAAACAAACAAACAGTCCTTTCCTGGGGCCAAAGTAATTTACTTGGCTTTGAATACTGACTTCGCTAGCTTCAGTTTCTCTCTGCTCTGCCTCACTGGAATAAAAATGACTTCAGCCAGCCTCAGAGAACAGAAGTGTTACATTTCTTTTAAAAAATGATTAACACCTAAAATCTCCAGAACTTGGCTGAAGCATTCTAAGAATTGTACTCTCCAAAAGTAGCTTTTTATGCCTATTTTGGGGTTACTTTTGCACCCCACCTTTTTGCCCATGGGGGTCCACCCAGCTCTCCCCTTCCCTTATTAAAAAAATTATTTCATTCATTTAAAATAAAAACCAAACCACATCCCCCCACAAACCAAGAGACAAATGAAGACGGAGCATTTTCAGTGGCCGCCAAAATCATGAGTGCCTGCTGGAGGAATCGAAAAACGGAGAAGAGGGAGAAATGGGATTGGGGTCTCCCGGCAGGAGGGACGGCAGGCTGTCAGCTGAAGCCCTAAACAGAAGCACGCCATGCTGCAACATTCGGGTGCAGACCCCATTTGTTCCTTTGAGAAGCCCTTTTAAGTTGAAGGAGCCACTGCCCCATGTTGTGACTATAAGTTAAGAGAGTAGGCATTCTGCCACACTCCAAAAGCCCAGAGAACGGAGGTCAAGACGCTGGGAGGCCATCAGCCTGCCTCGCTCCTGACATAAATCAGTTTCGTTCAGAGGTCCTGCATCCATTTGTAAGTTCTCCTGCTAATACTAGGAGTAAACTAAGAGAGACTTCCAACAGGAAACCAAATTTGTAAACGCAGAAGGAAAACACAAGTTTATCTTGCCTGATGGCTCTACTCTTACAATATCTTCCTCTGAGGCAGGCCCCATCAAAGAGGTACATTTTCACTCAGCAGGAACGACTACTCGTTCTTTGAACGGCTGGACAATTCAGGGGTTTAGGGATCTGGAAGCTGAGAGTTTGATTCCCCCCCATCCCCGCCGCTGGACCTCCCTGGCAGGGGCTGGGCTCCATGAGGCACAGGATCCCTTCCAGCCCTGCAGTCCTAAGTTTATTAGATGAGATATAAATGCTTTAACACTATCTTCATTCACTAGTTTTACTTTTATATCCTACTTTCCCCCTAGTGAGCTCAAGGTGGAATAACAAAGCGGCCATCTGGAACATTTTAGCCTTCCTACAATGCTGTGAGGTAGGTCAGGGTGAGAGAGAGGGACTGTGAGATTCCTAGCTTGTCAAGGACTAGAACCTTGACCTCTCCAATCCCAGGCCAACACAATATCCACTACACCATGCTGGCTCTCCTGCTCTGCCCTCTATAGCTCAGGTTAGGATTCCACCCCCAGGACAACCCCCTGAAGGGGAAACACTGTTCTGCGACCCTCCACAGGGGGGTTTTACCCAGGATCTCAGGGTTCCTGATCACCGATCCGATTTGCCGGAGTGCCTGCTGGCCCGCCTTCTGGACCTTCACATGGGAGTCCGTCAGCACTTCGGTGAGCTTCGGCACGATGTTTGGCAGGCAGGAAGAGAGCTGCTTGGGAGCGCAGTAGGCCATGGCCCCGAGGAGCTCCACCGACCCTGGAGAACGGCAGGAAGCGGCACGTGAGCAAAAGACTTCCTTCCCAAAGCAGCGTGGGGTTCATTCACATCACAATCCTTTGCTATAGGTCGGCACAAAAGTAATTCCCACCAAACGGGAAACTGCCCGGCAAAGGGTGTATAAGATGTACTTATATTTTACATTTGCAAAAAACCTGGGAGATACTGTAGGAGAGGAATCCCAAGACAGATCGCTCAGATGGAACTACCCGTTGTAACTCATGTTCTTCTTATGAGAGGAGGATTGGGGAAATCCCTAAGCCCCCTAGACCCGTGGTCCTCCCCTGGTGAGATCCCTGGCCACTAAAAGATGCAAAAGGACCCAAGGTGGGGCACAGGATTTTATTTTACATCCGCTAAGAATTTATTATCAATGGCAGAAAATCCGGGTCTCCACTGGAATAAACCAAGTCCCCATGGCTTCAGTGGATCTGTTCTAGCTGGGACTAAAATTTGGATTGTGTTTTAACACTTGAGTAACATTTATAACTGAACTGTAACTACTCCATTTTCCAACCACTAAAGGGGAATATTATTTTTGTTCACGTCTATTTCAAAGAACACTACACTATCTTGCATCTGCTTAAAATGTCAAGTAAATGATAAATACAACAGACCGGGCAAAATTCTGCCGGCATAAAGTTAGGCTGTACAGCTGGATGACATCTTCACGGAACACCAGTCAGTAATATTTCATTTAAATGAATGGAAAGCCTCCGGTCCCTCTGATCTAGGTTCCAAGCCCTCAGAAAGCTTTGAAAGCCTCGGGGCGAAGGACGAAACCTTTCAGGGTCGAAAATCCCCACCAGATTGTGGCCAGCAGAACTGGGACCACCAGCAGTGATGTTTGACTATTCAAGGCTCCTCTTCCCCACCTCGCGAGGCACGCAAACATTTAGATGTACAAATGCCCTTTTTCAGTAAGTGGCTTTTCTTTTTCTATCACGATTGGACCTGAGTTCTTATTCCCTCTCAGCCTCCCTGAGCGTGTCTGATTTCATAAGCTAAGCTGGATGGTCTCAGGTCAGTGCTTGGATGGGAGACTAAGAGAGCGTAGAGGGTGGACGATTGGGAGCTGGGGTGGGGGGGCGCGATGGCTCAACAGCAGGAGCTCCGGTTTTACATGTTTCCTTCCCAACCTCATCAGGTAGTGCTAGAAACCCTGGAGAACGACGTGGAATGGTTTGCCAGGCAAAATAAGAAAAGGAACGAACGGTCAAGAGTATAGAAACAAAGTTGTGCCACTTTTAAACGATTGATTGAAATATTATGTTAGCACTTCTACAAATCGTCTTGTGTCAAGTGGATTTTCAATCTGCCCAATAAGTATCCAGCCTTCTGGAACCTTAGAAATAATGTAATTAATGTACACGTTAAAAAACAACAACACCTCACAGCCTCTTTTTCACAAAGACGGGCACACAAGATAGCAACACCGCTTCCCCCTAAAAAAATCAAGCCAAGTACCAGCTTTGGTTCTCCAGGACTCTTCCTCGAGGGCAGCCAGCAACGAGGGCAGCACCAGCTTCACCCCATGGGCACTGAGGTGACTCATCACGGCCTTGGCACAATCGTCTGCAGCCTCGAGGGAAGCAAAACCAACACTCACAAGGTTGCCCTGGCTGACTTTGAGAGCCTGGCTCTCAAGCACGGCCTCTTCCAGCTCAAACCAGACATTCATTTGCTTCTCACTCTCTCTCTCTGTCTGTCTGTCTACCCATCTCTACCACCTACGCTCAAAGAGGTCATCACCTCCTTTTCAGTGGTTTTGGAACTCAAGTGAAGCAAAGTGTGCCGCTTATACACCATCCCATAATGCTTGGAGAACTCTCTGGGCAGTTTACAATTTAATTATGCTGGCTACACATTGCCCCCCCCCCCCCCCCGTGAGCTGGTTACCCAATTTACCAACCTCAGAAGGATGGAAGGCTGAGTGAACCTTGAACCAGCTACCAGAGCCCGTCAGGATTGAACCCAGGTCAACAGCAGAGTCTTGACTGCAATACTGCAGTTTAACCACTACACTATGAGGCTCCTAACAGAGACCAGGCATTTGTTAAAGCACAGCAACCTTCACAACCACCACAATCGACTGGGATTGCACGGAGGCGCTCATTATTCTTCGTGGCATTCTTACACATCCACAGCACAACCACACAGAAGCACAGACACCCCTTTAATCCTTGGTAACTCCAACTGAAAGGACATGGTAGCAGGTGGCAAGGAAGAATTTCCATTTCTGTCTGAAACTCTGCCAGTCAGAGAAAACTGGAACAAACCGATAAGAAGCCTGATCTGGCATAAAGCCACTTTTTGTATTCCTCGGATCCCCTTGCTCTCGGGGAAACCCGCTTCTGCATCTCTGGACTGCAGCGCAGCTGAGCTGGGCCGTGCTCTAAACCTTTTCCCCAGCTTTGGGCTTCTTGGGTTTGGATGAATGCTCTCATCAGGCTTGTTAAAGCCTTTGCCTGGATGTGCAAAGGGCTCAACTCATGACAGAGGTGCAGATGCTTGTGCAACCCCCGCCCCTCGAACGCCCACACTACCCAGAAGTGAACCAAACTTAACACACTGAATCTTGACAAGGGCACTGTTTGGCTGAACTCTGCTTGACCAGGGTTCTTGATCATGCAAAAGCTAAGCGTTCAGCCAAACACACCTGATAGGGTCCCTCTTCCAATGTTATCACTTAATGATGAAGGTTTCCAGAGGCGTTTTTCTTTTTTTGAGAGGGGGGGGGCCTTATGTGTGCAACCACATCCCCAACACAAATTTAGCTCTACACTCAGACAGGAAAACACCCCCACAAGGGCTTTCACCTCGCCAAAAACGGAAGCACCTCTTACCTCTCGGACGTACTGATTCCCGTCTCCGAAACAGAGCAGCAAGTGAGGTAAAACGTGAACCACGTAGGGCTCAAAAAGCTTCCCAAGCATGGTGCAGAGCATCTCAAAAGCAAACAAGGCCCCTGAAGAGGAGACAGAAGGGCTGTCAAGAGGGAAATGGCAACCTGGCAGGGACAAAGGTTACGCCATGGGAGAGCGGGCAGAGGGGCAGACCAGGCTTTGCCCTACCCATCGGCTTCCCTCGAAGACCAATTCGTTGAAAATGAGAGGGAGCCCCAACGAATCACGGGGAAACGATACAGAGCCCACGCGGATTCTCAGAGACTTAAGTCAACATACAAGAATATCTGCCTGAGTCTTTCTTAAGCACAACTTTCACTAGTGTGGAAGCACAGTCCTGAATCTGTTGATAAGCTGCCATTCGTGACCAGGTGATTATGGAAATTTTGTCAGGATTTGTTCCTTTAAGTGAACAAGGGGTTAAATTTAATATTGTAGTGAAAATGCAAAGTCATGCCTGTAACGTCAAGTCAATGGATGACTGATAGCATACAGATGGGACAAGCTTAGGTAATGCTTGTTAAACATGTTCAGCTGCCATGTCTGCACTGATAGGTTGCTCTCACTATTTAAGCAAGAGAGTGAGAACAGCACTTCGCCACTCAGTTGTGAGTCTGGTGGTCATTACTTTACTTGAATGTGAATGTTATGTTGCTCTGAGATATCTATGCCAATGTATATATTGCCATGTATATATGTCTGACCAAGTCTAATATATTATGCTATAAGTCTTATTAGAACTCTCTCCGTGCATTTTCTCATACATCCGCATCTTTACTCTGCTTATTAAGGGGAGGATTTGAAGCTACCAGATAAGAGACTCTGTGTAACTTGTTATCTTGGGCTCCAAGGTTTGTTTTCCCTAACAGAGTGCTCTTGGAAGCTTCACTATCCAAATCTGACTCCAAGCTTTGTGAGAGGCAAACGCCACATCAAGCCTTTGGAGTTGGCCCCACGCCAACAGACAGTTCGTGAAAGGGGCCCCATAGCAAAGATGTTCCTCACTGGCAGTTCTCAAATTTAGGCTGCTTTAGACTTCACCTCCGAGAATTCCTCACTGCTGGCCACACAAGTTGGCTCGCAGGGAGTTGGAAGTCTGGGCCAAAATTCAATTGAGGAAAATATATAGGCAGAAGGACAATCCTGCAGGGTTTTTTCCCTTCCCGCATGTCATCTGTTGAGCGGCTAGTGCAGGCACACAACTGTTCATTCAACTCGCAGATGTGGGCAAGCGTGCCAGACAGGGGGCTACACAGATAGGATTGTTGGTATGACGGGTCATCATGATCATGCCAGGAAAAGGATCAGGTCCTAGAAGACCAAAGGTTGATCCTATAGAACTCTCCTTTCTTGGGACAAAATCTCTGCCGGATTCCTTCGAAAGGACCATCTTCACCTGGGCACCGGAAAAGTTACAGGAAGACTTATACTGGTATGTCTTGGTCTGAACTAGGAAACCAGGACACACACAGATCTCGGACGAACAGCTTTAAGAACCTGAGGGTTGGCGAAGAAGAAGCGGCCCATTCACCTTCTCGCCTTCGAAAGTTCCGTTTGTCTTGGATGGCGTCCGTCAGCTTAGACATCATTTCCTGCTGCTTGAGGGAGAGGATGCCCAAGCCTTTCACCAGGCCAGCCAGACCGTAAGCAGCTCCTTTCCTCTCGGCGTACTTATCAGACTCCAGCAGCAACTGTAGCAGCTTCTGGATCATGCCCCCGGCATCCTCTTTGATTGCAGGCACCAACGGCGGTAAGCAGCTGGCCACAGACTCCTGGACCTACGGAAACCACCAGCATTCATGATTCTCAGTGCCATTCACCAAGAGTATGCTGAACTTCCAGCAAATAAAGAAAGTTTTAATCTTTATGCCCAGATAATTTGGCAACCTCTGTTTTTATTTACAGTTTGAAAAAGTGAATTATTTGACACGGGTTCCCATTTGGGAAGGAAAGGTGGCCTAGGAAAGAAAGGTGGGAGAAGCTGCCTCCATGGCCACTTAAGGGTTTCTTGGACTCCAGGAGCAAAATGGGGGCCCAAAGAAGACCCCAGAAAACATTCTTCATCTAAACATTCATTTCAGGCAAGGGTGGGAAACCAAGCTCTAGGGGGAAAGACGGAAAGAACTTGAGAGAACTTCACACCGTGCAGAGAGTTTAGCCTTGAGAAAAGAAGACTGAGGGGAGACAAGAGAGCACTCTTCAAAGACTTGAAAGGTAGTCCTACAGAGGAGGGGCAAGATCTGTTCTCGATCATCCCAGAGGGCAGGACAAATAATAATGGGCTTAAGCTACAGAAAACCAAATTTAGGCTGAATATCAGGAAAAACCTCTTAACTGTCAGAGCTGTATGACAAGGGGACCCATTATCTTGGGAGGTGGTGAGCACTCCAACCCTGGAGACCTTCAAGAGAAAATTGGACCACCGTCTGTCCGATCTGCTTTGATTTGGACTGCACTGAGCACGGGGTTAAGACTCGATGGCCTTAGAGGCCCCTTCCCACTCCATGGTTCCGTGACTCTACACTGTTTGATGGCAACTCTCATCGTTCTTTGGAGCTGATGGGAACTGACAGCCAAAGGACACCAAAAGGACCATACGTTCTCTCGGCTATGTCTCTTTTGAGAGAGAGACAACCATTTAAAGGTGAAGCTCCTGGACTTGATAAAAAAAAAATCAAGCCAAACTCATCCTCATTATATTGATATGATGGTACGCTGTACTGGCAAAGCCACCACTCCGTGGAATTGCAGGTTGATTGACTGATAACACATCAGTATTTTCTGGGAATTGCTGTATTACACAAATAACCAAAGGAGTTCAAACTGAATTCCAAACGCAAAGATGGGTTTAAAGATACCTTCCCCAGTGTCCTCATTCAAAACCAATTCCCCCCCAAAACCGTAAGATATGAACACATAAAAGTTGGAAACGAGTTTGAATAATCACATTTTTTGAAAATTATCAGGGATGGTGTGAAAGTCTCCTTCCTGGAAGTAGACGGCCAATCATACCTGTAATAAGAGCTCGGTGCCTACAAGGTGAAATGTGGTGGAACAGGAGAAATAGTGACATCTGCTTTTCTGGGTTCTTGTCTCAGTCTGTCCTCATCAGTCTTTTACACACAGTGACTCCTTTCCTCACTCCCTCAATCCACTTTCTAATTCTACCAGACATGTGGCTAGTTATAAGGTCTTAATCTGTATCTACCTGCAGATACAGTCCCGGTAATAAGACATCTTTTCTCTTAATTGGAAAAAAAAACCCTCATGTGTTCTTTTCCCCCCCACCTTGCCACTTAATTCCAAACATCAACACTCACTACATTCCAGTTTTCAAGAAGCAGGGGATGGCATGTGGGAGGTCTTAGTCAAGGAGAGAGACAGAGACGGGCAAGCGGTTTGTGGGGGCAGCAAACACACTGAAAATCAGCGCACCTTCTCTGGGTTGGAACTGCCTCTGCGCAACCCGGGGGACAGAATGACAGCAGCTTCTTTCAACAAGCCTTGTTATTCTTGGCAGCAGCTCACAAAGGGGTCGTAAGACTCAAGGCAGCAGAGCTGCGGATGGACTTAAAAAGAGACAGACGGGCTTCTCCCTTCATATCTCATTTTCAGTCGGGGCGGAAAGGGAGAATGGAAAATGTGGACAGGACGAGAGCAGCTTTTGGAAAAAAGCTCTGTTGAAGAAGAACCCAGAACACAGGAGAGAAACAACCCACCCATTCTCTTTTCACACGACATCTTCCAGAATCCCTCCCCACCAATCAATATAGCTAGCTCTCATGAAGAGGGGATTCTGGGAGCTGCTATTATCATCATCATCATCAAACTTTAAAATCTGATTGTAAAACCCAGTCCGTTATACCATTATTTCCATTTCTAACTTCATTCTGTGGTGCTGTATTGTTGCTACAGCTGTAATTTGGAAGAAAGATTAGCGTTAAGAAAAAGGGGTGTGTGAGATGCCTCCGGTGTGCTCACAGACCACCACGTACACAAACACTTTGGATCTCAATCCTGGGAAGAAAACATTTAGAGAACTCGAAGCCACTGAGAAACAGGATTCACTCCGGGCAGCAGCTTCTGGTTCTCCTTGAGAGAGGAAGCTCAAGAAAGCTCCTGCGTCAAGCATGTGCTCTCAGTTTCCGGTGCAACAGGAAGCAGTGGCTCATCGAGGCCGCCATTGATCCCACCTGCACCTCACCCACCAAGGGCGGTTCCCACACTGGAGCTGAGGAGAACTTACCTGCTGGGATGGAGTGGAGAGCGCGGCTATCAGTTTGGCGACGATGGGCTTCACTTTGGGATCGCTCTTGTCCAAATGCTTGGCCAAGGAGCCCATCAGGATGACCACGCTCTGCCTGACGGCGTCGTAGCTGGCGTCGTTGGGCGCATTCTTGAGGAACTCCTCAAAGACCGGCAGCAGGGAGTTGACGCTGTCCTGAAAAGCGAACATTCACACCGTGCAGATCAACAGAAGGCAATGCTACCCCGACTGCGTGGGAGTAGGCGAGAAAAAGAGAAATGCGGCTACGGAACCCCCGAATATCTTAGAAAACAGACAGACCGCTCATTTTGGCTATCGAAGAACTGCTTGCCTATGGCTAAAAAAACCTAACAGGGTTTTTGAGGTATGTGAGACGGTGAAAGAGTTGCTCATCATTGCCATCCCCCACGGAGTTGCCATGGATGACTGGAAACTTAAACCCCGGCGTCCTAGTCTGACATGCTATCCTCTCTGTCAGCCATTCTCTATGGGGGCCACCTAGCCCCCTGGGGGCCCCCCCCCCCCGGCACATTTCACGGGGGCCACTGACTGGAAACAATTCTTCACACACCACCTTGTAAGGTTTGTTATGCGACTTCTTGATTCAGCCTATATTTCTTTCAGGTTGTATTTATAGCTGTGCCCCAAAAAAAAGGCTGAGCACGGCTCCTCTACATCACATGGGCTGCCACCTTCAGTTCTTCCAAAAATGGGGTCAGGAATTAGTTATTTTACGCACTCTGTACGCACTCATGACCCAGCGCATGCACGTCATACTCCCAGTCGTTTGCCCGTTTTTATCTGAGGACTCGTGGAATCAAAAACCCACAAGAGGCCCTACCATTTGTCAAGATACAGTTTAAAAAGTTGAGCCCCTTTGCAAGATGAGTGGCCTTCAGACAACGCTGAAGACTTATCAGGTCAGAGGTGAGCTCAGTCCTTGGCCGCTTTCTGGGACCAAATCCAGTTGCTGGTGAAGATCATGTACCGGCCCAGGCCTCACCCTTAAGGAACCGCTCTTCCTGCTTTGAACATCTACAAACAGCTACGAACCGTTAAGCATTTGTAGAGCATTTCAGCGTGTCCAAAATATCACCCCTCTTTACTCTACAACTTCTGTTGTTTCTCTTCCATTGCTTCCTACTTAGGGCAACCCTATGAACTAACAGCCTCCAGAGGTCCTGCCATTCGCATCCCCGTGTAAATCTCACCAACGAGTGGCTGCAGCTTCCATTACTGGTTCAGTCATCTTCCCTTTTCCTTCTGCTTTCCCCCCCTTTTCCTAGCCTTCTTGGTTTTTCCCATGAGTCCTGGGTTTTCATACATCCCCAGCACCATGGCCTCGGTTTAGTCATTTCAGCTTGTAGAGAGTGGCCAGGCTTGATTTGATCTAAAATCCATTTATCTTTCTTCCAGTCCATGGTATTTGTAAAGCTCTCCTTCAACACCATACTTCCATAAAAAAAGTTGACTTTTCCCCTCAGCTTTGTTTTATTATCCAGCTTTTGTCCATATATGGTAATTGGGAATGCCCTCATATGGATTACGGATTATCTTGGCCTTTGTCCCCATCGCCACTTGGGAATCTTTTCTGGTTTCTCTGTAATTGCCCTTCCAAATCTCAGTCTTCTGATGTCTTGGCTGCCGTCTCCATTTGGACTGATGACTGAACCAAGGGATAGAAGAGGTACACAACATTGTGCTCAACTCTGTAGCAACCCTATGATTCCCAGCTGCATTTAGTTCCTGTCCTTACTTTCTAATTGTTTTGTTGTGTTTATTTTTTCCTCCACATGAAAATGAGTGCACATTTATTTTCTTATGCATTTTTTTCCTAGTGTGCTTCTTTCTTTTCTTTCTTAAGATTTCCATACTGCCTCGCTAGTGTAATGCACTATTCTGGGCTGTTGGCAACAGTCATGAATAAAACACGTACAATAAAACTACAAATACCCAAATACATAACTAGGAAGTTAAAAACAGTTAGTAGCTAAGACACATCTTGCCAGTGGTAGGATCACAATAAGACAGCAGGACCGGAGACCGAGCTGCACCTTCACCGCACTTTAGTCATTTCCCCCGCTGACTAAGGAATATTTGTGCAAAATTTGACAAAGCACAGTAGTGGAGCATGTGCTTCACTGGGTTCAATTCTCAACACTCCCTGCTAGAGCTGAGACTGACTTCCACGTCTGAAACCATGCCTAACCCCTGCCGGTCAGTGTAGACGGCAACAAACTGGTTGGACTGATGCTCCCTTGGTCCAAGGCTGTTTCCTTCCCACAAATTTCATCTTACCTTGCCATGGGTATTGAGCGCCGAGAGCGCCGCATCCAGCATACACTTCCGGACCTCCGGATGGCGATCGTTAAGGGCATCTGGTACGAAGAACTGGAAGAGGGGCTTCACCTGTGAACCATCGAGGTGCTGAGAGAGCTTGTTCAGGGCCAGGGCGATACCGCACCTGTAAGGATAGCATGCGGTTTAACTACAATCGCTGAACCTGGCCCTGCCGAGACAGACGCCTGGAGCAGCTGAGCTGAACGGGAGACAGAGAAGGGGCCATTCCAATGAGCCATACCTGGCTTCCCATTGGTCTGGTGGAGATTCCGATATCACGCGTCCCAGAGCATCCAAAACTGGAGGCGGCCTCTGATGAAGAGAAACAGGCATTCTGTTAGATAGGTAAAGGTTCCCCTTGACATTGAGTCCAGTCGTGTCCAACTCTAGGGCGCGGTGCTCATCCCCGTTTCCAAGCCGTAGAGCCAGCGTTTGTCCAAAGACAGTTTCCGTGGTCACGTGGCCAGCGCGACTAGACACGGAACACCGTTACCTTCCCACCGAGGTGGTACCTATTTATCTACTTGCATTTGCATGCTTTCGAACGGCTAGGTTGGCAGGAGCTGGGACAAGCAACGGGAGCTCACTCCGTCGCGTGGATTCGATCTCACGACGGCTGGTCTTCTGACCTTGCAGCCCAGAGGTTTCTGCGGTTTAACCCGCAGCGCCCCCACGTCCCTATTCTGTTAGATAATCCACCCAAAATCCATGGAAGAAAAGGAACACAGCTTACATCTCACATCTCATCCTGCCCCCTCTGGCCAGTGACTGTTAAAAGTTCATTTTTTAAGACAGCAACTTCAAAACTGTTTGAAAAACTGCGGGATTAGGTAAATTGCAGTGGGGGGGAAAAAACTACCTTTTCCAGGATCTTTTTTTTTTTTCTTGTATTTTTTAAATTTCTTTTTTCACTTTCAAAAACAAAAAAGAACAGAAAGAAAAAAAATCTAATCGAGAAATATTTAGATACACAGGGCTTCCCCCACACTGGGATCATTTTAGAGTAACCACCTCTATACCATTAATTCTCATGAAGCCCAAACTCCCTTCCAGAACGGTACTGATGCTGGCCTTGAGCTCTGTCCCTTCTCCTTTATTAATACAAAATCGATAAATTCTCCCCACAGAACTACATCTCTACTACTTATCTCCCCACTTTTAATTTTTGTACTACATGTAAGCTCATCCTTAACAGCTACACCCCAAGCTTCCCTATATGAATCACTTAACCGGAAATTATATTTCCAGTTCCCAGCAATACTCAATCTTGTCATGGTTAACAAATTGGAAACCTGCCCTGCACTCATGCTGCTCAATCCCTGGATCACAGCTGTACAGGCCAGAGATGGCCCTGCTCAAAGCAACACGGCTCCTGCTTGTGCAATGGCTTAGTGAATATTCCTTTGCACTAATGGCAGAAAAGAAAAACTACATATGCAATGAATTGTTATACCGGGGGGGAGGGGGGGCGCGGACAGGAAAAATAAATGAGATTTTGGGCTAGCTCCTAAGAAGTAGTTGTGTTAACCTGTCTCACGAGTGGCAACCCCCCCCCCTTTTTTTAAAAAGCAAAATACAGTGACGCTTTTAAAGACTAACAGTTTTAGTTCAGTGTGAGCAGAAGTGAGAGCTGGGAAGTTCTGAATTTTGATCCCCAAATGCTCATGCTGAAATAAAATTGTCATTTTTTAAAATGGTACAATATCTTGCTTTTCTTTGGCTCAGATTCTGGGCTGTATCTGGAGACTCCGTCTGTAGATTCTGAATTCCTTACACTCGTCTGCTGCTAAACTGCCAGGCAACGGTGCCTTTGAGAACGTCTCACATTCCCCATCGCCAAGGGCTTACATAAAGTTTCTCCTGATAGATCTCCATGAGCTTCGCCATGACATCCCTCGTTTGGCTTCGATACTGTTCGACGCCCTTGGAAAGCGCCTCGGCCCCAGCCTGGCGCACGGCTTCCTCGTAGTGGATGACGTCTTTGATAAGGACCGAACAGATATCTGGCTGCAACTCTAAGCCCATCGACTCCCACAACCTGTAGCAAAGAAAGCTGGACCGTCATCCACTAGGCACCCAAAACAGGGCCGTCTTGTACCTGTCACAAATGCAAGGCGAGACCTTTGTTGAACCACTAAAACAAAACAAAACAAAATCACACAATTGCAAGCTTTTGTGGGTATAATCTCACCTCCTCAGGCTATGCATCACACTTTTTTCTTTTTTTCTTTTTGGATAGTGCATTACCCATAAAAGGGTGGTGCACAGCCTGAGGAAGTGAGATTTTACCCACAAAAGCTTGCAATCTGTGTGATTCTTTTTTTTTTTAGTGGTCCAATAAAGGCATCACTTAACTCTTGCATTTGTGTAATCCTGAACCACGTGGCTATTTCCTAATTCTTTCATATCTGTCAGCAACCCAAAGGAAATTTCACACATGGGGGATTTTTCGTACCAGAAGCACAGGGCCAGAGTCACCCAAAGTGTGTGTTTTATTGCTTTGAAGAGAACGGAAAAGCTACAGAGTGCAGTACTTGGCACTGTATTTCACCTTACTCAGAATCTCAGATTTACTGCTACTAATGTACAGAAAGCAATTTTTCACCCATTATGGCTGCAAAGATCCATGTGGAATCATGTGGGCAATGTCAGAATAACATTTCCCTTGAAAAGGGCCTTCAGCACCTATCTCTTTGCCTCCCTGTGATGCCCACAAGTTGGAGACATGCACAGACAAATAATTAACATACGATTGATTAGAAAAATGGATACAGGCCAAAGAATGCAAAGGTTCTCAATGAAGAATCTGATTTTCCCCTTCCCTCCTCACCACAGAGCACATGCAAAGAACACTTTGCTCATCTGCCTTCTTCTATGGTCTCAACAGCCTGGCCTGGGGGACAGCTTGGGATCTTTTAAGGAGAAAGGCAGGATAAAAATATTTTAAATAAATATAAATAAATAAATAAATAAATAAATAAATAAATAAGGAATCATTTAACTTGTCTTCGGCGGCTGCTTGTCTATATCATGTTTTGACATGCCTTTTCAATTTGAGATTTCAGAGGTCTGAAATTTTAGTATGAATAATCTGTGTCTGTAGGTCTGAAATTTTATATATTTATTATTTGTGACTTGAATGATGTGCTGTGAGCTATCTTCGGATGTTTGATGAGGGCAGAAATCAAACCAAACTTTTAAAATCTAACCGTACATTTAAAGCATTTCCCAGAAGGGGAGAACACTACCTGACGTAGCCTGTTCTGAGCAAAAGGGAAACGGCCACAAGGACACAAAGAAAAATCTTTACCTCTCTGCCAACATGCGGATTTCTTCATCCTTGTCAAACTTTACCACCCAGAGACGGCGTAAAAGATTCAGTCCGTTCTTCTCATCGCTATCTGGAGTGGGCAGCACCATCTGCATTTCCATCAAGCCCTAAATGCCAAAAACACGGGAAGTCAGCACAAATTACTCCCACCCGCCCTGCCACCTCTCAGGAGCCGCAGGAATAAAAGGGAAAACAGGATCTGCTAAAGCAATCTTTGCTGGTGCTTTTTCAGAGATGCAGTCAGGTTAGTGTGCTTGAGTATAGTAGAGGAAGAGGAGGAAGAAGAAGAAGAAGAGGAAGGAAGGAAGGAAGGAAGGAAGGAAGGAAGGAAGGAAGGAAGGAAGGAAGGAAGGAAGGAAGGAAGGAAGGAAGGAAGGAAGGAAGGAAGGAAGGAAGGAAGGAAGGAAGGAAGGAAGGAAGGAAGGAAGGAAGGAAGGAAGGAAGGAAGGAAGGAAGGAAGGAAGGAAGGAAGGAAGGAAGGAAGGAAGGAAGGAAGGAAGGAAGGAAGGAAGGAAGGAAGCCATTTGAAGATATTTAAGACTAACATTTAACATGAGCTTTTGTGACTCCAGATTCTTGGGCTACAATATTCAAGTCACAAGTTTACACAGACATAAAACTTTTATGTCCCTTATTCATTATAATCCCCTCCCCATAAGCTATACATATTTATTTCTTTTTAATGTTTTTATTCCACCTTTCTCCTGAAAAAAGACCAAAGGCAGCTTACATGATTAAAAACACAATATTAAAAGGTACAAACAGCAAGTTATTTGGATAATAAAGAATTAATAACATTATATTTAAAATGTTAGGTAAAAGCATTACTGAAAACAGATTTGGAAGCAACAAAATATAAACTATCCTGTTTATTGTTGCCTAGACAGTCAATCACTAAGGAAAATCCTGCCTGAAGAGAAAGATCTTTGCCTGCTTGTGGAAGGACAGAAAAATGGGCCAGCCTGGCCTCCAGTGGGAGGGAGTTCCAGAGTCTGGGAGCAGCCACACAGAAGGTTTTCTCCTGTGTCCCCACCAAATGCACCTGTGAAGGTGGTGGGTGTAAGATCGGAGGTGAGAGTAAGATCTCTCTCACGGGAGTGCCGTCCCTCCCGCCCACGGCAGAAAAAGAAATCCAGACCCTGCCAGTTTCCCCTCCCAAGAAGACAGAACCGCTGCAGCCGAGCCCGGGGAAAGTAGAGGAGGATTTGAAAAGACTAACGGTCAGAGAGACCGGGAAAGACTTGGCGGGAAAGGAACGAAAGCCGAGGGTGGAAGTAGAGGCAGGGCTGGCAGATATAAAAGGGGGAGAAGGAGAATTACCGCCAGGTTGGGAGTGGATCTGGATGCAAGATCCATGGACGGGGAAGTGGGAAAGGCTCCGGATACCCAAAGAAGAAGCGGATTGCCGAAGGAGGAGGGAGCTCACCCCCAAGCCATCTTATTGAGGTGAAAAGGAGACAAGGGAGTGGAGGAGGAAGTTAAGAGAAGCAAAGGAGAAGGTTGAGAGAGAGAGAAGGGAAAGAATAGAATGGAGGGTGAGTGAATACCAGATGAGGGGATACCCGGAGGACCCTGGCAGACGTACACCCCCACCCGGGAACCCGCGTGGTTGGACCACCGGGACGAGGACACAGTCCCCTTATTGGAGGGGGAGGCCGGACAGGTATTGAATCCCAACCTGTCAATGGACTGGCCTGGGCCCTGGAACACGGGAGGGGGAAACCCTTTCAAAGATGACAAATGGAAGCCCCTTGCTGACCAGTTGTTAGAAGGAGACAAATGTTGGAATGCCTTTGCAGATACTGGTTTCTTGTTAAATACAGCAATAAACGTTACACCCATTTCAAAGCCTCGCAAGACTGGTGATTTATTTGGAGAAAAACAGGAGCCCGAACCTGAACCCTCACAGTGGGACAGAGAGAAAGGCTTCCTCTGATTATCTTAACATCCGAGCAGGCTCATAAAGGGAGACACGGTCCGTGACATAGCTTGGACCCAAGCCGCATATAAATCAGTGGCTTAATGAATATTGCAATTCATTCATCTGAAAGAGTGTTGAGGGTTGTACATATATTTGTGTTAAAATAGGCACCGAGATGGAGATTCCTCCACCTTCAGACTGGAAATCTAAAAAGCATAACCCAGTTCAGTCTCAGTAAGCATGTGGAGACCACCTGTAATAAGGGGAATAAGCCAGCTCCACTCTTTCTCTTCTGACAGTAAGAAGATGGGGATGCTGCTGCATCCAGGTAGGTTTTCCTCCATGAACCAGAAGCCCTGTTCTGGCTCACACAGAGAGGTCCCATGGATACAGACAGCCTTGGTGCTCAAGTGGAACTACTGGGTGGGGTGGGGAGCAGAATCCCCCGCTGTTGCTTGTGGTCTCTACATGCCTGCCAATTGCCCGAACAGGTCTTTTGACTTCTGCAGGGAGATCCCCTCCCTTCTCCAAACAACAGAGAGGTTCCAACTGACCCGAAGAGCTGCATCTCGGACATTCATGCACGGAGACTGAAGGGCCTGGAGTAAGACGTCAATCTCTTCCTGCTCCGCGTAGGCGCAACCATCTTCCCCGCTGCTGCTGGCGCACAAGGCCGTCAGGGCATTGGAAGCCAGAACCTGACCCAACGAGAGAGATGTCAACAGACTAAGTGAAGTTACCCTGCTCACAGACTGGCCTACTCAGAAGGTAAGGCCCAGAACCCCTGGACCAAGGACAGCCCAATGAATGGATCGTTAGATTCATGGGTAGTCGTTATTTTGGATGGAAGCAGGTTTCCCTAAGGTCTCACAGGGACTTTTCCCACCTCTGCTACCTAGAGATGCAAGATATTTAGTCTTATAATTCTGAAATTTAATTCCACCCAGTTGTATGAACTAGCTGGCCACCTACAGAATAGGGGGACTAGGAGAAGTGACCCATCTCTGTTGTTTTACAGCGTCACCGTTCTCCCACTGAGCAAACAGACAAAAGAGGCAGAAGCCTCAAAACCATGCGCTGAGAGGTGCAAATAATGGAATCAGAAATATTAAACGCTCAACACATTTTGCACAAAAGACTTCAATCTGAAATCCTCCGGAACGCTCCCCCAGGTAAACTCTTGCTCTTTGGGATGCGTATGTTCTGTGCTGTCAAGTTGGAACCAACTTACAGCAACCCTAATGGGGCTTTCAAGGTAGCTGAGATATTTAAGGAGAGATTTTACCACTTCCACTCCCCCAGTGACTTTCCATGGCCAAGCAGGGATTTGAACCCTGTTCTATCATCTCTAAAATATCTTAGGAAGTTGATCGTTCAGATTAAAGTAACAATACACTTCACGTTACTCTGAAGTGTCTTCCACTGTCCTTCTCTCCCAGTCAGATTTCAACCAGAAAAGAAAAACAAATAGTTCAGGGCTAGGCAGTGGAAGTCCCCCTGATAAATCTAAGGCTGCCATAGATAATGAAACACAAGTGCTCAGGTGTAGCCTTATACATAAATAGTTGCAAATCCCCTATGAAAGCAATCTTTAAATGCACAGAATGGTTGAACAAGGCTGAAAAGCTGTTCTCCAAGGGGGCCCTAGGCCGGTAGGAAAGAGAGCCAGAGAGGCTGCCAGCTGGCTAGAGAGACTGACTTGCAGCCCACCTGCAAGCGTGGAGAGGAGCCCGTCCCAATCACTCTTGTCAAGAGCTGTAACATGGCTGTGCGAGGTAGTAGCTCAGGACCGGTCTGGAAGGGAGCCAGAAGAAGAAGAAAAAGGGTGAAGGGGAAAAGCACAAGGATTGGACAGTAATACACAAGCATTGCTATCAGTGCCTGGCCCCACAGTAAAGAATCATACAGTCAAAAGCTATTGCCATTGCGGGATCTAAACTGCTCTGGACCGGGAGAGGAAGCCTGTGTGCCGCTGCAAGTCAGGATGAAACCATCAGACGTGCAAGACAAAACAGTGATCTAGGTTAATATTCCTCTAATATGTCTGAATATTTATTAAAGGTGGGGGGGAACAAAGTAAAGTGTGTGGCATATATTCCACTCTATAATGCTTACAGGACAATCTGGGCAGTTTTACAATTTAATTATGCAGGCTACACACTGCACCCCTCCCAGCAAGCTGGGTACTTGATTTACTGACCTCGGAAGAACAGAAGGCTGAGTGAACCTCAAGCTGGCCACCTGAGATTGAACCTGGATTGTGAGCAGAGTTTTGGCTGCAGTATTGCAGTTTAACCACAGCACCACAAGGCTCATTCAAGAGCACCACTTGCATGCTACTGCCATGCTGTATCTAGGTTTGAAGCAGCTCCAAAACCAAGTGTCAGAGTAAAAAGAGAGAAGAGGACTGTTTTATTTATTTCTAGGATGCCTTTTCTCTTGTGAACTGCATCCTGATGCAGTTCACAAGAGAAAAAGGAAACAGGATTCAGCTCTACAATTTAATTAAAGTAGCAACTGCCAATAAAACCAGCAGCAGGGAGTCTCCAAAGGTTTCCTGAAGACCTGTAATGAAGGAAGCTCATTACAAAAGAACACAGCCCTTATACTCTCCAGGCCAGCTGCCCTTGGTGGTGGTGAAGTGAGAAGAGTCTCTACTGGTGACCTCCAATAGAGACTGGTACGACTGAAGACAGTCTGTTACAAGACAGTAGCTTGGGCCCAAACCATGAAGGTTAAAACTAGCCTTTTGTTGTGAATCACGCTTAAAATTGGCGTCAGTGTTACTTCGGTCAACTATCCAGCACTCAATAATCCCTGGGTTAATATACTGTAGCCTGCAGAACTTAGAGGTTCTGCACCACCTTTAGGCAGCCTCACGTTGAAGGCATTACAGAAGTCTATCTTGGATGGATTTAATCTCGTCTTCCAGTGAGTATGTTTGGCTTTATCAAAAGAATGTCTCACTTAGGAGCAAGCTTTAAAAAAAAAAAAAAAAAAAGTAGTAGTAAAAGTGGCTTTTTGGGGGAAACAGAAATACAGCTCTCACGGACCTCATCTACCAGCATATTGTGGCAACTGGAAAATGATCTCAACTGGGAATGGACTGTGATGATCTGAAGAACTTTGACCATGAGCTCCTCCTTCTCCTCACTGTCGTTGGGAATCTCAAGCAGCACCATTTTTAAGAGAGGAAAGACCAAGGAGAATGCTGGGGCTGATAACGGCACCGGCCCTGCAGCGGGAAGAGGAAAAGAGAACACAGACATGAATACAGGAGCAACCACCCATGTTACCAACACACACGCCGGATAAGCTTCGGGATGCTGAACAACCCAGCTCTCTTACCGAACACAAAATCCAACGCCTGGAGTATTGTACGCTTGAAGTAATACAGCCCATCCCGACATTCAGGGCTCTAATATTTTTGGAACATTTGTATCTCTGTGTCTTTTAATGAGCTCATAACGGCAGGCATGGCTCTCCACGGCCCCTCTTTATCCTTACAGCAGCCCTGCAAAGGGAGGCTCAAAAAGTAGGGCTGGCCCAAGGTCACTCAAGTGTGGTTGTTGTGGGTTTTTCGGGCTCTTTGGCCGTGTTCTGAAGGTTGTTCTTCCTCAAGTGGAAGCTTGAGGAAGAACAACCTTCAGAACATGGCCACTTCCTCACTCAAGTGTGCTTGCATGGCCTCGTGGGGTTCTCCTGAATCCTGCTCCAGCGCTCTGCGCACTGTATGGCATAGGCTGCCACCATCCCATTCTGACGGTGCGTAACTAACACCAGATAGGGTGAAACACAGAACCTCTGATGTTTCACCTGTAAGTTGGTATGCTAGCTAAGAATATTCTAGCTTGCATTACACATCAACTTACAAGCAAAGGACAGAAAAGCCCTACCACTAGGCTTCAGAATTAGAGGGAGCCCTCACCGGCCTCTCCTTTGCTCGTTCGACCAGGCACGGTGTACATGTGCAACAAGCTCACAACTCTGCTCACGGCTGTAGGCAGGTCCTCTTGGCACCAGGATTCATCCAAATCACATTCGGGTTTCATCATCCGCAAAGTCACATGACTGGCCACAGTACCTAAGGGGGAGGAAGGAGAGAAGATTTGGAGAATGAGTGAGTGAGTTGACCCAAGTAGTTTGCAGAAATATAAATAATATTTGTATCGCCTAGCTCACTGGCCCATGGGAACCCAGCATCCTTTATACAGAGTGGCCATGGCTTTCCAGGACTTCAGACAAGACTGATTTCCTGTCCCATTGAGGGATTTGAATCCAAGACCTAAGCACACACTTCGGTGACAAAAGCCCTTTGTTCCAGCCTTGTTGTGAAGCACACCTTTCAGCCCTTGCTCAGATTAAAATACAGGAGGACCCCTGTATCCGTGCGATGGGTATCTGTGGTTTCACTTAGCCACAGTCTGAAAATATTAAAAAATATTAAAAGAAAAAGTTCAGAAAAAAAGTATTTCCCTTGTATTTACCACAACTGGCCACCAGAGGAAGCCAGAGACCATGCTATATATATAGCGTTCACTATTATCTGCTGTTTTCAGCATCCACTGGGGGTCTTGGAACCAATCCCCTCCAGCTACAGGGGTCCTACGGTATGATGATGGTGATGATGATGATTTGTCATCAAGTCTATTCCAACTCAGGGGATTCCTCCCAGGATGTTCTAGATATAAGGGGCTCAGAAGTTTACTGGTCTCTCCTTCCAACGGTGCTCTGGGACTGTGCAGCTTTCTCAAGGTTAAGCAGGTGCCAGGGCACAGCACCCCATCAGCCACTTATGTTCCTCCCCCTCTCCCAGGAAGCACACTGGGGGTTCACACTCGTACCCCCTGGCCCACTGAGTGACAGAAGGAATCTAAGTTACAGTACGCTCCCTTTTACAAAGCACAGGCAAACAGATCTCCACCCGGGGACCTTTTATTGGAGCAAAAGATCTGTGCATGATATTCCTTCATTTCTTCTTAACTACTCTTACGTAGGGTTCTTATCACCATATTTCTCTTAGGTAACCAACTTTTGATACCTCTTGGATATAGTCATGGAGAAATTTAGTAACAAAAACCAACATTTAAAGTGACCAACTCTAACTTATAGGCCAGAATCCTAAAGCTGACTTATATTTGTAAATCTTGGTGACAAATTGCCACTCATAACCAAGGAGGTGGTTGTGTTCCTGGGCGTACCAAAAAAATAAAATTAAAAAACATTAATTGGCAATAGGATTCTGGTTCTAGACTCTTCCTTCATCTAAAAATATGAATTTGAAGATGAATGCATTAGAGCTTAATTTAATTTGGGCTCTACTATCCGAAGTCAGACAAAGAGAACATTAGAACAAAAAAACAGCAGCTGAGGAGAAGCATCTGTCCTAATGAAAAAGAAGTGGCTTCTAAGGAAAGGCTAGGGAACCAGATGTTTAGGGCTATAATTCCCAAAATCCCCTACTATTGCAGATGTTAGCTGGGGCTTCTGGGAGTTGAAGGTTCAGAGCATCTGAAGGGCCAGTTTTCCCTTTCAATGATTAAGACCCTTGAAATCTCTATCTTTGTCTCTCGCACACACACACATGGACATGTAGGTAGCTGAAACTGCGTTGACAAACAGCAGTCGTTTGTGCTTTTGGGGGGTCAGAACTAAGCTATCCAAAAGTGGAATCTTTCAGCTTTTTCTATAATGAGATTATTATTACTGTTTTAAATCCCCAATGAAAACACTAACCAAAAGTCTTCAGGCGAGGAGGCATCACACAAGATGCCAACGAGAGGAAAAGGCTCTTAATCCTTGGAGCCGCCAGGGGAGACTTCAGCAGAGGCAGGAAGGACCCTATGAGAGCAGGGATGTACTGGGAGAAACCGCAGGGACTCTTCTTCAGAATAGCTTCCAGCAGACCCAGCATGGATTCCAGTTCATCGTCCAGCTGCAAAAAGAACACCACCACGGCGGCTGACAAAACATCCTCTAAACGAACGCCACATTTCAAACCAGACCGTGAAAATAAATATTTTTCTCTCCCTCTATCTTCTTCTTCATTGACATTCTCAAAATAATAAAAATGGTGGTGGTGGGAAGTAATGTAGAGAGGGGGGGAAATCTACTTTTGGGCAATACTTCTATAAGGACTAATCAAAATCTTTTAAAAATTGTGAAGGACTGCATGGTAAAGTGGGCTCAAAATATAGGACATAATATAGAATTAAGTGCTTGGTCACAAATTTGGGAATGAAATATTAAAATGACTAAATCTATAAATCTAAAAGAAAATATTTACAAAATGTTTTATAGATGGTATGTAACACCAGAGAAATTAACAAAAATGTATAAAAATGTTTCTAACAAGTGCTGGAAATGTGAAAAGAATGTAGGGAGCTTCTATCACATGTGGTGGACGTGCAATAAGGCCAAGGAATTTTGGAAAATGATTCATGAAATGATAGAGAAAATTTTAGGGGTTAAAATTGCCTTGACACCAGAAAGCTTCCTACTGAATATATTACCACCTATACTCGAAAAAAACAAGACATATTTGACTTTACACCTGATAACGGCAGCTAGAATTGTATATGCCAGTAAGTGGAAGATGACAGCGATCCCGACAAAGAAGGAATTCAATGAAAAAATTTTGGAACTAGCAGAAATGGATATTTTGACAGACACATTAAATGACAGACTGGATAATAATAAATGGGAACCTCTTTACACCTGGATGAAATCTACATCAACTTAAGTAGAATAGATTAGATCAATACTATGTTAGAGAGTATAAGATATGATTAAATGAATGGAATATATTGTAATAAATCACTCTGGTTGCAACGGATTGAAAAGTAGAAAAAACACAATAAAAATATATATACAAAATCTTTTTAAAAAAATCCCAGGCATGCTTCTGATTTCTCCATAATTTTTCATTGTGGTAGCTGGAGCAAGACAGCACTTCATTTTCCATGACACCAAAAACAGAAGGGCAGCAACAAATAGTTATAAATGCTCCAACAACCAATGAAAACACAAAGCAATCATAGTCATGACTTTCTTTGTCGGGGAAGGCCTGTGTAAGGAAAAACATTTTCAGCTGGGTTTTAAACCTTGGCAGAGTTTCTGCCTCTCAACTCACACGGGGAAAATATATTCCCTAGGGCGGGTGCGACCCCTGGGATGTTCCCACAAGGTTACCCGATAGCATTCCATTGATTCCTGATGCACCAATATGGCCCCCACCGAGGATCTCTGGGGGTCATCATTATGTGCAGATCAAGGAAAATGATCTTAAGGCATTTGAGGGTTTATAAAACTGCAACAGAACGCTGAAGAAGGAAGCGACGTAGTCAACATCAGCCAGAAGTTTTTTCAACTAAAGCCTCCTGTCCTCATGTACGCCTGCGCTCTGCTCAGCAGCTCCCTGGCTGTTACCACCCTGGCCTCTAATTGTGTAGCCCTTCCTCCAGGATCCTGGCAGCTCCTGAGAATCAGGCGAGCAGGAGAGGATGGTGCCCGCTGGGTCCCATAAACCACGGCAAACACAAGACAGGAGAAACCCGCTTCTTATCCTCTTCAACAACCTAAGCATCAGCCCCAATGGGAGGGGGGACCTGGATTTTTAAAACTAGACCTTAACTTAAAGGCATGGGTCAAGGTCCTACCATAGTCTATGGTAGCCACAAAACAGAACCCAGGAACCTATTTTGAATAGCGTTCACCCTTAGAATGAAACAAATGTTGTCCCAGACCCAAAGGAAGCCCCAAAGTGCAGGGCTTTACTTAGAGGGACAGTTGTATTAAGGTCAACATTTGTCTTACATCCTGACCCTAAGACCAGCCCTTCTCAACGGGAGCTGTAGGGCCCCCTGGCAGATTTGAAGGAGGCCACCAACTGGAAGCAATTCTTCACACGCCACTTTATAAAGTTCAGTACGTGGCTTATACAATCCTGATTTAACCTATATTTCTTTTAAGGTTGTGTTCATGGCTGTGGCCAAAAAAGGATTGGGAAGGGCTGCCCCAGAGGTCCAGACCTATGAGAAGGGGATACTACTGAGTGTGCCTATGGTTAATGCCTGTTTAACGCAGACCCACAGAACTTGGGGAGTGTCACTCACTCCCTCTCTCTCAGCTCCCTTCTCAACCTACTCAGTTTGTTGTAACCATGAAGTGCCTGCTAGTACAGGGTACAATGTAATGGGGCCCCAAACTTGCCTCTTTCAGTTGCTTCCTGGTCTGAGATTCTTTTTCCAGCTGGGCATTCACCATCTCCTTTTGTTTGCTGGTCAGCTGGATTTCTTCCTTGATTCCCTTCTTCTTCTTAATCTCCTGCAGAAGACAACCGCTCATCTCTTCATGTTTTTTCTATTTTAACCACCCACCAAAGAAACTAGTAATCAAAAGCCTCCAAGAAGAAACAGATCTATCTATCTATCTATCTATCTATCTATCTATCTATCTATCTATCTATCTATCTATCTATCTATCTATCTATCTATCTATCTATCTATCTATATGTTTTTACCCTGCCTTTCATCTTAAAAGGGCCCAAGGAGGCTTATATAATTAAAAAGACAATATTTCTAAGCCAGAAACAGTAAATATACAAATATTTAAAAAGGATTAAGCAAGTATTATGTTAAAAATAAAATCAATACCAAAAAACACATTTAAAAGCACCAGAGCACAACAATTCATTAAAAAAAAAACCCTAAACAAACAAACAAACAAACAACCAAAAACACCTCTCAGATAGCCATTCATTCATTCATTCATTCAGGAAAAGCCTGCCTGAAGAGAAAGGCCTTTACCTGCTTGGGGAAGGACAGCCAAGAGGGGGCCAGCCTGGCCTCCAGTGGGAGGGAGCTCCAGAGTCTAAAGGAGCAGCCACAGAGAAGTCCTTCTCCCATGTCCTGACCAAAGGTGGTGGGACAGAGAGAAAGGCCTCCCAGGATGATCTTAATGCCCAGGCAGGTTCATAGAGGGAGATGCATTCTTTTAGATAGCCATTTGATGGAAGCAAAAAACATAATTGGCTCAAAATGTGTTGAGACAGATAAGTTCAAGGCAGCAGCATCAAAATATTTAGCTGGATGAAATCAAATTTTTAAAAATAACTAAGTGGCAGGAGGGTGCTGCTGCCTTCTCGTCTTGCTCACAATCTGATGTATTCTGAGGGTCACTTTTGAAAACAGACTAGAAGAGTCTCTGGCCTTCTCCAGCTCCCCTGGATTTCATTCTACCCATTGTGCATCAAACCAAATGACACGAGCTTCTCTTAGCCTGTCATCTCACTGCGTTATTGTGAGGATAAATTGCTGGACTAGGAAGCCATTTATGCAGCTGTGAGGTCCCTAGAAGAAAGGGGCAGTGACTCAAGTGTTGGACAGACACCCGGGAGATTTGTGTTCAAGATCCCACTTGGATAAAGTGGACCAGTCAAAACCTCTCAGCTTGACTCTAGCCATAGGGCCGTTGTAAGGGAGAAGGAAAGCCATGGATTCAGTCTGGAGCTTACCACAGCCTATAAATTTAACAAATAAACAGCAACAGCTTTGCTGGAACCTTTTTCTCCCAACTACTTTTTGTAGCTGCCTTTAAGAATGGTACTGGCTGAATAGCTAAAGGGGTTTAGGCATTTGGCTGTGGAGCCAGAGGGTGAGAGTTTGATTCCCCATGGGGCCTCCTGGGAGAAAAGCCAGCCTGGGTGGCCTTGGGCAAGCTGCAGAGGCCCAGGGCACACACCAGAAGAAGGGAATGGTAAACTACTTCTAAGTATTCCCTACCTGGAAAACCCTGAAAAGGGTTGACATAGATCAGAATTGACTTGATGGCACATTATGATTATTTTATTTTATTGTTTTTTATTTTATATAAAATTGATTTTGTTGTACAACAGGAAGGACTGGGGAAGAAAGACTGGGCCTGTTTAGCCTTGAGAAAAGAAGACTGAGGGGAGATTAGGATAGCACTTTTCAAATACTTGAAAGGTAGTCCTGCAGAGGAGGGGCAGGATCTGTTCTCGATCATCCCAGAATGCAAGACACGCAACAATGGGATCAAGCTACAGGAAATCAGATTTCGTTTGAATATCAGGAAAAAAAATCTTCTGTTAGAGCAGTACGACAGTGGGACCAATGACCTCAAGAGGTAGTGAGCGCTCCAACGCCAGAAGCATTCAAGAGGAAATTAGAGAACCATCTGCAAGATCCTCTTTGATTTGGATTCTTGCATTGAGCAGGGGGGGTTGGACTCGATGGCCTTCCAACTCAATTATTCCGTGATTCTATGAAGTGGTTGAAATCTAGCAATCATTTCAGGACTGTGCTAAGGACGATGCCGCAGAATGATTACACTGCAGCTCAGAATATATCTTAGATGGAAGCACCACTCTAAAATGTCCCATCATGGTAGATGAGGATCAACGCACTCCACACGACAACACCTCCTGTCTCTCTCAGCATGGGAGACCTCACCTCCTTCAGCTCCAGCTCGATGATCTGCTCTTTGAAAGAGTAAGCCTTGTTTTCCCTCTTCATGTTGGCCTTTTTCATGTTATCCTGCTGAGCACTAAAAAGAAAGAGGCAAGAGACATCCGTAAGATCGCACATGGCTGTCTCAACATCTCCCTCAATAAATATCTAATATTTTAAAATACAAATAAGGAGCAGGTACTAGAACCAAGAAGGGGACATGGTGGCGCTGCGGGTTAAACCGCAGAAGCCTCTGTGCTGCAAGGTCAGAAGACCAGCCATCGTAAGATCGAATCCACGCGACGGAGTGAGCCCCCGTCGCTTGTCCCAGCTCCTGCCCACCTAGCCATTCAAAAGCATGTAAAATGTGAGTAGATAAATAGGTACCACCACGGTGGGAAGGTCACGGCGTTCCGTGTCTAGTCGCGCTGGCCATGTGACCACGGAAACTGTCTTCGGAGACGGTTTGGAGACGGGGATAAGCACTGCCCCCTAGAGTCGGACATGACTGGACTAAATGTCAAGGGGAACCTTTCCCTTACTAGAACCAAGAACACCAGAGTAAGCAAAACTGACTCCTGCAAATGTTCCGAATGACAGTCCTCGTCAGCCCTAACCAACACAACTAATATCTAGTCCCGAACATCTGGAGGGTGCCACGTTGCTGTTCCATTTTCTAATATTAAACTAGACGTGGCCTTGTTGTGTTGCTGCTGAAAACACCGAGCGTCCAATTCTCACCTCTGCAAGATAGATTTGTCATAGAGCTCCCCTTCGGGCGTCTTCATGATAGCAAACTCCTCTTGGGTCACAAGACACAGAGCCGGGTTTTCCAGAGAGGCCAAAATGGTGCTGATTACCTGGGGAAGGACTCGGCCGGGGGAGAGGACAGAAAGCATGCCCACTGCATTCAGGGAGGACTGCAAAAAGAAGGAGAGAGGAGAAAGGTGAGGAAAGAGAGCCACGGCCAAGGATCTCATCTCTGCTCCAGAGTCTGTCAATATACTCAAGGCGCTGGGCCCTCAATTTGGGAGAAGGAGCAGCTGCTGCACTCTGCTGCTTAAGAAACAGTCTGTGTTAATGCTGTACAAATTTGCAGGGTGATAGCTTGGTCTGCAGATTAAAAATTCCAGAATACAAATGTTGTACGTTTATTAATACAAACACTTTACATATACAGTAGGACCCCCATATTCACAGGGGATTGGATCCAAGCCTCTCCCCCCACCGTGGATGCTGAAAACCATGGATAGTAGCAAACACTATGCATAGCATGGTAAAAGAAAGCAAAATCCAGAAATATATACAGTCAACCCTCGACTTACAAACTTAATCCGTTCCGGAAGGAAGTTTGTAAGTCGAAAAGTTCGTAAGTCGAATCAGCATTTCCCATAGGAATGCATTGAAAACCAATTAATCCGTTCCGGCTGTTTTTGGTTCTTAGGTCGAGGGGCGGTTTGTAACTCGAATCATTAGTTCCCATAGGAACTAATGCAAAGCCGGTTAATCCGTTCCTACCACTAGGGGCAGAATTTTTTTATTTTTTTCCTTTTAACCTAAGATGACAGGTTTAAAAAAAAAGGTTTTTTTCGGTTCGTAACTCGAATCTAAGTTCGCAAGTCGAGTCAATATTTTTCTATCAGAGCGGTTCGTAAGTCGAAATGTTCGTAACTAGGGCCGTTCGTAAGTCGAGGGTTGACTGTATTTTCACCATGTATTAATAGAGTTGGCCACTAAAGGCAGCCAGAGACTCTGCTAGGTATTCTTCAACAACAGGCATACATAGCATGGTCTCTGACCCCCTCTCGTGGCCAGTTCTGGTAAATAAACTATGAAAATACATGTTTCCAGGGTTTTTTTTCTTTTAATATTTTCAGACTGCAGATAAGTGAACCTGCTGATACAGATCCCACAAATACAGGATCCTACTATATTTATTCCTGTTTTGCTATTCATTGGAGGGAGGGGCTACATTTTTTTTCCAACATAACTCCAACTACTACAGGCCTCTGTGGTTTCTGAAATCTCACCTGGCTTTGCTCACATGCTTGGAAGCACATCTCTGTGGGCAAAAGGGCTAGAAATCCTGTGCATGGGGATACAGAAGTGAGGGAGCTGGTATTCTCAAAAGCTGAAATACACCCTTAAGTTCCCTTCACAATCTATGCTTTTCCTGCACTCTCACAGAACTGTGGAAAACAGACATCCTGGTCTTCACTATGAATTCAACCAGTTTTGTACTTAGTACCTGTATACTGGCATGCCGAGTCCAACTTACAGTGATCCTCCCGTGAAACTTTTAAAAAAACACAACCTACAAACAGTATTCAGGCCACCACAAAAATACAACAAATGTTATGGTCAGCAAAGGACAAAAGGGACCCCCTCACCACTGCAGGAGTATACCAGATGCCTTGCAGTTGTGGCCAGGTATATATTGGGACTGCAAAATGCAGCATCCACACCAGAATCAAAGAACATGAAAGACACTGCAGACTAAAACAACCGGAAAAATCGGCAGTAGCTGAACATGCCCTGAAACAAGCTGGACATGAAATTCTATTTCAAAACACAGAAGTACTGGACAACACCAGCAATCATTATGTTAGACTGCACAGGGAAGCCATTGAAATCCACAAACACCAGCAGAGCTTCAACAAAAAAGAAGAAAGTCTAAAACTCAACAAAGCCTGGCTCCCAGCACTGAAAAATACAGCCTGCAAAAGGTCAACGAACTCTACGTGGCCACAAGTACCGGTGATCACTGCACACAAAAGACCAGCTAACGACACCCATCAATCACAGTGATGGAGCATCTCCCCCCCCCCCGTTATCACAACAATACACCCAGAACAAAAAACACCCTGATCACCATAATCACCCAATCTCCTGAAAAGGACAAAAAGCTGATCCCACAGCTACAAATATTCAACTATCCCATACACTACACCAGAATACAGACAGAGCTCTAACTCCTGTCCTCTGAAGATGCCAGCCACAGAGACTGGCGAAACGTTAGGAAGAAAAACCTTCGGAACATGGCCAAACAGCCCAAAAAAACTACAACAACCATCCTCCCATGACTTTCTACCTAAAAATTACCCACAAATGGTTTCAGTGCCTTCTTCTGATGGCATTCTTGATGGCAATCTGCCCAAGGCCATACAGGTGTCACAGCACACAACCCCCTCGGCCACACATGATCTGGGTGACCTTGGCTGGCCCCTCTTCCAGGAGGCAAACTGGACATTCAAACTCACAGCCCTTAGCTTCACAACCAGGCACCCAACCTACAGAGCTATTATTGACAACAGAGCTGTTTAAGCAGGCCCTTGGCAACATCTTAAGTTGATCATGAGACCCGTGCATTATATTTGTAACTATGGCAATTGATTGTTTTTATTATACTAACGTACATTGTGTTTATTATGTTATGTTTCATGGTTTTATTATCAAGTGTCAACCTTAACTCACCTTTTCTTTTAGTTTGTGGAATTATGCTTTTTGTTGTTTTACTGGTTACATGCTCTCCTTAATTATATAAACCACCCCGCGTAGTGTTCCACTAAATCAGGCAGTCTATAAGCTCTAAAAATAAATACATAAATAAAACATACCAGTCCAGCCCTTACCCCTTCCTCTCCTTGTTACCCTTCAGTATTTTACCCAAATGCATGTATTGCCAGAGGCTGGAAAATGTACTCTTCTGGACAACAGTGCTCAAAATCCCACAGACAGGCCTGGCTGTAAGATTCTGGGAATTATGGTCTAAAAAGTATGTTTTCCAAGTTCTGTGTGATACAGACATGACATTCCCGGGTTAAATCTACATCTTTAGAACTAGACCACAACAAGGAAAACCTTTAAAAACCTTATAGGTAAAAGAAATAAAAAGTTAAAAAAAAGACAAAAACATGGTGGTACCTTAAAGACTAACTTCTACATTTTTTTAATGTGAGCTTTCGTGGATATGCTTGTTCAGACTAACATGGCTACCCCTTCTACAACTACAACTTTAAAAACCTGTTCTTCTTTTTCCTAGTGAGGTGGGTAACCATTCTGTACCAAAATATCCCATATTTCTATTGTTTCAACTGGTATGCCAACATATAGAGTAGCTCTGGTATGAGTTCCAATTTTCCTGGTTCACATTCCGGGCCTTATCTCCCTTATACGATGGTAACAATACAGGACCTATCTTATAGGGGTGCTGTAAAGATAATTGAGAATGTATATGAAAGATCGGGGTACGCAGGTAAGTGGTTCTAAAAATGATCTCTCTTAGTAATGCTTACCATGAAGATTTAAAGAAGGCTTATCTCCATTTTGCAGACGAAAACACTGACAATGAGAAAATAAGCTTGCCTAAAGCGACTGAGTTGTCGTTATCATTTAGAGTACCCTTATCAGAACTCAGAAAAGTTACTTTTCTGCACTACAACTTCCAGAATTTTGTGACCATGCTGGCTAAGAGATTCTTCGCCTCCCCGCCTCTAAAAAGTATGTTTCCAAGACCTGGTTTATATAGCACTGCTTTAATTTAAGCTGCATTGTATTCATGAGTGACACAGGTCACCATTCCTCCCATTTTATAGAGAGGAAAACTGAGATAGTTCCCATATGTAAGGAGAGAAGGAAGGAGGTCAACCCACAGGATGTCCCAGGGATCTGGGACAATTCAGTCTCCATCACACAACATCTGGGCAGGGGCTACAGCTTGCCAGTGGAACCCCTGCCCTATGAATATGCATAAAGGAGAGAAGTTCAACCACAGCATCTCCCCATTAAAATCTCAAGCAGCAGATCAAGAAGAGACCTGAGCAAGCTTGAAACCAGCATACAAAGACAATACTGAATTAAATGCAACCACCATCTGAACTAGCTAAGGCTGTTCCCTCTTCTTTCTGCCAATCACCCTTGAGCAGCTGAAACCAGGAGTGACTTAATTCACCTTCGTCACAGGTCTTTGGGCGAAGATCCGATCAAATATTCTTTCCAGATACTTGGTGATGAAGCCTGCGTACTCCAGCTTCATCTTGAGGAGGAGAATGGGCCAAAGGCCTGGCTGCACTGCCACTGGAAGAGAAGCAAAGGCAGCTTTACCAGAAACCCTCTCTCAAGAGGCGACACGCATGCGTCTCGTGGCCGACACCCCTCTTGACTCACCGAGAGAGGGGTGGCTGCTTACGAGCAGCATTTCCAAGGCCAGCTTTTCTTTCTCATCCAGATCTTCTTCCAGACCCGACACGCAAGAGATCACACACAACGCTTCCTGAAAGATGCGGGGAGGGATGTACGTTTTCCCCTGCTCCGACAGTTCTCCTGACTCGGTGACCAAGGCTTCAGCGGGAAGCACCTAAAGAACCATGTACGTGACACTGATCAGCGAATCATTCCCTGAATCAAATGCCAGGCTGATGAAAAGATATCTTAGAAGGAAACAGTAAAAAAAACTGTGACAAGGTTTCTTGAAATGCGCCTTTGGGGAGGATCGCAGGAGTTTGGTGACTTTTCCTCCCCTTTTTTCTTTTCTGGCTTGTTCATGACTTTCCTGCCTAGGGAGGCCATCAAAAGTGTCCCCAATGATTTAGGATGGATAGCAATTTATGATGACTTTATTCATCTAAACAATATGCCTATCATATTACGATGAGATTATTCATGTTTTGGTATAGATGCCAGCCACCAGTAACATTTAGCAAACATTGAAACAAATTATTCTTAAATGAAGCACTTGTATTAAGAACTTACAGAAGAAGATCTAGAAGGATAATTACGTTTGTCCGTAGCTTGGAGCCACAGCAAGTGTTGTGGCATGTTATCTTAGACAACAATAATAATAATCTCAGAACTGCAGAGCTGGAAGGGACCCTTTGGATCATTGAGGTTCAGCCCCTGTCAAGGAGGCCCAGTGGGGGAATCGAACTCCCAGCCTCTGACTCCGCAGCCAGAGACTTAAACCCCTCAGCTATCCAACAGTTTCCATATTAAAGACCATCACGTTTTATCTGGCTAAGTCAATAAGAAAATACTGAAATACTGAAACTACTGGTCCAAATCACGGGTTGAGGGCCAATACTTTATGCCCAGGGGTTGTATTCAAAGAGCAAAAGGGTGGGGCCAAAAATACCTGCCAGCCCATTTCAGATTAAATCTCTTCTTGCTACTAAGGAAGCCTTTAGAGTGACATTTCAGTCTCTTTGAATGGGGGAAAAACACACAAAAGTGGAAAAACGTCAAACAGTGATGTCACAAGGAAGGGGGGTGCGTCATTATCCAGGGACCATCAGGGGGTCTGTACTGGATCCCAGGAGGGCTAGATTGGGGTCGGAGGTTCCCATCTGGTTGCTGGAGCTCTTTAAGACAGAGTCCTAAGAGGATGGTGCCTTCTAGATATATTGCTGAAAACCCCCATCGTTCTCAGCCAGTAGCTATCATGACTAGCCACTGTGTTGACCAGCAACAATGAGAATTATGGTCCAGTCTATCAGAGGGGCCCCCAGGGTGAGGAAGACTAGGGTAGCCCCCCTTAAAAACATGCTGTTAATATATACCAGCTCCTAGCGCTTAAAGCACACTCTGGGCAGTTTACAATTTAATTATGCAGGCTCCCCATGGCTCCCCCAGCAACCTGGGCACCCCATTTACCAACCTCAGAAGAATGGAAGGTCACCTCTAGCCAACTACCTGGGATTGAACCCAGCTCTGTTGAGCTGCCGTCCCGCCTTTAACCACTGCGCCACAAGGCTCCTTACCCCCTTCCAGTGAACTGATCTACACCAGGCCTCTTTCAAAAGGTCTTTTTACCTTATGAGAACCCAGAACCGTTTTCATTTCTTCCAAGAGCCCATAAGCTAGTTCGAACCTTCGAGGCGGAGACAAGAGCTTTCTCACCGTCTGCTGGGCAAGCCTGCGGACTCCCCAGGGCCGACTGAGGAGGACCGCGGTGAGTGCTTTGTGATACTGCCTAAAAGTGGGGACAGGAAATAAGGCAGAAGGTGGGGGGGGGGGAGAAGAGAAAAAGCAAATAGTCAACAGTTCAGTCAAGCCGAGGGAAAAGGGAAGCCTCTTGTACACGGCACAGTGAGTACAAGGCTGGACCAGGCCTGTGGGTGATCCAGCTTTTAGTCTCCACTGAGCCTTGAAACTCATGCGTGACCGAGGGAGAGTCAATCTCTCTCCCAGCCTGACCAAATTCACAGCATAATTGCAAGCATAACACATGAGAGAGGAAAAGGAGAGCTCCATGGACATCATCTGGCACTCATGGAAGAAAACTAGAATACAGTGGTGCCTCGCTAGACGATGTTAATCCGTTCCACGAGGATCGCTGTCTAGCGAAAACATCGTCTAGCGAAGCACGTTTTCCCATTGGAATGCATTGAAATCGCTTCAATGCGTTCCAAGGGAAAATGCAGTCGTCTAGCGAAAATTTCCCATAGGGAAACCTCGTCTAGCGAGTGCGGGTCCCCATAGGAATGCACTGACAGCTGCACTGACAACTTTTCACCACTAGTCAGCGCACTCCTATGGGGAAACCTCATCGTCTAGCGAAAATCGCCATAGGGAAACATCGTTTTGCAAAGCGCAGTAGCGATCGCAAAAAGGCATCGTCTAGCGATTTCCTCGTCCTGCGAGGCAATCGTCTAGCGAGGCACCACTGTATAAAAAAATAAAGCTGTTCTTGCTCGGCGCTGTCCAGTCACCTCCGCCTTATGGCCACCTCATGAAGGAACCATCTCCAAAAGGTCCTGTCCTCAACAGCCCTGCTCATCTCTTGTAAACTCAACAATGTGGTTTCCTTTAGGGAGTCAATCCATCTCATGTTTGGTCTTCCTCTTTTCCTGCTGCCGTTCACCTTTCCCTGCATGACTGTCTTTTCCAGAGGATCCTGCTTTCTCATGATGGGCCCAAAGTAGGACAGCCTCAATTTCAACATTTTAGCCTCCAGAGACAGGCAAATAAATAAATCTACACATAACAGATATTCAATATATAAGGACGCTGAGGTGGCTGCCCTGTGAGCAATATCACAGGCCTTGCTAGGGAGCCAGCGTGATGTAGTCGTGTTCTGGACTGTCGGTCTAATGCTTGAGTTATAGACTTTGATACCCACTGAGGCCTGAAACTCACAGGGTAACCTTGGGCTCGACAGGGAGAGCAAAGCATACGCTCCAAGCTCACCTGACGAAAGGCAAGACAAATAAAGAAATAGTGGCTAAAATCCTGTTAGCTACGTCCATAGGCATAAATCCTGGCGGCAAACTGCTGCAACTTAATAAGTTGCCATAGGCATCGCATGATCTGGCACGTAACAGCCAATGACTGACGACACATGGACGTCTCGATACGATTTTGGCCAGCAAATAGTTGCAGGACTGCTGAAGAGCTTACTGGGGAGCAAGGTAAACAGACCAAGTAATACATACTGGACTTTAGCACCAGGCAGCCGATGTTCGTGATCCAAGAGGAGGCGCTCGGTCAGCTGTAAAACAGTGCACATCGCTGCAGATGGGGATAAAAAAGGAAGTCAACTTAAAAAAAAACACAGCTATGACTATGATTCTACTGCAGTTCTATGGGAACCAATCATCATTTCCCCTGAGAATCACTGCATTCTCTTTTTGAAAAAAAGGAAAAGAAAAACAGGTTCAACTTTCTAGTCCTTATGCTTGCAAAGGAATGCTTCGAGTGTAAGGGCAAGGCAGAGGAAGACCACTGAAGGTGTTGCTACGTGCCATCATGTCAACACGAATGCATGGTGAGTCTATGAATGAGCGGCCTCCAATCCTCTTGTCATTAACAACCCTGCTCAGCTTTTGCTAATTCAGTGCTGTGTCTTCCTTTACTCAGTTCACCCACCTCATGTTTGGTCCTCTTTTTCTGCTGCCTTTTTCCAGCAGAAGAAGCCAGAAAAGCAGTTGAACAAATGGAAGACCAGCAACTACAGGGAGGAGGTGATTCAGTACTCTGAGTAGTATAATACTATAGTAACAGAACTGCAGAGCTGGAAGGTACTCTATGGATCATCAAGTCCAGTCCCCGTCAAAAAGCCACCGTGGAGAATCGAATTCCCAACCTCTGGCTCTTCTTAACTGTTAAAGCAGTATGACAATGGAACCCATGACCTCAGGAGGTAGTCAGCGTTCCAACGCTGGAGCCATTCAAGAGGAAACTGGACAACCACCTGCCGGATCCGCTTTGATTTGGATTCCTGACTTGAGCAGGGGGTTGGGCTTGATGGCCTTAGAGGCCCCTTCCAACTCAATGATTCTAGGATTCTATTTTCCCATCTAAAGGAACAAGCTTGACCACTCACCGTCCTCTGAAGCAGTTTGCAGAAACTTCTCAGAAGTAAAAATCTGCTTTTTCTCATCCAGAATGAGCTGCCAGAAGCCGTTCAGTTTGTTCTCTGGAAAAGGAAAGAGATGGTGCTGGGTAGGGCTTCAAAGGAAACCACAACGTGCCCTAGGAACAAGGTTCCCATCGCACAGGGTTCGTCGTGCGTTCGTCCACAGTCTTGGCTGAACCTACCAGGAGGCAGAACGAGACAGCTGGCGGAGGCGACAGAACCTGGGGGTCCTGAAATCCAGCCCACTGACTCAAATGTCTGTTATTCTTATTTCTGCTGGAAAAGATGGGGAAAAGTGCTTGAGGGCTTTCCTGTCTCCCGTATTTTTTTAAAAAAATTACTTCTGGGTATGTTTTATCTTGATTTGGTAGTGGGCACCATTTGCTGTTCTGTTTTGGGATGAAAACCAGGCAAATTCTTCTACACTAACAGGTCTAGAGCAGCTAATACATTTCAATCCACATGATAATTAAGCAATGAAGGGAGGGAGGGAAGGAGTGTGTAAAATATTTTAACCCGCGTTTCTCCTTAAAAAGAACCAGAGGCAGCTTATAACAATTAAAAGACAGTATTTAAGCTAACTATAGCAAGTATACAATACTACAATACTACAAGGATCAAATGAATAAAATACTAAAAAACATAAGCAACGGCAAAACATATTCAATGCAGTAAAGTACAACAATCCACTTAAAAACCCCACTCGGTAGCCAGTCACTCAGGGAAAGGGGTTGCCTGAAGAGAAGGGTCTTAGCCTGCTTGCAGGACAGCCAAGACGGGGCCAGCCTGGCCTCCAGTGGGAGGGAGTTCCAGAGTCTGGGAGCAGCCACAGAGAAGGCCCTCTCCTGTGTCCCCACCAAATGTGCCTGTGGAGGTGGTGGAACCGAGAGAAAGGCCTCTCCTGATGATCTTAACACTTGAGCAGGCTCATAAAGGGCGACATGGTTCTCGAGATAGCCTTTAGGGCTTTATAGTTTAGAACCAGCACTCTGAATTCTGCCTGAAAATGGACTGGCAGTCAGTGGAGCTGCTGTAACAGGGGTGTCGTGTGACCCCTGTGTCCAGCCCCAGTTAGCAATCTGGCTGCTGCATTCTGGACCTGGTGAAATTTCCTTCACTTTCCATAGGCAGACCCACACAGACTGTAGCTTTGGCTCTACTAAGATGACAACCGCATTTGACACCTTTGCTACATCTTTGCAGTCCATTTTCCATCTTTTTCTTTCTTTCTTTTTTTGGTAACTTTGAATGCAGTAACTATCCACCTGCAGGAAGGAATGAAACGGGCCCATGTCTTAATCCCGAGCCTCCACAGACATTCTAAACTCTTATTTTTTTCTCTCCTAAAGTCAGTCTTACTTTCTGCCATCAGAGAAGAACAGTATGAGAATCTTTCAGCGCCAGAGCACAAACAAAAGCTGCAAACACAGATCTTCATCTAGACGGCCAACCCACCCACCACTGGACATGAAATTGACAGCGTCCTGCTGAAACTGACCTCCACTGAAAGGTGAGCAAATGACACTGTCAATCTCAGCACTGGGCAGGAGGCAAGACCTCAAGGGACTTAAAGACCTCTCCACCAAAATAGAAGACAACCTGGACAAGCACAATCGCAGGCTTAATCTCTGTTTTCCCAGGGTTAAACAACAGGGAGAAAGTGACACTCTCACAGGCTTTTTTTTTTTTTTACATAGGGACTGGGGGGGAATTATGCTCTGATTTAAAGCTGACTTTTAAAAAACTTTTAACGTTTTTTTTAAAAAAATCAGACTTCTTTAATCTACAGAGATTGTCACTATTACTGGAGTTTAGCTACAAAAATTCAAGGCTGCTTACAACGGCAGTTTAAAAAGCAAGGAGCTAAGAGAAGCGCCCTGCTAATCAAAATTCCAAAGGGAGTACTCAAAATGAAAATTAAAAGAAATCAACCAAGATTTCAGCAGTTCTGCTGCAAACAATACCCTTCTGAGTTAGCCAGTGCAAGTGACACAGAACATTTCCTAAATTCACTGAACATCAAGGAAATTAATTATGGGCAGAACAAAGCACTTGAAAAACAAATTATTGGGGATGAAATTAAAACTCTTTTCAAGAATCTCAAAACTGGCAAACTCCTAGGCACAGAGAGAATCAGTGGGGAGCTTAACAGAGCTGTGTCAGCATCTCTAACGCCTCGCCTTAAACAATTATGCAGCGATGCATTGCCAAGGAGAACTTCCCAGCAGTCAGAAGGGCTCTAAAACAGTAGTTCCCAACCTTGGGTCCCCAGATGTTCTTGGACTGCAACTCCCAGAAATCCTGGCTAACATAGCTAGTGGTGAAGGCTTCTGAGAGTTTTAGTCCACGAACATCTGGGGACCCAAGGTTGGGAACCACTGCTCTTTAGGGTCAATTCTGCATCTCTGAGAAAGAATGTATGAAAGCTCCAAAGATCACATACTTGTAAATAAAATTGCCTCTGAACCCGTCACCTTTTCTACAGGGACAAAAAAGGGTGTTTATTCCCACCCCCTTTTATTTGTGATTGGTATACAGTCATTGGCAAATCTCAACAACTGATCATTAATGGTTTAAACAATAATCATAATGATGAGGACCATATTATCAGCTCTTATATAGGTGATTTTCTGCTCTGTCTGATACACCAGATTTTGTCAAACCCTACACTGAAAAAAAAAATCTGACTTACTTTGAACTCTACAAAAAAGACTTGAAAATAAATCACTCAAAATCTACACTATTCTGCCATTCAAGGTATCTGGGTACTGTATTAACAAAAGTTTTTAACAAATCATCCATACAAACTGGGCCACATAATCCAATGAATAAACTGCAGACATACAGAATGAATGGTTCTGATCAACACTGCTAGGCAAAATAGCTTTGGAGAAAATGTTTGTTGAACCTAAGCTATTGTTCCTTTTCTGAGTTTTCTCCAATCACATAGAAATCTGTGGACTCAACAACAAAAATTTTAAAACCTGTTTGGAACACAAAGGAGGAAAAATCAACAACAATGAAGCTACTCAGTACAACTAAGCACCACAGAGAGGCATGGTAATCCCGCTACGTACTATGAATCAAACAAGCATTCCAAAAAAATCAGAAAATGACAGATGAGCAACATGATTAAAAAAGCAAAATGAAACTCTCGCCCCTGTCTTCCTCTAGTCTACGACACCCACCACCACCAGAACTTGCAAAAGGCAGAGAGTTGGTCTCATGGTGCCTTATGGGTAAAAATCTGGGCACCACGGCCATCTCCCCTTCTGGAACTAATAGCATTTTTCTCCATAGGTGAAATAAAATAGTATGAAAACTGGAAAGAAAAAGGCATTTTCAGCATGAAAGATCTTTTTTTCCAGGCTGAAACCCTTATAGACGACCAAAGTTTAAATTTCCAGAATTGCAAAACAAAATGTGAAAAAAACATAATGCCTTGTTATTGATGTCTGTCTTCACTGCTGAAAACACACATATATTATATAAGGACCTTCTTATCACCTTGGCGAGATCTGACACAATGAGAGGGGCTCAACATGAATGCCTAGTTCAGAAGTCTGCACACTGTCCTTGCGGAAAGCCTCCTCCAAAAATTCATGTGATAGGAACAATGCAAAAAAAAAAAAAAAAAAACTCTGATAAATTTATGACAGCATAAATGCTTTTTATTCAGCAAATAAACTATATTACATCACCTTCCAGACCTCTGGCATCACACATTGACCTCTAAGGAGTTCTTTTCTGAATGGCAGTGTTATTAGAGAAGTCTCAGAGGACCAGAATCCGGTGAATATATTCCCAAGCTATGGACTGTGCAACTCCAAATGAACTTAATTTTGTCCCCACGTTAAAATCTACCATTTATTTCCTGCACCTTTCAAACAGATACCCGTTTTCTGTGCAGATTTTATATTGTTTAGAAGTTTAAATAAAAACAGAAAAGATAAAAAAAATTAAAACAGACACTAGCTAAGTCTTAATAATTAACAATCTCGTGAAAAGATTCCTGTGGAATACCACACTAGTGGTTGATTCACACATTTAGTGGGGAAAAGCAGCTGCGCAAATCACACACAGACCAATCATGACTCCTTGGTTCCTCTAGACGGGGGAAACCTCCGTCCAGGAGCCTCTGCATGCAAGCTGGGGTCCAGAATTCGGCTTCAGATTCTTACGAAAGGACTCGCTGCCCTCTTATCCTTTCTAATGTGTTTTTAAATGGATCCTTTTCAGGAAAAAGGCGGGGTAAACATATTTTAAATAAATAAATTGATTAAATTAATAAATGCTGACATTATCTGAGAAAGATCCTCTGCCAGTGTCACCTTCAGCTACTGACCAGGAGCTGCTACCCAGAGGTTTCTTTGACCCCTCCGTCACTGGAATTACTCATCTCTTCTGCTGATGCGTCCATTACTCGTGAAGAGGGTGGATGCCTTTTAATCTTGTGCCTCTTCGTCTATGACCATTCCACCTCGGGTGATGCTGCTAGGAGGTTCAGGATTGTAATGGACGTCTAGCCGCCTGATGGCGTTGCCCTCAGCTTCTCACTCAAACCCCTTCCCCGTGTTAAGAGATGCATCCAAGAGCAGGGCGTTTAAATTAGATATTAAATATTAAAAGGCTTATTTTATTTAGAAGCCAGAAGCAAAGCGGCCAATAGGACACCTGTTCTCAAAGCAATTTAAGGCCGTCAAAAAGTCTTTGGGCTTTTAATGAAGAAAAATCTCCCATGTGCTCTTCCCCTTCCTTGGCAATAAAACAGTAACAATAACAGTAATAAAGCAAGTAACTAGGCATTTATTGACCTTTCATGACAACCCGGTTGTGCTGCCTAAGATGGACACGTCACCCTGCCGAATAGTAGGATTTGGCCCTAGTCGGCGGCAACGTTAAACAAGCTAAAACGGGTTTCTTGGTTTATTCGCGTCTTCCTGCTGGCAGGAGTCAGGTGGCATGCATCAGAATGCTCAACCTTATCCCACAGGCTTGTTTAATGCACTTGTTTAATTGCTTAATGCAATTCTTAAAAGTTCTCGTTTAATGCAATGCACAAATTAACTGTTGGGAGTTTACCCTCAGTTACACTTCCAACGTGCCTTTTCTGTACACGGCTCTCCTTCCCACCTTTCCCTCAAAATACCCCTAAGAAGCAGGCTAGGCTTAGAGAGAAGATTACTGGCCTAAGGTGGGTTTCACAGATCGATGGAGACTGGAACCCAGGTCCCATTGACAGTTTAATTACTACACCAGATTGGTTAGCATCCCATTCCGGTCTGGATTCAGGCCATGACAGAGTAGTGAGATGACATGGGTCACTCTGCAGGATGACCTTTTAAGGGAAGCTGACGGGGGCAGATGCGCCCTGTTGACACTCCTAGATCTCTCAGCAGCTTTTGATACCGTCGACCACAATATCCTCCTGGACAGGCTCTCTGAGGTTGGGAATGGGGGCTTAGCATAGAGCTGGCTCCGATCCTTCCTCGAGGACCGTGTCCAGAGAGTTCAGCCAGGGGAGGAGGTGTCGGCCCCTGGGACAACCCTTCGGTGTGGGGTTCCTCAGGGATCGGCACGATCCCCAAGGCTATTTAGTATCTATGTTAAGCCATTGGGGGAGGTCATCAGGAGTTTTGGAATAAGGTGTCATCAGCATGCTGATGACACACAACTCTTATCTCTCCATTACCACCTCTGCAGTGGATGCTGTAAGGACGCTGGAGGGTTGCCTGGTTGCAGTACTGGAATGGACCAGGGCTAACAAGCTCAAACTGAACCTGGACAAAACAGAGGGACCTCCGATAGGTTAGGAGGGATGGTCCCTAGGCTGAATGGTATTCTCCTCCAGTTTAGGGACCAAGTGCATCATTTGGGCATTCTTCTGGACCCAGATCTTTCTTGGGAGTCCCAGACTGCAGCCGTGTCCAGATCAGCCTTTAACCAGCTTAGGCTAATTACCCAACTTTGCCCCTACCTAAACGAGGACTCCCTCAGGACTTTGGTGCAGGCCCTGGTCATCACCCGGATCGACTACTGCAATGCCCTCCACGTGGGGCTCCCCTTGAACCTGATCTGGAGACTTCGGTGGGTCCAGAATGCGGCAGCCAGACTGGTGGTTGGTGGAAGTAAATTTGACCACATCACTCCAGTCCTGGCTCGCCTCCACTGGTTGCCCGTGGCGTCATGGCTCAGGTTCAAGGTTCTGACGCTCATGTACAAAGCCCTCCACGGTTTGGGCCCATGTTACTTGTTGGAGCGTCTCTCCTTAATGTTGTCTTCCCGACCCGCAAGATCATCCCAGCCGAGGCTCCTCCGGGTGGCCACCCCGAGGGAGGCCCATACATCCTCTACAAGAAGTAGGGCCTTCTTTGCAGTGGCTCCAACTTGATGGAACCAGCTTCCAGAGGAGCTCTGCCGGGCTCCTTCCCTGTGGACTTTCAGGAAGCCATTAAAGACACTGCTTTTCAGGGAAGCTTTCCACACCGACCCCAGCTTACCACCTCCCCCCCCTTTTTTTTTTCCTCTCTGTCCTCTCCTCTTCTTCCCTCCCCTCTTTTCCTCCATCTGCTCTGAGATTAGTCGGTGCCATCTGGATTTTTTTTTTTAGGGTTATTGCTATCAGTTTTAATACTTCTATTTTTGTTTTCTATTTTACGAGTTGCAACCTGCCTAGAGTAGTGTTGTGACACTCATGGGAGTGGGTTACAAATTGAATGAATGAATGAATGAATGAATGAATAAATAAATAAATAGCAGGACTGGGCTGCTGGTTTCAGGCCAGTGAAACCAACATGTTAGACAGACTTGTGCATACATCTAGGCCAGTGGTTCCCAACCCTGGGTCACCCAGGCGGTCTTGGATTGCGACTCACAAAAACTCTGGCCAGAAAAATTAGTGGTGAAAGCTTCTGGGAGAACACCTGGGTGACCCAAGAATGGGAACCACCAATCGCGACTATCAATTTTCAAGGAGAACAGTAACTCCATACTAAAATTTCATTTCTGCCAAGACTGCAGGACGAGGGGGGCAGAAGAAATTTGAATTAAGCAACTCTGATTAAAACAAGACCCATTAACCATTTCAAATCATTCCAAAGAAACCAACCATCATTCAAACACATACAGGTTTCCTTCCATCCTCTTGAGAGCTTACCAATTTGGGCATCAGCCACCGATAGCCGGCACATGAGCAAAGCTGCTGCAGCTCCTTCAGTTACCAGGGGGACCTGAGTACTTTGAGCCGATGCTTTTTCCACCGTCTGGATCAGGACTGGCAGCAAGTCAACCCCCTGCATCAGTAGATTGCCTGCAGAAAAAAGAAACATTTACAAATGGGAAGTCTTTCTGGTTTATGTCAGAGGATGACACTGATTTAGGAGAGTGAAGCAGGACCAATGCCTGCCACACCCAGCAGAAAAATCTCTGGTGCCTTAAGTTAGAAGTTCGTGGTCTGAGCCAGGGGGAAACCCAGAGTTCCTCATAGGAACCAGCTCTGAGCTGCAGATTGTCCAGCCAGAAGCAAAGGAGAAGCCAATGTCCCTCTCTGTTTCAGATACAGAATCCAGCTTGTCTGGTAGTTGAACCTTATTCCAGCCTTAGTCAAGGGACACAGAAACCTCAGGAAATGTCTGCTAAGGCTGGGATTTTCATATTTATTGATTTAGTCTGAACTACGAGATCAAGAAGGCTGCTGAAACTGCCTCAGTTAGAACTGTAGGGGTTTTACTCCAAACTATTCATTCATTTGCTAATTCATTCATTCAAAATACTTTTACCCCACTTTCTCCTTTAAAAGGACCCAAGGTGACTTATACCATTAAAATATAATATTTAAAAGCTAAATAAGTATACAAATATTACAAAAAAAGAATTAAACAAGTATTATATTAAAAATGGTGAAAGAAATCAAGACTAAAAACACGTTTAAAAGCAACAAGTCACAACAATCCACTTAAAAACCCCACTCAGGTGGCCAGTCACCGAGGGGAAAGCCTGCCTGAAGAGAAAAGTCTTCACCTGCTTGCAGAAGGAGAGCCGAGACGGGGCCAGGCTGGCCTCCAGTGGGAGGGAGTTCCAGAGTCTCAAGGAGCAGCCACAGAGAAGGCCCGTCTCCCGTGTCCCCACCAAACACCTCTGTGACGGTAATGGGACCAAGAGAAAGGCCTCTCCTGATGATCTTAATATGAAAATCCAATCACTACTGTCTGCCACTGAGTCAGACCATTACTCTGTCCAGCCCTTTGATAGGAAGAAGCTTTCCAGGGTTTCCTAGCCCTACCTGGAGGGTGGGAGACCACCCGGGAAAACCAGCTGTTTTGGGGGATGGGTTTCAGCTTAGTGGTACAGCACAGTTCCCCAAAACAGCTGGTTTTCCCAGGCTGTCTCCCACCCAAGCACTAACTTTGATTGGCTTCCACAATCAGACCACACTGGCATATTCAAGGTGATATTGCGGTTAACACGACCCACCATCGCCCAAGAGGACAGCGTGCTAATCTGTGCAGGACAGAAAAATGTCTGTACAGTGCAAACAGCATTTCTTTTCAATAATGGGGAATGGCCGGGGGCTCAAGAGTTTGGCTCGGTGGCTGCTACTGTTACCACAATCACACATACGCTTATCTGTTGCCTGAAACAGCTGTGGCATTCTGCACGGTGATGGGGTCGGCTCCGACAAGAAAAGAAAATAAGCCTCGCTGAATCATATCAAGCCTCGCTGAATCATTGATTACAGCATCTTGCCCTGACGGAGACCACACAAGACACCTCCAAGAAGTAAGCATAACCCGAAGGAAACAGATTTTGTTACTCTGCAGTAATTTCATGTAAGGAGAACATTTCTGAAATTGAATAGCTGCAGAGAAGCATCCTGATATGTGGCCACTGCTGTGCCTTTTCCCCCACATCATGTCTTTCTCTGTTTTCTTTCAAACTGTTAGGCAAGAAGAGACCCTGGTCTCAGGATGCAAAAGTGATAGTGTACACTTCATTCCAAATCAAAAGCCCGACGCGTTTCGGCTTAGCCATTGCAGCCTTCTTCAAGGGCTACTGAGAAGGGGTTGGACTCGATGGACTTATGGGCCCCCAATTCAATTATTCTATGATTTGTATTCTCGAAGGCTTTCACGGCCGGGATCCGATGGTGGTTGTAGGTTTTTCGAACCGTTTGGCCGTGTTTCAGAACACAGCCAAACAGCCAGAAAAACCTACAACAACCATCTATTCTATGATTCTGTATGAAATAGAACAGAAAACACTCAGAGCATCTCTCTTTTTTTTAAGGACTTTTTTTTCCTGTTCTATTTCATGTAATGCAGCTCTTGGAAGGAGGCTGAAAAGGCTAAGCCAAAACACGTTAGAATTTGATTTTGGAATAAAGTGCACAGTCTAATTTTGACATCCTGCCACCAGGGTTTCTTCTTCTTGCCTAACGCCTTTGGTGGATGCACCGGTTCTTTTTTGTTATTATTTTCTTTTAAAGCCACCTCATGTTAGTCGGCCCCCGCCAATTTGCCTGGCAGGCAGTCCTACACATTATGCTCTGTAAAAAAAATACTTTTGTATTCTTGAATATTTTGATAGTTTAAATGAGATGAATTGGAATTCTAGTACAGTATTATGAGACAAACAGAAAGCACTTCTTGTCTATTTCCCGTTTCAGTAATAATTCTGCATTTCAATTTGGCCTTTGTGGCTCTGAAGACAGAAGAATTGGGGGTAGGGGTGTGCTTGCTCATTACAATGATCTGATCTGATGGTCCTGAAAAATGGAGAAATAGCTTGCATCCTCTGCTGGTGTCTGATTTCGTAATTTAATCCTTACTTAATTTTTAAAAAGGAATTTATTGTACAGAAGGATTGCACTATCCACAGGGGATCGTTTCCAAGTCCTCCCCCCCCCCCCCCCCGGCAGATGTCAAAAAACACAGAAGTATTGAACCTTATACACTGCATGGTCTCTGGCTCCCTCTAATGACCAGTTCTGGTAAATAAACTCTGGAAATACACATAAATATGTATTTCTGGGATTTTTTTATTTAGCATTTTCAGGCAGCAGATAAGTGAATCAGTGGATCCTGATCCCATGGATGGAAAGGGGGGGGGGGTCCTACTGCATTTAACCACAAAGAGTAGAAACTGGTTCACAGAAAATTTGGAGAAAAGCTCACTCCGCAATGAAGTTTAGCCTCGGCACTACTGTCACAGCAGAGTTGCTGTGGAACTTCCCTGTGGAAACTTCCAATGAATTGGCTATAAATCCAGAGCTTAGGAAAGTTACTGTTTTTGTTAAGAATTCTGGGAGCTGTCATCCCAAAATGTAGCATTCCCATGCTCTAGTAAATCCTACCTTTGAAAGACGCCAGCATGCACTGGAGGTATGCGTGCCTGACTGCTGAAGTACTGGTTTTAAGGCCAAACGCCTTCTTGAACCACTCGACCAGCTTCTTGGGAACTTCAGTGGTAAAGCGGTGACACCAGAGAGCAAGGACCGATATGGCATGCACAAGAGTGCCTTCATGGACTGGGGAGAGAATTAAAAAATAATAATAATATTTTTTTAATTATGCAATTCCATAATCATTTTATCTGCCATGCATTCTCCACCGAAACCAGCAATGGACATGAGCTCCTTGCTTTAGGTTATGCCACAGAAAGCCCTGCCTCTTGCTATCATCATCCTAATTCCGGAAGAAGCAAAGCAAACTGACCAAATCAGAACTGGCATGTGTGTAAGAAAGCAGTTTGCATCTCTTGCGCTCCCTTGTCAGCTGCAGCCCTATGGAATTCACACTACTTTGTTACTGCCGTTTAATCCCACTTTAAATGTCATTGCTTGCTCCTTGGGTTTGGTAGTTTGAAACAGTACTCAGAATTCCCGGCCAGCGAAGGCACTTGTCTGAAACGAGGCAGACCGTTTTAGCATTTGAGTAAATGACAAGTCCCAAGATTCATTAGGTTGGAGCCACGATATTAAAGGGTCAAATCCTCACAAACTGTCGTACAGATGTAGTGTAGAAAGAACATGGCCACTACATTATATGTAGCGTAGATACACACTGAAATTACAGGAGCAGAACAATCTAAGATCGTAGCAATTTTCAGAGATGTAGCAGGGTGAGCCTATGGTAACATGTATAACAAAAACCTTCACCAACAACAGCAACCATAAAGAGTTTGTGGCACCTCTAGAACGAACAGATTTCTGACAGTGGGAGTTCCCATGTATTCCGTGGCTTGAGGCACCTGGAATACAACATTGAGGCCACAGGCTTGCATTCCGATTGCACTCTGTTGTGGGGATGGGAGCAAAGTAAAAAGCAGGATACGAAGGGGAGAACCAGGTATAGGGACCCAAGTAGCAGGACTTCTTGTCAAGTCAGACTTAAGACGCACCGGTGACTCGACTCAGGGTTTTTTCCCCAGGACTCTGAGTCGACTCGCGAGTCGCAACCCACCCACCTCTCCTTTTTTTCGGGGGGAAAAAGCTTGCTTTTCATAGGGACTCAGACTTGGGGACCGGGATGTGGTACCAAAGACTCGGGATTCGGGACTTGGACCTAAAGACTTGCCAACATCCCTGGTGAGAACTGATTGTTAACACTGGAAACAGACTTGAAAAGCACTAATTACCTAAGTATCTTGGCAACAAGCAGAGAAACTAGCGAAGTCGATGAGTCTGCACGCAATCCACATTCATTACGGCTTTTGTCTTTGAAGTGTTAAAACTATGCTTATTGCTAAGATGTTTATATAATCAATGCCTTGACAGTTAATTACCTCTGTAAACAACTGCCACCTTTGTATCCTATGGAGAAAACTCTTCATGCTTTCTGTATGTGTGTGTGTTCACAGACAGAGAGACATATTACAGTCTGTGCCTCAAACGTAGATTGGAATCCACAAGAGCTCACAATAAAAATAAATCTCCAGGTCATAAAGGCACTGCAAGATCTTGTTTCCCCCCCCCCCCCCTAAAACTATATGCCTCACACACTTGTGGCAGTCAGCTGCTACGTACTTGCAAGTATTCACCCTTCCTCGCCATCTCCAGAAGCTAATATGAAGCGTTCTTGAACACCATATGCATGAGGAAGTGATCTTCTGCTCAGGGCTCCCCAAGCAGGAATGACAAAAAAAGGTGTGGACTTCCAGATGCTGTCACGCTGCAACTCCCACGAGCCTTCGACAGCATAACCAATGATGAGGGATGATGGGAGTTGTGGTACACTATCTGGAGGACCAAACTCCCCACCACTACCCAACCAATCCATTTACTGCACAACCAATAGACCATCACCATCACCCCTGAAGGAATTCTGTTTGGCAGGGCAGGTTTGGTTGGATCTAGACCCCAAAGTAAGTGGGTCATCATCATCTTGTCTCTCTCCCTCTCTCCTGCTTCCTCATTCTCTCATGCACCTTTCTCTCCCCATAACTTTCTGACCCCTGATTCCCATTCCATCCCTACTTGGCAGATCACTGGAGAGGGCAGAATCCTGCTGCCGGTGCCGTGAACATCTCCCTTGCAAAAGGCTTTTGAATCACGGGTGCACCAAATGAGGCCGAGAGTGACGAGTGGCCGTGAAGCTGAAGTTTGCCCAACACTGCCACAAGTCACGTGGGTCGAATTAATCCTCTTGGCCTAATTATCGGGACACGGCAGAAGGACTGCACCCAACAAGGGCCACCTGCCCTCCTTGCGCTTCCCAGGCGGGATGGCTGAGGGCCCTGACTCCAAGGGAGAGATCAAGAAACCAGGCCGTCTCAGGGGTGGCACCCTGCCTCTGGAATGAATTACCACCTGAAATATGCCTAGCCACACACACAGCCTGTCTTTCAAGAAGCTCCTCAAAACATTTTTATTTTGGCAGGTTTTCTTAAAATTTGCCAACCGAAAAGCGGCTGAGAGCATCACCCTTTTATATTAACGGCCGGCCGCTTTCAATCTGCTTTTAAATGTTTGTCGATTTAGTTTAATTTAGTTTAAATTCAATTGCATTTTGATTACGTTACATTCTTTATGTTCTTGTCATCGTTGTGAACTGCCCAGTCACCACCAGTCATTGGTACAACAAACAAACAAACAAACAAACAAACACTGTCTTTCTAATGGGGTGTTTTACTAAGACTCCTAGATTTTCATTTACTTCTTGTCTTGAGCTTTTGTCTGTTTTTCGTTTTGTGTTGGGGTGTGTGCGTGTGCATGGCTATCATGAGCCCCTTGAATTTTTTTATTTCGTTTTTTTAGCAGAAAGATCTCATCGACATTTTAAGAGAGAAGGAAAGGAGAAAGAGAAAGACCCTTACCTTCCTGCTGAAGAAAAGGAATGAAAAGTTCTGTCATGGTTCCACTGACAACTTGATTGGATGACCCAGAAACTGCATGATGGCTGCAACTGCCAATCCCTAAAAACAGAGAGAAGCCCAAGTTTAGAATAAAAAGTACTACTACTGACAGATTTCCTACCTCCCATCTGGCCTGCACCCATCGCCTGAATGAGATAATCATGTGGACTAAAGGTTTTACTAGAGCAGTGATGGCAAACCTATGGCACGCGTGCCACAGCTGGCACACAGAGCCCTCTCTGTGGGCACACGAGCCATAAGTCGCCATAGAGAAATACTTACCCGTCCTCTGATCCCGGATTTCGACACTCCCCTCTGCTGGTGCAGTGGTCCAGCGGAGGGGCTAGAATGGCGACCATGACCGGTCTAGCCCAATGGGGGATTGGAGGACCAGTAAGTATTTCTTTGTTAATACCGCCCATAGGGGGGGGGAAAAAAAACAAGCATTTAACCCTTGCAGTGCAGGAGCAGTTGTTTTTTCTAAACTAAAACCTCAGCATTCGGGTTTTAATTGCAGTATTGGCACTTTGAAATAAATAAGTTGATTTTGTGTTGCAGTTTGGGCACTCGGGCTCAAAAAGGTTCACCATCACTGTACTAGACGTTCTTGATAACAACAGAGCAGGCAGTCGTTCTGACTGGTCTCGTCTGGTATCCTTACCTGAGAGGACACTGACTTTCTGTGCCACAACTGTCAGCTTTCCCTCAGCACCTAAAAACAGGAAAGATGGAACCGTCAGAAAATAAGCAGGGTTATCGCGAAGTCGGAAGGAAGACCAGCTTCGCCCACTAACCGCACAGCCTCCTCCACTTCGGCACACGAGTAAATCCCGCTGTGCTGAATGGACGTCGGCGTCCACAGCATCCTAAAACAAAAAGCAGCCTTGTTCTGAGTGAGACCCCTGCTTCCCAACGGTCCACTCTGACTGTTAGAAACACGTTCCAGAGGTTCAGAAAAGGCTCCCTCTTTGCAATATTCAGGAAATCCTTTCATTTTCCCTCTTGGTCTCCCATCCAAGAGCCAGCCAGGCCTGACCCTGCTTAGCTTCCAGAACCAGACGGGGTCATGTGTTCAGGATGGTATGAAGGGCAGACATTTCAGTTTGGCTTGCTTTTTTTGTGTATCCTAACCAGCATGCCCTCTAAGGTTCAGGCCCCGCTGCGCGACTCCGCCTCCTCGTGAGTTGGGTTCCATCGCGACCGGAACCTAATGCAATTGCTGCACGGAGGAGGAAGACCGTTGTACGGAGGGAAGCAGAGTCGTGCGTGTGCGCACCCAGCTTAGCGGGAACCTTGATCATAACATACTGGATCAAGTTAAGCAAAACGCCCACAGCGGCTGCTCACAGACTCGGAAGAAGAGGCCCAGAGCAGAAGGACATGGCCCAGGAGAAGGATGGGGTAGAGGAAGCAAAGTCAGCCCTAGCAAGGTTGCAGCAAACCGACAGATGACCGGCTGCCTAAGCGGGGGGGTTGGGGTTTAATGGATGGCCAGACCAGCTTACCGCTTGGAATGCATTTTTGGTGTTGCTTTTGTTTACCATTTTTAGTGTGGTATTTGTCTGATCCTTTTTAGTATTTGTATGCCTACTATTCTGAGTTTTAAATATTGTCTTTTAATGACGTAAGCTGCCTTGAGCCTTTTTTTTAAGGAGAAAAGCTGGGTAAAAATACTTTCATTCATTCATTCAACATGATGTTGTCCAATTCTCTCCACAGCACACAACCCAGAAAAAAAAATACAACTTTTTTTTTCTACCTGGAATGGGAGGCTGTGGACCTGCACTAAAGATCCCACTGGAGAGACTCTGGAGCAGTGGTTCCCAACCTTGAGTCCCCACGTGTTCCTGGACTACAACTCCCACAAATCCTGGCCAGTGGTGAAGGCTTCTGGGATATTTCATCATCATCATTTTTTATTACGGTCACAGACCAGCAAGATTATATTTTAAAAAAAACCTTACAGAACATACAGAAAAAAACTCTTATATGTAGTATATAAAACCTTCTTTCAGGGTGATTGCAACATTTCCTCTCTAGTTCTCATAGCAATCAACAAAAATTTAGACACCCTGTCAGTAATATAAGTGGACGCACCCTCTAAGCAGGACAGTAACAAATCTGTGGGGCTACCGTGCAGAGAGACACCTATCAGTGGAGAAATTAGCTTCTTTCTACAATCATCATACATTCTGCAGTGAAAAATAACATGTTCAACTGATTCGATATCCCCATTTCCACAAGGACAAGTTCGATCATTAAACGGGATTTCCCTAAATCACCCATCTAGTAGAGCTGATGGCAATACATTAAAGCAAGCTAACATGAATGCCCTCCTTTATATTGGAATGGACAATGCATATAAGTATGGAGCAATGAAGAGTCCGTAGTTATTAATTTTATTGTAGATCAGTGGAGAGCGGCGTTTATTAGCTGCAGTTCTTAAGTGCTGTAGGTCAAAGTCTATTAATCTCTGAACAAGGGATTTAACCTTCTGGTAATCATAACTACACACATCTTCTACTGAGAGACCTAATTTAAATAGCTTCTTCTCCATCTCTCTTGACTATTGGGTGATATAGGTATCCTAAAGCAGTAGAGAGAGAAAACTATCTGGGACTGCTAGAAAGTGTAGATGTAGCCACCATTTAAAGGCCGCAATCCATGCCTTACATTCTACTGATCGAATGCCCAGTTCCAGATAGACAGCAGCAAAACCCACACAAGATGGAAGGCCCAAGAGTTTGCTTAAAGAAGGCAGACTGAAGTTTTTCGACTTGGGCATTGAATCCCAGTATCCAAATAGGGATGCCACAAATAAGTGGGGCCAGAATCTTGGCCTTATAAATTTGAATAGCAGAAGGGATATATTGACCCCCTTGCATGAAGAAAAACCTTAGGATCTGCTGCTGACTAGAACTAGCTGAATTAGTCACCTACCTTCGTTGTTCTACCCAAGATCCCGTGTTCTGCAGTTGTATGCCTAAGTAGTTTGTGCTGGCCACTTGCTTACTAATGGCATTACCATATAAGGTCCATCTATATTGTTTACGAGCTTTAGAGAACACCAGCACTTTTGACTTACTATAACTGATGATCAAATTATTCACGGAGCAATAATTCCCAAAGGCAGAAAGTAGCCTATTTAGTTCAATTCTTGATAGTGATAGCAGTACTGCGCTTCTGGGAATTTTAGTCTAAGAACATCTGAGGACCCAAGGTCGGGAACCCTTGCTCTAGATCACAGGGTGTGTGTGTGTGTTCCTGCACCTTTCTGCATCATAGAGAACCATTATATCTCAGCAGTGGTGGTAAAATCAGTGGCTGGTGCCAAGCGGTTCTGGCACTGCAACCTAACCGATTTCTGCACCTAATTATACAGAAAAGAGAAGAGATTAAAAAAAACATGCATAATACAGATATATACTTTTTTAATAATCCAGTTAACTTTACCCTATTCCCGGATCAGTTCACAACTCAGTTAACACCGCATTCCACAAGCAGAGGTCAAAGGCATGACGAAAGAGACACGCAAGGACCAGAGTGGTTGCAAGTGGCGCAAGGGTTGCAAAAACAAGTCAAGTCAACAGAGAGGGAACCACAAAGTCTTGCTTCAAAGGAAAAGCCACTCACCACCCAAAATGGCAAACAGGTGCCTCCCGAGGGACTCCACCGTGGATGGGTCACTGCACTGCCGAGCCAAATTCTTCAATGCAACGATGGCTTCGTCCATCAGCTGAGAACTGTTAGATTTCAACTGGCCTGAAAACCAGACAAGAAACAGCAAGAATCTCAGGGCGTGGGATATTCACAGACTGAAACCCAACAGTAAGTTGCAACTAGAGCAGGCCCATCAAATCAATGGAACTTACACAGGTGCTGACTCACCAAATCCTCACAGATTCAATGGGCCTACTCAGTTGTAACTTACGACTGGAATTCAGCCACAGATTTCTTTTATGAGCACTGGGGCAGAAGGAGGAGATACTAAGAAGATGATGACACCCTAGTTCATCTCTTTGCAAAATCAATGTGTATTTTCAATTCCCCAGTAATTCCGTGAGGAAGATTCAGGCTTGTTAATAATGACCCTACATCATGGATATGCAATATGAGACCCATGAGTCGGGTTTCCCATTGCAGCCACCAAAACCCATTTTTCACCTAAGTATGGTAGGACCCCCATGGTTTCACTTATCCACAGTCTGAAAATATTAAAAATATTGAATTAAAAAAACCAGAAATACCGGTACAGTACGTGTTTTTTATGATGTAATTACCAGAACTGGCCACTAGAGGGAACCAGAACCTATGCTGTATTGGTAACTTGCCGCCATCTTGCCTAGACTCCCAAGATCTTGCTGAGTCTTGTTGTCAACAGTAAGTCTCGGTTATTGTCCACACAGGTACAGTATATAGGTTTCAAAAGCTGCGTTTTTCAGTATCCGCGGAGGGCTTGCAACTGATCCCCCATGGATACAGGGGTCCTTACTGTACTAAAATAAAAATCTATCTGTTTTTCCATTTAAAAAAAGGGATTCCCACGCCTAGAAACCTCCAAGTCATCAGAGTCTCCTTTATTACGATTTATTTATTTATTTCGGGTACTTGGATACTGCCCAACTTAGTGACTACTCTGGGCAGTAGACAATAAAGAAACAAAACCCAATTCCCCAGCACCGCGAAGAAAACATTACACGGATTAACTGAGAATTAACCAACAATCAAGCTTTTTCTAACCTTAAAACCTAAAACTTACAAAACTTAAAGCTTTAAAAATGGTGGAACCAGGTGACGTAGATACATAGAAAGCTTAGGGGAGGATGACCTTGAAAGCTTTTTTTAAAAAGCAAGGTTTTTAGTATTCTCTTGAAAGTTGGGAGGGAGGAAGCCTGCCGAAGCCCTAACGGGAGCCCATTCCACATGGAAGGTGCCACAACCGAGAATTTGTTGTCAAGACCTTCTTTCCCTCTCTTGGCATGCCAACCCATAAGAGCAAGGCCTGTGAGGATCAGGTGGCATGGGCTGAAGTTCTAACGGAAGGATGATGCTCTGACAAGTAGAGCCGTCTCAAACTGTTAAGGGCTTCATAGGGTAAAGCCAAAACCAAAAAATAAACCCTGGGTTCAATGTTTTCACCAGAAATGCCAGAATCCTGTTGGGTTATATAATCACGGAAGACGAGTCACGCAACCCGTGCTAGCTGTTTTGCTGGCTTTCTACTTTTGGGCGACAACCCTCTGGCCACGCTGGATGTGGAGATTCTAGGAGTTGTCGCCCGGAAAACTAGCATTTCCAAGCTCTAAGCACAAGCCAAAAGTCAAATTAAGTTTTGGCACTCAAGCTCTTCAAAGCGGCAACCAGAATGGCCCACGGTAAAGAATTACAGGATTTGTCACTCTTATGTGTGGCAGGGCAAAGGTTCGTTCTCCAACCCTAGAGCAGACAGGAATTTTCTCTAGTCTCCAAACCAAGTATCCAGAAACAAGGGGACTTACTGGCCAGTCCTTTCACGATGTCCAGAGCGTACTGGCTGAGGTCGAGGGTTACGGAGGCCAACAAACAGGAAATTGCTAAAATCAAGAGAAGGTAGCAAGAAAGCGTTAATTTTGTCAACTTTCGCACTTGCCAAGAGAAAAATAATGACCTCATAAAGCATCCAGGAATTCATTTATGGCTAGAAACTATGGGGTGAATGGCCTCCTCTCGAAATCAGTGAGTTCTGTGAAAGCAGTAGGACAGAAATAACCCGAAGTACTTCCTTGAATTAACTCTACATGCACAGACCTATAAGTGTCCACATTTCAAGACTGCCATTAAATAATATGTATGTGGTTTTTCTTTGCCTTCTGGGTTAACGGGATCCAGCAAGGCCCACAGTTTGATCAGTCCGTGGGGTAGAGATGTTTCTTCTTTGAAGCAGAGAATTCGTACTCTTTTAACCTGGTATTGTTTATAAGTGGCAGTAGTTCTCATCTGCCACCTTAGTTCAGTAACCAAGTGGTTTACCTATTCAGTTGCCTTATCAAACCTGAGCTGCCAAAATGGGTACCTCTCAAATCCTGTCTTTTCCCCTTATTTCACGACAACCCAGAATGCTTTAAAAGCATCTGCAAAGATGCCTGCACGCTCATGCCATCGTATACTTCCATCCTAACACTTCACCTCCAATGCATACCCTGACTAGTTTTGAATCCATTTTTCTAACTGCACAACCATCCAGTGTCCTTTTGTCCTTCAACTCCTACAACCTGTACATGTCAGCCAAGGTTCCACCAACAAATCTTGCCGGCACAGTTATGCATCTTCACACCACGTGCAGGAAATGCTGCTGTCGTGTCAGCAGAGGGTGGATTGCTTTGTGGAGATCCTTTGTGTAAAAGCAACACTTGCCCTAGAGGCACAGTCCTGCTTTACTGTGCTGGCAAGATTTTCCACCCAGCAGTCGCTCAATAAGATATTGGCCTTCCTATCCCACTGAACATTAATCACAATAATCTTACAATTACATAGCTGGAAGGGACCCTACGAATCATCTAGTCCAGCCCCTGTCAATGAGGCACAGTAGGAAATCGAACGCCCAGCACCTCTGGGTCTGCAACCAGATGCCTAAACCACTGAGCTATCCAGCAGTTCATAAAATAAAGTGGTTCGCTGTAATTCCACGGGCAGCAACCAGTCTAATTCTGGCACTGTGTAACTCAAGAGTCAAGCTGATCTGCACCCAGGTAAACATCAAGAATCAAACATCACTTCTCTTAACCCAGCCACAGGCATTGCAACTCCCAGCACAGAAGGGCTGGTCAGTGGATCTCAGTGGTACCCAATCCACCCATGGCAGCCTTCCTTCATTTCACCGCCTACCCCGCAATCGTCCACCAGCCACTCACTTTCGATGGCGTTCTCAGGGCTTCGGAGCAGAGACTTTTGCAGAGCCGGCAAAAGAAGATCTTTGAATTCAGAGTGAGACACATAGCGGAGCAAAGGAGCACAGTTGTCCTGCAAGAAACACCAACAGCTTAACAGAAGAAAGCGCTCGCTCAGTCACCCGGGGCAAGAAGGCATTTTCACAAGGTTGCTCCGATGCCAGGGTCAGGCGGGCGGAAAAGGCCAGGCCTGGGTGGCTGCTGCTGCCTGAACAGAAGGGTGGCCACCATAAGCCCAAAGCAGCCATGCTAAACGCTGGCCGCCTTTCCAGACAAAAGTAAACAAATAAAAAATGCTGCAGCATCTTAAAGACTTAACGGTCACACTTCAATGGAAGCTTTCGTGGATAAATGCACTTGATCAGACATGTTGCGTTTGTGTTCTGTGCCATCAAGTCAGAACTGATCTATAGTGACCCTAAGAGGGATTTCAAGGTAAGTGAGATGTTTAAGGAGTGGTTTTACCCGTTCCGCTCCCCCAGTGAGTTTCCATGGCCGAGCGGGGATTCCGACCCGGGCCTTCTGAGGCCTACTTTGTCACACTGTCCATCGCACCACACTGGGAATCCATCAGGCATATCACAATAAAGCAAAGCCACGTGTATACACATGGCAGTGACAACAGCATTCTCTTGTAAGTCTTGAGTACCTTTCTAGAACAATAAACGGCTCACATGCCTGGTTTAGCATCAAGGTTATGCTGAGGAAGAAGCTCAGACAGTCAGGAGGGCCTGATAATAAAAGTGCAAATCACCCTTCACTGTCCACGAAGAGATCTCCTTAAATGGACTCCACAGAAACAAAACAAAGCATGTGGCACCTTGAAGACTCACTCTTATATTTTAATGTAAGCTTTCCACTTAAACGGAAGGCACTTCCATCTGACTGAGAAGCAAGGAGGGCAAATGACACACTTTTCGACCTTGGTCTGATCCAAGAAACATTCTGAAGGTTCATTAGGAATTCCAGGCAGGACCCTTCTCGCCCATTTGTTATTAAAACAAAGGAGCTGGAAAGCAGCCGAGGAGGAAGTGTGTGAAAACAGCTTGAAAGGGGTATAAAGAGGAGCCATATTTCTGCATTCGGGGTTTGGCTCCTTCCCAGGCAACTCAACTGGCTTTCTTTTCCACCTTGACCACCCTTTCTATACCAGTAACAGGCCTTAGGTTCACTTTGTCTTTGCACACTGCCTCTACTTGTTCCTTTGACCTCTGCTACAAGGAACTGCTTTTGTATTGCTAATTAAGGCTTGCTCCTGTTCCTGCTTGCCCCAGGGGAAAAAAACAACAACACATCTCTCCCGCTCCCCACTTAGGGACTTGTTGTTGTTTAGTTGTTTAGTCGTTAAGTCGTGTCCGACTCTTCGTGACTCCATGGACCAGAGCCCGCCAGGCCCTCCTGTCTTCCACTGCCTCCTGGAGTTTGGTCAAATTCATCTTGGTCGCTTCGATGACCCTGTCCAACCATCTCGTCCTCTGTCGTCCCGTTCTCCTCTTGCCTTCACACTTTCCCAACATCAGGGTCTTTTCCAGGGAGTCTTCTCTTCTCATGAGATGGCCAAAGTATTGGAGCTTCAGCTTCAGGATCTGTCCTTCCAGTGAGCACTCAGGGTTGATTTCCTTTAGAATGGATAGGTTTGTTCTCCTTGCAGTCCAGGGGACTCTCAAGAGTCTCCTCCAGCACCACAATTCAAAAGCATCAATTCTTCGGCGGTCAGCCTTCTTTATGGTCCAGCTCTCACTTCCATACATCACTACAGGAAAAACCATAGCTTTGACTATGCGTACTTTTGTTGGCAAGGTGATGTCTCTGCTTTTTAAGATGCTGTCGAGGTTTGTCATCGCTTTCCTCCCAAGAAGCAGGTGTCTTTTAATTTCGTGGCTGCTGTCACCATCTGCAGTGATCATGGAGCCCAAGAAAGTCAAATCTGTCACTGCCTCCATATCTTCCCCTTCTATTTGCCAGGAGGTGATGGGACCAGTGGCCATGATCTTCGTTTTTTTGATGTTGAGCTTCAGACCATTTTTGGCGCTCTCCTCTTTCACCCTCATTACGAGGTTCTTTAATTCCTCCTCACTTTCTGCCATCAGAGTGGTATCATCTGCATATCTGAGGTTGTTGATATTTCTTCCAGCAATCTTAATTCCGGCTTGGGATTCCTCCAGTCCGGCCTTTCGCATGATGTATTCTGCATATAAGTTAAATAAGCCGGGGGACAATATACAGCCTTGTCGTACTCCTTTCCCAATTTTGAACCAATCAGTTGTTCCATAATTCTAACTGTTGCTTCCTGTCCCACATATAGATTTCTCAGGAGATAGAGAAGGTGGTCAGGCACTCCCATTTCTTTAAGGACTTGCCATAGTTTGCTGTGGTCCACACAGTCAAAGGCTTTTGCGTAGTCAATGAAGCAGAAGTAGATGTTTTTCTGGAACTCTCTGGCTTTCTCCATAATCCAGCGCATGTTAGCAATTTGGTCTCTAGTTCCTCTGCCCCTTCGAAATCCAGCTTGTACTTCTGGGAGTTCTCGGTCCACATACTGCTGAAGCCTGCCTTGGAGGATTTTGAGCATAACCTTGCTAGCGTGTGAAATGAGTGCAATTGTACGGTAGTTGGAGCATTCTTTGGCACTGCCCTTCTTTGGGACTGGGATGTAGACTGATCTTTTCCAGTCCTCTGGCCACTGTTGAGTTTTCCAAACTTGCTGGCATATTGAATGTAGCACCTTAACAGCGTCCTCTTTTAAGATTTTAAATAGTTCAACTGGAATGCCATCACCTCCACTGGCCTTGTTGTTAGCCATGCTTTCTAAGGCCCACTTGACTTCACTCTCCAGGATGTCTGGCTCAAGGTCAGCAACCACATTATCTGGATTGTCCGGGATATCCAAATCTTTCTGGTATAATTCCTGTGTATTCTTGCCACCTCTTCTTGATGTCTTCTGCTTCTGTTAGGTCCCTCCCATTTTTGGGACTTAGCCCCTTCCTTTTAGGCAAAGCGGAAAGGCTCTTCCCTTCCTCCCGGCCCAGCACAGGCCAGATTTGGCCAGAAAAGAGATGAGGTTAGACTTACAGACCTTGGAGCCTTGCCAATTCAACAGGCCGAGGCAAGAAAACTCCCCATTTATTAACGGCATAAACTGACCCTTTAGAACACTAACTCTGGCTAACTTTGTTTGTTTTTTGAAAGAACCTACTTAGATTCATTATTTTGGAAGGGGCCTCCAAGGCCATTGAGCTCAACCTCCTGCTCAAGGCAGGAATCTAAATCAAAGCAGATCTGACAGAGGGTGGTCCGGTTTTCTCTTGAAGGCCTCCGGCGTTGGAGCACTCACCACCTCCCGAGGTCACTGGTTCCACTGTCGTACTGCTCTAACAGTTAAGAAGTTTTTCCTGATATTCAGCTGAAATCTGGCTTCCTGTCACTTGAGCCCATGATAACATGCCCTGCACTTTGGGATGACTGAGAACAGATCCTGCCCCTCCTCTGTAGGACTACCTTTCAAGTATTTCAAGAGTGCTATGCTATCTCCCCATAGTCTTCTTTTCTCAAGGTTAAACATGACCAGTTCTTTCAGTCTTTCCTCCTAGGGTTCATGCTTTCCAGTCCCCCGATCATCCTTGTTGCCCTCCTCTGAACTTGTTCCTGCCTTCAAGAACACATTGCTCCAATTTGTTGGCATCCTTATCAAAGTGTGGTGTCCAGAACTGGACACAGTACTCTGGATGAGAGCTAGAGTCTTCGAGTCCCCATAACAGGACACATCGTAAGTCAGGAACCTGATGTTCCGGGAACTTGATATTCCAGAATCCCTGGACACGATTAGGGAAGAATCTCGCCTGAAACCCTGGAGAGCCACCGCAGATCAGAGTTGACCATACTCAGCTAGAGGAACAAGAGAGCTTCCCATGTTCCTCTTTCTCTGTTGCATCCCCAATTACATATGCAGAAAGGAACTGGGCTGTTCAACATGCTGGCCATTGGTAAACTGTGTTAAAAGTGGGAAAGCAAAGGGAGCATTTCCTGTCAGCATGAACACAGGCAATCCTTGGGCTGCCTCTACCCTGGGGACAGGGGATCGGAAGCAGCCACCTTCCCATCTATCAAACGACCAGTATTTCCCAGCATGGTTTGAAGGCAAGTTTGTTTTTCCTGAGTGAACTAACCTTCTCCCTTCCCCCTTGACATACCAGTGTTGAACTATCCACGTCTTGGATCCAGGCCTCAGAATAAGATGCAGAGCAAGCTCTGTTCAGCCATTGCGCCTGAAACCCGACAGCGCTTGAAGGGTGGGGGTTAGAGGCAAGTAAGTCTGACCTCACTCCCCGCAAAAGTCAGGCAGACCTTTGCAAGTTCGCAGTGGAGTTCTGCCGCAGTTCTTGTTAGCCCATTCTGGGGAACGTTCCTGCAGAGTTTCTCTGACTGGGAGCCTTGACTTGGCGGCTTAGAAAGGCCAGAAATGGCAGCGCTTGCATTTCATGGTAGAATCTTTTTACCCACCCACCCACTCTCCCCCAAGGCTCATGTATATGAATATTTGAACATTAAGGATGACTCTTGATCCAGCTGAGAAGGTGGACTCTAGCCCTTGAAAGCACCGGTTGCAATACACCCCTTCTTACAGAATCCTAACACTCAGTTTGATTTTGTAGTGGCACAGTGTGGGCAAGGAACCGTTTGAACTCCGGTACAAGGCTGGGCCTCTCTCTCACCAGCAAGTGCTTCTGAGGTTTCGTCTTGCTCATCAGAATGGTTTTCATATAGAAATCAAGGAGGGAACTCTGGAAAAAAGCAAAAAAAACAAAACAAAACCCTCATTACTGGCACGAAGCAAATCATGGTCAGGCCTGAGAACGAAGCTCTACCAAGGTCACAGCATGGGGCAAGCAACGTGTGGCCCCCCAAAAGATGTTGGACATCAACTCCCGGCAGGCCTACGTAGCCCCTCCAGAGGTAGAAGAGGACAGCGTTGTAGTCCAACAGCTGGATGTTCGAATCAGGGGCAAGGTTCTGCTGACCATCTACAAAGCCCTTCACGGTTTGGGGCCACATCCCTTGTCGGAGCATCTTTTCCCAGCGTCCTATAACCCAGACTGCTAGGTCCGCCCAGGCAATGCTCCTCCGGAGGACTACTCTAAAGGAGGCCAGGAAATCCTCTACCAGAAGCAGGGCCTTTTCCACGGTGGCACCAACACTCTGGAACCAATTCCCAGTAGAGCTGCACCCGGCGCCTCCCGCCCAACGGTTCAAAGGCACCCGAAAACACTTCTCCTCAGAGCAGCCTTTCTCGGTGGCCCGCCTTGATTTTTCAATACGCCTCACGTCTCTCAGTTATGATTCACACATCCTGAGCTTATTTTATTGTCTATGTGTTTCATTTTATATTGATGGGTTGTCTGTTTTTTATCTTGCTGTAAACTGCCCAGAATAGTGCAGTGCACTACTGGGGCAGAATAGACATTTAAGAAATAAAAAATTATGGTCTTGGTTTCCAGTCCAAGGGGGGGGGGGGGGGACACGCAACATGAAGTTTGAGAGGGAAATGAAAACTGCTCGGACCCACCACTGCCGAAGTCCCATATTCCAGCCCCTTTGATGGCTGCAGGTGCAGCTGCCTCTCTGTTTACAGGGGGGAAATTGCAGAAATGCTGGCTATGATACACTGGGGGAAAAGCGGGGAAATGGCAGTCGTAAGGCACCAGTTTTGAATTGTGGTGCTGGAGGACTCTTGAGAGTCCCCTGGACTGCAAGGAGAACAAACCTATCCATTCTGAAGGAAATCAACCCTGAGTGCTCACTGAAAGGACAGATCCTGAAGCTGAGGCTCCAATACTTTGGCCATCTCATGAGAAGAGAAATCTCCCTAGAAAAGACCCTGATGTTGGGAAAGTGTGAGGGCAAGAGGAGAAGGGGACGACAGAGGACTGGATGGCTGGACAGTGTCATCGAAGCGACCAACATGAATTTGACCCAACTCCGGGAGGCAGTGGAAGACAGGAGGGCCTGGCGTGCTCTGGTCCATGGGGTCACGAAGAGTCGGACACGACTAAACGACTAAACAACAACAACAACAAAGGCACCAGAATTTGAACTTCAGGGGCAGCTGACTTTTGGGAGAACAAAGTTGCCAGCTCAGAGAACAGCACTGTGCCAAAATTCTGGAAGGCCTCTAAAATCCTGAAGGTGCCTCGGTCTCTTTAGGACCTGGCGGCTGAATCTCACTTCAGGATGACACTGACGCTCGCCCATTCAGCTGGCAATCAGCAAAGCCACTCCCTCTCTCACTCCAATGCCAAGCCAGCCATCCCCACTGACCTTGTGTGCGTTAATGATGCCCAATTCTTTCTGACCGGTACAGAACTGCACGAGGAGGCCGAGCATGCCCGCATAGCCTTGGTTGGCCTCCAGCCCTAGGATGACAGAGAGGTACTGATCCACCAACCCAGGGTTCTGAAGAGAAAAACAAAGAAGCACGTCAGAAACAGAAGCACCGCAAGGACGAAGCCTTCCCCAGCCTCGCACCCTCCAGATATGGGGGGCGACAACTCTCGTCAACTCAAGCACTTCGGCCCAGCGCCTCCGGAGGGCGCTGCGTGGAGTGAGCGGAGTTGCAATCCCAGAAGATGCAGTTACCTCTTTCCACAGTCGATTCAGCTTCTTCACAGCCCCGTCCATCACAGGTTTGCGCGAGCCACCCAAAACGTCCAACAGAAGGAAACACTGAACTTCCACCTGTTTTGAACAAGGAGAGAGAGAACGGGTCTTGATAAATCAGGGTCAGCAATATGTAGCCCATGGGCCAAATGTGGCCGCTCGCATCCTTAGGACTTCCCAGCATCATCCCCAAACCCCTTAAAAAAAACCTCTAAAACATTTTTTAAAAAACCACCAATATCCAGCCTCAAAATGTCCCTTTCTGCTCCCTCAGACCTGGGGGGCAATTTTGCCACATTTTAAGATCCCCCAGCACCTCTGCCCCAGGTGCCCTCGCCATTTTTTGAATCTGTTCTGTAGATAGAGGGGTAAAGTGGCTTTTCCATTTTAAAAACTCATAATTAATAATTTGCAGTTGGAGTTGCAGATGTGGCCCTCTAAGATTCGTAGACGAACATGCAGAGGTGACCTGCACTCGGAATAAACGATTGCTTAACCCTAATCACAATCTCTTTGTTTACATCTCCAACTGAGTCAACACGGAGCCAATACATGTTGGCCCAGTTATGACAACCTGTATTCTACACCTCAATGTTGAAGCATTTTACCCCTTGTTGGCTAGAGGTTCTATCAAGGCAATGACAGCATGCAAATACTCCAGAGGTAGATGACAGTAAAATGGCGTATATCAAAATTCCAGAGAAAAGACAGGAGACCCTTGGCTGTCTTTCCCTCCTTTCAGGTTGGAACCCGATCTAAGAAACAATGGTGGACCTGAGTGGTACCAATGATGACAATCTTAAAAATCCAGCACTTAGACACCAGATCAACTGAAGGGAAACCATCTGAAGGGTTTGAGCGGTATCCATCTCACTGACAAATGAGAGGGTTTTCTTTTCTGCTGCTCCCAGACTATGAAATGCACCTCTCTGAGACGCAATACATTCCCTTTCTTGCTTGCTTCAGGAAGAAAGTGAAGACCCAACTTTCTAAACTGGCTTACAAAATTGCATGATATTTAATGGACAAATCCTACGAGCGTTCGTATAAGGTTTGCATCACTTCCTGCAGCTATTTACAGCTAAATTAAGAGATGCTGGGGTGCAGGTCAACTGAGTTATCAAGCGTGCAATGAGACACATGACCAAGATGTGCCCCAGCACCTTGGCAATTATCTAACTGCAGTTGCAGAAACTTGCAAAAAACATATGCACACACCAACTGGGTTCAGAGTATTGGGATGATTTTAACTGTTTTTACAGTAAGCTGGTTTTAACAGCTGTATGACTGAACCTGTTTTCTACCTGCTGTTTTTATTCCATGTTATGTTTGTGAGCTATGCTGAGAACTACTCTGGAGCAGACAAGAGAATTAAACATGCAAGAGATAAAGTCAAGTCCAAGGAGTCTTACCAGCTTCTCCCATGTTTCTCCTTGTCTTTTGTCCCGTGTGGGGAAGACGGTGCGAACGAGCAAGCAAGTCCAGGACAGGGCCAGCACAGCTGCAGAGCCACTGCTTTTACTGCCAGTGAATGTGCAAGAAGAGAATAAGCCCCACTGGTGACTCCAGAAACAGTATTTGCCACTATAAATCATGGCTAGTCACACCATTTAATCTATTTTTACAGACTTAAAAACAAGAAGAGTAGCAGCAGGGACAGGTTCAAAGTTACAACTCAACTACCATAACCAAGTTTACATAATAAAGGCAAAAGCAAATGCAACTGTATGCCCATAACTTTCTATGGGGTTATGGAAGAGCAAAGGGGCGGAGTGCGCTCGCGTGCATGCGCGAAGGGGCAGAGCGCGCTCACGCGCATGCGTGAAGAGGCAGGGGTGCTTGCGGAGGGGAGGGGTGCGCTCGCGGGTGGGAGGGGCACCCGTGCATGTGGGTGGCAGGCTGTGCGTGTGGGGGGACACAGGAAATCTGTCTCCACAGCTCGGTCCTGCCATGGCCACAGACCGGTTGGGGACCCCTGTCCTAAAGGATCTCCTGTTTAAAGCCCTGTGGGGGTAGCCTTAACAATACTTAGTACATCTTTAATCAGGCCATGTGACGTGGAGACCTAGCACCAAACCACTGCCGGGCAAGTGATTAGGAATGTACAGAAGGGAGAGAAAGGTCTCCATCAACGCAACAACATGCAGTTTAACGGAACACTGAAAGCAACTCTTATACTGCTATCTAGGGCAGTGATGTCCGTAGTAACCAGCACGGCCTTCCAGGATTTCACGTAGGGATTCTCCCAGCCCAACCCAATGCCAGGAACTGATCCTGAGCCATCCTGCTTGCAATGCATGGACTCTGAGCTACAGTCCTTCCTCTAGAGGCCGGCTCCCGAGCCCTGGGCAACCTCATCCCAAACCGCCTTGTTCAAAAGCAGCAACAGAAGCAGAAACATTCAAGCAAGCACCAAAGCGACACTCCTAAATTGTTCCTTCCCTGCCACGTGGGCGAAGAGCCCATTTTAAAAGAGAAAGCTCACTTTAAAGGCACAGCCAAGAAACCAACAGCCCCTCTTCATGAAATGCCTCCCCAAGAAAGGAGGGCACAGAATTCAGCTCTCACCTGGGGCCTCCGGACTTGCCGCCAATCCCGGAAGACTGCAAGGCATGCAGGAGGTTCTTTGCCGTGGCTTCTGGGTAGCATTCCATGAGCTGCTGGAGGGTCACCTGAAGGGCTCTGCGGGAGGCAGCATCTCTAACAAGGAAAGAGCAGGGATTGCCAAAACGATTAGCTGATCATGACAAGATCTGGACTCTATGAACCTTCCCAATAGCCCTGTTTATTCATAACCTCCATTTTAGCTGACAAACCAGTCTACTAAACTGAAATTTAAATATATCTCTTTCAGACAGCGACAAAAAGTTGTAAGATAATTTCATAATTATGGTTAGGCATCCTTCAGTCTCGAAAGACTATGGTAACGTGCTCTGTATGGAGGACCTGGAACAGCGTCTAGTGTGGCTGAGAAGGCCAATTCGAGAGTGACAATCCCTTCCACACTGAAGACAAATGCAATCTGTCCCCTGTCCAGCTCCCTGATTTTGCTGGTTTCGGGACTGCCTCTTGGCCTCGGCCTGCTGGACAAGGGTCTCTTCAAATTTGGAGAGGCCATGATGCACCGCCTGCCTCCAGGCTGAACGCTCAGATGTCAAGGTTTCCCATCTGTTGAGGTCCATTCCTAAGGCCTTCAGATCCCGCTTGCAGATATCTTTGTATCGCAGCTGGAATGCAGGAAAATGGGCTGAGGCTGAATCCGGACAAGACGGAGGTCCTGAGGGTGGGTGGCCCCACCGTCAGCGGTCTGGGAAACTCTCTCTCATTTGGGGGAGTGACTCTTACCGCTAAGAGTGAGGTTCGCAGCTTGGGGATCCATCTGGACCCGGCGCTCACCATGGAAACTCAGGTGGCGTCGGTGGTCCGTACCGCCTTTTTTCATCTTTGGCGGATAGCCCATCTGCGACCCTATCTTGATGTTGGGGCGCTCACTACCTTGGTACATGCGCTCGTAATCTCAAGATTAGACCACTGTAATGCGCTCTACGTGGGGCTGCCTTTGAGGTTGATGCGGAGACTCCAAGTGGTGCAGAACGCAGCGGCCAGACTTCTCAGTGGAGTGAGAAAATATCAGCATATCTCTCCCACTCTGGCCGCTTTGCATTGGGTGCCCATTCGGTTCCGCATTGACTTCAAAGTCTTAATGCTAACGTACAAAGCCCTAAACGGTTTAGGGCCTCGATATTTGGCGGAACGCCTACTCCCACCAAAATCTACCCGGATCACCCGATCGAGTCAGGAGGTGAGGCTGAGGAGCTTGACGCCGAGGGAGGCCTGGAAGGAAAAAACAAGAAACCGGGCCTTCTCGGCGGTAGCTCCTCGCCTCTGGAATAACCTTCCTCCGGCGATTCGTGCGGCCCCTTCGCTGGGCACCTTTAAAAACCAATTAAAAACCTGGATGTTTACACAGGCCTTCCCTCCAGTGAACACTTGATTTTTTTTTCTTTTTATTTCTTTTTTCTTTTCCCTTCTCCATCTTGAACTGTTTGTCTATTGATGTTATATTTTATATTTTTATATATTTTATACTTTGTTATGTATGATTATGTGTGTTGGAAGCCACCTAGAGTGGTCGTCTGACCAGATAGGCGGGGTAAAAATACAATAAATAAATAAATAAATAAATAAATAAATAAATAAATAAATAAATAAATAAGCTGGGGTCTCCCTCTGGGGCGCTTTCCCTGCACTAATTCTCCATACAGGAGATCTTTTGGAATTTGACCATCAGCCATTCTCACGACACGCCCAAGCCAACGTAGACGTCGCTGTTTCAGTAATGTATACGTGCTAACAAATTCCAGCTTGTTCTAGGACTACTCTATTTGGAACTTTGTCCTGCCAGGTGATACCAAAAATGTGTCGGAGACAACGCATATGGAACGTGTTCAGCTTCCTCTCCTGCCGTGCACGAAGGGTCCAGGACTCACTGCAGTACAGGAGTGTGCTCAGGACACAGGCTCTATAGACCTGGATCTTGGTATATGCCGTCAGCTTCTTATTAAGCCATACTCTCTTTGTGAGTCTAGAGAACGTGGTAGCTGCTTTGCCAATGCGTTTATCCAGCTCGACATCTAGAGAGAGAGTGTCAGAGATCGTTGAGCCAAGGTACACAAAGTCATGAACCACCTCCAATTCTTGTGTGGAAATGGTAATAGAGGGAGGTGAGTCCACGCCCTGGCCCATGATTTGTGTTTTCTTCAAGCTGATTGTTAATCCAAAGTCTTGGCAGGCCTTGCTAAAGTGATTCATGAGTTGTTGGAGGTCTTCAGCAGAGTGGGCAACAACAGCTGCATTATCGGTGAAGAGGAAGTCCCGCATGCATTTCAGCTGGACTTTGGTCTTCGCTCTCAATCTAGAGAGATTAAAGAGCTTTCCATCTGATCTAGTCGGGAGATAGACACCTTCTGTTGCAGTTCCAAAGGCGTGCTTCAGCATGACAGCAAAAAAGATCCCAAACAGGGTCAGCGCGAGGACACAGCCCTGTTTCACTCCGCTTCGGATGTCAAAGGGATCTGATGTTGAGCCATCAAAAACTACAGTGCCCTTCATTTCCTCATGAAAGGACCTGATGATGTTAAGGAGTCGAGGTGGACAGCCAATCTTGGGAAGTATTTTAAAAAGGCCGTCCCTGCTAACCAAATCAAAGGCCTTTGTGAGATCTATGAAGGCCACAAAGAGTGGCTGTTGTTGTTCCCTACATTTCTCCTGCAACTGTCTGAGGGAGAATACCATGTCAGTGGTGGATCTATTAGCTCAAAATCCACACTGTGATTCTGGATAGACTCTGTCTGCAAGCACCTGGAGCCTCTTCAGCACAACACGGGCAAGCAGCTTCCCTACAACGCTGAGAAGAGAGATGCCACGGTAGTTATTGCAGTCGCCCCGTCTCCTTTGTTCTTATACAATGTGACGATGTTTGCATCCTTCATGTCCTGTGGTACTCCACCTTCCCTCCAGCAAAGACAAAAGATTTCATACAGCTCAGTGGTGATGATCTCTTTACAGCACTTCAGAAAGGATGTTATCCTTCCCAGGTGCCTTGCCAGAGGCGAGGGAATCCAAGGCCACTTTTATTTCTGCTAAAGTTGGTTCGCTGTCCAACTCTTCCAAGACAGGCAGGCACTCAATGTTATTTAGTGCCTCTTCGGTTACTACATTCTCTCTGGAATATAGCTCAGAGTAGTGCTGCACCCAGCGGTCCATCTGCTGTGCTCGGTCCTGGATTATCACGCCTGTAGCAGACTTCAAGGGAGCAGATTTCTTCTGTATTGGACCTAAAGCCTGATTGATACCGTCATACATTCCCTTGATGTTACCTGTGTCCGCTGCTATCTGTATCTGAGAGCACAGCTGAAGCCAATAATTGTTGGAACATCTCCTGGCAGCCTGTTGGACTTTGCTACGAGCAAGTCAAAGAACCTGCAAGTTCTTCAGGCTTTGTATGCTGCTAGAGCTCTCCTCTTATCCTCGATGGCTGGCATCAACTCCTCCGAATGGGCTTCGAACCAATCGGCCGTCTTTTTGGTCTTCTTGCCAAATGTGAACAAGGTGGTGTTATAAACAGTCTTCTTGAAATGTTCCCATCGTTCAGGTGCATTTGCATCAGCTGGGCCTGGAAGGGTTTCTTCAAGCGCTTGGGCAAATTCCTCCACTTTTCTTTGATTGCGAGTCTTCCTGATGTCAATATATGGTCTTCCTTCCTTTTTTTGTGTGATACAATCTCTTTGCTCACAGTTTTACTCTACTACACACCAGGGAGTGATCAGTATCACAATCAGCACTCTGGTAACTGTGTGTGATCGTAATACCAGGAAGGCTAGAACGTCTAGTGAGGATCAAATCGAGCTGATGCCAATGCTTCGATCTTGGATGTCTCCAGGAAACTCTGTGTTGAAGCTTCGTATTAAAGAACGTATTGCTGACACAAAGACCATAATAACAGCAAAACTCCAGCAAGCGTTGGCCATTTTCGTTCATCTTCCCAATGCCAAAACGGCCTAGACAAGTGGGCCAAGAATTGTCATCAGCACCAACTCTGGTTCTCTCTTGGGGATTTTTTTGATAGTAGCTGCCAGATTGTCGTAGAATTTGTCTTTGACTTCTGTTGTGGACGACAGTGTTGGTGCGTATGCACTACTGAGGGTGACCGGTCCCGCTGATGAGTGGAGCTGCAGAGACAGGATTCTTTCACTCCCCACAGTAGGTGGAATAATGGATCTCAGCAGAGTATTTTTTTAAATTCACTGACCAATCAGTCGAGATGGAGAGTGCAGGATCTGTTGCACTTGTAACACCTGTGGTATGTTTGTTTTCTTGCCAATGAGGTGCCTGGGTAGAAATACTCTAAGTGTTAGTTGGTGGTCCTCTTGGAAGACAAGGTCCGGCAGCTGGAGGCCTGTGTTCTAATCTCCGCACTCTTAGGGAGTTGGCCGGGTAGGTGGGGCTCGTCAGCCTTGGAAGGCAGCCCATCTAGAAGGAAAACTCTGATTTCAAACCTCCACTGCCTTGTGGCTATATCCACCGATGGAAAAGGCTTCAGGAGTTAACCTCGAGGCAAAATCCGGAGCCGGAGTCCCGGAGGCAGTTCATGTCATTCTGGCAACTCCTGCGGCGTCGCTGGAACCAGTTGTATTGGCTCTTGCCTTTGCATTGGACTATTTCAGCAACATGGAGAGGGGGGATTTGCTGCTTAGGTAACAGCCTATCCTCCATATTATTTTACCCAGGCTTCGTGCTTTGGAGAGGACACTCCAGCTTCGCATACAGCATCAAAACAACACAGGAAGTAGCAGTTACCGGTTATAAGTCTTTGCTCAATTGGCGTAGAGCATGATGCCAGGGGCTACTTCTGACGGTGGGAGAGGTCATTGCACCTCACTAGGTAGATACCGCCCGCCTTAAGCTGGGCAGTCCCCAGCCAGTAAGGTGCTACCTTGCCACGGTCTGTTAACCTCACGGGGTGCGTGGGGTTTAGCGTGAAAGCCGACAAGCAGATCGATAACCCTGCACCATGCAACAATCATAAGAAAACCTCTGCCCTAAAGTTGGGCACCTGGAATGTTAGGACAATGACCCCTGGCTTTTCTGACGACCTGCAGGAAATAGATGACGTGCGCAAGACAGCTGTTATCGACATGGAACTGAGTAGACTGCAGATGGACATTGTTGCCCTGCAAGAGACGAGATTGCCAGACATGGGATGTGTCAAAGAAAAAATCTTCTCATTCTTCTGGCAGGGAAAACCACTGAATGAGACCAGGGAACATGGTGTTGGCTTTGTGGTCAGAAATTTTATAATTATATAAATAAAAAGTATCACTATTAAATGTAATCAAATCCATGATGAAGATGAGGTAGAAGTTTCTACCTCACCTTCATTGGTTATTACAGTAGGACCGCCATATCTGCAGGATCAGTATCCACGTCTGAAAATATTAAAAGAAAAATCCTAGAAATAGATATTTCTAAAGATGAAGTTACCAGAACTGGTCACTAGAGGGAGCCAGAGACTATTCTATGTACAGTGGTGCCTCGCTAGACGATGTTAATCCGTTCCGTGAAGATCGCTGTCTTGCGAAAACATCGTCTAGCGAAGCGCGTTTCCCCATTGGAATGCACTGAAATCTCTTCAATGCGTTCCAACGGAAAACTTGTCGTCTTGCGAAGATCGTCCATAGGGAAACATCGTCTAGCGAGTGCGGGTCCCCATTGGAATGCACTGACAGCTATTGACCGCTAGTCAATGCATTCCAATGGGGAAAACTCGTCGTCTAGCAAAAATTGCCCATAGGACACCATCGTTTTGCGAAGCGCATTAGCGATCGCAAAAAGCCATCGTCTAGCGAATTCCTCGTCCTGCGAGGCAATCGTCTAGCGAGGCACCACTGTATAGGTAAAGGTTCCCCTTGACATTTAGTCCAGTCATGTCCGACTCTAGGGGGCGGTGCTCATCCCCGTTTCCAAGCCATAGAGCCAGCGTTTTGTCCGAAGACAGTTTCTGTGGTCACGTGGCCAGCGCGACTAGACACGGAACACCGTTACCTTCCCACCGAGGTGGTACCTATTTATCTACTTGCATTTCCATGCTTTCGAACTGCTAGGTTGGCAGGAGCTGGGACAAGCGACGGGAGCTCACTCCGTTGCGTGGATTCGATCTTACGACTGCTGGTCTTCTGACCCTGCAGCACAGAGGCTTCTGCGGTTTAACCCACAGCACCACCACGTCCCTAATATTCTATGTATAGCATTCACTATAATCCGCGTTTTCCAGCATTGGGGGTGGGGGGGAAGACGTGGAACGGATCCCTCACGGATACAGGAAGGCCTACTGTACTTTAACTGAGTAGTTTGTTCTGCGTCACATATTTTCAAAGACAGAAAACAAGCTATAATTGAATAAATACATCTTCAGAAATTTCACTGCTGAAGGCTAATTTATAATTACCAGATGTCACCATCAGACTCATGGCACCTATCCCTCTATGGTACAAATCAAAATATATATTGGAGAGAAGACTCTCCGATCTTACCTGTATCGATGTAGAGTGAGGCAGAATAACTTACAAAGGCCTTTCACTGCACCTTCTGGCAGGTCTGAAATAGAGTCAAACCAAGTATTAGCGATCCAGCAGCAAAACACATGTTGTGCAATGTCACGGACGTAATCAGCTGTAGCCATCTTTTGGAAATTAAAAATTTCTGCCTCCCCCAGGAAGGTCCCAAGGCTCCTTTGGGATCTCTTACACTGTGGGAAAGCCATGGGGGGGGGGGGGGAGACACAGGCAGGGGTTGGAGTCTTTAATTCTGTCGATTACCACACTCGAGTTGGTTATAGCACCATTTTGATTATTATCATTATGGGAATGAAGTGGGTGGTGGGCGTGGGGTTTTGCTTGTACGTATGCTGCCCAGCGTAATGTGAATTCATTAACTGAGTGCTATATAAATCCAATAAATAAATTACTCACAATTGCTGCCACCCAGGACGATTTTACTGGCAGCAGCAATTTCTGGAAATTAAAGCTTCCCATTCGGGGTCCCGCAACTCCAAATGGCTTCCCCAAAGGTGAAAGTGGGCTCAAGGGAGTCTCAGGTTCATCAGGGAGGTCAGTTTTTTAATTCTGAAAAATTGTCATGGCTTATATTGGCATCAGCCTTACTTCATGTAAGTTACAATATTGGGTTTCAGCCACTGCATTAAAACGATGGCTTAATATCTTCTCTTTTTATGGGAAAGAGCAGTTGCTGGGGACATGCAAACATAACATGGAGGCATATGATGCACTGAGATGTCAATTCTTTGCTCCTGCACTACGGTCTCAACAAAAACTGCCCTCTTCCCAAGCTGCTTTTGGCACAAGAAAGCAGTTTCCTCAGATCCTACTGAAGAAGCCAGATGAGTCTGGATTTGGCCTCCAGTTGTTAGGAATACCTTTTCCGGTGATGCATCTGCCAAGTTCACCGAAGATCTCTCTCCGTTCCTTCACGCTGGATGTAGTCACTTTCACTGCAAATCTCTTCAGTGTTTCGGAAACCTAAGGAGGCAATGAAGGGGAGGGAAGACACTGCTGTTCGTTCCTCTTCCAAGAATGAAGGGTAGATGTACTCTAGAAACATCTATGGCCCAATCTTCTGCATGTTCTCCTTAAACATTTGTGCTTTCTCTCAAGTAAGTGTGCATGTTATGTTTTTCGTGATGTGCCCTCAAATTGCATCAACTTTTAGCAACCCTAATACTGGGCTTAAGCCACTGAATTAAAAGCATGGCTTGATATCACACATTGTCTTTTCTCTCTTTTTTTAATAGAAGAGGTCATTTGCTGGAAACACACAATCATGGTTGGGGCCACAGAATGCACAAAGAAGATAACATAATATTAAGCCATGTTTTTAATACAGTGGCTGAAACTCTCGCAAAACGTGGTATATTTTAAGAAGTGGTTTTTCCCACTGCTGCACCCTCACTCCAGAATTTCCAGGACTAAGTGAGGACTTGGACCCAGGTTTCCCTAGCCCCAATCTATCACTCTATCTGTTATACCATACTAGCAATTTTAGTGTTTATAAGAATGCAAAAAGAAAAAACAAATTTAAAAAGAGGATCATATCACTATATGTACTCAAACAGAGCTGTGTCAGACCATTAATCAAACTGGCAGAGCAGAAGTGGGAAATGTAAGTATGGAAAGAAGGAGAGAGTGATGTGGAGAAGAATCAAAGATTATGCAATGATAAAAGAGTCACAAGTTGCCTTCCTCCTATTTCAACTGTTTATACTCTACCCTTCAGCAAAGTTTTCCAGACAGCTTAAAGCAAAGTGTGCTGCTAGTATATAGCCCATAGCACTGAAAGCACTCTCTGGGTGACTGGCAATTTAATTATGTAGGCTACACATTGCCGCCGCCACCCCCCAAAGAATTGAGTACTCAATTTATCGACCTCAGAAAGATGGAAGGCTGAGTGAACCTCAAGCTGGCTACCTGGGATTGAACCTGGGTCGTGAGCAGTTTGGCTGCAGTATAGCAGTTTAAGCACTGGACTACAAGATCACAACGATGTGATGGTCCTACATCAAAAATCTCACAGCCAGTTTTCCTGAACATTCAGGAGTGGCCAAGGCAGTATTTCAAGGGCTGCAGGGAATCCTCAAATTATCCTTACTGCTATCTTCACAGCAATTGTCACTGTTTTCAAATGTGTATTCTTCACTTCTCTCAAAAGTCAGAGCAGGATCCATTATTTCTTCCCTGCACCTCAGGTGTCCTGCATGGTCAATTAGCCTGAGAAATAGTGACTTAGGCTGAATAGGAACTTTGAACGGTGGCCTCCTGGCTTGATTATTCACTACCACAACCGCAACGCTACTGCTATAATTCAGTCTTTCATTTATGGAACATTATTATTCAACAAGAGAAATAATAAATCATGCCTACACCACAGATGAGGAAACGAAGGTCAAGAAAACCAGTTCCCTTAGAAGATCGTAAAATAGTCAGAAGACAGCATTTGAAAGCATTTAAACTACCCTTGGCTTATTGTGCTACTGTAAGTTGTAAATAAACGGAAAAACACAAACAACTGCTAAAGTACAAGTAACTGCAACCGTGTGCTCTTCCTTCCATTTCCTCTTCCTAGGCCTGCGGCTCCTCTGCATGGTTTTTTAAGATTGCAGATCCCCCGCATGGGAGAAGGAGCTATCAAACCCATTCTACGTAAGACACCATTTACACACCATGCTATGAAATACATCAATATCCTACACTTTCAAGGGGGTCAGGCTGTGTGTGACCTTGCAAACGTACATCTTTTTTTTTATTTTTATTTTTTTGAGATGGCTTTAGCTGTTTGCCTGAACCTGTCCAGAATCATTCTCTGAACTTCATGGCCTTACACAGAAACTTATAGGCAACGACAAGGGAAACCTCGGGTATGTTTCCCTCAGCCTCTGCAAATAAGAAACTTAAAAGCCACTAAAACAGGTGTCACTTCTGCCTTAAATGCCAAAAAAAAACCCCTATCATAACAAGAAGTCCTGGGTTCAAATCCTGGTATCTGGAAGCGGAAAGGCCCCCGTTTTCCTACCCTGGAAAGCAGCCGATAGGGTCGTGAGGAGGAGACCGGCCTTCTTTCCAACAGGTGCCCTTCCGACGTGCTGGGTCTGCAAGTCCTATCGTCCCCAGCCAGCCGGAAGACGTGGCTAGGGATGATGGGACTGAAGTCCCCCTCCTTCGGGGAGCGCCCACATTGACACGACCCACGGGGACCATCCCGAACCCAACCGCCCCGGGGCCTGGCTCCGAAGGCGGCCTGCCCTCCGTGCCCTTCCGCGGCAGAACGACTAACCCCTTCCCTTCCGCCGGGAGAAGCCCGCCCAGAAACCCTTGCTCGGCGTCCAAGGCCCGACCGAGAGCGAGGGAGGCAGCCGAGGGCCCGGCCCGGCTCCTCCCGCCGCTCGCCTCACCGCCTCAAGCGTCACCCACCTGCGTGTCAGCCGCCATCACGCCGGCTGCGACCCGGAAGCGACTCTGGCGCCACATCCGGGGGTGGGGGGGGGGTCGCTCGGCGCGGTTTGATGGCGTCATCCGGCTCGCGGACGCGTGTCGCGCTGCCGGAGGAAGAGGGCAGGGAGGAGGGGTCCTCAGAATACGCATGCGCGCCTCTCCCTCCCTCTTATATGACCGCCTCGTTGCCCTGAGAACTGCTCTCGGTCGCTGCACAGCCCGGAGAAGTTACTTTTGGGGACTACAACTCCCGCAAGGCCCCAAGCCAGAATGCATTTATTTATTTATTTATTTAATTTATTTATACCCCGCCCATCTAGACCGAAGTCTACTCTGGGCGGCTAACAACCATCCAAATAATAACAATATAAAATAGAACAACATTAATACAACTGAAGATGGCAATAAATAAATCAGGTATTGACAGGAGGGAAGGCCTGCCTAAAGAGCCAGGTCTTGAGTTTCTCATCCCAAAGGCAGGGAATGTCAGGGAGGGACAGCCCGAACATGCAAGTTCTCCAAGCTTTTTTGGCCACTTCCCCCATTGCTTCTGTTGGGGATGCACAGAAGCCCTGCTGGGTCTGGGCAGGGGCTCATCCGGTCCCACCATCCCCGATTCCCATCGGGGGCCAAGCACAGGCCCTGCCTGGGACTCCCTCGAGGGCAGACGTTGTTGCTCAGGTGTACATTGACTATCTAGATCAGGATGTGTTAATTTGAAAATACTGTATATTGACTTTCTCTAAGGATGTGAAATGTGTGGCTTTTCAGATGTTGCTCTGCAATTGCCCCTCTCTCTGGGAAGCCCAGCCAGTAAGACGGTGGGACACACAGCCCAGCAAAGAAAGGGTCGCAAGTTGCCTTCCTCTGATTTCAGCTCTGTATATTCCCCCCCACCAGCCTTCGGCCATGTTTTCCAGAACAGCTGATAAAAATAAGCCTACCCACAGAAAGACAATCCTAAGCATTAGATCAATTTGATCTACCAAGATGAATTTGACCCAACTCTGGGAGGCCGTGGAAGACAGGAGGGCCTGGCGTGCTCTGGTCCATGGGGTCACGAAGAGTCGGACACGACTTAACGACTAAACAACAACAACAAGCATTAGATGCATATTGTGTATTACATCACAAGGCAGGCAGAAAAGTTTTGTACTTTTCTGCCTGTACTTGTATTTATCAGGCAGATAGAAATGGACAAGGTTGCTGCAGGAAGAGCAACTGTTATGTGGCAGCAGCACAGAAGAGATGGCGACATAAACACCTGCTTCTCTTCTATGCCGATGCGCCGCAGCCAGCTGGAATGGCCACCACTCTCTTCTCCCTCCCGCACACATAGCTGGAACAGGTACCAAAAAAAAAGAAGCATAAGCAGACTTGGAACCACCAACATCAAATGATGTCTTGCATCTTCTCAAACCCCGATAGCAGTGCCCTTAAAATATTTGCCCATCTGCAATGCATCAAGAGCCAGTGTGGGGTAGCAGATAAGAGTAACTGACTCAGATTCCTGAGACCTGATTTTAAATCCCCACCTGGCTATAGAAACTCACTGGGAAGTGGGGATGGTAAAACTGTCCCTTAATATCTTACCTTAAGAACAAAGGTGATGTATTTTAAGTATTAAGGCCACTGTAAGTCAGATGTAACAAACAAACCAACCAACCTGCATCAAGCAGAGGCCAGCCTCCCATTCCTCACACACTGCAACTGCTAGGGTGTATTCTGAACTGTTTCAGTTCAACTATGGTGCCACCTCTTCCAAGTAAAATTCTCTGTCCTATCAGTGGAAGGTGGATAATGGCAGGGGACAAGAGTACAGCAGGCAACACAAATGCGTAAAGCCTGCAGCAACAGCTTACTGCAGGGAGGCTTGTAAACCTATCCTTGGCTTGAGCCCTTTTGTCCATGTAAAAAGGGTGTAAAAATGGAGGATTCTCCTTCCCCTGATAGTTGGGCATTGTTTGCAGTCCTGCTTCAAAAACATGCAAGAGGCTTTCTCTACTCCTTGATGGCCGTCACCACTGAAGGAGAACTTGACGCTTCTGCCTTGATACCGGCAACCAGAAGTACGGAGCATAGAGGAAGCGGCTTTCTACACTGGTACATCCAAGTAATACAAGCCCCGATTGGTAGCAACTCTTCACGATGTCAGTCCAAACTAGTTCCTAGCTCTACCTGGAGACCACAGGGATGGACCTTATGCATGCAAAACATACTTTCACTGCGTTACAACCCTAATTCCCCCCCCCCCACGCGGCATCTGGCATTCCCTAATACAGTAGTACCTCAGTTTACAAATTTCATGCATTCTACGGAACATTATATAAAGCAAAAAATTCGTAAACCGAAACGCGAATTGCCATACGAACGGGGACGGCACTATAAACCTCCAGGCACAATGCATCCTGGGGAAACTTCTTTCGTACTGCGGAAAAAAAATGTAAACCGAGGCATTATTTTCTATGGATTTCCATTCGTAAACTGAAAATTACGTTAACCAAGGTGTTCGTAAACCGAGGTACTACTGTAGTCTCATCCAAGTACCCACTCCCCTCAAGTCTGACGCTGTTTATCTTCTAAAATCAGATGGGATCCAGCATGCTGTGAGTGGTCTGCTGATTCTGCAATAATCACAATAAACAAGAGTGTGTAGAGAAGTTATTTTATTAATTCTCACTGTACTCAAAACTGGACGATGACAACACCAGTGGTTAGTCGAACAGCCCAAATCCCATGTCTTCGTCAGACTCTTCAGACTCTTCCTTGGCTTCCTCCTTAGCTGGGGCTGCAGCAGCAGGAGCAGCAGCAGCTTCCGTTGCAGCTGGAGCAGCAGCCACAAAAGCTGAAGGATCAGCCAAGAAGGCCTTCACCTGTGAAAGAAGATCATGTCAGTTGTAGACAAAGCACAGACTGATTTTCCTGAAGGATCCAAAGAGGAGCAAGGAGATCTGTGTGCCCGACTTTGCTAGAAAGCAGCTTGGTTCTTCCAAAACGAACTAACTACGTCTGAAGGCTTATTATATAGTCTTCACCCGTCTGGCACCCATCAGATAAGCTAGGCAATAACTCCCAGAATATATTGACACAATTGCACACCCGTGCCCCTACCTGGACACCCGGTCACTCACCACTTTGGCCCATGCACTGGTAGGCTCAAGAATAGACTACTGCAATGCCCTCTACATGGGGCTTCCCCTGAGGCTGATAGGGCAGTTTCAGCAGGTCCACAATATGGCAGTCAAGCTATTGGGTGGAGTTAGTAAATGCCAACATATCTGCCCAACTCTGGCTGCCTTACACTAGTCACCTGTCTGCTTCAAGGTGATGGTTCTAACATATAAAGCTCTAAATGGTTCAGGACCTCAGGATCTGACAGAACGCCTTCTTCCAGAAAGAACTACCTGCCCTACTCGTTTGGCTCATGCTGGATGTCTGAGGGCCATGACACCCGAAAGAGGCCTGGAGGGAGAAAACTAGAAACCAGGCTTTCTCCGTGGTCACACCCAGACTCTAGAATCAACTACCTCCAGATATCCACCCAGCCCCCACTGGTAACTTTTAAAATGCTGGCTGTCCAGACAGAAAAATACCTGTCCGAACAGCCAGCTTTTTAAAAGTTACCAGTGTGGGGGGCCAAGCGGATTCCATCAATGGAATCTCGATTAAATTATCAGCCACCAAGACTATCACAGGACCATTAAATCTGCTTAATGGGTAAACGTTTAGTTGTTGTGATATTTTATTATGTTTTATTGTGCTGAATTTACTTTTATATTTGTAGGGATGTCTTATTGTCTCCTTATATTACAAACAACACGTTCCAAGCCCTTACAGTTTCAAAGATACGACTCAAAGCACTCCGAAGAAATGACAGATGAAATCAAAGACATTTAAAAAAACCTGCTGAACAATATTTCCTAGTTCTGAATAACTGAAACAGCACATTGCCCCTCAGAAATGCAAAACTATTCCAAAAACATTAGAAGTACATGCAAAGGTAATCTACTGAGACTTCTGCACTACAGATACTGAATTATATAAACTGGGTTGTGCTCATATCACAGTTTAAGACCAGTACTATCTCTTCTCAAAACCCAAGAATTTAGGGACCGAACAACCGACCAGCCAAAGCTGTGCTCCACTGTGCATCCAAGCCCTAGAACACTTCTACCAGGTCACCTTCAAACTACCCAAAGTGTCATCAGTTACCTTTTCAGCTAGTGGGAAAGAGTAGTCAGTCTCCACAGCCACAGCCAGAACTCGTTTGTACCCATTGATGATGGAGTGGGGCACAGAGGCAACCGTTGGGTAGCCAATCTGCAGGCAGACACTGGCAACATTACGGACACCCTGCAGAAGAAAACAAGAATGAGGCATTCTGAACACACACTCTGTCACTAAACGGCAACCAAAATGAATCTATATGCCAAGCCTGCCTCCCTCGCTCCCCATCTTCCTCCCCGAGATCGCAGCAAGCAAAGATGTGTTGTGACCCAAGTTGGAAGTCATCACTTACTTCCAGGAAACGTCCATGGAGAGTCTCCTCGGTGATGTCCAGAACCTCCGGATTGTAAATGCTGCCATTATCGAACACCTGCTGGATGACAAGCCCAAAGGAGAACGGGGAGATGTTTAACATGTTCAGCAAAGTGGCTTCGCTGGCACCCACTTTGTCTCCGGTCTTGATCAGCTGCACATCGCTCTGAAAAAAAAGAGAGGGAGAAATGCAGAAAATTAAACAAGAGAAAAATTTCAACATCTCAGCAAGGTAGCAAGTATTTTAATGTGACAGCATTAGGTTCAGAGAGGGCACACAGCAGGTGAAGAGAATCTTACCCTCTCCTTCAGGTATGTGAAAGGTAAGAGGGCAGAACATAAACGAAGACACCAGTTCTACACCTTGTATGATTCATGTAATTGTAATGCAGATGCAACACTGTGGAACCAGCATCAAAAGGGCTGTACTCAGCCAAAACAAAGGCCAGGGATTTGGGCCTTCAGTTTTCCAGTGTTCAGATTTCAACTGCCAGTTGTCCAAAACATATGGAGGCCCAAAGGCCCATCTAAATATTCCATCCCCATAGTAGTTAACAACACACCTTCAAGAAATACAGAAGCAGAATATCATCCCTCCTCATAAAGTAACGAGGAACCAAGGAAAAGAGCCCAGCAAATGAACGCTGCATCGAAACGAACTGAAGATCGTGTGGGCTAAATGCCCAAGAGAAGGATCAAAAATGCCAGGCCAACGAGCTTCCACTGGCCACTTCCTTACCAGGATTTCAATGGTGCCTCTGGAGATCTTGGTGGTAATGCCCAGAGCCTGGAAAAAGGAGGTCTTCTCAGGGCCCAACCCAGTGTTTTGAGCTGGCACAGTCACATCACAGGGGGCAATGGCACCGGCACGAGCAGCAGCTGGTACCTGAAAAGAGAAAAATATACCCATTCATTTGGTTGCACCAAGATGTACGAAAACTCCTGAACAGAGCACTGCACCAAACTGAGAAGACTATTACAACACGAGGCAGCACGGCTCCACTCCTGAAAGACGGACCATGGAAAGGAGAACTCCTGGCCATTCTAACGTTCTGGACCTCAACTTTCAGCTGTTCCAATCACTGTGGTGAGGGGTAAAGAGGTTATGGGAGTTGGAGTCCAAAACACATGGGAGTTAAAAGGTTCCCCATTCCTATACTGCACTCAACAAGCAGTCCTAGAATGTGACACTGACCAAGCTGTATCAGATTAGTAATTAAAGCCACAATTTAACTGAATCTTTACACTAGTGTAAGTGCAATGCATAACCTGGAGCTGTAAACAACCACTACTCTGGCATGCAACTAGTAAGTCAATTGGTTTGTTAATCAGAAGCTAGTTGCTGCTCTAAATTATGCCACTGCACTTATATCAGAATAAATATTTTATTGGTTCCCAGCCTGCGCATTGTTAACAATCTTACTTGTTAATATTCCCCTGGAATAGTTGGTCGTCCAACCTTGCTCATAGAGTTTGGAATGGACTCATCAACTCTTTCTAAAGTATGACTGCCAGTTCTTACCTTGTTGGCCAACAGCATGTCCCTGATTTCAGTCAGATCTTCCTTGGTGAACACAAAGCCCACGTTGCCACGAATATGAGGCAGAAGCCTACAAGAAACAGTACAGCCCATTCAATACAGCACTGAAAACTCAGCATCTGTGGATGCAAAAGGTTCAACCCTCCAGGAAGAGCTGAGAAAGACCTCTAACTTCAAACTCCTGAGCCTCCAAGAAGAAAAAGGGGAGGATAGAAGAGCTTTTAATTCAAAAGTTGCACTTCCTCCAGAACCAAAGCCACTGGTGGGCAGATTAAGTCAAAAGCAGATGGGTCACCTATTCATTATCTCCCTGACTGAAGAGTAGACCGACCAGGGACAGAAAGACCCTTGCTGCTAGCATCTACACGTTTAAGGATTTTTGAAAACCCAAAATCTGTACACACTGCAGGGTGGACAACACAGAGCCTCCAGGCCATTTGCTGCCCTGTGACAGCCTAGATTCCACAGCAGGTGTTCTTTCCCCTTCCAAACACATTTGCAAAGCAGAGTGGGTAGGCGGACCCCAACTGCTGACCCAACATACTATGCTGCCCTCAACTCAAGCAATGTGGCCCACCGCTGGAAGTGATCCAGAACAAACAAGCTGGGGGAGGAGAACATTTTTGACAACTTTGGGGCCTTGCTCTTTTGTTCTGGGATGTTTCAGGGGTGTAGAAACAGCCTGGTAAGGTGCATGATTCCCAACACTGGCGTAAAGAATACCACCAGGAGCAATTAAGTAACTCGTACACAAGCTCTCCCTCATCGTGAAGGCCCTCCAAGCGTGCTGGGCTTCATCCCACCCTCCTCAGCCAGCAACCACCATCCTGGTTGAGTAGGACAGGAGTTACGTTCTATAAGAAAGAAAGATCAGTATAAAACGTATTTGGACAGCCTGCCTGGCCTTTGACCTGCAGGATAAGGTGGCTTGCTAACCATTGTCCTCGGAGCTAGGAAAGCTGGAAGGGACCCTGATGCCCATCGAGCAACACCCTCTAGTTCAGGTAGAAAGGAGCTAATTTTCTTCAATGTATGAGAGCTCAGGAGGATTTGCATCACTCACTTCTCCAGAGCAGGATTGTTTTCCAGGTGCCCCCGGATCGCTTTGCGCATCATGGTGTTCTTCCCCATGAGGACGACGGCCTTCCCACGCAACGACATGCGGATTTGCTGCATCTGCTTGGAACCAACGTTGTCCGCTCCCACAATGAAGCATTTTGGATAATCATCCAAGAGTTGCTACAAAAAATGGAGGGGGAGACTTTTAATGTCCAACGTTAAGACCAGAATGATTGCCTTATTTCAGACAGGATTACAGTTTACACAGGATACAGATCTTGAGTATGGAAGAAAGGTAACTTTTGCGACGACTCTAACCATGTTCCACTTCAGCTATCTTATCACTTCACTGAAATACCTGCAGCTGTCTTCCAACACAGAGTATTTGTCTGTCTAACTGCTACACAAAAAACTCACTCTTTACGGTGTAGTTGGGATCCAAGAATTCATTCATAAACCCCAACGCTGGGCTTATAACCATTACTTTGTCATGTTACATTTCTAATTTTTAAAAACACCTTCCTGGGCACCCCCACTGGCTTCACCCCCTTTTCCACACAGGCTGCTCTTGGCAAAACCCCTCATCTCCATTCCTGTGGCTTTGCCCTTTTCCAACACGACTCCTAGGAGCAGCTTGCACAGAAAGATGAGAAAACGGGGGCCCTGCCTGATTGGACAGGAGAGCACTCTGTCCATGCTCAGAGAAGCCCTCGCTGGCTTCCTGATACCCTTTCCTCACTAGACAGCTTCCCAGGGAGAGGGAGGCGGATGGCAGACCGGAAAGGGCCCGAAAACAAGACCCCCCACCCCCACCCCACCGCGAGGGGCACATGGGACTTACGATGATCTTGAGGAAGTAGTTGGACTTCCACGTGGCTCGGTCTTCCCTGGGCATCTCGGTGTCCCAAGGATCGCGCGGCGGCAGCGGCGGTTTAAAGACTCCTGGATTTCCTACAGGCGCAGATTTCGAACAACCCGGGTCAGAAAGGTTGGAAGCGGTCCTCTTTTTTTTTTGGACTACAACTCCCAGAATCCCCCAGCCAGCAGAGCGTCCGCGCTTGGGCCTACCCTTCCCCCCCCCCCCCCCAGGGTCAACCTCGGCCTAGCCTAGGCCGCGAACCCCGAGGAGCCTCGCCCGCTCCCGCCGCGACGCTCACCTCACGAGGCCTCCGTGGAACGAAAGGGAAGAGGCGGTCGTCCGCCCTTCGCTTTTATAGGCCGAGGGGCCGCAACCAATCGGAGACGAGGGACGTTGCCTCACCTCCGCCCCGCTCGCTGCGGATTGGTCCGGCGGGCCCCGGAAGCAGGGACTGCGAGTGCTGGGACCTGAGTGGCTGACCGAACTGCCCTTCCAATATGGGAGCTTTCTTCCTCCCCGCCTTTTAAAGCGGCGGTGATAGGAAAAGCATTTCAAAAAGGAAAAGAGGTTCTTGGTCGAGAAGTGTTTGTTGCTGGGTGTGGGCAAGTCGCCCTCGACTGATGGTGACCCCATGAATGAGTGATCTCTAAAAAAAATCCTGTCCCCAAGAGCCCTGCTCATGTCTTGTAAACCCAAGTGTGTGGTTTCTTTTAGGTAGTCAGTCCATCTCGCATTTGGTCTTCCTCTTTTCCTGCTGCCTTCCACCTTTCCCAGCATTAATGTCTTGTCCAGAGAATCTTGCCTTCTTATTATGTGCCCAAAGTAAGACAGCTTCAGTTTCAACATTTGGTAGAGAGGAATGGCTGGAAACAGATGATAGGTGCACAACACAGGTCAAAACGTGAAGGGAAGCCCTGCTCCGTCGAGTGGGAAGCTTCGGGGAAGCCTAGTCTACGACAACAGCTTTTGAAGAGCTGTGCCCGCCTGAGGCACTTGGGCCCCAAATGCAGACTGACTTGGTTCAATGTGACATGTCCATGAGGAGGGGAGGTGTCGTAACCCCCACATAGGTAGTGGTCAGGATGAATCAGCATCTGCCTCAGGTGGCAGATGCTGATAGGTGGCCACTAGGTGTGGAAGAAATAGCCGGGATCATACAACCCGTCTGTTGCAGCAGCTCCACTGGTTGCCGATCCATTTCTGGGCTGAGTTCAAAGTGGTGATTCTAACCTAATAAAGCCTAGAATGGCTTGGAGCCAAGCCATCTCAAAGACCGTGTCTCCCTTTATGAGCCTGGCGGGCTGTTAAGATCATCAGGGGAGGTCCTGCCATTTTAACAGGTGCATCTGATGGGGACACAGGAGAGAGGGCCTTCTCTGTGGCTGCTCCCAGACTGTGGAACTCCCTCCCACTGGAGGCCAGCCTGGCCCCGTCTTGGCTGTCCTTCCACAAGCAGGCAAATAAGACCTTTCTCTTCGGGCAAGCTTTCCCTGAGTAAATGGCTGCTGAGTGGGGTTTTAAAAATGGATTGTGGTACCTTACTGCTTCGAATGTGTTGTGTTGCTCATGTTTTTTAATATGGCATTTGTTTGATCTTTTTGTATTTGTATACTCACCATTATTAGTTTTAGAAAGGGTCTTTGAATGATGTAAGCCACCTTGGGTCCTTTTTAAGGAGAAAGACAGGATAAAATATTTCAAGTATGTAAGTAAGTAAATAAAATAAAATAAGTTATGTGGCATCCTACATTGCGCAGGATGTGCCAACCAACTCTTTTGCTACCTTTGCGTGCCATAGGGCACACTGGAGGGTTGTTGTTGTTTTTGCCACCATTAGAATGTTGTGACAATGTGAAGACTTGCAACCTATTATGCTTGCTGCCTCACACAGCAATATCTCCTGGGCTAGCCCTGTTTCATAGACTGCCTGAAATAGGCTGGACCGTGTGCTGCCCCTCCAGAGTCTGGCGTATAAATCCTAACATTCCTTATCGCTATCTTAGGGCTAAGACCGGACCTTGCAGTCCAACCACATCTGGAGTGGCCCAGCCCTAGTCTAAACCGAATCCAAGAGGATCAGGTATATAAAACGCACTCCACACTCACACTGTCAAAGAAGGCCACAATCACTGACACTGAAAATTATCATAAAATTTTATTAGCATCATCACAGGACTGCAACAGGGAAGAGGGCAGCAGAAGTAGAAGGTTACAAATGGGAAAATGGGGAGGGGGGGAGACAATGGTTATTCCACAGGACAATCTCCCATTCTCCGTCTTTCCCAGAAGCTTTAAATTTAGACCCATTTCATTCTGATTTATTTCAAGAGTTAAAGAGGGAGGTGGGAAACAGAGCACAAAACCCTAAAATGTCAAAGCTCTCTAGTAGATTTTTCCAAAGGAAAAACAAAACAAAACAATGGCACATATTTATCTGAGGCTCACCCAGGGCAATTGTCTCCCAGGGCGGTCCACAAAGTAGCAATACTGTAGTCTATCTTTTCCTTAGGGAGACACAGACCATACCTGACTTCAAACAGCATCACCTGTTTAGAACCTGCAAAACTGAGCAGGTTTGCTTCTTCATTTCAAACAGCATCTGAGCCACCGAGACAGTGGCCTTCTGCCTCGCTCCAACAGCCTACTGGAACAATATTACTTAATTTGCAAGCACTCCTCACCCTGTATAAGTGGCGATGGGGATAATATTCCCAGTTCACAGCGGCGCAGAACATTTTCACAACTGTCAAAAGGGCACCATCTACGAAACTGTAGCCTTTTAAAACTTTTTTCTTCTTCCCTGAGGCTTATGATTACTTTGGCTTGCCTGGCATTACCTCGTGACCAGAGTTTGGAAATTAATTTGGGGTGTGGGGAGGGGAGGGGCTAAGCCATGCGGGCTGATGGTTCTGGGAGATCCACTCCAAACAAATGACCGTTTTCAAGTTCACAATTAAGCCATTTGGGTCCCTTATGTGGTTATGCAGTGGTGAAGGACGTGCACTCCCACGTTGTAAAGCAGAGTGGACAGCTATGGGTTTCCAGATGCTGCTAGACTGCAGTTTCTGCCCTCCACCACGTCTGCCACATTTACAGAGAAACTTCACCCAGCTTCTGTTTCGGGACTCCAGTTGCAAGGGGCCTCCAAATGCAATGCAAAGCAAAACAACCGTTTTCAGTACTGCCACAGGGCTTATTAATTTTAACACAGTTTAGTGGCTCAGCCTGTCTTAATCCGACCCTTTCTTCCCCTGGCTAAGTCCTAGGGAGTTCTTCTATTCCAGTAACAGTTGGAAAGCTTCACACCCATGCATGTTTTGGGGTGGATGTGCTTTCTTGTCCTCCTGGAGGTGCTAAGATGCAGCAAGAGAAGTGGGCACAAGGTGAGACAGCCTGAATTTTTGGCACTCCTGGACAGTGGTGGTGATGGGGGACACCTTGTTCTGTGCACCTTGTTATGTTCCAGACTGAGCTCTGCATTTCTGCCTGCTGTTCTCTTGGGTACATTTCTGCTTAGTCCCTGTGAACTTGAGACAAATGGTCTCCAAAATACACTGGACAGCAATATGCAACATAGTGAACGTGATAGTCTTAGCTCTCACACTGCAGGGCTAAACTGTGATACAGCTGTCCAAAAATATTATGTTAACGTTAATCAGGAAATCCACAGACACATCAGCCTCTGGAACAGATTACAAAACCTTATACATATTTGAATTCTTTTTCCTGATTAGGTAAGCGTAAGACTCTCTTTGAAATCCTGGCTTTGAGAAAAAAGGCAAATAATTCAAAATACAGCAGTTTCTGAATTACTGTTTGTTTTGTTTTTAAATCTGTTCCAGATGAGCTCTGATCAATAGAAAAGCTACTTAAAAAGCAAAATTAATAATAATAATAACCACACACACACTCCTTGCACATTTTCCCCGTGTCCCACCCCACCGCACCCCTAATTTTAAAAAGACAATACTCATCATGTTAATAGTTGTGTTTAACAAAGCATCAAAGGCTATAGATGCAGGAACCAACACAACCAGGGCCCGGCCCAGAACAATCAAGATATGAAAGTCATTTGTTGAGAAAATTATTTCAAAAAACTAAAAATTTTATATAAGAGATTTAGAAGTTGTTTTGTTATGAATTCAAAACTCAGTGTAGAAATCAGTTATATCACCATCCAAACACACAGTATTCGGTTTGATACCAAAAGTTAGTCTCTCTCATACACCGTGTGAGAGAGAGAAAGAGGGAGAGAGAGAGAGAACGCACTGAGGCATGTATTAAAACTATTAAGCCAGTAGAAAAAAGGATTATTGCTCAGACTCCTGTCTCTGTAAAGGATACTTCACAATAGCCAAGAGAGGGGCTTGTGAAAGAACAGCAGAGACAGGACAGAAAAAAAAAAGGCAATGCTGAGAGGTTTCCTCTTGCCTTCCAGGTGAACTCACAACACAGGTTGTTTATATCTGCCCAAACTCTTAGCTTAAGGGAGGCTAGGATGGCTCGCTCATCAGGACGTCCTCCGAAAAGAGCTGCTTTCCCAGCCTCACCAAGAGCACCTTGGTTTGGGGGAGTTTTGAGGGCAGCCACAGCGGAAAATATAATATCTCAGAACAGGGAAATCTCCCGTTTGGCATGGGTGGCAGAAACAAGCCAACAAACACGCACCCTCTGATCACACACCAGGGTTAAAGGAGCAAAGAGGGGGAAATGGGGGGGGGAGGAGGGTGCGATGCTTGTTGGCAAGGTTGCAAGGTTTGTATTCCTAAGACCCGGAGCGTGAAGCCGTTCGGTTTTTGAATGACAATTTCCAGACTCCCTCAGTCACGCTCACTGGCGCTGCCGGTTGGGGGATTCTAGGAACTGGCATTCCCAAAAGGAACGCCTACAAGCTGTGCTCAAAACTCACCCCTATCAAGAAGGCCGGCGCTGGGGGGTGCTGGGGCGTGTGTTCTTACAGAGAAGATTTCTTGTGTCCTCAAGATGACACAGTTTTATTTACTAACAAGAACACACAACACAGCCAACAGAGGTTGCTAACCCTCCTACCCAATGTGGGCCAGGATGGCTCAACGGTCCAACTCGTAAAATAAGGCAAGTTCTTGGTGTCTCCTTGCTAAAGAGGAGCTGCTAAATGACTGGTCCATTGGGCATTTGTCTCTGGATTTAACCACCTTTCAAGGGCAGTGCTAAGTATCTCATTCTACTCTGTGCCATTCCACCATGGGCACACAGGTCTGCATGCGCGCGCGCACACAGAGAGAGAGAGAGAGAGAGAGAGAGAAAGAGACAGAGAGTCGCTCTTCTCCTGTTGTGAGCCCACCAAGGCCACCCGGGTCGCTGAAAGGATGCGGCCATGTCCAAAGATTTCCAAAGAAGCGAGATTTCCTTGCAGGTCAGCAGAAAAGAGGGCAGAGTGAGGCCTTAACAGAAGAGTTTCAGGAAGCAGTTCTGACAGTACGGCTTGTCATTTTGCTCCTTGAAGGTTCCTTTGTTGAGCTGCTTGAGGCAAAAGGCACAGACGAAGTGTTCCGGGTGGAATTTCTTGCCCATGGCCGTGATACAGCGCCCCGTGATGGGCTTCTGGCAGCCTGAGCACAGGGAGCCGCGGCGTTCGTGGTAATGCACCTCGCAGTAGGGCTGCCCGTCATGTTCAAAGAAGCTGCCATTAATAAAAGGAGTGAAGCATTCCTGTTGGGGAGGAGTGGGGGAAAAAAACAGTGCAATTGGTATTGGGGCTAAGAGAGCGTAAAGGTCGTACAGAGCACCGGTCAGAAGGATGGAGGCTTTGAGGAAACATTGGCAAAGGAATTCACAACCGCTCCCACCTCCTGTAATTAATGGTGGACAGCTGGGGGACAGATAATGCCGTTGGTCTCATGGTCCCATCGCGTCTCCCCACTTAGTGGGGATCAGCAGCGTCAGAACGGACAGCCTGGACGACCTGGCGGTCCACCAGAGGTCACCTGCATATGAAAAGTGGTCTCTGCTTTCTCACATGTTATCCCTGTGGGTGCCGAAGCTAGTTTTGCAAACAAAACCTGGTTCTGCAGAAGAACCAGGAAGTGAAGGACAAGTTGATGGCCTGCAGTTCTTCAGCGATGATCACCCACGGGATCTCCTGACTAGGCCTGGAGGGAGGTGCAGGATTGCTTACTCCACCCTGTGAGACCTTGTGCAGTACAGTGGGACTAAGACTTGAGCTTGGGAGTTCCAGATTCTATTTCCACTGAGCCATGAAACTCACTGGGTGAGCCTGGACTAATCACACTCCCACGGCCCGATCTCCTCTCAAGACTGTTTTGAGGATAAAGTGAAGAGAAGGGAGCCATATACGTTGCCTTGAGCTCAATGGGGAAAAGACAGTTTACAAATTAACTAACTAATCCTTTGCTCAGGCCTAGAAACTCACTGGGGGTGTGTGGCAATGGGAAACCACTTTTTGAACATCTTATGTACCTTATAACCCTATTAGGGCCACCCTAAGTTGGAAGTGACTTGATGGCATGTAACAACATGCATTTAAAACATTTTTGCTCACAAGTGCCCCCTATGCAATGTACAATGAAAGAAAGTAGGACCACAATATCCATGGGGGTCAATTTCAACACCCTCCGGGATGCCAAAACATGCGGAAATATTGAACACTATACATAGCATGGTCTCTGGTTCCCTCTCATGGCCAGTTCTGGTAAATACACGCTAGAAATACATATAAATATGTATTCGTTGGGTTTGTTTGTTTTCAAGTATTTTCAGGCAGTGGATAAGTGAATCAGCAGATACTGATCCTGTGGATAGGGGGGCCCTACTGTAGATAAAAAAGGCTCTTTAAAAACAAATTAGACACAATTTTAAAAGCTATTTTAAAACTAGCTCTTACCCGGCAGACAAAACACTCAGGATGCCAGAGAGTATTCAAGGCAGAGATGTAGTTTTCTAAGATGGCGCGAGCACAGCCTCCACACTTGGGAGCAAACATATCAAAGTAATCCTTGCGGCAGTAGGCTTTGCCATCCTTCTCATGAAAGCCTGCCAAGGGGGGGGGGGGGGCAACACAGAAGCAAAGAACCATCAGCACCAGCCCGATCCTACCGTTTTATGAATATAGCTTGTTTTTTCAAGGGCTGAAGAAGCATTCAGAAAATATTTGAACCATCCAATCAAGGTAAAACACAAACATATGAACAACATCCCCCCCCCCCAAATCCAAATGACTTTTTTCACAAAGAGATACAGTAGTCACTTAAAAACTGAACAGCGAGATTCAATACCCATAACAGAGCCGAGCAACTTGCGTAGGTTCAAGGGCTAATCATGCGACATCATGCAGGCTTAAGCTCCTACCTATTCTGCACCAATATGTGGTGGCAAGTTGCGTATTCCTTCTTTTACGTGCATTGCAACAGCTTGCGGCTGAAATTCAGGAGGAGCCATGGTTTTAAAGGCAGTTATCCCCACCAGCTGCCAACTTTTGTGCTGGAAAATTAAACGGCTCCATGCCATTTACACCAAACAAAATGCTTGCTTTTAATTTCCCTAGTCACCACTCAGATCAGCAACATGATTTTCAGGGGGCCTCGTGAAAATGGCCACAGGCGCTCGGAAACGCAGCAAAGATGCTGGTGGGCAAGCAATTGGAGATGCTCTGTGGGGGGACCAGAATTAAAGTCGCCGGATCTATGTTTCCGGTGGAGCGGGGAGGAAGGCCATCCTCTGGCGCTCTCAGGCTGGCCAAGGAGCCATCCATCTCTTTAAACTTCCCTCAATGCTCCTAAGTCTCTGATGCAGCTTCATTCTTGACGTGGGATGGGGAGACTATCGTTTTGGGCATCAGGTTCCCTCAGGGGAAATCTGTTGGGGGTCACAAGCAGTACGCTCCTTCTAGTTCCCTTTCATTTATCCTCCATCGTCCTCTCCGACAAACAGTTTCCTAATGGAGAGGTTATTCACTCTCGCCACAAGTCTGAACTCACTGCTTGTAAAGAAGTTCTGAAATTAGGCCAAAGGCTTCACAAAGACAAAGCACCCTGCTTCTGCTCTGATGCATTTATGGAATGCTTAAAAAGTCAACCAGACAACTATTAAGGGAGAAATGAGTCCAGCACGCCAAGTGCTGATCTGGAAGAAGGTGATTCTTGCTTTTTTTGCCACAGCTAAGCCCTACCTGGCCAGAAAATCTAGCTGGGGGTGAGAGAGTCAACCTGAACACAGGTAAGGATGGACCATTGCCACTGGACCAAGGACATTTAATGGGAGAATGAAACAGGTTGCTTTACTTAAAAGATAGAGTTTACTCAAGGGTTTTATTTGAACTGCTGGATAGTTCAGTGGTTTAGCGATCTGGCTGTGGAGGCCTGCAGTTCTTAGGTATTATAATCTGAAAGGGATTTACCTCCTGGGTCAGACAGCTAACCATTTACCTCCTTTCCCTGCTGTGTGCTACATGTCTCAACCATGCACCACTGTTTATTATCTGTTCACAATCTCTTCGTGTCTAACTGCCGTAAACCACTTTGAATCTTTTTTCATGAAACAGCATCCAGTGAATTTTAACAGAAGCAATGGTGGTGATAATGATGATGCACATAGCAGCATTGCGGTTAAGAGTACTGGACTGGAACTTGGGAGACCCAGGCGCTGGTATCCAATGAGCTACAAAATTCTCCAGGCACCCTTGGGTCGGTCCCAATCCCTCTTTCAGCCTGAGGCATCTCACAGGATCACTGTGAGAGTGGGAGGGAGCACAGCTGTCTCTCTCTCCTCCTTGAGTCTAGCAGCAGAGGAGCAAAGGAGGTCAGCAAAAAACCCTTACGTGTATTACAGGAAAGGTGGAGCACAACTGAAATAAATAAACGAGTAACAGGGACGGGAGGGGAACAATGTGTGAAATGTCCCGCTTTAGGAAGGATCAGACTGACATCATATCCCCAGCTCTAGTGTGGCCCTTCCCGATGTTTTCACGAGACCAAAAGTTTGGTTTTCCATTTCCTGTTCCACGTCAACCTACCCAAGGCCTTTGTTTCCATCAACAGATGTCACTTTCTTTAATAACCAACATCCAATTTTTTTTTTAAACTGGGGAAGAAGCCACTTTTTAAGGAGGGGGAGATTTTTGTTAAGTCCGTTTTGCCCACAGCAGCAGCCCAGCAGAGTGTGATTTTGGGGGTGGTTTGGCCGAGGAGGAGAAAAAAGCATTGCTAGGAGCAGTTTTATGGCACCATTTGATTTGACAAATGACGGCATCTCCTCTCTGTGCTTGTTTTGCCTGGTGCTTCTCGTTATCTTTTAAATGGAACGGAAGCCACGCTCCATCCTGCTCTCTCAAGACTTTTTTTTTGCTAGCCTAATGTGCTGTTTTTATCTGAGCTCCACCAGCTTGTCCCATTGTCTTTTTTTTTCTTCACTTTTGTTTGAACAGCTCTGTGGCGTTTTCACTATCATTTTTTAAACTGCTTCAGCCAGTCAGTCAAAGGTGGGCCATCAACACCACAGTTAAATAAATATGAGATGTATGATATTTTGCTCAAGCAAGGAAGCTGTGAGCCTGTGGTTTTTTTTTGGGGGGGGGGGGGGGTTTTGGTCTCCCTATTTTTAATTATCTAGATGGGGGTCAGCAAAATTGCCTCTGTCGCAGACAAACCTAAACGTCAGGGAGGCCTCTGAATGCTGCAGCCCTAAGCCCACTCACCAAGGAGTAAGCCTTGCTGAACACTCAGGGACTTGATTCCAAACCACCATGTCCAGAACTCACCTGAGGAACAGATTTTTTTGGCATGGGAACCACCTGTTCTACTACATCATCTGCTCAGAGCTTAAATGCTAGGGTTTTTTTTTTTTGCACTAGAACTCCAGAATCCTTCAGACAACATACCTGCGGTACCAATTCTGAGAACTGTAGCCCACAAAAAACGTGACATCTCCATGCTCTCTGTCTTCTCCCTGGAGAACAGAGCTATCTCCAGATAGCTAGGAAAAGTGAGGTATCCCCCTCAGGCATCTGGGTACCCAAAGGTGCAGGCCCCCAGCCTTTTCTCCCAAGTGGTCTACCTACTCCCCCCCCCCTTCTTGGAAAACAAAGGTATGTGTGCACCACTCAGACTGCATTGTCCCACCTAATCTACGTCACTGCCCTCGAGGGCGGTGGGAGACACTGCCTTGCCACCAGGACTGAAGTGCCAGGCCCCTGTGTTTTCTTTGGCTCAGGCAGCAAAACCAGTCAAGCCCAGCTCTGAGCACCACATAATCCTATGTAATCCTGTGTAATACCAAAGGAGGACTTGTCTTGTACAAGGTTTGCTTGCACTGACCATCAGCGACAGAGCTGAGGGCAAACATGAAGTCATGACTTCGATGTGAGGAATGGTCAGTAAGGCATTAAAGGTAATTTGAGCATCACCCCATAAGGCCTAAAATTCAGGGTCCGGGTACAGTTCACACCTTGACAATAAACCACCCTGCGTTCCACACGCGCAAGTTCTGTGAGTCACCCAGCATCACCCATACCTTCAGGGCCAAAGAATGCTCCACACTGCGCGCAGAAGAAGTGCTCTGGGTGCCATGTCCTGTCCAAGGCCGTCACCACTTTCTGATAGGAAGAGACCAGAGACAGTGAGCCAACAGTCATAACTGAAGGAGCCAGGAAAACCGAGGGTAGGAGGGAGAGGAACACAGAACACAGGAAGAGTGTTTTTAAAATAAAATAAAAAAAATAGAGTGAAGGGTGTGAGGAGAAGACATCCTGTGTGAACTCTTACTATTCTGGAACAGTTCTGCCATTCTCTAGAAGAACTAAACCCAAATGTTTCCTTCCCTCTTTCAACGGCCGACTAAAGGTCTCCAGTGCTGGCAGATTTAAGCATCAGCCAAGTAAGCTACAGCTCAAGGTATCTGACTATGAGGGACCTCACCTCACCGCATCTAGAAGACTGTGTCCAGTTCTGGACACCACACTTCAAGAAGGACGCTGACAAATTGGAACAAGTTCAGAGAACGGTGACAAGGATGATCAGGGGGCTGGAAACCAAGCCTTATGAGGAAAGGCTGAAAGAATTGGGCAAGTTTAAGCCTTGAGAAAAGAAGGCTGAGGGGTGATATGATTGCACTTTTCAAATACTTAAAAGGTAGTCGTCCAGAGGAGAGGCAGGATCTGTTCTCCATCATCCCAGAGTGCAGGACACACAGCAAAGGGGCTCAAGTTACAGGAAGCCAGATTTTGGTTGAATATCACGAAAAACGTCCTAACTGTTAGAGCCGTACGACAGTGGAACCAACTACCTCGGGAGTTGGCGAGTGCTCCAACACTGGAGGCATTCAAGAGAAACTTAGGCAACCACCTGGCAGATCTCCTTAGATTTGTATTCCTGCCTTGAGCAGGGGGTTGGACTCGATGGCCTTAGAGGCCCCTTCCAACTTTATGATTCCATGATTCTATGACCTCTCAATACAAAATTATTATTAAATTTAATTTTTTAAAAATACTCATATAATACATATTTGTAGGATAATGTTATGAGGTTTCTTACACTTGACATAGTTTGCACATTAGCCTCAGCCTGTCTTAATCTAGCCCTAGACTTCACTAGGCAGAGCGAGGCAATCCTATCAGGGAGCAGGCATGGCAGGGGGAGAGGTGGCAGCCCTCCCCTCAGTCTGGGCCCTGTCTTATTTGAGACACATAAAGTGAGCTGAGAGAATGCTTAAGTATATATTACACGCCCTGAGACACGAATGAGAGTCTCAAGCCAACAAGCAGGCAATGCAAAGACCCAAACTCTTAACATACAACCACTGGACTGATGGTTTTCTCCTCTTATCCACTCCATCTTTGCAATAGATCACTGTGCACGATGCAGCATTTGAAATTTGCAAAAGGAACAGAGTACAAGGATGATGAGCTCGGGAGCGGTAAGGAACAAATTTTGGCACAAAACTGTAGCCAGTCTCCAAGATAGAACCTCTGCTGATGGACCAGCAGATTCCAGCGGAAATGTGGCTCATTCTGTCCCTGCTGCAGCCCCAGCCCAGGAACTCCAAACACAGATCCTGGATGGGTGGAAACCATCTGCAGCAAGTTTCCAGGAAATCCAGAGGGCTGCAAGGGGGAAGGAGAGGGCAAGAAAGGTTTGTGATAACCCCCTGCAGGATGTTCAGTTTCGCCCTTTCACTGCCGATGTTTAAGTTCTACTTTAGACCTCTTTTTCGGAGGGGAATTACCAAAGGAATTCTTTCCTTTCCAACTTGGAGTATAATCCTGAGGTGTAAACTCTTAACGTTCCAGTCTAAATCCCTTTTAAAATAAGAGGCTTTGCCTCCTCTCCCTGCATCCGTCTCTTCAGTTCCTATAGATATCCTGGATATTCTGGCTGTCTCATCCTGGCCCCTCTATAGTCCACGGAACAGAAGTTAGGTGTTCCACAGGCACCCTCTACGGAAATCATTCTAGCGAAACCAGAACGATGTCACTCAAATTGCAGCACGGATCTGGCTCATTCCTTCACCTTGTGTTCCTAGTGTTAGGTTTTGCCAGTCTGACACTTGTGCTGTGCATGCCAGCCTCTGGAGACAAACACGAGTGGCCTCTGTCGCCTGTATGCCACAGTTGTGTGCTGCTGATAGCATGAACCCTCTAAGTCCAAAGCTCACTTTACCAGTGAGTCACTGGGTACTGTTAAGTGCTGTTAAGTGAAGTTTCAGATCTGTAATATGGGGACAATATAGGCAATCTCCTATTCAGATTGGCTGTACAAATAATGCATAGCATTTCTTTTGAAAATTTGCACAGAGGAAGAATCATATTAATATTATATATGATACATGGTGCTTGTTGCCTTGTGTAAGACAACAGGATCCCTGTATCTGCAAAGGATTGGTTCCAGGTCCCCCCCACGGATGCTGAAAACTATGGATAATAGCAAACGCTATATGTAGCATAGTAAAAGAAAAAATCCAGAAAGTATTTTCACCATATATTACCAGAACGGGACACTAGAGGGAGCCAGAGACCACAGTGATGTTGTCGTCACCAACATGAACACATAGCATGGTATCTGGCTCCCTCTAGTAGCCAGTTTCGGTAAATACATAGGGAAAATACATATTTCTAGGTTTTTTTCTTTTAATATTTTCAGACTGTGGATTAGTGAAACAGTGGATCCTGATCCTGCAGATACGAGGGTCATACTGTATTTTAAAAATCAGGATGATCATTGCATGTAAATAGTGTATGCATTTGTGCAGTATCTTTGCTTAGCAACCATGACTCAAGAGTGGGATAGCCACCATAAACTGGACCAAAAAATGAAAGAAGTGCCGAAACAGCAAAAGGATGGGCAACAAAGAGACCGGCTGAGCGGTTCTGGCCCACCATCTCACAGACCACCAAGAGGCAAGAGACTTACATCCAGGATGGGGCCATTGCAGTAGTAGCAACGAGGGGAGAAGAGGTTGTGATAGTCCTTCTCGCAGTAGGGCTGGCCGTCGCGCTCAAAGAAGTTCCGCGACCCAATCTCCTCCTGGCAGTGGGTGCAAACGAAGTGTTCGGGGTGCCAAGTCTTCCCCATTGCTGTCACAACCTGGGGGGCAGAAGGGAAGAGTGTGTTGGCTCCAGCTGATGCTCCACCGTCTCTGAGCATGGGCACCACATTGCACACGAAGAAACCACCAGAAGCAAAGTTCAGCACAAATGAGAAAGAAAGATCAGAAGAACTGGGCCAGATCCCTGGACTGGGGTAGCATGAAAACTAAATTACCTATTGTCCCAGAAGAGGGCAGTCCCTCATGGGGGCAGGGCAGAGGTCACTGGAGGAGCTTACAGCATACCTGGCCAGTAGATAAATAGAGTACTTCAGTTTCTTCAGCCTCGCCAGACCGTTCAGCTGCATGATTCAAAAGCCCTCCCAGGCGTAGTCAAGACTGTGACAGTGGAGGGGAAAGTGGGACCTGTCCCTCCACTTACCTGTCCAGCAATTGGTTTCTTGCAGGCCCCGCAGACCCCTTTGGCAACCGTCGCTACCCCGAGTTTGTTCAAGTCAGACTGAAGGCTTCCAAGCATGCTGTCCAACTGGCTGCCGGGTTTGGAAAGAGCTGAGGATGGGTAGTTATTTCCACTTTTCCCTTGAGACATGAACTGCAAAAAATGCGAAAACAGACCCTAAGGCAAGAACCACATTTTAGTGCATGGAAGCTCAACCAGTCATTGGTTGCTTCCATGATTAGAGGACAACAAACAGAACAATGCAAATAGAGAAGGTTGACCAGGGATCACGTTCAAAGGCTAGAACAAATGCTTTCAAACCACTTGGTCAGAACAAACCTTACAACTCAAAGAGATGAAGAGTTTTCAAGCATCTACAAGCAAAGCCATGTCTCTGGCAAATAATGGAAAAAGCATGGCTGCACCGCCTCTTGCAACAAGATAGGATTACCCAAGCAACGCAGATAAATGCTGTGCACTGCAGAAATGAACCACTTTAGAAAATGATAATGCCAAAATGAAAAATTTTTTTTAAAAGGTCTTCACACATCCACAAATCAGAGATAATTTGCTGTAACATTATGAGCTACAGGAGGACACCCCATGTCTGTGGGATCAGTATCTGCTGATTCAGTTATCCACTGCCTGAAAACACTAATCCCCCCCCCCCGAAATATGTAACGTATTTATAGGGTGTATTTACCAAAACTGGTCACTAGAGGCAGCCAGAGATCATGCAATGTATGGCATTCGACAGTTCCATGTTTTTCGGCATCTGTGGGGGGGCACTTGGAACTGAACCCCACGGATACTGTATTGTACTGCTTATACTTTTTTATTAACAGTGTTTTCTGTTCCAATTAACACCTAATCAAGGAGGGGAAAGGCCTCTGTGGCAGTGGCAGAAACCTAGAAAGAAGTCCATCTTTTAAGCTATGCCTCATAATTACAAGATGCCCTTCTTCTAAGGTAAAAGGTTGACTATATCAACATATCTCAAGCAGTTACTTCACTCTTCAGAAAGTTTGTGGAAATGAAGTATCTCACGGACAGAGGTTATTCCTCTGAAAGCCAACAGTACAATACCAAGTTCAAAGAGGCACTAATCAATTTTGGGTGATGGAGCACTGTGGTCACAGGAAGAGGCTAAAGAAGAAATTAGATACAACCTGTACAGGACTACATACACTCTGCTTTGAAACGGGAGACAAGAATTTTGTGCAGATTCCGCACGAAGACATGCATGACTTGACATACGGGCACTGTTTCCATTGTTCTGTGCCATTTATTTTGCTTTTGACCTTATTTGGAATAACTTATTTGTGTTCTGCAGTCATGAGGGACGATGGAACGGTGCAAGGGTGTAAAGCTTTATTGTGGTCTACAAAGAGTCATCCATCTTTCTGGCTTCTGAGATTTCGCCAGGCGGTCCTTGCACATTTTCAGGCTCTATAAGACATCTCCTTTAAAAACACTGACAATTAGAGGAGGTTGAATTCTGCACTCAGTGCCACACCCGCCATGTTTCTTGGGTTCCAAGCACAACCATTGTTTATATCAATGGCCCCCAGGCTTGGGGTTCAGCGCTGGGATTCTGGAAACGGCAGACCAAGAACACCTGGAGTCTCAAGACTGGAAATCACTGGTTCACATGCAGCCCTGGGCAGAATGTGGAGAACGAATAGAGAAGAAACCAGCAGATGCCGTCATTGTGCTGAATGAGGGAATGTGGAAGATGCTGATTTTAAAAACTCCAGGAAAGCTTTTCTACTCCAAGCCTCTCAAAGGCGATCAAGCCAACCCAAAAGGCAACATGGAAAATAACTAGATTTCATGGAAAAAGAATGTAAAGATCCAGTTTCATTGTAACTTCAGGGATGGTTTTCCAAAAAAGGGTGAAACACTCCAGGGATTGAACAAGCTAAAGAGCTATTCATACTTCTGATGAAAAATTCAAATGCTCCCCTGTCCCTCCAGTCACCAATATAAGTTTCGTAAGGAAGTCCTCCCGCCTGCACCAGCCTCACTAAAAGGGAGTTTCCCCATTTTAAAGAGACCGGCTCAGGAAAATGTCAGAATGGATTGCATCTCCATGGATCAAATCCATCTCTTTTAATCACACCCCAAATTGTAGAGGAGAGGAACAGCCTTGCCTTACTCCATGGCAAAGCTGCCCCTTGCCTACAACACATTGACATGGGGTGGTTGTTTTAAGTCAGGGCCATCCCCTCAAACCCCATGGGGACAAGCCGTACACCAACATGATACAGGTGACATTCAGACAATCAGCTCTCAGTACATCAGGATCCCCTGTATCCACGGAGATCAGTTCCCAGCCCCCCTGCAGATGCTGAAAAACATGTATTATAGTGACTGCTATTTTAATAGCAAATGCTATACATAGCATGGTCATTGTCTCCCTCTAGTGGCCAGTCCTGGTAACTTCAACTTTAGAAATATATTTTGTAGGATTTTTCTTTCAATGTTTTTAATATTTTCAGACTGTGGATGTGAATCAGAGGATACTGATCCTGCAGATAAGGGTGTCCTACTGTACAACAAGGCAATGGATGAACAAACTTCATGCAGTCAGTTTTCTCTTCTCTTTGTCCAAAGGAGTAAAAAAGGTTTAAGCATACACTGGAAAGGTACGCTCAATAATTGGGAAACTATGGTTAACTGCTTACAAACATCCCCCAATATGAAATCCTGATTTAAAGTTAGACTTTAGATCCTAGTTAGTTTGGAAACCATTACTCATAGTTCCCAGCTGGAACACAACCAGAAGCTACAGCTAATCATGGTTTCTTGGCTTGTTCTCTGTTCATATCGAGGAGGCAGAAAGTGGGTTTATGTCCACTTCCTCATGTACTGGCTTATTCAGCAAAGATATGACCATCCAAACACAGCTTGTTAAGAATATGTCCACAAGATGTAGCAGTTGTGATACAACAGCCAACCGTTCTCTCTCTTTATGAAAAATTAAGGTGATTCGAGAGGAAGTGTGGAGGGACAGATCAAGAAAAGACCCACAAGAGAAAGAAACATTATGCACAGAGGGGGATTGGAGGTCAATGCACAAAAACAAACTCAACTCAGTTCTTCCAGGTAAAGCCAACAGAATTATCACACTAGCAGGTGTGGCAGCAAGACAGAAAAGAGTCTGTGGCCACACGGAGGCTGAAAGAAGGAAATTAACTGGTCCCATGCAATTCTCAGATTAGAATGGAAACAGCAACTGCAATAAATACACTGCTGTGCAGGTGGATTTTTTCTGTTGTTGGAAGACAGATGATTGCATGACTTAGAGGAACATCTGTTTTGTTTGCTGATGCCCATATATCATGAATATATGTATCTACATGCTTTTTACAGGAGGGAACATTTCACCAGTATCTCTCGCGTGAATCTGATGGGTTTAAAAAGCCCTCTGATAAACCTGTAAACCCACAATGTGCCTCAGAACACAGTTTTTCAGACTGAATGTTAGTAAAGGACTAGTTTGTTACATATACATCCGCCCATCATGTTTCTTCCATGACAGAACTCAAAAAGCTGTAGAGTTTGAAGGCGGCTTCCCAGACAAACACAGAGAAAGCCTTGAACTGTATAGCTTCTAAACAATACCCTGGGATCGTACCCTGGGATCTGTCAATGGTATAGCAGCCCTGCATCCAAGTCTGAATGTCAGTAGCCAACTTGGCCTGTTTAACTAGTCCACGTGACCACTTGTAATCTGTGGCCTGAAAGAAGCAGGGCTGGAGGGAGAGATTTGTGTCATTTTTTTCTCTTGGTTTCTGGTTTCTAATCACCTGGTAATTTACACACCCATCTCTGACATGGTGTGACATGTGGTTGCCCCACTATGAGTCGGGACACCAATCCCACTTTATCCCTGCAACTTGTCTGGGTCCAAGCAATGCAACAAAAATAAGACACAACTTCAAACCGGTTTCAAACCTATATGTTTCCTTCCTCCTGCAAAATATCGTTGTGCACCCAATCTCACCACCCATTTGTGACCAGCCACACAAGGAAAAGTTCACTACAAGGAGAAACTGCCTACATATGGCACGTCCACAGACCTAAAGTCTGAGGACTGTGGCTCTTGATCATACATTACATGCACTTTCTCTCCCCTTCTCTAGCCACCAAACTTAGGTTGTTCTTCACAGAGGCGTAAAGGAAATTAGCCGTGAGAAAGCACAAGAGAATTACAAGCTGAATCCACAAAATTCTGTTAACCCGGAATCAAAATGGCAGGACAGGAGTCTCATCTGGAAGTACCACCACACCCTTAAAAAGACCGTGCCACAAACCCTTCGAATTCCTGCTAATATAAGAGGCCTACCCTTGCTTCTAGGCTTAGAAATAGACAGGCAAAAATGAAGCACAACATGCAGTTTTGCCCATGCAAGAAGCACACTGATGTCAAGAAAAACTCTGCCCACGCGCCATGCTGGAGCAAGATGTAGAGAGGGTTGTCCTGCCTTCTCAGGTGTGGGTGGGCGAGCAGCGAGAACACGGGAGCTTCGGTCCAGAGGTGGCGTATAAAGGCCCTGAAAAGCAGAATTGTCAAAGAGTACTAATGACGTAAAAGCCAAACAGATTTGAGAGACTTGGTGAAAGGAGTTCTGGACATGGATTAAATTTAAGTTTCAGTCCTAGCTCAGCTGCCAACTCATGGTGGGGCTTTAAGCCTAAGCCCTCCTTAACTCTCAGCCTCAACCTGTAACGTGGAAATACTGGATATCTATTACTACAAAGAGAGGTGAGGAAAGGTAAGGCTATCCCAACCTGCTAACAAACAGAGCATCCTGTGTTCTACCATGGGACGGGATTGATGATCTACAGGGGAATCTTCTCTTTGAACCTCTTCTCCATGAAGGAGCAGGCAAGTCGAACACTCTGTTGTGCCGCCTACAGATGCTTCTGCAGCCTCTACTTTTTCTTAACAGGACAGCACGGAAGGAATTTGCAACCATGCAAAAGGAGCACGAGAACAAGCAGGGAGAACTCAGCGGCTTCCTTCCAACAAAGGGGGACTGACAAGAAAGGGGCAGAGCTGTGAAGGCCATGTTTTGAACAGAGCAGGAGGAAACCAGTTCACAAACCATGGCTTCTGCAGTTCCATGCCCAATGTCACGCCAAGCTCCAACTGAGCCAGGTTCCACTGATGGGGCTTGTGAGGCTACAACGACAGCCTTTTGAGTCGAGAGGAGAATGCTCTATTACACCCCCTCTCTGTGTTGGAATTATCTGGCACAACCATTGCAGATTTCACTTCACCTCAAATCTCTTATCAAGGGATGCCACACATTATTTCCATCGTGGCAGCTCACAATTCTGCATACGTGTCAACGGATTATTGCACCAAACCATGCTTAGCACTGGTATTTAAACAAGACAATTTTTTCCCCTTCTGTGCTATCCAAGTTCGGTCTTCGCTATTCTTCAATATCCGAGCTAATGCAAAGTGGCTGCATAGGCTGGGGCCTGTTCTGGCACATCAGGATACCATAAAAGGAGGCCGTGCCTGCTCTGGTAGGAAGAACAAATCCTCATCGGTCTGGCAGCCCACCGACACCACCATCTTGGGAGCGGAGGCAACGGGCTTTGCTCGAACCTCTCCCTGGGGAAGGGAGGCCACTCCAACGGGATTTGACGGAATCTGTCCCGGGGGGAAAGAAGATTCCTCCAAAAGCATTTCCCACTGCAGGAGAGGCTGAGGAGGCGGGGCGGATGGCACATAGCACAGGTGAGGGACGTGTGGTGAGGGTGGTGGTGGCGGTGGAGGTGGCAGGGGAGGAGGGGGCGGAGGAGGAGGAGGAGGGTGAGGAAGAGGAAGAGGAAAAGGAAGAGGAAGAGGAGATGTATGGATAGAGACAGCCTTTGAAACATCTTTAGGAAACTGCGGTGGGGGAGAAGGCGGGACCGAGACCGTTCTTCTCAGAGGAAGGGGTGACTCGGCAGGAATTATAACCTATGGAAGAAAGGAGGAAGAAATATGAGAGTCCAGAGACAGGTAGAGCTTCTTTTTTTTTTAATGTACCAAGATGAGAAAAGGTAAGACCAAAACGGAAGCCCGTTCTCCCTTCTCATTGCCTACAGAGCCTTCCGTTCAACAAGAAGACATGAAGGGAGAAAACAGTGCTATATTCATGTAGAATCATGAGAGAAGAGGCTAAAATTTTGTCTCTTTGGACTTTCTCCTTGTACCACCTTGCACACATACATTCACACAGAACATTACAGTAATGGTCACCACCATTATCATCACAGCCATCGTAATCATCTGGAGAAAACTACACTGCAGAAAAAGAGATAGAACAAATTGTGCTTTGCCTAGTAACAGCTGGGAAAGTCAGACAGTTTGTTCTACATGCAAGTGTAGCATCCAAAAGGAATTAAAAAATAAATCCAGAATGTTTAATTATTAGCCTACACACTTCTTATCTGAAATGCTGCATTACAGTTGAATAGAGTGACTTTGGTCACTTGCTCGCATGGGAAAATGGAAGTTTCAGCCCAAAAGGATAACATCATAACGTGAGCCACCAGGTGGTTAACACATTCAACAACTGAATTACCATTTACTGAGTATATATTTTAGATTGAACAAAACCATACGCAGCAGCCTAAAATTGAGCAGCTCTTGATAAACTCTAAGGCCTTAGGATTAACTATCCAGCGCGCAAGCAATCTTGAAGTTCAATGCTCTGTTCTGGGATCCAGCGAAATACTAGTAGCCAGAACTGTCCACGATTACATCCTCACTTCTCTCAGCTCCCCATATGTGACCTTTCTATTTCTGTTACCTCAAATTTCATGGGGTAGCACAGCATTTGCCTTCTCCTTTCGGACCCCAGATATTGGGTCTTTAGCCTGTGTCGATACCCAAATAACCAACAAGGCCCATGAGACCTATTCTGGAGCAGCATGATCCGCACGGCTTGCACAACTGGTTTCTTCCTTTGGGAAGAAGGAATCAGGTGGTGGCGAGAGATACTTCCTGTGCTTTCGGTTGTGTACATTACTTCACCAGGCAAGTGCTCTATAGAAGTGCTAAACAGATAGACATGCTCTAAGCCGTTTTTATGATATCAACTAAGACACCCTTTCATTATTTTCTGCACTGCACAGAACATCAAACACAAGGTTTTAAGCTCTACCTTTTCTACCTGCTGCCCACCATCTTGCTCTTTCTTTTGTGGCCTGGAGATGATGATGACCCCCTCAGTCAGCCAGTTGTCTTGGCTCCTCCATTCCTCCTGTTCTGGCTTACTGATGCCCAACCTGTCTTGAAGCTCCTCTATCAAGCGGTCTTGGGAGACCGTCTTGTGGAATATGGCTGGGCCCAGCTTGCGTCTCGGTGAGAGATCACGGCACATTGGATGCACATTGGAGGTCTCTTGGGTTTGCTTGATTACAGATTTTATCTTCACAGGGAAGAAAAGCAAGAGTTTCAATAAACTGCAACCACAACCGAGGATCACCAGGATATGCACAAACTTCAAGCTCAACAAGCGTCAGCAACAAAGAGCAGGAGAAACAGAAGGCGTCCCCCTCCTCAAGAGTAGGGAAACAGACACAAACAAAGCCACACAGCGCTTTCAGCAGAACCCAGGCATCAAATCAACCTTTACAAAAGCCTTCAAGGCCGGTAATGTCCGCTAAACATATAGCACTGGCTGCCCATTTGTTGGCCAAGCACAACAGCGCTACGTTGTTAGCTTTTAGAAACCCTTGAAACAACCACAACCATAGCAATATCTTCATGTACCATGTAGTGAGAGAGAGAGAGAGAGAGAACACTCTCTTATCCCTCCATCCTAGCTTGAATGTGTAAGTACTCAGATTGCAAGGGTGCAACACATGTCACATTAAGACAACAAAAGTCCTTACAGATAGTATTCCTTTTGGAATCAGCTTCTGGAGGCAGTGTACTGCCAACTTAGTTGCTCAGAATGTTTATCCAGAACTGAAGTACTCAGAGACCATCTCTTGGGTCAAAAGAGCAACCCAAGAGGTTGGGATGATAATTAAAAGAGATTCCTTGAATCCCAATCACACATTGACATACATTGTCCCAGTTTCATTTCCCTCTACTATGAGAAATGCAAGCAGTATTAAAATTTCACAATCCAAAGCACAGACCCATGGGCTCAAGGTTTCCACAAAGCTGAGTAAAAGCAGCAGTGTCTCAAATCACAGTCCCATGCAGCTGGTGCCACATTTACTTCACAAAAGCATGCAGACAGGCTGAATTCAGGAGATCCAAAAGCATTTTTCATGCACAGGCAAACCAGAGGCACCCTCAGAGAAATCCCAACTTGAAACTTAGCCATCCCCCTCTATGTTCACTCCGCGGCCTGCCTGGCGTGAAGTGGAAATCCTCTCCACAGGAATCCTGCCAGCAGAGAACAGATCCAGTTCCTCTTTCCAGGCATTTCCTGTAGGCCCTGAAGCAGCTCCTCTTTCAGAGAGTGGCTCTTTCCACTGGCCCGCCAGAGTGTCCTGCAGACTGTTTTTCCTCAGTGCCCCTTCTGGATCATGCCTCTTCTCAGCAACATCGGGACAGCTGCTTGCCCTGCCTGGATCTTGGACTCGGGCATTTTGCTGCAGGGTATGGCCCAGCTGGTCTTTGGCACTTGGGAAGCTGTCCCACTGCTCCAGACTCGAAAGATCGGGTTTGCATGTTGCTGAAACAACATGGTCTTTGGCAGAAAGTGTTCTCGGTGTTAACTGAAATACATCTGAATTAAACGACTTGTTTGAAGCTACTTTATTGTTCTCATTCTCCTTGAAAGCAGCACCTGCTAGATCTAATACAGGCCCCTTTTCCAGTTCTCTTGATGGTGGTGTTTTCACCCTGTTATTTATGCCCGACCCAGAAACACTTGAAAACCTGCCTTCAGATCTCCGCTCTTCCCTCCAAGGTTGTTTTGGTTCTGCAAATCTTTGATTCTGGGCTCCTCCATCAGAACTATTGGGCAATGACTCCTGCTTGGAAAATGAGAGACATGACCCATTGCAAATCGGCTCTCGGCTTGGTCCCTCTGAGCCTGCAAAAGTGAGAGAGGCCTCTCCAAATGGTGGTTCAGTCCAGGGTCGAGAAGGAGTCTGAGCAGTTTTAGTGAAAGAAGTGGCCGGAGTGCTGCCTTCCTCTTCAATGTGAAGTACTTCCAATGGGAGAGGCGCCAGGGGGTTCAGTGAATCCCCACAGCCGTCTAGGCTCTGTTGTTTTGAGGTAGTCAGGACAGATGTAGGAGGCACAACATGGGTTGGATCTGATCCAGGATGCAGCTCCAAGGAAGATTCAGAGACCAATGATATGGTAGAACTGGTCTGCAGAAAAGGAAAGGAAAGGTGGGAGAGCCACGTCGGGGTGGGAGAAAAGACGGAAGCAGCATGGAAGGAAAGAGAAGGAAAGTGAACAGGGGAGGAAGGACAGACAAAATCTAAAATAAAGCTAATCAGGTAAGTTAGAAAGGAAGAATGAGGCAGCAAAAGGTAGTATGCAATCACTAAAAGTAGGCCTATCAGTAAGGACCTTTCCTTTTCTCTGTGGTTATAAAATTAAGTCAACTCAACAAGAATCTACCAGTCATTTGATATAACTGTGGCACAGAAGCCCTGCATCTGCTTGAACCTCTCCCCAATAGACAACCTGTTTGGGTAGCTCAGCAGGGTTTGAGGGCAGTAGACACAGCAAAGGGGGCTAGAGATGGGCATGAACCAGAAAGTCAGTGGTTTGTGATGGTTCGGGGCTCACGGCTGCCCACGAACCACCACGAACTGGTTTGCGGTTCAGTTTTTTTGGGTTCATGCTGAGGGGCCCCTAATCCGGTCCTGCTGCCTAGTCTTTCCACCTCTGCGTCCTCGGCTGCTGCCACAGGCCTCCAACGCCATCTTCAGAGACAGTGGCAGGCTCCTGGCACGGACGCTGTGCATGTGGCCCACCTATCAGCTGGGTGGCCGTCTCATGCTCAGAAGCAGCAGCCGGGCTTCCCGAACCCAGCCACCTGCCTCTACCCATGCACCAGCCCCAGCTGATAGGCAGGCACATGGACAGAGGCAGTGGGTCCAGCTTCTCTGCCAGGAGCCTGCCGCTGCCTCTGAAGATGGCACTGGCAGCCTGCAGCAGTGGCAGAAGAGGCAGAGGTGGCAGGACCAAATAGGTGGAGGCAGCAGGGGCAGAGGGAAGGGGGTGGGCGGGTCATCCCATTTTGCCAAAGCAAAATGAAGCGCCAATTAGAAAAAAGTTCAGCACTCTGTTTTGCTTTGGCAAAACGGGATCCATGAACCGGATCACAAACCGAAGTGCGAACCAGCCCAGTTCGTCAGTTTTTCTGGTTCGTGGTTTGGTTCATACCCATCTCTAAAGGAGACAGAAGATTTGGGCTCCGAGCTGCTATTCCCCGCTCATCTTTCTAAAACTATACCAGAGAGAAAGAGGCAATTGAGAGCAGAACCTCCATCCTTTCAACTGGACAACTGTCTCTTTCGTAAACTATTGAAAAAGGCACACGCTCAGCCTTGCGGACACAAGGAACCTGGGAATAAACCACAGATGGCTTTCACTCGGATGGGAAATGATTTGACAGAACTCTTGATTCTGATAAGACACAGCCTTCTGCAGCTATGGCTCCATGTTTTGCCAGGATCTCTATAAGTGCAGGAAAAAGTGGCCGGAGATACACATTTTGTTTTTTATAGAAACACAGCTTTCGCCAGCAACACCAAATGAAAGCGCTGAGCCCTTCAAATTGCCAACATATGCTTGGAAAAAATGGAAATAAGACCGGAATAGAATTCTCAGAAGCCAGAGAGGCTGCCGAGTAGGATTTTCAGTGGCCACCGAATGGGGTTTAATGCTCTGAATAAGTCCATGCTCATCCACATCACCTCTTCCCTGAGGAATTGTCCGAGAAGAACTAAACCAGAAAATAAATTTACCATACCCATGATGAGGTGCTAACCTGATCTTTCCCCTCATCCTTTACGTTTCTCTTGCCACTCCAATCGGTAATGTTTATTTCTGTCTTCTCTTACACACAGCTCCCAGAAAATTAGGGCAGTGGCATTGTCCCCCCCCCCCCCCCCCCAATTTGGCAGCCAAGTGAGTACTGGGAGCTTAACTCAGTGACTAAAACGAGACTGCAGACAAAGGTATAGAGGCGGCGCAAGAGGCAGGTCACTCTTTTTTTTTTAGCACAGCCTTGGCACTAATGGACACCCTGTGGCATTCACAGTACCACTGGAAGGAAAGAGAAGATGAATGAGTGGAAACTTAATCCAGGAAAAACGCCTGTTCAACCCTTAAAAATATCCATATGGTCAAATTCAAATACAATATGCAGAGGACTTCGATGGATGTTCTGCAAAGATAAAACATTTCATGCCTACCATTAATTATTTCCACCCTGCAGCAACACACATCACTAGAGATGGGCACGAACTGCCAGTTCGGTGGTTTGTGCTGGCTTATCCTTTGGACGAACAAGTGTTCAGCACTTCCCTGCCCCGCCTCCTCCGGGCACTGCCTCTGAGTGGGCAACCGACAGAGGAGGCAGGACTGGGAAGTGCTGAGCACCTGTATGTCCAAAGGATGAACTGGCACGAACTGCTGAACCAGTGGTTTGTGCCCATCTCTACACATCACTGGTCGCTTTTGTGCAATTTCTTTCCAGAATGCAACAAGGGAAATGAAACAAAAGCACTAGGACAAAATGTCAGTTCCAAAGACAGTGGCACCCTCCATATACTGTACCCACAATGTTTTTTCCCTTCTCACTGCAGCAAGACAAGAGCAACATACACTGTACTTTTCTTAATGAAGGCAAACTGGTGAGAACTACCAATGTGTGCTTTACAACAGAACGCTGGATGGGATACTACAGGAAGCCATCATGAAAGCTTAGTTCAATGTGGAAATGAAATCCAAAGTAACAAAATGTACATGAATATAAACAAACACACCATTTTGATTTACCTTTCTAACCTGCACCATTTCAACAGGGCTCTTACACACACACACACTTTCCAAGGAAGTCATTATCTTTCATGAAGCAAATGTTCTTCTAATAAACTCCAAAACTTCCTTATTCTTCCAACCGCAATGTGTATGTTTTGCACAATCTTTTAAAATGCACCTCTTTAAACACTACCAGCGCTTACCATGCCCTCATCAATTATTTTAACAATATCTAAGAAATTCACTCCTTACCAACTTAAGGTAAAGGTTAGGTAAAGGTTCCCCTTGACATTGAGTCCAGTCGTGTCCGACTCTAGGGTGCGGTGCTCATCCCCGTTTCCGAGCCATAGAGCCAGCGTTTGTCCGAAGACAGTTTCCGTGGTCACATGGCCAGTGCGACTAGACACAGAACGCCGTTACCTTCCCACCAAGGTGGTACCTATTTATCTACTCACATTTGCATGCTTTCGAACTGCTAGGTTGGCAGGAGCTGGGACAAGCGACCAGAGCTCACTCTGTTGCGTGGATTCGATCTTACGACGGCTGGTCTTCTGACCTTGCAGCACAAAGGCTTCTGCGGTTTAACCCGCAGTGCCACCATGTCCCACGTTACCAACTTACACCATACTAAAAAGGAGAAAGTATAGCAAGGGCAATCTGTGGGCCTGATCCAACCTGCAGAGATTCTATACTTGGCCCAGAAATGTCTCTTCTGCTAGCGACTGGAGATGAAACTTTTGCAGTGCAATACACTTTGATTGGCAGCCTTGGAAGATTTTGCATGAGCGGGTGTTCTAGGAAGGTTTTGCATGCTTTCAAAGTCTGCTGTTGATTCTCCTCTGACTCTGGACCACCCTATGACCTTACATTCCGCCTACTGCTAAAAAGCCAACCCAAGACCCTATTGAAACCGCACGACCAGCTCAAGCTTTGCTGCCACCTCAGCCAAACAGAGCTCACCCACCCACCCTTCAGACACGCAGTAGTAGCCGAAACAAGCCTCACGGGGCAAGTGTCCCCCAGCCAGAAGAGTTCCCATGCATTATAGCAGCTAAGCATTTCAGTGTCCTCTAACCTTCCTCTCAGGCCTACTGTCACTCCTTATTTATGCAATGGGCAGCATATTAGATTGCTAGCATTTAATTATTCTTATTTATTATTTTAAAATTAAATTTAAAAACTACCCAAAATATGTAAATATTATTTATTATTGTTTAAATAATAATGTTTAAATACACCAATTCACTATATAATGGTAGGCTAAAGAAACCAGTACCTTACCTTGCCACTTAGTATCGGTAGTGAACATCACAGAACTTCAGTTTAACGCAGTACAGTATATTATAGTGAAATGATTTAACAGCAATAATAGAGCCTGTTGCTGATTTTTTTAAAAGGAAAGAAATCCACCTAGACTTGTTCAAGTGGCAATACTTTTTATATGCTCTATCTCATCAGCTTGAAATAAACAAAATCCACAGAGGGAATCAGAGAAGAAACCAAAATTTCACTTACATTTGAAACTAAAATTCTGTGTAAAGTTTTGATTGCTAGACTGGTTTCTACTATGGAAGTAGGACCCCTATATCCGCGAAGGATTGGTTCCAAGCCCCCTCACGGATCCTGAAAAACGTGGATTACAGTACGGCATCAGTATCCACGGTTTCACTTATCTACAGCCTGAGAATATTAAAAATATTAAAAGAAATAAATCCATAAAAAACTATGTTCACTATTATTACCAGTACCAGCCACTAGAAGGAGCCAGAGACTGTGCTATGAATACTTGTTTGGGAAGAATACATAACATCGTCTTTGACGCCTTCTAGAGGACAGTTCTGGTAATGCATGTAAAAATGTTTTTTTTCTAGATTTTTTTTTCCTTTTACCACACTCCCTCTATATATAGTGTTTGCAATTATATGTGGTTTTCAGTGTCTTGGGGAGGGGGCCTTGGAACCAATTCCAAGCGTATATGGAGGTCCTAAAACACTATTTTAATAGCGAATGCTATACATAACATGGTCAGTGGCTCCCTCTAGTGGCCAGTTCTGGTAACTCATCTTCAGAAATATAAATTTCTAGAATTTTTCTTCTAATATTTTCAGACCATGGATAAGTGAATCAGCAGATACTGATCATGCAGATACAGGGGTCCTACTGTATTTCAATGATTTCAGATTAACTAAAGGGTCCAGCTAGGAGAGAAAGACGCTCATGTGGACTGTGTGTGTGCTGTGCTATCCTGCTATCCACTTTTACCTGTGGACGTTTCAGAAAGATTCCTGCGAACAAAGGGGAAAGGAAATCATTGCCTGCTTTTCATTGTACATTTGCCTGTGTGAACAGCAATGTTTCCCGCAAGCCACATGGGCACGTACTGCTGCAAGTGTATCTGCCCATTTGCTTCCATTTGCAGCTGAAACTCAGCGCGTATGGGGCAGACTCTGCGCAGAGCTCTGGAGAATTAGAGGGGATGTTGCTGAACAGCAGTGGGACAGCTGTGTTTTTTAAAAATGGAAAAGAAGAGGGGGGTGACCATTGTCATTGCTGTTCACACAGGCATGTGTACCATGAAAAACAGGCAATTACTTCCCTTCCCTTTTCTTCCTAACACACAGGATGATTGCTACACTGGTCCCCACCACCACCACATGCCTTGGGCAGCCCTCCAAGAGCTAAGCCACTGCAGGGTGGCAGGAGGTTCCCAAGCAAAAATGTCAAATCGGGGGTTTGGTTTTGTTAGAAGGCCATGCATGCTCTTTGTTCACAGGAATCTTTCCGGAGCATCCACAGATAAAAAGCGGACAGCAGGATAATAAGCTCTACTAATCCCCAGCTCTCCTTTTATGGTTCATAGTAAAGCTGGTGGGATGTTTAAAGCCTTGCACGATGACAGAGAAAATAGACTGCATTCCAAAGTTCTCCATAACGTACAAACACATACTGCAGAAAAATAATAGTCTGCTGTAGTTCGTCAGAGTTGTTTCTATTGTGCTAAACTAGTGTATCAATGTAGTGATAAAGTGATCTAGCACTACATTCAGTAGTTTGCTTTTTTAAAAAAAATTAAATGCTTCAGAGTTACTACTGTAGTAGGAAAGATTGGGAAGATTCCCACTGCCCACTTAGTACGTCACCAGAATACCACCCACAGTCATGTCTCTCCCGTCCTTTGAGAGAATGAAAAAAATGATAGCATGAGGAAAACTCTGTTTGAATCATTCCAAAAAAAAAAAAAAAAAGTAGAAGCCCCCAGGGGCAGAGGGGAAAAAACTTGCACCTTGGGAGTCGACTGATTTGAATTGGTCTTTATGAAAAGTATATTCATCTGTTTTATGCCCACAGCATTTTCCACAATATTTGTCTATGCTGTCGCAGCCTAAGTCACATTTCAAAAGTAATGAAATTATGTTATGAAATTAGGGTTATTTTTTATAATGATTTATGTTTTTTTATTTAGTTTCAAAAGTTACTTTCAGAGGTCATTTTAAAGCATTCTTCGAAGAATGTTCACAAGACTTTTTCAAGTTTTTCCCCATTCCATACTAAGTGGGAAGGAAAGTACTGCTCTGGTTTGCAGTTGGTATTTTTAAGTATTTTGGAGATCCAAGCTCACGATTGGCCACTAGAGGGCACCGCAGCATTCTCCCCATTTGTTCTTTGCTGCCTAAGAAGGACAACATCTGTTATAGCCCAATGTGGCAAATTACTTTTATGGACAATACAACACTAACAGTAACTTGGCTACCCCACAGCAATGAGGAACACAAGAAATTCAGTTTAGAAAATAGCTAAACGGAAGATGGGAGCACCATAAGTTGTTTATGGCTTTCAAATTTTTCTCCAAATACTGAGAGCCCTTTTTTAATAGGCCCTTTGGATTGATAGGACCACCGACCAGGTCACTGAATGGGAAACAACAGCTGCCCAGCCTGTGAGTAATCCTGGACTCCCATTCATATACAGTATTTCTGTGATATGTTGCCAAATTAAAAGCATATAAAAGGCTGCCCTTTACCCCATCACCTCCTAAATAGGACAGATTATAAAGGTCCCTGTAACTGGTATATTTTCTATAAGTTTTTTTGGTTTTGCACATCTCAAGATGGTGTTGCTTACAGAAATCTCTTTTCAGGTCCCATCTTACCTTTTTTTTCAGGGGAAACATCCCTGCATATTTAGCTGCGTATAAATGAAAAGTGAACACTAGAGGCCATTAATGATTTAGGAACACATGCTTTTTCCTGAGAAGACCAACCAATTGTAAGAAGCACTAAAAGAAAACTGGGCTCATGTGGTGTGAAGCATATAAAATCATGAGGCCTGCCATACGAGGGAGGTGGAGCAACAATTACTCACATAATAAGAAACAGGACAAAAGTAATATAATCTAAAATTATATCAAGAGTAATACACAGCAGAAATGCTGACAGCATCAACTGTTATATAAGAACTGAAACAAACCAAAACTTTCTTTAGAAACTTAACACAGGCTAATAATATATGGCTAACATTATATTAATAATATCATGTCACTTGTCTACAATCAGAAATCAGTACTACTAACATCCAGACATGTTACTCAGGGAAAAGTTTCAAAAAGGGAAAGGACCAGGACAAGATCCTTACATGGTTAAAGAATAGATGTCTGGAGAATAAACATATTTACAAAGTCATGCATCTGAGGAAGACTGAATGCAAAACAGGTATTACCCAGATTCCTATCATGGGTCTATGCATACTTCTGTTCATGGCTCACTCTGTTTGTGCCAAGATCATATACTCCTGTCTGCTTACATTTGTGTAAAGCAATGATTTTACACCATCAGCAAATTTAAAAACGCAGCTGCTTAGCATGACAGTCCCCAGAGCCCATCTCTCTCCCCAGGATAATGTAACAATGCAGACCGCTGGATGGACCCATAGAAAAAACAAGTGAGTTCCAGCAAGTCTTTTTTTAAAGCGAATAGCTCTTACTTGTCTATCCAAGACTGAACCACCCTGAAACATGACAAGAGACACTGTTTCTGGGGAAATCTCTGGCTCCACCAGCTACTGTGAGTATTGCAACATAGTTCATGGAAGTCAAAGGCGAGTGGCGGAGGAAGACATAGTCCCTGCTCCCCAGAAAGGCCCAAGGATCTAACCCTGCAGACTCGGGCTCAACGACACCACTGCACATCATTTGTCCATCACCACCATCTACGTTGTCTCTCACTGCAAATCCTTTGTATGGATATACGTTGGATGAGCACATGCTATTTAATGATACACACGCACATCTTTTTTTAATACAACTTTTCAATTTCTTACTATAATTCTTATATCACAGTTAGTATGGTTAGCCTTCCTGGTACAGAAACAATACATCAAGCAGAACGTGTGGAAATGTTACTCCTTTCAGACTACAACTGAGGGATTCCGAGAGTTGTAGTATATAAAAAAGTAAGATTTCTGAGCGCCGAAGAAGCATCAGAACAACCAGACTGCAACTGAGGTCCACCATCTGCACCCAGCTCCAGCACAGAAAGGCTATCAGGCTGTTTTGGGTAGCAGGGAGCAAATCAAAATCGAGACAGGGAAGACACATTGAGGAAAAAGATGCAGAAGTGGAAACGGTAATGACCAAGCACCTTAAAGTCTGAAAGTGAAGCCATGAGTTCATCCAGTTCTCTTGTGGCCGATGAGGCAGAGATACGAGTCTGCTGCTGGCTGGAGGTAACCCGCTGGGGGCTGCTCATCTCGCTTTGGTTCACAGTGATGGCTGGACTAATGAAAACAAAAAGAGATGCAGTCATTCACCCCCTGCTAGGAAGACGGGATCAAGGTTTCTTCAAAAAAAAAAAAAAAAAAAAAACAGATAAAAAGGGTTCCCCTGCTCTGTCCACAATTCCTTAACCATGTACCCTGCCATTCAGAATGTCAATGTATACTTTGGGATTATTGAAGACTTGGCACATTTTCCAGTGCATACGCATGGAAAAAGGTGACCCCAGACCTGGTGTGTTTCTTACTTACTAGTACAATAAGACATGTTTGTGTCAGGCTTTGAACAGTGGCAAAGCAGCTTAAGGATGTCATTGCTCATATTTGTCATGGCCTTTCGATTCCCCACGGTGCCTCCTGTGAGTAGAGCCAGCCTGGGTGGCCTTGGGCAAGCTGCAGAGTCCCAGGATGGCCCCAGAAGAAGGGAAGTGGGAAACCACTTCTGAGTACTCTCTACCTGGTGAACTCTGAAAAAGGTTATCGTAAGTCAGAAATGACTTAATGGCACATTGTTGTTGCTGCTGTTGCTGTTGACTACTATGGGTTGGCAAAGCTATGTATGCATGTACTAGTACCTAGTTTTAATGGGTTAATTTCTGCTGCTGCAGTTCTTGAACAGTTGCATCCTTGTATGCATTACTCTTGAATTGTGTCTGTTTGACAACAACACCAGGCAAGAAAGGAATGGCTATCTAGGTCCAGGATGCAATGCGCCTCCCTGCAAGAGACAGACATGCACTCTACTTTGAAGGAGACACCTTGACAAAAAGTTTAAGCCAGCTGCTCATATTCCCTCCCTGAGCAAAATAACCAGAACGGAACAGCCTTTTATTTAAGTTGTGACTAGAAAACGGCGCCCTTTAGAAACTACTAAACAAGGGTGGGTGATGCTCCAACACCACGTGTATCTTCTTCTCAAAGGGAAACAGGTTATTAAAGGTGGTGTGAAGGCAAGAAGGACTTCCCCCTTTTCTCCTCCTTCCCCACCATCCATGTCTCGAACAGATGAGTTCCGCCCCTGCTTTTTCAGCCCTCAAGCTCTTCCTCTTAAGAGTGATTTCTTGATCTCTCTTTGAACGCTCTTTCTGCTTGTAGGCCAGGCTTGTCTCTTTTGCAGCATGTTTCAAAGACATCTCCTTCTTTCTTTTTTAATAACCAGAGTTCTCGCTCGCTTGCTCTTTCTGATGACTGCAACTCATTTTTGGTCTTCCAGCTTACTTCATCTTTGATTCTCTGTTTCACTCAACTCACTACACTTTGCTATTACGAAACGAATTCCTGTTTCTCAACAATTTTGGCTCCCTTTTCCTCTCACCACCTACTTGAACTTCCTCTTTTGATTTCAAAATACCCTGTTCTACTCCGTTTCCCATCTCAATCTTTTCTCTCTCTCAGTAAACCCACAACGACATCATTTATTTCCCAGCAACATCCTTTCTCCCTTTTTGTTTCTTTACCTTAGAGCTCTTCCTCCCCTGAAACAATCTATGGGCTTCTCCCATGGCTTTCCCTTCCTTCTTTGGCAAACAATCCTCAATCATTAGGCAGCCGAGAGCAGCCACTTATCATCCTCTGACGCAGGTCATCCCTGCTCCCATTTCTGTCCGGAGAACCCCTGCATTTTAACAAGTGGACAAGTTGTTACTCACACTGGACTAGGCACAGAGCTTTCCAGTTCATCCAGAAGGCTCTCCACACTGGGACACACGTCCTCAACGACATGGCCTCCATTCCGCTTGGGCTTCTCCTTGGCTGGGGCTGCTGGCTGTGTGTTCAAAGAGGTAGTGTTCTCCAAGACGCCATAGTGAGATCCAGCCCCACTGGGCAACGAGGGGCTCCTAGCAGCTTCATCTGAGGAGCAGAGGAACACAGGCAGGCAGATGAGCATTGTTTCACAACAGCAAAAGTGAGAGAGATGGAAACAAGCCCTTGGGTCTAGTAGTAAGCTGCCACTAGAGTAGGGTCTCTGAACCAATGGAACTTATGAAGGACAGCACTCAACAATTCTCCACGGACCCAATGGGCCTACACTCAATGCAAGCCACTGGAACCAACTCCCGGTGAAGCTGCACCTGATTCCCTCCCTTCCAACATTTAAAAGACTCCTGAAAACACTGCTTCACAGAAAGGCCTTTCTTAGCAAGCCCTGCCTGAGGTGTCTTCTTGCTGCTTTGCCTGTGATATGCCTCACCTGCTGCCTGTCATCCTGTAATTTATGCCTCTTGGAGTTTTTTGTTGGACTGCTGTTTACTTGTCTTATCTAATGTATGTCTAATGTGTTTTATCCTGCTGTAAACTGCCCAGAGTAGCACACTGCACTAATGGGGTGGCTGGCAAACAAACACACACACACACACACACACACACACACACCCTACCGGATTCCCTCCATTGCTTTGGGCAGCCTATACATGTTGGCTCCTACCCAAAATAAAGGCCACCTTCATCCTTCTACCCTTCCGCTCCCGGGAACAGCTCTACCGTTTCTACTTCTTTCACAGCTTTTCTGTGCCGCTCCCGGTGTCCACAGGGACACCAGCCACGGTAGCTCCAACAGGAGAAGGCCAATTATATAACAGGTTCAAAGGACGGCCAGAAGCGAAAGCATCCAGGGTTAGGCTCTCTGGCCTCCCTTCCCAATCAACGTATCGTATTCCTACAACCAGGTAAGGACAGAGCCCCTGTTTCAGACCTGCTGGATAGCTGCTGGGAGCGTTGTGCTGAACAGCGTTGAGTTCCTGTAGGAGCCGGTCCAGTTCTGACAGGTTATTGCCTAGCGAAGAGCTCATCAGGGTGGGGGATGGTTCTGCAGACTTCTGCTTGTTTGGGAAACTAGAGATCAAAGGATAAAAATGCACCGATGCGATTATGTGCTTTATCGCTGCTGCTATTGATAAGAAGGTTAAATACTGTAAGTTTTTTTCTTCCTTGTCAAACAGTTTGAAACAGTTCTCTTTTGTGTGTGTTTGTTAAGAACGTTGTTTCCACACAAGTTACAATCCACAAAATACTAAATGGTGGTCTCAAAGACATCTCAAATCATGGAATGAAACCAATCTAACATGGAAAGGAAGAAAAAATATCAATGTTTCTTCAACTAATTACTAGACAAAATTGTCAAAATATTTTTTTAAAGAAAGAAACTCAAAATAAACTTCCAGCTTGCTTGCTCGGCTTCAGATGATATTGTGTCAAGACTTTAGCAGTTTTGTGGGTTGCACCATGCATGGAAAGCAGTTGTATCCATAAAGAAACACAGACCTCTATGGATCACCTGCACTATACCTTCTGAGTGGCTGAAAAGGAAGCCATGTGGCCTTCACACCTCATTGCAAACTTAAGAAAGGTATACTTGCTAAGATGGGAACAGCTGTCAATTCTGCTTCTCTTGCCTTTGGTTCTTTAAAATATGAAGCTCTTTCCATGCTGAATATGAAGAAATTTGCAAATCTGGGAAATTTCTTCAAAAACAAATAGAATGCTACTTCTAACACAGAGAGGACCATGCTGAACCTACTTACTATATAGATATTAAAGGTTAGGAGCCTCTCAGAAGAGAAAGATGCAAGAACTCCAGATCAGAACTATTAAATATACAGAAGACAAAACAGAAAATTTTAAGTCTTGGGCCTGGATGTACAAAATCTCACTGTTTTGGTTTCTACTACATATATATATATAGTAGAAGATATATATTAATCCAGTTTTTTCAGTCTCAAACATGAAAAAGTTGGAAAGTCTGGCAACCTCTTATTAAAAATAAACTGAAACAGAATTCTTACCATCCCTAAGATTGGATTAGATAGGTTTTTGCTTCTGTTTTGTATAGAGCACTTGGTGGTGACACACACAGTGCCATTCATGGACATAAAAGGTAAAGGCAAAGGTTCCCCTTGACATTTAGTCCAGTCGTGTTCGACTCTAGGGCGCGGTGCTCATCCCCGTTTCCAAGCCATAGAGCCAGCGTTTGCCCGAAGACAGTTTCCGTGGTCACGTGGCCAGCGTGACTAGACACGGAACGCCGTTACCTTCCCACCGAGGTGGTACCTATTTATCTACTCGCATTTACATGCTTTCGAACTGCTAGGTTGGCAGGAGCTGGGACAAGCGACGGGAGCTCACTCCGTCGCGTGGATTCGATCTTACGACGGCTGGTCTTCTGACCTTGCAGCACAGAGGCTTCTGCGGTTTAACCCGCAGCGCCACCACGTCCCTATTCATGGACATATATAGCATAAAATGTGAAGAACGGTATTTGGGCATTGATAGAATAAATGGTGGTAGCTGCCTCTTTGTAATGAAATAAAAGTATGAGCTCAGCCATTTAAGCTGCAGCCATTCTCTGGACAAGATCTAAGTGAAGCCATCTCTGTTCCTTTAATTCCTTCCCCAAAATCTGATTGTAGGAAAAAAGCATATAGCTTGATCCCTTTGCTAAAACTGCACTTGCTCAGATCCACCCATGGCTAATACTCCCCCTGCTCTTCCTTCCTTCCACTCAATCTCACCACATTGTCAAACTTTAAACCGTAGCCTTTGTGAGGGTTTTGCTTTGACTGTTCTGGAAACCACAATATAGCTTTATCATGTATATAAAAACAGCAATAAATCAAAGAGCTACAACTATCCTTTGTATGTTTGTAAATATAGATATATCTTTGCTAGTTAAGGTTTAAGTTGCTTGATACTTGAAATTGGGAAAGGCTGCTGGTTTTCTTTCATTCCTTTTCTGTAAACTACTATGTGAGGAGAGGACACTGCATAAACCAGTGTTTCCCAACCTGGGAGTCACAAAGTGTTGTAGCCCTTGTTAAATAATTTCTTCCTTGTCCTTTTGGAGCGGGATATACAAGTTTAGTGTGTACTATGTGTATGTATGAGAAACAGGTCCTTCAGGGCAGTGGTCCTCAACCGTGGGCCTCCAGATGTTCTTGGACTACAATTCCCAGAAGCCTTCACCACCACCTCTGCTGGCCAGGATTTCTGGGAGTTGAAGTCCAAGAACATCTGGAGGCCCAAGGTTGGGGACCACTGCTTCAGGGGAGGAAAAAAGCCTCTACTCTGAGAGGGAACGGCTGGCACAATTTTTTCTAAGGGAGGGAGGGAGGGAGGGAGGGAGGGAGGAAGGAAAGCAAGCAAGCAAGCAAGCAAGCAAGAAAGCAAGAAAGGAAGGAAAGAAAGAAAGAAAGAAAGAAAGAAAGAAAGAAAGAAAGAAAGAAAGAAAGAAAGAAATGCTAATGGAAAAATACAATTGCTGCCACTTCTGCAAGAAAGGGATTTTAACTAAGATGGGATTTTAACTAAGACTCTTCCAGAGAGCCTAATGAACGGGAAAAGAAAAAGAAGAAAAAAAACCAGGTACAACCATCATATTAAATATTAGGTTAGAATTATATTCTGAAAAAAATGTATTTTAATGTGTTTACCTCATTAAAAATGCCTTTTTGTGCAAACATGGCAGGGAGGGTCATAGGTTACATGGCTTTTATAAAAGGTGGTTGTGACTCGAAAAAGGTTGGGAACCTCCGGAATAAACAATCACCATCTTTATAGAGCTGTAATTAGCAATAAATCCCTGAAAGTTTTAACACATGCACTGCTGCTTTAATTGATAGCGTATATACTGAAACACCTTTAGTGACATTTCTGAGATCTGATTATATGACTTTTTGCTTCTACAGATCTTAGAATAATTTGATATATATATATGGCAAGAGCTGAATGTATCAACTTTTAGTGGCATTTGTTAGATTGGATGATACAGGTTTTTGTTTCTACTGATCTTAAAGCCATTTGATGTATGAAGAGAGCTGCCTTGATGGCATTTGTTAGATTGGAAAATATAGGTTTTCTTTCTATAATCTTTAAATAACTTGATAAACGAAGAGAACTGCTCAAATCCACTTTCTGCAGCTGGACTGCAGAATAAGCTATGTCCAAATGCAGGCCCAAAATTGATCACAGGTTGCAATATAAAAATTAAGAATCAACATCTCCTATCTCTGCTGCCATATTAGGTAAGAATTAGTTGAATTTCACCACCACAGAATCCCACTGTGGAATGAACTGCTGGATAGCTCAGTGGCTAAGGTCCCTGACTACAGAGCCAGAGGTTGGGAGTTCGATTCCCCACTTGTGCCTCCTTGACAGGGGAAGGACTCAAGGATACTTAGGGTCCCCTTCCACCTTTGAAGTCCTTAAGACTTATTATTTATTTCATAGAATCACAGAATCACAGAGTTGAAAGAGACCACAGGGGCCACCGAGTCCAACTCCCTGCCATGCAGGAACTCCATCAAAGCACTCCCGACAGATGGCCATCCAGCCTCTGCTTAAAAACCTCCAAAGAAGGAGACTCCACCACACTCCGAGGCAGCCTATTCCACTGCTGGCCAGCTCTGACTGTCAGGAAGTTCTTCCTGAGATTTCAGGTGGAATGTCTTTTCCTGTAGTTTGAAACCATTGCTCCTTGTCCTAGTGTCTGGAGCTGTGGAAAACAAACCTGTCCCTTCCTCGACATGACAGCCCTTCAAATATTTAAACATGGCTATCATGTCCCCTCTTAACCTTCTTTTTGTAAGGCTAAACATTCCCAGCTCCCTAAGCCGTTCCTCATAGGACATGGCTTCCAGACCTTTGACCATTTTGGTCGCCCTCCTCTGGACACGTTCCAGGTTGTCAACATCCTTCTTGAATTGAGGTGCCCAGAACTGGACACAGTACTCCAGGTGAGGTATTTATTTATTATTATCTCATGAATATTCATCAGAAGGACAAGGATGGAAATGCATGGTCTTTCAGATTTTGCGAGATGGCAACTTCCACCAATCAGAGACAGCACATCCAGTGAGTGGCCCCTTGGGTCTCCAGATGTTATTGGACTAGAACTCCCAGACGCCTTCACCACCCGCTGTGCTGGCCAGGATTTCAGAGAGTTGTAGCCCAAGAACATCTGGGGACCCAAGGTTGGGAACCACTGCCCTAGAACTAGTTTTGAAGCTGACACAGCAGGGAGGCCAACATGGGTTCCAAATATTTCCCAACCTCAATCATCAGAAGAAGCCCCTGGTCTCACCTGAAACGTTGTGGTCTGAGAGTGGGGTGAAAAAGGAAGGATGGGGAAAAAGGAATACCTATAGACGTGTTCCTCTTCACTTGCACGAGGAGGAGAGATACCACACTCTCTGGATACAGAGGCACTGGGGTTGTAGACAGGAGACTGGGACTGTGGCTGCAGAGAGAATAATTTTATGAAAATAAATTAGGATATCAAGTCTACGTGAGCAAAAACCTCTACCTGAGAAGTCCCTCTTGTAGCATATGAGATTATCCTCTAACTACAGTACAACACCTGACCTGAGTTCAATAATAATAGTTAGTACATGTTTAAACCCTTTATTCAACTCAGACTTTGTGCTCATTATTTCAGTAACCTTTACATCAGCCCTGTGCGCTAGTCAGCATTATGACCCCTATGGCAAGTGGAAAAGGTTCAGAAATAAATAATAATTTCAAAAATAACAGGTTCAAAAATAGCATGCTTAAGGTTATCTACAGAGATCATAGCTAAAGAGGAGTTTGGAAGAGGTGACAATTTCTACGTTACACTCCCCCACTAACAGTCAGTCTGCTGTGAACATTACCAACGTTGTTTCAAGGAAAAGCACCTGCTTGTAAACTACAAGCAGAAGCAAAGGAGGGCCCAGGTGGGTTCTCAACCCTCTCTTTGATGTTCCTTTTCTCAAACTAATCTCTTTCAAGCTGTTGCTCTTACACATATATTCCCAGCAACTCTTTCCCAGTGGGGAGAAGAGCTGTGGACGGGTGGGTGGGGCAGAAGGGCAATAAAAGACAAAAAAAACAAGGAGAGAGGAAAGGATGAAGCCTTCCCTTTCCTTGCTTTTGACTGCAACCTCCAACAGGTGCCTTTCATTCAATAGTCAGAAGGATGTTTCATGGAACTCTGCACAGTGCATAATTCACCCCTTGGTTCCTTTTCATCAACCCAAGGCAAGAACAGACCAAGTAGTGGACAGAGCTGGCCTTGGTACTCGGGGAAAAAAAGGTTTAGGAATTAGTATCAGCTGGATCTTAGAACCCAGAATTTGCTCTGAATTCAGCCTTTGGGACGTGCGAATCATACAACACAGTAGGATCACAATATCTGCGGGGGATCGGTTTTAAGATCTCCCCCACCGTGGATGCTGGAAAATGCATCAAGCACTACACATTGCATGCTCTCTGGCTCGCTCTTCTGGCCAGTTCTGGTTAATATGCCCTGGAAAATACATATAAATATAGATCTCTGAGGTTTTTTATTTAGTATTTTCAGACAGCGGATAAGGGAATCAGCGGATACTGATCCCGCAGACAGGGGGTTCTACTGCAATTCCCTTGCCATTTAGCAATCACATATTACAACTATATACCAGTTTCCAGGTGGAACCAAACCCAACATCTTTTGTTTTAGAAAGGAACAGCAGACAAAGATCCGTTTGTACTTCAGGCAGGAAGACTCACTACATGGTCTTGGGCCATCTGCTGACGCTATCTCACATCCACCACCACCCCTTGTACATCTGTTAGGGCAGCAACCTACCTATATAAGTGGTCTGCATAAACTGCACGTCATTCAATAAGATGAAACGTGACTCATTCAGCTCTGTTTTACAATCCGGTCACTCCGACAGCTTTGCCCCATTCAGACAGGCCCCAATGGTTTTAAGAGCCAGCTTCTACTTATAGGCAATGCATGACTGAGGCCTTGGAATGTGGAACCAACAGGATGCAGCCCAGTAACAATCTGTTCTCCCTAGAACTGGCCCTTCTCCTCCCCTCCAGAAACACACTTCATGCTTCTTCCCAGCTTCAACAAATAGCCCATCTACCTGTGAGCAATGAACACCACAGTCTGTCTGTCGGATGCTGTAAGGTGTATGAGTAAGACCTATCTCATCCCATGTGGTTTCAGACAAGACCTCTGACAGACAGGCTATGAATGTAATTCCACAGTGTGAAATTTCAGTTCTAGCTTCACAGACTAGAAGAAACGGTGAAGTCTGCTGACAGCTAAGTTTGAGCACTGCTGTGCCTAACAGGAAGGATATCCTAGATGATGGGAGAGTGGACAGTCTGTTTCCATGGAAGCAGTCAAACCTCAAGCCTAGTCAGCAAAAAAAAAAACAGAATGTGAAGCTCACTGGTGGACAACGCTGTTGTTGTTTTTAAAAAAACCAGACAAGCCTGTGGAGGTTTCTTTCCATTAAACACAGAAATATCCAGTCTCACTCAGAAGCACAGGGCAATCACTAGCCACAAATTTTCATTTGCCAGGAGATGGGGGAAAAAAATATCAAAATCTTGTATTTTATTATTAAAACAAATGAGACGGTTCATTTATACAATAGACAAGTAAGGTAGATTTTAAGGTGCACTAGTGTTTTCGGCCATATTCTGCCATCTACTAGACTGTGGTTGGAATGGCTGCTTCTATATTTTGGTAACCTTCTCCATCGGCAGCTACAAGAAAAGGATAACAAGCCAATTCTTTTCATAAACCCAAAGATAGAACCTAAAATTTTATATTGTACATAAATTGAAGAGAGGCTTTCGACCTGTTTTCAGACAATGCTGACTTACACAGTATCTATTTTTAAACTCCTTTCTTAAAAAAGAGTTTAATTTTGTTGCTGTTCCCCTCCCCTTCCCGAAAAAAGGAATGACATTAAACTGCAGGAAGAGAGTCATTCTTCAGAGAATGAGGATGCAGTGTCGTCATTAAATAAAGCTATCCAACTCCCTCTTTTCATCATACTCCAGAGAGGCTGTCAAGGTCTTGAACTGAAGTTCTCGATCGGTAATGGACTAAATATGGGGTTACCAGAAGGAGACTGGATTCAAACAAGATAGAGCCACTTCTGGTCAGAACAATTACCCCTTCTCCGAAATGGATGAGACAGCGGGGGGGAAAATCCATTGTACAGTAAGAGTAAGGAGTAAGAGTCCACTCCTTAACAGGCAGGTAGTGGCTCTATACAGGAGTACCTTCATCCTCCTTAGGCTGGTGTGCCCATTCTCGGGAGGACAAGGGAGACCTGGCCATGATTATTTGTACTTTTCTTGTATCAATATTGCACTGCTATATAAATGTACACAATGGGGGCTTGTTTTTCAAAGGCTTCAGAAATTCCAGTCAGTAAGAGTTGTAGTCAAAGAGTTTCAGAACACATGATTCGCCTGCTATTTCATCTGGATTGAGAGCTAATTCCAATTCAAAGGGCTGTGTGTAAAACCTAGATGACTTAGAATGTGGTTAAATGGAAGTCTGACTATTCTGCTCAGATCCTTGAGAAGATTCTGCTTTGCATGGCACTTTTTCTGTAACTCTGGAACTCATCCCAGCATATCAGACTAACCTCCTTTCTTGATGGCCTTCAGGCGCCAGACCAAAAGAATTTTATTTAGTTAGGCTTACTAATTGGGGTAGCTTTTACATTCATAGGCTCTGTTTGGACAGATGAAGACTCTGTTGTGAATTTCTACTATATTACTGATTAACTGTTATTTATTCATATGACAGTATTTAACTGTATCATTATATTATATTATATACCTTGGCCACTTCTCTCTGAGAGGAAATATGGGCCTAAATCCAACTGCTGGTCCCAATGAGAGAAGATTCGCTAAATCAAATGCAGCACACTGAATCAACACTTCTGTAATCCTCACCAATTCAATGGGCCGACCAACTGGATTAGGCCATAAGTTACAAGAATTTTAACAAACAAACAAGCTGCGCCGCACAAACTCAGAACTGAGTTCCTCACTTCCACAACTGTACCTTAAGGTAACCCAAGTTTATCTGGCTAAGATTTTTTTTTTTTAAGTACCTGCTGGTGAATGTTTCTGGAGAGGCCGGCCGGCCACTGGTCTAAAGGGTCGTTTACCGTCCCATTCAAGGCCTCATTGGAAGGAGGGGGTGGCACTGGAGGAGGTAAAGTGATTTCCTGGTATGTATGATTTCCAGTTGGATAGGAATAAGATGTTTCCTCTGACAGGAAGACCGGACGCTTGGAGATGTGGGAGGTAGTAGATTCCAAGTCAGCTAGCAATGCATCTGCACAGAAAACGCACAAAAAGAGAATTATTATTTTTCTACATGCTAAGAGTTACCTTTTTCCCCACATGGCCAACCACCACCACCATCCTTAAGAGTGGTCTGATTATACTCTCCCTCTTAGAGATGGGCACGAACCTCGGTTCGGAGGTTTGTGCCAGTTTGTAGGTGTGGCACCACAGAGGCCACCCATTCGTTTCTCCCGCCTTCCTGGCCGGATCCCCCCACTCACCAGCCAGCATGCACTCCTCTCCTCCTCCCCTTCGGTTGTTCAACCAGTCCCCCGGCAGGAGCACGGGCTTCCCTGGCCCACCTCCGTAGCTGATTGCCCAGTCAGACTAAGAGTCAGGACAGGACAACCCGTGCTCCTGCTGGGGGAATGGCTGAACAGCTGACTGAGGAGGAGGAGAGGAGCGCGCTCCCACTGAGGAGTGGGGTCATTGGCTGGGGAGGCAGGGGAAGGGAATGTGCAGCACCTGTGGCCCCACGCGTACCCTCCAGCACGAACCTTCGAACCGAGGTCCGTGCCCATCTCTACTCCCTACTGTTAGCTCTTCCTCTTTGCAGAAAAGCACTAGGACGATTTATAAATCCATCTTCAACTTTAAAATATTAATAGACTGAGATATTAAAAGGGGGAGGGGACTGTCAAACATGTTCTTTTCCTGAAACCTGAGAGCAACAAGGTCCGAGCTCCAATAGCGCTGTTAGAAGGAAAAACAAAATCTCAGAGGCAAACCCATTAGAGTATGAAGCAGACAGCAGCTCTGCATCATGAACTCCAGACTTAGCTGCAAACGCTGCCCTCTGCTAAGTGGACATTTCTGGAAAGGTTTTTCTTCCTCTGATTCTAGAGAGAACCAGGAAAGGGATCTGTCAGTCCTTAAGGAAAGCAGTCCCATTTGCCTCCCAGGCGCAAAGGGTTAACATGGGCGACAATCCCTGCCAGGTAAATGGAATTTCATTTCCTGGAAACAGTTCCTGACATGCTGAATCAGGTCACAAATTCCTGAACGGGGCCTCTCCCCATATAAAAGAGCACACAGATCTTTAAAGGAGGAGGGTGAAGATGCAGACAGGAATCTGGAAATTAATGCTTCCTCAATAAAGGATGAGAGAAAAGAGCAAGAAGAGAATCTAGACAACAGGTGAAAGATTTTGTCTGTGAAACAGGTAAACCACAGCCACATTGATTGTAAGAGGAAAAACAAAACAAAACAAAACCAGTTCAAGGTAAAATAAGGTGTAGTCTTCCATATTCTATTTGCTAGATCTGACCTGTGTTCAAAGATACAAGCAGAGCCCAGGAAAATTGGACAACCAAGACAAATATATTTTTCATAGATCATAGAATAACTGACTTGGAAGGCGTTATATGGCCATCGAGTCCAACCCCCTGCTCAGTGCAGGAATGCAAAGCAAAGCAGATCTGACAGGTGGTTGTTCAATTTTCTCTTGAATGCCTCCAGCACTGGGGTGCTCATCATCTCCCAAGGTAACTGGTTCCATTGCCATACTGCTCTAACAGTTAAGACATTTTTCTCAATATTCAGCCTAAATCTGGCTTCCTGTAGTTTGTAATAGTCCGTTATTACATGTCCTGCACTCTGGGATGATGGATGACAGTCTTTCAAGTATTTGAAAAGTGTTATCCTATCGCCCCTCAGTCTTCTTTTCTCAAGGCTAAACGTGCCCAGTTCCTTCAGTTTTTCCTCCCAGGGCTTGGTTTCCAGTCCCCTGATCATCCTTGTTTCTCTTCTCTGAACGTGCTCCAGTTTGTTGGCATCCTTCTTAAAGTGTGGTGTCCAGAACTGGACACAATACTCAAGGTGAGGCCTAACCAGTGCTGAATAGAGGGGGACTAGCACCTCATGAGATTTGGAGACTATACTTCTGTTAATGCATCTTAAAATAGCATTGGCCTTTTTTATAGCCACATCACACTGTTGGCTCACATTCAGCTTGTGATCTACAATTCCAAGATCCTTCTCATTCACAGTATTACTGAACCAAGTATTCCCCATCTTGTAACTGTGAATTTATCCCCGTTAAATTTCATTCTGTTGTTTTCAGCCTAGTGCTCAAGCCTATCAAGATCTTTTTGGATTTTTTACACCAGCTAAGCTTTCATATATTAAAGTAAGCGTTTAAATTATTCTATCCATCCCATATAATTTTGGTAGGGAAATTTTTACCTAACCACCCCTTCATAGAAAGTCAATGGTTGAAATCCTGTTGCCTAGCATAAAGAAATTTGAAACTTTCAGTCCATTCCTAGCCAACAAATAAAAAATTCCTGCTGTGATTCTCAGAGGCATTGGCTTGGTTTGTGCGCTATCCCTGAGAATAGTGGAGACTTTTTATTTGCCACTTTGGAACGGACTGAAAGTTATAAGTTTTCTTATCCTAAGTAAGTAGCATAAGTAGCATGGGAGTAGGTATTATGTCAAGTAGGTTCAAAATAGCTTGGGATTGTCCTGGGGGGAAAAATCAGCAATGCCTTTTATTTCATCTCATAAAATCACAAAACCATACCATCAAAATAAAAGGTCAAAAGGAGGAATATGTTTTTTCAGGTGCAAATACCAGTTATGGCTGGGCAGCCTCAGGCTTCTTATTTTGTACATGATCTCTACAATCTCTCTCCTGCATGGATAATACTTCCTGTGTAGGAAACAGCATGTCCCCCATCAGTACGTTACTGGACATGGCAAGCAGACACCTCTTATTTTGCAGTGCATGGCAGGTCCTCCCATTCATTACTCGTGGTAGTTTAAACGCAACTGTCCACTCACAAATAGTAATAGTTGAAAGGTCTGCCTCAAGTCTCCCACCAACAACAGCAACACAGAAGAGAAAGTTGTGGCCCCTCAATTCTGAAACACTTTCCCCTCTCCTTAAAGACATAGTAGGTGCCCAATGCAAGCAGAATTTCTGCAGAAAGTTAAGACCTGGTTCTTCACCCAAGCCTTGTGACCATGTTCCAAACCCTGCTCCTTTATGCTACTTCAGGAAGGCAGTTGCTTTTTCCCATCTGACAGATTCTCCTTTATGTGAATGGTCATACATTCATTGCAAAAATCATACATACCACCAATTACAGAAAGGGCAGCCCCCCCCCCCCCCAAAAAAGTTGTGATTATCCTTGGGCTGTTGTTAAGACGATTTTGGCCTATGGCTTGGCTCTGATCTAATGGGTTGCGGATTTCATTTGCTATTTTATCCTGCTTTCATTCCTTATTCATGTCCTGCACAGTTTAAAATTACGGATGTATATGAAATACAGGTAAAATTATAAACAAATTAAAATGTTGAAACAAACTATTTTTGACCAGAAGCGGGCTACTTCAATAGCATTAGCTGTTTACTAGATCTTCTTTGTACACATGGTAGGGCATAAAATGTATGCACAAAAGTGCTTCATGGACTGAATCCACAGTCACAGAAAATTTGTCCTGTGTCAATTTTACTTTATTCTTTGATCTTCCTACTTCACTTTGAAGTCTATTAAGTGACCTCTGGATGTTCCAGCCAGAATCTTGTCCTGGTGGAAGATATTCTTCAGCATTCGTTTATTCAGCAAGGCGTGTTGTTTTTGCTCTCCATAGGTTTGGCCAAGCCTCTTCTGATTTAACATTTAGAGCTTGCGCAATGTGCAGAAACCTTTTCCTCGATTTTAGCCATTGCCTAGGGAGTTGGTGTCCATGAAGTAGATGGGTTTTGTGCTGTATTTCACTTGTTATTTGCTAGCATCTCTCGACACTTCCAGAGGTTACAATGCCAGCCAAATAAAAGACTTTTTTAGTGGGGGTAAATTTCAGGTAGCCAGTAATAATCCTGCATGATTCATTAAGAGCTTCATCCACTTGTTCGGCATGTGCTGATTTATACCATATGGCGATAACATATTCTGCTGTAGAACAGCACAAAGACAAAGCTGATGTTCTTATTGTTTCTGGGTGTGCACCCCATTCTGGCACAGCACAATTTCCTTAGTAAGTTATTTCTGGTGGCGACTTTCTGTTTAGAGTTTAGGTCGTGTCTTTCGTAGGTCAGGGTCTGCTCCAGAGTGACACCCAAATTCTTTGGGGTACAGCAATGTTCCAAAATCTTGCCTGCCCAGCTAACTCAGAGCTTCTTCTCTGCTTCTCTGTTCGTCTCTAAGTGTACTGGCACATATCTGTATTTTTAAGGGGTTTGGCTTCAGCTGGCTGTTTTTATAATAGATTCTGCTTGAATTGCTTTAACTTGTTTTATAATTGTTCAAGTTCTTTTCCTGTCTGTACTTCACCCTGAGTACTAGATAGATGGCAGGATATAAACATTTAAATAAAATAAATAAATATAATGATTAATATCTATTTAAAGACACCTGTTCTATAAAGGCATCTTTGGGTATCTGAATAGGTGGAAAGGAAAGGAAAAAATGTTCTCTTGTTAACATTTACCTGTTTAGGAAGCTGTTACTCAACACACACACACAATCAGGAGCAACCCTCATTACTGAATGCAACTTCCAACATTCAAAAGCTTTTATTTGGTATAATTATGGTGGACCGCAGCCCATTTTTTTCAAATGATATCTAAAGAAGTGGCCTGCTGTTTGCAAAGGTTTGTGTCAAGGAACATGTCTTAGTCTTAAAGGTGCCAAAATACTCTGTTGTTTTTTCTGTTATGGCTCTCCTTCAAAGTGAGTCAAACAAACAGCTAAGGAAACTACCTGAGGAATGTCTACAGTGAAGTAACATGCCAGCTCAAGGAACCACCCAGTCTATAATTTCTAAGAAGTCTCCAGGCTTGCTGCCTTTCAAAAAAAAAAAAAAAAAAAAGACGCTGCAGGCATTCAATTATTTAAGATTACTAACAGACCTGGCTAGTAAAGAGGCACAATGTGTGGTTCCAGGGAATCGCAAAGAAAAAATGTTCATGGCTGTATTCCATTCATAGAGGAAAAGATTACAGACATATCCGTGCAATGTTTCCGTGCTGGTGTCTGCGTGGGTGTGTTTATGTGTGAAACGGACACAAGGGGTCACCTCAATATGTGACAGAAATTCCAAACCACCCACCCAACATGATTACGGCTATCACCTCATTTTTTTAAAAAAAAGCCACATGGTCCCATAACCTCCTGGCAAATAGAAGGGGAAGATATGGAGGCAGTGACAGATTTTACTTTCTTGGGCTCCATGATCACTGCAGATGGTGAGAGCAGCCACGAAATTAAAAGATGCCTGCTTCTTGGGAGGGAAGCGATGACAAACCTAGACAGCATCTTAAAAAGCAGAGACATCACCTTGCCGACAAAGGTCCGCATAGTCAAAGCTATGTTTTTTCCAGTAGTGATGTATGGAAGTGAGAGCTGGACCATAAAGAAGGCTGACCACCGAAGAATTGATGCTTTTGAATTGTGGTGCTGGAGGAGGAGACTCTTGAGAGTCCCCTGGACTGCAAAGAGAACAAACCTATCCATTTTGCAGGAAATCAACCCTGAGTGCTCACTGGAAGGACAGATCCTGAAGCTGAGGCTCCAAGACTTTGGCCATCTCATGAGAAGAGAAGACTCCCTGGAAAAGACCCTGATGTTGGGAAAGTGTGAAGGCAAGAGGAGAAGGGGACGACAGAGGACGAGATGGTTGGACAGTGTCATCGAAGCAACCAACATGAATTTGACCAAGCTCTGGGAGGCAGTGGAAGACAGGAGGGCTTGGCGTGCTCTGGTCCATGGGGTCACGAAGAGTCAGACACGACTTAACGACTAAACAACAACAACAACAATCTGAATGTAACCTCACTCGAAAGGGTTTCCGTTTTATTTAGGAGAACTGCAAAATGGTCTACATTTTGGCCCCTGCCTCCCCCAGGGAACATAACTGGAGCAAGGCCTGGAAACGGGAACTGTTCTTAAGGACTGTGATACCAACAAAGGGTTCCCAAGGTAGGGCTACATACCTCTGAAGAGAGAAGCAAGAAGCTCTTCCAAGCCCTGTCCTTTCTGACTATGTGGCAATGTGTACATAGCTTACAATTCCAGCGGTATGAGAGTAGGTGTGGCTTTGAAGGACCAAAAAACTCACCCCATGAAATAATGACGACTCATTCATCTGCTTCTCCTCCCTCCCTCTCATGAACACACACACACACACACCTCTCCCAGCTCTGCACAACGCCCAAGGCAGGAGTTCTGCGTTTTGTGGTGAGCCCAGGAAGTGGAATTGCCTGCCCTCGATTAAGCCTGTTTGGAAACAGGTACCCACCTTTCGAACTCAGGGCTCTCTTCTCCTAAGGGGTGAATGCTCAAAGGGGCTGCCTTGGAAGGCGAGAGGGAAGCGACAGCAGGTGCAAAATTTGGCGGCCAGACTCATGTCGGGAGGAGCATGGAGATACGACCGTGACTCCCTGATTCTGGCACATCTGCATTGAGTTTCTGTTTGCTTCCAGGTCAAATTCAAAGTGCTTGAACTAACTTATGAAGTCTTTCACAGTCTGGACCTCACACTACCTGCCAGAGCAGCATTACTGCTAAAGTCGTCTAGCTGGGATACCTGGTTACAGGGGGTGACCCCAAGAGAGGCCCTGAAATCTCCCAGCTGGAACTGGGCCTTTCTGGTGGTGGCCATGACGCTGTGGAATGCATTGCCCTGAGGGTACACGCCAGGCTCCCTTTTGACCTTCAGGAAACGTATAAAACCTGATTTTTTTTAATGAGTCCTTCAGAAACTTCCTCTCTTTATGATTCTCATCCCCCCGTGTGATTGTATTTTTACAAATTTTTGCCTTTCGGGGGTCTCTTTCTTTTGTTTTCTTGTCATTTTTACGATTTGAGTGTTTTCTTTTGGTAGGTGGGTACCTGGGTGGTCTGTGTGTTTATTTGTCATTAGCCACCCAAAGCAGTGGCTTGCCACTAGATGGGCAGGTTAGGCAGGTAGGTAGGTGGGGGGGGGGTAGGTAGGTGCAAATTATAAATAAATGTTAACATAAGAACATAAGAAGAGCCCGGCTGGATCAAGCCAAGGGCCCATCTAGTCCAGCTTCCGGGATCTCACCATGGCCCCACCAGATGCCCCTGGGAGCACATGAGACCACGAGAGACCTGTCTCCTGACACCTTTCCCCTGCATCTGGCATTTGGAGGTACCATCCTTTTAAGCCTGGAGATTATACATCCCCATCATGGCTTGCCACCTGCGATGGGCTTTTCCTCCAGGAATCTGTCCAGTTCCCCTTTTAAAGGCATCTAGGCCAGAGGCCATCACCACATCCTGTGGCAAGGAGTTCTCCTAACACTCAATTTGAGTGGACATCCCCTGGTTCTGGTATTGCATGAGAGGGAAAAGAGCTTCCCTCTATCCACTTTATCCATCCCCTGCATAATTTTATACGTCTCAATCATTTCCCCCCCTCAGGTGCCTTTTCTCCAGACTAAAGAGCCCCAAACGCTCTAGCCTTTCCTCATATGGGAGGTGTCCCAGCCCAGTCATCATTTTAGTTGCTCTCTAAATTTTGACTCTGAACAGGAGAGCATTTACTCCCCTTCTTTCCATTAGCAGTTTATAGCGGCCGCTGTTAGTGAACCACCCTGATCTAGGATTTTACCCACTGTTCCTTTGGTGGGTACTTGAACGGTACCATTCTAGAACAGATTAGACGTACTTCTGTACTCCTGGGACACAGGATTCTTTCCAAAGGCAATTATGTTCCCCCTACCTCCTCATTTTTTAATCATCACAAGATATTAAAACCTTGCTTTCTTCTCAATCAGAGCAAATCAAAGAGGAATGGCTGTCTTGGTGGTAAAATCACAGTTAAAGCGATCCGCTAAGACTAAGCTCTCGATAAGAAGTACTTCACACCTTATGAACTCTGGAAATTTACATTACAGTACATTGCTCTGAGCTTTCTAGCCATGACATCAAAATGTGCCACAGGCAGTCATGGAAGAGAACATTTGCTTGATCCTAACATACTATCATTTTTATGTAAATGTTTTAATCCTCTTTTTTTCTCCAAATCTTTCAAATTTGTTCTTAAACACTTTCTGAAGGGTGCCGTTTGGGTGACACTGCTGTCATCCATCTGAAGTCCACAGGACGGGGTTGTATAAGTAGGCAGACAAATAAGCCAAGCGGCAGCACACACATTAGGTCCCAGCTATCTCTAAGCTCAGGCATAAACCCTTCCTCTTTCAGCAGCTAAGATTTATTTCCAAGGATTGAGAAACAGGACCGCCAGCTAATCTACAGGTGTGCCCGCCAAAGTTGTGTGTGCTTGCACTCACATACAGATGAATGAGAAGAACATGGAGAAGACAAAATCTTCACCCAGAAACAAAGCGGTGATCTCCTGGCGATGGCAGGGCTGTTGAATGATTTAAAAGAGGGGCTCATGAACAGGATTCACAAGTGAAGGGCACGCCGCTGCAGCACACAGCTATCGCTTGTTCTCCATGTCCACCACAAGCGCTGACGAGAAAGGGACCCTGCCTTTAATTCTCTGCCAAGCTAGGAGGCCTTCCTTCTGGGACAAAGGAATAAAGCACTGAAAGCAAAATCCAGAGCTGGTCACGGTGGCCGAGTCTACGAAAGAGTTAAGTGGCAAACTTTCCACATTTATTCATTAACTTCCTCTACCCCACATCCTGTTTCTTCCTGACATTAGCAACACCCCAGACAGCTGAGAAACAAGAAGGCAAAGGGCAGGAGAAGTGAGTACGGTCTGGGTGGCGATCTCTCTCACAGCCAGCTTGAGAAGAAGGCTGGTGATAAGTTATACTTCAGCATAACAAAGGATGACATTTTAAAGTCCTGAAGAAGACACCCGATAAACCTCTGTGTTCAATAGACTTGGACTAAGATAATTTGTATGTACCAGGAAGATATCATCTGGATAATCTGAAGGAAAGGTGATCAGCGTCAACATAGGTAAGTTATCTGAACCAAAGACAGACCATGCTAGAGAAGTAAAACAAACAAACAAGCAAAAACAGATTCATAGGGAACTAGAAAACCAAACAAGAGAAAGCCCAGGGTTGCTAAAATTTCTGCCCTAACCCTTTGAAATTTATCTGGCCTTCCAGACAGATCAACACATATAAATATCCTTTGGGGCATGGCCAGAAGGAGATTCCTGGCTTGGTGACATGGCACCAGTGAGAATATGGGAAGCAAAGGAGCTAAGCATCTGGCAGAGGCCTTTGTCCTGGATCATACCATACTGATTATGGGGATGACAGGTCCTGCCTGGCTGAGGACGCAGGGGCTGGGGCCAACTGTCAGGGATTGGGGTTAAAAGAGGGAAAGGAGAAGTAAGAGGGCACCACCAGCTTGACGGGCTCAACAGAGTCAGGGGGAGAAGAATGGAGTGAAAGCACCAAGGAGCTAGTCCTCATCTTCTGCACCTCAGGGGCAAGTGGACTAGGCTTACATGCAAAACCCTTGAACTGGGGTCTGGATGAATAAGCAGTAGATAAAGAGAAAGGACACAGGGGAGGAGCACAGGCACTTAGCCCACCAGCTTTCCGGTCTCTGGCCACCCCCAGGTGGACACCTTGGCATCAGGCAGGGCATCCCATCCCCATTCCTACCCAACAGAGGATCAAGAGATGCAAGCAGCAGAAGCTACGCCAGAGGCGACAGCAGAAGGGGCTATGGGGAGCCACCCATCAGCGAGCACTCAGCATGACAGCCATCCCTGAAGGGCGTCAGGCTGCTCGGGGCTTTGCTTAAGACCTGACACCACCAACAGATGGTAAGCAGCACAACCCAAGTGCTAGGGGATTGAGGTCAGGTAGACTTGACCGGCCGTGGTGGGGGTGGTCGTGGAGCCAAATCAGCCCTCCTGTCAGCAGACTGGAGGAACAGGGTGTTGCTGGTGCCCTTCCATTCCTTGTACCTCATATTCCACAAGTTTAATAAAATCACGTTCTAGTAGCTTCAAGAGTTTGGAGTTTATGGAGACCATGACTGAGGAGGGACTGCCCGCCACCCTAACACTGATCAGGGATGGAGGTGCTCACAGGAGGCCCTTCTTTAATCTTATCCACCAGGGATGGTGGATAAGTACCAGGAATTTCTGACATTCTTATGTCAAAGACAAAGTTAGAACATTAAAAGACTGACTGAAGAAGGAGCCGAGTTTTTCTGTTTCAAGATTTATTTTGTTTGGTACCTGCTGATTCCTAGTCTTTGAACTCGATGCTGCATATCTGTCATGCATTCATTCCATATATTCTGACAGGGAACTCCAGATGATGTCCTGGTGATGCTATTTTTTTTCCCCCAAACCAATTTAGCTCCCACTTCTGATATCAGGATACATACAGTATCCAAGTCTTTAGAATTACACATCTAGAAGACTCTGGCAGAATTCCACCCTGCGTAGGTGGGAAGGATGTGAGAAGGATGTTGAGCACCACAGAAATCCTTCCTCACCCCCGTCTGCCACCGCACAGCCCCACGTAGAGAAGGCAAGGCAAGAAGTAGCACGAAGAGGAAGGGAACAACCCTCAGGTCTACTAACGCTTGTCTGTTCAAGGACTGAATCATCTCCACAAGCAAGCCCACATTATACAGGACATATGCCTTCCCTATCTCTCCAGCTTGTCCACACCCCTACGAGACAAGGGGAAGAGTTCAGTCATTCCAAGAACTTTCCTGCAGGCCCTTCAGCAATGTCTGCATGTCGGTGCTGGCTAGCTGAGAATGCAAAGGCAAAACAGGGGAGGGAAAACTCCTCTTCCCTGCCCCCATTTCTCAGATTTCCCCACAAAAGCACTAAAACCAAATAGGGGAAGAAGAAGAAAAGAACGTGGATGCTTGTTGCCATCATTACATGCCATCTAGTCATCTCCAACTCATGGTGGCCCTATGAACGAGCAATCTCCAAAATCCCCTGTCCTCAACCGCCCGGCTCAGCAATTGCAGACTCGAGCCTGTGGATTCCTTGAGGGAGCCAGTCTCTCTCGTATTTGGTCTTCCTCTTTTCCTGCTGCCTTCCATTTTTTTTTTCAGCAGTACTACCTTTTTCCACAGAATCTTGCCTTCTCGTGATCCCAGAGCAAATCATGTCTGAACAACCTCTGGAAGCAAAACAGATGAAATGGAGGCTGTCATACTTGGGCACATCAGAAGGAGGCAAGATTCTCTGGAAAGACAATAATGTTAATGCAGGGTGCCACTCTGCAGACTCTATACATTCAGTTCTAGACTGTGCTCACTTTTTTAACTATTCAGTCATTCATTGGTCACCTCTACTATCTTCTCCCTCCTTCCTGTTGTATCGCACTCCACGATCGGCTTAACAAGTGCTGAGACATCCTTATAACAAGACACACATATTCCTTCATAAGGTCAATTAATTCTGTTTCCTTTAATTTAGGTATGCTTGGTCCACCAGGGAACATTCTCAAGGCAATCAAGAGAAAAACAAGATATGAAGGGCTTAACTCCAAAGTTAATCCCAAGTACGGTGGACCCTCAGAAACAAATGAAATCTATATTACATGAGCAACAAGTCTAATTCATTTTTAATCTTTTATTTATTTATTTATTTAAAATATTTTAACCCCGCCTTTCTCCTTGAAAAGGACCCAAGGCAGCTTGCAACACTGAAATACAATACTTAAGGTTGAAAAATAATGAGTATACAATGGTGGTGAACATCATTAAAAGACAAATTTAAAGATAAGAACAATGAGTATAAAGAGGCAGCTCACACCATTAAAAGGTAATATTAAAGCTAAAAACAAAAGTATAGAAATATTAAAAAGAACAATCAAATGCCACTCTGAGAAATGGAAAACACACAAAAAAAAGTATTAAAAATCCAGTCAAAGCAGTAATGCATAACAATCTATCTAAAAATCTTACACAGGTAGCTAGTTACTGTGGGGAAGCCTGTCTGAAGAGAAAGGTCTTTGCCTGCTTGCGGAAGGACAGCAAAGATGGGGCCAAGTTGGCCTCCAGTGGGAGGGAGTTCCAAAGTCTAGGAGCAGCCACAGAGAAGGCGCTCTTTTGTGTCTCTACCAAACACAACTGTGAAGGTGGCGGGACAGAGAAAAAGGCCTCTCCTGATGATCTTAACACCAAAGCCGGCTCATAATGGGAGATGCGGTCCTTGAGACAGCTTGGACCCAGACCATTTAGGGCTTTATAGGTTAAAAACAGCACTTTGAATCATGCCTGGAAACTTACTGGCAGCCAGTGGAGCTGCTGTAATAGGGAGGGGGGCAGTATGTGATCCCTGTAATGGGTCTAGGTAAGTCCCAATAACTATAGATTTTGTCCCAAACATTACTATTAAGACAGAACTGAATGGTTATAAACACAACTAAAGAGGAAGTTCCTTCAAGCCAGTTAAAAACAATCAGCAATATTGTTGAGCCTGGAATAGACAATGTTATATTTTTTTTGCTCCAAACATAAGCATAAAGCTGAGCTGTTTGGGAAGGCTGCCCCATATTTATGGGGTTGCTCTAGAGATGGTCCTCTCCCTGGCAGCTGGGCAGCTTGTCTAGAAGAGCAGAAACGCCCGCGTAAGGTCCTGAACAGAAGTGCTCAGAGTACTGGCAAGCACCTACGGCTGCTGTTCTAGCCATCACAAGCCATGACGGATCAAGACCCGTGGCTCTGCAGCAGGGCCCAGAAACAAACAGCACAACTGGCAAGGCACTGGCATAGTATGACCTAGTCATTGTATTCTGAATCGATATCCATTCCACATCTCCAAAAGGCTGCCCCTGTACAAAGCATCGTACAGTAATCTGCTTGAGCAGGCTCTGAGGACCCAGTTAAATCACTAAATACAGTAAAACCCCTGTATCTGTGGGAACGGTACCTGCGGTTTCACTTATCTGCAGTCTGAAAATGTTAAAAATATTAAAAGAAAAATCGAGAAATAACAGAGCCAGTGGTCAGGGCTTCTGGGAGTTACAGTTCAAGAATACCTGGAGTTTAAAAACTCCCTCTCTTTTGGGGGGGTGACTCTCACTGCGAAGAGTGAGGTTCGCAGCTTGGGGATACACCTGGACCCGGCGCTTACCATGGAAACTCAGGTGGCGTCAGTGGTCCGTTCCGCATATTTCCATCTTTGGCGGATTGCCAAGCTGCGTCCCTATCTTGATGTTGGGGTGCTCACCACTCTGGTCCATGCGCTCGTAATCTCGAGATTAGACCACTGCAATGCACTCTACGTGGGGCTACCTCTGAGATTGATGCGGAAGCTTCAAATGGTGCAGAATGCGGCGGCCAGACTTCTTACTGGAGTGAGGAAATACCAACACATCACTCCCACCCTGGCCGCCTTGCATTGGTTGCCCATACGCTTCCGCGTTGATTTCAAAGTTTTAATGATTACATACAAGGCCCTAAACGGTTTAGGACCTCGATACTTGGCGGAGCGCCTCCTCCCGCCTAGATCTACCCGTACCACCCGATCTAGCCAGGAGGGGCGATTGAGGAGCCTAATGTCGAGGGAGGCCCAGAAGGAAAAAACAAGACACCGGGCCTTCTCGGCAGTGGCTCCTTCTCGCTGGAACAAACTCCCCTCCGAGATTCGCTTGGCCCCCTCGCTGGGTATTTTCAGAAACCAACTTAAGACCTGGTTGTTCAGACAGGCCTTCCCTCCAGGTACTACTTAACTTCTCTTTTCATCCCATCTTGAACCATTGTTGTCTTGTATATTGTTGAAAAACTGTTAATATATATTTTGAATTGTTTTTATCTTGTATGTTGTGAGCCGCCCAGAGTAGACTATGTCTAGATGGGCGGCATAAAAATGCAATAAATAAATAAATAAATAAAATAAATTTTCACAATTTATTTATAACCAAACTGGCCACTAGAGGGATCCAGATGCCATGCTATGTATTCTTGTTGTTGAAGAATACATACCATGGTCTCTGGCTCCCCCTAGTGGCCAGTTCTGGTAAATACATCATGAAAATGCATATTTCTGGATTCCCCCCCCCCCCTTCGTGCTATGTATAGCATACACTATTATCTGCGGTTTTCAGCACCCACAGGAGTGGGCTTGGAACCAATCCCCCACATATAAGGGTGTCCTACTGTAGTAATGTTTCTTTATGGTACCCAGTGTGATGTGGATAGAGTAACGGACTAGGACTCTGAAAACCAGGATTTGAATGGCCACTTGATCACAGAAATTCACTGGGCTAGCGGACCTGGTAAAACCACTCCTTAAATGTTTCAGTTACCTTGAAAGCCCTGTTAGCGTTGCTATAAGTTGGTTCTCACTTGACGGCACATAACTAACCAGCTAATGTTTCTTCAGTGGATGTCTTGTTCTACACTACCATTTATGCTGATAACACTTCAGGAGGCTCCCTTGGTACTTACTCTGTTTACATTTCTGCCTCAGAGTAAGAGCTTCCTATGAATCCTTGTAAAACTGTTGTTGGAAAGGCAGCAACGTAACTGCATCAAAACACACAATAAAATTCACAAGGAAGCAAAGAGCCTCAGCCGGCATAAACAAGGAACGGTTTGACTCGTGCCCACTTCATAGAGTCGCAACATAAAGCCATTTGTCCACCCTCAGAAAAATGCTTACAATTCCTACCCCCACCCTTAACAAAAAGTTAGTAATAGCCATCTACTCATTCCTTTCTACATCCCACAGAAAACATAAACATGAAGTTCGTTACTATATGCATGGCTAGATATCAAGTCAAATCTCTCTCCCCAGTACTTTTTAAAAATAACCCAGCAAGATGGCTGCAATTTTATGTTTTCTTATTTTTTTATACTTATAAAAACCAAACTTTCCTCCAATGAGATGAAGGCAAAATACCTGGCTCTCCACAGCCACAACAATACTGTTTGTTGGTTACGTCAGGTTGAGAAAGTATGATTGGTCTAAGTCCCCTAGTCAAACACACTTAATCACTTCTCTACACTGTCCCTGGCAAACCATGGTACATGAGCAAGTTTAAGGTATCCCTGATGTCAACCAAAAACCACAAGGACACAAGATCATATGGTTGGAGGCCAATTTATGCATACACATCCACTTGCGATCTGGGAGCGGACTGTGATAGTTACAAAGCTTAGATTGTTCAAAGGAGGATTAGAACAATTCACGAAAATGAATGTGACCACAAGGATGACAGGTCTGGAAGTCAAGCCCCATGAGAAGCAGACCTGAAAGAGACAGCGATGCGTATCATGGAAGAGAGAAGATTAAAGAGAGACGTGTCAGTGGCCTTCAAGTTTCTGGACTGTCCTGAAAGAGACGGAGCAAACCTTGCATTTTGTTACAGAATGCAAGGCTAGAACTAGGTGAAGGAAAACACAGGGAATCAGATGATGTTCAGGTGGCTGAATAACAACAGAAATACCCTACCAGTATGAGTTTTAAGACAGCAAATTAAGCAGAGGCTAGATGAGCCCCTGAGAAAGATGCTACGGCTGTACCCTGGACCGCTGAGCCAGCTTGAACTGAGAGGCCCCCAAGATCCATTCCAACCCACCTTTGATTCTATAAGCCAGTACTCTGGGTGCCAAAGTTTAAGAGAGATAACTACTAGCTTGGACGTGTCCAGAAAAGGGCAACCAAGATGATAAAGTGGCTGTGAGGTAAGCTCTAGGAAGAACAGCAAAAGGATTAGAGTATGTTTAGCAGGGTGGATCTGATTTAAATAAAACTGATTTAGAGAATAACTTAAACCACTCAGGGAGACTTAAGATTTAACCAAGTGATTCTCTCTCCTTCACCACAAAACCCACACCCTTGCTTGTTGTAGCCACAATACATATTTTTCAAATAGCCGAAACACTGTCAGATCAAAGATGGAGAAAGCTTGCTCCAGAGGGTAGGATTCAATGGATTCAAATTACAAGAGAGGTGATTTTGGCTTAACATTAGGAAAAATTCCTGATGGTAAAAGAGGCAGAGATGTCCAGCAAGGGAATACACTTATATCAGAAAGTAGCGGACTCTTCATTGTAGGTTTTCAACAGGTTGGATGGCCACCAGTCAGGGATGGTGTAAATGTGGATTTTCTGTATCAGCAGCAATTTGGACTTTAAGACCCTTCGAGTATCTTCCAATTCTGACTATGATTCTACGTCTAACCCCCAGGTTCAAAGGAAGCATGTCAGCTAATGTTAGCTGCTAAACAGCAACATCAGAGGGTTCATGTTGCCTTTGCATATTGTTTGTGAGCTTCCCAAGGCATATGCGCAGCCACAGGAGGAATCAGGATTCTGGGCTAGATACGCCACTAGTCTTATCCAGCAGTTATATCCCATCTTGTTCAGAGCTCTGAAAAGCTGGATGCCAATGGCATCCGAGGTGGATTTTGATAGTTTTACATTTCCCCTAGAAATATTTTCCAAGATCTCTTCATGACTACAGGAAAAGAAAGAAAGAGGAAATGTCTCACACTTCCTGTTTTACACACTCATGCGTCATCTCTTGAGATGAACTTGCTGACAAAATAACAATGCATATCAAAAAGGAGACCATGGAATCATTTTCAGATATGGTCTTGTGGTACAGTAATAAGAACAAATGAACATTTAATTCCATTAAGTTCATATAGATTTAACATGACACCACAACAAAGAGGCGTATTTTCATGTACGTTTGGTCCACTGCATTTTACTAGTCCTTGTAAATGCAATAGAAGAGAGACTCAGTCAGAAATAGGGGCTCACATTTTTAAAAAAGGCTGAGTCTGTCAACCTACTCCCCACCCCATTAGCGTGAAATGAGTTAGTCCTCTCTCCAACTATGACGACAGGCTCTCATTTAAAGAAGACACAATCTCAAGCAGTAACCCAATCCTTGGCAGACCGTTTTACAGGGTGAGCAGCTGCAGAGGAATGGGAAGCACGGGTATATTTATCCCTTTAAGCATGCACACAGAAAAAACACTGGTTGTCTCTGCTGAAGGAACCAGCTCAGTGAAGAAATGCTGGCTTTCCCTATCTTTAAAAAAGTTAGGTTTATCCAGGCAAGATGAGTCAAATTGGAATGCAAACTGGGATGCTGGGACTGAAAAGTATAGAGGAAGGTAAGGATCCACGCTGAGCTTGCAGTCAAACTTCCAGACAGTAAACCAGAGACTTAAGTCGCCACATGTCCCTGCTTGTTCCAAACATTTACTCATTCCTTCTTTCTCTCTCTCTCCTGTCCTTGATCTCTCACACAGAGAGAAGAAAGCCAGGGTGAAGAGAAAACAGTCTTCTAATGCAGTTGTTTAATTTAAGTAATTCATTCTAGCCCATAAGTCTTATTCACATTTACCCCCCCCAAAAAAAATTCACCTGATGCTTCATTGATCTTAAAAGAGCTTCTTATTCTGCTTACTGAAGTAAATGTGAATAGAGTTCCCTGCACCACTTTAAAACAACAGTTAACTGAAAATGTGAAAAGAGGTTATTGTGATGTCCAAAATCACGTAAAAACGTTCGAATAGCTTGACTTGAGAAGTTTGAAGCCTTTGAATTTAGAATATTTATCCACTATTGAAAGCCCAAACACTGGACAGCACTGTCGGAGAACCTCGGAAGCTCTCCAACCCATTTCTAAACACAAGGAACTGCACTGTGGAAACTCGCTGAGTGGGCTGGCTGTCCCAATGCAGCTGCAGCAAACATGGCCTCTTGCCCAAAGGGCTGCTATGGTTTAGCCAGATCTGTCAAAAGAATGCATTCCACCAGTTACAGGCCAACTCCTGCAAAAAAAAGAGACAAGAAATGCAAAATAGGTGAAGCACCGTGGATGTTGGCAAGACTTTGGGTCCGAGTCCCGGGTTCGAGTGTTTGGGACCGAGTTCCGAGTCCCTATTAAAAACTAGCTTTTCCCCCCAGAAAAAAAGGGAGGGAGGGAGGGTGGGTGGGTTCCACGTTGTGAGTCAAACCTGAGTCACTGAAAAACAACCCCAAGTTGAGTCAAGAGTTGAGTCACCAGTGCGACTTACAGTTATGGCCAAAAATATTGGCACCCTTGCAATTCTGTCAGAAAATGCAACCCTTCTCTCAGAAAATTGTTGCAGTTGCAAATGTTTTGGTACTCACGTGTTCATTTCTTGGGTTTGCGTTGGAACAACACAAAAAAAAACAGAGAAGAAAAGTCAAATCTGATACAATCCCACACAGAAACACAAAAATGCACTGGCCAAAATTTTCTGAGAGAATTGCAAGGGTGCCAATATTTTTGGCCATGACTGTGAGTCCAACCTGACAGCGAGTCCTGTAACTCGAATCCCCATCACTGTAAAACAGTGGCTGCAATCTATCCCATCCTACAGGCATCTAATACGAAGGATCTCAAAAGGTCATTCCCCTGCCCACAGCAGGTTTTGGGGTTTCTTTTCCTCTCCCAGCTATATTCACCCTTCCACAATAAACAAACATGCTCCATTCTCACTGGTTTGATTGTGATTTTAAAAAGAAAAACTTGTTTGTTCTTCTGTAAACACCAGAATTCTGCCAAGGATACCAATGATCTTCCCCTTGTTCTTCAGTGGCCCCCATCTGGCTCTGTTTCTGTTGGCACTTGCCACCTAGGTTCATTAATAGAGGAGGAATTGGAAGACCTGCATACCCAAAAGAAGAATCCAGCCACCTCACTATGCGCTTATTTCAAGAAGCAGATGATTCATGCTGAAAGCATGAATGTTTCATCACGTTCTTTTGGCCAGGTGGTTTAAAAGCTCTCAAGGAACACTTCCAAGTCCCTTGGAATAATTGTTTAGCTAGATTTTAAAAAAAATATATCACCTCTAAGAGCTGGCATTCACATTTCTCTCACTCTTTAAAAAAAATTAATATAACAAAATATAACAAAAACATAAATGACAAATAGAATCTCAACTCAAATACACAGTGTAACCCGCCACCATTGGGAATATAAATTGGGAATATAAATATATATTCTCATCAATACATATCATCTTACACATGTAAGAGCTAGCATTCACTTTCCTCTCACTCTTAAGGAGGCCATGTAATATACTAAACTTCTACAGGCAGGTTTTAGACCACAAGTCCCATAAGCACCAGTCTGCATGGCCAACAGGTGAGGATGATAGGAGATGTAGACCAGCATATCTGGAGGGTGCTAAGGTGGGAAAAGCTCTCCCTGCTTGGCCGGCGCTTCCCTGCCTCTCCACACCGCTGACGACTCAGCCGCTGAGCGGGGAGACTCATCATCCCACCTCCTCGCCAGAGTGGCCGGCTGTGCGATGAGGCAGGGAAGCGCCAGCCGGGCCACTTCCATGATGGGCTCTATGCGACGGAGGGTGGCTGTGCATGCCACACAGAGAGCGGTAAGTGGACTGGTGGGTAATCGGGGGAGGGCTCAGTTTCCGCGGGCACCTGTGGTGCCATGTCTAGTGTCAAAATAATCAGGGGAATGACTCTCTCTCAGTCCCACCACCTTCACAGATGCCTTTGGTGGGGACATGGGAGACAGCCTTCTCTCTGGCTGCTTCCGGACTCTGGAACTCCCTCCCACTGGAGGCCAGCTTGGCCCCATCTTTGCTGTCCTTCTGCAAGCAGGTGAAGACCTTTCTCTTCAGGCAAGCTTTTCCGTAATGACTGGCTGCCTCATTGGGATTTTTAAATGGAGCCTTACATCTTTGAATTTGTTCTTAGTATTGCTTTTGTTTACCATTTCTGAGAGTGGTATTTGTTTGATCCTTTCTAATATCTGTATACTTGTTGTTTTTAGCTTTAAATATTGTATTTCAATAATATAAGCCGCCTTGGATTCTTTTTAAGGAGAAAGGTGGGGGAAAATATTTTATATAAATAAAGTTCAATAATGATCTGAATGTCACAAGCAGAAGCACGTTGCGTAGACATCAATGTTCACAAGCACTGCTGCATACTCAGTTGCACAACAGAAAATGGCATAGGATCAGGCAGAAGAAAAGGTTCAACAAAATAAAAGTAATTTTCAATGGTTTGAAAAATGCTGGTTTATCAGTAAAATACTGCCTACCGTTTCTCGCTGGAAAATTCTGGCTTTTTGGCCCTCGTTACTTTCTAAGACCTTTAGAACCCACAACATATTTTCAGACCCAACATTCTTGGTCTTTAAATTTAATTTCCTCTTCTACAAACATACTCTGATGAACAGAACAATGAGTTAATGAATAACTACTTGCCTGGCGGCCAGTAGCCAATCAAAGTTGCCTCTGTTCAATAAACCTAGGAAACCCTTCTTTAAAAAATTAAAAACCAATAATTATTGTGTTCTTGTGCTTACCTGTGTGCACAAACTACCAAAAGAAACATTTGAGGGAGGCTAGTAGTGTTTTTGTAGGCTGCATTACACTGAGGTTTAAGGATGGTTTCTTAGTACTGAGCGTATTAACAGTGAATACTGTGCATTTTATCAATGTAATAAATGAACATATTTTTTATGATAAGAATGAAACATTCAGATCTTAAATCTTCCTGCAGACCAAAGTATAGCAAAGCCAAGACCCAGAAAGTGTTATCATCCAGTGGAAAGTATATGCCACTATTTCTCCCATGGGGTGCCTTTCCCTCAAAGCTTATCAAGAAAAAGGAGGGTCTCATCACAGATTCCCAACCCACAACCGTTAAAAAAAGCTGTGAAATAATTGCCAGTAAAGTGCACAATCGCTGAAAAAAAAAAATCCCAGTGGCTTCATAAGCAGCACGTAGCTGCTTATGGGAAACAAAGTTCAAAAAGTCACAGGCTTACATCCTGCAAAAACAACATTTGGACGGGCAAAATAATTCTCCACCTCTCTCTGTAAGGCCTGGTGTTTCACAAGCAATAGAACAGCTTGTCAGGAAGTGACTGCAGAGTCAAAGAGCAGCACAGAAAAGACATGCCCTGTTTTCTCTGAACAGAGATCAGCCCTTGAGAGGTAAAGACTGGACACCTGCTGAACCCCCAGAAGGGATAAGAGACTATACTCTTATCACTTCACAAGCAGAGAAAAAAGAATTTTTAAAATGTCCACACCAAACACAAGTTAACAGCACAAAATAAACCAAAGAGCCTAGGACAGCTGGATTCAAAACTCAGCTCAGGCAGAAATGTATATGAAATCACCCATTATCTAACAGGAAGTTAAATAGCCACTCCTGACCATTCTGACGTTATGACGTCACAAGTCTTTGGACACCTTAATACACTATTTAGATAGACAGATAGACAGATAGACAGATAAATAGGTAGAGATAGTCAAACAGACAGACATTGGTATGCACTTGTCAAGTCACTTCCAACTTATAACAACTCTAATAGGGTTTTCTAAATACATTCTGAGATGTTCAACAAGTTCAAAAAGTAATTTACCACTGTTCCCCCAGTGAATTTCCATGGCTTTACAGGGATTTGAACTTAGCTCTTCTGAGCCTTGTTCCGAGACCCCATCCAGTACACTGCGCTGGTTCTCTCCCCAAACACTTTAAAACAGTTTGAACAATCTAATAGTTTACACTTTATCAGAAATATGTTACAGAGAACAGTTATGAAATACAACAGGAAAAAAAAAGAGATGAGCAAGTGCACATTTCCACAGCAACATATACGATTGTACTGAGTATAATGCACCATCCCATGCATGTCTACTCAGAAGTAAAGCTCTTGGAATTCAAAGGTGTGCCTCCCAGGTAAGTGTGTTTAGAACTATAGCCAAAGGCATAATACACAAGTCTGAACTGTAAATTGTTCCTGATTTCCATCTAAGAAAGATGTGCCTAGCAAAATCCACTTTGACAAGAACTTTTGGACTTTACATCTAAGAGGAACTTTCGTGGCAAAATCCATCATGCCATGAATTTTGGGACTTTTAAGTCTTCACACTGATGCAGTCTGATGAAGTGTTGTTTTGATCCACAAAAGCTAGTGTATTGTATGATGATTTTCAAGTGGTCTATAATTATTAATAAAACTGAATTGCATTTTAATTCCTTAAACTAATATCCTATTTACTTCTTAAATATTAAAAAGGAAACAACTGAATATCAAGAGAACAGGGGAATGTACTTCCAGAAGATCAACTAACCGCAACCAATTACAAGAGATAAGCAAAAGAAGCTTTAAGAAATACATTAAGATACAAATTCAAAAGGAATCACCTGGTAATAACTGGTATCACTGAAGAAAGATGAATGTGGTTTTTAAAAGCACTAAAGTGGTATACTTCTGTGATCCATTAAAAGTGATTTGGTTGAACAGCTATGTGTTGCAACCACTAAAATCAGAGCCAGTGATGGTCAGCAAAAAGACAACTGGATGAAAAGAGATAATTAAAGTCCCAACAACTAGCAGGATATGGAGGAAACAAAATATATTCTTGTGACCTCATCTCTAAAAAATCATTAAACCTGAAGCAATGTCCATCACTGTATAGAAGACAATAAATAAGCTCAATCTTAACTGTACAGCTATTTTTATGTAACAAAATGAAGCTAATTTTACATTTTGCTTTGTACACTGCACATTATTGCAGATTTGACTGGCAACACTATCGCTCGGGTGTATTTGTTCTTTAAACCACATATAACAAACCTGGCTTGTTTCAAACAAACCATAAGATCAACAAACTATACATGGGTTTTTGGACAAGATGCTTGTCAGTTTGTCCAAAAACAACAAAAAACCACCCATCTTCTCACTGTGGCCATACTGTAGGAAAGGAGTGGGTACTTGACAGTCCACCTTTTGCTATGGGTCATTCTCATCACCTGTCATGGATGATGATGCCTAATTGCAAACCGTGTGTCTGTCCTTTAACAGCTAAACCTCTGCTTATTCCTCCCTTTTTCTTTTTTTCTAAAAAAGCAGGAATTCTCAGGACTCAACATAGTTACTGGACTATACTGAACTTCATTTATTTTGTAAACTGTTTGCCCCACTGTTCCTAAAGTAAGCTCCAACGGCATGGGCCTTACTTCCCACAACTTCTCCGCTAAGGGTGTTAATCTGTAGCTGGTTCAAGATCATCTAGTGAGCTCTGTACCCCGAAAAAAACCCATACAAAACCAAGTCTCCACCCACAAACACTTCAACCAACACTCAGAGTTAGTATCTTTAGCACAGAATAAATGTCCTTTACTCATTACTCCTTAATCCTCTCCACTATTTAATCCCTTCCCTGTGAAACACTATCCAAGCTTCACCACGTGGACAGCAACTGGGAACTTACTGAGATCCAACATCTAAAAGCAAGAGGGGGGCGGGGGGAGATGGCGGTTTCTGCCAAGCAAGCACTGGACTCTACTGCATTCCATTTGATTAAAACAATTACCAGAAAGGCAGCCAAGAATTACATAAAACTTCCTCTTCGCGCCACCCCAGCGCCTTCCCTCCACCTCCACCCACATACTTCATGCAGTTTTCCAGTGCTATTTGTACCAAGCACAAGTGATGCGTGCCATTCCACGGAGGCTGTGCTGGGGGAAGAGGGGTCACTTGCAAAGTAGGTGCAATGGCATCAGCGTTTCATATACGCGAGTGACACAAGCATCCGATGCAACAACCACATTCACTGAAACGTAACTGAGGTTCCCGTGAAGCCTTTCTTTCAGAGCTTCATGGGTGTAGACCATGTGAAACCTCTTTGCAATTGTTAATTCCTTGTCTGAAGGATCTCCCTCCCCAAGCCTCGCACTCCCCCCACTGCAAGTAACACAAACTGTGGATCAGCCAGAACAATGCTCTCCGTACAGCAAAAGGAATCCGAGTCAAAAGTGGGGGAAACACACGGTCTGCCAAACTACCTTCTCTGTCTCATTTCGGACTGAGCACATAGCTGAATCAACATCCAGAAGAAGCATCCTGACACGCCAGTGCCATAAATAATTATTTCTATATTCAGGGCAGGTTGCTCTTTATGTCTGGCCCATGTCAAATAACCAAGTGCATGTTCAGAAGGGCTGCAAAACCTGGAGGAATTCCTGCTGCTCAAAAAGTCCAGTCCCCACAGATCAGATAGAAGCCCACTCGGAAGTTATTGTGCAAAACAAAAAATATTTTTTAAAAAAACAACATGGCTGGCAGCTGCTTTCTGAAATTTTATTTCTGCTTTTTCTCTTCCCTACATCCAAAGAGCTGAATATACTTTGCTAAGTTAGGCTGCAGATAAAAGGCTAATGAGGACCTGCAGCGGTGCAACACTACCTGCCCTGATACCACTATCACCACTTCATTTCTCTGATCAAACTCATTATATCTAGCCTCTCAAGTTACCATTTTGAAAACATGCTGAACTACGAACCACTAGGGGGGAAAAACAAGTTATAGTATGTAAACAGCAGTCAGTAGTTACAGATGACTGTCAATGCTGGATATCCTCAACCCTGTATCCCTTTTCAGACTGCAGCCAGAACTGAAACTAACTTCCAAGAAGACCTACAACTTCCTGGCAGCCCTGAAGCAGCTTTCTTGTTTCTGAAAGCAGAAACAAGCCAAAGGTGGCAGCAATAGAGGTAACTAAACAGAAAGCTGATCTGCAGACTTATGTGTTTTGGCTACATCTTCCAGAATTCTGACTGGGAATTCTTGGAGAATTCTGGAAGTTGCTCTACAAACACATGAAAGAGAACACCTTATTATACACATAAGACTGGGGAATTCTGGGAGCTGTAGTTCCCCCACACACACACACAAAATGTAACTCTGGATGCAGCTGAATGGACATTAAAACTAGCTCATGTTTTCCCCAGTACTACCCAGCAATGCAAGGGTTCTGAATATGTATGTATGCAAGTGTGTGTATGCACAGATATGCGGGTGTGCACATGCATGCACACACACACACACACACACATATATGCAAAGTAGGTGTTCCAGTCACTGAACTATAGTCCTGGAGTCTGCATCCACCTACTGTCACTACATTAATGCATGTCCTGAAAGAGACACTATATAAAGGCACAACTTCCTCAAAGCTCAGCCAGCTCTTGGATTAAAATTACTCCATTGGAGAACACGGACTCTCCCCTTCGTTTGACTGATGCATGCAAATTCTTCACATTTTACAACGGGAGTAAAAAGGGACTTCTTTCTTGTCTTCTATATGCCTCTCACTCACATGCACTAAGCTGAAGGTTGGTAAGAGATGATATGATGTCAAAAGAGATGATGTGTTTGTTTTTAGTTCCCTTCCTCCATCAGTTTGAAAAGGTCAGAACAGCTCAAGTTTTATCACTGCAGAGAGCCATACAAGGCATGTAGCAGAGACTGCCAAACAAGGGCTTTGAGGCCAGATCCAGCCTGCTAGACCCCCAAACTGCCATCCAGAGGAGAAAGCAGGGGGTGGGAGACAGTGGCTGTATCAACGCTTCATGTCTTCGGTCATCCCTGGGCTTCAAAGATGAAGTCCTATCTCAACACTTCCCTCTCACTTTCATGTTGCTTATATGCACTGTCAAGTTATTTCAGAGTTATGGTGACTTTAACAATGTTTTAGAGATATGCAATATGTAAAAGTACGTAAATCAGTTAGCAAGAGGTTTACCATGGCTGCTTCTCCCTCCCATAGGCTTTTATGGCTGAGCACAGACCAAGTCCTAATTTGACACTCTATCCTAGTGTTTCCCAACCTTGGGCCCCCACTTGTTCTTGGATTGCAACTTCCAGAAGCCAGTACAGCGAGTGGTGAAGGCTTCTGGGAGTTGCAGTCCGAGAACAACTGGGGACCCAAGGTTGGGAACCATTGCTGTATCCAATACACTGCATTGGCTCTTCACTTCCAGACCTTCCACACAACATTCTCTCTAAGCTGCTCCAGTGCATGGCCGTCGTAGCACTGCATTGGTGCCATGCACTGAGAGCCAGTATTGCTGTCCATTTGGTTCCAGTCACAGACGGAAACCCGCACACAGGTGGGGGCCCTGCCTGGAACTAACAGAAAATTAGAGGGAACATTGCTTCCGCACAAAACTGATAGGATGCACAAAGTCAAAGATCAGTGTTCAGATCATCAGACAAGTCTTTCTTTAGAGGAAAAAATACCCTTGCACTGGACTTGAGGTTTTTGGGGAAAAACCGAATGGATCCCACAACCCATGGAGGTACACAGTGGGATCGGGAATAAGAGGAGGCTGCAGATCGCTCTTGTGCATAAAATAAACTTGGAACACTCTTGAGATGTCTTCTTTCTAATGGGCCACAAAGACATCAGTTTTGCCTTTCTTTCCAAGGGACAACTATTTGACACTGAAACTGGTGTTAATCCATCATTATAAATGCAACTGCACTCGTTCAAACACCCTGTGGTTGCAAACAACATGGCATTTTCTTCATCTTTCATTTAAATCCTTCATTTAAAAAAACTTACATTCTGCAGCCAGAGCAACTGACTCAGAGTCTTGTTTACACACACAGTTATTATGCTGCAACAGCCACCCTCAAAGTCACTTTATTCAGATTTTGTTTATACTGTTGAAAGGACACATCTGAGGTCAAAGTGAGAGGAAGATTAAGTTCTCTTGCAAGCTCAGGGACCACCAATCCACCCCGCTTTCATCTGGGGATCCTTGGTAAATAATAACACAAGCTAGCATGTCTAGCGGGTGCAATTCATATTCCCTCGGGGAAAGGCAGTGACCTGAAAAGGACACAACAGAGTTAGCAAAGGCTGATGTTTAAACGCCAAACTAGACACGACAGAACAGCCATGTGTTTTTACGCCTGCATCTGCCCTGCTTACATTTAAAGGGGACGTGTGTGTTTTTTTAAAAAATTTATCACAAAATGGGAGAGGTCAGATTCAGGGGAAGGTGGGGGAGAAGGCAATAAATCTTCCTTTGGTTTATCTCTGTACCTTGTAGTACTTGCCTCCCAACTTAGCTTTAATAATAAGTCAGCCTAGGGAATAAAATGATACAACACTGAGAGGCAGATTTGACTCCTCTCATTTACATGGTCTTTTCAAACTAAACAAACAAACAAAAACAAACAAAAAGTTGCGAGTGTAACCCATCCAGACCAGGTATATTACCCTATAACCGAACAGGCGCTCCCCCCAGCAAGAAAAGCTTAGTCTTGTCTGGATTCAATTTCAACTTGTTTGCCCTTGTCCAGTCCATTATCATAGACAGGCAGCGCTCCAGGAGCAAAACGGCATATACTGCAGATGTAGTAAACGTCTACATTGGCTCGGGCATGTCGTGAGAATGGCTGATGGTCAAATTCCAAAAGATCTCCTGTATGGAGAATTAGTGCAGGGAAATCGCCCCAGAGGGAGACCACAGCTGCGATCCAAGGAGATCTGCAAGTGGGATCTGAAGGCCTTAGGAATGGACCTCAACAGATGGGAAACCCTGACATCTGAGCGTTCAGCCTGGAGGCAGGCAGTGCGTCATGGCCTCTCCCAATTTGAAGAGACCCTTGTCCAGCAGGCCGAGGTGAAGAGGCAGTCCCGAAACCAGCAAAATCAGGGAGCTGGACAGGGGACAGATTGTATTTGTCTTCAGTGTGGAAGGGATGGTCACTCTCGAATTGGCCTTCTCAGCCACACTAGACGCTGTTCCAAGACCTCTATTCAGAGCACGTTACCATAGTCTCTCGAGACTGAAGGATGCCTACAGTAAACGAGAGACAGAGCTGCATATCATCAGTATATTGATGACAATGCACCCAAAATCTCTGAATAACCTCTCCTGGCGGCTCTACACAGATGTTAAACAGCATAGGAGAGATGATTGGGCCCTGAGGGTCACCGTAACATTGGGGCCAGGAGGTTCATACAAACGCTCCAAGCTGTCCTTCCTGGACATGGCCATCAAGAAAGGAGTTATCAATAAATACACATCAGCTCACACCTCACAACAAGATCCACCCTGAAATACTTTGAATTCTTTAGTCCAAGTGTAGCTGTTATCTCAAGAGAGAAATAGTCCCAAACTGTACCAAAGTAACAGTTTAATGCTGAAATAAGTACTCTGAATCCTGACTGTGGAAATATCTGTTCTGTCCTCTCAGGATATGCTGTCGGTCTTCAGATCTGGAGAAACTCATACCTGCAGGATTTACAGCGTTACTGGCTTTAACTGACAGCAGGCTGAACCACACAGCTATACAAAGAATTAGCTGCACAGCTTTGTATTTTCTTGAAGGCTTCATAAGCCATAAAGAAAATGTTTCTGCCACTTTGATCGCTAGAGAGACCCATGTGCCTTCAGAATTCAGGGAAAAAACACACAACAGGACTACCACATATTTCAAATTACCAGGAGGCTGGCGTTAATGTTGGTATTTAAAGCAAACCTATGCTGGCTTAGAAATCTGTAGGCTAAATTAGATTAGCAGAAGAAAACCCATTCTTCAAGGTGTTTGTAAGAAAACAGTCCTCCTTCACACTGTTCTTACATTTACTGTGAAGGCCTCACCTTGATTTTGAAAACTACCAACTGTATTGTGAAACATTTAAGATTAATAAGTTTTATAAGGCACAGGTTTTCATGGACACAGCCCGCTTTTTCGGATGCCTGGAGCCCAATACTCAAGCCACTGACTTACACACACAAAGGATCTGGTCACACAGGTGAGACAGAATGACACAAGACGCAGAAAATGACAAATGGGCTTGTCAGTTTGCGATCACTGTTAATAACACAATTATCATGTCTGTATCTCTTACTAATCTGTCTCAACCTCATAATCAGAACCAGCATGTGTGTAGGTCTTTACTTTGCATATTACACTGCGTGCATCTGAAGAAGTGGGTTGTATCTACGAAATCTCATGCCAAATAAAACTTTTTTGTCTTAAACATGCTACAAGATACTTTGCTGGTTTTGCTGCAGTAGATTAACAGGTTCTTTGGAGGGAAAAACTGATTTTAGGTTATACTGTCCCTTGGAGGTAGTGTCTCAAGACACTGTGAAATAGCACAAGGAACAGGAAACCTGGAACAAACAAACAAAGCCCAAACTCAACAACAAAGGAAGAATATATAGATCTTTTACACTAAGAAATTACGTTCCGCCTGGGAGGGAGAAATAGGCGAAGTACCAGAATCCTAGAGGGGGATGAAGACAAAGGGAGCAAGAGGACTTTTGTCTTTCTTTTAACAAACATTCAATTATTTCATTTAGATTTGATGCACTGCACCAGAGACAGCAGACACTTGAATACTCTGACCTCTCCTAGTGAGATAGACACAAAGGAGTTAAAGTATGTGCAGAATCCAGATTTTCCATGGAAATGCAGGGGGGGGGGAGAGAGGTCTTTGCATCATACACTGCTTGAGGCACAGGACTCTGTCCAAGTCCTGCAAGACAATAGCACCTCTGTTTTTAAAGAACTGGGGGGGGGGGGGACTTGTTCCTCACTCTGGTGGAGTTACAGGCCCCTTTACAATCATCACACATGTCTGACTAGGAGTAACTTTCTCAGGCTGGACCCAGCAAGCTAACAAGAGCAGCGTCCCCAGCTAAAGCAACTGCCTGGTTGCAGAAGTTTTGACAACACTCTGATAAGTCCAGTCCTAGATCAACACTCAAAACACTGCAGTGCATCCACCATAATAAAGCGCACACAAACAAACGCCTCTTTCAAAAAAAGAAAAAGGCAAGCGCCATGCCTTCCCAGATGAAAACCAGAACCCTCTTGTTTGCATGAGAAAACAGGCCGACAAAAGGAGATGTACAGGTCCAACCAAAATCAGAGCGCAACATCTAGTTCCTTTTGTAAGAGTATGACCAAGAAGTAAGAGAAACACAGTAAGGAAGAAACCAAGATAAAAAATTATATTAGCATGAGCAGTTTGTAAGTAAAATAAAAATGTAAAGTTGGGTAATATCTCTATAAGGCCACAGAAATACCAACAAGATTATTTTTCCTCTTTTAGAACTCTTTAAGCTGGCTGTTACAGAATAAAAGATAGGGATGGAAGCAAAAAAGTTCAAACTCATCATAGCAAATGCTATGGCAATGGGATCTGCAGTCACTAAGCCCCAAAATGGTGACAGAAAGCTTGAAGATGGTTTTTGAACTTTTTCCCTTCCCTTCCCTTCCCTTCCCAAGAGCAATGCTCAGAGCACAAGACAATTTTTTTCCCAACAATAAAGCAAAATAGCAGTTTTGTAGATAAATTACAATGTATCTGGATTATGTCAATGTATCTTCCAGCATCCCTCTGGCCACTTTAAAGACACAACCTAGAAGAAAGACCACTTGCACAAGTTCATCTGAGAACCAATATAAGACCATGCCATTGCACTCCTCAGCATCATTTTTAGCTGGAGAACTAAATCAGAAGCAACCATTTTCTGAATACATACATACATACATACATACATACATACATACATACATACATACATACATACATACATACATGCATGCATGCATGCATGCATTTAATTTCTATACCGCCCATCTGGCAACCCACTCTGGGCAGTTTACAAAATACCATAAAACAAAGTATAAAGACAAACAATACAAAAGTGGACAATAAAATGAAATAATCAATACAATATCGACACATGAAAATAATATCAATAGAACACTGTAAAAGAAAGAAAGCATGGCGGAGGTTGAACATTAGCGAATTCTGGTTATTTTAGCGCTGTTGTATCAGATGTCGTAGAGTCCGGGAAGGCCTGCCTAAATAGAAATGTTTTTAATAATCGCTTAAAGGTTCCCAGTGAAGGCACTAGGCGGATATCGGGCGGGAGAGCATTCCACAGTTGCGGGGCTACCACTGAGAAGGCCCAGTTTCTGGTCACTGAATAATACATATTGCTTGATAATTCTGGAAAATTAAAAATAACAAAACTCAGACTGGATTTTGGTGCACTTTCATTGATCTTCCTTTAAGGGATATTTCACTGATTCTGAATGGAATTCAACAGTATTCAATACAGTCTACTGTGTCCCTTCCCATGCCATCCTGTCTTGTATAAGCTGGGCAATTTAAAATGTTAGTTTCAATACTTTTAAACGTTAGGTAGGTAACCACCTCTGACGGTTAGTGTTTTTTTTTCATTCCTTTTATACAGTTAGAAAGAAAAAACCCGGATCCCAAGCTACGTTATTTTCCCAACACTCTGCCTTAGAAACTACCATTTTAAACATTTTCTTCATTCTTGAAAGCAGAAGTGTACACTGCGGAACCCACTAACCACAGCCAGGTGTAAAACTGCGTTCAGGATCATGAGCACAGATTTGTGCAACAAGGTTCCTCTTCTAAGCAAATGCTTAGCCAAGGATTGAGTCTATTCACAGATCCTTTTACACACAAACATACTCCTCTTTACCTCTCAAAAGTTTTCCAGCCTAATTTAGGAGAAAATAACAGGGACATTTTGTTCCAATTTTCAAATCATGAAAGTCAGAAACTCTTGCCTAAATCCGCTAGAATGTTGACCACTAAAAACTGTGTTTATCTAAACCCCTTTCTTTTCAGCAGGGTAATCTATACAAAAGAAGCTTTAAGTGAATTCTGCCAAATAAGGATTCTACTGCCTTCACAGCACAGTACCAAGCAAACAAACACACAAAGCCTTTAAAACACACACACACACAACCTGACCTCTTCAACCTTAAAGCAACATGGGCAAAGGGTAATCACCCCACCTCCAGATGTTGCTAGACTGCACTTGCAAGCACACCTCACCTTTAGCTACACTGGCCAGGGATGAGAGCTAGACTCCCACCTTAGACCAAGATGGCGTCCACACAAGAGCACTGCGAAGTTCAAGTTCAGCCCTCTGCCACCCAAATGTTAGCAATGGCCCAAGAACAAAAGGCACCACCAACATTGCCTGACAACCTCACTTCCCTTTTCCCTGCTTCAGCTGCACAGCAGTGGTCCTTTACATCTTCTGAATACTGAGTCTGGGAACTGATGCAAGGCTGACAGGCTTCTAAAGGGCTGGATGGGCCAAAGTGAAATAAATAATACAAAACGAAACATGACACACGTTGAAAGAATGTGTTGTGTGAAATTACCACATGAGAACCCTTTCATCTATTCACACCTCTGAACGTGCCTGAAGGGTCAGTTCAGAGATATTTCAAATATAAAAATATAATTCATGCTCAGTGATAAATCTTATCCAGTTCTGTACTGTCAAACCTTCTGTTTCTCAGCGCTGCTTCAGACACGTGGAGGAAGAAGACCACAGCTTCTGGGTAAGTGAAGTAGAGCCATTTAATTAAAACTACATTTGGTGTACTCACATGCAACATTAGATTTTTTTCAGACTGTAATATGCCTTATAAATATCAACTACCTCGTAACAGATCTCTAAATCCATGTTTTTTAAAATTCCCATTTTACAGATGTGAAAGTGAAATCGGAAGGTATCATCTTGCACGACTGAATAGGTTAGACACAAGTAGTCCGATGCTAGACATGGAAACACTTTTCTTTTTCCTAACATACACTTAATGGGAGTGTGCAATGAACAGGAAAAGGGAACCATTTCATAATTATTCCTGTGTTTTGATATTTAAGGCCAGGAAAGTTCACTCACCACAGCGACCAAGCTTTCTAATACACCAAGAAAGAGCTGGAAATCATTTCAAACACTGCCAGGTTAAGAATGTACATGAAACAGTCACACATAATAAGGAAAGAACAGCATCTCTCTAAGGAGAAAAGTGACTGGTAGAGCAGTACACCATTTGATCAGATGGAAGAGTCACAAATACCTCACGGAATTCATGGAATGCAACAGCTGTAGCTTGTATGTTTCAATACCCATAATCTTAGAGCAGACTAGAACGTTTCTCCTTTCACCAACGTCAAGTTGTGTGCGCTTAGCCAGCAAACACCTAAGTGAAACTAGAAAACTGTTCCTGAAAGAATACAACACAACCGGAGGAAGGTATCTAAAACCCAGAGAAAAAGCCCATTAATACTTCAAAGTGATCTACGTACAGTATTCTGAAATACACCCAACAATTTCTTTGGGAAAGAGGTACATGTGCGGAAATGCCAGCATCCTTACTCCGACAAAAAAAAATAATCTTTGTGCATACAATTGTATCATGCTCCAAAATTCTCAATCATTTGCCCTCCTTTATGAAGGAAAAGAGCTGTGAAAAAGACAGAGCACCCTCTCAGGTAACCAACTGGCTGATGGGTATATTCTTGATGGATTTATCACAGACTCAATTTAGACTCCCTCTCCTGTAGGTGTTATTGCTGACTTTAAATTAGCACAGTAATCCAATACTCTAGGTCGAGTAATAAAGCTGGGATTTTTCTGGAGTACTATTTGAACAGAACATGTGGTTACTATTAGAGGAACAGCAGAGATGCCATAAGCAGATCTGCGAGACAGGTTCTTTCTCTGGCAGAATTGTAGAGAGCTGATAGCTTCTAGGACCTTCCACTAAAGTCCTTCTTATCTTGTACACATGTGAAGAGTTGTAGATGGCTTGTGAAGGCATTAAGAATCCATGCAGATCAAAGAAAACTAGAGTAAGAGACTTATACCTCAAACATTTGTATTTTGGTGATGGTGGTTGTAAAATCAGACGTCTGGTTTCATCTCCAAGACAATACTTTTACACATGCAAGAATCATACGCCAAGACTAAAAATAAAAGCCAGGTCTTGTTAAGATGAATGCCAAGAGAAGATAGTATACATATGTCTACAAATCTAATAGTATAAATGGAGTCATAGGGCTTAAACTAAAAGCTCCAGTCAGGATATGAGTGGAAAGATGGGCTGGATATAATAACGGCAAATCAAGCCACGTTCAAAAATGAATGCATGAGGCTAGGACTGTTCTTCTTATAGATAGTGCTGTCTTAGACGATTAGCCACATAAGCATACCACCCTATCTCACTACTAAATATTCACAGCAGGTATATAGAGGGTAATCTTCTTCCAAACTTCCCAATGCATATCCTACCTGAAAAAGACAAGACAGTAATGTGGGAAACTATCTAAAAATCTGCCAATACTATATGACATCCACATGGTTTCAGAACAGAAATTTAGCCAGTTAAGGGCAGAAGAAAAGTTACCTGAACAACTGTATACTGTATACGGCACCAGAGATTGCACAGAATACTGTAAGCATTACTGAACAAGCTATCAATTAAGGGGAACTCAATGATGACAACGTTCATACCACTCTCTAAACCAGCAGTTCCCAACCCTGCGTTCCCCAGACGTTCTTGGACTGCAATTCCCAGAAGCCTTCACCACTAGCCATGTTGGCAAGAGCTTCTGGGAGTTGTAGTCCAAGAATGCTTGGGAATCTAAGGTTGGGAACCATTGCTCTAAACAAAAAAGGAAGCCAGGGCTGCACAAAAAACATTGAAAATGTTACTATCATTTGTACTATTGGCCAAAATCCTGATATTTAGTACAGGAAATCACACTAGAGTAGACCCTTCAATCAATGGGGATTTGGCAAGTCATCTTTTCTGCAAGTCCCACTGATTTAAATGGGGCTACTCTAATTGCAACCTACTATACTATACACAGTAAGAGCAGGCCCATTTGAATCTATGGAAGTTACAGAGGAGTTCACTCACAAAATCCTGATTGATTCAGTGGGCCTACTCTAGTGCAATTTACTACACTGAAGTAACAGCATTTCAGCCATTATTATAAATGTATACAAAGAGATTAAGTTGCTGATATTATTTTTAACAAAATCTATTGTATTTCCATCCTGGCAATTTAGTTTGGCTTTAGCTATTATGCAAACAAAAACATTTTGAGGGCCCTATTGTCATCCGCTGAACGGCTGGCTAATAAAATGAAAAAGTCAACATAACCCCTCTTATGTTTGTTTAGTTATACCACCTTCACAAAAGAGTTGCTTGGAAACTGTGTTAAGGTGAATGGTGAAGGCTGATTCTTAGGTTTGTTGGACATGCAAAATAAAAATAAAAATCCAATCCTGTATTGGCAGGCAGAAAGATAGTGGGATTTCCTCCTTCTGCAGCAACCAAGTGTATGTTTATCAAACAAACAAACAATAAACATGTGTTGTCCATGTTTATCCTGTGCACAGAATTCCATGTAATGATCTCCATGCACTATAGACATAATACTAAAGACATGTATATAAAAGAAGTAGGCAAAAGGTGGCTCTCCAAATGCTGTTGGACTACAGCTCCCATGAGCCACTGATAAAGAATCTTATGTTTTTCAGTTTAGAACCATCTGGAAAGGCACACTTTACCCACTCCGGTTCAAAGAAAGTTCAACAAACAAGAGGTTTTATGACAGAGGCAGTAAGGGAGATGCAGTCCATCAAGATCGGGAAGGTTGACCTTTGCTCACCTCAGGTTTAGGGGAAGCTTGATAAAGAAAGAGGCTTTACGGTAAAGAGAGGGGACTTCTGTTAAGTGAGGTATTATCAGGGAAGCTGAGTGTCTGGTTTAAACAAAAATCAGTTGTGTAAGAAAAATATACCCTAATGCTTAAGATCTGTGTGAGATCTTAAGATGCTGAAGATCTGTGTCAGATTTGGAGCACATGAGACATAACAGGAAATAGATGTTGTTGCTATGCTAGTCGCCTTGAATATAAATACAAATACACATTTATAATTTGGCTTCTCATTCAAGCAGAAACAAATAAAACTAGAGTTTAACTATTACGTACATTGAGACAAAACTTTTAAACATAGTTGCAAGCCACTTAATAGAGACTGAAGGAAGCCAAGCATGATTTCCAAAATATAAGCCTTCAGTAATCTTCATAACTCATCATCTCCACATGCAATATTCTTAGCAGAATGAGGAATGTATGAAAACAGATATCTTTAAGATACATAGAAGCTGCAGAAGCATTTACTGTGAACAGAAGGCTGAAAATACAGTATAGCACTCAAGTTACTATTGAAACAGATTTCCCACAACCCCCAGTAAGATCTTTGCTCGGGAGGAGAAAGTGGGAAATAGTCATTCTGTTACTGTAGTTCAAGCCTCCAGGTGTCTACCCAGAAGGAAAACCCACACTGCCCAATAGGCAGCACTGTCAGGTAATTATGCATAAGATTATGCAACCTGAGAGACCTTAGGACAAAAAGAAACAATAAAAAACAAGTCTGAAGTAGACTGAAGGGGCACATGAATATTCTTGGCAGTGGGAGATGAATAAGCAGGAAAAGTTCCAGGTGAAATGTAAATCTAGATTTGGAAAGGGGAAAACAGAAGAAAGATCAAGAGTCTGAACAAAACAAGGAAAGCAGGTGATGGAAAGTTTAACTGTGGCCAGAAGGAAAAAAAACAACCCAAAACCAAACTACTTTTACTGATTGCAGGTTCCTTTACAGAAAGAAGCTAGTCCCTAACAGTGCAGCATGAAATAAAACAGAAAAGAGAGATAAAGACAGGTGTACATTTGTTTTTTAAAACTTTCTAAAAATATTTTTTTAAAACATTCACCTTGAAAAGAATCCCATTAATTAAAAATACAGCATTGTATACAAAGGCTTCAAAATATCATCTGTGTAACCTGAATGGAACCCTGGTGTAACATCACAATTTTGATTACGTTTACTATAAGTAAATCTCACTGAGTTGAACGGCCTTTACTCTGTAAGAGCTTGGAATTAATATCTCAATATTTAGAAAGAAAACTAAATGATACCCAGATATTGTAAAATTAACTTTCTGGACTACAAGGACGACATGCCGCAGGATCCCCCAGACTATTCAGACTTGCACTTTTTAAAAAAAGCAATACTTCCTCCTGTTTTACTCTGTCTTTTACATTCCCGTTCTGCTGATCCAGTCGAGCATCGAACGCGGAAAAGCAGCAGTAGGTGAATAACTTTGGGAGGACAAACCCCGCAAAAAAGTACACAAAACTCAAGTACTTTTGCAACTGTGTGGGCTGAATGTTCAGTGCGCGCGCACAGATAGACACACAGAAAAAAAACCCAAGTCCTTGGGGAACTCCAAAGTTTGCTCCCTGGGTTGCAGCACGCCTGGCTTGCACAGGAACAAACGCTTTTAATGCTGCAGTTGCTTCTGGATCATTATCAGTATTTTCCTAATGGACCGAAAAGGGCTAAAGCGGACCCTTCTTTTTTTTCCCCCCCCCTGGGGGGCACAGAAGTGTTACCTGGGTCAGGAATCAAGAGGGGGGGGGGAGTTTCAAGGGGGAGAAAGAAAGTCTAGGCAAAGTTGAGGGCCAAGAAATGTAAAAACAGGTTGAAGTTCAAAACGGGGGGGGGGGGGGGAAATGCAAGGGGAGAACAAAGCAGGGGAAATTAAAGCGCATTAAAGAAGGGGGGGGAGGAAGAGGTCTGGAAGGAGGGGGGGCTTCTGGGGGGGGGAGAGGAGGCTGCAAAAGGCACTTGAAGAAGGGAAGGGGACCCGATTAGGGGGGATGAAATTTAATGACCCCAAGAGGGGGGGGCAGGGAGAGAGGAAAGGTGGGGGGGGGTCAGCTTGGAAGGGGAGAACCTGGGGGGGGGGGGCAAAAGGGAAAGGACCAAAGGGGGAACTCTCCACACCAACCCCCTCTTTAAAAAAAAAAAAGGAAGGGCACCCCCCCCCAAAAAAAAGGAGGGGGGAGAGTTATGGGGCGAATTGGGGACCGAGCTTGAAAAAGGAGGGAGGGGGAGAAGCCTATCTCGCCCCCCCCAGCGCCACCCCCCCCCCAAGCAGGGTCTGCCCCGTTCCTCACCCAGGTCGTCCATGTTGCCGCCCGCCACTCCCCGCTTGGACTGAGGAGGGAGGGAGGGAGGGAGGGGCGGCAACTTCCCCCCCCCCCGGCTCGGCCGCCCTGGAACGCAAAGCCCCGCCCCTGGCCCCGCCCCGCGGCGCGCGGGCACGAGCCGGTGCCGCTAGGACGGCGAGTCCGCGGGGGGTCTCCGAAGCGCCGCCGTTTCCACGCGCCCCCTAGCGGCCCCCTCGGCTCAGCGCAAGGCCGCGTCCCAGAACGCCCGAGCCGAGGGCGCTGGGTTCGAATCCCCGCTAGCGGAGGGAGGGAGGGAGGGAGGGGGGGGAATACGCCAGGCACTGGTCAGACCCCCTTCCTAAAGCCCTATGAGGGTCGCTCCCAGTCTTTTCGCATTGAACCGTCTTTGTCGTCGTCATCATCTTGAAACTGCAGAACTGAAAAGGGACCCTGTGGATCATCAAGGGCAAACCCTGTCAAGGAGGCACAAGTGGGGAATCGAACTCGCAACCCAGCCAGAGACCCTTAGCCACTGAGCTATCCAGCTGTGTGATGGCACATAGCGCACACTCCCCCTGGGAAGGGAGGTGGAGCCGCACAGATCAGAGTGGAGGCTCATTCCTTTTTTTAAGGAACAACAACTCCTAGCATCCACCTAAGCCTGGCTAGGGCCCAGCTGCTTTTATCCTTGTTGGATCTGCCATCTTTCCTCACTTGTTTGCATGGGCCTTACCTACTGGTCAAAAAGATACGGGGCTGGTTCCCTCCGATGGCCAATTTTGATACTGCATTACTGGAAATATTTATAAAAATTAAAAAAAAGAGAAAGCCAACAAATACTTCCCTTGTTGCTTATACAGTAGGGGCCCCTTATCCGCGGGATCGGCATCCGCTAATTCGCTTATCCACGGTCTGAAAATATTAAAATAAAAATCCCCAAAATATATATTTCTAACAATGAAATTACTAGAACTGGTAACTAGGAAGAGCCAGAGACCATGCTATGTATAGTGTTCACTATTATAATAACCTTTGCTCTAATCCATATTTTTCAGCATCCCATGCATGGGGATTGGAACCTATCTCCCTACTGAACAGGGTTTCGACTGTAATTGGTAAGAGAATTGGTAAGAGAAACCTAAAAGTAACATCTATATGCTCGTTACATTGCTCATTTCCCAAGAGTTAATTAGTTACATGTAAGTATCATATTCATTGTAATTCAAAAGTCTGGCTCACTGTAATGAAGTTTATTTTTGTAGAAGCCGAGATTGCAGTAAGAATTGAATAGTTTAAAAACAAAATAAAAACAAACGAACAAATAAAAAAGACAAAACGTAGTGGCATCCTAAAAGCCGTTATATTTTAATGTGAGTTTCTGAACTACCTGAAGAGGCGATAAAAGATTTGCAACTTATGATTAATAGGTTTTGTAATGGAGATAAAAAAAGCAAGAATTAACAAGAAGAGATGGCATAAGGCTCAGAAGGTAGGAGGAATGGGATTTCCTAATTTAAATAATTATGTTGCTAACCAGTTAAGACATATCGGAGATATTACTGCACATCCTAATAAAGTAATATGGTGGGGGTTGGAGTCAATTGAGCTAGATCTAAATTTTGAGAATATTATTTTCAAACCATACAATAAAAATAGAGGTAAAATAATTAGTAATCCATTCCTAAAAAATATGTTGTTAATTTGGAATAAGTACAAGAATATGCTTAGTCCACTGATATCACCATTATGTGCGGTGATTGCATTGGAAACTTTTCCTAAGAATCTGAAAAATCTAGAGTGTGTGTTAAGAGGACAGCAAGTAATTAGATTAAAGGATTGGGTAGAAAGGATGGGGAGTAAAGAGCAAATAAAAAAACATATTAGGATGGGAGAAATTGTTGTGGTTCAGTTTGATGCAGTTAGAGAGTTGGACAAAAGACTGGTTGAGGGGAAATGGTAAATATTAGGGAGGTTACAAAGTTTGAGGAAATGTTACTACAAAAGGAAAATTTAGCAGAAAATAAAGCACTGAAAGGTATGGTTAGTAAAATTTATAAAATATTAATTGAATCAGAGGATCAACAGAATCTTCTGAGGGCTTTATGGGAATATGATATGAGGGATGGGATAAACACAGAGATGGAAGAAAAGAGGGGACGTAAGAATAGTGAAATCCATGTCTATAAGAATTAAAGGGAATTTTTATAAGATTGTTTGGCGATGGTATCTAACTCCAGTGTAACTAAATCAAAGCAATAAAAATTACTCTATGTTGTGCTGGAGGGGATGCCAGAAAACTGGTACTTATTTTCATATGTGGTGGGAATGTGAGAGTGTGATTAAATTTTGGCAAATGGTATTTGGGGAAATAAGAGGAATAACCAAACGAAAGGTAGAAGTATGTCCTGAAATAGCACTTTTATCAATATTTGTTAAGGTGGAATATAATTGGGCAACTATTAGAATTAATTTCTAACTTAGCTACAGTTGCTAGATTAATTATAGCCAAGTACTGGAAAATAAAACATAATTTTCAATTAAGTGAATGGTACACAGAGATATTGAATATAGCTATTAATGACAAATTAACATGTAATATTAAAGTAAAGAAAGGAGTGCTTAAAAAGGCATTCCTTTGCAGAAATTTGGGGAGATTTTATTGATTATGTATTAATAAAGGGGAAGGAAAGAGCACCAGCACAGGAAACGTTAAGATTTTGGAAGGGGGACGGGAATCCTTGAAATAAAGGAAAAGGTTTAGTTCTGCACTGGTCCCAGTGGGGGGGAAGCACTTGGTTTCAATTTTGTTTTGTGTATAATTATTGTGTTTTTATTGGTTTGTTGTTCTTTTGTTTCTTTATTTTATGTTTTCATTAATAAATAAAGGAGAAAAAATGAAAAGAAAAAAAACAAGTGGACTGCCACAGAGCTGTGTGCAATTCATTTCATCAATGCTAGAAAGAAAGAAAGAAAGAAAGAAAGAAAGAAAGAAAGAAAGAAAGAAAGAAAGAAAGAAAAAGGGAGCTTCTGCAGACAAGTCCACTTCAGACTTTTTTTTTCTGTAGCAATAATAATGTCGAAAAGTCGGTACAGCATTCATTCTATGTTAAACACTGACTGAGATAACAGAACCTCATTGCATATTTAACAATAAATAAAGTAGGAATAAAACTTTACAGCAGCTTCATTACAGTCTCTGTGTTAAGATTCTGTGCTGGCATCTGATGAGCCTGGAAATAAGTTTGGCAAGGGTAAGCCATGGAAGACAAGACAGTTATTCACATGTGTCTTTCAAGTTTCTCCATGCGTTTCCATGGGAGGTTGACAGTCTTCTAAAATTGACATTTAGCACTGCTGCACTGAGAGACAGATGCCAAGAACCGTAGTGTCATAGAATCATGGAGTTGGAAGGGCCCTAGAAGGCCATTGAGTCCAACGCATGAATCCAAATCAAAGCAGATCTGACAGATGGCTGGCCAATTTTCCCTTGAATGCCTCCAGCACAGGAGCGGTCACCAGCTCCTGTGGTCATGGGCTCCCTTGTCATACTGCTCTAACAGTTAAGAAGTTTTTCCTGATATTCAGCCTAAATCTGGCTTCCTGTAGCTTGAGAAGATTGTTACATGTCCTGCGCTCTGGAATAACTGAGAACAGATCGTGGCCCTCTTCTGGGTGACAATCTTTCAAGTATTTTAAAAGCGCTATCATGTCCCCCCTCCGTCTTCTTTTCTCAAGGCTAAACATGCCCAGTTCAATAGCTTGGTGAAGCAAAGCACCACATTTAGGACTTCAAGTGTGTGTATAGCCTTTGTTTTTTATTATTATTACTAAAAACAAAACTATGGAAGATGTCAGATCATTCACACGGGTGCCCATAATGTAGATTTGTATAGAATGAGAAGATATATACATACCTTTGCAAAGGGCTTTACGTCTTGAAAGGCGGGGGAGATAGCAAAGGAATAAAATTAGCTGCACACAATTAATAATCTACTGATCAGCCTATTCAGGTTTCAATCTTATCTCCAGTTAGTTTGGAACCTAAACCTTTAGTAGATTTACTACTAATGTAGGCATATATGGGATCATGTCCTAAACTAATTTGCCATATGAGTAAAGCAACAGTTCTAAAGCCAAGCAAAACTGTACTTCCCTTTTTCCATGATGCTAAAGTGACAGATTTGACTTTCTTGGGCTCCATGATCACTGCAGATGGTGACAGTAGCCACTAAATTAAAAGACGCCTGCTTCTTGGGAGGAAAGCGATGACAAACCTAGACAGCATCTTAAAAAGCAGAGACATCACCTTGCCAACAAAGGTCCGCATAGTCAAAGCTATGGTTTTTCCAGTAGCGATGTATGGAAGCGAGAGCTGGACCATAAAGAAGGCTGACCGCCAAAGAATTGATGCTTTTGAATTGTGGTGCTGGATGAGGCTCTTGAGAGTCCCCTGGACTGCGAGGAGAACAAACCTATCCATTCTGAAGGAAATCAACCCTGAGTGCTCACTGGAAGGACAGATCCTGAAGCTGAGGCTCCAATACTTTGGCCATCTCATGAGAAGAGAAATCTCCCTGGAAAAGACCCTGATGTTGGGAAAGCGTGAAGGCAAGAGGAGAAGGGGACGACAGAGGATGAGATGGTTGGACAGGGTCATCGAAGCGACCAACATGACTTTGACCCAACTCCGGGAGGCAGTGGAAGACAGGAGGGCCTGGTGTGCTCTGGTCCATGGGGTCACGAACAGTCGGACACGACTTAACGACTAAACAACAACAACAACAAAGTTACTGTAAGCACTATTGTAGCACTGCTTGTTCTCTTTCACACAAGATGATTGTGCTTTTTCAATTTAAGGAAAATACTTTATTGAAAATTAATTTTAAAAGTGAATGATCTACTCTCCGATTAATCAGGACTGCCTTTCAAGTTAACCAAACTTTTTTGTTATATTGATTTAATACATTTGCAGTTCTATACACACTTAGCTGGGAGAAAGCCTGACCGAAAAAAAATAATAATGATGGACACATAACACATAAACAGATGGATGGAATTGTAAGCATTTTTTCCCAGCAATGTACATCAGAATTAAATTTTGACAAGCCAAGAAAACTGGGGCTGAGTGACAAACCTTCAAGTACCTTCCAAAAGAGATGTACATTTAAGAGTAGCTTTCACTCAACAGGGAACACAGATCCCTTTCTCTATCTTTCTGTCTAAAATATGTTTACCCCACCTTTCTCCTTAGAAAAGGACCCAAGGTGGCTTACAGTATTTAGACAATATTGAAGAACAAAACCACAAGTGTATAAAGGTAGCGTACATTATTAAAAGGCAATATTTAAAGCTAAAAACATTAAGTAAAATATTCAAAAGGAACAAACAAAATATCCCCCCGCAGAAATATGAAACACAAGCAATAGTAAAAATACAGTCAAAGCAGCAATGCATAACAATCGCTCTACAAAGATCATGCTCTGGCAGCCAGTCATTGACGGAAGGCCTGCCTGAAGAGAAAGGTCATCGCCTTCTCGCAGAAGAAGACCAAAGATGGGGCCAGTCTGGCCTCCAGTGGGAGGGAGTTCCAAAGTCTGGGAGCAGCCACAGAGAAGGCCCTCTCCCATGTCCCTACCAAACGTGCCTGTGAAGGTGGTGGGACTGAGAAAAACACCTCCCCTGATGATCTTAGTACCCAAGCAGGTTCATAATGGGTGATGAGGTCTTTGAGGTAGCTTGGGCCCGAGCCGTTTAGGGCTCTATAGGTTAAAACCAGCACTTTGAATAGCGCCCAGAGACTGATCGGCAGCCAGTCGAGCTGCTGTAACAGGGGGTTATGTGATTCCTGTATTTTGGACCCGCTGAAGTTTCCTGACACTTTCCAAAGGCAGCCCCACACAGAGCGCCTTAGAGTCATCCAGCGGAGATGTCCCTAGGGCACGTGGCACCGTGGCCAGATCAGACCTCTCAGAAACAGTCGCAGCTGGCGCACTTGTTTTAATTGTGCAAAAGCACTCCTGGCCACGGCCATCACCTGGGCCTCTAAGGCTCAGAGAGGAATCCAGGAGCACACACACACACACACCCCAAGCTGCGCGCCTGTGTTTTCAGAGGGAGTGTCACCCCTCCCATTTCTCTAGAACAGAGACACACCCCTTTAATAAGATGAAAAAGAGCAAGAGTCGTGTAAGGTATTCTAGGCTAAGAAGTAGTGACTGACTTGGTTTAAGAGTGGTTTTATACTTCACCCTCAGTGTTCTTACAGTGAGGGGTGCAAGATGACCCTGCCAATGTTTTTTTTGGGGGGGGAAACAGGTGATGCTGCCTAACACTGATGGGATCTGTAATCCAGCAATATCTGGAGGACTACATTTTGCCTATACCTGCTTTCGCCAAGCACTCTTATCCAGCACCGGGAAAGTTCTGGCCTGCCAACTGTTGCTGGTAGGTTGGTAAAACGAGTACTCAGCTTGCCGGGGGGGGGGGGGGGCAATGTGTAGCCTGCATAATTAACTTGTAAACTGCCCAGAGAGCACTTGAAGTGCTACGGGGCGGTATATAAACAGCACGCTTTTCTTTTCTTTACTGGTACACAGTTTCCATCTCACAGATTTTGCCGGCTGGGGCTGATGGGCACTGTGATCCAACAGCTTTGCCAAAAGGTTATGTTGCCCAGCCGTGCTGTAATCACTAACAAATCAGCCTAGTGAGAAGAACTGTTACCTGCAACCATTGAAGCCAAATAGTCACGAAATAGAAGAGTTAGCAGCTTTTATCAATTCTTTTCAAAGTCAAACATACAATTGAGTTACTTTTCTGGGCTCTTGACTCTCCAATCCCGCTGTAAGCAGACCACAGGTTTCCATAAATTGTAGTGCAAAATATAACTTTTCCTGGATCTAAGAGATCTACCTTTCCTGATGGTCTGATAGTGCACCTCCTCTTTTTTTTTTACAGCTTCAGGCAGCAGCAGCTTTTTTGCATCACACTCCATACACACCAGCCCACCCACGGCCGAAACTATTAGATTAGAATCCATATGCAAAAATAGGTGATACCTTTATCGACCACTAAAAAAATCATCACATAATAAAACTTTCATCCATTAAAAACACCACTACATTTATTTATTTATTAGATTTATATACCGCCAATCTAGAACGTGTCTACTCTGGGCAGTTTACATATAACATAAAAATAAACTAAAGTAAAATCCAGATGAGTCTACATCCCAATCTCAAAGAAGGGCAGTGCCAAAGAATGCTCCAACTACCGTACAATTGCACTCATTTCACACGCTAGCAAGGTTATGCTCAAAATCCTCCAAGGCAGGCTTCAGCAGTATGTGGACCGAGAACTCCCAGAAGTACAAGCTGGATTTCAAAGGGGCAGAGGAACTTGAGACCAAATTGCTAACATGCGCTGGATTATGGAGAAAGCCAGAGAGTTCCAGAAAAACATCTATTTCTGCTTCATTGACTACACAAAAGCCTTTGACTGTGTGGACCACAACAAACTATGGCAAGTTCTTAAAGAAATGGGAGTGCCTGATCACCTTATCTATCTCCTGAAAAACCTATATGTGGGACAGGAAGCAACAGTTAGAATTATGGAACAACTGATTGGTTCAAAATTGGGAAAGGAGTACGACAAAGCTGTATATTGTCCCCCGGCTTATTTAACTTATATGCAGAATACACCATGCGAAAGGCCGGACTGGAGGAATCCCAAACCGGAATTAAGATTGCCGGAAGAAAAATCAACAACCTCCGATATGCAGATGATACCACTCTGATGGCAGAAAGTGAGGAGGAATTAAAGAACCTCTTAATGAGGGTGAAAGAGGAGAGCGCCAAAAATGGTCTGAAGCTCAACATCAAAAAAACTAAGATCATGGCCACTGGTCCCATCACCTCCTGGCAAATAGAAGGGGAAGATATAGAGGCAGTGACAGATTTGACTTTCTTGGGCTCCATGATCACTGCAGATGGTGACAGCAGCCACGAAATTAAAAGACGCCTGCTTCTTGGGAGGAAAGCGATGACAAACCTAGACAGCATCTTAAAAAGCAGAGACCTCACCTTGCCGACAAAGGTCCGCATAGTCAAAGCTATGGTTTTTCCAGTAGCGATGTATGAAAGTGAGAGCTGGACCATAAAGAAGGCTGACCGCCGAAGAATTGATGCTTTTGAATTGTGGTGCTGGAGGCGACTCTTGAGAGTCCCCTGGACTGCAAGGAGATCAAACCTATCCATTCTGAAGGAAATCAACCCTGAGTGTTCACTGGAGGGACAGATCCTGAAGCTGAGGCTCCAATCCTTTGGCCATCTCATGAGAAGAGAAGACTCCCTGGAAAAGACCCTATGTTGGGAAAGCGTGAAGGCAAGAGGGGAAGGGGACGACAGAGGACGAGATGGCTGGACAGTGTCATCGAAGCGACCAACATGACTTTGACCCAACTCCGGGAGGCAGTGGAAGACAGGAGGGCCTGGCGTGCTCTGGTCCATGGGGTCACGAAGAGTCGGACACGACTTAACGACTAAACAACAACAAGAAAATTCAGATTTAAATCCAGTGACTCTGGTAGAATCCTGATGAAGCGATGTTTAGCCCGATGACGGGTCCCTGTGAAGGAAAACAGGAGCCCCGGGAACAGCAAAAGGACCTTCTCAGGCATTTCACTCTCTTTCTATTTTTTGTACCAAGAAAATCAGTCTCCGTAGAGACTGTCAAAAATTGCCAATGCCGACTATATTTCAAGTCGTCATGGCGGGGTATTGGGAAAAGTTTTCAATTAGCAATAATCGCGCCTCGGATTAACCTCATTGGCTACGATACTGCCACTGCGCAAAGCTACCATCCTGGTGGGAGACTCACCCACGCCAAGCAGTGCCATAGCCGACTATGCCACGGTGGTCGCAAAACATGTTTTTTTCCCCCACCCGCCCCGCACGGACTCCCTGATCCCCAGCCATCCCGCAACCACCCATATCCCACGCTCGGTTTTTATTCATTGAAGGGGGGGTTTCTTTCTTAATTAAGAGACTGGTGTCTCGCCGCAAAGGCTGCTGGATGTTTTATGTTAATCAGAGATGACCTCACACGCGGAAACCGGAGCAAAGCGAGCGAGGTTCTTTTTACGGAGTTGATTCCCAGGCTCTCAAAACCCCTTCCCATTTTCCACTGGGGCGGATGGGACATTCAGCGAGAGCTGGGAAAAAGCAATTCTTTGTTTTCAGAGGATGATGATGCGATTCCGTGTGGAACCAGCGGGAACTAGCCTGTCCCAATGCCCTCCAGATGTGTTAGACTGCAACTCCCATCCGCCCCAGTGAACAAGCCCAATAGTGATGGATCATGGGAGCTGCAGTCCAAAATTATCTGGAGGGCACCAAGTGAGGAACGAAGACGGATGCTTGGCATGGCGGTTCAGTGAAATTTGAGTCAAGTGTGTTTTTTATTAGGACAACTGAAAACGTTGGAAAAATAGAAAAGCTAGATTCTCTCATACAGTTTGTGAATCTAACAATTCGTTATTAAAAGCTGGACCAATCTCTGTGTGCTACAGCATTCAATTTGTGCCAATTTATTATTTTTCTAGGAGAGGTAGATACAGTATATTCGCTTTTTGGTAGAATGCAGAAAAGCAATTGATAGCATACAACACATTTGAAGATGAGCACATGAATGAACCATGGATATTTTAAAAACAAAGACTCCCATGGGACCTTAAAGGCCATGAAATCTATCATAAAATGTGTACTTAGTATAACACACTTCTTCTGTTCACGAGACACATGGAACATGATCTAGAACAGCAGGTATATGCAGTCTGCAAAGACTTATCCGCAAAGTTAATGAAGATAGTCTAAAAACAGATGTTAGAAAAACCAAGACTATTAATCACAAAGCAAGCAGCTCAACAAATATTGTTACAGGTCCAATATGAAAGGATGGAGTATGCTGGCAAATGTACGTACTTTGGAATTTGGTTACATGAAGAATGAGAAGACAGGCACACAATAAAAGTTTGAAGGAAGATCTGAAGGCATGGTGCAGCTTCCTTAGGAACGATGCAACATGCTAAAAAAATTTAAAACTTATTTTGTATTCTCGAAGGCTTTCACGGCCGGGATCCGATGGTTGTTGTGGGTTTTCCAGGCTGCTTGGCCGTGTTCTTAAGGTTTTTCTTCCTAACGTTTCGCCAGTCTCTGCGGCCGGCATCTTCAGAGGACAGGAGTCAGAACTCTGTCTGAGCACAGAGACTGGCAAAAGATGCCAGCCACAGAGACTGGCGAAAGATTAGCAAGAAAAACCTTAAGAACACGGCCAAACAGCCCAGAAAACCCACAACAACCACCTAAAACTTATTTATTTGCCTTATTTATAGGCGGCCTTTCTCTCAATAAGGGACTCGAGGCAGCTCACGGTATTAAAAAAATAATAGAATTAAAACTACAGTGAGATATGCATTAGAAAACAAGAAAACTATAAGACCAATTAAAATATTTTGAATAATTAAAACAGGTAAAATGTTAAAAAATATCTTAACTAAAATTGTTAGCTGTATAGGGCTATCTATTCTTGGGTCTAATCTGTAGCTTGGTGTTATGAACTTTAATTGTTGTTGTTGTTTAGTCGTTAAGTCGTGTCCGACTCTTCGTGACCCCATGGACCAGAGCATGCCAGGCCCTCCTGTCTTCCACTGCCTCCCGGAGTTGGATCAAATTCATGTTGGTCGCTTCGATGACACTGTCCAACCATCTCGTCCTCTGTCGTCCCCTTCTCCTCTTGCCTTCACACTTTCCCAACATCACGGTATGTTCCAGGGAGTCTTCTCTTCTCATGAGATGGCCAAAGTATTGGAGCCTCAGCTTCAGGATCTGTCCTTCCAGTGAGCACTCAGGGTTGATTTCTTTCAAAATGGATAGGTTTCTTCTCTTTGCAGCCCAGGGGACTCTCAAGAGTCTCCTCCAGCACCACAATTCAAAAGCATCAATTCTTCGGTGGTCAGCCTTCTTTATGGTCCAGCTCTCGCTTCCATACATTGCTACTGGAAAAACCATAACTTTGACTATGCGAGCCTTTGTCGGCAAGGTGATGTCTCTGCTTTTTAAGATGCTATCTAGGTTTGTCATCACTTTCCTCCCAAGAAGCAGGTATCTTTTAATTTTGTGATTGCTGTCACCATCTTCAGTGATCATGGAGCCCAAGAAAGTAAAATCTATCAGTGCCTCCATATCTTCCCCTTCTATTTGCCAGGAGGTGATGGGACCAGTGGCCATGATCTTCGTTTTTTTGATGTTGAGCTTCAGAGCATTTTTGGCGCTGCCCTCTTTCACCCTCATTAAGAGGTTCTTTAATTCCTCCTCCTTTCTGCCATCAGCGTGGTGTCGTCTGCATATCTGAGGTTGTTGATATTTCTTCCGGCAATCTTAATTCCGTCTTGGGATTCATCCAGTCCAGCCTTTCGCATGATGTATTCTGCATATAAGTTAAATAAGCAGGGGGACAATATACAGCCTTGTCGTACTCCTTTCCCAATTTTGAACCAATCAGTTGTTCCATATCCAGTTCTAACTGTTGCTTCCTGTCCCACATATAGGTTTCTCAGGAGATGGATAAGGTGGTCAGGCACTCCCATTTCTTTAAGAACTTGCCATAGTTTGCTGTGGTCCACACAGTCAAAGGCTTTTGCGTAGTCAATGAAGCAGAAGTAGATGTTTTTCTGGAACTCTCTGGCTTTCTCCATAATCCAGCGCCTGTTAGCAATTTGGTGTCTAGTTCCTCTGCCCCTTCGAAATCCAGCTTGTACTTCTGGGAGTTCTCGGTCCACATACAGCTGAAGCCGACCTTGGAGGATTTTGAGCATAACCTTGCTAGCGTGTGAAATGAGGGCAATTGTACGGTAGTTGGAGCATTCTTTGGCACTGCTCTTCTTTGGGATTGAGATGTAGACTGATCTTTTCCAATCCTCTGGCCACTGCTGAGTTTTCTAAACTTGCTGGCATATTGAGTGTAGCACCTTAACAGCGTCATCTTTTAAGATTTTAAATAGTTCAACTGGAATGCCATCACCTCCACTGGCCTTGTTGTTAGCCATGTTTTCTAAGGCCCACTTGACTTCACTCTCCAGGATGTCTGGCTCAAGGTCAGCAACCACACTATCTGGGTTGTCCGGGACATCCAGATCTTTCTGATATAATTCCTCTGTGTATTCTTGCCACCTCTTCTTGATGTCTTCTGCTTCTGTGAGGTCCCTGCCATTTTGGTCCTTTATCATGTCCATCTTTGCACAAAATGTTCCTTTAATATCTCCAATTTTCTTGAACAGATCTCTGGTTTTTCCCTTTCTATTATTTTCCTCTATATCTTTGCACTGTTCATTTAAGAAGGCCCTCTTGTCTCTCCTTGCTATTCTTTGGAAGTCCGCATTCCATTTTCTGTAACTTTCCCTATCTCCCTTGCATTTTGTTTCCCTTCTCTTCTCTGCTATTTGTAAGGCCTCGTTGGACAGCCACTTTGCTTTCTTGCATTTCCTTTTCTTTGGGATGGTTTTTGTTGCTGCCTCCTGTACAATGTTACGAGCCTCCATCCATCATTCTTCAGGCACTCTGTCCACCAAATCTAGTTCCTTAAATCTGTTCTTCACTTCCACTGTGTATTCATAAGGGATTTGGTTTAGATTATACCTGACTAGCCCCGTGGTTTTTCCTACTTTCTTCAGTTTAAGCTTGAATTTTGCTATAAGAAGCTGATGATCAGAACCACAATCAGCTCCAGGTCTTGTTTTTGCTGACTGTATAGAGCTTCTCCATCTTTGGCTGCAGAGAATATAATCAATCTGATTTCGGTATTGCGCATCTGGTGATGTCCATGTGCAGAGTTGCCTCTTGTGTTGTTGGAAAAGAGTGTTTGTGATGACCAGCTTGTTCTCTTGACAAAACTCTATTAGCCTTTGCCCTGCTTCGTTTTGAACTCCAAGGCCAAACTTACCTGTTGTTCCTTTTATCTCTTGACTCTCTACTTTAGCATTCCAATCCCCTATAATGAGAAGAACATCTTTCTTTGGTGTCAGTTCTAGAAGGTGTTGTAAGTCTTCATAGAATTGGTCAATTTCAGCTTCTTCAGCATCGGTGGTTGGTGCCTAAACTTGGATCACTATGATGTTGAAAGGTCTGCCTTGGATTCGTATTGAAATCATTCTATCATTTTTTAGATTGTATCCCAGTACAGCTTTTCCCACTCTTCTGTTGACTATGAGGGCTATTCCATTTCTTCTACGGGATTCTTGCCCACAATAGTAGATATGATAATCGTCTGAACTGAATTCCCATCCATTTTAGTTCACTGACGCCCAGGATGTCCATGCTTATTCTTGCCATCTCCTGTTTGACCACATCCAGCTTACCAAGGTTCATAGATCTTACATTCCAGGTTCCTATGCAGTATTTTTCTTTACAGCATCGGATTTTCCTTTCACTTTTCAGTGAACTTGAATACAGACAAGTAAAAAAGGAGGAATAAAGCATTTGAAATTTAGCACAGGATGCTTAGGATCTGTAGGATTTGGAGGGTGACCAACAAGGAAGCACTATAGTGAGTGAATGAAGAAGTTGTGTTAAAGGCAGAAAGTTAAAATATACCAAATATATAAGGAGAACCGAAAAGTAGAGTGTTACACCTGATCTTTTGAAACCAGAGAAAGAAATGAAAAAGAAGAACTTGCTTGGAAATGGTTCTGGATGCAACACAACATCATTGGTTAGAGCTGTCACACCGAAAATCTGAACTGCCATGATTACGTCCAACGTCCACTGGAGGGAACAAGAATACAGTACACAGTCATACAGCGGTCACTTAGGATTACAGTCCATGACATCAGAGGGAAATGAAAGGCAGACAGTACCCATGGTGTCCTAATTACAAACATTATCTATTCATAAAGCTGTAAGTATCTTGGGGAGCCCATTAATATTTACAGTGTGGTAAGAAACTTTTATCCCCTCTCACTTCAGTTCACTGTAGCCTCCTAATGAATGGAAAAACAAGCAAAGTCATATGGTCCTTACAAAATACAAAAGCACTGGCAGGTGATACCTTTAGGTAAAGGTAAAGGTTCCCCTTGACATTTAGTCCAGTCGTGTCCGACTCTAGGGGGCGGTGCACATCCCCGTCTCCAAGCCGTAGAGCCAGCGTTTGTCAGTAGACAGTTTCCGTGGTCACGTGGCCAGCGCGACTAGACACGGAACGCCGTTACCTTCCCACCAAGGTGGTACCTATTTATCTACTTGCATTTGCATGCTTTCGAACGGCTAGGTTGGCAGGAGCTGGGACAAGCGACGGGAGCTCACTCCGTTGCGTGGATTCGATCTTACGACTGCTGGTCTTCTGACCTTGCAGCACAGAGGCTTCTGCGGTTTAACCTGCAGCGCCACCACGTCCCTGGTGATACCTTTACTAGACCACTAAAAAATAAAAATAAATAGCCTATATTAGTCTTCATCAGTCTGTGTCATATATTGTGGAGCCATATATTGTGTTGCAGCCTGCATTTTTGAACTCACCTTTAAGAAACGGACCTGGTGTGGGTATCTGCCATGACTTTTGGAACTTTAATATGTTGGTTTTTTTTCCCTGCAGTAACCACAGTATATAGGTGCATAGCCTGAAGAAAACTAATACAGGTCAAAAGCTAGCTATTTTTGTTTTTAAATAGCGGTCTAACGATGTTACTGCTTACAGTTGGTCTTCAAAGTTCTCTCTCTCTGCTTTTATCTGGTTTTGTGTCTCTTGAACTTCAAAAGAACTGAATACCAGAGGCCATAAATTATTGCAGATATAATTAAATACAACCATACACCACTGTCTTAGACCCTGTTTTTATTTCACCTCATACATCTGAAGAAATAGGTGAAGAAGGTCCACAAAAGCTTACATTAAAGTATAACAGCCTTTAAAGTCCCACAACATTGTTGTTTCATTTTTCTTTTGTTTTTGGCTGATAGGCTTGTAGAGACAAACAAGGCTACCTTCTCGAAAAACGCATCTATAATCTGTCTAGTCTTTTTGTTGTGTTGGCTCAGATATTGAAGTGGGAGTTCTTATCTCAATTGACTGCAGGTCCTATGTTTGTGTCTCGATTGTGAATCTGTCATTGGCTACACTACTCTATTACAACATCCTAAAATACTAGCTAACCCTCTGGACAAGTGATGTACAGTAAGTACGGAGATTCACTTCTGAACAAATTTACAGGGACATTTTTCCAAGTTGATATTCTGTTGCAAAGCAAAGCTGTCTAGGTCAACTCTAGATGTCTGCTCTCTCTTCTCTGATATTGGTCTACTTTGATGCCAGATGTATCCACGTTTTGGGGCAATTTACTCTGCAGAGAAGATTGCTGGAAGAAATATCAACAACCTCAGATATGCAGATGATACCACTCTGATGGCAGAAAGTGAGGAGGAATTAAAGAACCTCGTAATGAGGGTGAAAGAGGAGAGCGCCAACAATGGTCTGAATCTCAACATCAAAAAAACTAAGATCATGGTCACTGGTCCCATCACCTCCTGGCAAATAGAAGGGGAAGATATGGAGGCAGTGACAGATTTGACTTTCTTGGGCTCCATGATCACTGCAGATGGTGACAGCAGCCACAAAATTAAAAGATACCTGCTTCTAGGGAGTAAAGTGATGACAAACCTAGACAGCATCTTAAAAAGCAGAGACATCACCTTGCCGACAAAGGTCCGCATAGTCAAAGCTATGGTTTTTCCAGTAGCGATGTACGGAAGCGAGAGCTGGACCATAAAGAAGGCTGACCGCCAAAGAATTGATGCTTTTGAATTGTGGTGCTGGAGGAGACTCTTGAGAGTCGCCTGGACTGCAAGAAGATCAAACCTATCCATTTTGAAGGAAATCAACCCTGATTGCTCACTGGAAGGACAGATCCTGAAGCTGAGGCTCCAATCCTTTGGCCATCTCATGAGAAGAGAAGACTCCCTGGAAAAGACCCTGATGTTGGGAAAGTGTGAAGGCAAGAGGAGAAGGGGACGACAGAGGACGAGATGGATGGACAGTGTCATCGAAGCGACCAAGATGAATTTGACCAAACTCCAGGAGGCCGTGGAAGACAGGAGGGCCTGGTGTGCTCTGGTCCATGGGGTCACGAAGAGTCGGACACGACTTAACAACTTTGCATAATGCAAAATAGCATTCTTATTCAGCCAGCACCAACTCTACCATTACGCAGGCTGAGGTAATCACCTCAGATGGCAGATTCTTGGAGAGGGCACCAAATGTTGAAGAAAGATTAAAACTAGAGTCTAAAAGGAACTAGTTACAATTATCAATTGCTTGCAATTAATTTCTTTTTGGCTATTACAAAAGTATAATTAGATTACATTATTAATGTAACTTAACAGGGGATATATTCACTCCTTTTGAAGTATCATTAAGTTTTCAGTTACTTTTTCACCTAATTATCTATGACAGAAGTGGGACCCTAAAGTGTTTGTTTTTGTAAACATTGATTTGAGAAAATTAGAATTAGAAATTTACTCTTTTCCCCCCAGCTATAACAGTACATAACTACTTCTGAAAGGCCTTGGAATTGCAATTGCAACAATTTATTTCTAAAACTTTCCAAGTTTCCAGGCAGGTCACATATCAACTTTCTAAGCTTAAATCCTCCTTACTCGCAAAATACTGGACAGCAGATTGCTCAAAGGTACTCTGCACGTACTCAGAGGAAATCCAGCCTCTACGTTCTCCGCCCCTGACAAACTCTGTTGAAACCACGCTCTGAAATCTTGGTAAAACGGAGGCACATGCCTTCTTACAGTTGAGAAGACAAAACCCAGGCACCAAGGGAGAGCGCATGCGCGCACCCCCCCAGCCTCGTCTCGAGTCTAGCCCGCGCCTGCGCACAGAGAAAGCCGGATTTTTTTTTTCCCCACCGCATGCGTACTAAGAGCTGGAAGGGAAACGGGGCGGAGTCAAGAGAAGGGAAACTACCCATCCGGAAGTAGGGCGAGAAACGGCATGTTGAACAAGGGAAGAGGAAGCCAACGAGACCTCAGCTGGGGTGAGGAAGGAAGTACTGTAGCGGCTTTCTGATCCGCCGATGGGGGGGAGGAGCCGCGCATGCGCAGCCGGGACTCCGAACCGTCGCTGGTGGCTTTTCCAGCTGCCGGGGTGGAGCGCCGCGCATGCGCTTTGGAGGGGGGGGTCACACACAGACAGAGGCGCGCGCGCACACACACACACACAGTCTCTCTCCGCCGTTTGCTTTGCCGCCTCTTTTTCCTGTCAGTTCCGGCTCTTGGGTCGAGAGAGGGAGACGGGCCTCCGAGGTGCCGCCGCCGCCGCCGCCTGAGGAGACGCGGCCTTCGCGCGACGCCCGGAGCGGCCGCTCCTCCCGCCTCTCCCTCCACCAACCCCGCCCTCAGCCCCGCCGCCGCCGCCGCCGGCCATGGCCCGGGACTACGACCACCTCTTCAAGCTCCTCATCATCGGCGACAGCGGTGAGCCGGGAGGGGGGCGGAGCCGGGAAGGCTCACCTCCGAGGCGGAGGGGGGGGGGCTGTGGGCCTGAGGAGGCGTTAAAGAGGGGTGTGTGGGTGTGGGTGTGACGGGGGCCCCCGAAGGAGCATCAGGGAGCCGACGGGGGGGGGGGGGAGGAAGGAAGGAGTCCTTGGCAAGAGAGGCTTCTGTGCTACGGATCGGGGGTGGGGTGGGGTGGGGTGGGGTGGGGTGGGGTGGGGTGGGGATCCCCCCCCCAGGAGCTGGCGGGCGCCTCCCTTCCTCCTCCCCCCCCCCCAGGGATGCTCCCTCTTTGCCCCCTTGTTTCCTCAGGTTGAGGCGGCTTCTTCCCTTCGAGCGGCGCAACGCCTCCCTGGATCCCCAGCGGGGCCGGAACGGGGGGGGGGGGGGAGAGAGAGAGGCTTCCGAGTCCCCTTCCGCCTTCCTGGCTGGTTAGGCCTGCTGGGAGTTGCATGCCAAACCCCATCAGGCTTCACCAGGGGCAGGACTGATGAGGGATGATGGGAGTTACAGTCCCCCCAACAGACCCCGGGGCGGGGGGGGGGGGAGGAAGGGGTTACATGGCTTCCAGCCCTGCTATAAAAAGTGTCAGTGCATGTATTGTTAATTTTCTTCTGGTTGTTTATTGTGTTTTCTATATTGGGTTGGGGTTTTTTTTTCCCCCCTCAGAAGAATACAAGCGAATGCACATATTAGTTTCTTTGCCCTTCTGCATCTTATCCTGACCGCAGCCCTGGGCTAGCCGGAGAGTGAAAGGCTAACCCAAGGGCACCCAATGCCCAACCGTAGCTGAGTGATGCTTTTCATTGCGTTCTTGAGAGTGCCCCCAAAGACTTCACATTTGCTTCTTTTTGAATTTTTTTTTAATTGTTAAATTATGATCCCACATGTCTTCTAAAAGGGGCTTAAAGTGACCAGTATAGTTCATCTGTTTTATCTTCTCAACAGTCTTAGAGGTGGGCTAGGATGAGGAAACAGCTGACTCATTGAGCTTCCTTGCTGAATAAGGCTTTGAACTTTGCTGTCAGTGATCTTGGAAGACCCTAAACAGCCAAGTGTTTTGTTATGTCATGCGTTCTGTGATTGTAATTCTTCCAGCCACCTTGTGAGGTTGGTCAGTGTTATCCTCATGTTGTAAGCTTGAAAGGGTATTTGCTTAAAGTCTCCTGACACACTGTTGCAGAGGAGATATGCAAAATGAGAACTTCCTGATTTCATAACTTGGATGTCAGTCCTCTGCAGATTTATTTCTTAGTAAATCCTACTGAAAACAGTTGAGTATATATTTGTAGGGAAAGGTTGCGTATCTCTTAGACATCATGCTATGCCTGCTGTCTGCATTCTTATTACCTAATAGATGAAAAAAGGAACATACAATGAATCACAATAATCCTAACAACTTCTGGATATCCAGAAACAGAAGCGAATGAGCAGCTGTATCTCACATCTTGTGTAGGAATTGTATGGTTGAAATGCCTTGGTATCCAGCACCCCTGACTTACTCTAGGTGTTTTACATGTTAAATCCATGGAAGGTGGGGGGCTGAAACTAGAGGAAAACTGATGTGCTTTTAAGAGCAGGTTTCAACTTCCTGAACATCTATCTTTCTCAAATGCAAAATAAGGACCAGATTCTGTTCGTATCAAATATTGGCAAACAGGGACTAGTCCTTGTGAACAGGAGCAGTTTGAGTAACGTTCATTCGGGAGTCTCACACAAAATAGGATCTACCTTCAGACCTGCCTTTTGTTGTGTGAAGCCTACAGCATATTCTGGGCTAGTCATGTCCTTTTAGCCAGTTAGTATATTTTCCAGGTTTGCTACAAGACTAAAATGGTCAGAGGACTTTTATATATGTTGTAATAAACTTTCCAGAAGAAACACAGGGATGTGAATGGTGAATAATAATAAATGAAAGATTGTTAAATGCTGATTAGTATATACTAATAGAGTTTGCCGACTGTTATCAAAAAGTGCGTAAGTCACCAAGAGACAACAAAGTGGCTGAAAATACCAAGTAAATTCTAAATATCCTTTTGTCTCTATGGTCACCAGATATATACCCAAAGGTCAAAATCATGTCTGTGTTGTCATTAGTATTTATACATTACTTTTCCTTTAGGAGGCATTTACAGAATGATATAACAGAAAAGAGAAGCCTTATCCCCTGTTAGTTTGTAATTTAAATTTTGTGATGGAGCATGGAAGGGAGGTTTAGGAGAGGCAAAATCAGCCAGCAATGATTTTAATAAATATGGAAAAGCTTCTGATAAGTCTGTCCATGTGTTTTTGATGTTCAAGCTTGAAGAACAGTTCGTACATTTAATATGTGTTGTAAGATCTTCCTCTTTCTTAGACAGCTAGTGCTTGAATGCTGTTTGGTTGGAATATCCAAATCCCCATTCAGTTTTAAAGGTCACAGGCAAGCTATCGCCTTATAGACTAACCTACTCTGCAAGAGTATTGTAAGGCCAAGACAGTACTTTAAGCTCATTAAATTGATTTTAAAGAACTAAGATGGGGCATAGGGAAGGCACTAATTGCAAAAGGTAGGCTTTTAGATTTGTAGGCTGTCCTGAGAGAGTTCAGAGTCTGTTAATTAAAAGCACTTCTCTGTTCCCTAGCTTACACCTACAAGGGCTGTTTTAGTCTCCTATTATCTTCTCTGTCTAGTTTTAGGATTATAGAAACCTAAAGGCAAAGTCTATCCTGTGTCCCTTCTTTATTTTTCTTTATATGTAGTTCATAAAGGTCTCTAAAAAGCATAATGAGAATTTTGTGTTAGCATGGTGTCTCTCTCTGTTTGTGTGTACAGGAAACCTTGCCATAGACCTCACTTAGACCACAACAAACTCGCTAGAGAGCCTGGGTCAAGTTAACGATTCTTTCACACACCCCACACCTTGCTCATCTGCAATGTGGTGATAATTTACATTGTGATCTAACTTACATTATTCTTGTAAGAATTGTTAAAGAAAATGTATAGGAACTACTTAGAGTGCTTGAAATGTGAGTGTAAATGTTACTATGCAGATGTTCTTGCATGGACAAGTTGTCCATGTAGAAACTGCATAATGTATGAAGTGGCCCTTATTTGAATGATTTTTCCATCAGTTCACTAGGCTTCTACTGTGTAAACTTTCAGTGTAGACTTCCTTCATTCACTTTCTGTCCTGATATGTCTTTAGAAGTTGGAGAATGTAAGACAGCCAGGTATCAAAAGTAGCTTACTAAGTTAGCTGGTGTTCAGCCAGTTGGCAGCCTTGTTCTGGGAGGTAGCAAGAAGCTGTAGCTTGGTGGTTAGCATCCTTGCTTTTCATGCAGAAGGATCAACATTTAGTCTTTTGCATTTTTGTTGTTTTTTTCAACAGGTTGCAAGTAGTGAAAAAGACCTCAGAGGAAACAGGAAGAGGGAACCTGTGGCCTTCCATTTGTTTTTGGACTACAACTCGTGAAATCTTCAGCTAGCATGGAATTTATAGTCTGACATCTGGAGGGCCACATGATCCCATGCCAAGTGTAGGCAATACTGGGCCAAAGAATCGATAGTCTGGCAAGTGGAAGACACCTTTGTAAATTCATGTTCAAGTTTACCATACTTCTGTACCTAATGAAACTCTGGAGAATAGGAAGAGTGATTCTCCCCACTGCTTTGCAGGTCAGTGCTAATGACCAGCTAACAGAGCGCTTACTGACACTTTGTAGTAAGTAGCCATTTGGTAATTGGTTGTCTAGGTGGGTATACTGCATGAATAAAAAACTATAACAGAAATTCCATTTTATCCCAATTGTAATGATCTCTGTTGGCCTGAAAACTCTCTTAGAGAGTGGCAAAGGCATTTGTTAACAAGGTCTATTGTACACTTCTTTGTCTTGTGCAGTTTTCTGCCATGCTTACCTTATTTATCCTTACAGAGGATTGCTCAGTGTTTCCTCTTGAACTTGTCTCAGTGCATCAAGGATAAAAGCATGTGAGTTGTAGCTCCTGCCTGAACTCAGTTCTGTCCTTCCTGCTCTGCATCTCTAACAGCTGTCATGGAACGCATCATCTCACGAGACTCTGCTCAGTATTCTTTACCATTTTTAAAAATTTGAACATATGTACTAATGTAATTATGTCCAAGTCCCACTACATACTCTATGGAAATCAAGTGGGAACTTATATGTCAGCAGGCAGAAGAGCTGCCATCAGCATACTGTGTGGAAAGCCCCCTGTTGTATAGATCTCAGTTAGTCACCAGTGAATCACATTAGATGGCAGATGAGTTGTAGTTTGATTGCAAACAGAAGGTTTGAGGGTCCTGCTTCTTGCCTAGTTAATTAAGGGCTTGCATTACTTTGTTCTGCTTACAAAGGGCCTGTGTTAGTTAACATTGTGTGCATTTCTGCTGTTCACTGGAACTTACCAGTATGTAATATTGCAGCAAAACCTGGGTAGAAATGTAATTTGGATATTTATTCCAGTCCATGAAATTAGAATTGGCATTTGCACTTGCTAGCAGAAGTTTGGGAATAGCTGAAATGCCTTCGGGGTTCTGTCTCATCTCAGGGATGAGTTAATATAAATCAAGGTAAGCAAACAGGTATCCTCTTGTGGTCTTTGAACCTTCACCATGCTGTTGGACACTGGCTTGCCTGCCCTTTTAAAAATAATATAAAGAGTATGGCCTTTCACAGTCTAATGCTCTCTGGATGTATCAGACAGCTCCCATTGCCCTCAGCTGGCACGGTCATTGGAGGTGTGTAGGAATAATCATGGTTGTAGCAAAAACATCTGGAAGCTGCAGGTTAGAAAAGGCTGCCTTAATAGTCTGTTGAGAGATTACCTGTTTCCAAGGGCTGTAAGTGATAGAAATTGTCCAACTAAATTGGACAGTACAGTCCAGAAGCTGATATACAAATGTATACAAGCTCAGTCCCGCTGTTTCTGGTCACTGCAGACAAGTCCCAGGAAGAAGGGCTGTTAATCTTTTTGTTTTTCCCTCTGAAAAATGTTCATCTTCTGCTTCAGAAAGTATGAGAAACAGAACAAGATCTACTGTGAATGACTGTCCACACAGAGTGCACAGTTACAGTAGTGAAAGTATGCAGGTATGGTGAAATGCAGAGTTCCTTATAAAGATCATAGGAAGCTTCCTGGTAGCAAGTCAGTCAGACCAGCTGTCTCAGCATTGTCCAATGGCTATTATGGCCCATTCAGCTTTCAGACAGGACTATTTCCTGGCTACACCTGGATGAGTCGAGGGTTGCTTGTGGGATCTTATATATGCAAAGCAGGTCCTTCTGGACCATGGAGTGTAGTGATTCTTGGGGAGGATATAAATGAACATTTAACAATTTTTGTGTTCAGTTTCTTCACATGATTGTATAATTCTTGCCCTGGTCTGTCAGGCAGAATTGCAGTTTAGGAAAGGCTTTGGGCTATTTTCTCTGGATTGAAATTACCAAAGTAATTAACTGTATATGCTTCCTGAAAGTAAGTTGATAGTCATAGTGGGAGGAGCAGGGTTCAGTGGGTGTAGTTTAAGAAGAAGTTAGAAAGGCAACAAGTCTAACAAGCTGGCAAGAATGTTTTTTTAACTATTTCATGGTTGGATTGCGTTAAAAGCCCTGAGAGGCCTCTACCTCCTTTCTCCTCAAAGAAAATAAGGCTGAGGTATGTTGGTTTGCCTTTACACCCTGCAGACGCTCCCAGTACAAGCCATGCACAGAGGCTGCCTCAGCTGACACATCTCTGCCACTCCCTTCCAGCTTAAATCTGGAGACGTGAGGGAGAGGTGGGCAGGTTTGACTCTGTAAATCAGCAGACATTGTGAGCATGGGGCGCCTGTTGAGATTAGAGTTAGAGCAGGCCCATGAGCCTTCACATGTTCCTTCCTGTGCTGAGCCAAAAAGAACACGTTGAGGCACATGGCCTTACTCAGCACTCATTGGATGCTATGATCTTACCTCTCCAGTTGGGTACAGAGGCAGACATGCCATTACACTGGTCTTTCTCTTTCAGTTCTAAGATGGAAGATGTATGGGGTTTCTCTCTCTCTCTCTCTGATGGGCACAGAAGTAGAACAGGCATTTGCTCTTTCCATCTCTGACCTAAGGAGGAGCAGGACTGGTCTTTTGTACAATGTCAGAGACAAGAGCCTGTTCCAAAGGGAAAAGACGGAAATTGTTTTGATTAGCTAGTGATGCTAACTAATATTTTTAACTGTTGACCCCAGCTCCTCTGACCACCATGCCTTCTCCCTCTGTTTTCCAAACACACTCTTTCATGGGGCAGTTTTTCTCCCATTCTGCTACATGCCAATTTACCATGAGATGGAGAGCACAGTTCCCTTGATCCTTTTCAGGCCACAGTATTGGTGAGGTCCCCTTGAGAATGGAAGGAGGAGCAAAAGCAGTGCATTGAGCTGTGTCGTGCTTTGCCTCCAAAATAGAGACCTTCCTCCTTGCCTTGAAGGCTAGCAGAAGAGCTTTCCCCTTCCTCTTGCAGCCAGGGCTGAGGAAACCCCATGTAGGCTGGATAGAAAGGCTCGAGCAGTTTCCCATCCATTCTGTAAGACGAGCACGGCGATACCTGGTTTCCATGTTTGGCACTGCTGTGCAGTTACATGGTTTAATTTTGGGAACATTCTGGCCTAGTTATTGTGCGTGAGCAGATTTTAAATGTGTCTTGCTTGAATATATCAGCCAAATTCTCTTTGGTTAGTTAAACCATCCTAAGTGCGGTGGCATAAATTGCAGCAGCAAATTGCAACTAGTAAACAAGTCATTACTGATATCCCTTATCATGTGCCAGTCGCATTAGCTGGTGTGCAACAAGGGATATAAGCAGCAACTTGTTAACTAGCATCAGGTCACTGCTATAATTTATGCTGTTGCACTTATCCTGGCATAAGACACAAGTAAGGTTTGGCCAAGGATGCATTCCTCTTCACGTGTGCAGCTCCCCTCATGATTGCAGTTCCTCTCGTGATAGGAGTAGAGTATTGTTATGCCAAAAACCCAGAAGTAGACGCTGGCTGTCTTGGTGCTCAGAAACTGGTGTACATCTCATGTACTATCTGCCAGCATTATGTGCTTGTTTGGATTGTGAATATCTATTTCTATTTTAGGAATTCCAAGAGAACATGATCTGTTGAGCCTAATATTGTCTGCTGTCATAGAATCATAGAATTGCAGAGCTGGAAGGGACCCGAAGAGTCATCTAGTCCAGTCTCTGGCCTAGGCTGGAAATCCACAGCTGCCAAGCAGCAGCTTTCCAGGGTTCCAGGCAGGGTCTTTGAGACCACTTGCTGCCTAATGCCTTACCTGGAGACGCCAGATATTGAGCTTGGAACCTTGAGTTATGTGTTCATCAGTGAGTGAAAGAAGGCTTTAACCCATATAAGTGTCGGTCTTGATTGGGTCACGATGTATAAAGCACAACTGATGAAAATTTAACATTAATCTGTGTTTGGAACTCGAGTCTCCCTTTGTTCAAGCAAAAGTATTAGCCTCTTTTGAGCTGATGAGCATTTTGGTATTTTGAGAGGACATAATGGGCTCTGTCCAAAATGACTGCCGTGCAGAATGCTTTGCCCCTCCACAACATGGCAACTATTATGAAGACGGATTGGTCACTGAACAGCCATTTCTCCCAAGTCAAACCAGTGATGATTAAAAAAAACATAACCTAGTAGTCTGAACTGCAAAACTTGGAACCACTCTTTTGAACCAACAGTTTTCTGGTCCAACACACACCTGTTTCACAGATGGTAGACATATGAGCCTCAGAAGCAGAGGATGGATCCCCAGATCCAAGTCTACTTTGCCCCTGTAAATTACCACAAAATACCCACTTCAAAAACTGCAGAATGATGTTGGTGAGGAGAACACACACAGATAAACGCATAGGCACACACAACATCTTCACCCGTTTAAAAGTGAGAGGGGCAGAACATATTCGGCATCAGAGCAAGCCAGATAATACACCTACAGAAGCCACCCAGATGGCAGTCACATCCAGCATAGGCAAAGTTCACCCCTCAAGCCCCACCCTTTCCAGTTGCTCACCTTTCTCCCCCATTTTTCCCCTGTGCATCTGGGCAGACTTTGAAATAAAGCTCCCGGCTGCAGCTGCCTACATAGCTCTTATTTTCTAAGAATGCTTCTGGCCCTCATTCTTGGAAATTGGGGACGCACACTGCCCCCAACCAGGTCTGTGTTGAAATAAGGCTGCACAGATAGGTGACTGATCTACTTTCTGGAGACCCTGGTCCATTCCTTCTCCAGTATTTATGTGTTTCCAGATCTCTTGTAGGGCGGGGATTCATTCCTGCAAATAGGGAAAAGCAAATGGCTAGATCTAAATTACTTCTCGCAAAATTATTTCCCCATCCTCATCCCGGAGAAAACAAGGCAGCTCTTGTGAACTTTGACAGTGGTCTGTCAAAGCGCACCAAGAAGAAAAGAGAAACCATAGGCGTCAGAGAGAAAGACCCTAGTTCCATAAAGTGAACTGCTCCAAATCCATACAGGAAGGTAGCCATTTGCCCACACATACGTATCCACACGCTATCCTGGAAATGTAACTAGTTACAAGAGAAGTTGATTCTATGGTGGGAGCCAGAGAAAATTTGAGAACACAAAGTCCAGGCCATATGCTATATCAGTGACCGTCCCTCACTTTATACGGCAGCTGAAAAGGGGGTGGGGAAGTGGCTTGGACAGGCCAGGGACCCTCAGGAAGTGGGGTGTTCAGGAGAGGTCTTGAGAATCATGGGCGGAGGGTGACTCCCTCCCTCAGTGCTCTCCTTGGGCAGTGACTCGGCACCTTGACAGACAGGCGCCTCTTATTCCCCTTTCTACACATCTAATCTCCTGGCACCCTTAAAAAAAGTTTTAACCCTAAAAATACCAGCTGTAATACAAGGGATCTGGGTAATGTTACTCCTTCCCATGAGTGTTGGGGATTTTTTGCTTCATCCTTCCGTTGCCCCAGAAATATATAAATAGCCTTGATTCAGTCCATGTTGACACTTTTGTCTGATGACAGTGAACATCTCTGGGCTGCAATGAAGGCTGTTGCTTTGCTTTCCATAATGCCAATCTCCCAGCTTGATTAAAAAAAAGAAGAATTAAAATGGCACTTTTGAACAGCAGCAAAAATCACATCAGCAGAGGCAGGGACCTGGCAAGTATCTGTAAGCTCAGTGTATGGTTTTCCTAATGAATTTTACCCTCTCTCAGAAGTATTTTTTTTTCTCAGGAGGTAAAAGTAGGGGAGGGGGTCCCTCAGGAGATAGCAAATGCTTAACCAGTGTGATGTAATGGGATAGAATGATGGACTAGGACTCCGGAGAACCAGGGTTCAAATCAATTGGTCATGGAAACATGTTGGGGGTGTGGAACTGATAAAACATTCCTTAAACATCTCACTTACCTTGAAAGCTCTATTTGGATCGCTGTAAGTCAGTCCTGACTTGACGGCACAGAACAACAGCAGCAAATGTTGGCTAGATTAATAGCCAGTCCTGATTTGGGGTCACCCCAACTGTCCCTTCTCTAGAATTCTTTGGCACCCAGAGAGAGCAAGAGGAGGGACAAAAGGAGCCGTGCCCATTTGCACAGATGACTTGTAGAATGTGAGAAAGAGGAGGAACCGGCCCTATTGCTTGGGCAGGAGTGCTCCAAACCACAACTGAGTGACAACGACAGTGAAGGAATCTCAGCAAAGTGCAAGGCATTCTGCTTGCCTCTTGAGAGCAGATTTGTAGGCACCTTCCTGCTTTACCCAGGGGCTCAAAAAGGTACATTTTTTAGCTACTTAGGACCTGCGAAAAAGAAAAAAATAGAAAGCATTAAAAGTGTGTCCCAAGGTGGTTGAGACCTTTTATTTTCAGTTCCAGTCTGCTACTTCAGATCCGTCTGGGGTCTCAGCCTGTGTTTTCAATTTCTCTTTCAGGCGTTGGCAAGAGCAGTTTGCTGTTACGTTTTGCCGACAACACTTTCTCAGGTGAGTTGGCTAGAGGACCATTCCAGGGGTGCTTTCCCCTCGAGATCTCTAGGATGCTTCAAGCACATTAAGCAAGTTCTTGAAGAGAAGAGGAGTCCAAAAGCAGGTGCCTCATGGGTTGTGTAGGGCGAGAGTTTCCCCCGCCTACACACACAGTGTTTGTTTTCTAGATCTAATTTGTATCCTTCCGCTCCACACAGGACCCCAGGGTGGCTCACAGCCTGCATGAAACACATTTAAAACCACAACTCTGAATCATAAATCTCAAGTTTCTTTGAGATCTTTGACAGAAAAGACAGAACTTCCTGCTTATAGGCCCTTCTTTTTCCTTAAAGCTCTGGTGTTAAAGGTGGTAGGGATGTAAAGTTTCTGAAAATGTTGAAGCCCTGTGGCTTCCCATTTTGTCTGGGTAAAATGGAGATCTTCCAGAAAATTGAAAAATGCAATGTTCTCATATCATACTTCTTTTGCTGGGTTATTAGGCCAAACACAAAATAAAAATAAAAATGAAGGAGAAAAAAACGTGGCACCTTTTGTCTTGTTCAATTTTTTAATTTGATTTTTGTTTTTTGCCTGATAGGCTAGCACAGACTAACACAGCTGCCTCTTCTAAAACTTTACTGGGCTGGAAACATTAAATGCTTCATTCATAACTCACAATTGTGCTGCCGGGTATACTTTTGTAATTTGAAAGCATAAAAATCTGCAAGCAAAATTTTGAACATACTTTTATTAAAAAGTGCTGCAAACCACTAACATCTGTGCCACCAAAGTGGGTTTAGAAGTGTTTTTTTTTTTAATTAATGAAATAAAATGTATTATTTGGACAAAATCAGTTTTGCTTCTGTTCTGAATGTCTCTATCAAGCTAAAATAGAGGTTGCCAGGGGACGGTAAGCATCAGTTCACACGCAGTGAAAGCTCTCTGTGTTTCTCTCATGAGATGAGATGGCAAAAGCCCATGAGGTGCAACAATGACTCTTGGATTTGAGCATTTTAGAGGTTGTATGAACAGCAGTGATCATACTCTGATTCAGTAGATTATCTTACATAAAAATCTTGACGTAGCAGTGTTGTGTTCTGAGTGAATAAAATCTTGCTTTGAAAGCAGTTCACTCATTTGGAAGAGAAAATGTTCAATTGGAGGATTTTATGTTTCTCAAATTTTCCACTAATGGAAAAAAATATGTTTCCCCTCAGTTTTTTTTCCAGATTTTTTTTTTCTGGGCCACCAGGCATCAAGGGGAAGATTGGAGAAGATGGTGCAAACAGCAGCACCCCACGCACATGCACCATTTTTGTAGGGCTCTCTCAGTTCCCAGTGGTGTCACTAGCCACGGGCAAACGGAGCCATTCTGTTGTTCTAAATATTCCTGTATGTTGTGGTTCAGAACCTTTCACAGAGAGTTCACACAGAACGCTTTCAATCAGCATTATAAGAAATGATTGCATTAGTTCCAGAAACTTATTTTCAAGGCAGATGGTTTAGTAAACAGTTCCTATTTTTGAGTAAATGTAGAGTTTTCCCACCCCCCACCGTTCAGGGTTTCAGATGTTTAAGAATGGGCTTGAGGGGTTGATGAAACTGTAGTAGGCAAACCGTGGGAACCATTAGATAGTCACCTGCAGAGAGTTCTTCCTGGCTGCTGCTACTGAAAGTGCTGAGATTCTTGGGACCCATAAACAATTTTAGGTTGAAGAGCTTATTACTTTAGCTCCTACAGCTTTGTGCTGTTTCCTTTGGCAGGCAGCTACATTACCACGATTGGAGTAGACTTCAAAATCCGGACAGTAGAGATTAACGGGGAAAAAGTCAAGCTACAGATCTGGGACACCGCTGGGCAAGAACGCTTCCGGACTATCACATCAACGTGAGTCTGTTTTAACAAGACTGTCAATCGATAAAAGAACTTAAGTGAATAATGTGCTTTTATGAGGTAGTTGTTAAATGCTTCACATAGTAACATAGCTTTCCAGGGTGATTTAGAAAGTATAAAAATTTAAAGCTTAATGATAAAAGTTGTTGATGACAATGATGATTGTAGCACCACTCTTTTGTCAAAATTATTAAATTTTTGGAAGTCAATTACAATTTCCAAAAAGGTACAGAATATTAATATGATACATGGAAGTGTTTACGATTTCTCTTCTGGACTCTGGTCTCCTCTGGTGTTGATTCCATTTCTTCTTTCAGAAGGGACAGCTGGATTGGGGCTAAAGATAAAGCATTTCCTCATTTTCTCTTCCAAATACAGGTGCTGTCATAATCTCTTACACTGTGGGTACCAATAAATGAATGATGCTGTGAGGGGAAATTGGGGAGAAAATTGTGGGATATGAGAGAACTAATGTGCAAGTGGCTAATTTGCACATAATCCTCCAGCTGTTGGTATAGAATTTGAGATACTTGGCTGTGGTTTTAGTTTTCAGTGCAGAGTGCAAAGAAAACTGTTGTACGGTGCTATATGGCTTGCTTTGTACAGCCACCTGCAATAGTGGTGATGGCAAAAAGCCACGTTTAGACCCGTTTGCTGCTCAGTCTTCAGCATATCACAAGCAACACAGCTTTCTTTGCAAAAAGATGAATGGAGTCTGGCAGACATGGAGCAAAATGTTCTTTGCTTCTACATCGGGGTGAGCATCCTCCATGAATCTAGGGACCATTTTTCCTTCTCCAGACCTTGAAGGGCCACACTCTGCCTCCAAACCCTGTCCGCCCACACTCCTAAAGGCCACTGTTAATCCTGATTTGCATGTAAAACTCAATTCCACACCCTTCTGCTGTCTTCTGGCATTAAAAGGTATTTTTTAAGAAACAGGAACTGAAAGGTGAATGGCCGCTCTCCAAGACTTCTGAGAATGACTGTTAACCTTTCCATACCGCCCCCCCCTTTTTTTTTTTCAGCTGCAAGGTCCAGGAGGGGTCGGACCAAGTCCTTTCCATCTCTGAATTAGAAGCTAGCTTGCCAGACTCCTAGGAAGGTTGCCCTTCTCATGATCCTGACCTTGGTTTAACACTGATAGGCACATGAATAGCCTGTTGAACATTTGGTCTCTTCTTGAGGATACTGTTAGAGTGTACTGATGAAATGTGTTCCGGAAAGGGCAGATGTGTGCTTAAAAAGAGGGAAGAATCTTGAAGGCGCAATTTGGATGATGTGGCTCTTGAGTCTTCTTTCCATGCAAAATTTCCCTGCTAGTTCTTAGTCTTTAATTTTCTCTTGCATATGGAATGCTGGCTTGAGAAGAAATTAAGTGTGTATATGAACAGATTTGAAATGTATACGAGGGGTGGAGATACGGTGGGGTTACTGACAGAAAATTGTCAGCCCCTTTCCAAAACTGCAGGTCCCAAGATTCTTTAAAAGAGGCCATGACGGTTGCTGGCATCAAACTGATTTGTATGTTTGCAGTGCCTCTAGCCTATTATATAAAATAAGTGGTTGGAATAGGCCTGGCCAGTATTTAAAATGCTGGATGATGTATTTTGAATTGTACAGAACTCATGAGATTCAGGCACAGGAAGCCACCAAGGAAAGAAAGCCCATCTTTGCCTTGTTAGGGTGATCCTGTGCCTGTGAGCTTTTCAGGGCAAAGGCAGAAAAAGTTAATGTGAGCATCTTAAACGGTTTACAAATGGGCTTTGCAGCTAGGATTCAGGTTACCCAACATTTTCCTAGTGGCAGATACAGTTTCAAATCTCAATATTAAGGGAAGAAGACAAAGACGTGTATCTTAGAGGTAGGAGAGTTGCAGTCCCTGAACCAAAAGCTGATTTCAAAACTCTGTGGAATGATGTCCTCCTTCAGAACACGGCCAAACAGCCCGAAAAACCTACAACAACCATATGTGGAATGAATGGGTTAGAAAAATTGGCAGGTCTCCCAAGAGAGCTGGCTGTGTCCTTTGGGGTGCCCTTCTGCCTTCCTTTACCACTGCCGGAAGCAGCATGAAGGTCTAGCCGTGCACACACAGCTTGAGCCAGCCCCCGACTTCCTTGCAGTCCTGAGGCATATCCTCCGAGGGTTGTGCTGTGTGCACCAGCTTCAGACAGGAAGCAATGATGGGGAAGAAACTGAGGAGGAGGAGGAAAGTGTAGGTCAGCTGCAATTTGCCTCCTTGTGCTGTGTCAGCAGAGCTCTTCCTATGTGTGTGCACGCGCACATACATCAGTTGTGATTGACTTCAAGCACTCTTGGTGTTAAAGCAGCTTTCTCTGAGGGATACCCAGAAAAACAGATTTCTGCTGTAAACAGGAAAAGCTATGCAACCCCTATGCCACCAACTCCCATTGTAAATAAAGGGCTACACCCAGGACTGAGCACACACCGTGATATTATGCTGGGTTTTGAGGTTTTCCATTTAAAGAGTGGGTGTTCATCTTTCAAAACAATTTTCGGGCCCATCTGGGTGTGAAGCTGTGCTTTGAGCAAAGCTTCGTGAAATGTCACAAGCCAAAGGCATGGCACAGGACGGTGTTCTTTGCTCAGAGGATGGGACCGAAGTGCCCTGTGTGGTGCTTTGCCCCCTACCCTTTGGTGGCAAGCCTAGGGTAGATTGTGTACCCATAGGCAGGACTCTGGTTGCAGTAATAAGCATCCATTGTGTAAAGTCTCTCTGTGTCTGATCTGACACAACTTGCACTTTTTATGAAACCTCCCTCTTTGTAAGTCTCTTCCCACCTCTCAGATATCCTGGTGAACAGAAGAACTTTTAACGGCATAGTTGATTTTACTAGCAAATGCAAAATACTTGAAATAAATCTGTGTCACCCTGTTGATGTTCTTAGGATAATGCTTTAGTGCATTTTGCCTGAAATAGATTGAAGGTGCACAAGAGAGGTTCCAGTGATTGTCTGAAATGGTGCTTCATGCCTGAGCATCTTATTAACATGCAAAATATAGTTTTTCTTCCATTAGTTCACTTGATTAGTGATAAAGCTGTCTAATATCTGCTCTTTTTAACATTGTGCTAGCATATGTGCCCAATGCTTTACTAACCTGACAGTTCAGGTTTGAGCATGGATCCATCTGGCTTGGTGTTGTCTACCCTTTGGGTCCACCATGGCCCCAAAGACCCTCTGGGTTTGTGGTCTGAAAATAGACAGTCACATGTTTTGGGAAGTGGGAGTACTCACCTTCTAGAGGCCCAAGATAGATTTTTCTTCCCTACAAAACTGGAAATGACCAGATGGTCACTTTATATATGTGTGTAAAAAGGTTTTATTTTAAAAGGGGGGTTTGTGGCCTTTGGAAGTCAGAAAGGTGGAAGATGTGGTGGAGCAGCCTCCTCCACCCCTGACACAGCTTCCCATTGCTGCTCTCTATCCTCACTAGCAGTCCACAGCTTTCTGGGCCGGAGTCCTCCTTCCAGCCCTACCTGGAGGTGCTAGAGATTGAAACAGAGATGCGCGCCATGTCAGTGTTAGACTGCTACGCTCTAGACCTTCTTTCTGCACAAAAGAGCAGAAGCTGTGTCTCAGCTGTCTTCTTAAGGAATTGACTGCAAAATCCATCATGTTCTTCAGAGTTTCAGTGTCATCAGGTTCCTATGATGCCCTTCTTGAAAACTTCTTATTTCAGTGCATCTTTCTGCCCCGTAATGTCACCTGTACAACCAGTTTTGCTTCTCCCATGATTATTTCCCCTTGTGTTTATCTTTTTTCTACTGAATTTCTGATCTGCTTCAAGCTGGCAGCGACAGTAGTTGTCCATGGCTCACAAAGCCCTCTCCATGGTAATCTGGTATTTCGAACCTGCCAATCCTGCATCCCACAGATATGTTTCCATTTCCTGCATCATGTGCTTCCCCCACAGTGTAAATGCACAGAAAGAACACTCATCTTGTCGGTGCCTAATTTTTTTCCCATCTTGAAAGCTTCAGCTCTTGCCTTCTTGCCATTCCCCCCCCCCCCCCCGACATATATATGAATACCCTGTGTGCATACTGGGGGCTCCTTATCTTTCAGCAAACTGTTTTGAAGGCCACATAGTAGAAAACCAGACTGTACATTTTTATATGGATATATAGGCAACGACACGAATATCAAGAGGGTGTGATACTGGAATTAAAGCTGGGAAATGTGCATTCATATTTCTTATTCTGCCTTCAGGTACTACAGAGGGACACACGGGGTCATTGTGGTTTATGATGTCACAAGCGCTGAATCCTTTGTGAATGTCAAACGGTGGTTGCATGAAATAAACCAGAATTGTGATGATGTTTGCCGAATATTAGGTAAGCTGCCTAGTTTGGATTATCTTTTGGTTACAGAACTGTGGCCAACTGATGGCTATTTTATAGCACTGTATCTTCATTTACAAGGGGAGTATCATGGCTAGCACTGAGCTACGAACCCTTTGAAGATTTAGTTAGGCACCTTTTCAGAAGAGGTGCTCCCCAAGTTGGAAAAGACATCTGTTTGTCATAGCATGTAATTTTTTTCACCTACGTAACTTTCAGTTGGGATGCTTTCTTTTGTGATTGCTCATTGGAAAGTAAATAACAGGAATGCTTTTTAAGCTTGGTGGAACAGGCGTTTATTGTTGAAATTCCATTTCCCTTAATGTCTGTTTTGACTAAAATCCCAAGTTTACATTTCATTTAGGCTGTATTTTTTTTCATTTCATTTCATTTAGACTGTATTTTTTTTAAATAAAGTGCTTTGCAAAGCTTTGTCTGATAAATTATATATTTTAAATATTGGATAAATAAAGATGGAAAATGAATGTTTTATTGCATGAGATAGTAAGTGGATTATTCCACAAAGGTACATTTTAAGGTGTTCATATGGATTGTGTTCTCAAGGATGCCAATGTGACTCCTTTCTTTATTCCTACTTGTAGTTGGCAATAAGAACGATGATCCAGAACGGAAAGTGGTAGAGACTGAAGACGCCTATAAATTTGCTGGGCAGATGGGGATCCAGCTGTTTGAGACCAGCGCCAAAGAGAACATTAATGTGGAAGAGGTAATAATCAGCAACTGAGGGGAAAGAGGACCAGGTTGCCTCTCTTCCTCAGAGGGCAACTCTCTGCCTTTCAGAACATTCTTGCCTCTGCTGTATTCCTTCTGCCATTCTAGACCATGTTCTGGAAAGGTGTGTGGGAACGTATGTACCTCCCCAAAAGACATCTCCCTTTCTGTTTGCTGTGCCAAGTGTTCAGTAAGTAGACTGAAACTGAGCTGCTTCTCAGGGACGAAAAGAGAAACCTTTTGGGGCAGTAACCCCTAAGTAGTGGAATTGCTTCTGGCTGAATAGTGAGTTGGGTACGCAGCTGCAGAGCCAGAGGTCGGGAGTTTGATATCCCCACACACACACACTTGTGCCTTGTATGAAAAGAGCCAGCTTGGGTTGCCTTGGGCAAGCTGTGTAGTCCCAGGATAGCCCCAGAAGAAGGGAACAGGAAACCACTTCTGCATATTCTCTCCTAGAGATGGGCACAAGCTGCTGGTTCGGCAGTTTATAGTAGTTCATCCTCTGGATGAACAGTTGTTCAGGAGTTCCCAGCCCCATCTTCTCTAGCAGGAGCCCATGGAGAGGCAGCACCCGGAGGAGGTAGAGCAGGGAAGCTAGGATGCTCCCTCTGATGGGCACCTGCCAGAGGAAACCACCAAACACCTGTTCATCCAAAGGATGAACTATCAAGCTGGCTGTTCATGCCCATGTCTACCCAGATAACCCTGGAAAGGGTCCCCATAGGTCACAGTCATTTTGACGGCATGCAGTTAATTATTAGTGAAATAAAGTAGGGAGTCTCTCTCTGTCTCTGTGTGTGATCGAGATGTTCTTATGGTCTGTCCAACTTGCCCCTTTTATGAAGAGTGTTCCCACAGAATGTTTTTTGAAAGTAGATCTGCATAGCATGTGACTCACTATGCTGACCCCAGTCCCCCACCCCAATCAATGCTAACACCACCTCAGGGTCTGAGCAAGCTCTGTGCACAAGCTGTATGCAAACCTGAAAATCTAGTTTACTCGGGGGGGGGGGGGACTGTGGAAAACAACCCCTGTTGTTTCTAAGAGTCCCCTGTGCTTTCTTCTAACTCCATTGTAATTTCTTTGGTTTCCAATGCAATAGGAAACCAGTCTGCTCACCAGGTACAGAGCATATATGCTAACACCTGCCCCCAGGAAATCGGGTTAGAGGATGGTTTGTCTAGCAGGGACAAAGGGAGGAGCTATAGTTATGGGGCAGAGGAAACTCTTCTTATTTGGAAACATACGCATTTTCTTTTGCAGTTCTAAAACAGGGGTGTCTTAAATGCAACCAGTGGGTTGCAGGCATCCCCTACAGGTCCAGTTGTGTCCTGCCACACCTTCAAGCTAATCTCCTTCCAACCTCCGCACACACCCAAGTTTTGGGGGCAATATCCCCCCCCCCAAAAAAAAACTCCACTCCACCTCCCTTTAGTGGGTATGGGGTGGAATTTTGTCCAGGGTTCCCCAGTTGTTCTAGGCTCTGGGTTTTTTTGGATTTTTTTTTAATTATTAAAGTGGGAAGTGATTTCCAAACGCCCTGGTTATGAAAAAAGCTGTCTCCTGGACAGAAACAGCACACTGATGGGGGGGGGGGGGGGAACTGTTTTTAATTAGTTTTTTTTTTAAGGAGGTGTGACATGTAGATAGGTGTGCCCCCCCCCCCCCCCCGGTCCAGATATGAACTTGGATGTCTTGTCTTGGCCCATCCATGTTCTAAGGCTATTTCCAGAGCACCCTAAATATGTACTGCTTAAGCTGAAGTCGTATTGATCGGGGCCTGGGTATGAAGGGGGGCTTGGGGTCGTATGAGAGAGGAAGGCTGTGTCAGAGGCCTGCATGTGACCCCCAAATCAAGGCGTCAACCCCAGTGATTGCCAGCTAATGTTCCCTCTGCAGCGACCCTGGTTCTGGCACTGGCACTGTTGTAGGGAAGACCGCTATTCTACGGTCTCTTGCACTTTCTCTTGCAGATGTTCAACTGCATCACGGAGTTGGTTCTGCGGGCCAAGAAAGACAACTTAGCAAAGCAGCAGCAGCAGCAACAGAACGACGTGGTGAAGTTAACGAAGAACAGTAAACGGAAGAAGCGGTGCTGCTAATGTCCTCCTCCCCTGCGGCAGAGACTGCATGCTTGGGCAGCTCAGTTCAGCGCAGCCCTTCCAGCCAGACACGGGCGATTCCACTGGCCTCGGTCTCGGGAGGACATTGCATTTCCTCACTCTGTGCCGTTATTGAAATGAGTTTTCTCCCACGTTTTCGGTCAGGAGGCACACCCTACCAGAATAGTGCCAAGAAGGTATTGGACGGAGGCGATTCTGCCCCCTCCCCTCCTTCCTACTCTTTTTCAAGAGCATCGTACAGACAGAACATGGGTTTGCCTACCAAGTGGACTTTTGATCCTAAAAGTATGTACATAATGTATATTGGCTTTAACCAGCTGCGCCTCCCTGATGTTGCTTTGCCTTCTGCCTTCTTAATGTCACCAATCATGACTTGTTTGGAATTTACCTTTTCCCCCACCCACCCCTATCCCTCCCTTCAAAAATACAGTACAGTGATGCCCTTAAATGAAGTTGCCGTTCCGGGCATGCACTTCCCTTCCGCTTTTGATTTTCAAGCTAGGAGTGGGGTCTTGAGTGCTTTCAGGCTTCAGGCCGCACTGAGATCCTTTCTCCTAAATTCTGGAATAGCCAATATTTTTGGAGGGCGGGGGCCAGTCTTACAGAAAAGCCGGGCTCTTCTCCGCACACTGGGAGGAGATTGAACATTTAACACCTAGTATTATTAAAATGAACCTCTGGGAGCCGAGAAATGTTAAAACTTGTGTTCCCATCTTGTGAGGGAGAGGAAGCACTCCCATGCTCCTGTGATCTCCTGCGGATCCAGGCGTTGGCATGGATGAGCTGTTTATCAATCCAGCAGTCCAGTTTCTGATTGTTTGAAGTGTGGATTGTTTTCTCCAAGGTGGCCATTACTGTCCTGCCAAACAGTTACAGGAGTGTGAATCAGTCATTATCTTCTCAGCTCAACCACTGTTGTCATTATTGTGTACCCAGGTATAAAGTATGGACTTAAAACCACAATTCTAATGGGCAGAGTCCTTGGGCAGTTCTTGCTGCTGCATTTTGAAGAGCTGGAAAGTTTGGGAAGGGTAAATTTGGGCCTTTTTCAAATGTGGACTCCTTCCAGTGTCCTTCAGTTTCGAACAGAGGCTCTCTCAAGTATGAAGAAATCAAGAGAAGCTACTTGTGGTTTGAATCCCCTTGACTGGACCACTCCAGCCTAGGTAAGGCTGAAAGGGAGAGGGAATTTATATGGCTCATGGGGGCTCCAGTCGGAGAAGAATTAGGGCTCCGCTCCTCAGCAGTTAAAAACTGACCCACCAAGCCCATGGGCTGAGGTTCCTCTGACCAAAATAACTCCTTCCAACCTGGAATCTTAGGATGACAATACTCATGTTAATGAGATATCCTACAGTATCAGACCATTTGGACTTTGAATCATGTAAGAAGGGCTAAGTTGAAATTCCTTATTTATTGTTCTGTTTGCCTTTAAGAACAAAGAACAACAAACCCTTAAGTTGTACGAGAGCCCCGATCCTACAATCACATCACGGGCAGTCAGTCTGGCCCTTGCCCTCTTGGAAGCCGTGAAGGTGGCAGGTTTCAGCCCGTGAAGGCGTTCTCAAAACGATCCCTTCCAACTCAGCTCATCTTTCACCACCGCCGTCTCTCTGCACCTCTTGTACATTGCTGCTTCTTCGGAACTGAAGCATGGGGATGGAGCGGTCCTCTCTGGAAGAAACGGCTGGCCTAAGAGGTCCGTAGGAGTGATTGAGGATACTGATGGTTCAGTACGGAAGGGCTGAAGCAAGCGTGGCTCGCCATTGCAGGGGAGGGGAAGCCCCTCCCGTGCTCCTGCGATCTCTTGCCGCTCCAGGCACTGGCGTGGATGTGCTGTTCACCAGTCCAGCAATCCAGTTTCTGATTGTTTGAAGTGTGTGGTGTTTTCTCCGAGGTGGCCATTAGTAGCCTCTCCCCAGCTCTTCTCCATACTCAGTGCTGCTGTTTAACCTTCATTTGTTTTAAAGGAGGCAGTGCAGCAGTAGTTACTTGGTGGGTGGTGTCCGTGGATGGTGCCTGTGGAGTATTAGAGAAAGGTGTGGGGCGGGGTGTGGGGCGGGAAGGGGCGGGGCGGCGTCTTTAGCGGTGCTGATGTCAAGCGGTGGAATGTCTAACTGGTTTGCTAGGATTCTTTCTGTATATTGAAACTTTCTAATTATGCTTTTTAATAATTTTAAAAAACTAAAAATAAAGGTGCCAAGCTGCCAAATCTTCCTCAGAGGCTCTGCTCTTTGCTTCTTCTGGAACCCTGGCATGAAAGTTTTGCCCTGGCCCTAGTTGGGTAAATATTTTTCCAGTGTAATAAAGCTTTCAGGGGCAAATTTGCCATTTTTCAGGTCAGTGTAGAAGAAAGGAATTGAGTATAAGTTTTTTTCAATTAAAACACCCCTTCATTCCTTTCTCCTATCACCACTTTCAGCTAAGCTGCTTTTTCTACCCAGAGCGCTTTGATATTCCCCCCCCCTTACTTCATCCTTTTACTATCATTCTCATGTGAGTTACCATAACCATGCACTCTTTATCTGTCTTTTTTTTTTAAAAAAGAAGATACCAAGTGCCTTGGCTGGCTCAGAGCAATCTATATTCCAAGCTTACACTGATCCATCATTTTCCTTCTTTTGAAAATAACCACTGAGAAATTATACTAGTTATGATATAGCTTTTCCAGTGTCTCATCATACTAGGGTTTTCAGGAGTTTTCAGAAGAAGTTACTGCAATTTGTTTGAAATTGACATGGGTTACAGTGTGTGTATATTTTGAACTGCCTTTGGTGGTGATTGGCTAAACCAGGTACATGGCTAAACTTGCATTGCATTTGGTGCTCCAACACTGGCTAAGGTTCCGACAGAAGTTTCTGTGTTGAATAACAGCAGTAAGAGAAGGAATGGCAATCAGCCGTCTCTCGGTGGCACAAAATGATCCAGGAAAGAAGCAGCTCCTAACATTCAAACAGGGCATGTGAATTTATTGAAAAGTAGGAGCTGGGAGAAACAGTATGTGATAAGAGATGCAAGGGTTGAAATAAGGATCCAAAGAGATGTGGGCAACTAGAGAGATTCTGGAAGCCTGGTAGTCCATTGGCTAAGGAGGTATAGCTGTGCCAGGTCTAGAAAATCCTGCAGTTTGAGGAGTCTCCTCCTGCCATTGGAATAGTCTGACCAGGCATTTCTGGCACATACGAAACCCCCACCCCCCACCCCCACCTGCAGCAAGGTAGGTCAAACATCACATTGATTTCAGTTCAGTCTCAAACAATTTCTTCTTGCAGGTTTCTAGAACCTTTTGGTGGGAGACAATAGCTGCTAAGTTCACATTGCATTCTGTATTGCTGATCGTACTTTGGTTGGCCATAAATGTGATGGAGAAGCAGAAAAGGATGACTGTGGGCCCTGCAGGGAGGAAGTCTCAATCGCATGTAATTCTAAAGTGTCTGGCATGTATCAGAAGAGTGCAGCAGTTGAAGTAAATTGGCACAGTCCATGCCAAGGACTCCCTGGCACGTTGTTGCATTTTCTTCTGCAGCCACACCAGCTCAGTTGATCCAGACGAGGACGATCATTTAGAAAGAGTGAAAAATATAAAGAACACCTTGAAGTTCGTCATGCTTAGGGAACCATCCAGGCAAAGGAATTAGATTGGGGTAGTTCCTCAGCCATGGTAGTTGCATCTCTCTCATGCTGCTGTTGCATTCATAGTTGCTGTGGGCAATAAGTTGCTCTCTGTTTAGATCTGCTAACTCTCTGCTGGTGGACGTGCAGCCACTTTCCCAGCTTGGTGGCATCTGCCCAAGCTTGTCCTCTGTTGCCATGGCCTTTGTGAACCCAGGATCATCTCCACGTCATGATAAGGTTGAACAGTAAGACTTGGTGGAGGGCAAATTGAATCATGTATGGAGATATAGATGTCATTTGTATCTGAATGGGCAATCCTGCCCTCCATTCTAAGGGCCAGCCCTTCATATGGACCCTAGATACAGAGGTCACCTTGTAACACAAGAGTCCTACTACCCTTTGATTCAGAAGGGTGGTGGCTGTTCCATGACTTGTGTGTACTGCTACTGCAGCATCAAGATGCCCAGTGGATGCAAGTCTCCATGAGGTGATACAGGAGGAGAGGAACTCTAGTCAACCTCTGGAGGGGTTGCTGGACTGCAACTCGGCATCAGTTTTCATCCCTGGTTATATAATGCTTTGGGCTCATGGGAGTTACTATCCAGAAATATCTGGAGGACCACAACATCCCCATACAGAGAGTCCAAAGTCCGTTTCAGTCCACAACAACGGAGACGCAGGACTTTTGTAAAGTGAAGGGCTCTTCATTGCCCGCTTAAGACAGAACCACTCTCAATACTTTGCATCACAAAAGATATTTTTCTTTTCCCATTTTTAAGGAATCAAGGGCTGCCATTGAGGCTAATCGGATGACACAGTGTGGCAAAAGAGACTCAATGATAAATGAATAAACCTCTTCAGGTTGGATTGCATTTGCAAGACCAGTTCTCAAGTCACATGCAAAATGGATGAACCTTTGAATTTCCAGATATTTGTGACCACAGCTCCCACCCACCCCTTACCCTTGGTCATGTCGGCTGGGATTTGGGGGAGGTGAATATCAAAACGTAGGGTGTGTCAAGAGTTTCCCACCCTTGATGTGGAGGATGCTCCAGGAAAAAGTGAATTAGTGCTTGTTCTGACACTTGATGAGCAAAATCAGAAGTAAGGCAGGTGTGCCCATTGTAACTCATTCAAGAGACAATATGTCTCTTTAGCCCACTTCTCATTTTTGGTTCATTTTGCCATTCTTTAAATTGAATGGCCAAAAGGACGTCCTCCAGCTACTGCTGAGTGCCATTTCTCCCCTTTTCTGACCATGGGCTGAACGGGTTAGGACTGATGAAAATTGCAGTCCATCAACATCTGGAACACCTTTTGCCCACCCTCAGTTTAAATGCAGCCATGGGCCAAGATGTCTCGATTGAACCCCTTCAGGAACCGGCTGGGAATGGGTTTTCTACCACCCCAGTTTTTGCCACTGAGCAAATCACAAAGACGATACCTGTAGAAAGGACCCATTTTATTCAGATGAGAACTATTTACAAAAGAAGCAGTAGAGCAGCGTTTTCTACTAAAATATGCCTTTATAGAATATCTTATTATAAAAACGGTACACGTATTTACATGACTGCTACATAGAAAAATTACTGCACTGTGTGGTTATATACATATATCTATAGAGATACATTCTATCTGCCCTTCCCTGCTGTGTGCTTTTTTTTTAAGGAAAAAAAATTCACACTCCCACTCACCCCCTCCGGCGTGCAGCCTTTCAAACCCGGTGACCTTTCGATACATCTCTCAGGCACATCTGTCTTGACTCTGGGGGCAAAGTGGGTATGAGTGACTGAAGCAAGAATGGTGGCCCTCTGAAGGTCTTTGGAAGTGGAAGGGCCCCCCCCCACCCCACCCCCAGCCTGCTCTTCTTTGTGGGAAACAAACACTGGCAGTAAAACATTCATGCACACTTCGATCCCCCCCCCCCATTTTTTCCCCTTTCTTTTCCTTGTTTTGTTTTATTTTGGTTTGTTTTTTTTGCTTATGGGGCAGCTCCGAGTTCGCCAACCTCAGGCTTTCCAGAGGGGTTCGATCACCATCTCCTGCTAGCCTGTCGGAAAGTCAGGCTTAATTCAAAGACAGCAGGGAAGGAGGAAAATGTGGAGTCTGTGTATGGAGGGACCTAGATTACTGATTCTTCAGTAATCTAAAGCTTCCTGCACGTCTTATTGTTGAGGAATAAGCAAAGGAGAAATATTTTTGTCTAACCTCCTTTTCTGCAAGGCCACTGCTCTGGCGGCCGGCATCTTCTGATAACATCAAGAAGAGTAATTCCAGCCCAACGTTTATCACACCACCACCGGCTGCTGTCTGGAGCCGCACAGTCGCACACCAGTATTGCTGCCCGTGCTGCGAATTGTGTGAACACAATTCCTCTGCATCCTCTCGATGTCCCTTCTCTCCTTATTACAGGGGTGGGGCATCCATACATAGCTGCCCATTCAGATATACAAGGGCGCCTGCCCTCCGCTGTCGCCAGCATCGCTGACCGCAGCTGCAGTCCCAAAGCCCTGGGAAATGCAATGTGTTTGCTATCTCTGCTTTCTTCAGGGTTGTTGTTTTTTTGTCTCCCACCCCACAAACAGTAGAGGACAGACGGTGCTCAGCTGTTAATTATTCTTCCCAAGGAAAAAACCACCATGCTATGGCTCAGCTTCCTCTCCATAGGGCAGCCAAGGGTGGCCCTCCAGATGTGGGTAGGCTGCAATTTCTCACCCTAGGTTCAGGCTTCCGAAGGTGGCCAGGGGTGAAGGTCCAACACCACCGGAAAGCCAACCTCTTGCCCACCTCCAAGGTGGAGGATTCTGACCCTTCCACAGTCAAAGGAACCTGGTGCACTCCAGCCAACTATGGGAAGGAGACCTCCTACCATGGAACGGTCAACCAGCAGCTTATCTTTTTCCTGTCCTTTCCTTGCCCGTGCAAGTACGTCACTATGCAGCGATCAGCCATGGAAGGAGGACAGTTTATACAGTCTTTGCACTCAGAGCTTGGATACATTGCTGGCTTTTTGGAGGGTGGAAGCGTATCCAGGCCCCAATAAAAATGGGTAACATTAACCATCCAAGCTTTAGACAGTGTTCCATAAAACTGGGGTGGAGAAAATCTGGCCCACACCACGGAGCAGCAGCCGTCCCCTTCTCCTCCAGCTCCCCCCCACTTTTCCTTATGAAGCCACAGCCTCGACTTCTGTCCAGTAATATCACAGTGTGGTGTTTGGGTGGGGAGTTATTTCAATCCCGCACCCAGGGCTGTGCGGATAATATGGTCGATAGTAGAGCTTCCCACTTCTGGCAAGCATTGCCAAGTGGGAATGAGGGCTGAAGCTTCTCCAGCCAAGACCGTTCCTCCTCGCCACCTCTTTATTGCTTACGTTTCACTACCACCGAAAGGAGACTGTGGTAGCTGACCTTTGCAGAAGACAGGGAGAAAACCATAGAGTTGCAGACTTGGAAAGGACTTGGAAGGCCAAGTACTCCGACTGATTGCGTGGTGCAGAGTCTGACCGCACAGAAGGCAGCAACAGCCTCGTGACAGACAGCTGTCTACAGCCACTCTCTACTAAGACACCACCTGATAGAAATGACACTTCTCTCTCTCTCTGCTTTACTCCATGTGCAAGGCAGTGTGCGCACAGATTGCATCTTCTGTTACTCAAGAGTCTTCATTTGCCTTCTTAGCCACATTATCTCTACCAGAGTACTGAACTCTGTTGTTTATACCTGTTCAACCAAGGGGTGGGGGGTGGGGGAAGACACCTAACCTCTCAGATGTGGAACTGCCATACACATTGGCCAAATGGCATGGCCCCTAGTGAGCGATAACTGAAGGGGCCACCCCTTTCCCACCTCCATGTAAGACAATGCTCCGGTCGGTCTAGGACTGGGCGCAGCAACTCAATGCACAGGCGGCTTGGCACAGGCTAGCAAAACCAAGGGAACATTATCCGCGCCCCGAACTGGATGGGCCATGCTCCCATGTAGTGATCACTGGAGGATTTTTTCTTGGCTTATGTGCTAGGATCAGGCCTTCCTCTCCTTGATAAGATCATGCTTTGCCACTGAGGAGCCACCAGAGGTCAAAAGCAAGTAAAAGGACTAATACAGATCAATCTAGAGATTCACATGACCCCTTATTGTGGGATAAAAGGGATTTAAAAACAGTGATGTTACCTGGTCTTGTTGCCTTCCCCCCCCCCCCTCTCCTGAACCTTTGACATGCAAGAGCTCATATGCCAGTTTCAGGCATTCTTTGACCTAAATCCAAAAGTTCATCCCAGTTAGAACAGACACACTGAATCAACAGCAGTTTTTTTTTAGTTGCAACACAGGGAGTACTGCTGATTCAAGAGGTCTGCTCTAGTTGAGACTCACTATAGAATTTAGGTCGGGGGGGGGGGAGGGGAGAGAAACAGTCTTCTCCATTATGGCGCCCTCCATCTGTGTTGGAATACAAGTCCCATCCCTCCGGCCAGTGTTTTCTAACTCCATTTTTGCCTTGTCGTCGTTGACCTGTGACTAGCTACAGCGATCCTCACTGAAAGACTAGCGTTGGCCCCTGGCTACCGATGGATTCCAAGGGTTCACTTCAACCTCGTGCAGGACCGTTCCTTGCTCAGAGCTTAGACTTCCCACACTGGCCCAACCAGACTTTGGCCTTTGGTCCACTGCACTGGATTTAGGGGGTACATGAGGCTACTGCAATGATTTCCATCTCCGACGCACCATAAATCAACAAATATTTTCCATGCCTGCTTAAGAAGGGAAGGGTACGATGGCTGAAACTGGTGGGGCTATTGAGGACAGGACTGGGTGGGGGGGATGAATCTTTGGCCCTCCACACGTTCTCACACTCCAATGCACAATGGCCCCAGCTATCACAGTCAGCTGTGAGGGACAATGGGAAGCATAATCCAAGGTCATGCATTCCCTTCTCCTAGCTTAGGAGGAATATACGGGACAGCTTCTAAGCCTAGCATAAGGAAGAACCGAGACCTCAATTCCACCTTCACTAAAATGTAACTTCACTTAGTTTTCTCCATTCAGGGAAACTCTAGACGTCCTTCTTGAATCTGGTGCCCTCCAGGTGTGTGGGACTACAACTGGCATCATCCCCACCCAGCAGACATCATCTGGTAAGGAAAGGCTGCTCAAAAGGGGCACCCTCGAGCAAAATCTATGCCATTGAGTGGTCTTTTTATCCTTCCACTTTACTCTGATGGGCTCATATATTCTGAGGTCAGATTTGCCTTTTTGGGTTCCTGCTGGACAGCCACGAGATGCTGGCAGGGGCTTCTATAGAACAGCAGCCCAGGCTTCAGCTGTTGCCAGCACTGGCTTCCTGACTGGAGGGCCCAGAGGGGAAATTAGACTGGTCTCCAGTGGTGGCAAAGCTGGGCAACCCAGAAACCATTGAGAGCCAAGATGGGAAATGTGTGTCCTGCTTCAGGGTCAGATTGCAATTCCCATCATCTTTCCTCACTGGCTCTGTGGGTAGAAACTGAAGCCCAACAACATACGTTCCCCAGTTCTCACCTCAAGCTTATGAGGTCATTATAAAGAAAGTCATGTCATGGGTAGGGCTATACCAGATGGCAAGCAAGGACACCTGACGGGCTACTCTTGTTGCAAAAGGTTACTCCCTAACACCTTCTTACACCCAAAATATAATTACCATGTCAAAGAGGTGATTTCTAACCACAACTTGGAAACATGCAGCCCTCCTAGAATTTCCTAACAACCATAGATACTGGCCATGGGAAGAGAACTGAGGTTTCTGGAATTGGAAGCCCAACGAATTAAATTTTCCCATCTCTGTATCAGCCCAAGTTCTATGCCGAGGGAGCGAGTTTTGTTTTGTTTTTTTGCATGGAAGATGTAGGATGCCTCCATCTAATGTAGCAGAACCCTAGAATCACACCATGATTATTCTCTAGGAGATGCCCTCCCTCCTTGCATCTGGACGTAACGAGCCCTTCTTGCTGTGCAACGGGCCGTGTGCCTTCCACTTCTGTCCTTCCATGATCCCAAACCCACCTTTTCCTGCTGCTTTCACAGGACAAGAACTGTCATTATGGGGGACAGAAGCATTAGACACCAGTGAGGAACATGCGTGGTCTTAGTCAAGGCTGGAGACAAAAAGAGCTACTTTTTGTGGCCATGCAATGGCCAACGCTAGCTGTGGGATTCTGGGAATGGTAGTTCACTTCTCCCATCTCTGATTAATGACACCTCCAAGAATTCTGGCCCTTGAAATTTGAACAGGAAAAAAAGTGGGCTGGGGAGCAGATACGTGAAGTCCATTGCTGGAAGGAAGAAGAATCTTTTTTGATTGTCTGGGACAAGAGAGTTACATGTACAAAATGCAAACGAGAGAGCTGCCACTGTATTTATGACTCATGAAAAACAGTCAGCCCCAAATATGTCAGCCCATCAAACAACACACTCCATCGCTGCATCACTGGAAAGTTCTTTCCCTCTTTCGTCCTGCTGTGCTGACCCTGTCATTTTCCCCTTGAAAATTTGGGCAGAATAATTGTGTTGACGAGGTAAAGTATTTCCCCAGAATCAGAGCAGCTACTTATTTGAATGGTGCTACAGATGACTTCCCGGCTTGTAGTCTGGGGTGGGGGTGGGGGGGAACCCCTCTAATTTTGGAAGGAGCCATGAGTCCATTCCGGGGTTTGGTCCGAACTTTAGAGGAGCTACCCAAGGTACTGGACCCTATCCCTCAACTGGGTTCAACGCCTTGGGGACCATACTTAAAGTTCAGAACAAAGCCCAGTGTGGACTCAGCCCCCCCACCCCACCCATGAAACCGGAGTCACCAGCTTCTTGGTTAGAAATGCCACGCTCCTCTCTGCAAAAGGGAATCAGAGCAAAGAGGGGTTCACAGCCGTTGGGCAGCATTCCTGGAAGCGCCGAATTTTTCCCAAATTACTCCCTGAAATTAAAATAGACACACGATTGCCAAGACACAGCTGCACAAGCTAGTTCTGCTTGAGAGAATGTATCTTGAACCTAATGGTGTATATATTAAGCTGCTTCTCTTGGCCATTAGAATTTCCATGGCTTTCAGCTAAATGTTTGCCCTCAGTCTCCCAACGGTGGGGCAGGGATTAGCTGTCAAGAGGAACACCAACAAAACAGGGCCGTTTTTCAAGTTACCTTTTTTCTTTTGTTTTCTTTCTTTATTTTCTTTTTTCTTTTCTTCCTTTCTTTTTTTTTGTTTTGACTTCAAGTTCCAAGAATCCCTCTAGGAAGCACGGAAAAAATAGCTTTTTTTGGATTCTAACTCCCAGATTCTCCAAGCAGCATGACCAGCTGGAGGATTCTGGGAGCTAACACTTCCCAAAAGTGACGTTTCCAAGCACTGAAACAGAAATGAGGAAGGTGTGGTGGCTCTGGAGGTTGCTGAACTGTAACTCCCATCAGCCTGGACCAACAGTGGGGGTTTATGGGAGTTGGAGTCCAGCAGCATCTGAAAGGCAACAGATTCCCAAGGTTACGTAAGATATTGCCCATCCTTCTGTCAGCTCCTGCTCAGGCGTATCTCCTTCCTCTCTGCTCCACTCCAAAACCAGCAGGGCTCTCCTGGCCAATTCCTGACCTGTTCCTTTAATGCTTTCTCGGTGGCAGAAGAAAAGAACTTTAAGACACCTGGATCACACACAGCAGAAACAGAGTGGGTCTAACAAGACACCCTGAAGGTTTCGTGTTTTATCGCGTCGCTTAAGGTAGAAAGAATAGTCCTTTCCATCGCCATCGCGCAGGACGGAGATTGGCCATGTCAACTACAAGATGTGTAAACACTCGAGTTCGGACCACAGGGGTTGCAAAATAGTGCAGAGTTCTTAAGGGTTAACTCCTTGGCCCGTCTTGGTGGTTTCTTTCGTGATCCGAATCCAGGACCATCCACCACCAGCCGGGCTTGCTGACCTTCTCCAGCTTCCTTCACTTCGAAAATAACCACTGTAGTAATAAGAAGAATATTTTGTTTTAAATTAAAAAAAAAATAGAGTAACTGGAGAGGGGTTGCTTCATTCCAATTAATTTTTCTTGAAAAAAGAAAAGAGGCGGTTCCCTTCTGCCCCGATGGGCTCGGACCCCTGTTGCTCGGGCCTCAGCACAGAAGAGGGTCTGGCGCGCCTCTTCACCCCATGACCAGTGGAGAAGGAGTAAGTGGGCTGGCTCCATTCCTTTGGATGTTTGTCCATCAACTGCTGGTCAATGACCCTCTGCATGTCATCCTGCAGATGGAAGAAGGGAAGCCGTTAGCAGAGAGGGCAGAGGTAAGGCAGGACAAAAAAAAAATCCTGCCCTGCCAAGAGAAGGCCAGTTTGACTCTCTCTAATCCTCATGCAGTGAAAGGGATGTCCAGAGAGAGCGGCCGGCCAGGGAAAAGAGACCCAAGCAAAGTGGGCTGATCCAGAGTTGGAAAATTAATCAGTTCTACACCCTCCCCTTCCACTTCAGGGCCTATCCCAGGATTTAAAATTAAAAAGCATACAATATACCTCTAAACAGCTCATCTAGAAGTTCTCTTTTTTAAGAGACGGCAGATAGAAGGCACTTTTGCATTTGAATCAAATCTTAAATGACGTCTGAAATCATGGCATCACAGAACAATGGAATTAGAAGGGGCCTATAAGGTATTCAAGTCCAACCCTTTGCTCAATGCAGGAATACAAGTCAAAGTAGATCTGACAGAGGGTTGCCCAATTTTCTCTTGAATGCCTTCAGTGTTGGCGCATTCATCACCTGCCGAGATAATTGGTCCCATTGTCGTACCGCTCTAACAGTTAAGAAGTTTTCCCTAATATTCAGCCTAAATCTGGTTTCCTATAGTTTGAGCCCATTATTGCATGTCCAGCACTTGAGGGGTCAGAAAGACACACACAGTCAGGCAGGTCCCCTCTTTCTCACGTTCTCTCTCTCCCTCTCACAGACACACACACACACACACACACACACACACAAACACATGTCCAGAGTTCAAAAACAAGGTATGTATGCAATTGGGGGGGGGGGGGGGGGAGAGAAGGTATAAAACAGCTTTTCTATCAAGGGAGCCTAGAATGTTTCAAGCCTTTATCTCTCCTTCCATCCTTGTAAAGTTATTAATTACGGCAGCTGATTAAGGGCAGTTGCTCTATGGGCAGAGAAGCGCCTCTTCAAAGGCCAGTCATTCAGAGACAAACCAAGGAAGGCTCTCATGCAGAGAAGGGGCGAGGAACCTACCACCACCCACATTGGTTCTGGCTCTGCCCATCTCACCAAAACAAGAAGACAAAAGAGGACACCAAGCTGCACGAAAATGCATGAGCTGATCTATACACAGAGACACAAACCACAGAGATTATTTTAGAACAGAGAGAACATACACAGAATCTTCTTACCCGCTTGGGGAAGAGTGTGACTGGGTGACCTGCGTCCCTCCTGCCAAATAGATAATACCTCCAAGACTAGCACGGTCGTCCTGGGAGACCCTTCAAAGAGAGGACCTTACCCCCCAAACAGTATCAGTACCCTCTCCTCTGACTTTCCCTTCAAAAGTTTTAATTCTCAACAGAAGAAAAGATTTTTAGACTTTTGGTTTTGGGATTTTTCTCTCTCTAAACAAAGGACAACATCAGAGAGACATTGGTCGATTCTGGCTGGGCAATTCTTACACGCCAGTCTTATCAGTGAATTATGAAATAGAGTTTTATTGTGGTGTATTTCCTACTAGCTGGCTGGATAGCTCTGCGGTTTAGGTCTCTGGCTGCAGAGCCAGAGATTTGAGTTTGATTCCCCGCTTTTCCTCCTGTGAGACGTGCCAGCCCGTGTGGCCATGGACAAGCTGCAAAGTTGCCACAAGAAAGGAAGGGTTAACCACTTCTGTGTATTCTCTACCTGGAAAACCATCAAAAGGATAACCCTAAGTCAGGACTGACTTGACAGCATCAGCACCAGCAGCATCATTACCTACTAGAAATGCAACACTGAAAATGAACTTCAAACATCTCTTAAGGATTCTCTCCTCTGAAGTTTGGGATAGTTGAGTTCAAACTCACAGTCACCACAAACAGCCTTCCTGGCACCTTGATGCTCCATAGTTTTGACCAACAAATAGGTTCTTAAAGGCAAGTAAAGCCCCGTTTGCCTCTAAAAGTGTCCTAACCCAGTACTACAAATCCCCAAAAGTGATAAAACCATGTGTGTTACCCCCAAGAGCTCTTGAAAACAAACAGGTGCAATTCGGGGATCAAGAACATTAGGAAACCTTTCTGGAAAGAACATCATCAAAAGAAGGTCTGGTTGCCAAAAACTAAGAAACAACAAATGTGAAAGAAACACACACACACACACACATTCACAAATGTGGTGGGACAAGTGTGTGTCTTGTTGAAAGACCGAACAGTTTATAGGTAGATTTAACACAGCCAGCTATGTTAAAGAAAACAACAACAATAAAGATATAAAAGTTTGATAATTACATAGAGGTTTGGGAGAAGTGTCATAGAGATTGCAGGATCATGCTCTCTCCCTCTCTCCCCAGGACATCCCCTTATCTACAAGATAAGATTTTTTTTTCTTTGCATGATATTTCTCAGCATCCCGCAGGGAGAGTTCAGCACTTGTCACCCTCAAAGTAACTTTTCTAAATTCTGTGCCTTCTCCTTAGCTGTAACATGCAGTGACACTTAGCCTGACAAGACCAGCTTTTGAAACTTCTACGTTCCCTAATGGCTCCCACTGAGTTCTGTGGGGAAATGTCAACATCGAAATGTGGGTCTGAAATTGAAATGGAGCAAAACCTGATGCAGCCCAATCTCTGGGATCAGCGGAACCCCAGATCCAGAAAATATGCAGGAAGGCTCCTCTATTTTTGTCCATATACGTGAACTGATGTTCGGGGACTATCAGAAAGCAACCTCTTTCTCCTGAGAGTGGGTGCACCAACCTTATGGGAGGGTGGGTGTAACGTGTTCCGATGGATGGACACAGTATTCACAGAGCACAGAGAGACTGATACTCGTGTGTGTACAATACATGGAGCTGCTTTCCACAACCACTCTTCCCATCATTGACAGTGGCACCGGAGAAGCATTATTTCAGGTTTGAAGATCTGTTTTTCCTATCTGCCACCAAGTTCCATCTACCATGTAGCAACCCTACTAGGGTTTTCAAGGTAGGTGAGACATTTAAGGAGTGATTTTTACCAGAGCCGCCCCACTCCCCAGTGAGTTTCCATGGCCAAGTGGCGATTCGAACCCAGGTCTCTGGAGTCCCAATCCAGCATTCTATCCGCTATGCCACACTGGTCTTTAAGATTTACAGTTATATTAAATTCTAAACTGAGATTAACCTGACGAAGCACTTCGAAACTTCTCTGAACACTGGAAGCTGCCTTATCCTGGACCAGACTCTTAGTCCATTTTACCCAATTCTGCCAACTCGGATTAACTGAGGCATCCCAGGGTTTCTTTCCAGCCCAACCTGAGGGTGGAACCCCAGACCTTTTGCATGGACAGCCACCAAGTTGTGTCCCCTTCTCAATCCTTCTTATGCTAGGTCTTCCTCTTCTCCATGAGTGCCCTTTCCAGTGGGTTTTGTTGTCTCGTGATGTGTCTAAACTAAAGCACAATAGCTTCCGTTTACAAATTTTAGCTTCTAGTGAGAGTTCAGGCTCAATCTAGAACTCACTTCTTTCTCTTTCTAGCAGTCCAGGTTATCCATAAAGCTTTACTTCAAGACCACATTTTGCATGAGTTAGATCTTCCCCCAGTCAGTTTTCTTATTGTTCCGCTTTCACATCTAGGCGTACAGTCGGGAATACCTCAGCCCTGATGACCTTGGCCTTAGTCTCTAGTGACACATCCTTACGCTTAAGGATCTCCTCCAGTTCCTTCACAGCTGTCCTTCCTAGTGTCAGCCTGCTTCTGATTCCTTGGCTTCAATCTCCCTTTGCATGGATGACTGAACCAAGATACAGAAAATCTTTAACTATTTTGGTTTCTTCATTGTCCAGTATATAGATTGAACAGGCGTGGAAATAAATACACCCTTTCCTAACATCTTTGTTTACTGAAAACTATTCTGATTCTTCATATTCTGTCCTAACCTTTTATTCAGAATATAGGGTATTCATCAGGATGATCAAATATTGTGCTACACTGATTTCCCCTACAACAATCTATAGCTTTCCATGATCCATATCGTCAAAGGCTTTACTGTCATCTTTAAAGTGCAATCTAAATTTCCTTCTAAAATTCTTCAGTACATGCCTGTCACCAATATATACCTTGTTTCCCCTAAAATAAGACCTAACCTGAAAATAAGCCCTAGTAGGATTTTTCAGGATGCTCGTAATATAAGCCCTACCCCAAAAATAATCCCTAGTTAAGTGAAACCCCTCCCTCCACCATTATGCAGCAACCAGAAGAAGATGACATGACTGTATTTGAATAAATGTAGATGGTTGTACATGGGGAAAAAAAAACATCCCCTGAAAATAAGCCCTAATGCATTTTTTGGAGCAAAAATTAATATAAGACCCTGTCTTATTTTCGGGGGAAACAGGGTAGTATATTCCTGAGTGTCTCTTTCATTTCTGAATTCATCTTAAACTTTGTGCGTTTCTCACTCCTTATATTTCAGAGTCTTTGTTGTAAAATCTTGAGCATCACTTTGCTTGCATAGGAAATTAACACGGAAGAGGAGAAATGTGTTTGGTTTCCATTTTAATCTGACTCAACCTAAGCTATATTTCCTGAATTAATACCTGAACCAGTATGCAATTATACTCCAGTTTCACCCCTTCAAATGTTGTGATCTCGGGGTGGGTGGGTGTTAAATTGGCGGGGGGGGGGGGGGAGAATTCTAATTTGTATTCCAGCAGCCTGAGCACAAACCACCTTGGGAAATCATAAAGGGATATGGGCACAAGTCAACTTAATTTGGTCCACATTTTGGGAAGGTGAGACATGGCCATTTTAACCTGCTATTCCTGTTTTAATCATTACTATTTAATACTATCATCATCGTCAGTGCTTGATGTGACTTTATATTGATATTATCTGATCACACACTGCCTGGGTATGTGAAAACACAGAAAGTCAGGGTTTAATTTGAAATAAACAAATAAGGAAGCGAAATGTGAATATTCTAGAATGCAAAACAGACAGACACACACACAATATCAACCAGAGATTAGTAAAGCCAAGGAGGAAAAAAGAATTTTAAGCCCACGCATGGATTATCACAATATGGGCTTGGTTGCTAGGAACAACCATCAAATGCAAATGGGCACACCACTCTCTCTTTCTCTCTCTCTCCCCCTCCATTCCTACTATAAAACCACCACCATCTGCAAACTGACACATCCAGTAAGCCAAACCCTGGCACCTCATCTTACATTCAGAGTCAGTTCGCTGCCTGTCGTCACTTGCATGGCGAGTCCCCCTTGGCTGCACCGCTACTGAGCTTTCAAGAACGTTCCAAGGAAGAAGGAGGGCAGGTTCGGCCCCAGAATACTGAATAACTGGTGCAGCTCACCACAAATGAAGCCGAAGGTCAGCTTTGCTCTGTGGGGGCCCATTTATACAGGACCAAGGGAGAGAAAGAACTGCTTCTGGAAAGGGCTGGCCGAAGAGGCATCTTTTCCCATCCTTGATATTCAAAATCGCCTGCCAGAAAGCAGCAGTATCACATCTTTAAGGGGAATGTTAAGATCATGCAGAGGCGTTGCTGGATCCTTGCACACATAGGGACATGTGACCCAGAATAGACGTAACACCTCATTCATCTGCATGTTGCAATGGCATCTGCATTGGTGTGCATTTTAAAAAGATGCTCATGCCCTTACACATTGGCCAGGATACCAAAAAAAGAAAGAAGGAAAGAAAGTGAAAAAAGGGGGAGGGAAAGGGGGGGAAGGGGAAAAAAAGGCAGGGGATCCTATTTTATTACTTCAAATCTTTATTTAAAAGATCCAGTGGAACTTGGTGGGATATTTGGTCCTTGCTGAATGTCACCCATCTGCTCTACCCTTTTCCATCCAGTCAGGTTAACAAATAAAGCAAAAGGTGCAAATCTTTAGCCACCTGCATAACTAAGATATGAACGTGTGCCCCCATACACGCCGGGCAGACGGAGGGCCTCCAACGTGGGGGAGATGGGCATTGCCAGGCATCATCGCATCAGGTCTGCACCCCCCCCCCCCCGGCCCTACCATCACCTCAAACCTCCTTTCTTTTTCTTCCTGCTGTCTGTGACCTTGCCTTCTTCCAGACAGTGATCAGGCAGAGGGGGGAAAAGGAAGGCAAAACAGGAGATCTCTTCTCCGCCCCCCCTTTCCAGATCGTGGGGTTACCCAGGGAAGACACCCCACCCCCCCAAACACATATACTGAATGCACCCTGTCCAAAGGCTCTCCGAAACTGGGGCTGCCACTGGAAGAACACACACGTTGCATCCTATATAGGCGATGCCAGTAATGGGGTAGCCATGTATTAGACTGCAACACCCATCATCCCCAACCAGCATAGTTGATGGTGCAAGTGCTTCTGGAGGGCACTAGGTTGGGAAATGTGAGTGTAGAGAACATCAATCCTACACTCACGGTCACTCGCATGTGTTTGTGAGCCAACCCCTAGACGCTTCTCCTGCCCCATGCATGCACACACACACCAAAAACCCTAAGCATCCAGAACAAAGGCCAAGCACATCACCAACCGGTTTGGATGAAGACATTTTGCCTCCACAGTCAGACCAGCCAAGGGCACCCCGTCCACCCTCACAAGCCAAGGTCTGTCTAGCCACACACCAACCCAGTTATTTTGGCAACCATGAGGCAGAAAGGACCACCAGGGGCTCTTCCCATCCCTGGGTCTACGAATCACAACCGCCAAGTTAACAAGTTCGCAGTTTGGCTGCCCTTCTGCGACGTCCCAAAACGGCTGACTGAGGCAGCCGCCTCACAAAGCCTTCATGGTCGAGCCCCTTCTGATAACTAAGCAGTCTGGGCTTTGAAAAAAGCGTAAAGCAAGGGTAGAAAAGCGCATTCCTTCTCCAGGGAAAACCACATCATGGGCATTCACTCCGCAGGACTGCAGGAACAGCCAGAAAGGGCTCAGGAACACAGAATAAACTCCCCAAGAAACGAATTCTCCTTTGAAGGCCATATTACTCCTCAAAAGTGCCTCAAAAATACTCTTCAGCTTCTGAGGCTCCCTAGAGTTCCCTTTTGCCTTGGAGAAGCCTTTGAGAGCCTCAGGATGGGGGGGGGGGGGAGTCTTTAATGGCGAAAAATCACTGTTGGGTCACCACTGTCAGGATGAGGACTGCTGGGGGCAATCTGGGGGTGATTCTGCACTATTAAAGACTCCCCCCCTCCCCATCCTGAGGTTCCCAAATGCCAGGGGAAAACAGAGCCCCGGGGGGGGGGGGGCACACAAAGTGAAAGGGAGGGACCGGCAGCTTTCAATTCGTTTAAATTAAATACTTCTGGCGCTGGATCTGGTTTATACGTCTTAACTTTATACCAAGAGGATTTTGCTCGTACTCAGCTGAAGAGAAAATAAGTTACAGCTCAACTGTAGGAAAAACTTCTAAACAATATGAATTGTCTGACAACAGTGGAATCTCCTTCACAGCCACACCAGAGTTTCTATGGGGTCATGTTCCCCAGCGAAAAAGAAACAAAACAAAATAAATTTAACAGCAGTTTTTTTCAATCTATATGAACAAACCCGTTCTCACTGTTAGGAGCGGGTCTTTTATAAAGCATAGGGATCTTAATTGCTCATTCAGTAGTCAATCAATAATAGAAACAGTGTTACTTGGTTTACAAGAAATAGATCTCTCAATTACCTCCACGAACATGGAGCCACTGGAAGACTCTGGTGCAGTGGCAGATTTCCTGCATTAGCAGCGGGCCTGGACAGAATGAGCACGGAAACCCTTCAGAACTTTGAAATAATTTGTTCAAAATTCCTTAGTCTCATTTGTTATATTTTTCAGCCACAAGTTAAAATATTGTTATCTTAATCCTTAAAAAGACAAAACTATTTTAATGTTCCTTGTTGTATTAACCTGTTATAGTCATTATCAGCAATTCTCAGTAATGTATTGCTAATATATCATTAGCAACATGATAAAATAATTAACCAACAAATTAAAGTTCTCTGGAGTCAACTCACCTTGAGAATTTAACGTTAGGATGTTGGCACAACCATTGAAAGGATCTAGGGCCATTTCTAGGCAAATCAGGTACTCTTCGGCACAACCGGAACCCAAGAGGTTTGATAAAAAAACCAAGGAAGTTCTACCGAGTACGACCATTAGTCACTACTAACTCAGTACTCTCTGTCATGACCAGCAGCTTCCTTTCACTCTCTCCCAGTCAGGAATCATTCCAGAAATGCCAGAAACATACGTTGTGCATATAAACTGTGAACTCTAGCATTGAACTGTGGTCCTTCTCTTAAAAACTATCAATAAAAGCAAAGCACGCTGCTTATATACCGTCCCATAGCTCTCTCCGGGTGGTTTACAATTTAATTATGAGGCTACACATTGTCCTCCCCAATCCCCAGCAAGCTGGGCATTCAATTTGGAAAGATGGAAGGCTTAGTCAACTTTGAGCCAGCTACCTGAGATTGTCAGAATCAAAGTCCGGTCGTGAGCAGAGTCTTCTCTGCAGTACTGCAGTTTAACCACTGCACCGTGAGACTGTTCTAATATCCTATCCTATGATTGTATAAAGAGCTGATTTGCAGGAGGAGGAGAAAACTGATTTCTACTGCATCAGCCACTTGAGTCCATATTACCTAGTACAGTTGACACTGAATGGCCGTGGCTCTCTCTTGGACAGGATTCTACCCTAGCCCTATCTAGAGAGACCAAAGGCTGAGACTGGGTTCTTCTACATGCAAAGAAGAGCTCCACACTGTATCCATGGCGCTCCATGACAACATTCTAAAACACTAAAATATTACAAGTGCATGCATGGAAGATGAAGTCATGTGTTAAAATAAAGATACTCGTCCAACATACAAGCAAGCGAACCAAGAAAAGTACTAATTTTTAAAAGAAATGTAACACAACTGCGGAAGACGGCTATAGAGAGATGCACAGACAGAGCAAGAGGGCGCTAAAAGAGATGAATGGATCTGCGTGATGCTTGCATTCCTTTTCCCGGAAGATGTCGGAGTGACACTGAACTTGGATGGAATGGGAGAGGATGCCGGTGGGTAAGGAGAGAAGAGGGAGGGAGCTCACCTTAAAGGCAGGAGGGGTGTACGACTAAAGCTGTTGTTACAGGAACTGAGAAAGGCCACTAGATCAGAAACCAAAGGAGCCATATAGTAAAAAGCCCTGAGGAAGCAAACTAGAGGCATTGGCAGCAAGAGAGAGGAAAGGGGGGAAAGAGAGAGAAAGAGAGAGGAGAACATGGAAAAATTGAAAAACAGGAGCAAAGGTCAAACACAAGAGAGGTTTCTGCTGAGTATTGGAGGGACAGCTGAGGCTCAGAATTCAGACTTAGGAAAGGGTCAAAATAGATTATACACTTAGCCTATTTTTAGAAGAAATACAGTAGGACCCTCTTATCCGCGGAATCAGTATCCACTGATTCACTTATCCATGGTCTGAGAAATATTAAAAATACTAAAAGAAAAATCCTAGAAATATATATTTCTAAAGAAAAAGTTACCAGAACTATAGTGTTCGCTAGAGAAATATATTTCCATGATGTCATTACCCAAAATGGCCACTAGAGGGAGGGAGAGACCATATTATAGTGTTTGCTATTAAAACAGCATTTGCTATAATTCACATTTTTCAGCATCTGCAGGGAATCTGAACCAATTCCCCATGGATACGGGGGTCCTACTGTACTCTGTCAAGTGATGCAAGATGACTGTTTATCCGTGTGTGTGTTTTTCCTAACTTCTGTGTTTTGCAAGCTTTGTTTTCTAATTGGTCCTTAGAAAGTAAACACGGGCTTACTTAGAACTCTAATTGCTAAACCAGGCATCTCTGAGGAAACGCTGTCATCTAGTTTGACCCTCCTTTATTTGATGTCTGTGACCACAAGCCATGAGCTGTCACTGAGCGCAGAGAAATCAGGTGACACACATCCCTCAGAATCAAGCCCAACCACAATGCAGATACTCGTACAAGGTGATTATATACGACTCGACATTCAAAGCATCGGCCTCTTCACGCTGCATCCACCATCATATTATCTTTTCTTCCAATGCAGAGTTGGCTCAGATAGAAACTCCAAGAACCGGGTTTTTTGTTTTTGTGTTACAAACATGCACCCTTTGTCGTTCAGGTGGGCTCCAATTTGTAGCAATAGTAAGACCAAAACCCCATAAGACTGTGCTATGTGAATCCACAGCCTAATAAAAGCTACATCTGGGAAAAGTATTAAAAAAAAAAAAAGACCCAGATCAAAATGTCTCTTTCTACTAACTTCAAATGTACAAGTGTTTAAGAGTATAAATTAAGGGCACACATCCTGCGACCCACAGACACTCTATGGATGGTCCTAACAGAATCCTGTCCCCATTTCCTCCCCACACCCTCATTGTCAGCTAAACCTTGCTGGCTTTTGGCAGCTCAGCTATTGATCAGAGAATTATTATTTGCATTGTTATAGTGTCACTCTATTTATATGATTATTAGACTTTGATTATTTTACCATAGGCTGCTTTGAACCCAAAGAAAGCAGACAGGGGCAAAATTAAAAAAAATATTGGTGACATTACCACCACAATTCCGACTGAAAGTCTAAAGAAAGGGAATATCATGGTGGGTCCGTCCCCCCCCCCCCCCCATACATAAGCTGCTCTGAGAGCTTTCTTATCTGTAGAGCAGGAGTATGGATACCGTGAATAAGTAAACAATACATATTTTTACAGGTTCTGTTACAGAACTTCACTTTATATCATGTGAGCACAACATGGTTTACATTCGCTGATTCAATTTTAAGATAATAATGATAACAAAAATACCTTTTTAAGCTTAGGAAAAGTACTTTATGCTGAAATTTTACTAATTTCACCTCAATATTTAAAGGTAAAAGGTAAAGGTTCCCCTTGACATTTAGTCCAGTCGTGTCCGACTCGAGGGGGCGGTGCTCATCCCCGTTTCCAAGCCGTAGAGCCAGCGTTTGTCCGTAGACAGTTTCCGTGGTCACGTGGGTAGCGTGACTAGACACGGAACGCCATTACCTTCCCACCAAGGTGGTACCTATTTATCGACTCGCATTTACATGCTTTCGAACGGCTAGGTTGGCAGGAGCTGGGACAAGCAACGGGAGCTCACTCCGTCGCGTGGATTCGATCTTACAACTGCTGGTCTTCTGACCTTGCAGCACAGAGGCTTCTGCGGTTTAACCTGCAGTGCCACCACGTCCCCCAATATTTAAAAGAACACCCCAAATCCTTCCCAAGCAGTTTTGCTACACCAGGGCATGCTTTGTCAGTACAGAGCAGGGCTTTGAAAATCTGCTTTTCAGACTAAAACTCCCAGAAACATCCCCTCCCCTCCCTGCATGGCCACTCACTCGCCTGGTGGCTGGGGATTCTGGGACTTGTAGCACTGACCCCACAGTGGCAAGTGTGTTTCTGCTATTGCTGGAACAGACAAGTGGTTTTTCCCATGGTTTTTGCAAGCCTTCCCCCCCTCTTACCTGCCACGCCTCTAGCTGCTGAGAAAGATTAAGCTTCTGCTGGATCGCGTCCAACAGCTGGCTATTCAATGACATCATATCGATCTTGCATTTGGCTAGTTCCATTTCAACAGCGTTCTTCCTGAAAAAGCCAAGCCAAGCAGGCCTAATTAGGACAGCCATTTTGTCTCCGCATTGCTTGCCCTGCGGCTTCCTAACCACCCTGGGCCACCGATGGGATTATCCAAGAGGGTAATGGATTTATAAAATATTACGCCCACACGAACCTTCCAAAACATGGCATGTAAAATAAATTTTAATAATGCATACAAGATAAAGCCTGCAAGGTGTAAGTAGGTAAGGTTAATGACAAACTGGCCTGCAAAGAAGCTTCTGCCCAATAAAACCTGCTAAAAGGTAAGGTGCCACTAGTTGCTTTTAACCATCACGTTCAAATGGGCTGGACAGAGCTGAGCCTTTCAGGTATTGTGTTCTGTTTTTAGTACTAGAACTCAATAATACGAATTCAAATAAGCAACACTTTGCCATCCTTCCATTTCACTCTGTCCAATGATACTCAAAAGACGTCATTCTTATTGGCAACTAGCAAAATGCGCTGGCTGCAAAGTGAGGGAGAGCTTTATTTATTTACACCGAGGCTCTCCTCTTCCTCATTTTGAATTCACAACAACCCTGTGAAGTAGATAACACCACAAGAGTGAGAGTGTCTTAAAACTGCCTAGTTTCACAGCAGAACAGGGGTTTGAACCCAGGTCTCCCAGGGATTAAGCTAAGCTAAACGACAGTCCCTCCGCCACACTGGCTAGTAAAGCAATAGCATTACTCTAGCCTTCCACAACATGACATCTTCCAGAAAGGGACCGCTGCAATGCTACATAGGGGTCGTGGGGAGTGTCTCCTAAGACAACGTGGAAGGGTTCCAAGCTAGGAAACGAGAAAGACTCCAGGGTTGGATGGATTCCTTCTTCACCGTTGAAGGTTTTTAAACAGACCATAGTGGGCCACCTGACACGGATGCTTCAACTATGGACTTCCCGCTTTCCTTCAGGTCCCTTCCAGCATTACAGTTCTATGAGTCTACAATTCTATGGCCCAAATCCTGTTGCTCAGATTAGTTAAGCGCACTAGAGCAGGTCCATTGAATTGATGGGGATTTGGTGAGCGGCAGCAGGTGCAAAATGCTGGGGCCAGGCTGGTTTTGGGAACCTTGAGATACAATCACATTTCCCCAGTTCTGACTCGCTTGCACTGGCTGCCTGTATGCTTCCGTGCCAGATTCAAGGTTTTAATATTGACATATAAGGCCCTTAACGGTTTGGGACCTCGTTACTTGTCAGAGTGCCTCTCCCTGGGATCCATGCCACATGTGGGCTCTCACGCTGCGAGTGGCCATCCGGATGGAGGTCCAGAAATCTATGACTAGGAACCGGGTCTTCTTGATGGTGATACATATTCATTTATGCAATGTGCTTAATTGTCGTTTTTTGGCTGCTGTCATCACCGGGTTTTTTTTTCTGGGGGAGGTGCTTTTGTGATTGTTTTGTTTGCTGGGGTTTGGGATTGGGTGCTGTTATTTTTGTAAGCCTTCCAGAGTAGTTGGCTGGCCACTAGATAGGTGATAAAGGTAAAGGTTCCCCTTGACATTTAGTCCAGTCGTGTCCGACTCTAGGGCGTGGTGCTCATCTCCGTTTCCAACCCATAGAGCTAGCGTTTGTCCTAAGACAATCTTCCGTGGTCACGTGGCCAGCGCAACTAGACACGGAACGCCGTTACCTTCCCACCGAGGTGGTACCTATTTATCTACTCGCATTTACATGCTTTCGAACTGCTAGGTTGGCAGGAGCTGGGACAAGCGACGGGAGCTCACTCCGTCGCGTGGATTCGATCTTACAACTGCTGGTCTTCTGACCCTGCAGCACAGAGGCTTCTGCGGTTTAACCCACAGCGCCACCACGTCCCTTTGCTAGATGGGTGATACGTGAATGCAATAAATAAATAAATAAATAAATTTATGAGTCAATTCCTCCATTAGTTCTATCGATTCGAACTCTTAGGCCCACTGATTCAAATGAGACTTACTTGAGCATAGTAAGTTGCAATTAGAGTAGACTCATATGAATCAATGGGATCTATAGAGGAGGTGACTCACTAAACCTCCACTGATTCAAGGGGCCTGTTGTTGTTGTTTAGTCGTTTAGTCGTGTCCGACTCTTTGTGATCCCATGGACCAGAGCATGCCAGGCCCTCCTGTCTTCCACTGCCTCCCGGAGTTTGGTCAAATTCATGTTGGTAGCTTCGATGACATTGTCCAACCATCTCGTCCTCTGTCGTCCCCTTCTCCTCTTGCCTTCACACTTTCCCAACATCACAATCTTTTCCAGTGAGTCTTCTCTTCTCATGAGATGGCCAAAGTATTGGAGCCTCAGCTTCAGGATCTGTCCTTCCAGTGAGCAATCAGGGTTGATTTCCTTCAAAATGGATAGGTTTGTTCTCCTTGCAGTCCAGGGGACTCTCAAGAGTCTCCTCCAGCACCACAATTCAAAAGCATCAATTCTTCAGCGGTCAGCCTTCTTTATGGTCCAGCTCTCGCTTCCATACATCACTACTGGAAAAACCATAGCTTTGACTATGCGGACCTTTGTCGGCAAGGTGATGTTTCTGCTTTTTAAGATGCTGTCTAGGTTTCTCATCGCTTTCCTCCCAAGAAGCAGGCGTCTTTTAATTTCGTGGCTGCTGTCACCATCTGCATTGATCATGGAGCCCAAGAAGGTAAAATCTGTCACTGCCTCAATAAAGCAGAAGTAGATGTTTTTCTGGAACTCTCTGGCTTTCTCCATAATCCAGTGCATGTTAGCAATTTGGTCTCTAGTTCCTCTGCCCCTTCGAAGTCCAGCTTGTACTTCTGGGAGTTCTCGGTCCACATACTGCTGAAGCCTACCTTGTAGGATTTTGAGCATAACCTTGCTAGCATGTGAAATGAGGGCAATTGTACGGTAGTTGGAGCATTCTTTGGCACTGCCCTTCTTTGGGATTGGGATGTAGATTGATCTTTTCCAATCCTCTGGCCACTGCTGAGTTTTCCAAACTTGCCGGCATATTGAGTGTAGCACCTTAACAGCGTCATCTTTTAAGATTTTAAATAGTTCAACTGGAATGCCATCACCTCCACTGGCCTTGTTGTTAGCCATGTTTTCTAAGGCCCACTCGACTTCACTCTCCAGGATGTCTGGCTGAAGGTCAGCAAACACACTCTCTGGGTTGTCCGGGACATCCAGATCTTTCTGGTATAATTCCTCTGTATATTCTTGCCACCTCTTCTTGATGTCTTCTGCTTCTGTAAGGTCCCTACCATTTTTGTCCTTTATCATGTCCATCTTTGCACAAAATGTTCCTTTAATATCTCTAATTTTCTTGAACAGATCTCTGCTTTTTCCCTTTCTATTATTTTCCTCTATTTCTTTGCACTGTTCATTTAAGAAGGCCCTCTTGTCTCTCCTTGCTATTCTTTGGAAGTCTGCATTCCATTTTCTGTAACTTTCCCTATCTCCCTTGCATTTTGTTTCCCTTCCCTTCTCTGCTATTTGTAAGGCCTCGTTGGACAGCCACTTTGCTTTCTTGCATTTCCTTTTCTTTGGCATAGTTTTTGTTGCTGCCTCCTGTACAATGTTACGAGCCTCCAACCATAGTTCTTCAGGCACCCTGTTCACCAAATCTAGTTCCTTAAATCTGTTCTTCACTTCCACTGTGTATTCATAAGGGATTTGGTTTAGATTATACCTGACTAGCCCAGTGGTTTTTCCTACTTTCTTCAGTTTAAGCTTGAATTTTGCTATAAGAAGCTGATGATCAGAGCCACAATCAGCTCCAGGTCTTGTTTTTGCTGACTGTATAGAGCTTCTCCATCTTTGGCTGCAGAGAATATAATCAATCTGATTTCGGTATTGCCCATCTGGTGATGTCCATGTGCAGGGTTGCTTCTTGTGTTGTTGGAAAAGAGTGTTTGTGATGACCAGCTTGTTCTCTTGACAAAACTCTATTAGCCTTTGCCCTGCTTTGTTTTGAACTCCAAGGCCAAATTTACCTGTTGCTCCTTTTATCTCTTGACTCCCTGCTTTAGCATTCCATTCCCCTATAATGAGAAGAACATCTTTCTTTGGTGTCAGTTCTAGAAGGTGTTGTAAGTCTTCATAGAATTGGTCAATTTCAGCCTCTTCAGCATCGGTGGTTGGTGCCTAAACTTGGATTACTGTGATGTTGAAAGGTCTGCCTTGGATTCGTATTGAAATCATTCTATCATTTTTGAGATTATATCCCAGTACAGCTTTTCCCACTCTTCTGTTGACTATGAGGGCTACTCCATTTCTTCTACGGGATTCTTGCCCACAGTAGTAGATATGATAATCGTCTGAATTGAATTCGCCCATTCCCGTCCATTTTAGTTCACTGACGCCCAGGATGTCAATGTTTATTCTTGCCATCTCCTGTTTGACCACATCCAGCTTATCAAGGTTCATAGATCTTACATTCCAGGTTCCTATGCAGTATTTTTCTTTGCAGCATCGGACTTTCCTTTCACTTCCAGGCACGTCCGCAGCTGAGCGTCCTTTCGGCTTTGGCCCAACCACTTCATTCGCTCTAGAGCTACTTGTAATTGTCCTCTGCTCTTCCTCAGTAGCATGTTGGATGCCTTCCGACCTGAGGGGCTCATCTTCCAGCGTCATATCTTTTAGCCTTTTGTTTCTGTCCATGGAAAGATACTGTCCTTGGCAAAGATACTGGAGTGGCTTGCCAGTTCCTGCTCCAGGTGGATCGTGTTTAGTCAGAACTCTCCACTATGACCTGTCCATCTTGGGTGTCCCTGCACGGCATAGCCCATAGCTTCTCTGAATTACTCAAGCCCCTTCGCCACGACAAGGCAGCAATCCGTGAAGGGGTCAAGGGGCCTACTTTAGTGCAATTGACTAAAGTAAGCAACAGGATTTTGGCGTACCTCTGTATTTCCAGAGAAAGCCTGTTAGAACAAAGTCCTTCAAATATACTTGCATTGCTAAAAAAAGAAGTAACATGATGAAATAAATAAATAAATAAATGAATCCCCCAACAATGAATGACTACTGAACGTTAGGACTTATGCATCCCAAGAAAGGTAGCTGGTTTCCATGGATACAGGAGAGAGCTAGTAACCCACACACATACTAAAATATCAGCCCGGCTTTTCGTCTTGGAAGACTTTGCAGCTGAGCGGGCCTTCCCTCCTTCAGCCAGCAGATGGCAGTGTTAGAATGGCTCTTTATAGAAACAGGGATGTGCTCAGTCCTTCTGGGTTTGCCCCTTAAGAAGGAACCCTTGAAGGAGGGTGGCCAATATTGGGAACAGCAAACCCTGGACAACCGCACGTTCCTCTGGTGTACATTTTGTTGCATCCCTGTGTCTTACAAGCATAAGAGGAAACGGTGGAGGAGGCAATGGTCAGATCAGGCTGGCCATTCCATTCCACCACCTTAGGCTTCATGTTTTGGGCATCATGATCGAGGAGAAATATTTTAGTGATTCAGCTGGATGCAGCTGAGTTTTCACTGCCAGGTCTGGGCACGAGGGTGGGGGCGGGATCTCCTTCCTCGTGTGCCAAAACCACCTGGCTGGTTTTGGGGAGCATACACCTTGATTCGAGTCGTGTGTCAACGGCTGCTCCGCTTCAGGCAGCAAAATGCCTTGGGCTGTTCACACTCAGGGGTGGGCAGAAGATTGACTGGAGGGTTTCTGAGTAAGCTGCACAATGGCAGCACCAAAACGGCTCCCTTCGTCTTTTCTGTCACACCGCTGAGCCAGTGTTGTTAGCCCAGGGTTGCAAATTAGATGCCTGACAAGTAGCCATATCTAGCTATCTGTCTGTCCGTCCATCCATCCGTCTCTCTCTCTCTCTCTCTCTCTCTCTAACTTTTATTTGTTCATTTATCTCTTTAACTTATATCCTACCTTTTCCCCAAAACTGGAATTCAAGGTCACTCACAAAAAAAGGTTTTTAAAAAACAGATACAGCTAGATCTCTGACATTTCGGCGCCAGGTTAAAACCTTCCTGTTCCGGAAGTTTTTTTAATTGAAGTTTTTCATTTTAATTAATAAGTCAGGGATCTAGATTGTTTTTGTAGATTGTTTTTGTTTTTATTTTTGCTTTTGTAGAGTGGACGTGGCCGTATTGGTTTTTAGTGTCTGTTTTTAACTGAACTGTTTTGATTAATGTTGGAAGCCGCCCGGAGACTCTTGCAGAGTGCAGGCGGCATACAAGTCGAATGAATGAATGAATGAATGAATGAATGAATAAATAAATAAATAAATAGATCTCCCAGATAGCTCAGGGGTTGAGGTCTCTGGCTGCGGAGCCAGAGGTTGGGAGTGCGATTTTCCACTGTGTCTCTTTGATAAGGGCTGGAGTCAGTGATCCAAATTATAACATGAGAACACAGCAGAGCTTAAAATTTTTATTTATTTATTTTAAAAAGCCACTTTGAATGGGCAGGTGATTTCTTACATTAAAAAAAAATTTTTTTTTTTAAATGTAAGAAATCACCTGCCCCTTCAAAGTGGCTTTTTGGGGTTTTGCTTATTAGGGGATGACAGAGAGGTGGGTCACCCTAATCTCCTCAGCACCTGGGATGTAGGCATGAATTCAGTTGCTACGCTAGACCTGTTGAATCAATGGAACACTGTTAACTCAGTGCTTGTGAAACTCTTTGATTTAATGGGTCATGTTTAACTGAGACTTAACAGCTAGATTTGCCCCTTAATTTTCTAAACAGTTTCAGACACAAGTTTCATTTAATTAAAACATGGTGTCCCACATCTTGTTAGTTATGCCGGCGTAAAGGCCACGGCGTAGAGTGCAAGAGCCAATGATGTTTGTTAAAAAGCCCCCACTTGTATCCATTGCTGCATTCCACTCATGTGAGGAGGTGACTCATCAATTATTGGCAATTTGCTGCACCAACTTACGCAACTGCACCTACGCTAGCCTAATTAACTGATAGGATTCTGGCCAGGTATTTCAAGGAGCATATTTCAACCAGTGCATTGGTCTGGGGCTTTTTGTAGGCCATTTTGTATTGATTTACAATATATTACACACACAAAGATACATACACTGCTCCCCACTGCAAACTCTATAGTGCAGTGTATTGTGCAAATTTTGGCTCCAGGCTTTCGGCTAAATCCAGGTGCTAGTCTCATTCAGAGGAGAACCATTTAATCAGTGGAGTTTGTGCACGCGTTGATTTAATTAAGTGGATCTCTTCTGGTTTAGGACTAACAATTCAATTTAGGCCCCCGGACTTTACTGGACTTCTCCCTACAGGTTAAAGAATTACACCTCCGCTCATCTTTCCATACGTCCAAAACAACTCGGAGTCTTTAAACGCAGTGAAGCTTACTTGGCGATTGCATCGTCCCGATCCCTGATAGCCTTCAAGAGTGGCTCATTCACATCTTTATCATCCACCGATCCTCGGAGTTTATCTCTCTCTTCTTTCAGGGAAGTCATTTCCACACTCAGCAGCGTCACCTGGTAAGAAGAACCGGGGCAAACAAATAATCAAAACTCCGAGGGCACAGATTTCAGAGCAACAGGGCTCACCTCTCAGAAGATAAGGAAAAGAATTGACACAGCTAGGGAGGGACCTTCGGGATCCACACTGTAACAGGAGAGTTTGTGCAGAAGGGTAGTCGGAAGAACCTTGAGAGGACAGCATTCTGGATTTTGAACGCGAATTGACAATTGTCGTGACTGCAGAAATGAATCTGGGGGGAAAAAAATCTCCCCAAAGACTCCTGGCACAGGGGGGGAAATGGAAAATACGCCCATTTTTTGTTCAAATGTTTTATGATTTTAAGCCCCTCCAATTGGTAGAAGAAAGCAGGCCATGACTGTTCAATATTTCAAGTCAACAACAAAAGTATATGGCAACTGCAGGTACCCAGAATAAAAGCAATAAAAGGGGGGGGGGACCAATATTATCCTGATCTTTGGATTGGTGTGCTCTCTGGAGCTTTCTCTCTTTCGTCTTCTAGTCCACCAAGATTGAGCTGGCAAGGCTTGTGTCATGAATCAGTATCAGCCCCCTCGACCCCCAACCCCACCCATTTCTGATTTTCCTTCTTCTCCGTCTTCCTTTTGCTACCTGTTCACCTCCAGAAGGCTGCAAGCAGAGCTTGGGAAGTTACTTTTAAAAGTAATTAGTTAAAGTTATCATCCCAAAGTGCAGTAAAAGTAACTAGCTGCCATTATAAAGTTAAAATAACTCCTGCATGTCTCAGAAGTAATTAAAATCATTGCTAGCTAATTTGTTTAAAGAAAACCCCACCGTCTGAATATTAAAGTGCTAGCTTGTGATACAAAACAGTCTCACCTCCTATCCAACCCCCCTGTGAGTGTTGTTTCAACACCCACAACAGACGTCAAGGCAGCAACACAGCAGAAGCCACCACTCAAACCATGCGCTTTAGTGCCCTACCATTTCAGAAACCATATATTGGTAACAGCAAAAGTAACTAAAAAGTTAGTTACACAGGACTCTTGGTACTGCAAAAAGGAATTAATCAGAAGCAGGTTGTTACCTATGCGTAGTTATTTCCAAGGTAGCTCAGTGGGAGAGGACCTGCTCTACATGCAGAAGGTTTGATTCCTGGCTTCTTTGGATCGGGCTAGCAAATGAATCCTGCCTGAGATCATGGCTTTCCTGGCTGCCAGTCTGTGTCAACATACTGGATGAAATGGGACCAAGGGTCTGAGGTTCCTTCCCATCTCACCTGCCCACTCTGACGAGACCAAACAAAGAAAAAGTGAAAAGGAGGAGCAACCTCCTCCTGCTCATCTTCTTCTTTTCCACTACTGTTGGAAAATAAGGGCACTAAAGCATGTAGAACGTGATCCAAACCCGTGCAGAGGCAATAGGCAGATAGCCAAGCCCAAGCATCTTTTCACTCTTTTGTCTTTTCTAGATGAAAATGCAGATTGGTACTCCTAGGTTTTCTTCCTTCTTTCTCTAAAGTTATTTCCTGTTTCCTCTCCTTGCTCCATCTTAATCAAGGACCTGCAATCTTGGAAGCCAGTTACAGCCAGTTCCTGCTGCAGAAATCTTTAAGTGGATTTCCTGAGTGGATAAACTGGAAGTCAGTTTCTCTCTCTCTCTCTCTCCTTTCCGTTTCTAGAGTGGTTCTTAGTCACTGCAGAGTTCAATCAGCAATGTCAACAATAGCAAGAAGAAGGCATCAGATGAACTGCTCAAAAGGTCACAGCATTTATCTTGCTTTAAGTCACCTCCCTCACCCAAAAAGGCTGGGAATTGGCCAAGGAAGCCATGCAGGGACCGCTGCTTACCTGGCTGTGGAGTTGCTGCAGTTCCTCCAGGCTCTGTCTCAGTTTCCCCCTTTCCCCCTCCATCAACTCCCTCAGGGCCCTTGAATCTTCGCTGGTCTGCTTGATCTGTTCTTCTAAGGCATCATCGTCACTTCTCCGTAAGCTCTGGGAAGCAGTAAAGAAATGAGACGTTTTGTTCCGCTTTCTCTTGAAGGTGGAGATTTTTTGGTATTTTATTTTTCTATCCCTTTTTTTCCTGATAAAGAATGCTTTTCAGTGTATTATTTTTTTACATACTAGGACATTTTGCAGAGCAACAAAAAGCACCCAAAAAGGCAGAGAAAGGAAGGTGAGGAGTCTCTGCCCAGAGGAATCCTGCAGTTTAAAATTCAGTCGGAGTGGGCAAGTTAATAAGAGATTCAATGATTGTGAGGATCGTCGTCCTCCTCCTCATTCTGCCTTCCCTTCCATGAGCTCAAGGTGGCATACAAGGTTCTCCTCCTTCCATTTTGTCTTCCCTACACCCCTGTGAGGTAGGTTAGCCCGAAAAGGGTGTCAGGCCGAAGGGCATACAGTGAAGACAGAGTTTAAACCGTTATTAGCTGGGAGCGAAAAAAACATTTTCTGAAAGTTCAAAAAGCCCTTTGCTGGTAACGCAAAGGGATCTTTGTTCACAAGCTCTTTGCTATGAGTTAAAAGAACCCTCTGTTACTAAAACAAGAGATTAAGGAAAACTAGAGAGAGTTCAGACACACCATGGTGTGTGTGTGTGGGGGGAAACACACCCCGCCTTTTGTGGTCTCCTAAATTAAACAGATTAAAGTGGGGATCCAGCAGGCAGCACATCCACTTCCGCTTACCGGGGAGTCAGTGCCATCTATAACGCTCTGTATCAGTCTCTTAAGCTCACTGAGCGCAGCCCGCAGGCTCCCAGCGGGCACGTCTTTGGCCGAGGAGGTTTCCGAAGACTCGTCCATGGAGGAGTCGGTGGAGACCGCTGAGTCGGCGCTGTCGTTCCCTCTGAGGTGGGTGCACAAGTATCGGACTTGGCAATAGGCTTCCCAAAGCTGGAGCCGTAGCTGCAACGAGAGAGAGAGAGGACGCTGGCTGTTCCCTAGCCGTACAGCAAAGGACCGCCATCGCTTTCAAGCACAGAAGCCCACTGAGATCAACCCTGATTGATCGACTGATCGATTTGATTTGATTTATAGACCACCCTGTTAATGCAATGATGCTGTTACCTTCCCACCGAGGTGGTACCTAGTCATCTATTCACATGTGTAGGCTTTTGAATGGCTAGGTTGGCGAGAGCTGAGACAAGCAACGGGAGCTCACCCCGTTGCATGGTTTCGAACGACCGACCTTTCGATCGACATCCCGGTGGCTCCGCAGTTCAACCTGCAGCACCACCTGCGTCCCAGCTCTATGAGAGCAGGGCAAGAGGAGTAACATCGAGCAGCGTCATTGTGGAAGGTCTCCCTAAAAAGCAGGGTTTTGAGCTGCCTTCTAAAGGTTAGCAGGCAGAGGGTCAGGCATAGTTCCACCGGGAGGCTGGTTCCACAGAGTCGGTGCCCCCGTGAAGAAGGCTTGACCCCCAGTAGAAGGGGCCTCCTTTAGAGTGGCAACCCAGAGGAGCATGGCCTGGGAGGATCTGGTGGGTCGGGCAGATGACATGGGAGAGAGGTGCTCCAGCAAGAGCCTCTTACAAATACCAGGACTGGAATCCAAGATCGGTAACATTCCAATTATTAGGATCATTACTGTTGTGTTGTGTCCTTCATCTATGAAGATCAATGACCTCATGGCTCTCTTTGTTCCTACTTAATCTTCACACTGAACCTGTGATGACCTGATCCTTGTCACACAGTTTGATCACGTGCAGTTCGTTTTCTTAACAGCAAATGTATTTACCGGTCACCTAGATATGAGCCTTATGACTTTTATATAATTTAGCTTCTTGCATCTCTCGCTCTCTCTTTAAAAAAAGCAAGATTCTAGTTGTTATGGGTTCCAAAGATTTATCCGGAAGTGCTTTGGTGATGCCTGGAGAAGCCAAAGAGGTGGCTGCATACAGAGGCAGCTTCTGACTGGAGCAGGGGAACATGTCTCTCACATTTAGATCGGGCTATCCCAGATCTGCCTGTGAGCCAATCCCAGCTGCATGGGATTTTTCCTGCACAGGAGTAGGTCCTGCATGGATCCTAGCCTTTTAACTGGCAACAGAAGAAATGGGGAAAGCAGAAATAATTAAAATGCAGATTTATACAAAAAGAAATAAATATACATACTTGAAACAGGTTGCAAAATTAAAGGACATTAAGGGAGGTTAAGCTGCCTGGATATCTCAGTGTGTTGGATACCTGGCTGTGGAGCCAGAGGTCAGGAGGATTCAATTCACCACTGTGCTCTGTATGAGAAGAGTCAGCCTGTGTGTGGCCTTGGGCAAGCTACGCAGTTCTAAAGCAACCCCAGAAAAAGGGAATGGCAAACCCTTTATCGGAAGCTCTGGAACAAGTTGCCACTAGTCACAATCGACTTGACAGCACACAAGTACTATCATGAAAAAGGAAGGTCAGACCATTTGATGGGAGTCTACCATTGGTTCCAAGTGTTAATGGCTACGTATATTGAAAGTCTGTTTTAGAAGCCAAAAAAGGGTACTTCAAAGCTAATTTAAAGAATATCATGGGGTTCTGGGTGGCCAGGGGCACAGGATTTATTGAATATCTGTCTATCTGTATATTAGTATATTTAGTGGTATATGTATTGACTGATTGAAAAAAATCCAGGTATACCTAAAACTGTGCTGTTCAGTCCTGTGCAATTCAAGACAGAAGTGTACGTGAGATGTTCAAGGAGTGGTTTACCATTGTTCACCCCCACACAAGTGAGTTTCCACAGTCAAGCCAAACCCAGGTCCAACACTACTCCCAAGTCCAACACTGTACCCACTATGTCATGCTGGTTCTTAAACAACCTGCAGTTCTTCTTTTTTTTAAAAAGAAGGTAGTACCTCCTAGCTCAGTGCAGACAGCACATTCGGAAACCTCAGCCATCAAGCTCAGCTTAGCACCTTTGGCAACCACCGAGCTTGTCCACCTCCAGGATTGCCGCCTACCCATAACCCTCAACCTCATGCCAACACCATCCATGTTGCACCCGGTCCTGCTAGAGCCCAGGGTTTTGATACCTGCTCTCTCTCTTGCTCCAGCTCCTCAGCTTCCATGCTCTGTTCAATCTCTGACAGCAAGGACGTGCTGGTTGAGTTGAAATGCTGGAGGCTCCGCTCTTCGCTGAGTTCCTCCACCTTGACCTGCAACTGCCGGTACGACAGCCTCACCTCCTGAAGCTCCATCTGGCTCTGATGCAACTGCCGAGGGAAGCAATGCCCAAGAGATGCAGGGGAGAAAGTTAGCAAAGATCACCCACCGCTGAGACTCAAATCGGCTGGGAATTCATGCCACAGTGACCACCCTGGCACCATGAGTGTCTAGAAGGGCTGGAATAAGATTATGAAACCCAAAGTTTGACAGGAAAACTGCTTCTGGACCCATGACCTGGTGAGGACGCTCAGGGTCTCCTTGTCCTGCTCTATATGGGAAAGAACTCCTGTTCTTTTATGGCAACACCAATCTTTCTGACATTTTACAGACATTTCAGCTTTTATCTTGTTAAAAAAAATTGTTTGCACACGGATGGATGATTCCTCTCTGTCCATGCTCATTGTTGTGGGGAGGGGGGAGAGCAGAAACTAGTAACCAGAAGTCCAGAGCCAGAAAAAAAAAAACATGGTCATTCCAAGTCCCTGCCCAGCAGGAAGTCTATTGTAACCCTTCCTTTCCAAGGATTTGTGGGGAGTTTTATCCCAACATATCTGGAGGGCACCCGTCAAGCAACACGGGTTTACGTGGATGGGTAGAAACATTCCTGGACTTCCAGTGGGAGCCTTTCTCTGGAATGGGTGGGGATTTGAACCTGTGACTTTCTGGGTGTAGAATGCATCTTCTACCCCAGAGCTACACACCTTGACCTGCAAGAAAGAAGTTGCTTTAAACTAAATCCTGAGCACAGTGCAGCGATCAGAGTGTTGGGCTAGGACTCAGGAGATCTGGGTTCAAATCCCCACAGGGCTATGAAGTTCATGGGGCAAACCTTAGGCCATTATACTTGTTTAGTCTACCCCCACCTCAAAGGGCCGGTGCGGGGATAACATGGGTTGGAGGAAAATCACATGAAATTGGGATAAAGGCCAATAGGAATCATAAATATGAATCATAAGAAACCAGACCATTGGTTCATTGTTATGTATATCGACAATCGCTCCAGAGCATTTTCAAGCAGACGTTGTATCTCCCAACCGCACCAGTCTTCCAGTAACAAATTTGTCAGTGTTGGGTTTCTCCCTTGTCTAATGTAGAAACTAGACATTGGTTTTCTGTTCTAAACAGGACTTGCAATGCTCCACACTATGTAAATGCGCCAGCAGCAGGCAAGAATCTGAAGTGCTGAAGAATCTCTCTGACTGATTAGGTTTATTTATTTATATGTTAAAATAGTTATATTCTGCCTCCTGTCACAGAATAAATTCTGTAATATTCTGCCACAACAATAAGCAGCAAAACAGCATTAAGCGATTTAAAACAAGGCAACACAATCTGAAGTGGCTTCAAGTAATATCGTGTATACAACACGGCCAAGCCAGCCTAGCTATGACCACTAGGCCCCCAAAAGGTTTGATGACTAACCCCTTTTTTGGCTGGCGATCAAAATGAGGCTTCCAAGGAGACAACACTCAGAACTTGTGTCTCCTGGTTGGGAGAAAGGTGGCCTATAGAGGATACTAAACAAACAAACAAACTAATGAATAAATAAATAAATGTTCAGAGTTCAGAAAGCAAGCTCTTTTTGGACACTACAAATCAACACATGACGCCGTCATCTTTCCAGATAATTACACCCCTGTTTAGTTTGGCTTCCAAGACCAGCTTTTGTTTCCCAGACTGCATTTCTTCCCACCTGCAATTTGGTCCTTTAAAGGGAGAGTCAGGATCAGGCCAGGGACCGTCTGTCTGCAAGGCACATAGATGGTCTACCACTGAGTAGGACCTCTCTCCTCCTCCTCCTCCTCCTTCTTCCTGGCACCACCATCAAGCCATAATCTTCAGGAATTCTTGGGTTGGACGCTCCTTGGCGGTTTTAATGTGTTTCGTTGGTTTTAATGGTTTTGATGGTGGGATTGGTTGACATTATTATTTGAGGTTTTTCTTTTTTCAATTAAATGGGGTTTTACCTGATTTTATTCTATTAAGAAGTTTGTTAGTCACCACAGATTGCTGTTTTTTAGTGGAATAGCAGGGTATAAATGTAATAAATAAATAAATGAGAACATCAGAAAACCAGGGTGATTTTGTGGTTAAGGTTCTGGACTGGGACCTGGAAGATCTGTGCTCAAATTCCCCCAAATCATGAAACTCGTTGGATGGTTTTGAGTCAATCCTGTCTTCCAGTCCGACCCACCTCACAGGCTTCATATGGGGACGAAGGAGGGAAGAAAACAGCGATATATATACGTACATCATCTTAGGAATCACTGAAGGAAATGGGGAATGTATATATATAAAAAATTATTTAATAATAATTATTAAAATTATTATTTTAATTGACATTAAAATTAAATTCCAATCGCTTGTCTGTGAGTTCAGCAGTTGGAGGCTAGGAACATGAGGGAAGCCGTGTTGTGTTGTCGTTAGAGCTTTGGAGGGGGATTCGGGAAATCCGGGTTCAAATTCCCACTGAAACGTAAAATCACGGCATGGCTTTGTGGCCAGTCCCTCTTTCTCAGCCTCGCCGACCTCACAGGGTTTCTGTAGGGATTAAACAGGGGAGGACCTCTCAGTGGAGGGCAGGTGGGATGTCAATGGGACACACTTCAAGCCAGTAGAAGAATCATACAAGTTGAATGACAGCAGGCTTTCTTTATAGATTGGATGAAAGAAAACCAGCAGAAGAGGGCAGAAAAAGCATGCCAGCATTTCTCCCTGTGTCCAAGGAGGTCGTGGGCTGGGATCCCTTTGCATGGAATGGAAGGCCGTGCTGCTCACTTACCTGTAGGACACAGCGGTCTGTTCTAATTACTTTGCTACGGATGGGTTAGCTCACGAGTCACCGCTGGGAGGTGACTTCAGCAAAAAATCTTGGAAAAGTTACTTTTCGGGCTACAGTCCCTAGGATCTTTAAGTCACTTAGGCTTTTACAGACATTTTCACATTCAGTTGCACCCCAATATGAACTAAGACGCAGTAGTTCACCCACCCATATTTGTTACCTGCTGGCTGCGCCACCTGAGGGAGTACAACTTTGGAGGTACAACTCCCAGACACCCCAACCCACATGGTCACAGACCACGCTGGCTGGAGGATTCTGGGAACTGTAGTCCAGAAAAGGAACTTATCTGTGTAAGACAGGCAGGGTGCATGACAGAGCCAGCAAAATGCCTTGAGTGTCTCCTGCTACCTACTGTACTCCCTGGGAAAACTGCTGAGGCAAATTCAGTGCATAAGGAAAAAATCTACTTTGCATTTATTACTCTAGTTCAGAGAGTTTAACAGCTTAATGTAAAAGAGGAGAGAATGTTTTACTTTGTTATTGTTAAATAACTCAGAGACAGACATACTGCTGATTTGCTGTAAACAGTCTAGTGATTTACCAATATCAATTGATCCTGATTTAATTTCTGCCCACTCCTGGCCTAGGATTGTTGCAGAGTTTTGAATTTCTGGTTAAATTCCTTTAGCTGCACAGCAGAAGTGTGAGGATTCACAGGGCAGAGTAACTTAAAGTTCCCTAGAGTAGTCCACTGCGTTTTCTCATTTACTGGCACTTATAGTTTCAATGATTAATTCAGAGATTTCATCTTGGTACTGATTTAATTTAATATAAGTGTTAAAATTATGATGTTTTAAATCTTTTATGTATTATGATGTTTTTATTATGTATGTAAGCCGCCCCGAGTAGACTTTGTCTAGGGGGGCGGGGTAAAAATCTAATAAAGATAAAGATAAAGATAAAGAGACATTTGTAAGAGAAAGAATGAAAACGTTTCCTTAGTCACAATGGAACAGATCAAATAGCAAACTGACAAACATGACAAGTTTCAGCAACAGACTTCAACAGATTCACTGCTTCCACCAGGGAAAAGAAAATCACTGAGCAGAAAGGCAGGTCTCTCTCTGAATTCAGAGGCAGGAGGGAATGATTGGTTACTGCTGCATAGATTAACAATCATCAATGACCTGGAGACAGGGATAAGCAGTGAGGTGGCCAAGTTTGCAGATGACATGAAACTTTTCTGGGTGTTGAAGACCAGAAGGGATTGTGAAGAGCTCCAGAAGGATCTCTCCAAACTGGGAGAATGGGCGGCAAAATGGCAAATGCATTTCAATATAAGAAAATGTAAAGTAATGCACATTGGGGCAAAAAATCAAAACTTTAGTTATCAGCTAATGGGTTCTGAGCTGTCCGTGGCGGATCAGGAAAGGGATCTTGGTGTGCTGGTGGACAGCTGGATGAAAGTGTCAACCCAGTGTGTGACGGCAGTGAAGAAGGTCAATTCCATGCTAGGGTTCATTAAAAAGGGGATCGAAAATAAAACAGACAACATTATAATGCCATTGTACAAAACGCTAGTAAGGCTAAGGCCGCACCTGGAGTATTGCGCACAGTTCTGGTCGCCGCACCTCAAAAAGGACCGAGCGGAAGTGGAAAAGGTGCCAAAGAGAGCAACTAAAATGATGACTGGGCTGGGGCACCTCTTCAGCATATGGGGCTCTTTAGTCTAGAGAAAAGGCACCTGAGGGGGGACATGACTGAGATGTATAAAATTATGCAAGGGATGGATAAAGTGGATAGAGGGAAGCTCTTTCCCCCCTCACGCAATACCAGAACTTCCACTCCAATTCAGTGCTGGGAGAGTGAGAACAGACAAAAGAAAATATTCCTTTACCCAGCGTGTTGTTAGTCTGTGGAACTCCTTGCCAGAGGATGTGGTGATGGCATCTGGCCTGGATGCCTTTAAAAGGAGATTGGAGATTTCTGGAGAAAAAGTCCATCACAGGCTATAAACCATGATGGGGATGTACAATCTCCAGGCTTAAAAGGAAGGTACTTCAAAATGCCAGATGCAGGGGAGGGGGATCAGGGGACAGGTACAGTATCTAGTTGTCTTGTGTGCTCCCAGAGGCATCTGGTGCGGCCACGGTGAGATACAGGGAGCTGGACTAGATGGGCCCTTGGCCTGATCCAGCAGGGCTCTTCTTAGGTTCTTATGTAATCATCCCAGCCCAGAAAGGTCCCTCTCAGCCAAACCTACTAAAGGCAGCATGCAAGATTGTAAAACTCCAACAGGATACGAGATCTGATTAGAAAGTTCCCCTGTAAAAAAGGGTGGGATTCACCAACAAATTTAGCTTGGGTTTGTTTGTTGTTTGTTTATATAGTCACTGATTTACTAGATGTTATTGTTGTTATATGCTTTGAAATTGCTTCCAAATTATGGGGGCCCTAGGAATGAATCACCTCCAAAAGATCCTATCACTAACAGTTGTGCTCAGGTCTTGCAAACTCAAGGTCACAACTTCCTTTATTCAGTCAATCCATCTCAGGTTCACTCCACTTCTTGTCCTACTGCCTTTCACTTTTCCTAGCATTATCATTTTTTTCCCCAGTGACTCCTCTCTTTTCATGATACATCCAAAGTAGAATGGCCTCAGTTTAGAAATTTTAGCTTCTAGATCTCCTGAGATGCTTCTGGATGAGGATCTTATTTGTACAACTGCCCTGACTCGTTCACAATATGTCATTGGGGGTGGGGAGTCATCGATTTATTTGTTTGTTTGTTCGTTCATTCGTTTGTTCGTTCATTTGTTTAATTATTTTATTTATTTATTTGAAGCAGCGACAGAACCAATCCTGATGGGCCTTTGGAAGGTGCTTCCACAGTTGGGGGGCTGACCTTAAGGAGGCCCTGTCTCTCTCACTCTGATGAGCTCTGTACTAGATGCTGCAGAAAAATTACCTTTATACTCTATTTCAGAGGGAGTTTCTGCCACTTGGCATGCGACCAGGAGGTGGGTGTCTATTGTCTTCCATTCCTCCTGCCAGTTTCAACATTGCCTGTAAAAACTCTTTGGTTGTCCAGGTCATGATGCCCTTCTGCTGAGAGGGAAGGATCGGTTATCCACAGGGCACCACGTCTCAACAGGGACTGTGCCCACTTGGATTCAGGGAGGCTCCCCAGCACATGGGCACACCTTTTACAATGCTGTGTCATGTCAGCCACCCTCCTAGACAATAAACTGGCCTGAGGCACCACTGGCTTTCCGTCTCCACCAGGACATAAAGAGCAGAAGCTCACTGAGGTTTTGGCTGGTTTATAACCTTCAGTTCCTACAACTGCACTTTCTAGTCCTCCTGTGTCCAGCACCCCGAAATCCTCAATAATAATGGGGGGGGGGGGAGGAAGAGCTGCCAATTAGCTTTTCCTTGCAATCTCTAGAAGAGCCAACAGGGTGTGCTGCTTATTACCCTAGTAGCTCAACACAAAAGATCATGAAAAATTTTGAAGCTAAGAACACTGAGTACGCAAATACTAAAAAGTATCAAATGAATACTATACTAAAAAACATAAGCAACACCAAAACATATTCAGAGCAGTAAGGTACAACCATCCATTTAAAAAAAAAAAAACCCTCCTCAGGCAATCAGTCACGGAGGGAAAGCCTGTCTGAAGAGAAACGTCTTTGACTACTTGAGGAAGGACAGCCAAGATGGGGCCAGGCTGGCCTCCCGTGGGAGGGAGTTCCAGAGTCTAAAGGAGCAGCCACAGAGAAGTCTCTCTCTCTCCTGTGTTCCCCCACCAAGTGCACCTGTGAAAGTGGCAGGGCTGAGAGAAAGGTCTCTCCTGATAATCTTAACACCCAGGCAGGCTCATCAAGGGAGATGCGGTCCTGGAGGTACCTTGGACCCAAGCCAAGAAGGATTGTCAACAGTGGCGTAGTGGAGCCAGGGCTGGCCAGGTCAATGCCCTGGGACTTTCTGAAGAGCAGAGACTATGATATCATCTGCCACCCCTCCCCTTACTTTGGCTTCCCTCTGAGCTTAGAGAAATGAATTTTGCACAGAGCAATGTATGGTTGCAAACTATCCTCGCTGTGATGCAAAGCAATTGAAGGCAAGATTGAACTGGAAGAAGCCAATCAGAACCCTTAGCTTCACAAAATACCTGCTCCTCACTTGCTGATATGGACCAACCCAGCAAGCTGTATTTTTGGACCTGCTGTATGAAGGGGCTGGTTATAAGGGACTGTCATCATGCCCAGCTGCACTTTGGATGCACATGGTCTATAAAAGCCAAAGAAAACTTGTCTGTCATATTTAAGACACCAGAGGACTCATTACTGGTAACGCATCCCATTCATAAATTTGTTGGTTCTCTTTTTTTCTGCTCCTCTGGTAGCTACAATCCATAACAAGACCTTTAAAGCACAATGCTGTACGCATTAACTCAGAATAAAGTCCCATTGAATCTAATAAGGCTTACTCCCGGGTAAGTAAGTACAAGACCACAGCCTGTGAGGCTGTCTACAGAACTTTGCAAAACCCCACAGAACAGGAGGGTGAAGAGGCAATTTCAGCTGCCTTGCTTCAAACTCTTTATTTTAATGGGGTCTAAATTTTCCACTCTTTCTCCCAACAACCTTTTTCCCCAGCCTTGCTTACCTGCATATCCTTCTCGTGGCTCTGCCTCTCCAGAATCAAGACTCGGTCTTGAAGTTCTTCGACGCTTCCCTGAAGGAGATTATTTTCCTCCATCATGGCAGTCAGGCGACGTTCTAACTCCTGCTTCCGATCCGTAAGCATCTTAATCTGGAAAGGGAGGAAAGGTGGAGGGAAGGCAAAGATACCCCAGAGAAGCCAAAACTGTGATCTTTCCTTCCAAAAACAGAGAGAGAGAGAGAGATGTAGAAACAGACAAAAAACTAGACTACACCTGTAGGAGAGACTGGCACAAATGGAAGAAAGCAAAGCATTTCTTCCCCCGAAAGCTTCAGGAACTTGCTGGAGTGTGGGAGGAATTTAAACTCTCCCGAGTTGGAATGTGTGTTGCCAGGCAAAGCCGAGGGAGGGAAGGAGGCAAACCAGACCACTGTGTTCTCTGGAATTCCCAAGAGATTAAAAGCTCTCGCTCTCTCTCTCTCTCTCTCTCTCTCTCTCTCTCTCTCTAAGTTTCCACAAGAAAGACAGTTCTGCTCAATGGCCAGGATGGCAGAAAGATTCAGGAAAATATTGCCCTGAAAAAGGACTTTTTCCAAGCCCTGGGAGTGTCCAAAATGGATTTATTTACTCCAGGTGCCTGTATCTCATGGGGTGGAGATTGGAAAAACAACAGTCTTGCTGGATCACTGTTTGAAGCCCCAGAGCTAACAATTTTGGACAGAGGATGATGGGTGGTTGTTTCAGACAACCACCTGTATTATTTCAGCTGCAAAACACACTCAAGTTCTCATTTTTCTTCCTCCACCCATCCTGCAACAATAATTCCAACCACTATTACTATTATTACTTCAACATTCTTGATAGGTTAGAGCAATGGTTCCTGACCTTGGGTAACCCGGGTATTCTTGGACTGCGATTCCCAGAAGTCTTCACCATCAGTTGTGCTGGCCAGGGTTTCTGGAAGCTGCGGTCCAAGAATTCCTGGGTTACCCAAGGTTGGGAAACACTGGTTAGAGCATCCTCAACCCCACCCCAAAAGTTTGGCAACCCTGATTAAAGAGGAAAGTTTCCGAGCATGTGTAGAGTTTCATCTTGGTTAACCCATCATTGCCGCGTCATGACACAGGAATAAAATTGCAACAGCCAGCTGTTCTCAAAACATTCACTTGAGAATAAGAGGCATAAAATATAAAAAGAGCAAAAAATGAGAACATAAGCGTCTGCAAACATGCACATGCCTAGCTAGCTAGCCACCAGTTATGGAATGTTTAAATAATAATAATAAGAAGAAGAACAGGAGACTGTGGCAGCCATCACCCATTTTGGTGGGCCATGGCACACCCATACCTGTTGATGTCCAATTTGGATGTTCAATGAGGGCTGCTCCCTGGACTGTGCCAAGGGGGAACCTAAATATTGGTCAAGTCCAACTCTGGCTGCAGCACTGCTGGATTAAACCCAGAACTTGGAAAGGTCTCTTTTTTAAATAAGAACTTCCAGGGTCTCACTGCCAATCATGGCCACTGGCCATCCTGCCTAAGGGATTCTGTGGGTTAGAATTCAACAAAAAGTAAAGTTTCCGAGCTCTGATGAAGCCTCAAAAGTTTATCTTTGGGATTATCATGAAGTTACCCCAAAAGCTGAAAAGCAACTCTCATGATCCGTGGTGTTTGTCTCCAGCATTTGGTATTCAGAGGGTACAATGCCTCTAGCAGTTCCCAAACATCAATCTCTTACCATTAATTTTTAAAAACTAATTGAAATGTCATTGTTTTGGCAGTGGAATAGATTGATTTAGTGTTGAAAGTGCTTTGAGATTCAGGCTTTTTAAAGAAAAAGAAGTACAGTTGCATTACAAGTCTGTGTCCTGTCCTATTTTGTAAAACCATCTGATCTAATGCATATGGATGTTATCTTCTTGCAGGAAATTCTGTTATTTAATTATGCTGCAGAAAATTTTCTGGCTTTCCAGTGCAAGATAGACTTCGTATATGTGGAATAAAGAGAATGGATGGTCTGCTCCACTGTTTGCTGGGCTGCCTATTATACTTACAGGAAATATTTATCTCTGTCTCTTGACTGAATGAGAAAATGGATGATTGAAGAAAAATTAAATTTTCTTTCATAAGAATGTAGTCAATTTGGGATTTAGCAGTCAAAGCAGCCAGTTTACAGAAACGAAAGACAAGGTGTTTGTTGAATCAGCCAGGTAGTTGCCTTTAATATGTGTGAGTTTACAAATCTCTATTTTATTAACATTCACATACTAATTTAAATACTTTGCTATCTTAATTTTAGATTTAAATAATCTTATTACGTTTTAAGGCTTATTTATTTGTTTTCATTGCTCGTTGCTGAGCGTGTGGAGGTCTCCCTCATTACAACTTTGAAATATAACCATATCTATTAGGATTTAGCAATTATATAAATATAGGAAACGTATTTCTTATGCATAGCAAAGCCCAGTCTATAGTGTTCCTCAATGAGGCATGGGAAGATAGCCATTGTCTTTAGCAAAGATATGTTAAAACAATAAAATACTCAGGCTTCTTCCTGAAGGAATATCAAAGCGTAATCCTGAGGCGGAATTTCAAAAGAACTTCCTGGGAAAGAAAGTTCAAAGGAATACCAACTTAAACAGGGAACCTACCAATTCGATTTACTCATTTTAAGGCCCTTTATGTGTTTCCTATATAGCTGCGTACCATCTTTGGTTCTGTAGGTAGACTGTCTTTTGGCTTGTCTCTACAGGCCAGTATTGAATAAACGCTTTCCTAAACCTGTAATAGGCCTCCTTACATATTCCTAAGAGAAAGTTCTCCACCGCTTCTCAAACAATGGCTGTCTTCCCTATGTTTCATAGAGGGACACTATATACTGGCTTTGCTATACATAAGAAATATGTGGGCAGTATTTATATACCCTGTTTTCCCGAAAATAAGACCTAACCTGAAAATAAGCCCTAGTAGGATTTTTCAGGATGCTCGTAATATAAGCCCTACCCCAAAAATTAGCCCGTTAAGTGAAACCCCACCCTCCACCCTTGTGCAGCAACCAGAAGATGATGACATGACTGTATTTGAATAAATGTAGATTGTTGTACATGAAAAAAATAAAACATCCCCTGAAAATAAGCCCTAATGCATTTTTTGGAGCAAAAATTAATATAAGACCCTGTCTTATTTTCGGGGAAACAGGGTAATTCCAAATTCCTAATATCTATGGTTACATTTCAAAGCTGCAATGAGATCTCCACAAGAGCATGTTTCCTGTATTTGAAAGGATTCGATGCCTTACTCAATAAATCAGCTAGCAATGTATGGGCCACTTCCCGTCACCCATGCTGAGCTTAGCTTCAATCCATTGACTTTGGCTGGCTGATCTCCAGGTTTTACCCATATGCTTATTTTTACTAAAGAAAAAAAAAATCCTTATGTCCCATCAGTAGCAGGAATAGTTCGTGTGGAGAGGTGGGAAAACCCTTCTTCATTCTCACATTCCCCTGGTGGAACGCCGTTTCCTTCAAGGCCCAATTGGAGCCAATGACAGACTCATTTCAGCATCAAACTAGAATTTTATTCTTCTTTACCAGGACTTTGAGAGTCTGTGGTCTATGAAAGGGCTTTTATAAATGGAACATTTTTCCCCCTCCTTAAAGTGCCATGTTCTGCATTGATGTAAAGAGCATTTCCCCCATCATTGATATGTTGTTATTCCTATCTCACATTGTACTGTGGTTTTCCCCGTGACTTTTCACTCCTTTTTCAAGTCTTCTCATAGCAAGATTTATCTTCAGCAACACTTTGTGCCAGGGGCAGAGTTTAGCACTTCCCATGTGCAGCTGGTGTCCCGGTAATAGCCTCTGGTTGGAAGCTTTCAATTAACACTAAAGGAGCACTTAAAAAAAAAAGTCCCCAGAAGATAAGACATAACAGAGAAATGGGCTTCTTAAAGAGTCCATAAAAGAGAATCAGATTTCTTAAAGAGAAGCAAGGTTGCCTTTCAAAGAGAAGTTTGAAATTAGAACTCCTTCCAGTACCAAGACACAGAAGGTGGGAGGGAGGCTGTGCGAAACAAACACTCCATCTACAACAGCCATGAGTTGTTCCAACGTACTGTGTTGTCGGCATGTCATAGTCTGTAAGGTCTTTTGAGAGAGGACGACAGACTACTTTAAAATTAATGCCAGAGGTGGAAAGCTGATCTCCTTGCAGATATTGCTCTATTCCTATTAGCCCCAGCTACCATGGCTCAGGGCAAGGGAAAACGGGAGTTGCAGTCAAGCCATATCAGGAGAGCCATAGGTTTCTCACCTATTTTTCAGTAAGTGCTTGTCCTTGCTCAAGAGCAACTACATTGGCTATTTACCCTGCATTTTGCATCTGATTTGGCACGGATAAAATAGAACTAAATGCCACCAACTACACAATGAGAAGATAAACACAGGGAAGCCCAGCGGGGAATCTTCTCTTTTTGTTCAGCATACAGGGAGTAGTTTATTTTGCTCTGATTCAGCAAACATTGCTTTTCTCCACTTTCTGGCATGTGCGATCACCTGATCTGATGCAAAACAGCAGTCATGGGGAGCCAGTAGATACACCATTACATCAGTTCCCATCAACAGTTTGTTGTCTCCCTTCCTCCAAACAATTTTCTTGTTTCCCTATTATACTTGCCAGAGAGAGCACTATACTAGATGAGCGCTATGTCACTTTGGAAAAGTAAAAAATAAAAAGTGGATGAAAGGAAGAGGTAGTTCCTAGGGCCATGGCTGATTTCAGCAAAGATGGGCCTTTTTCTCAGTTAAAGCTTTCTGCGTCTGCCCTGTGGACTCCAGCAATATGATATTTGATCATATTGGCGTGGACTGCTACAGCAGTTTCGCCCACAGAAACCAGCAAGGACCCAGTTTGAAAAACTCAGAAGCAAAGCACACCCACAGTCATGCTAGGTGGAGGGGAATGCAAGCAGAGATCAATTGTACTTTGGTGATAAAACAAATTACTGTATTTTTCCATGTATAAGACGATTCTTTTCTCTAAAATATTTAGATTAAAAATTGAGGTTCATCTTATACACGGAAGTAAGGAGGGGGAGGGATCAAAGCACTTTGATCCCTGCTTTCCCTCTCCACTTTCTTCGCAAGAAAGTGTAGGGGGAAGGCAGGGATCAAAGCGCTTTGATTCCTGCTTTCCCCCTCCACTTTCTTCGGAAGTAATTTGTTCTTCGGAAGAAAGTGGAGGAAGAAAGCAGGAACCACTTTGATGAATCACTTTGATGATTCCTGCTTTCCCCCTCCACTTTCTTCTGATCGCTGCTTTCCCCCTCCTTTTGCTAAGCCCTGGGCTTAGGAAGTGGCAGGTAAAGCAGCGATAAAATTGTCTAATTTGGGGTTAGACAAGTGGGGGGTGTCTTATACATCGGTGTGTCTTATACATGGAAAAATACAGTACACTGCGAACTTCAAGTGTTTTCTCAAGCACTGAGCTCCAATGAGCTCTGTGAGATGACTTCTAAGTAAACCCATAAAAGATGGCAACATTCTGGGAGTTGTAGTCCAAAAAAATTAAAATTTCCAAGCCCTTGGAGGACCAACAGGAGGACAAATACTGTGTTTAAGAGGACACCATGAGCCATGGCTGATTTTGGTAAAATCGCCTCCTATGATCAAATGGACATGGTAGCATCCAGAATTCAACTATTAGATGGGGAGAATACACCCCTTCTCCGTTGGGCACAGAAGTGCGTCCACAGAAACATTAGTTTGTGTTCAGCATTTCAAAAAATTCTATTTGCCCAGCATTTTAAAGTGGTTGCTTTTTAAGGCTGATTTGGTGAGCTGTCCCTTACATATACTATCTCCCTTTAAAGGCTTATTTGATACAGGTTTATTGTTTTTGCTGTACCTCTTCTTATTATCGTTTGTATGCAGCCCTATTTTCTCACCACGAAGAGTGGTATCAGAGGCAGCTCAAGATATTTTTCTACCTGAGGCGAACCAGCAAATGTTGCCCCACATCTGTTTGCACTACATAGTCCCTAAAGCCAGTCAAGTTATTTTGACACCTAAGGCAGAAGATCGTGCAAAAGCACCACTCCACACCTCTGGCATTAAAAACAGAATAATGAAAAAAGGAAATAACGAATAATTTGATGCCTCTTCGTGACAACCCAAATTGGCTGCTTGGAGGCCGACACCTCATTTGGCCCCTGCCAGGATTGCCCAGAGTGGTATAAACATATTTTTAACAATAATAAATAAGCCCAAAAACCCCCCAAAAAACACCACTGCTAGTGGATAGGGATGACCAAAGTTTAAATGGCCAAAATGTTGTAGCAAGTGGCCCATAAGCATTTTTCCTATCAGCCAAAAGATACAGTCTGAGAAATCTACCCTCTCCCAAAATGAGTCTTAAAGGGTACATTTTTCTCTCTCTATGGGCGAAACTAGATTTGACACTAAAATATACCATCTGTTTCTCCCTCTTTGTAAAAAGCACAATTAATGCCAGATGCCTCTGCGCTTGGAGGGCAGCACACTACATATGGGGGTCTTTTAAAAACTGTTTTTGTCCCCTACAACAATTACAAAACTAAAATGTGCTCCCCATTCGCGTAAGGATGGAAGTTAGGGGGCTCAGGGCTGGCCACTTAGCACCCATCTCTCTCATCCACCGCCATCTTGCCACCTCCCAACACTTGGTGCCTGAGAAGGCAGTTGCCTCACTTTGCCAAAGAATAGGGCCGGCCCTCTTCACACTAGAAGAGAACAATAATAATTTAAAAAAACCACCCACATCTGCCATGTCACAAAAATTGCTCTTTCTCTCTGCATGACTGACAAATTACTCCAACCCTTGCAGAAAAAGAGACAGGAGAGAAACAGGAGCAAATTCATCACATCTCGTTCAACCCCCAGTTGTGGGAGCAATGGTTTCCTACAGGAATTACACCCGGGGTGATGGCTTCTGCCGTGCATAGAAATGCTGTCCAGTTTACATTTCTTCTTGCGCCTTCCTTTGTTACGGCAAACTGTTTCGTATCAATATTTTCAAACATGTGTCTTTATTTCTACTGCGAAGGAGGAACAGACTGGGAAAAAATGGCTATGAAGATTCTGGCTGGAAGATTCTAGAAGCTGAGACTGCTGAGCTCCCAAGCCGACTTCTGGTGCAACTGCTCAGGGAACTCCATGCCGCCTGAGCAATCTCCACACTAATACCTACAGATATTAGTAAGCAGATCCCTCCACCCCACCTGCTCGTTCCAGTAAAGATGCCAGAAGTATTCAGCGGTTCATTCCGGTAAGAAACACGGCCAGGAATTTCCCAGCAACACTGGAGGAGAGTCAGTAGAACTTACAACATTCTCCAGGCTGCCCAATTCCTGTGAAAGGATTTTCAGTTCAATCTTTCAACACTTTGTACGTTTTTGCCACTCCCTTTTTCTCTACTGCTCTTCAAAGGCATCAATATCAGCTCACCCGAGCCTTTCAAAGATAAGTGTTGACTTCCTAGATGAGGTTTCCAAGACAAGTAGGTCAAAAGGTCCCACATTAAAAAAATATATATATTTTTTACAAAACAGGAGACCAATAAAACTCATAAGACAGGAATGTCCCGAGTTGTCACCGAGTTTTAAGTCTCTGAAAACTCTTCTTCATGGGGAAAACCCAGTTCAAAGAACAGTCCTGCACAAAAGGCATCTCATGGCCAAGCAGCCTGCTGTTTGTGCCAATTCTTTTACTGGCCGAACAGGTGTTTCGTGCTTCTTAGCCCTACGTCCTCCAGCCGGGGCCCACTCAGAAGCATCACCCTGGCTTTCCTGCCCTCTCTCCTCTGGGCACAGCCTCTGAGTGGGTGCCCACCAGAGAAGGCGGGGCTGGGAAGAGCCAAACACCTGTTATGGTTGGTAAACGAACTGGCATCAACCGCCGAACAAGCAGTTCGTGCCCATCTCTGGTTAAATGATAAAATTAGCATATTAATATAATGTGAGCTCCTTTAAGAGGGGAAGATTGGGTAAAATCCTATTAGTTATGTCTACTGGCATAACCCAATGAGTGTAACTCTCAGCAACAAATTGCTGTAAGTATGAGTCAGCCTAAGTATTTCTTGTTGCACGACCCAGCATGCAATAGCTACACTGACTTTTTAACTTGTGCTGGATAGCTCAGTGGTTTAGGTATCTGGCTGCAAAGTCAGAGGTTGGGAGTTCGATTCCCCACTCCACCCAGGAGAAAAGCCAGCCTGGGTGGCCTTGGGCAAGCTGCACAGTCCCAGGGCATCCAAATAAGAAGGGAAGGGGAAACCACTTCTGAGTATTCTGTGCTTAGAAAACCCTGGAAAGGGACACCATAAGCCAGAATTGGCGTGATGGCACATGATGATTATTAACTCACCACCACAATTTGCAACTGTGTTGGTTTGGTGCAAGGATTCCAGCCGAGGTCTGTCTATTCTAACATGAGCTTGCCTCAACCCGCATTTAAGAATCTAGCCTACTTTTATTTTGTAGACATAAGCACTTTATCTTAAACATATCTAATTTCTCAGGCACCTTAGCTTGGAAAGATTTGCATGACTGGCAAGTGGCAATATAATACTGTAAGAGGAGGAGAGACCCACACATGGCACAGAGTGGTGTGGCTGGGAGCTCTGTAGTTCGGAAAAAAAGGCAAGATGGGGAAACATCACCGAAATATATAAAATCTTGCAGGTTTCATAGAAATAGGGTAACAACAATGATAATGATAATGATAATAATAATAATGATGATGATGATGATGATGATGATGATGATGTGCCATCAAGTCAATTCTGACTTGTGGTGATCCTTTCCAGGTAGAGAAGTATACTCAGAAGTATTTTCCCCTTCCCTTCTTCTGGGGCAGGGGTGCCCCGGGAATGTGCAGCTTACCCAAAGCCACCCAGGCTGCCTCTTCTCCTTGGAGGCACAGTTGGGGAATCAAACTCCCAACCTCTGGAGCCTCAGCCAGAGACCTGAACCTCTGAGCTATCCAGCCCAGGCTTTTTCTCCATCTCTCATCCTATTAGGACCTAGGGGTTTGTCCACTAAGCTAAAGAGTGGGAGAATTATTTTTTAAGGTCTATTTATTGTTGCCTACTCCAAAGAGTCAGGGACAATTAAAGGAAGCATTTCTTAACAGAAATACTTAAAAATGGTTAAACTGTGCAGAGTTAAACTATAGCAGTCACTGTCATAAGAGATAATAATGGCTTACACTGTAGATAGCTTTAAAATGAAGAATAGAAAAATTCATGGAGGGAAATAGATTGTTTGTTTATTTATTCATTTACTTAACATTTACTGTGCATTTCAGCTGAAACAGGCACTCCAAACAAATAAAGTTATTAAAGGCTATGTTATGTGTCATCAAGCTGGAACCAATTTATAGTGACCCTAATGGGGCTTTCAAGGTACCTGCAAAATTTTAAGGAGTGGTTTTATTTGCTTCACTTATCTCTTCCGGTGAGTTTCCTAGGTCAAGTGGGGATTCAAACCTAGGTCTCCGGAATCCTAGTCCATCACTCTGTCCCTTACACCGAACTGGATATCCCTATCAATGGCTACTAGTCACAACACTTGTATAGTACCTCCAATTACACCTAGGAATTGCTGGGGAATAGGAGCGAGGGGGTGATGCTGCCTTCATGTTTTGTTTGTGGGGTTCCCTTTGGGGCACTGGATGCTAGGCTTTGTACGCCCTTGGTCTGATGAGCATAGTTTTTCTTAAACAACTGAGTATCTTTTAAAATCATAAAGAGCCACGAGGTGAAGACTGCTCATCAGGATGGAGTGGAAGCGTGCAGGAAAGGGGTGTTAACCTTCTCCTTCTGTGTTGCATTCCCAACACTAAACATAAGGGAATTGGGAAATGCATTCAATACAACCCTGTGTGTTGCCTGCTGAAGCCAGAAATGGCAACTGGTCTTCCTGTACAGAAGGGTTGGAGAGAATCTGTTCTTAAGTCATCAGAGATCCAGTCATGCATGAAATATTCACGTAACCTGGAAGTTCATGGCTCCATGACAGTGTAAACTCTGAAAACCAGATGCTGTTGATGGATGTGTCACATGCAAAGCAGGATGGGAATATCCCTATGCACCCGGGAGATCACTGGTGAAAGACAAGAAGCTGAGTTACCAGAACCAAAAAGGCCAGATCCAGCTTGGAAACCCATTGGGTTTATTTTAAAAGGGAGAATCAAGTGTTAAAGACAGACACTGACTTATTAGAATATTTCTCTGTTTGGAAATCAAAGACTTTTGAAAAACAACCTATGGATGGATGACTTGTACCCATAACCCTTTGCAGAGACCAAAAGCAGCAGGAGGAAATCGGGGACCCCGATGGCTCGAGACATGGACAGCATGAAAAGCAAAGCATGCAGCCGTGGTGGCCAACAGGCATGCATTCAAAACCCCACAAAGCTTCTGTACTTACTTCAAGGATTTGCTGCTCCACACCAAGTCAGGAGGGGATGGGAACAGGAAGGGGGTGGTGGTGGTAATGGACAGGTCAGGATCGTTGGGGAGGGAAAAAAACGACAACAAGAAATCGACAGCCTTACGGGAGGGAAAAAATACATTTTCTAAAAGTGAAATATTTTTTCCTCCACTCTCCCCATCACTATTTTTTAATATCAAACCATCCCCATCAAGGTTTGGGGGCATCGTACCAGAGACCCCTTTGACACTTTATCAGCCATGACTATTCAGGTCTGAGTGCAGACATAGAAAGGCTGCCCACTAGGTCAGACCACTCGCCTGCCTTCTCCAGAAGGCCAGTCTTGTAAAAGATGCTTGTAAATGATTCATTCAATATATATATATATTATATGTTTAATTTGAATTAAATATAAATAATATATATATATATATTATTTATATTCATATATTCATATATATATATACTGTATATATATTAGTCTCTCTGTATTGTCATGACAATACCTCTGTGAGAGAGACAGAGAGAAGGGTGCCATCAGACAGTGAAAACAGATCACATCTGATTGTGCTGGAAAGGGTCACTTCGCTGGGAGTGATCGCCATTAAACCAACCCTTCCATACCTACAGGAATCGCTCCAGTTACCCAAAAGAAGTCTCCCTGCTGCTGGGCCAAAAAGGTCCAACTTGGGCACAGAACAGGATCAGGCTGGTTCGCAATCATAGGATTGCCGGAAAATAGCTCACACAGAACCATGTCACAAGAGGTCCAAAATGTGAGCAGTTTCTCTGTCTGATTGCACCCAGTTTCCTCTCTTCCACCATTCTCTGTGAACGCTCTTTAGACTAATTTTAACCCTCATCTCAGCAAGTAAGACATTGCAGAGGGGCGTCAGTTATTCACACATAACTGATTTGTTCTACAGACACAGTTCTTGGGTCCACCACAAATGGCATTTAAGGGTTAGGGATAGAATTGGATGCACGAAACAGGAAAGGGAGCATCAATCAACATAGTGCTTACCAGCATCAATTGTGTGCTGAATCTGCAAACTGCAACAAGTACTTTTTTTTTTGCTTCATTTATTCTTAGTGAAAAATGGAAAGGTTTTGCAAGTTTTTTTAAATCAAGAGAGAAAGGGAAGGAGGAAGGGGACAAAAGGAGACATGTGGACCACTAAGACAACGGGAGGTTGGGTGGCAGGATCAGGGGATCCAAAAGAGACGAGAGAGAGATGAATGAAGTACAGAAGCTTCCCTTCCCTAATAGAAGTCATGCCCGCTTCTAATCTGGTGGATCCAGCTGCTGGTTCCCTTGCCTTGATTGATTTTCTCTCTGTGTGAGCATTTACAATTATTCCCAAAACCATGAGGTCTGGAAACATGAATTAAAGTGAATTATCTGAAATTGACTTGCAAAGGGATGAGAACTTAAATTTTATTGCTAAGCCTCAAAATCCACACTAGGAGGTTCTGAAGGCCAGTTTAGTTAGCAGAATGGAGGGACAGGTCCTTCCCACACTGTGCCACTTGATGCTGCAGGTGAACGGTTGAATTACTTAAATATTCCTCCCCATCTAAGATAATTGGCATGTACTCTACACACACACAGCAACTCTTGGCACTTCCAGTAGAAATACTGAGTCTAAACTTTCCCTCTTCTTCCTATGCTATGTGGAGGGGGAGCTTTCAGACTTGCAAATCCTGCTTTTAGCTTGATGGGGAACATTCCAGGAACAGCCTTGATCCTTGGGCTTCATGGAATGTGCCACTCGGGCAGTGTTCCAGTGGTGTCTTTCTAAACTTATGTCCAAATGGACCATCCCAACCGAATGGGGGACTCACCTCTGCGTGGAGACTCTCAAGCCGTACTATGTGCTGGCTGGTTGATGACTTCTTCTCCCTAAAGTCCTCTTGGAGGACATGAACCTGCATAGAGAGCTGTTTTTCCACCTCCGATGCCTGCAAAACAGGAACATGAACCCAATTTAATGTATGAGAATTTTAATGCAGAGAAAGAGAAGGAGAGCATCCACTGGGTTTACCACCCTCTAGAAATAGAACAAAAACAACTGTAGTCCATGTCTTACAGACACACTGGCAGGGAATTTTTAAGTCCTGTGAAACCTTCCTTGTTTTTCTTACTCCTCTGTAGTTATATTTCTCCAAGAAAAAAGGACCATCCTTTTCCTTTGAGCAGCAAAACAAAGCAAACATGATACACAGCAATCACAGATTGCTTTAAAAGATGCTGCTTTTAAAAAAGATGCAATCACCCAGTTCGGTGCTTCTAATCATGCTTAGCAGCCCAGGCAACAAAGCAGCAGCCACATTTATTTTGCATTAAAGGCTTATATGCATTTAAGCCATTTATTTGCACCCCCAAAAAATCCTGTTTTATTCTCTGGTGGAGAACACCACAAAATACCCTATTAAGGAGTGTGGTTTGTGTTTTTGTGTTATGTGAAGATAAGACAAGCAAGGACCTACATCTAAGAGAACACAGATATTAATGGCCCTCCATGGGACAGAATGATCCAGCCACCATTCTGGATCTCCTTTCCTCTCCCCAAACTGTCAGCTCTTTCCCCAGCCCCCAGTGTTATGCAGAGCCTAGAGAAACTGGGGTTTTGGCTGGACAACATCATCAGGGTGGTGGTAATGGGAATTATTATCTGATCGATCTGGAGAGTATCAGAGTGGGGAAAGTCTCTATACATACTCAGTCCAGAAGGCAGAGAAATATAAAACTAGAAATATAAAACTAGAAAAGAAGGAAAAATACTAGACATTTCCCCAATATATGGGGAAAGACCACCAGTGCATACCAGTTGGGGAGCATGCTAGTGATTATGCACCAGACACAAACGGTGTCTAAAAGTCTGTCTATTTTTCTCTTTCTCTCACCCACTCACTCTCACACATGCAGACACCCACACACCAGTAACAACCAAATCCAGCCAATAAACACACAAGATAAATTACTTCCCAAAATTATCCCTCCCTAAAATGAAAGTTCTCAGGAATAAAAATTTCAGGAGCAACCCTTTTACTGTACATTTCTTTCTTTGTAGAGAACAGAAATCTCGACCAGAAATTGATTCTGGTTATTTGTAAAATGCTCCAGGATATACTCCCATAGGAAATCATTATCGCTCTGCTATTGCAAAGGGTAAAAATAGATCTTGGGGACTGCCAGCAGCAGCATCTGCCAGTAATGGAAAACAAGATACACCAATGCAGAAGGGCCAAACCATGATGAAAAGACCCACTGAGAAGTTTTCTCTCCTACACATTTCAGACAGCCGTGGAAAGCCTTAGCATTAAAACCAACAATTTGCTTGAGCACCACGAATGGCATTGTTGTCACCTTTGTGGCTTATAGCTATAAAAGTTACTACCAATAACGACTATTGCCATTTTTAATTACGAGTGGAATCCAGGTGCTTTGACAGAATGATCAGTGTGGCATAAGATATGAAAAAGTTTTAAAACACTGCCGCTTATTTTTTGGCTACACTTATATCTCATGTTTCCTCCAATAAACTCAAGGTACAAACGACTCTCCTCTCCACCCTTTATTTTTAATCCCATCGAAGGCCAGTCAGGCTGAGAGTGTGACTGGCTCAAGGTCACCCTGTGAGTTTTGTAGCCAAGTTCACATCTGAACTCAGGCCTCATAAATCCTATTCTGCAGCTTCACTCAATGCACCACACTGCTGGTTCTAGAGCAGCTTTCCCTCACCACGTACACACATAGCACATTACACACACACACACACACACACACACACACCAAATTATCTATCTATCTATCTATCTATCTATCTATCTATCTATCTATCTATCTATCTATCTATCTATCTATCTATCTATCTATCTATCTATCTATCTACTGTTTTTAGCTTTTAAATATTGTCTTCTACTGATGTAAGTCACCTTGGGTTCTTTTGAAGGAGAGTGGTGCAGTAAAAATATTTTAGATAGATAGATAGATAGATAGATAGATAGATAGATAGATAGATAGATAGATAGATAGATAGATAGATAGATAGATAGATAGATAGATAGATAGAAGCTGAGAAGCCATGACCCGCTCCAGCATCTTGCCAAAGGATGGAATATTAGAGACTGGCAAGGTAATTATTCAGTGTTGTGGGATCCAAGGAGGGCTTTTTCAAGCAATGGTCTATTGCCACCTTTAAACTTGCTGGGATCCTACCTTGTGGCAAGGAGGCATTCAGCGCACCTCGCACCCACTCGGCCAGTTCCTCTCTGACAGCTTTTATAAGTCAGGAAGGGCAAAGGTCCAGCAGACAAGAGTTTTGTCCACATCGTCATGCTGCAAAAACTGAAACTCATCATCACAAAAACTGAAACTCATCATCACAAAGGGCATTCAGTCTATCCCAGAGTTTGGGAATCTTGATTTTTGGGACTACAGCACCCATAATTCCACAGCCAACATGGAAAGTTTTGCACAGTCCACCATCTGCATCAGGGTCATCACGGCCAGGCAGTCAATTAATTTTCCAAAACTTTTTATTAGGTTTCTGATTAATATCCATTTTGGGGCTAGCAAGTGAAAACTTTTGCTTTGCTGGAAGAATGGTGTCTTCCTCTTCATATTTATTCTTAGTTTGTTGAATTCTGTGCTGATTAACTTAAAAGATGCTTGTATTATGTGTATAAACATTAAGGGTGTAAGGCTAGAAAAGTGCATGTCCAATCGCACCAGAAAGATTTGCTTTTCAGGGAGCCATTGTGGCAGAGGTTTGAAATTCTAGTTAAATTCTATGCAGCAGAAGTGCAGGGATTCATAGAGCAGAATAGCTTCATGTCCCCCAGATTAGTCCATCTTTTTTCTCATCCACTGGCGCTTACAATCTCAGTAACTCACTCTGAGACATTCAAAGTAGAAAGAATAAAAACCATTTTTAACTTACAGTTCTAAACTGATTAAACAGCAAACTAACAAAACATGCTTGCAGCCACAGGTTTCAACAAGACTACTCACTGCCAGCAGACAACGAACAGGGGAAAAGGCACTGAGCAGAGAGGCGGGGCTCTCTTTCAATGCCAAGGCAGGAGGGAACGATTGGTTAGTGCAGCACAGAGTGACAGTTACCCCAGCCCAGAAAAGTCCCTTCCAGCCACACCTACTAAAAGCAGGATGCGAGGTTGCAAAAATCTTCTGCACTATCCATGAAAAGGTTGTGCTTCGCCTAAAGGGAGATTTTTCTCAACAAAAGCTTGCAATGTTTGTTTTATTTTTAGTGGTCTACTCTTACATTTGTATAATCTTGGGGACCACACCGCCCTTCTTCTTTGTTCTTACTTGATCTCCCCTAAAGCAACCCTTCCCTCTGCCAGGAAAGGTCTCCAGCCCTTCCCCCCCAAATGTAGCAGCCCTACAGCGGGACCAAAAAGAAGTGATTTCCCTGACCCTCCTTCTGGTCTGACCAAAGCCACACACACACAGGCTGTGCTCCCAGGAGGCACGGCAGGGAGTTTAACTCCCAGCCCCTGTGCCAGGGAGAAAACAGCACGGCCTGAACACAAACCAGTAGATTCACACCAGATAAATCTCTGCTAATTAGCAAGACCAAATACACACATGATTTGGAAATGATTCCAGCCCTAATGCTAGGCAAAAAAAAAGCCACGAGCCTAAAACAGCAGATTTCAAGTGTCACAGAATAGCAGGAAATGATTGGATATTTAATTTGTGGTTGTTGGGTTTTTACTGACAGGATAGGAGAAATGAGTGCTTGTAGGATTTTCTGGTTACTATACCTATCAAATATCTTCTCTGAATTACATACTGTGTACCTTGGCTTAAGTGAAGGGGAGAAGGTCAACTGAAGAATTCTAAAATGTCAAGGGGGGGGGGGGGGGCTGGACTACAATTCCCAGAACCTCCCAGCCAGCAGAACTCTGGAAAGGCTGCTCCCTCTCAGCCAGCCATATCTCTTAGGCTGGTCTTGTACTGTTATATTAATTTTTAAAGAACAAGCTGGAAGCCAGGGTATTCTTTTTGAAAACTTTTGTTATGAAGTTTTGATGAAAAGCAGCCTTTTTGATCTCAGAAGGCTGCTGCATTTTGGAACAGTTGCTGTCTCCAGCCCCACATCACGACAATGCAATCTTAGGGTTATTAGTAATTTAGTCACGAGCCACTTCCAGGACAGCGACAACGTGGCATTGCGCCCAGAGCACACCACTCATTTCTCCCTTGTCCAATTGTAAAATCAATTATGAATGCCTTAATACCCTCTCTTACTCATTGGCCACTAAGGGCTGTGGGCTGATGTTCCATTACATATTTTCCAGCTTTAAAAAAAAAAGTTTCCAGTCCAACAAGAGCTTTCCAGGTAGGGCTAGGAAAGAATCCTGCCTAAAACTGTGGAAAGAAACTGCAAGTTCATTATACTGGGCTAGAGGAACCAAGGGTCTAACTCAATATAATGCAGCTTCCTATGTCGATGGGTCTACATGTAGATTGGTACTCTTAAGGCTTCCTTCCTTCCCTCTCTTTGAGGTCAGTTCCTGTATCTTGTTGTTCTTCCACATTTATTCATTTCATTATTTATTTACAGTAGATTAATTTATGTAAGGCAGAACTCCACACATGGAAGCCAGCTCTAAGGAGTTAAAAAAAGCATTCATGACGACAATACAGTCTGACAAGGAAGGAATTAACGATGTGCTCTTGGATTAATGCCATGTCGTCACTATCCAGTAATTACATTGAAAAATCTTTTCTTCTGCACTCTTCCTAAATGAATTTCTTGACCCGATGGCTTATTTTTCTGCCTTCCTACCAGTCTGGTAGGTGATTACTTATGTTCAGTAATCACAAGCTCAGCAACAGGCCACTGGACTCTGCCAGTGTAATTTCCGAGACCAATATTCTGCTGGATTTTCTGCATACAGAATGGTAGTCGCCCATGGCTATTTGGCAAGGTATGATCATGCAGTGGGCAACTTGCCAAATAGCCGCATTTGCTTCTGACATTCCCTGTGCAGAAAATATAACAAGATACTGGCCCCAAATAATCAGGAGTCCCACACACCAAGAGGATACTACACTGTGGAAGCTGAGGTGGAAGCCAACTTTCACAGCTTGCTCCCAGGCATGTGTGTGTGTGTAGAGAAAGGAACCAAGACACAGGATAGGTCCTTGGCCTCAACTGACCATCAGAAAGAGCATGGTTGTTATTTGCTTTAAGAAAGAACGGAAGTGACAAGCTTGACCATTAAACCACTTGACTGCACCAACAAAAGCAGCCACCACACAGAGCAAGGCCTGTCGCCGGAAGCATGCTGGAGGAATGGGCATTTGGAAGACCAAGCCTGGTAGAAGGAAGTGGGATACCGTGAGCTATCGTCTCGGTTTGTAGGTTGAGATTCCATTTTGGCAATGCTTAATAGATGCTAACAATCTAGTAGTCTCAAAGAGGCACTTGATCTATCCATTGCTACAGACAAATGGACAAGTAACTGACAGGGATCTTTCATGTATCCTGCTTCACTGCATCAGATGCTTTACTTCTTAACTGTTAGGGCAGTACACTGGGACCACTGACCTCAGGAGGTGGTGAGCGCTCCAACACTGGAGGCATTCAAGAGAAAATTGGCCAGCCATCTGTCAGATCTGCTTTGATTTGGCTTCTTGCATTGAGCAGGGGGTTGGGCTCAAAGACCTTATAGGCCCTTCCAATGAAATTATTCTATGATTATTCTGTGATTCTAGTTGGACACTGTTTGAATGGAGACACCAGAAAAGGCACATCTGTCATACAGAATCATACCACTGGATGGGAGCTTAGAGGTCACCTAGTCCAACCCTCAACTCAAGGTAGGATCTGCTTGGTTGGCTTCAAGTGTAGCATCCCTGACAGACTGCTGTCCAGCATCTGCTCAAACACCTCCAACTAAAAAGAGCCAGCTCACCATATTTGTCTTGTTTCTCTCTGTTAGGAAGTGTCTCCTAATACAATGATGGGGAACCTTTGGTCCGCAGATTTTTGGGCAAGCACTCTCATGGTCTGTTACCAACTGGGAATTTTGGAACTGACACAAGCTATTTGGAGGACCAAAGACTGCCTCTCTCTGTCCTACTGTTCGGCCAAACCTACTTCTCTCTGTATTCTCGAAGGCTTTCACAGCCGGGATCCGATGGTTGTTGTAGGTTTTTCGGGCTGTTTGGCTGTGTTCTTAAGGTTTTTCATCCTAACGTTTCGCCAGTCTCTGTGGCCAGCATCTTCAGAGGACAGGAGTCAGAACTCTGTCTGTGCTCTGGTGCAGATTGTGGGATAGCTGAGTATTTATAGCTGTGGGATCAGCTTTTTGTCCTTTTCAGGAGATTGGGTGATTATGGTGATCAGCATGTTTTTCGTTGTGAGTGTATATTTCCACCCATCAGTTGCAAGCCAAACGTGGAAGTAATTAGTTACATGTAACTCATTTACATATAACTAGTTACAGTTGGGCAACAAGTAATGTAAACCATTCACTGCAAAGTTACTTTTTAGTAGGGATATCTACTCCCTTCAGAGAAAAGTGCCCAAATGGAGCGGAGCAGTGGATTTCTTGATCAACTCCATGGCAGTTCAAGAAGCCCACAGTTACCCTTGGGTCAACTTGGGTATCCCTACAAATCATGGAAGTTTTTATACATTTTTTGCGGGGAGGGCAAGGGGTTAGAAAAGTTGAAATTTGGGAGGGGAAAAGCCTTGGCGCCAGTTGCTATAGCAAAAGAAGGAACTGATAAGGAGATTCACAGCTGAAACCCAATACCCACCTGACTGAGCCACTGTTTCACATGCAGGCATGCAAAAGCAAGGTGTTATATTGCTTATTAGACAATCCATGTTCTATAATTTTCTTTCTTTTTTTCTTTTAGGTAGCTAGGTACACTAAGTACTCATTGCATTTAAGACTGAGTGTGTGTGTGTGTGTGTGTGTGTGTGTGAGAGAGAGAGAGAGAGAGAGAGAGAACATGAGATGGATGACTGACTCCTCAGAGGGCTTTGGCTGGATAGGTCAAAGCAGTACTAGGGACTATCTTTCTCTGCCTCCTAATCATTTTCTTTTATTTTTTCCCCCAATGTCTGTTGCTGGCCTTTTATATGTAGAGTCACTTTTTTTTCTGCTCTAGGTGCCCATTTAGCCCTCAGAGATGGGCTATCCTGTAGGCCCACTTGGGCATGCCAGGCTAAGGGAACACTTTCCCAACACAACTTCACTCCTTTCCTCCTCTTTCCTTGTCTTTTACTGGTTGGTGCACTACAGAAGTGCCACGGAAATAATTTCTTCTGCGTATTCTCGAAGGCTTTCATGGCCGGGATCCAATGGTGGTTGTAGGTTTTTCGGGCGGTTTGGCCGTGTTCTGAAGGTTTTTTGCCTACAGATGTCTCAGAGTGAGTTATGGAGACTTTAAGTGCCAGTTAATGAGAAAGGGGGCAGACTCTGGGGAACTTGAAGCTATTCTCCTCTGTAAGTCTCTGTACTTCTGTTGTGTAGTTAAAAGAGAAGTTTAACAGAAATTCAAAACCTTCAGAACACGGCCAAACAGCCCGAAAAACCTACAACAACCAATGTCTTCTGCCTTTTTCTCCATGGCACAGAATAACCTTTTCTGTGCCATGAAAAGCTTCACATCAGCTGCATTATTTTCAGAGGATGCAGGAACAGGTCTCGGCTGGGCAACTGTACCCACCTGGTGCAGGTGAACTCATGGAGGTGGGCAGGAGAGCGACAAGGAGTACAAAGCACAGCTCCTGGGAGAGGCAAGGAAGGAAGGAGGGAGGGAGGGAGGGAGGGAGGGAGGAAGGAAGGAAGGAAGGAAGGAAGGAAGGAAGGAAGGAAGGAAGGAAGGAAGGAAGGAAGGAAGGAAGGAAGGAAGGAAGGAAGGAAGCCAGCTTTGCTTACCTACTGAAGATCCACTGCTTTCTGAGCACTGACCGCACTGAACAGGGCCAGCCCCTCTCAGGTCATAGCCTTTGGCCTTCCTCATTTGCAGCCCCCTCTCAATCTGGAAACACACAAACACCTGAGGACTACTCAGTGCAGCCCACCTCCAAACCAGCTCGTGAGAGGTCAGTCCCAATAGGCACAGCGCCCATTAGGACAAAAATCAGACCAGATGGTACTCACATGTCCCTGCTTTTTAGATGTAACCATTAACCCAGTTCCTTATCTGCCATCAAGCCAGAACTGAGTCAGTAGCCTTGATGGGGCTTTCAAGATAAGTGAGATGGCTAAGGAGTGGTTTTACCAGTGGGTTTCCATAGCCAAGAGGGGATTCAAACTTCGGTCTCCAGAGTCCTAGTTTGTCACTCTCTCTACTACATCACACTGGGTACTCAACACTTAAATTACTTCAGAGTAATTAACAGGTTACTTCCAAATGTTAGATTAAATATTTGTAATTCGAAACACTTTTGAAGGACATTGCAATAAGAATTTTTCAGGTTGCCATTTTCTAATAAATCCTAAGAGGGACTGAAACGATCCTTGAGATGCGATGGTTTATCTTTTTTATAAGTATTTCCAAGGTACAGTATTAGAACTGGCCACTAAAAGAAACCAGACGGAACTTCCATGTATTTTTCTGGTGTGTTGGGAACGATAACACAGTGGAGTACCAACGTGTACTGTGATGAATTACTTGCATGATTGGAGCAACAGTAATGATAAAAGCACTCTGCCTGCTGAGCAATAATGAGTAAGACAGCGAACTGTTTCTAAAATATAACATTCCAAGCTTTGGTTAGAACAAGAAAGTGTTGGAGTTTTGCTTGCAGTTTTGCATGCTGTCTGTGTGACGGGGAGGGACTTTTCTAGGCTGGGGTGATTGTCTATCCAGCACTAACTAATCGTTTCTTCAAGTCTTCGAATTCAAAGAGAGCCCCACCTCCCTACTCAGTGTTCTATCTTTGTCTTTCGTTGGTTGGTAGCAGTTGTTTGTTTGCTGTTGATCTGTTCAGTTGGTTGCTAAATATACGTGCAGTAGAGAAAGCAGCATACACAAGTCTATAATTGCAAACAACTGTTAAGTAACAAAATGTTTTTTATTATTTTGCCTACAGATGTCTCAGAGTGAGTTATTGAGACTTTAAGTGCCAGTTAATGAGAAAGGGCGTGGACTCTGGGGAACTTGAAGCTATTCTCCTCTGTAAGTCTCTGTACTTCTGTTGTGTAGTTAAAAGGGAAGTTCACCAGAAATTAAAAACTCTGCAATGGAAAGTATATCCCATCATCTGCATGTCTTGTCTGTATTCCTGGAGATAAACATATTGCCATCATGTCCACTGGTTGGTTGCCATTGGTACACCTTCCCATACAAAATTCCTTAGTTTAATTATGTCCTGTGCAAAAAAAAAAGAACTGAAACACCAACAATAAAATTATTACATCCTTCATCAAAGCCTGTCCAAAATCACATTGCGTGGAAGAAATTCAAGGCAGTCATTACCGTTTGATGCAGGGGGCGGAACGGGGAAAGACGGAGGGCCCTGACTTTGCTCCTAGGGAGTGTGCAAGCAGTCCTCCCCCAGCTGGTAATGAATGCCTTGCAGATAAAGAAAGGACCAAAAAAGATGAGCACTGGCACAGAGCAGGGCAAGGGCTCTGAGAAAGAGCTTCTGGACAGAGGAAAGTGGCTTATACACAGGGTGACCTCAATGGCTTCGTTCCCTGTCATGCGGACAGGTGGAGGAGGGGAAAAGAGTGACAGAGAGAGAGAGTGCCCTGTGTCATCATGAGATGGGTGACCATCTGTTCCTTCCCTCTATGGAGGGGTAGTGAAAAAATTGCATACCCAGAGTTAACAAGCTTACAATCCAGATACAGTCCTTCTTCTAAGCCATCTACCATCTGTACTGCAACACCTTAAAGAAGGATCTCTCAGTCCTGGTTGCTGTCAAGTTTGGAGAGAGATCCTTGTCTCTTTGAAGAAACCCCTTCCTCACAACTGTGGGTGTGAGACAAGAACATACAACTCTTCCTTTAAACCCTTATGTGTCTCTGAGTCATCTTCCTAACATCCACGGAGGTAGCTTATAAGGCATTGTTCATACAGATACCAACATTATACTGGAATTTGGCAAGAGCCCAGCAATTTTGTGGAGTCACCTCACCAACTGTTATTTGGGCCTAGCTATTGACCCTGACCACCGAAGAATTGATGCTTTTGAATAATGGTGCTGGAGGAGACTCTTGAGAGTCCCCTGGACTGCAAGGAGGTCAAACCTATCCATTCTAAAGGAAATCAACCCTGAGTGCTCACTGGAAGGACAGATCCTGAAGCTGAGGCTCCAATCCTTTGGCCATCTCATGAGAAGACTCCCTGGAAAAGACCCTGATGTTGGGAAAGTGTGAGGGCAAGAGGAGAAGGGGACGACAGAGGACGAGATGGTTAGACAGTGTCATCGAAGCGACCAAGATGAATTTGACCAAACTCCGGGAAGCAGTGGAAGACAGGAGGGCCTGGCGTGCTCTGGTCCATGGGGTCACGAAGAGTCGGACATGACTTAACGACTAAACAACAACAATTGACCCTTCTGCTGGGGTGGACTAGTGGCTTTTGTGCTCAACAGGGCAGAAAACTACCTCAGTCTCTTTGATCACACCTTTGCTAAAGTCTACTTAGCATGAAGACAGAGAGGGAGAGACACAGACAGACCCTCTCAAATTCATATCATCATGAAGACAAGGTTTGGCCCCGTGTTGGAGGACTCTATATTAAATAGGTGAGAGGATGAGTGTAGTTAACATCTCATGTCCAGGATGAAGGTAGCTTTTTCTTCCTACTTAAATTGCCCAGAGATTACAAACTAGCAATTGTAATCCTCAGGGCTTTGCTGTCCTTAATGGTTAAGCTTTGGACATATGAAATTGCAACGTGTGGGGTAAGGATGGAGGAATGGGGAGGAAGATTTGGGTCTGAGCACACCATGCCTGGTCCTGGTATAATCATTCAAGGTAGATGGTTCACACCCTTCTGGCTGTATAAACTTTGTCCTCTAAATTTTGGCCCCCTGGGTCAAAGCCCCTTTGGCCATGCTCTGCTTACAGCTGTGAGTAAATCTCTGCAATTCCCAGACAGCTTTGGACAACTATTCTCATAAAGAGGTGGGTGGTCATCAGAAGTGATTTGTAGACCTTTAGAGCTGGGACGAGAAAGACAGAAGGTAGAGAACATAAACTACAATGCAAAGAACAGACACCAAGGGGAGTTAGAATTTCTCAGACACTATATTCTTTTTATTACAGTAAAATTCCTGTAGTAAAAAGAAAAGAAAAACCTAGATGGACATCAGAAAAGACACTTAAAATAATAAAGGACAGGTGAGAAGCAAAAGATGACAGAAAAAGTGTCATAATCCTAAATTCAGTTTTTCAGTGACTGTCATGTGACTGACAAAGCAAACTATTACAATAATCAGTGCAAAGAAATAGAGGACGACAACAAAAGGGGAAAAACAAGAGATCTCTTCCTGAAGATCCAAGAAATCATAGGGAAATTTAAGCCTAGATTAGGAATGCTGAATGACCAACAGGGGAGCACACTATCTGACCAGGAGAAAATAAAGAGGAGGCAAAAACAGCATATTGAAGACCACCTATACAGGAGAGATAAAAGAATTAAACACTTATTTGAAGAGGAATCTTATGATGAAGAACCTGTAGTTCTAGAAAGTGAAGTGAAAGCTGCTCTGAAAACAATAGGAATAAATAAATAACCAGGAGTAGAAGGAATACTAATAGAACTATTTCAAGCCAAAGAAGCTACCATTAGGACAGAATACAGTGACATAATAGTTTCCTATAGGCAACAATGTCAGACAAGGATGTATTTTATCCTCTTATCTGTTCAATCTGTATGCAGAACATATCATGGAAACCCAGACTAGATTCAGATGAAGGAGGAGTGAAAAATTGGTGGAAGAAACATCAATAATTTAAGATATGCACACAGATAACACCATCTTACTGCAGGAATCTGCAACAACTTAAAGGACTTTTAATGAAAATGAAAGATGGAAGTGCCAAAGCAGGACTGTGTTTGAACATTTAAGTAGAACAAAATCATGACTGCAGAAGAGCTACACCACTTTAACGTTGACCATGAAGAAATTGAAATAGCTACAGATTTTGTATACCTTAGTTCAATCATCAACCCAAAGGGAGACTGCAGCCAAGAAATCAGAAGGAGACTGAGACTTGGAAGGGCAGCTATGAAGGAATTAGAAAAGATAGTCAAGTGTAAGGATGTGTCACTGGAGACCAAGGTCAATATCATCCACACTCTTGTATTTCTGATCAGCATGTATGGGTGTGAAAGCTGGACGGTAAATAAAACTGACAGGAGAAAAAAATTGATTCATTTGAAAGTTGGTGCTGGAGGCCAGCTCTGCAGACATCCTGGACTGCCACGATCATCCCTCCAGCAGCATTTTTATCCTCCAAACAACCCTGCAAGGGAGGTGAGTCTGATAGAGGGTGACTGACTCAAGGTCACCAATGAGCTCCAAGTCTGAGCAGAGATTTGAATCAAGGTCTCCCCCAGTACTTCATTACGAAATCCCCATAAAAGTTACTTGTTACTCTCAGTAATGCAAACACACAAAAAAAGATATTTAAACAGGTTTCTAATGATTTTTGTTACTTTCCCATTCTTTTTGATAAAGCAAAACATAACAAATCAAAGCCTAAAAGAGAAAACGGCTTAAATTTGGAGAAAGAAAATGCTCAAAAGGTCCCCCAAACATTTCTTGTTCCTAGAAAGTACCAAGAAAAGGTAGTAAGGTTTACTTCTTATGTAAAAATATTTATAGTATTACCAGTCATTATGTTATTTGCAAAATGAGCATTGCTACACCTTTGTTGCTCCAAAAAGCAATACTTTAAAACACCCCGTTAATAAATAATCAGTACAATACTCTAACCTGCATATATGCACAATTCTGAAATGTTGAACTTATATACTACCCATGCACAGCAAACGCTGGTAAGAGGATCTCTCTACATTGCCACAGTTGTTTGCAGGATTTTCCTCGTGCACACCGTAATCTGAACAGGATGCTTCCCTGGGTCTTTTTCAAAGCCATTTGAAAACACTTCTGAAAATATTAGAAGCTACTTTCAATGATTCTGAAAAAGAAGTGGAGTCGAAAAAGTTGTTCATGATTATTTCTCTGCCTATGTGCAACTGTCACGCAGTTGGCATGAGCGATTGTAGGGTACATTGTGGTACCATTTGTATATTAATTAGGTCCTCCTGATTCATAGCCCTGGCTCCCCACCACCACTGGACCTCCCCTGCCCACCACACCACCTGTGGCACTGGTTCTGCAGGTCAGCCAGCTGCTTCCCAGTAGCTTGGATTAACAAAAGCACATCAGTTCAACGAATTCCCCATCAGGCACAGGGAAGCCTCGCTGCTCTCTCATAACCTCCTCCTGTGTATTAAAGCTATTTTTAAACAGGATTATTTCTAAAGTAAGCGGTTCAGGGAACAGCCCTTTTCTATCGTGAGGGCCTCTTGCAACTGCTGAGAACCTGGAGGATAATGGAACAGCACTTTTAAACCAAAACACCAGCTATGCCTGAGTTGACAAAAGGGCTCTTCCGGAAAAAAAAATACACGATGTTTCCAGATTTTGAAAAGATTCCAGTTAATTTTGTTTTATTTACATTTGGAGGACTGTACTGTAGTTCATAGTTATTCCTCATCACTTGTTTTGAATAATTCTTTGGTGCCCAGAGAAGACAGGTAGGAAGAAATAGGTACAAAGAGTCTGAGCTTAGAGAAAAGTTTTGGGTGGCAATTCCCAGAATCCCCCAGCCAGCGCTTGCTGGGGGATTCTGGGAATTGCCACCGAAAAAAAGAGACTTTTTCAAGCTCCACTAAGAGAGTTGGTTGGCCTTGGACATCAAACCTCATCACCCTGGTCTGGAAGTTGAGTCATGGCAACTGGACGTCTTTCTTGTTTGGCTGAAATGTTTTGCTACTCATCCAAGTAGCTTCCTCAGTCTGAGGAGAGTGGTAGGAGATTCCTGATAGATCCTCCACATTGGCCTTCAGACTATTCAGACCAGGGGGAAGTGAAACCAACATGGAGGATATATCAGGGGTATCCTACCAATTCTCCTCAGACTGAAGAAGCTACTTAGATGAATAGTGAAACATTTCAACCCAACAAGAAAAAAGTCCAGTTGCCATGATTCAACTTCCACATAACCTCACCCGGATGACTGAGAATCTTCACAGACTCATCACCCTGGGCATAAGACTAAATGGCTTTGTATCCACATACCTGTCTGTCCTCCTCCAACAGTAAGAAGAAGTTATAATAATAATCCTAGGACTGCAGAGCTGGAAGGGACCCTATGGATCATGAAGTCCAGCCCCTGTCAAGGAGGCCCAGTGGGGAATTGAACTCCCAACCTCTGGTTCTGCAGACAGACACCTAAACCACTGAGCTATCCAGCAGTTATGTTGGAAGCCTGCAGTTCCACTTTTGATGTAAATTTGACAAACTATACCTGTCTTGTATAACATGAATCGGATTATGAAGCCGTGGACAAGTCAAGTTTCACCACAGTTTAGGGGAAACCATAATGCTTAATCATAATTAATTAAGACTAGAGGCAAAAAGTTACATTCCCTTGCCCACCGTTGTGTCAAAGGAAAGCGAATGGATGGGAACCTCACAACACATTGCTTTCTGCAAAAAAACAAAAGGGGCAAGTCCCAGCAAGACTTCCCCATGTAAGGTTTTTCTTTTTGCCTGAGAAATCTCACAAGAAATCTCATGGAATTTTTTGGCTGTCCTTGTGGTAATTTCCCCCCTCCAAAAGAAGCACCAACCTGCACAGCATGGTTCTATTGAAATAAAGGGTCCTAATAAAATAAAATCCAAATGCAAATAATAGGTGATCCCTTTATAGACCACTAAAAATCATCACACAATCAATGAGGTTTCGTGGATTAAACACCACTTCATCAGGCTCATGTGTGTAGAACTGAAAGTCGAAAATTTAAAGTCCAAAAGGACATGGCAAGATGGTTTTTGGAAAATGTTCCTGTGGAACATGGTGTCTTTCCTGTATAAGATTCCTTGGAAAGAGGATTGAGCTTTGCAGAATATGGCATTTTTGTGTGTGCAAAACCACAGATTAAAACCCTAAAAAGGAGGGGCAGGGAGGGTGAGACCAAGGCTCCTCCTGTTTCTGTAGGAAGTCAGGAAGTCTTGCTGGTACAAGATGGCCGATGCCCAAGATAGCCAATAGCATTCACTGCAATCTTAAGCATGTTAGTGCTTGTGTCTTCCGCCATTATGAGCGTGACACGCCCCTCACGTATCCCCAGGTTGTTTCACTAGCCTGAGACCCATGACACGTTCCAAATCTGGAATACACCATTTTTTCTATATGCCTCAAAATCTCTAGCCTGCTCCAGAGGTATCCGAGAATAAAGTTCAGCTAACACCCCACTTATTTGTGATCTCAACATTATCATCCTCTCATCATCTTTTACCTCAAAGTCCCAACAAGCTCTCTCAAATGAAATTAGGAAAGATTCAGGACAATCCCCCTTCCTATATTGAGGAAATTTCTTTAGGTCGATTCTTGAGAGATTTCCCTCACCAGAATTATTATTATTATTATTATTATTATTATTATTATTATTATTATTATTATTATTATTATTATTATTATTATTATTATTATTATTATTATTATTATTATTATTATTATTATTATTTTGAGCAGCTAAGTCCAGTTTCTTCATCTCTATTTGAAGTTGCATTTCTTTTTCTCTTAGCTCAAATTCCCTTTGTCTGGTCTCAGCTTTCTCTCTCTCCTTAATCTCTAATTCCTTGAGCTCTAGTTCTCTCTTCAGCCCTGTTTTTAATTTCTAGTTCCCTTTCTCTTTCTTTAATTTCTAGTTCCCTGAGTTTGTATTCTTGTTCCAACTTCCCTTTTTCAAAATCTTGGGAGCTTTGAATATTTTCTCCCTCTGAGGCAATCACTCCAGGTCCCTCAGTTTCTTCATCCCTTTGAATTTGAGGGCTTTAATTCCCCTCAGCGTCCTGAGGTTCAACTCCCTCCATAGCTGATTTCTTTGTTCTTTTGGGTAGCATGTTAGAGTTAAAGCGTACTTTATTATACTATTTTTAAAAGGACCTCTCTTTCAGCTGTTTCCCCCCAGTAAGTATGTTGCGCTATACCCAGCAGCTTTCTCTGGCTGCTCTCCAGCTCACAACCTTTGTCATTCAGTTTCTGTGTCTGAGCGATTTCTGCCTCCAAACACCAGAATAATTTTCTTTTTAGCTTTTTCTTTTCCTATCACCCCAGATCTGTTCTGACTCTGGCTTCCACTCTTATCCACCACTGCTCCCTTTCTCTCAGAGCCTTGGATTTCGAGCTAGCCCACTGGGTCTGTCAAATCCTGAGGTGAAAAGGTTTTCTTTAGAGTCAGTTCCCTATCTTAAGCTCCCCCAAACCTGGGTTCAGAAGCCCCACCACTAAGCTTTTCCACAAAAGCTCTAGCAGGTCACCCACTTCTTCACCACAGATCTCTAACTAAAAAGGTACCCACAACTCCAGAAAATTCACTTTTAAACTTTGGCTTCACTGGATTATTTTGTATCCCGCCGCTGGACACCAATTGTGACGCACCCCTCACGTGTCCCCAGGTTGTTTCACTAGCCTGAGGCCCACGACACGTTCTCTCCTTTACGCTGCCACCAGTTGACCTCTGTCAACGCCCTTTAATTAGAAAGATTGAGGTCCCAGCTGAGTATAAAGTTGAACAACACAGGTTTATTGATTACAGTTTGCTTAAACAGGTTCTTCACAGACTTTAATGTATTCATTAGATTATTAATAACTTGTTTCACTCTTAACTCTCTTAGCTCTCTATAAGTTCCACACTCTTAACTCCTAACTCTGCCACACTCCCTAACTACCACAGACTAACTTCTACTTCAGACTCTCCTCTCTGACTCTCACTGACTGAACTCCTCAAACTCTGACTCACCCCTCCCTTCTGGTTTCTCTGGCTCCGCCTCCCAACAGCTCCCATTGGTACATGCAAATAACCTACTACATGAGCCAGAGCAGGGTGATTGCCACAATGAGTATTTAATTTTCTCATCAAAATTAAGGGGGTTCTTTTTCTACCAGCTGAATGGAGTCTCTGCTTCAAATAAGATCTATAGTACTGCTGATATTTATATCGTTTCCTGTTGGTCGGGAAGCATCTCCTAGAAACATTCCGATAAAATTATATGACAATAATTTAAGGATGAGATTGCAGGGGCAGGATTGAAGCTAATAGGACTTAACTCTTGTGCTTTTGCTAGAACAATAAGCTCAACAATACATCCAACAACATAAATCCTATTGGCTTATGCTACACACTAGAATAATGTATATACTGTATATCTAAATATCAGTAAATCTGCATCTGAGTTACTATAGATTTGAATACAGATCTCTAACTAAAACTGCCCAGCAGAAGGGCGCAACAGCAACCAACATTCTTATTGTGCAGGCGAGATTTAAATGTACCCATTCAGCATACTTATTGGAAAGCTAAATCTACTGACCCGTCCATCTCGAAGTCAATATCATTAATTAAAAATCAACTGAAGCCTTTGAAAAAAAGGACCCCCCACCAAAGCTGAATTGCAATGAAAAAAAATAAGAACCAGAAATGGTGTGTCCCCTTAAATTGATTATATTTTCCATTGATGACAGAGTCAACATTTTTGTTTTGGTAGAACGGCCCTCACTTTGGCAGAACAATTAATTTCTGGTAAGAAAATGGGCCGATCAAGTACTATTTGAGTGTTTCAGAATTAGTATTCTGTGTGGTTACGTCTGCAGTGCTTTTCGGAAACATTTTTCAACACATGCATTCCAAGCTTCTGTATCTCTGCCTGTCCTGGCCCTCCTTCTTGAAGACTATTATCAGTTTCTCCTGACCCAGGTGTGTTAGACTACAACTCCCATTGTCCCCAGCAAGTACAAGCAATGGGCATTAGAGGAGGGGAGGTTATCTTTGATGTTTCCCCAATGGTCACCTAACATCTATGAGCTAAGTTCCATCAAACCTGTGTTTTAATTTTTAAAAATAAATAAATAAATAAAAATGCAGGTGCATGAAAATGAACCGGGGCAGGTGGGGGGGGGGGGGAGAGAGAGTTCCTAAATTCCCTACTTGCTGAATGCCTTTTACAAAGTGACGTTAAAAATGACGTGACCTCCAAAAGTCCTCTTCGGACGTCACTGCCGTGTCTCCCGTGGCATCTGTAGCTTCCCTGTAATGGAACTGCAGGGAAGAAAACAACAGCTCAGGAACCACCATCTTGTTACCGTGGCAACACCAGCCAACTGGGATCCTGTGATGCACAGTAGCCTAGCAACAAGGAACGGGGCTCCTGAAGCTGCTGTGGAAATGGCAAATCGGCAGCCTCGGCCGAGATCGATTGTCCTGAGGCAACGGGCAGCACCGCCCAGACTGTTCTGGACCAGGAATAATGAGGGGAAGCACGCACGTCGTCCCTCACCTCTGGGGACAAGCAGGAAGGACAGGTTCCAAAACCACAAGTACATGCTTAAAAGTGGCACCGTCCCTACCGTTAGACGATCAAGGAAGTTACCTCAGGCAGCAGATTCTGAGTGTCACGAAAGGTCGACAAAAAATTTTTACGATCGGATTTTTCATTCTTCTAGTCTCACGTCTTGTGATGTTGTGCCCCAGATGCTAAAATAACGTGACTGGTTCATTGTGAAATGCAACACCCTTCCTTGCTTTGCCGTAGGCAGCAAAATATTCCGGAAGGGCCCTGAGCAAACTCTCCGACCCAAGCAGAGACCACCATCCAGACCAAACCTGCTAAGGTCTGCCAACTTCAAAACACCATGCCGGGGGGGGGGGGGGGGGCGGGGGCGGCGGCGGCGGTGGTGTTGGGGGTTTGAGGTCTTATGGGTTCTTGCCTGTGGCTCAGAGGTAGAAGACCGTATGGGCTCAGAGATGCCTGAAATCTCCAGTTCAGACAGGAATGGGCTGCTCATGGCCTCCTTACTGACGTTTGACTACCGTTCACATCAGCCTTAGCCAACACAACATATGGAAAAGGTTCGTGGGGACTGCAAAGAGGCCACAGACTGCCCAATCTGAGTTAAAGGCATTTCCAGTCTCTGCCTGACTCTGCAGAGAGCCCCTCACCGAATTTGGTAAGTCTAGCTATTGTACCTTAGACAAGAGGGGGCTGCAAAACAAACAAACAAACAAAAAACTTCAGCATGGAATGTTGTCTCACATTCTATTGCTTCCTCTCCTCAGGGGAGCCATTCTCGTGGTTTATGAGACATGCGATTTATGTTGAATTTTTTGCAGCCTCACATGCTGCCTCCAGAAGGTGTGGCTGGGAGGGATTTTTCTGGCTGGGGTGACGGTCCATCTATCCAGCACTAACCGATCGTTCCCTCCTGCTTTTGAATTCAAAGAGAGCCCTGCCTCTCTGCTCAGTAATTATCTTCCCCTCCCCCACTTCTCTGCTTTTGAGCTTTTTCCCTCTCTGTTGTCTGCTGGCAGTTGAGGCCTGTTGCTCAAAGCAGTCATGTATTTAGTTTGCTGTTATTTGTTCAGTTAAGTAAATGAAACCTTTTCTTCTTTCTACTATTAATGTCTCAGAGTCAGTTATTGAGACTGTAAGTGCCAGCTAATGTGGAAAAAAAAGGGTGGAGTAGTCTGGGGAACTTCAGGCTGTTCTGCTCTGTGCAGCTAGAGAAATTTAGCCATACTTTATAACTGTGCAACAATGGATATATGGTCAGGAGGACCCTTGCCTTTTTCATTATCTTGAATACTCCAGAGCTCCTGCTGGAAATTGCAAAAACCTTTCAATTCATTATAAAGTCTCTCTCTCTTTCTTTCTCTTCCTCTCTCACACAAAAAAGCATAGCATTCTATAATTTTTACATAAGGGTTGCCTTCTGTGACATCACAAAAGGCCTTTGCTTAGGTCTCAGGCTTTGGCCCTGAAATACAAAGGAGTAAACCCTACTTTAGAATGAAGCTAGTGCTTACCTCCCATAGACAACATAACATAACACAAAACGAACTAATGTGCAAACCAGCAACCTACAGAGAGTGTGAAAAGTTTCTACTGTGATAATTAGATGTATTCCATTACATATAGTTGGGCCCTAAGAAAGTACTCCAGGATGTCAGAAGGAATAGAGGAACCAAAATAGCAACAAAGAAAGAAACCTTGCTAGTCAGTATATAAGAAAAACTCAGTGTCCTTTCCCCAGTTATCTTGAATTGGGAACAGGATTTTGAAATTAAGTGGAAGTTACTTTGAAAGGAATTCTCCTGTGTTTTTTCTGTGGGAAAAAGTGAAGTGTGAGTGCCTGAGTAACCGACCTAACAGGCAGAGGTCAGTGTGTAAAAGGACCATTAACACTTTCCAACTTACCTCCTGTTGTTGAAGACTTCAAAGAAAGGGCTGAGATAGGAACTGGCTTCCATGCTTATCTTATCTGAGAGCATTACAAAGCAACTGCACAAGGACTCTAACACCCCTAACTGTAGCCCTTGACTTGGACGGAGTCAGTTCACTTCCTTCCCAGAGAGTTATGTACATTTGGCAGTGGGAAAGGGCGCAGGACAGGAATAATGCTTTGACAGAACATGAAAAGCTATTAAGATGATGTTGGCAACAGGTGTGTAAGGGCTCATTTACTTGTATAAACGGGATTAGGAAAAGTAGATCGTTAGCCTAGCATGTCTCTAAGGAAAAAAGTGCTTTGCTCCCCTGCTGTTCTAAGATGCCCAGAAGGGGCTTAATTTGGGTTTAAGGAGGAAACTGGGTCTGTTTGCAATCTTATGAAGCCATGCCAGAAGGATGCACTCTCTGCACATCCCAAAATTGTGCTATCTTTCCACTAAGGTATGAGTATTAGATAGGGTAGCTTAGCTTTTATTATTTTCCAGTGTGTTTTCTCCCGAATGCCTTTAAAGCCTGTCTCCTCATTTGTTCCTGAATTTTGACACGCCTTTCGTTGAAACTGTTTGGAATGTTAACTTTTTTGTCCTTTTGCATTGCTTTCTTTTTCTTTTTTAAAAAATCTACAAGAATTTTTTCAAGCAGCTGTCTTTTTCGTTTGAGAGGGTTTGTGGTACTAATGCCAGTCTTTCCCCAGACCAGCTACTGGGATTTTTTAGTAGGACTGGTGGCAGCTACCGCTCAGGGTTAGTGTGCTAGCTTTAAGTGCCTAACCTTGGGGATTTTTGTGTTAGACTTCCTGGAGAACCACTAAGTCTGGGAGATTAAGGCAGGTGGGAGTGATACAGTTCCAGTCCATAGTTTTCACCATGTCTGACTCCTCATGGGCTCTCCTATTCCATGTTCTGCAAGAGTAGTGTAGCTGATTGGCTACAGAGAGGGAGCCCTGACTGGGGAACTGTGATAGTCCCTAGAGACTTCATCATGGTGGCCTCCCAAGAGAGTCTCGCCTGGTGCCTTCTTTATCAGCCATACCAGGCTGTTGGGAATTAAGTTTCCATGAATTTAATTAAACAGGCTTTGGTCCATGACAGAGTCTATCATAATAGGTTTTTACTTGTCTTTAAGATGCTACAGGTTGCTTTCCTCACCATCTTAATTGGTTGGGGGCTCCAGTTCTTTTCCTCTCTTCTTTTGTTATTTTATTTTATTTATTTCAATTTCCATACCACCCCATTAGTGTTTCCACTTTCCAGGCAATTCAATACAATAAAATCATACATCAAAACACTATTTAATAAATACCAAAAAAACAACAACAACACACACAATAAAATACAATAAGCCCTTTTGCTAGCTAAAATGACCTTTAAATAAAAATGCACTGATTAAAATCCATCTGAACATCTCTGGATATATATTCTTCTACTAGCCACATGGCTCAGTTATTTCCACTAGCATATCTGCTGGGCAAGGCTGGGCTTATTCCACAGTTTTGCACGTGCAGCTCATAAATCCCACAGACATGGTTATAATGGCACTGGGTGTGGAATTTCCAGACTTTGGAAAAATCTTTTTCTCTAACATCAAGCTTTTCCCACCTGGTTTCATACCTGACAGATTCTTTTTATCTTGAAAGCTCACACAGAGAACTCTCTGCCTTTTTAGTTGCCCCAATAAAAGTAACATCACAATAAAGATTTTGAAATATGCATAATATTGTGTAAGTTTATAGACACCCAGTGTGGTCTAGTGGGTAAGAGTGGCAGACTAGGACTCAGGAGGCCTGGGTTCAAATCCCCACTCAGCCATGGAAACTTACTATGGGGTGGCGGTTTAGAACTGATAAAACCAGTCCTTAAATTCCTCCCTTACCTTGAAAGCCCAATTAGGGTTGCTATAAGTCACTTCCGACTTGACAGCACATAACAGCTACAAATAACAGACACAGCTATGTTCCCACTGATTAAGGTTTATGAGAAATTATGGGCGGATTTTACAGCAGGTGTGATGTTAGGGGGTTTGTTGTTCCTCCTTCAAGGAATCTTGGGGGTTGGTGGGGGTGCAGTGAACACTGTGGTGTGAATGCAATGGGGGCCAATAATACACACAGGGAGGATCTGCTTGAAAAGAGCCTAAGGCAAATTGCTCCATGAACCAAATTGCTCCTTTGGTCAGCCATGGCCCTGCGTAGTTTCTCACTACCACAAGTTAAATATTTTTTAAAAGCAATATATTTTTGCAAACATGCATAATTTAAGCATGTGGAAGGGGCCTGCCTTACCCTTTGAGTGAGACTGGCACCCCTAATGTTGGAGTTTTTACAACCTTTCATGCGGCCTGTAGTTTGTTTGGCTGGGAGGGACCTTTCTGGACTGACTTGACAGTCAATATCCAGCACTAACCAATCATTCCTTCCTGCCTCTGAATTCCAAGAGAGTCCTGCCTCTCTGCTGAGTGTCTCTTTCTCTCTGCTTTGTCCATTGCCGTCAGCTGTTTGTTAGTTTGCTTATCTCTTAACAACCTTAAGAAAATGTTTTTATTCTTTTGACTACTAATGTTTCAGAGTGAGCTACTGAGACTGTAAGTGCCAGTTAATTAGAAAGGGGTGGACTATCTGGGGAAGTCATAGCTTTTCTCCTCTGTGAGTCTCTGTACTTCTGCTGTTTAGTCACAAGGAATTTTAAACAGAAATTCAACACCTTAAGCAGCAGATTTCAAGTCTTACGAAAGTGTTAGCAAATTATTAGTCATTAACTGGTGCTCACTGTGTGTTTTTGTACTGGCAGGGCTTGGGGCAGACCCAGGTGGGATCTTCTGTCTCACATGCATTGGGCACTAAGCGTCTTGATTTGAATGGAAGTATGTGACAAAGGCATTTGCTGCTCCCACCCCAGGCTAGCCAGGTGATGGGGGCAAAGAATTTTTATTTAATTAAGTGCAGTTTATATACTTCCTGATCTTTTTCACTCCCAGCGTGCACTCCTGGTGGAGTTTGTTTCCTTCATTTCTAAAAGCCACGGACATCAGTATTGAACACCCACAGTGCTTACTCTCCAGCTTTCCACAACCAATCCAGAAGCATGCAATCACTGCTGCTTTTCAAGACTCTTATACTTTTCATGTGACTGGCTTCTGCAGCCAGGAAACACAAATTCCATCTCAAAGAAAACCAGCTTCTGCAGTGAGGTTGAGCTGTGCAAAATGAAAGGGGGGGGGGGGGGAGAGACAAAACCACCTACTTTGCATAACTAATAGCCTAATTTTCACTTTCAAAACAATTCTGCTTTTGACAGTCAGAGGAGGGAAGCTGCAGAAAGGACAGAGAGAGTCCTGATTCCCAGCTTCTCAGCAACAACATCAAAGAAAGTTTTTTGTGGTACACAAGGATGATGCAGCAGGGCTGCCGTGACATACTCTGAAGTAAGAAATTTATTTCCATCCAAAAAATGACTCCAACTCAGACCAATGCATCTGGAGTCAAAAATTTATCCAGCAATTGCTATAGTTTCTAAGGTTTCAGCAGATGGGATCAGTGAATGTTCAGTCTAGCTCTGCAGTTTGAAGGAGCTAGAAGCCTGCTTTAAGCAAGAAAGGACCTGAGACTTGCTGGATGACAAACCACCACCACATTTTTTATGCTCCTACAAAATCCAGATAAATACAGTCTTGTCCACAAAAATAAAAATATTTCTTGAGAAACAGAAGCTGGAAATGTTACTTTTTTAGACACCAGCCAGCATGTATACCTTAACAAAGCCTCTCTGTTTTCTTTGTCACTACCACAGCTCTTAGGTAAATGCTGTCATTTTGAGCAGTGAAGGTTTCAAAATCAAAATCCCACCCAACGAAAGCTCACTGCTTGCTCCCAAAAACAAGTACTCTTGCATGCTTTAGGACCATAACAAACTGTAACAATAACTATTGGAATTTTTTTGCAACCTCGCATGCTGCCTTTAATAGGTTTGGCTGGGAGGGACCTTTCTGGGCTGAGGTGACTGTCAATCTATCCAGCACCAACCAACAATACCTTCCTTATTTGTTAACGGGAAGGAAGGAAGAGAGAAGCAACATTTTTCCAAGGCACTCCTGCAAAAATTATGGCATTTGTTTCAAAAAGTCCCAAAAGCAGAGACAGGTCTCATTTGTACCCAATAAACCACAACTTGTGAGCATTTTAGCTTCCTCTTTGTAAACCATCTGCTTTTACATGTCACCAAATATCTTTGCTTGGGAGTGTCCAAACTAACCATTTTCCAAATAGCAAAAACTCAATGTTCTGTCCAAAGGGGACTCCTAGTTTGCTATTCCCCTGCAGCCGTGGCCCAAAACTTGTTGCAGAGGTGAAAGAAAAGACGGTGCCCTGGCCTTCCAACTCCATGGAAGAGGCTGGCAGATAAATCTGATTTTAACCATGTCGACAAGAGAGCATCCTTCATTCCATTCGAGAGCAGGATTATAAATTGGTGGCAGAGGGGCAGGTGAAGTCACATCTATTCTGCCCCCCTCTGCATCTACTGTCAGGGCAGTGGCCTTATCCTGCCTAATGGCAGAGCTGGCCTTGTTCCCCAAACAAGCTAGAATTCCAAACAAGACGAGGAATGTTAGGAAGAACAAGCCCCAGCTTGCTGTTCAGCTGCATCAAGCAGGAGGCTGACCTTGAAACCATTACTTTTTTTGGGCCCACAACTCCCTAGTCGAAGCTCCACCTGCTCGCTCACTTTCCCCATCTTTCCTAGAAACTCTGCTGGAAGCAGCTTGCCTGGGGACAGTTCATTCCAGATAATGACCACCACCAAAGATGGAACCTCTCCAGCCTCAACCGTTTCCATCTAGCTGGTCATTCTAGGCCTGGAGCTGTTTTCTCCTCCTCCTTCCTCACCCCTTCCTCCTTGTATATCATGTCTTACCTTTAGATTGTTAGCCTGACAGTATGACTCATTACTTATCTTGCAAGCCAGCCATGGAGCCTTTCTGGCCCCTGGGTGGATTACAATTATTTTAAATCATCACCATAACATCTTCCTCCTCCAGCTTCTTGGGGAAGTAAGAAAAACAGGGTCAGGTAGCATGTGAGGGAAGACACCCCTGAAGAGTTACTGCTGATCAAAGCAAGCAACACGGGCCGAGATATTCTTAGTTTTAATATTTGTTACATTTACTGTATATCCCACTTTGAGTCCTGACGAAGTCAGAAAGCCACTGGGGCCTTAGCATGGTCACTGTCATGACGGCTGACTGGGATGCAGCAACAAACAGTCTAACAAAAGAAAATACAGTAGGAACCCCCTATCCACAGGATCAGTATCTACTGATTCATTTATACAAAATAAAAAAACTTCAGAAATGTGTATTTGATATGTATTTCTAGGATGTATTTATCAGAACTAGCCACTAGAGGGAGTCAGAGCCATGCAATGCATAGCGCTTAATACTTCAGGGTTACTTTGGCATCCAGGGAGGGGCTTGGAAACGATCCCCCACAGATACGGCGGTCCTACTGCACACAGATGCCCTCACACACTGTCGTAGTTATTGATTGGTGGCACTTTACTGATTGCATACACTGGCATAGGGACTACAGTTTGATCTAGGCAACCAAAGGGCCTTTATAGCCCAGGCTCCTTAAACTGAAACTAGCAGGGAAGAATGGAAGACAATAGCCATCCATCCTTCATCGGGGAGATCATCAGTTCTGTGCTGGGTGGCACAAACTGTTTCCCTCACCAGTCAGCATGTCACCACCTGGAAAACGTAAGCTAGTCTTAGAACAATAGGTTTCCATATTTCAGGATGTAGTGTGTAAATTCTCTCTAGCTCATAGCTCCCACTAAGCCAGTTACAGTACGTGACATTCATAAAATAATGTATACACATGTTTTAGAAAGCAAATTTCTCATCTAATTCAGAAGTACATGAGGCTGAGAAAGTAATTGCCCTAAGGCCACCCCATTCAATTGAACCTTCTTGGCATTTAAGATCGGTCCCATTGCCAGCGCAGGCACGACTGATGGAGACACAAGAGAAGGCCTTCTCTGTGGCTTCTCCCAGGTTATGGGATGCTTTCCCTCGGGAGATCAGGCCGGCCCCCTCCTTCCTCTGACAGCTGGAGACTCATCTTTTCAGGCCGGCTTTTAACAATTGTGACTCAGTCCCTGAATGCCTTTTAAAAGTTAAGATAGTTTTTAATGTTTACTTGGTTTTAATTATTCAATATTTATTATTTATTTGAAATATTTTTCTCCGGCCTTCTTAAAAAGAACCCAAGGCAGGGTTTTAATTAGCATACAGTTTAATGTTTTTTTTAATGTTTAACGTATTATGTTTTTAATTCTATTCTTTTTAATATTGTGAGCTGGCTTGGGTTCTCATATCGGGAGGAAGATGGGCTATAAATAAAATAAAATAAGATCAAATCAAATCAAATCAGTTTCATGGCTGGGAATCTGAAAATGACTCCCCAAGTCTTTGTGCACTGACTACTGCACTGCATTGGTTCTCTAATGATCTGACCTGGTGTAGAGTAAACATCTATTATCCCAAAGAAAAACTCCAAATGGGTGGCCAGATAGAAGCCAGCGCATGCATGGTACATTCTGGATTAATCCTTAACAGCACATCTTTTCCAGCTCAGCCGACCCAAAACAGTGTCTTGAGCAAGAGAAGCAGCCTCGGATAAAAAGGCACAGACTTCAAAGGGAAATGTGAAAAGCTCAGAAGAGGTGCCTCAGACGTAGCCTCGTCTTCCTGCTCTCTCTCCTTGCTACTCACCCTGCTGAGCTGATCCAAGAGTCTTTGGTTCTGTTCAGATAGTTCCTGGACCGCCCGGGTTTTCTCTCGATCGGCTTCTCGAAGGTGAACTTGCTGCTTCTCCAGTTCATCCTGGAGCTGCTTCACGTCACTCTCCAGCTCCGATACCCTGCCTTCCCATTCCCCTTCTTTATTCTCAAACCGTCGCCGCAGTTCATGTTTCTCTTGTTCCAGGTGCTGCATAACACAAGGGGCAAAGGGGGTGGGGTGGGGACAACAGTGGAAGCCAACACGTCATTTTTCCGCATGCTTCATGGTCCATGAACTTATTTTTTAGAAAGGAGTCTGCAGATTCCACCAAAACCCAATTATTTACAGCTTGCAAATGGCACACAGATACAATTGGAACATAATTCGTTTAAAGAAAAGGAAACAAATAAATGGGAGCCGCTGAAATTATCTTTAAAAACACGTTTTGCATGAATCCAGATCTGCCTGGATAGGCTTTGCTCTTTTCCACACCCTCCAACTATAATGCTTCAAAGCATCTCTGCCAGATCCTCGGAGAACTCCATTCAGAAATTCTTACCCATGTCAAATAGGCAGCGTTTCCTCAATTTTCACTTTGGTATAAGCCCCCATTTGGCTCCTTCCCTAAGACTAAATTTACACATTCAGAACAACCACATGGAATTGATTGATTGCATTTATATCCTACCTTTCCAGAACTGGGGATGCTATAGTTCCGCACCCACCCACCCAGCAATAGTAATTGTTATATTAGTCACAGTTGCCATGATTGTGACAATTAGAGCAAATTCCTTTTAAAACTAACTGTCCAAACGTTTTCTCCAGGGAGCTCACTTGGCATGGATGCCCCCCTCCAATGTCTTCCCTTTCAGGAGCTCCTCTGTCCTCTGTGCACTTCATCAGTGAAAGCGTTGACTGTGCCGCCCATCTTATGGTGTTTGTTTGCTGCTGCAAGTGGTTGACTGGGATACCATCCTCATACCCTCAGGTATACAAGAGAGATGGCTGATAGCGACAGTGCAGCACGCATGTAAAAGGAGGAGGAATTGGGACCCTCTGGGATACCACCAGGCCAGCCTGACATCCTCTTTCTATACATTGAGAATATGCTCAGCTAAGACCTTCTTCAGCAGGCAGGGGCCAAATCCACTCATTTATCTGCAACTAGGGTAGATCCATGGAATCAATGGACACTTATATAAGTTTCAATTTAACTAATCCATTTATTTCATGGTTCTAACTCTAAACGACATCAACCAGTGATTATATTCTTTCCATGTGTTGATTTTCTTACCAATTCTGTTTTGCTTATTATTATTATTATTTTAATATTGGGATTGGCAATCCTGTTGTTTTGGTTGCTGTTTTATTGACTGGGATTTTTAAAGTTCTAAATCACCCTGAAATGATATACAGAGCACATAACCAGAGTGGCAGTGCGGGGAGAGAATAGGCGTGATGAATTAGATAAAAGAGCACTAGGCCGTCAGCCCGGAGATGGGTTCCTGCTTTTATAATATGAGGTAATACCCTATATTCAACCCTCCATCCAAGAAGGGCACTTAAGATGTTATGGGCCGTCAAGGCACTTAAGACTTAGGGTGACCCTAGTAGGGTTTTCAAGGTATGTGAAATGTTCAAGAAGATGTTTAGCATTGCCATGCCACCCACCTTCCATGGGTTTTCATGGGCAATGGGGATTTGAACCCAGAGGCCCTGAGTTCTAGTCCAACATTCTATCCACTACAACACACTGGAGCTCAGTATGGTAAATAATAATAAAATACTGGAAGGAAGGGATAAAAAAGAGCACACAATCTTTGGTGGAAGAACGTAACATGAAAACAAATAAATTAAAAGGCACAGTCAAAGCACAGGAATAAAAAGGATTGTTATTTGGGGCCATGTCATTGACAACAGGCATCAATTACCTTCCTTAGGACATGGATAGCATGCAGAGGTTGGAAATGTTACTTATGGGAACTACAACACTCTGAAGACCACTATCCATGATGGCGGGGGCATTCGGTGTGTGTGTGTGTTTAAGCCTAAAGCTAACTTTGCCACACTCTTGGACATAAAACTGGTGAGATTTTTCACTGTTTCTGGTAATTGTGGAAGCAAGAGACCATTTGTCTCTCTCTTGATGCCATATATTATTTTAAACTGAATGTTTAAAAAGCATGAGCTGACAAAAAAGCATAACTGGGGAGAAGCAAATTATCAGCAGGGATGGAGACTCACGACTCACTGTCGAGTCCGACCTAAGTTGCACCTGCCACTCAACTTGGACTTCACTCGGATTTTTTTTTAAAGACTCCGACTCGACTCACGACTCAGACCCATTTTTCTGAGTCACATTTTGAAGTCCCTATTATTTTAATGGAGACTGCAAGGGAGAGGCCATTTGCCTGCTTCTATCATGTCCATCAGCAGGACCCCCAACAAGAGGCTCTGTGGCCTCCTGAGCCATGGCTTCAATGGGGTACCCACCCCCAGGCTCCGAAGACAGGCCTTGAGGCAGCCCGGAGTATCCCTGTTGCCTTGGCAACGCCAACCTCGCCATCGCCCAGCAGCTTCCCAAAATGCATTGGCGAGGCCTTCTGACGGGCTGCTGCCATTTTGCTGGCCGCTCTGAGGGAAGAGGAGGAGGAGGATGACGACCCCCCAACACCTTGGAGAGGGGTGAGTGAGAGGTTCAGGGGCGGACAGACGGCACCCCCCTCGGTCCTTCCCTTTCCTTGCTGAAGAGGTTGCCATGGGGATTCTGGGCCCGTGCTGGCCATGGAAGTGGATGAAATTTGTGGTTGCCCATTTGATCTCTCCTTGTCAGCCATGGTGCCACATCCTTGGGCTGCCCGGGGAATTCTGGCAGTTGTTGTCCAGAAGAGTACTCCAGTCTTGTTTTAACAGGGACTTGACCTCAACTCAAGGCTTGGGACTCAGGACTTGGACCCAAAGAGTTAGATTTGGGACTCGGACCCAAAGCCTTGCCAACATCCTGATTATCAGTACCCATAATTAGTAAAATGCATTGAGGAAGATGTTACGGTACCTCCTGTGAAGAAGTATGCTTTGACTTTTAAAGTGACACTTCTTATATGTGCCAAATTATAGATGAGGCGGTAAATGGGAGGTAGGGGTGGGGGGCGACACATGGCATCAGGGAGGCGCACAATTCTAAATAACTCAACAAACTTCAAATCCCAGGATTCCATAGGAAGGTGGCACAAGATAGTTTGCACTACAGTTCCCATCATCCCCCTTTCCTTCCCAGGGATGATGAGCTATGTTGTGCAGCACATCTGCAAGATGCCATGTTGGGGAAGCCAGATTATAATGATACTTGCTAGAAAGAATTAGGAAGTATAGGTTCACCTGATGAAGATGAATCCACAAGAGAGTGGAGGATTGACCCTTCATGGCAACTAAACTAGAAAATCCATTCACTTTTAATTTTACAGGGTTCTGGCACCATTTTTAATCAACATTTTTCATATCACCAAACTCTCTAGATTTAATTTTTCTAAGGGAGGCGAGAACTATCATTGTGAAATCTCTTATCAACAGCCAAATAGAATTGATGAAACTTTAATTTATTCTCACTCTGAAAATGAAACCCTAATTTACAACGCTTTTTGCAGAATACTGAGAACATTTTCAAGGAGTTAAATGTATTATAGAAACTGAATTTTAGGGATTTCTAAGTAATTATCTTTAAAATTAACATATGAACTAGTCACAGAAGCACAGAAAATAATCCATGCAGTTTAGAAGGCGGGATTAGTTTAAATTTAGCCAATTTACCCCTTTCTGAATATTCAAGGTATTCCCACACACTGGAAAGACAGAATATTTGCCCTGCAGATGTTTTCCAGCCTTCATAACTAACATTAAACCAACCAACCTGTCAAAGAACCAGGTCCCAGCATAATAAAAAGAGAAGTAGATTTTCTAAAAAGGACATTTATATGTTTATAGGCATTCTGTTATTATATTTATAACACCTACAATATGTTTTAACAACATGAAGATTGTAGCACTGTTGGAACTTAAGGTAAACAAACAAGAATAATAATTCAATTAGTTTTAAAGTATAACTTACTGCTGCAATAATTACAATAAAAAGAGAATAAATAAAAACTTGCAGTAGTATTATTAGGAACAAATCTTATTGCTATGACAAAAAACTAAAAACTAAAAACCCCAATCACCCAAATAATCTCACAGCTTCATGTTATGAACCATGGAACCCACTTCGAGATACATGTATGTAATTTATGTTAGAGATTCATGGGGACACATGCACGTCATAGAACTCCCTCCCACGGGAGACCAGGCTGGGCCCATCTTTGCTGTCCTTCCAAAAGCAGGCAAAGACCTTTCTCTCCAAGCAGGCTTTCCCTTAGTGACTGACTGTCTAGGCAACAATAAACACTATGGTTTATATTTTATTGCTTCTAAATCTGTTTTTGCAATGATTTTACCTAACATTTTTAATATAATGTTATTAATTCTTCTTTAATATTTGAATATTTTACTGTTTTTAGTTTTTCGTATTGTGTTTTTAATTATGTAAGTAGCCTTGGGTCCTTGTTAAGGAGAAAGGTAGGATAAAAATATTTTAAATAAAATAAATGAACATGTGTTAAGAACTGCTGGTTGTAAGTATTAATACAGCAAAGGGTTTAATTGGGCCATTAAAAAAAAACCTATGAGGCAATAGGTTTCCTGGCTACAACAACTTTGCCTGGACAGACACTCAATAAACAGTTCCAGTGGATCCTCTATAATTCTTGAGGACAAGGAAGCATCCAGAAGTTGCCAAAATGTGCCCACTCCACAAAAGAATTGTACAATAGCCAATGATCAACAAGACACAGTGGCAAGGGCCTGAAATGTGTACATATACTCTTGAAACAGGGCACCAATATTGGCTGTAAACACATTCTAACCTTTGGTTTCTCCTGATGGCAACAGAGCTTGGTAGTAACACGATGGCTGGAATCCTGTGGCACAGTGCCACGTGTGCAATGGGAGTGACGTCAGCAGCAGCAGCCAATCGCCAGTCTTTAAAAGCTTCCTTTGGAGATTTTGGAGTGCATATGACTTGGACACAGTGTGATGAAGCAACATGCACCCCCAAATCACCAATGGAAGCCTTGCAACATTGATGATTAGCCACTGATGATTACACCATTCCCATTGTGCCTGCGGAGCTGTGCAACAGGACTTCAAATAATGACTTCTAAGCAACATTTAGGAGAACTTAAGTCAGGCCATTCTGGGTCAGACTAAAGATCTACCTGTTCCAGCATTTTGTTCATGCAGCAACTGATCAGTTGCCTCTGGGAATCCCCTGATCTAGGCAGGGGTGCAAGTATCACCATCATTTCCATGCAACAAAAACTAATATTAAGAGGTATATTTTACATGGGCTCTGGCCCTCCTTCCCTCCCTCCCTCCCTTCGTATCAGAGCCTTGCACAATTTAAAATTGTGGACATATATGAAATGTAGGTAAAATTAAGAACAAATTAAGATAATCAGAATGTTTTTGACCAGAAGCGACTACTTCAACATTCTGACACTAAAAGTGATATATGCATTATGGTTTGCAACCACCGATGGCCCTAACCTTAATCAGGTTTAAAATAATAATAACAGCAAGACATTTCTTAGAAAGGTTTCTAAGAAGCAATGTTTTCAGAGTGAAATGTTACTTTTTACATCAGTAGATAATTACATTGTGTAATGAGAAGTAATTTTAGTTTTTTGATAAAACGAATGGTATTTACATTTTAATGCTAGAATATTGCTTTTTGGAGACTTCTGTATTTTAAACAAATTCAAAAAGGAGATTAAAATGTAGAGTGCAAGTATCTAAAACATACTAGTATTATGTAACTACTTGGTAAATGAATAACCAAACATGGAGCAAGAAATGCCAGATGTTCAAACTGGATTAACAAAAGGAGGTACTAGAGATTATGTTGCAAATATATGTTGGCTACTGGAGTGTACCAAAGAAGTTCAAAAGAGAAACAGTCTATGCTTTATAGATTACAGCAAAGCCTTTTACTGTGTAGATCACTGAAAAGTATTCATTGTTCTAAAACAAACCAGTGTCTCACAACATTTGATTGTTCTTATGTATAACCTCTACTCTGGTGAAGAGGTTACTGTGCGGATAGAATATAGAGAAACAGAATGGTTTCTCACCAGCAAAGGTGTCACACAAGGGTGCAATTAATCTCCCCATCTGTTCAAATGGAAAACTGGAGCAGGATTCAGGCAGAAAGTGATTGGTGGAAGAAACACCACTAATTAAAGATATGCCGATGCGAACTTATTACTGTCAGAAAATAGCAATGACTTGAAATGACTGGTAAAGAATGCAAAAGAATAAGGTGCGAAAGCAGAATATTAAGGTGACAAAGTCATGCCTACAGAAGAACTACAGAACTTTAATGTTGACAATGAAGAAATCCAGACTGTTAAAGATTTTCTATACATTGCTTTAATCACCGATCAAAATGGAGACCGTGGACAAGCAATTAGAAGACAACTAAGACTTTTCTGATGCCCTTGACAAAAGTTCTCACGAAGGAACTACATACATTGTGCAAAACGCAAGATAGGACAGCTTTTGTTTTGCACCTAGACCTTTCAAAATAATAAGATTTAAGTAGGTTGTTTGTACCTTTTAGTCACACAGCCTGGTCATGCTCTGCGTCTGTGCCTTCCTTTGCAAACTGAAAAGACAGCAATTTTGCACAGAGAATTCTGTGCAAATTTACAGATATCTTGATGGAAAAAAACCCATCTATGCCTTGTTTCATTCTCATGCTGGAAGTGACTTCTCTCACAGAAGCTAGTGATTTTTCAACAGGTTGTCTCAATGTCTCAAGACACCCTGTCTTTTCAAGAAAAAGTAATTCTGTGAGTAGGCTTCACATCTATAGATGCGGCTGCTGTTGTTTATGTAACCAAAGGGACACCCCATTACAAGAGAATGGGGAGACCCCTCCAATGTTGGCAGCAACACACTCTGTGGGAGAGACCTAATAGGAAACTCTGTTAAAACAAATAAACAAACAAAACAGCCCACTGAAGACTGAGCATATGCTGTGCCAAACCCCCCCCCCCCCCGACTGAATGTTGGGAGCAAGCTGGAGGATGGAATAAGGAGATAATTGGGACTGGAGTAGCAAGAATCCTAACCATTGTGTAACATTTTTATATCTCCTCCTGTTGCTGGATTCAGGCCACTAATGAAGAACTTCTATTCCAGCCAGCTGGAGGTACCATCACTCCTTAAATCTCACAAGAGGTACACAAACAAGTTGTGCGAGAACGAAATTTTGGGCCAGCCTATACACACCAACACCAACCTCTCTACAGCGATTTGAAGCAGCAGGTTGAAATGGGAAGCCAGAACAGCTACCTAGCAGATTTGGACAACCACCAGGGTGATGCTAAGCTTAACTGGAAGCCCCTTACAAGTCAGATTTTAACAGCAGGGCTCCAGAATGCCATGGATGCGCACATGGCTAATTGCTCTATATGCATACCACCACCAGCATGCGGACTGGCCAGCTTCCAGGGACTGGGCATAGGCACACATGTTTCTTTCCCTCCTCCTTTTTAGGGGTCTCTGTCTAATCACTTTTAACCTGGCCCATAGGCCAGCAGTGTGAGCATATGCACATCCACAGTATTATCCAAGTCACTCGACTGGCTTTAGATAATAAGCACCCTGCCTTGGGTGGATCAGCAGGGCATCATTTAGTGTTCTTGGCCAGTGGCCGCCCATGACCTACAGCCACCAGTAACAGTCATTACAGCTGCATCCAGAAAGAAGAAGGGCCCCCAATTACTGGTTTTAAAATCCCCAAACTGGTGGCTGCAGGTCTTGGGAACAACTGTTAAACGGTGCCTAGTAGCCACCTCTCTTCCTTGTGCCAGTGGTGCAGCAGAGACAGGGCTGGGCAGGGAGAAAGCTGTGGAATTTCTAAGGAGTAGGAACTATGGCATGATCTGGCATCCCTCTGAGGCTACTCTGTTCCCTCTGATAAGACTTGGGACAAAACAAAACAAAAAACAAAACCAGTCTTCCCAGGAACAGCGTATTGTTGCAAGATCTCCAAACGGTCATGCAAAGAAGGTGAGGGTGGTTTGGTCTTGAAGAGGCAATGAAGAGGCATTCACTTGACAAAAGAACTGCTCCCCAATTGTTAAGATGGGCAGATCTAGTTATCTTCTTTATTGGACTCTTCTTGTAGGGAAGAGACCGGCCCTTTGATGGCAGGTCCCAGGGCCACTGCCTCCTGTCGCCCTCTGTCTTTGCTGCTGCCCGTTTGCTTGTTCCTTCCGTCCTTCCGGAGCCAATCTGATGTTCTTGAGGGAGAGGGGAAGGAGCTCAGTTCTTGCCTCAGTTCTGGCAAGAGGTCTGGAACCTTCAGCCCATCAGATCCTTGGTGGACTTCAACTCTCAGACGTCCAACCCACCAGGGTTCCTTTACCAGGGTGGCTCTCCCCTACTCCAAAGATTTAACTGTTTTTGTTATTTAACAGTGTTTTGTTCTGTCTTGCAAACTGCTTTACAGGCAGTTAGGGACAAAATGTCTTTTTAACTGAATTTCTAAACAAATTCAAAATGACAAGGCACACTGCAAAAACTTTAAATATAATGAAACTGAAACTGAAAAAATGCTGTTGCATCCAGGAGGGAATCTATGCTAAACGTATGGCAAGCAGGTTGGAATAGAAGCCGTTTATACAGTCAACAGCAGGCAGAGCGTTCTGTAAAGGATTTCTCAATGGCTGCCTCTAGTTTCCAAAAGCATTAACGCAGGAGGTCAGGGAAAGCACGTCTGGAGGATTTAGTGCAGTGAAGTCATTTTCCATCAGGAAAGAATTAAGGTCAGTTTATAGAGAAAGAGACAGGGGGGAAAAGAGCACAGCATAACACTAGAGCTGACAGATGGAATTTCAGGAATAAAGGACATTTTGAGCTTTTCTGATAGGAGAAGCAGGCTGCAGAGATGGAAAACACTCCTTAGCTCTAGAGAGTGGAAGGCAGCTTGAGCGATAGAGAAAGATGGTGGTTTTGTGGTGTGCATGGTGGAAGACCTTCTGGTTTGCAGGTAGAAGTACCAAGTTCACTCTGTGGCATCTTTAAGCAGGGAAGAAATAAGACTCGTTTTTGAAATAATGTATAGAGACCCTGATACCCAGCATAAAACAATGCAGGAACAGCAGGCACCAATGATGTTGATGTTGGCAGAATTGCACATTGGCTGTTGGGTGCTGAACCTATTTGGGGGGGGGGGGGCGCTTGGGGTTCAGGACCTTGAACAGCTCCTATAAAGTTGAGTCAGACCCAGATTCTCCGCCACCCACAGCAGCACTGGAACCATCAGTGTGGGAATTAACCAGTCCACTTTATTCTGCATTAGGCTAACCATGTGTGGAGCCTTCCACCCAGTTCTTCGAGCTATGCTTTAAGAAAGACGCACAGAGATTGGACCAGGTTCAGAGGAGAGGGTCAAAAACAGTGTTGTTTAATATACAGTAGTTTGATACGCAGACATTCATTGAACTTGAGCCTCACAGCCATGATCTCAGAGAGGACCCAAAAATTCAGAAACCTATCTTGATGCAGATTAATAAACAATTTCTAGCTGTTTTCATCTGCAAAAGGAGCAGGTCTTTTGTAAAACTAATGGATCTAAATTGAACATTAAAAAACAAATTGGTTTAAAAAACAACAACCACCTTTAGCCAGGCCCTAAAGGCAAGCTCAAAAATACAGACAGCAGTTCTGCTCCAGATGAAAAGGCCAGTTTTAGCTGTTTTCATTTTCATCCACAGCAGTTTTTTTTTTTAAAAAAATATACCAACAGGTCTTTGCTGCTCCTTTCTTTCAGATAAGCTCATAGGGAAGAAGGAAGCTGGCTGCTAATTGAAAGGAAAAGCTCTTTCCCAGAGCTTTAACACTATGGCTCACAATATCACTGCTCGGCAGTATGACAGACAAAGTCCTACAAGGATAGGCGAGATTTAGGGGGAGGAGGACAAAGGAAAGTACCCCTCCAATGCTAATCTGTCACATGGCCAAAAGAAATTGGCAAAGGAACACTCTCACTGTCCCAGAGAAGCAGAAGTGGAGAAAGTTTCCTTTTTTAAAAACTATAACTCCCAGCATCTGTAGCCCCCAAAAGGAGCCGCTCCCATCTCTGGCTGCCCACACCTCTTTTCTGCCCTGCCCTGCCTTCCTTCTCTTCTCCTTCACTTCATCTGCCCAGAGGGAGGAACCATTGGCACCTTGCCAGAGATTGGGACCAGTCACCAGACTCGCCACCCTCATTTTTAGACAACAGAGGAAGTGAGAAAGAAAGGGACCAAAGCAAAGGGAAACCATATGTGAAAAATTAGAAACACATCACACCTTGAAGGATGGGATTAAAAAATTCCTCCTACGTTGGTTCCTCCCAGGTTAAGGAAAGCTATGTTTCATGTAATGTTGTTTTTCTATAACAAGGGCATTATGTGATCATAATAATTTTTTTTAAAGTCCTATATACTTAGGGTGAACCTACTTTCCAAATGCCAACTCTTTGGTATTCAAAAAAATAGCACTTTCTAAGCATAAAAGGGATCTACCAGCAAACCTGAGTGGGCACCAATGTTTGCAGAAGTATTTTTTTTGAGGGGGGGTTAGGGGGGCAACCCATCAGAAAAACCCTTTCCCCACTCCCTCCAATGAGAATGGTGCATGATTGTTAGCCACAGAATGTCGGCTTGCACTTGTGGCCAGGCAGCCTGTGGAAGAGGAGCAGCCCTCTCTCCTAGTTTCTGATAGAAACATACAGCTGGGCTGCTCAGCACCTTAAAGAAGAGATCCCTCGCCTACTGGAACATTTTGTAGCAGTTCCAGAGGGCACAGCCAAAATTTCAGGGTCAAAGGCATTCCACCTACTCCTTGCCCAGCCGACATGGAGGCTCTTTCGCACAGCCCTGTGCCAGCTTCATTCCAGACCCACATCTGGCACCAACTCCTCCCATTCTTTATTTTTAAAATCTTCCCATGGTTTATCACCACCTTTTTGCCTTATGCTGACATCCAAACATATCCCTGCCTTTTTGACTTCTGACCTCTAGGGACCTCATCCTCTCAAATCATTTCCAAGGTCTTCAACAGCACCTGTTTCAACAGTGTTATACCAGGCTCCCGTATATCCCTGATTATGGGTATAGAAAAGAAGTCCTACAAGAAAATATGGGCTGGGGACATATGAAAGAACCATTCCAATACCAGAAAGGCTGGCAGTAAAACTGGCAGCAGGCTTCTCTTGCTGCCACAGAGACAGAAAACCAGAGGTGCCCTTTACACTTCGACCCTTCTCCTAGACTCTTCCTTCAGAACCCCCTTTGAAAGCTACCAGTCCCATTAAAACTTTAGCTTACCCTCCCCAAAGCTGGCCCTTTGGGATGCAATTCCCATCATCCCCAGGCAGCATGCTCTGAGGGATGCTGTACTCCATCATATCTGGGGAGCCCTAAGTTAATGGAAGCTGCTTTACATCAACTGCTTAGTCCTCAAATACCCGCAGTTTAAACTAAACTGTAACTCCTGGTATTCCTCGTCTCTTTCTTTTTCTCCTGCCTTCACCTCCAATCTGAACCCTTCACCTGATCATTCACACCCAGGCCCTAACTCTGGCCACCTCCTTTTCTGTGCTTCTTTTCCACCCCAATATACAGCAATGGCAGTGTTATATAAAACTGTATGCTGGTCATTTGGCACAGGCCTAGCGAGAGCCTGGAAAAGTTGGAGGTGACAGTGCTTTTAAGTACAACCCCTAGAATTTTCCAGCGAGATTCTCAGAGCTATAAACTAAGAAGGCCAAGCTGTATGAATAGCAAGCTTCCCTAGGACAAATAAGAGCAGTTTAGCGGCTCCTGAAAAGAAAGATCTAATGCAAGGTTTAGTTAAGTGGGTGATGTTTATGAACCTCTAGCAGCAGGTAGAACTACAGGTAGATCAAAGAGGATAAACTGTCCTTCAGCAATTCCTTGTAAGTCTAAGACACACCTCAAAAGAAACCTGGGAGCATTTTTTTAAGGAAAAAAAATTAATAAAGGTTGTGGAAAGGAAATCTCCTTGTTGCTCCCCATGTTTTCTGCCCCCCGCGCCATTGCTCTCCCCATGGCCAACCCACAACATTTTACTGCCTGAGACAGAACAGTAAACGTTCCTCTTGATCCATCCAAGTCAAGATGCACAGTACCTAAAACTAGATAACCTATCTGGAACCTGAGGCCAAAAATCCCACAAGAAATCCCCTCTTTGTCCGTTTGTAGTAAAAATATAATCACAACAAAGCAAATAATAAACAGTTTGCTGCCCTTTAAAGACACACCAAATCTGTTGCCTAAGGCTGATGCTCCACTCTGCCCAGCAATAGAGCCAGCCCTGTTCCAGGCACATAGATTGGACAGTGCATAAGCTGATTCTCATTCTCCTGCTCCTATCAGGAGCTTGGGAGGGATCTGGATTGGTGTTTTATCCTTTCCATACCAACTGCTCAGGAAGATGTCTCGCTCTGCGAGTCAAAGCTTCAACATAAATTAAAACAAACAAAAAACAAAAAAACCAAGGGCAAGTCCAGGGGATAAAGTGTTTTGGATCACATCCCAACAGCTGCCAAACATCTGGATGACTGGAAACACAAAGCCATCAGTTAAACCTAACCTCCCACTTGCAAAAAAGAAAAAAAAAAGAAAAAAAGGGGGGGGGGGAGAGAGACCTCTGAGCATATGCATGTATATGTATAAAGACACCACACTGCAAAGCACTAATATAGCAAGACTAAGGGATCACACAGGGTGAAACCAGTGTGCCTCCAGTCCCACACACTGGTCACTTACAGAATACTACTAAGGATAACCAAGGGTAGAAAGATAGGACAAAACACCCAGAGCAGGGGTGGCCAAAGCACATCCTGCTAACGATGTATCCTCCCTCTAAATGGAAAAAAAAGAGGCCATTTTCTGATCCTGGAAACTTGCAAGAGCTGTCTTTTTTCTTTTTTGTTATAAAATGGTGGCTGCAAAGCCTGGGGAAGGAAAACTGGCCCCCAAACCTTCCCGAGTTGCCCACCGCTGACAGAGAGCGATGGAAGGATAACAGATAGGGCCATCCATGTTGGTTTCCCACTCCTGGCATCCGGGCCCAGTCTAAGGTTCAGGACAAGTGCATCTCTATGTTCTGTTCTACGGGCAAGGCCTCCGTAAACCATGCAGGGAAAGAAGGGTGTTGGCCCATCCTCGCCCCAGTTTTAACTATTAATCTCTAGCCTGCTCTCACCCAGCTGCAGTTTGACAACTCAGGAGTCAGTCCTTCCCCAGGTTCGGGTGCCAGGCGAGGAGTGGGAAGACCTGGAGTGAAATCTTTGTTCAGATGTTTACTGGTGAGCTCGGACAGTCACAATCTCTCAGACTTGCCTACCTCACAAGGTTATTGTGAGAAGAAAAAATGGGGACGTGAACATGGGCTTCCCTGGAGGAAAGGTGGGATGCATGTAGAAATAACAAGTAACTGAAAAGTGGGACGTCTCTAGATGGAATGAATGCAACTTCCATATTCCACTACAGAACACATAACATGGTTAGCAAAGAAGGGGTGTTTTAGCAGTGGGGTCAATTAGATAACAGTTGTCTTGATAAACCTGGATAGCTGGCTGGATAGCTCAGTGAGTTAGATTTCTGGCTGCAGAGCCAGAGGTTGGGAGTTCGATCCCCCACCAGGCCTCCAGGGAGAAGAGCCAGCCTGTGTAGACTCGTGCAAGGTGCCCAGTCCCAGGGAATGGGAAACCATTTCTGAGTATTTTCTACCTAGAAAACCCTAGAAAGGATCACCATAAGTCACAATTGACTTGATGGCACATAATTATTAATTTTATAAACCTACCTCAGTCACAGACTTCCTTTCTCCTTCCCGTCACCTTCTAGGTCTTAACAGCTGATGCTCTTACCCTTCTGCTTGTTAAAATTAGCTTTCAGTAACCGGGTGCCCTCCAGATATTTTTTGACTACAACAACCATCACCACCCCTGTTACGCTTTCCAGAATCCCCCAAACTGCAAAGTCATTAGCTACTCTGGCTCGGAAAGTGTGGTAGTTGCAACAGGCTGATGGGGTTTCTAGTCATATACCTCTGGAGGAAACCAGATTTGGGAATAATATTTAGGCCCAGTAGGGTGGGAAAGTTTATCCACAGGCTTTGCTCAACAGGGTCTGTGTTCCAAACTCTAGGGATCAAAGGACAGATCTAGCAAAATGAGCTTGGTGGCCTTCCTGAGCATGTGCAAAATGCTCTCCCTTATGTGCAGGAACCCCCCCCCCCCCCAATGTTGGGGCAGTGTGACACCACAGCTCTTACTTCCCAGTACAAACTGTGAGATTTAAGCTCTGTTATAAAATGCCTAATCCCAGATGTACAGGCCTGGGTGAAAAGAAGGGACAGCTAGAGCTGACCCAGGAAGAGAATTTTCTGCATACTTTCTGAGTAGCTTCATCATCCTGTCAGTTTCCAAACCTGCCTACGCATACATATACATAGGTATAGGGTAGGGCCGGCCCTCATTTGGGTCATTCAGTTTATCTCTTTGTCCTAGGTAATTACATGATGAACATTATTTCTCGGAGATTAAGGCTGGGACCACTGTATATATATATATATGGGGAGGACATATATATATACAGGTACCCTAACATCAGTTATGTTTCTGGAGTAGGGGCTTTATTATTCTTACCACCTTATCACCCTGAATACATCCCATCTTATCTGATTTTGAAAGCTAAACTGGATCAGGTAGGACTGGGGGGAGAGGGAATCCTGGGAATCACTGTGGCCACTCAGAGGGACGGGTCTGTCCCTCCCACTCGATATAACTTGGCTTTGGATGTTCGTAGTTGCCTCGGGCAGCAAAATCTCTTGCGCCGGCCCACATGCTGGGAGAAAGCCCCCTTCCCACTCTCCTTCAGGCAGCCTGACTGCTTGAATCCGCCTGCTTCTGAGGAGAGGGAGGAGAGGCTGGGGGTGGGGGAGGAGGGGACGGGCTCCCTTGCCCCTCGGTCCCGCTCCGTCTAACCAAGTTCCCCTGGCTCCTGTGTCCCTCTTATATAGATAGGGCGACCCGGGAAATCACCTTGCCGCCTGAGGAGACGGAGGTACAGAACAGGCCACTCTGCTTTAGGCAGCCTGAACCTCTTGGGCCAGCCCAGCGCAGGGAGGAAGCTGGGGGTGGAGTGGGGGGGGGGGGGAGAGATTTGCTGCGGTGCGCCTCAGGCGGCCGGATAACTTGGGGCGGCGCTGGCCCAGATAATTTCCACGCAGCAGCCCTGAGTCATAGGCCTGCGGGAGGGGGGGCCCTCTCCCCATCAGGCCGGCCGGCAGCCCTGCGCCTTCTTGCGCCTTCCGCCTCCTCCTCGGGCTCACCTCCAGCTTGTCGGTCAGCTCCTTGTGCATGCGCTCGTACTGGCGACTCATGTCCTGGTTGCGCTCCAGCAGCGCCTTGCCGAGCCGCGCGGCCAGCACCAAGTCCTTCTCCTTCTGCCTCATCAGCGAGAGCAGCTCGGGCTCGGCGGCCGAGGGCGAGGCGGGCGCGGCCGGGCCCGGCACCGGCACCGGCACCACCGGCGGAGGCAGCGGAGGCGGCGGCGGCTCGGGCTCGCCGGCGGCGGCCAGCAAGGCCAGCTCCTCCTCCAGCGCCAGCTCCAGCTCGGCGCCCAGCAAGGCGGCGGCCGAGGGGGACGCCAGGCCCGCGGCCGGGGCGGCCGGCGAGCTCCGGCTCTCCTTGGCGGCGGCGGCGGAGGCGGCGGAGGCGAGGGCCGGCGGCGGGGGCGGCCCCGGGCGCTCCATGCGGCAGGCGCTGTCCAGCTCCGGAGGTGCTGAAAGGGGCGCCGTCCCCCGCCGCCGCCGCCGCCGCCGGGGCCGGCAAGCAGGAGGCGGACGACATGGCCGGGCCCCGGGCCACTCCAGGCTAGGCAAGCCGAGGGTGCCCGGAGCCCGCAGCGGGGGGCAGCCGCGTGCTCCTCCCGCTCCTGGGCGCCGGGGCCCGGCCGGGCCAGGCCAGGCGAGGCCAGGCGGCGAGGCGAGGCCAGGCGCTCCGGGGACGGGGAGTGCGCGGGCGGGCGGGCGCCGCCGCCTACTCGCTCGGGTCTGCCTGGGGCTCAGCTGGGCGCGCTCCGTCCGGGCTGCGGGGGGCTCGTCGTCGCCCTCGTCGTCGTCGCCGCCGCCGCCTCCTCCTCCTCCTCCCCGCCGCCGCTCCTCCTGCTCCCGGCCCCGCTTTGCAGCGCGGCGGCCCGCGCCCCATCTCCGCCGAGGCGCCGGGAAAACATCGCGGGCGGGCGGGGGCGCGCGCTCGGCCGCGGGAAGCTGCCGGAGCCTCCCGCCCGCCCGCCGGCCCGCCCGCCCGGCTGCCTGCACGCCCGCCGGGCCCCGCCCCGCCCCGCCGGCCCGCTCGGATTGGCCGAGGCCGGTGACTCCACCGCCCGGCCCACAGGTGCGCCCCGCCCGGACCCAGCCCTTCCCCGCCGGGGCGCCAGGACCTTCCCGACGCCCCGGCCCCGCGCCTCCCAGGCGGGCGGGCGGGGGGGGGGGGGCTGGAGAGGCCCGCCGCGTTTCGCTTCGAGACCGGGGCCCAGCGAATGCGGCCCTCCAGGGAGCTGGGGTGGGGACTACAACTCCCATCAGCCCGAGGCGAAGGATGCCCAGACCTCCCGGAGGCTCCCAGCCCGGCGGTGGTGTACAGCCTCCTCCAGGGGCCTCACTTCCACGGTGTCCCTACCCCGCCCTTAGGGGGCGCTCTGCGCCGCTTCCTTGACCCCGATAGGCGGGAAGCCCTCCACCCACCCACCCACCGCCCTCCTTCTGCCCCATGGCCCCTCTGCCCCTGTTCCAGAGGACTCTTTCCCCCAGCCCTACCGCTGCCGAGGGGGTGGTCGGTTGGGTTTTCTAGTCTGACTTCCCTCCAACTAGCCCAAGGTGGCCTCTGTGGCTTTCCTACTCCCCAACTGAATCCTGCCCCCCAGTTTATTCCTACTCCCCAGCTGATCCCCACGACAAATCTCACGGGTGGGTCGCCCTGAGGCAGAAGGGAGTAAGGAGGAGGGAACAGGGCCTGCCTGGCAAACAGTCTTCAGTTGGCCCTGTTAAACATCCTAAGTCCCAGGGCGTAAAATCCAGGGAGAATCCAGACTTGCTTTGCAATCCTGTATATCATGACACAGAAGTATGCCCCATTGAATTCATTGGGTTGACTCCCTGGTAGGTGGTTGCAATCCAAATATACTTAGCAGGGAATTAAATCTGTAGATTCAGCAGCAATCCTAAATACACATACCAGGGAATTAAGTGCCTTTGGGTTCAGCTGGATTTACTCCTGGTAAACAGCCTTCAGCTGGCAATATTAAACATCATAAGTCCCAGGGTATTTTCATAGCCACTGTAATGATTTATCTTTTCCCCAAAAAAGTCATTATTTAGCTGACATTAATTAGTACCATTGTAATTAATAAGTTCTGGGGCTTACTTCTAAGTAGGCATCAAAGATTCACACTTTAATTGGAGTATATATTTGCATGTAAGGCTTTTTTTGCCCATTTTTAAACTTACTTTTCTATACTCTAGTTCCAAGGCAATTTAATAAATGCAAAGCATACAAAGCAACAAATCAAAGAAAATGATACGTCCAAAATGAAGACTTTAAACCCAACACCCTATGATCCGTACTTTGACCTTTCCAGAAGTCAAAGCTATATCTACCTACCCAAGAGTAGAATAATACACATCACTACACCTTTTTTTTCTGAGTACCTGTACAGAAGCACAGGATTAAATGGCTACAATCCTCAGGACGCATGGCAAAGAATACACCCGTGAAACTCCCTTTTTTTCTTGCTAAGGAAAGAGACACCACTTGCTCTGCATTCATTGTCATCACAATCACTAGGAAAGAAGTGAGAACCTACAGATGTTTTTAGTCCACAGTTCCCATGATTCCTCACTCCTAGTCTTCTTGATTAGGACTGCTGGGAATTGCAGTCCAAGATCTAGCACAACGTCTGCTAGGAGTGGAAGACAACATCCTGTATTTGCTGATAGAAACTGTACTCATGAGGTTGTGGACAGGAAGAGGCCCGCTCGGTATGGAAGATCAGACCCTAAAGCGGGCAAACGTTGTAGAGAAGGGGTGGGTGCCCTGTAGTCCTTGGCTGAATTTCAAGAAACGCTCTGTCAACAATCAGTTCCACCTGCCCACTAGAAAGTAGTTTTAGAAGCGGTAGCCATGTTAGTCCGTGCAAGCATATAAGGCAAAATTCAAAGGGGGAAAAGAAAGAAAGAAAGAAAGACAAAAACCATGTGGTGCTTTAAAGACCAACTATTATATTTTAATATGAGCTTTTGTGGATCAAGTCCATTTCTTCAGACATATGGAATATCCCCTATACTAACACACATGGTTCCTCTGCTATCTTCTTTTATTATATATTTTTTTCTCTCTCCCTCCCCCTTTTTTTCCCCCTCTTGGATTTTTGACTGATACCCTCCTTTATTCCTGTTACTGCTCACAGTTGGTCTTCACAATACCACTAACCCCTCTCCCCCCCCCCCCTTGCTTATTTGCTCTTGCCTGGTGATCTGTTTTCTGTCTCCTATGGGAATGTTCACAATTTAATTGAACACCAAACACAGGTCATAAATTACTGCACAACCACACCCCCAAGACTTTTAGAGCTAATGAATGTTTTGCATGGTTTACTTGTGAATTCTGTATTTTATTTTATTCCATGTGTCTGAAGAAGGGGTCCTGATCTGCGAAAGCTCACATTAAAATATGAGAGTTAGTCTTTAAGGTGCCGCATGGTTTTTGTCTCTCTTTTTTGTTTGTTTTTGTAGAGATTTAGAGAAAGAGTTGTCAGTACCCTGGCCATAAAATCTATGTTTATATTACTGATACCCAGAAAAATACAGAAAAAATACTCTAATTCTCTTCTGGGATCATGTCTTCAGAAAACTGAACACTGTGTGAAAGACAATGCAAAATGGAACTTCGCTTGCCATTTTGTTTTCAAATGCTCTGGATGATAACCATCCTATCCCAAACCCATCCTCACAGGGGAAGGTATTTCCAATCTACTGGGTCAGGAAATCACCAGGCAAAAATAATTACAGGCCATCAAGTTAACCTTAATTTATGGCATCCCTTCCCAGCCTTATCTACATAGAGAAAACCACTTGGAAGTGGTTTTCCGGTTCCTCCTTCTGGTGACACACTGGCCCTGCGCAACTTGCTCAAGGCTACACAGCCTGGCTCTTCTCATGGGAGGCACAGTGAGGAAGTGAACTCAAAGAAAGTCTGCCTTTGCTGCCAGGTGCTCCAGCTCACTGAGCTATCCAGGTTGGTTGGATTTTTAGATGTAAGTATTTATTGGGAGTACATTATGAGGATAAATTAAATTAATGTCCCGTTAAAAAATGCCCGTGTTTGAAAGTCTAAGCACTTCATGGTAACCCCTGTTTATAGAATTGTATCTATCAATGCTTCATTGAGTATATTCATGAGAAGTAGAAGGGATTGGAAGGGGGTTCCATCCACCCCTGGCTTCAGGTCTCCCCACCACCAGCAATGTAGTGGAGTCAGAGGTTTTCTTGTTCCCACCAGGCTATAATCCACCACAGTAGCAGTATGTGGGTGTCTCAAGACAGCAGGATATTTCCAGCAACAGTATATTGTTTTGAACTCTCTCTGTTTCGCCGGAAAATGTCTGGAGATGTTTCAGTTTAAAATAAGCAATTAACAGGCGTAAGCTTTACAAAAGACCTGCTCTTGCTGGATATGAAAATGAACTGATTTGTTGATGTGGATCAACCCACCTTCCTGCACTTTTGGACTTTCCTGGTAAGTGGCAAGACACGCTGAGCCACCTGAAGCTAGTTGTCATCTTCCTTGTAGCAAGGGGGAAGTTGTTGAATTTGTTGACTTTGTAATAAAGTTTTTCTCCCTGCTGCTGGAGTAAGAAACCTCTTGGTGAATCTTGAGCTGGGGAGCCTGACGTGTGCATTGCACTCATGCCAGTAAGCATGTACACCTTTAGGGATGCATCAACACAGGTGCCTGCGTACGTGTGCTCTTCTTGGAGGTTCTGCCATGAAGATTGTTGTGAGGATGGTCCCTGGACTTCAGAACATCCTTCTAGGGCACTGCCACCTCCCACAGATTACTCCTGAAGAAAAAGGGCCTTTGACAGAAAAAGTGATGCCCCTCAATCAATACTAATTCTGCTAACATATGCATGGCCTTTTCTCGGTTGCGCTCGGTCTCTTCAAGAATGTGTTGAAATGAATCACAGGAATCATTTCTGATGGGTGTTATGGTGGTGGGGAGTATGGAAATTACTTGGAAGGGGGGCTACATTCCCAACAAGATTTAAAGGGACATTCAAAGATAGTCAAATAAAATCTGGGGTGGTGGCTATGTTGGGAATGGGCAGTCAAGATACATTAGCTTTACAGGAGAGGCAGGGCTTAGTCGCAGCGAGATCTGTCAGGTTTCAGGAGGCTCCTGTAACTGACCGAGAACGCTCAGTTTCGACCCCTCCAAACTTGGGGGGGGGGGAGGACTTTTACTAGGAAAGGTGAAAGTCTGAAGCAACAGAATCTGACTGAGAAGGGAGGTGGCCCGGGAAATTCCTGGATTGGCTTCTATTTGAAGTCGCAATTGGAAGCAGAACTGAGTGGGCGCCATCTTTGGCACAGAGCTGTGAATGTCCCAAGACAGAGAGTGGAAAAGTACAGAAGGATTTTGGAAAAATAATATTGACCAAACTTGACGTGGCTTGTTTTACATATGGAATTGTTAAGGACCTAAACAATGAAGAGACTGGGTGTAATCTTTCAGAGAAAGTGACTAGACCTATATCTGGCCAGACCTGCGAACACTCCCCCCCGCTTCATCTGAGGCTTGGCTGAGAGAAACAGAAAGAAAGGAGGAGGAAAGGGGAAGGAGAAAAAATAACTTTGCTTCTATTGTGGCAATAAAACCCGCTCCCACAGGACAATATAACTATAAACTACTGATGGATTTAAATCTGTGAAGCAGCCAGAAACAATCTTGGAAAAAGCCCTTCCTCCTGTCAACCTTCTGGCCCAAGCTACTATTGTGAATAACTACTGTGGTCACTACCTGCTGGAAAGAAATCCAAATAATACCTCCAGTTATGGGACAACAAGACATCCTCAAGAATATTCAAAACATTATACTTTATTTATTTATTTATTTATTTATTTAACTTATATGCCGCCCACTCTACCCAAAGGTCTCTGGGCGGCTTACAACAATTAAAATACAATTAAAATACAATAAAAAGATAAAACAATTAAAATACAATTAAATAGATACTCTAAAAATTGCCATCAGGACCCACAGTTGATATTATTCCAATTAAAAGCCTTCTGGAACAGGAAGGTTTTGACCTGGCGCCGAAATGTCATCAGCGTCGGTGCCAGATGAATCTCCGTCGGGATGGCGTTCCATAGTCTGGGGGCAGCTGCCGAAAAGGCCCTTTCTCTACAAGCCGTCCCTCTTACCTCCTTGAGGGACGGCTCTTTCAAAAGGGCCCCCTGGCTAGATCTTAACTGCCGGGTAGGTTCATATGGAAGGAGGCGGTCCGTCAGGTATCCAGGACTGCACCAGATGAAAACGGAGATGGATCAGCTATTTGAACACATTAAAGACGTGGGGACACAAATGGAATTTACAGTAAAGACGGAGAAAGAAGTGAAACTATGACAGGGAATTAATTATTTAAAACCACAAACAGAGACAGACCATTTTATTTTTAAATCCCAGAAGATTCTAGAAGAAAAAGGTGCAGATACAATGCAGCGGAGAGCCAGTTTGTTAATCCCCCTTATGGAGATGTCAACAGCGGAAGTGCAACAAAGGGCGAAGTTTAAGATGAACTTTGATATGAAAGGAAGAAGAATCGAGATGATGCTGTGGCAGATGAGGCACAGGAGACAATATATGGAGTGGATGAAGCTCTTGAGAATGGATGTATGGTCCATAAGATGGAAAATGAAAGACGACATGATAAGAGGGGCACAAAATATGGGTTAGAATATGGAGATAGAGCAGTGGAGTTAACCTTGTTAAATTTAAGAAGGTATTTTGTGGTGAAATAATATATGAGAAAATAAACACAAATTAATGGTTATAACAGTGATTTAGAGCAACAGAGCAATTTAGAACAATAGATATAAGATGGCAGAATAATATTAAACCTATAAAACTAGTAAACTTAAAGATAAAAAGAAAGAGAAAGTCCAGGAAAATGGAATATTAGTAATGATAAATATTATGGAAAATTGTTATAATGTTTTCCCCCCTCTTTGTATGATTTCCATCTTTAATACAATTGTACTGTATAAGCGGAGGTAAGAATACTTTTCACCCTCTGGAATTTTACCCTTTCTTACCCTTCCCCACTCTTAGCTGGCCCCCTATTTGTACCATAACCCCAATCTCTATGAAAATGAATAAAAATATATTAAAAAAGAAAAAGAAACATTAGCTTTACAAAAGGGGTGCTGGTGGAGATGGAACAAGAACTGGGTGGTCCAAAGGGATTCACGGAGCACCACCGTTTTAGTCTTTCTTTAGAGGCACAGCTTTGAAGGCTGTTACAAGGAGCGCCTGACCTTCAAAATTTAAAACTACCCTGGAAGGTCTCTCCAGATCTCCCTTTGGAGATGCCCCTCCTCACCCTTCCACCATGTTAACAGTGGAGGTCTAGTAGCAGAAGAGAAACAGCAGGAGAGGATTCCACCGTTGCAACAAAGGATCCTCTAAAGGAATCCCTTGGAATCCTGAAATTTATGGTGCACAATGGATTTGAAATTATTTCTAATAGGCATATTAGACATTGCTAATATGTATCCTATCAATTCCTCCCATTCAGTCTCCTCCTTTTAAGTAACACAATCAAATTGTTTCAGGATTAAAAGAAATACAACAACAACAACACCCTCCATGGGCACAGGCCTTGTTGAAGCAGAGGGGCTTGTGTGCTTCAGTGAGGTTGAGAGCTAGGCCAAGTCAGACAGGCCTCAGCTGAGAAGCCAGACCCACTGTGTCCACCAACCATCAGTTATGATGAGGGGGAATAAAAAGAAATCCATACCGGATCGGTCATCACCCGGGTCAACAAGGACCACGTCAGATGCTATAGCCCCTGGGCATCTGGTGACAAATAGGCTACAGGGCTCAGCAGACCCTGTTGAGGGACCAGGACAGGCTGCTGCAAAGCTACTGGAACAACATAAATGCAAAACTTGAACTTCCACCAAAAATCAATAAATTATTAAATGTTATTACAAGGCAAACCCAGTAGCCTGTGGTTTTCAAAAAGGAATAATGGAAATTTGGAAAAGGAAACACCCAGGTAGTGACATAACTGAACAACGATTAATGGACCAGAGAAGGTTTATCATCCAGAGTAAAGTGTTTTCAGAACTGGAATTGCAAGAACTAGAAAAGGTGGCAAAAGAAAAATCAACACAGAACAATTACCACAGTATGGAAGATAGATGGAGGGTAGAGGTAGACACAAGAGTGGAAGGATATGTATCAATAGAAGAACAACTTATGGAACAACCCAGAAATTATGAGTTAACAGAACGGCAGACATCACTGACGGAAAAAATAGTAACCCATATTAGCCAGAACACAGAAAAACAAAGGCTGCACACTTTGCGCCAATTACAAAGTAATCCAAAAAAGATCTACTGAATGATGCAAATGTAGTTAACAGAACAATCCCAACCAACACACAAAAGGAAACAAACCAGTTCATGTATGGCACATGGAACTTGGTTACAAGCTGCAAAAAACCCCAGAAAACTCCTGGCAATCCAAAGTGGAAAATTTAGCTGGAAAGAAAAATAAACAAATTATGTGCAGACATTAACAACTTAAAACACTTGAAAGATTCAAAACTTAAAATGAAAAAGTAAAAGCCAAACTACGTAAAATATATGAAACCTAAGATCTAAGGAATTAGTGCTAACAGCAAATGTTGACACTGCCAAGAAAAAGATGAAACTGTGTCACACCTCATCTATGAATGTCCAAAGATTGCCCAAACAGATTACAAAATCAGACATGATAGAGTGGCAAAATTAGTGCACTGGTCATTATGCAAAAAATATTACTTACCAGCCTCCAAAAACCCATGGGAACATCAGGTAGAGAAGGTGTCAGAAAATAAGGAAGTCAAGATCCTGTGGGATTTCCGGATTCAAACGGATAGACACCTTGAACATAACACACCAGACATAGTAGTAATAGAACGAAGAAATATCTGGATCATTGACCTTGCAATTCCAGGGGATGCCAGAGCTGAAAATAAAGAATTGGAAAAACTAACAAAATACAGAGACCTGGCAATCAAAACATCTCGCTCGTGGATGAAACACACTTCAGTGATCCCCATAGTCATCAGGGATTTGGAAACAATATCAAGAAATTTCACACAGTACTATAAGCAGTTGCAGATCTCAGAAATAACACCGTTAGAGCTGCAAAAAGCAGCAATATTAAGAACAGCATACTGTGCCAATATTTAACAGATACTTACGTTTTTGGTTAAAACTTGTATCTGTTATATAATGCCAGTCGATTGTTTTTATAGTTTTCATTGACTGTGCCTTGTGTTTTTGAATAATAATAATCATAAATAATGTGCCATCAAGTCAATTCTAATTTATGGCGACCCTTTTCAGGATTTCCTAGGTAAGAGAGTACTCAGAAGTGGTTTATCAGTCCCATCTCCTGGGGCACCCTAGAACTGTGCAGCTTGCCCAAGGCCATACAGGCTGGCTTTTCCCCTAGGAAGCACAATGGGGAATCAAACTCCCAACTTCTGGCTCCATAGCCAGATACCTAAATCACTGAGCTATCCAGCCAAAAGAAAGATAACGCCCTGTAATTTCAAAGATCACAGCCACAATAGCCGTCCAGCATTGATTAAAACTGCTGTATAGCTCAGTGGTTTAGAAATCTGGCTGCAGAACTTGAGGTTGGGAGTTCGATTCCCCACTGTGCCTCCTTGACAGGTTTGGACTTGATGATCCATAAGAATCCCTTCCAGCTTTGTAGTTTTAAGATTATGATGATGATGAATGTTTGGGCGGGACAAAAAAATTGTTTTAAAAAATCCTGAATAATCTGTTTATCAAGAGTGATATATCCAACAGGTATCTCGTGAGTTGAGATAAATAAATTATTATCTGTGTAGAGTCATTGCTAAATTATTCTGAGGAAGTTCTCCTTTAGTTTTGTGCTGAGCAGAGCATTTGGTATGAAGGTGTGCTGAGCATTTGGTATGGTAGAGATAACCCTGCTTTTAAAGCAAATAGAGGACCTCCATTTAAAGCTCCAGTCACCTGGGTGCTAGAGTAATCAAAATCTTTTAGCTGCTCCACTCTGTTGGCTTTTTGAGAAGCTCAGCTCACCTCTGCCCCATTAATCTTCTGGGCCTGTAGATTTTGTTGTGACCACAGATAGCTTACTCTGAGTGCACCCTTTGGTGGATCTCGTAATATTATCACCGGTTGCTTCCTTCTTGTGAAGCAGGACAAAATGAGCATCCAAAATGATGATGCCTTCTGCTGGTAGAACCTGTTATAATCCTGTCTGGCCTCCCCCCCCCCCCCCTTGATTCTGATTAGTCAAATCCATGGTGCTGTTCATTAATCTCTAATGCTTCCTTCCAGAGTATAGCACACAAAAGGATTATATGGGGAAAAAGTTAATCCACCCCAAACAAAGCTTTAACCCTCTCCCCCCCAAGACACCTAAACTGAAGGCAGTGGATGAAACAGAGGTCAAACCCTACACATATGTTAGAATTATGTTCCTGTTGTTTCTGCATCAACTGTGTAGGTGTGCCTTCTGTATTGCTCCTCTCAACAACTCTGGAGGCTCAGAACAATGTACTGGCCACAGCCACATTGGCACATCAGCCTCTTCCCACCCCCCACCTCCATGTCTTACTCTGTTCACTCGCTCTGTGGATATTAATGCTTTGTTTCCTGCAAGGTCATCCATTAATCTCCCAGTTCAGAAAATCTGTCATTATCCTTGAATGTGATTATCGATTGCCATTTCCAGAAGTAAATGGAAGACTTCCTTTGAACTCTTCCATGGATCGTCCTTACATTTATTTATTTTTCAGCTGCAGAAACAAAGCTCAGAGTAGTACACAGATCCAGATCTATGAATAAATATAGGCTATGTAACTGCTGGCAAATATGAACTAAACTGCCCACTGGACTCTCGCTTCCTACTTCAGTTGAACCTAGATCATTTAGGTCTGTGTATCTGCATCGCTATTTTGGAGTGGAGATCTTGTTTCTGTCTGTTGCATGCTAGCCCAGGATCTCTGCAGTACTGCTATGCAAGTGGAAATCCATGGTATGGACATCCAGTTCATGCTTGTATTAGAACTCACTAGATGACTCCTTTTGCAAGTTGAACAACTAACACTATATCGGTTGCACAAGCAGTTCAACTCCACTGGGTCCCAGCCTCGGACTTCAACTGCAAATTGTGTCTTGGGAGCAGTAGTCTTTAAAAACAAGATGCAAACAACCCATTCATTGCTTCTGTGCTTCACAAACAAAGCAATGGCTATTGTAATTTTGTGCAGCTGTGCAACTGTTGCAAAAATGACTTTCTCACATGTGAGAACTGTCATCAAAAGTGTGACTGGCTGTATTACCTTGCCCCATGCAAGGGGAAAAAATGATTTTTTAAAAAAAAATTGGCCCTGAGCCTAACCATAATCCCAGTTCTTTCCCATGGTTCCTTAATGTTTTGTGTGTGATCTTCTTACAGCTGTGGATGATTATATATTATGGAATTTCTGCCCCACTCCATGTAGGCCCAAATCCTGTTTAGGAAAGCCTGCGAGTGCAAGGGTATTCATGCAAACAGCCCCCCCTTCATCCGTCATACTACCAGGCATGGAACAGGGAGAATGATGGACAGCCAGCTACAAAGGCAATATTGCTCACACAGTTGCTCAGTTATACTGCATGAGCCTTATGGAATTTGGGTCCTAACATTTACTCGTATTTTTAGGTATTGGTTGAGCGAGAGCCCAAGGTTCTTCTTCATTTTTCTGAGATACTCTGTGCATGTCTTCAGTGTGGAAAGGGAAAGCTGTGCCTGCGGTACCATGGCCCTGGGCATTTTTTGACTCAGGAAATAGGCCAGCTTGTTTCTGGGATTAGCTCATGGTGTGGCTTTAAGACCAACAATCATCAGCTGTAACCTGGACGGCCAATGGTCAGGAATGCTGGGACCTGTAGTCCAAAGTACATGGAGAACCCCACAGTGCAAAATAGATTTTGTATAGATCAGGGTACCGATGCGCTTGGACTACAAGACCCATCTTCCCTAACAACTGGCCATGCTGGCAGGCATGCTGGGAATTGAAGCTGAGAATCTTGCTTTGGGAAAAGCTGGCATAAATTTTGTATAACTTTCCCCACCCACCATGTATTATACTGATGCACAGACATATACTCATGTGCTGCCGTGTAAATTAGGTTAAAATAGTTCACCCCTTGTTATCCCATGAGATCCTTTTGTGGGCAGTGCCTGACCATGAATTTTGCACAAGAATGTTGTGTGATTGTTGCAGAAAGTGCCTCTCTTTTGGGATCCGACAGCTGCCCCTCATCTCTCACGCAAGGTTTTTAATTGGATGACATCTCTGCAAAGTTTCATGGCTGCTCATGCCTTAGTCATTCATTGTCGTGATCAATTCCCTCTCCCTGATAACAGAAGAAAAGGTGTCAGGTATATGCTTCATTAAACAAGGCTGTTGTCATGGTGAGCCAGGTTCCAAACATTACTTTAAAACTGGGATTGATTGTGCTTCTTTTAAAGAAATCCAAATCAGGACCCGCAAAGCACCCTTGCAGGATATGCTCCAGGCATGTGGACTATAATAAGCATCTGATGCAATGGGATGGCCTGTATAGAGTAGGGATTGGAATGCTGGCACATAACTAGGGGAGATCTGAGTTCAAGTCCCTGCATTGCCATGAAATACACTCTGTGACCTTTCTTTCAAGCTAGATTACATTGCAAGATTATTGTGAAAATAAAAATGGGGAAGAGAAGAGCCGTTTCCATCACTGTGAGTGCCTTGAAAGGCAGGTGGCATGTAAATAGGAGTGCTTTCGAATTATATTTTATGTCATCTTAATCTTTACTTTGGTCTCTGGCCAGTCAACAAAATCAGAAGCAAAAGTAAAATGTACAGAAGGTGTACAAAAACAAGATCAGCCATTCTGAGTTGCAACAGGGGAAGGAGCAAAATAAATAACGGTTGCTGGAAATTCTAATTGCACATGAAACAATTTTGCAACTGACAAAGTAGCAGAAGGAATTGTGTCTGATGAACAATATGATGCATAAATGTTACCGCTCTATCACTTCAAGAGAAAAGGGATCATTAATGCTTCTCTGGAGTCACGATCAAGATTACAACACAGCAGGATGTGTTGAAGAGTCTCAGACCCACATGGACAGTGACCCTGAATGAGTGAACTGCTGATAGACCTTCTTCCAAGGAGAGCAGAAAGCTGCACATTCATGTGGGCTATTAAAAACAAAGCTCTCTAATTACAGATCGCTTAAATAATTGGCCACCAAGGCTCCCACTGGATAAGGGCTGCTGAAATAAAGAGAACAGGATTTAGATGCCAATGAAACAAGATCCTGGTGATCAACTTTACATGATGTGTTTGAAATGTTTTTAATACTTTTGTTCCTTTCATGTTTTATTTATATTTCTTCTGTTTAATTGTGTAAGCTTCCTTGAGTTCCATGAGTGGGAGGAAAAAAGTTATCCTTTGAATGAATAAAGGTAAAGGTTCCCCTTGACAAATGTCCAGTCATGTCCGACTCTAGAGGGCGGTGCTCGTCCCCATTTCCAAGCCATAGAGCCAGCGTTTTGTCCCTAGACAGTATTTCCGTGGTCACGTGGCCAGCGTGACTTAGACACGGAATGCCGTTACCTTTCCACCGTGGTGGTACCTATTTATCTACTCACATTTTTACATGCTTTCGAACTGCTAGGTTGGCAGGAGCTGGGACAAGCGACAGGAGCTCACTCCGTCGCGTGGATTTGAACTGCTGATCTTTCGACCTTGCAGCCCAGAGGCTTTGCGGTTTAACCCCCAGCGCCACCACGTCCCTTTTGAATGAATACATGAATGTAATGGGTGGACCCAGTGATGAATGTTATTAATGCATCATTATTTACATCTTTTGCATAAACTACAGTTATGGGATCTAGAAGTTAACTAATGGTCACTGTGGTTGAATCTTAGTTCTGTTGCTGTAGCTAAAAGACCTACCCTCCTCCATGTCTGGAAAGATAAATACTCACCATCCATCAATAAGTTGTCAAAAGATTTTCGGGCTTTAACTGAGCACTAAGACCTGGGTTCATCTCCCCAAACAAATCTTTCAGGAGGCAGGCAGTTAGCTTATATTAATGTGTGAGATCTAGTCTGGTGTTGCGGCTAGAGTTTCAGACCAGGACTCAGGCGACCTGGGTTCAAATCCCCGCTAAGCCCTGGAAATTCAGGTGGTAGCAGTGATAAAACCACTCCTTAAGTATCTCAGCTACCTTGAAAGCCCTATCAGGGTTGCTATAAGTTGGGTATGACTAGATAGCAGATAACAACAAAGGAGAAGAGATCAAGTCCTCTGGGAAAGTAGGGCTCCTCTTTTATTCAGGAGTGCTAGAACGAGAGATGAAGAAGTCTGAAGTACAGCTGTAATAATCCATAAGGGCAACAAGACAAAATTGCATGTGAAGGAAGTTTGTAATGGGTGTACAAAGCAAGGAATAGGGATTTAGCTCAAGACTTGTGTAAATAATTCTGGCAGCTAAAGAGTTGGATTGTGGTGAGACTAAGGAAAATAATTCAAAGATCCTACCTACCTCTCAAATACATCATCGTTCATTTTGTCTGTCTGTCTGTCTGTCTGTCTTAGCATTTGTGTGCTACTCTGCAGCTGAAAAGACTCTCTCAGTGTGCTTTATGTATCAATAGAAAACAACAAGCCCTCAAGTTTACAATCTCAGCAGACATGACTTAAAAGGAGAAATGGAGGTGGAGGTAAGAACAAAAAAGTCAGCTCAAGAACAAGTTCTCAGTTCTGTTGAATGGCTGCCAGAAGGCATATGGGGTGCAGAGTTTTCACTAGGAGTTGTCAAGGCTTCTCAGTACCCCACTTCTATTCCTCTTGGTCTAGCAGAATGGTTCCCAAGCTTGGGTCCCCAGATGTTCTTGGATTACAACTCCCTGAAATCCTGGGCAAGCACAGTGAGTGGTGAAGGCTTCCGGGAGTTTTAGTCCAAGAACATCTGGGGACCCAAGGTCGGGAACCACTGGTCTTAGTAGCTTTGGGATGTTTTGGTAAAAGGATGGCCAAATGTCCCTCTGTCTTTCACAGAACTATGACCTTTCAACATGAGACCATAGAGACCTCAGTCACCTGAATGGAGCTGAACAGGATCACCTGCTATTCTGGCTATTTTTTTTTTTTTAAAGGAAGGATGAAAAAAACAATAATGGGATGTCAGTAACCCCCAACTTCCAAACAGCAGCTGACATTGTGGGAAAAGAAACTGACATTGGGAAAATCCAGACGCTGTTCAAGGAGCAATTTAAAGAATACATCATGCGAAAGGCTGGACTGGATGAATCCCAAGACGGAATTAAGATTGCCGGAAAAAATATCAACAACCTCAGATATGCAGATGATACCACTCTGATGGCAGAAAGTGAGGAGGAATTAAAGAACCTCTTAATGAGGGTGAAAGAGGAGAGCACCAAAAATGGTCTGAAGCAAAATATCAAAAAAAAACTAAGATCATGGCCACTGGTCCCATCAGCTCCTGGCAAATAGAAGGGGAAGATATGGAGGCAGTGACAGATTTTACTTTCTTGGGCTCCATGATCACTGCAGATGGTGACAGCAGCCACAAAATTAAAAGACGCCTGCTTCTTGGGAGGAAAGCGATGACAAACCTAGACAGCATCTTAAAAAGCAGAGACCTCACCTTGCCGACAAAGGTCCGCATAGTCAAAGCTATGGTTTTTCCAGTAGCGATGTATGGAAGTGAGAGCTGGACCATAAAGAAGGCTGACTGCCAAAGAATTGATTCTTTTGAATTGTGGTGCTGGAGGAGACTCTTGAGAGTCCCCTGGACTGCAAGGAGATCAAACCTATCCATTTTGAAGGAAATCAACCCTGAGTGCTCACTGGAAGGACAGATCCTGAAGCTGAGGCTCCAATACTTTGGCCATCTCATGAGAAGAGAAGACTCCCTGGAAAAGACCCTGATGTTGGGAAAGTGTGAAGGCAAGAGGAGAAGGGGACGACAGAGGACGAGATGGTTGGACAGTGTCATCGAAGCAACCAACATGAATTTGACCCAACTCCGGGAGGCAGTGGAAGACAGGAGGGCCTGGCGTGCTCTGGTCCATGGGGTCACGAAGAGTTGGACACGACTTAACGACTAAACAACAACAATCTCTAACACAAACTCATTAAGAAGCAAAAGCAAAGCACACTGCTTATATACCACCCCATAGCGCTTAAAGCACTCTCAGGGTGGTTTACAATTTAATTATGCAGGGTACACATTGCCCCTTGGCAAGCTGAGTACTCAATTTACTGACCTTGGAAGGATGGACAGCTGAGTCAACCTCGAGCTGGCTACCTGAATCCATCGGGATAAAACTCAGATTGTGAGCAGAGTCTTGGCTGCAGGACTGCAGTTTAACCACTGGGCCATGAGGTAATAAAACAAGCAAAATTTACCTGAAGGAAAATCGTAACTATTATTTCTGGCAATCTTGGCTTTGCTGTGATTCAACACAGGCAGATCTTGGCCATGGAGACGGCATGGGCAGAGGTAAAGAAGCGCTCAGCTAAGAACTTGGTGTGTAATTGTGTTTCCATCCAACTGTGAGAAAAGTAATGCAGGAGCATCTTGCATCTAAAGGCATCTTGTGTTGAAGCAATCCTTATCTGCTTCGCGTCCTCCAGCATGCCCCGAGCCAAGCACAGCACTCTGGATGTTCCTGGATTGCCTCCTCCCATCAGCCAACGGGGAGAAATGCTGAGATTCGCAGCCCAACCATCTCTGGGGTGCCACACTCAGCCCACCCTGGCTGGCCACCATCCCGAAGCATTGCGGGAGGTAAACAGGCAGCTACGATGAAATGATGAAGAAAGTAAAGAAAAATAGTGGTGAATATTCAGATAAAATTCTGCAAAGTGCCCCTTCTCCTTCCGAAGGGAGATAACAGAAATTGGGGGGAGGGGAGAATCTCAGAAAGTCTTAGGAAATGTCATTTGAGAAAACTGTGCATCAGTTCCAGATCCACCTACTATCTTTTGAGAAACCCGATCAAATTCATTGCTTCACAGGGAAGGGAACCTTACTGGCTGTTTTATACACAAGACATGTACAGACTGTTGCTAAGATTTCATCCTTATGTATGCCTGGGCGACAAGTTCCAGAAACAGATTGATATTTGGGGCTCATTAATCTTTGGAACAGAACAGGTTTGTTGGGGGAGGTCTATGTAAAGTTCAATTCCCCCCCCCCCCATTGATTTTTTTTTTTAAGTTTTAAAGTTAAAAAGTTATCTGAAAGTCTGCCTTTTCTTGTCCGTTGCATTTGATTGTATATATACCATATATTTTTGGAAGGATGAAGACCTGGTTTGTCATCAATATGTTCTACATCAATTCGCTATTTCAATATCCATCTTGTGTGGGTGAATTTTAGGTTCCAAGACTTCCTTAGTGAGTGAGAGAACGTCTGCACTGGCATCCTTCTGAAGTTCACTTCTGCAATAGCGACTTTATCAGCAGGATGACAGCAGCTTCTCTCATTTCAAAAGAAGAAGCAGAATGCCCTAGGAAAGCTGATCCGTCACTTTCAAACCTCTTTCGGGAACTCAGACTTCCTTCTACTCATAAGAACCTGCCTGGGTTCATGTGTGTTGGGGTTTTGTGTGTGTTTTTTTGGGGGGGTATTATGATAATTTGGCTGTTTAGGTTTTGCCCCATGTGGGATGTCGTGGCAGCCTGGGCTAAGCCAGGCCAGGTTTACTGGGACCGCAGGAGACGCCTGGGACATTTGAACCCAGTAAGAGGGAGCCCTCCCAGGCAATCCCATGTACTATATTTCAGAAAATATATGTCCATTACCTGGTCAATTATAGATCATCAAAAGGAAGAAGAGAGAGGAGGAGGAGGAGGAGGTATGCCTCACCTCAAAAGAGGACAGAGATTTGCATAAAGTGATTATGCTAATTTAGGTGTACACAAGAAAAATTATAAAGGATTCTTATAAACACAATTGCAATCTATCTCACCCGATTGGGAAAGACAGTGAACAGGTAACCTGTGAGCTTGCAGTTCAGCTTGGTCTTTCGGTGCTGTTAGGATCTGGATAGGCAACTCCCTGAACACCCTCTTAATATTTCTATATATTATACAGTATATTAGACCAGAACTGGGCTGGGTAGCCCTTGATAACACCTTCAGAAAAAGAAGACAGTCCTCCTTTTTGGTGATATGCAAGTGGCCACCCTAACCCAACCTGCCTCTGCTCCAGTGATATATCAGATACATTGATGGGTAAATATATCTAATTAGGCATCTCTCATTTTTTTATAGTGAAATCGTTTTGCAGAGGGTCATTTTTGTAAGGAAAGATGCAATCCACACAGAACTGTTGATGAATGGCTGGAAAGATATGGCCTGGCATGTCAGTTCTGTATGAATTTCAGAGGCAAGTGGACATTCTGAAAGCCATGTTGAGGCCATGGTTGCCTAGCTAGATCTTTCAGTCTACAGTGACTTCTGTTTATTCCCTTTTTATATATATTCATTCTCATTAAGCTGCAGAAGATACAAGGCATAGGACATTTCAGAGAGTCACTAGACATTATGCCTTATTTACCTATTCAATTTATATCCCAACCATTGCAGAGTTTTGAATTTCTGGTAACATTCCTTTTGCTACACAGTAGAAGGACAGAGACTCACAGAGGAGGATATAGCTTCAAGTTTCCCAGAGTCTACCTCTTTCTCATTAATTGGCACTTAAAGTCTCAATAACTCACTCTGAGACATTTGTAGGAGAAAGAATTTAAAAAACACATTTCTTTACTTACAGTTGCTAACAGATCAACAGCAAACAACTGACTGCTTCCAACAAACTAAAGGGAGGGAAAGAAAGCTCAGCGGAGAAGCAGGTTCTCTTTGAATTCAGAGGCTAGAAGGAATAATTGGTTTGTGATGGACAGACAGACAATCACTCCAGCCCCAAAAAGTCCCTCCCATCAAGCAAACCACAGACAGCATGCAAAGGTGCAAATAAAACTCCAACACCAACATAGTTATTTCATCACACTCTTGTGCAATATGGTGATCAATAGTGTATTTCTATTTGAATTATAATAATAACGCCTGGTTGTTATTATGTTTGTATATATTAATTTATATTCGCATACACATATTTAATGCAAAAATACCCTCCTTTATTGTGAAAAATGTCCTCCTTTTCTGTTGTTTCCTGGTGTTTCTCCTTGTCCTCATTTGTGGCAATGGACCAGTGGCCATCTTAGGAGACGGTGAGGCAAAATGCCCACTCTCCAGGCCTTAAATGTTGTAATGGCTGGTAGTGTGCTGTTCCCATGGCAACCCTGGCCAAGCTCTGTGCAACCAGTTCACCCAAGCATTTTCAACATCCACCAATTCCTGCTCACCCAGCTGTATAAAGACATCTACTCAACACTTGTTCCTCAATCCAGGTAGGTTGTGTCTGACAGGAAGACAGTGCGTAGCTTTCTTGCTGTATTTCCTGGATTATTTTCTTAGACTTGGGATCTTGTTTCTGGACAACCAGCTCTCCTCATGTCCGAGGCCTGACGGTCTGATGCTTTCCAAGAACACGAATGTCATCTGGAAGACTATTAGGTCTATAAAGCAACGCAACTTATGTCCGTGTGTGTGTGTTTGTGCATCTTTCCAAGGACATCCTCAAGGAGCCCACAAAATGAGAGAAGCAAGCGCTAACTTTTCTCTCTCTCTGATATTTCTGGGCCCTTCAAGTGACATGGAGATGGCGAGGCTCCTGTGCAGTACCAGAAACTCACCATCAAGTCAGCCCTGAACCAGAAGCCATGTGAGAAAGGTGTACTGGATTTGGCCAAGGGCAAGATTTTTCAGGGCCAGCATTACAAACAGCTAACGCAAGCAAGCTGGAGAGTGGAGTGGTCCCCCCCCCCACCTCAAGCTGATGGTGTGAGTTTGTGCATCGGAAGGCTGTCCTAAGCAAAGTCTCCCTGCCTTTTGGAAAACACGTCAAAGAGGAGCGTTCTCATCTTCTACCAGGAGGACGTAGCTAAGGGTGCACCAGAGAACTCAAACAAGCAACTCCGTACTTGAGTTTCAAATCATTCATTCCATTTAAGGCAGAGTGGACCAACGTTAGCACATCTAGGGGTCACACACAGGTCAGACCCATCGTAGACTACACCTGACCCCAGGCATGGCACCACTGAAAGTTGGCAGCAACGTCCCAAAAGTCACCAAAAGAAATAAGAAATGACTGCTTTTGAAGGAATCGGGTGGTTTGCTGATGAATTTTGGTGGCTGGATCTTTCATGAGGCCTGGGTGGGTGGGTAGGAAGGACTTCGTCCATTTTTCATAGGCCATTTTTGTCTACCAAAAATGTTTCTCTTGATTTCTTTTTACTGTATGATCCAGCTCTTAGTTAATTTCTTGATTAAAACAGTGTTCGTTGGCTCTTCAGTTCCCTTTCTAGATTTCCTTTGCAGTGCCTCTCGGTGCAACAGATTGCCAGCAGAGAGCACTGCAATGCTGGGGAGAAACAACCAACAGACAAGTCATCCCTAACATTCACACTCCTAGCAGTAACTCTACTGTTTGCATCTTTTCCAACACATGGGCAAAGACTACAGTGTCTCAGCAGTAAAGCTGGGAACGGTTCCACCACAAAATCCCATACATCTTTGTAGTCAATGCCTAAGTCCCTGATGGTGAAGACAGATGAAGAAGAGAGAAACCTCAACTGTTCTCAAAACATGTGTTCATTTTTCAGTCCTGGTGCAAGCTGGATTAATTTAAAAAACAAAACAAAACCAAAAGCAAACTTGAAGGTTCATATTGAATCAGGTGAAGCTGGTTGTGTTGGCGCCTCTTGTGAAAAAAGGAACTGTAGGTCATCCATTGAATCGAAAAGCAAAAAGCCAAGACTGCTGGCTGATCTGGCATAGGACTTCCTAGCATACCTATAAATTGCAAAGCCCAGGCTGATGGTCGGATTCCAAAAGATCTCCTGTATGGAGAATTAGTGCAGGGAAATTGCCCCAGAGGGAGACCACAGCTGCGATACAAGGATATCTGCAAGCGGGATCTGAAGGCCTTAGGAATGGACCTCAACAGATGGGAAACCCTGACATCTGAGCGTTCAACCTGGGGGCAGGCTGTGCATCATGGCCTCTCCCATTTTGAAGAGACACTCATCCAGCAGGCAGAGGCAAAGAGGCAGTCACGAAAGCAGCAAAATCAGGGAGCTGGACAGGGGACAGATTGTATTTTTCTTCAGTGTGGAAGGGATGGTCACTCCCGAATTGGCCTTCTCAGCCACACTAGACGCTGTTCCAAGTCCTCCATACAGAGCACGTTACCATAGTCTCTCGAGACTGAAGGATGCCTAATCTGAAATCTGATTGATAGCCACAGGTCCAGCACAAGCCACAGAACATAAGTACCAAATATTCTTACTGAATGGTGTTAGGATATGGGTTTTGTAGCGCTTGTTTCCCAGATTTGCAAGTGTTTCATCTCGACCAGAGATCTAACTGTTCCTGTGAAGAAGAGCCAAGGCCATATCTCAGGACTGATAACCCTAACATTCCTTGCTCATGGCGTACCAGCCTGGGAACGAGAGAAGGAGCTGTGGAAAGTTACAAGTTAGGCATGGAGTTGTGGACAAAGGACTGTATGCTGATTGGATACTATCACGAAGCAGAGACTTTGATTTAAGTTATAGAAAGGGGGGCTAAGTGTAGGGGTGTGTGTGAGTGTAAGCTGGAGAAGGAGGAGGAGATGGATGACAGGTTTACAGCCTTCATTGACTGATTGAGAGACTTATTCATGGTTACTTAGAACCGCCTAGTCATTAAGTAGTAAAACTATTAGCTAGTTAATCATTTTATTGTTTTATGGGAAAGTCTTACAGGAGCTTACTTAATACTTAGATGCTTGTCATTTAACCGCTACAATGTGTATCTTTTTGTATTTCTTTTGCTTTATAACGTTTTACTCTTTTTAAATAAATATTTTATATTCTACCCAAGTGTGAAATTTGGGGGCAAGGGTGAGAGTGCCTAAAGAAAGTGCCTTAGCCACAAGGGCTACGTTTCCTATTTTTTGTTATTTGGGTGTCCTACCTCGTAAGGCTGGTGTGTAAGGTTCAAAGTACACAGCTAAAGGGTTTTCAGCTTAAAGAAGTGAGTAATTGGAAATCTAGGGATAGAAGCCTGCCCATAGTTGTCCACCTTCTAGGTCTCACCCAATCTAGAGTGAAAAAGTAGTGGAAGCTGAGAACTACAGATTGGCTCCTTCCCCTAGTGGAATGGCTTCTCTAAGGAGACGCGTGCCTGACAAACGGTTTGTAGCATTCTACCAGCATTCTACCATTACACCATTATTGGCTGAAATCCAATAATGCAAAGTTACTCTGCGTGAGCCTGATCATGTCATTAGCCACCACCATATTTTGTTAATTTAAAAAAATTCCTATTCCCACCCTCCCTTTCAAGATCCCTAGGCTCCCTCAGGACCTCTTTGGTCCCAGGGAAGACTCTGGGGACAGCAGGATCAGGAGAGAATCTTCAGTGTCCAAAATTTGCCACAGTTGATCCTGTTACTGGTCCCGTGATGGTGTTACACGCAGTAGCATCATCAAAAAACCATCTGTCTCTTTCCCTGATGTCCTCCTTGTCACTAAAAACAACACAATTGTCCTTTATAACAAACCCACTGATGCCCACACATATCTTAACTGGAACCCCTACCAGCCCAAACATATAAAGAGGAATATTATATACAGCTTGGCTCTTAGAATCAGATGTATTTGTAACTCTGAAGAAAATTATATATACTGTGTATTAAAAATACATGGACTCAGGAAACACTTGCCTCACTGAGAATATCGTCCAATTATCATTGATTCTAACATAAAAAGAGCTACTTCCCATTCAAGGGAACACCTTTTCCATCAGAATTATAAATCGAACAGTGAACGACACATTCTTTTTGTGGCAGATTTGCCATCTAACTTCTCAAAATTATGTCAAGGCAATTCCAGAAAGCTGTCTATTGACAGCAAACTCAGAGCGTCTTGCAAAAGCCACCAGCAGGCCTCCTGTGTCAGCTTTCCACCAGCTAAAGAATCTGTGGAGATTCCTGATAAGAGCTGTCCTCAAACCACCAGTCAGCAGTTCTGGATCACACCCTTGTGATTTTGAATGCTGTATAACCTGTGCGTTTCTCAGGGAATTCGTCTCTTTTAATATCAGTGTGACTAGCAGGACCGGCTATATTAAACAAAACATCACCTGCAGGTTGAGCAATGTAATTTATCTCATTGAGTGGAGATGGCCAGGATGACATCTGCAATAAGTAAGCAAAATAGCAACAGACCTATCCACAAAATTCAGAAACCGTAAGTCTGCCATCTTGACTAAGAAGCTGAAACAACCGGTGTCCCTTGTCATTTTGCCTCTGAACAAGTCTATCTGACTTGTCTTTGGCTGGAATAGAGATACCACCAAATCCAAGCACATTAGGAAAAAGGGAAAATGTATGGATTTATGACTGGCTATCTTAACACTTTGAGGACAACACATAAAATCATTCATCTGTTTTGGAATACCCTGTCCAGTAGGTTCTATAAGTGTAATCTGGGAAACAGCATACACACTGGACAAGGCAGAAACTGAAATATTTTGCTTAAACACTTCTGTTTGAAAGTCAATTGTATAATATATCAATGTTTCCAAAATACAATATCAGAATTGGCCACTAGAGGGAAGCAGAGAATAACCCTAACCCTGCATGTTATAGCTGCCCTGTGGCTCCCAACTATATCAGAGTCTTTGAGGGACGCGTGAGATGTCATCCACTAGTGATTTTGCATGGCAGAGCTAATCCTAATCCTAGTCCTGTCTTTTTCTGTCATGGCTATGTGCTATCAGGTCACATCTGAATAATGGCAACCCTAATTCAAAGTACTGTATGTGAGATATTTAAGGACGGGTTTTTCCAGTACCAGTGAATATCAATGGCTGAATGGAGATGTGAAACCAGATCTCACAGTTCCTAGTCCATCCCTTCCTAGGGATTTGGTTTTTGGGATGACGGGCTACGCTTCCTGGAAGATGGACTGCTAGCAAGAGATGGCTTGCACCTGAGGACTGGGAAGAATGTGTTTGGCCACAGCATGAAGCACGTCATCAGGAGGGCTTTAAACTGAACTGGAAGGGAGAGGGAGATGCAAGCACAGAGTTAAGGGTAGATGAAGCCTTACACACAATAAGAGGAATGGACCAAACAGTTCTAATGGAGGTCAATAATAGCATTAATATTAATAATCATATTCATAAAAATGCACAAAGAAAAGCAGGCAACAAATCACACAGTTTCTGGTGTCTATATATGAATGCCAGGAGTATAGAAAACAAAAAAGAACTGGAAATCTTAGTTCAGGAGGGTAAATATAACTTGATAGGATTAACTGAAACTTGGTGGGACAACTCCCATAATTGGAATAGAGGAATTGAAGGGTGTAGTTTGTTCAGAAAGAATGTGAAGAACAGAAGGGGAGGTGGAGTTGTATATATAAAAAATACACATTCCTGCACAGAAATACAGAAGGAGTAGACTGGCTGTATCATTGAGAGCATCTGGATCGATGTAGTCGGGGCAAAAAACAAAATCAGCATGGTCGTTGGAGTCTACTACCAACCACCCGATCAAGGAGAAGGTGCGGATGAAACTTTTGAAAAACAAATTGCAAGCATTTCAAAGAGACATGATGTAGTAGTGATGGGAGATTTCAATTGTACTCATATTTGTTGGGGGCCAAATTCTACCAAATATGGCCCTTCCAAGAAATTCCTGGCTTATGTGGCTGACAATTTTCTCTTACAAAAAGTGGAGAAAGAAACTAGAGGACTAGTTATCCTTGACTTGATTCTAACCAACAGAGACGACTTGGTGGAGGAAGTGGCAATAAGGGGAACTCTGGGCGAGAGTGACCATGTTCTACTTCAATTCTTGATTTCAAAGGAAACCAAAGCATAGTTTAAGGTAAAGGTAAAGGTTCGTCTTGACATTTAGTCCAGTCGTGTCTGACTCTAGGGGCCAGTGCTCATCCCCGTTTCCAAGCCATAGAGCCAGCGTTTGTCTGAAGACAGTTTCCGTGGTCACGTGGCCAGCGCGATTAGACACGGAACACCGTTACCTTCCCACCGAGGTGGTACCTATTTATCTACTTGCATTTGCACATGCTTTCGAACGGCTAGGTTGGCAGGAGCTGGGACAAGCGACGGGAGCTCACTCTGTCACGTGGATTCGATCTTACGACGGCTGGTCTTCTGACCTTGCAGCACAGAGGCTTCTGTGGATTTTAATAAACTCAGGACAATTATAAGTAAGGTTCCATCGCAGGAGATCCTAACAAGAAAAGGAGTCCAAGAAGGGTGGGAGCTTCTAAAAAAAAAGAAATTCTAAAGGCACAACTACAAACAATTCCAACAAGAAAAAAACATGGGAAACAGCAAAAAAGGCCAGTGTGGCTTCAGAAAAAACTCAAAAAGGACCTGAAAACAAACAATGACACATATAGGAAATGGAAGGAAGGCCAATCCATAAAGGAAGAGTACAGACAAATAGCAAGGAATTGCAGGGATGGCATTAGGAGGGCAAAAGCTGAGAACGAGCTGAAGCTAGCTAGAGACACTAAAAGCAATCAAAAACATTCTTCAGATATAGGAAGAGACAAAGAAAAGAAACAGTGGCTCAGCTACTCGATGGAGATGGAAAAAAATGATAACAGAAGGCAAAGAAAAGGCAGAAGTGCTCAATTCCTATTTTAGCTCAGTCTTTTCCCAAAGGACAGACTATGAACCTCCAGAGAAATGTGAAGTCCAAGTGGAGGAGACTGGACTGCAGCTGTAGATTAATAAACAAATCATGAAGGAACACCTTATTACTTTGAATGAGTTCAAATCTCCAGGGCCAGATGAACAACATCCAAGAGAAGTGAAGGAACTGTCAGAAGAACTCTCAGAACCACTGTCCATTATTTCTTAAAAACATTGGAAATGGGTGAAGTGCCAGACGATTGGAGGGCTAATGTTGTCCCTATCTTCAAAAATGGCAAAAGGTAGGAACCTGGGAACTACAGACCAGTCAGCCTGACATCAATCCCAGGGAAAATTCTGGAACAGATTATAAAGTGGTCACTATGGATGTACCTAGAAAACAATGCAGTAATAACCAGAAGCCAACACGGACTGGTCAAGAACAAATCTTGCCAGATTAACCTGATCTCTCGTTTTGATTGGGTAACCCCCTGATAGACAAAGGGAATGCTGCAGACGTAGTATATCTTGTCTTCAGCAAAGCTTTCGACAAAGTGCCCCATGATATCCTGATTAGCAAGCTAACTAAGTGTGGGCTGGATAAATCAAGTGTCAGGTGGATACACTGTCGGCTACAAAATCGTACTCAGTAGGTGATGATTAATGGATTCTTTTCAAACTGGGTGGAAGTAACAAGTGGGGTATCCCAGTTCTGGGCCCTGTGCTCTTCAACATTTTTGTTAATAACATAGATCAGGGGGTGCAGGGAATGCTAATCAGACTTGTGGATGACACAAAATTGGGTGGAATAGCTAATGCCCTGGAAGACAGAAACAACATTCAAAATGATCTGGATAGATTTGAACACTGGGCTGAAAGCAAAAGAATGAAATTCAACAGGGATAAGGGCAAAGCATTACACCTAGGAAAAAGAAAATAAGTACACAGTTACAAGATGGGGCATACCTGGCTCAGCAAAACTACGAGCGAGAAGGCTCTTAGAATCATCATAGATCACAAGTTGAATATGAGCCAACAGTGTGATGTGGCTACAAAAAAGGCTAATGCTGTTTTAGGCTGCATCAACAGACGTATAGTTTCCAAATCCTGCGAGGTGCTAGTCCCCCTCTATTCAGCTCTGGTTAGGCCTCACCTTGAGTATTGTGTCCAGTTCTGGACACCACACTTCAAGAAGGATGCCAACTAATTGGAACAAGTTCAGAGGAGGGCGACAAGGATGATCAGGGGGCTGGAAACCAAGCCTTATGAGGAAAGGCTGAAAGAATTGGGCATGTTTAGCCTTGAGAAAAGAAGACAGAGGGGTGATATGATAGCACTTTTCAAATACTTAAAAGGCTATCATACAGAAGAGGGGCAAGATCTGTTCTCGATCATCCCAAAGTGCAGGACACATAAAAATGGGCTCAAGTTACAGGAAGTCAGATTTCAGTTGAATATCAGGAAAAACGTCCTAACTGTTAGAGCGGTATGGCAATGGAATCAGTTACCTCGATAGGTGGTGAGTGCCCCAACGCTGGAGGCATTCAAGATAAATTTAGATAACCACTTGGCAGATATCCTTTGACTTGTATTCCTGCATCAAGCAGAGGGTTGGAATCAGTGGCCTTATAGGTCCCTTCCAACTTCGTGATGCTACGATTCTATGATCATGCTATCCACTCCACAGGCTATTTCTGACCTCTTGGTAAGGACAACACAACATGGTAATAAAGTGTAACACAATGTATTCCTTGTATGGAGCAACTCCACTGATTATGGCAACCCAGTTGCTCAAAAGTAATTAATAAAGGAACAAATTCCTTTTAAATTGCATGCAACGACAAAATAATTTTTTTTTAAAAAAAGCACAAAAGTCAGAGGAAATGGGTTGCAAGCCATGAAAGCTCAAACTGATATAAGTCTGTTAAAGTTGTCCCAGTGCTTTTTAAAAAATTGTTAGACATGCTGGAATAGCTACCTTTTCGACTATAATTAAGATACAGACCCCCCAAAAACACATATAGAGAAATAATAAGGAAATTAAAACAACTAATCTCCACTCTTTTCCCTTAGTTACTTGGCTGCTTGAATGGAGTTCTTTAATAGATTCTTGTGCCTTACTGCTTTGCATGTGTTTTGATATTGCTTCTGTTTACCCTTTTTTAATGTGGTATTTGTTTGATCCTCTTTAATATTTATATACTTATTGTTTTTAGTTTTAAATATTGTCTTGGAATGACATAAGCCACCTTGGCTCCTTCTTAAGGAGAAAGGTGGGGTAGAAATGTTTTAAACAAACAAACACCAGAAGGGGCAGGATGCCTCTCAATGCCAGCTGCTGAGCATCAGTAGGAGATTTGTTGGCAATTTCTTGCTTCCCAGAGTCATCTGTCTGGTGGCCACCATGGGAACAGAAGAGTGACCTAGAGAGGCCTGTGGTCTAATTCAGTTGGACGTCAGTGTGTTTGTTCTTCAGTGGGGCTCAGACCAGCTCTAAGTTCAAACCAGGCCAACTAGGGCAAGGAAGGGCAGTTCATAGACCAATGCCTTAAAATTTATGTACATATATTCCTAAAATTTATATATACAGACAGACAAACTGTATTGTAATGATGTGCACTATGTGCGCAAATCTTGCTAACAGAGCACTATCTATTATGTCCTTGTAGATGGGATTGGATAGTTGTGTTTTAACTGTTGCTAACTGCCCCGAGTAGTGCTTAGACACCAGATGGGTGGGATATAAATGTAACCAACCAACGAACCAACCAACTTTTGCTATCCCTGGTAGAAAAATCGCTACACCCCCCCCCCCGTCTCTACCTTTCAACCTGGTGTGTTCCACAGGGTTGTTATTATTGTGAGAGTAAACAACAACAACAAAAGATGGAGTGACAAAAATCATACATAGCGCTTTGAGCGCCATGTTGGGAAGGTAGCATATAAATAAACAAAAATTGATAAGACATAAAAACCTGGACATTGGTATTTTATGGTGAGCTTCCTATTAATTCTGCCATGCTGTGTTGGCATTAAGTGGGTCTTTTAAAACCAGCACCACAGAAAAATAACATGTTTGTGAAACAGTAGAACAAATACCAGCAGGAGAAAATGGTAGGAACGAGCGACCTGGACTAAGTCATTATTGTAGGAACAATAAAAATACATTTTAAAAAAAGTATCTCAGGGCTAAGGCTGACAAAGTCAGCTGCACATAATTACTAATTTGGGGACGTAAATAAAACAATACGTGGGAGGACTCTGCCACATTTTTCTGAGACAGGAGTATGTGCAACTACTTTGGGGGAAAATAGCTTAATTGCACACAGGAAAGCTGTAAAAAGCTGTGATTCAGAATGCAATCATATCCCTATTCTTCAAACAATTTCCCCTGGAATCATTTTTGCTACATCTTATAAAAATGTAACCCCATTCATAGGTCTGTTGTGTTCTTTTTTGTGCTCCTCTCAACACACACTGAGTTGTTTATTGTTAGCACAGCTCGGTCCTGAAAAAGCACGTGGACACCCAACCTGCTCCACTCATTCCTCCTTTTGACTCACACATGGCGTTTTTGTTTACGAGTTTGTCAGGTGGACCCTGTTAGGTAGAAGTTGAGCTTGGAAATGTCCCTTTCTTGGGTCTGCAGCTCGCAGAACCTCTCAGCCAACACTGGAGAGTCTGGAGTTTGTAATCCGTAAAATAAACATTTCCAAACTCTGAGCAGAACAAATGTATTATATGTATCTGAGTGTCCGCAGCTTAAGCCAACTGCTCTTTGTGTGTTTGTTCTTTGGAAAAATAACGTTTGCCGTGCACATTGGTTTCAAACTACCCTTTTCGGGCTACAAGCTAAATGTTTTTTGTTGTTGTTGCTGATTTAAGGAATGGAGCAGATGTGAATTGGAGGAGCAGGAAGACAGGGGGTAATTTTGGTGTTTTGAAGAAGTATTTGGAAAGGCTATTTTAAGAGGGCAAATGTAGTCTCTTGTTTAAAGCATTGGAAATCATCATGTACGAAACAGATTTAGCTGACTATAGACTGGACCATTTCAGACCATAGGCAGGGACAGCAGTTTTGAACACTCCTCTCATATAAATGCTGTAATTAAAAAATGGTACATCAGAGAGGAGGTCTGTAGCCCAGCTGACTTCCTTCTGTGCTGCATATCGACTTGCAGGGAGTTTTTCATAGAAGAAACCAGTGTCTCTGTGCACTGAAGCTACTATTTTGACATGGAGTTACCCATTGACTCCCGCTCGGGTCCTGAACTGTTTATGGAATAGATTATTTAGAAATATAACCCACCATTTGTGTTTTTAAATGGTCCCTTTAGCAGCTTCAGACCCCTGTTAACTTGTTTCCCCTTCACTCTGCTGTGTGTGTAGGCATGGTGGCAACTCACGCATTACCGCAAAAGAAGGCAAAAGAGAATCACTGAAGTTTATAATATTGCCCATGGTAATTTATATGTACAAAGGCAAAATGGGACATGATTTTTGTAGTTCAAACAGGATTACAATATATCTTGCCCCAGTGGAGTAGACTGTCCTGAGATGACCTTTGTGCCTGTTGCTCAGTCTGTGATTCAGGTCTGGAGTCACAAGGTCAAGAGCCCTTATGGTTCTTAAGCACAAATTCAATTACTAGTCTCACGTGCATTAGACTCATTGAATCAGTGGCTGAATGGTAGGCCAACGCTTATATAAATCCCATTGATTCCATGGGTCTACTTGATTGATTACTGCCAATTGTATCCAAACCTTTGAATCAGATTTAGACCAGACAGCTCTTCAAACAGAAGAGATTCCTTTGTAAAAGAGGATAGGCTGAGCCTTGAATTTTGGACAGGAACATTTTGAATCTGCCATCTGTACATGTTGCCCTTGACCACCTTTTGGAATCCTGATTCTTTGGCAGGTAGGGCATTCTGATGTCCAACAAAGGATCCATTTAAAAATACAGTAATATATATATATATATATATTACAGCACTTTGAGCAGGTGGATCTGGCTGCCATTTAATTTTCTCAGCTACATTAGGGCCCAGTATAGTCTCATCTATTGAATGGTGGAAAACTAAAATGGTGGCTGCCCTCCACTCATAATTACTTGGCAGTCCTTTTAAAACTGATAAATATAACAGCATGCTGAAATCATCTGCAAGGTGGTAAGATGATGCTCTGAGACTGAGAGCTGTCCACAAGCAGAACTGATGTACTTAGGTGCAACTAAAACAATTAGGAACATTTCAGTCTTGCTGAAATCACAGAATAATTGAGTTGAAAGGGACCCATAAGGTCATCAAGTCCAACCCCCTGCTCAATGCAAGAATCCAAATCAAAGCAGATGTGACAGATGGTGGTCCACTTTTCTCTTGAATGCCTCCAGCACTGGGGTGCTCATCATCTCCCAAGGTAATTGGTCCCATTTTCTTGCTGCTCTATCACTTAAGACGTTTCCCCTGATATTCAGCTGAAATCTGGCCTCCTGTAACTTGAGCCCATTATTATATGTCCTGCACTCTGGGATGATCAAGAACAGATCCTGCCTCTCCTCTGTATTACCTTTCATACAGGACTGGGTTATAAACTTTCCCTTTCTACATTACGTATGCATATGTATATACGAAGTGTGAGTGAAAGAGCAAGTAAAAACTAGCAAAAATTTAAATATGAAGATATATTGCAACCCACTAAAGAACTTTGCTTCAATAAGTAATCATCTTTTGTGCGGGGGGGGGGGGGACCCACACAAAAGATCTTGGCTGAAATCCTGAAACAACTTACTCATGGATACGATCAAAAGGTCGCCTGTTGCAAGTCCGCACTGTTCTTTCCTTTTGCACAGTACTCTGGCTGCAGCCGAAAGGACCACTTTTGTTGTGCCCAAGGGGTTAGGGCCTGGCCAGTGGGGATTTTCAAAAAACAGTGTGGCCTTTGAATAGCAAATCATGCCGTATTGAGCTCAAACCCGGCACAAAGGCCTCCTTCCCTCCCAGGCTTTCCATCCTTTCAGTTTAATGTTTAGCATTTTGTCTGAATGGTCTTATGCCAGCCCTCCTGCTTGATTTAATGGGCCCCCGGGTGGGTCTGGATGGGAATGTGTATTAATGCTTGCATGGGCAGTTCTACTATAAGACAGAATGGAGCAGTTGGTCAGGTACCAGACGGGGAGAGAAAGCTCCGCCGAGGGCTGTCGTCCTCTGTTCGACAACAGTGAATGTTTTAGCCTCACAATTCTCACCCAAGTATTGTTAGCAAAGCAAAGCGCGCTGCTTATGTTCCACCCCATAGTGCTTAAAGCACTCTCTGGATGGTTTACAATTTCATTATGCAAGGCTACCCATGGCCACCGCGACCCCGCAAGCTGCCTATTCAGTTTATTGACCTCAAAAGGATGGATAGCTGAGTCAACCTCGAGCTGGCTACCTGAGTCCGTCATGATCGAAGTCAGGTCATGAGCAGAGTTTGGGCTGCAGTACTGCATCATAACCGCTGCACCAGGAGGCTCCTTGTTAGACTTTAACATCTGCCAGCCTGGGGAAGGATTCAGTATCCGGACAGGTACAGACCAGCATCATTTGGAAAACAAAATCCGAGAACTCCTGTTCTCGACAAGCTTGTTTTTCAAGGCAATCCTATCCTGCCACCTACCCCTCAGGCGAGGCAGAAGATCCTGTGCCATCACTAGTGTGACGTACGATTCAACTGCCAACCTAGATGGCTTTTGAATAACTTCTGTTATGCCTGCATGCACCGTTTTAGCCTCAGAGAGCAAAATACCTTGGGTCAGCCTTTCTCACCAGGCTTCCACTATGCTGTGTCAGCCCTGCTGCATTTAGGGTATGGTGGGGCCGAGCCAGAGGTTGGGAGTTTGATTCTCTACTGTGCCTCCTTGACAGGAGCTGTACTAAATGATCCATAGGTCCCTTCCAGCTCTGCAGTTCCACCATGATGATGATGATGATGATAGTGCTGCATATAACCCCAGCCCCTGGACACTTGCCCAAACCTTCTGCTCTGGGGACTTGCCTCTTTCTTCTCTTGCCTCCATCTTCTCTTGGCTCCAATACCTTAATGCCTCCATTTCTTTGGTCTTGGCGTTTTCCTCTCCCCAACCACCTGTAGTCCAGAGATCTTTCAAATGACTCCACCTTTGCTCATTTGCTGTTCCTTAACCCTGCCACGAAGGGACGTGGTGGCGCTGCGGGTTAAACCGCAGAAGCCTCTGTGCTGCAAGGTCAGAAGACCAGCCGTCGTAAGATCGAATCCACGCGACGGAGTGAGCTCCCGTCGCTTGTCCCAGCTCCTGCCAACCTAGCCGTTCGAAAGCATGTAAATGCGAGTAGATAAATAGGTACCACCACGGTGGGAAGGTCACGGCGTTCCGTGTCTAATCGCGCTGGCCACGTGACCACGGAAACTGTCTACGGACAAGACGCTGGCTCTATGGCTTGGAAACGGGGATGAGTACCGCGCCCTAGAGTCGGACACGACTGGACTCAATGTCAAGGGGAACCTTTACCTTTACCTAACCCTGCCACATTCTCTGAGAAATTTCCAGAAGGTAGCCATTTTTGTCTTGTGCTGCCTTAAATAATACAAAGTTTTATTTGGCATAAACCTTTTGTCACCTGCAGCCCACTCCTTTAGATCCATGTGTTCGGTGAAATGGGCTGCACCCTATTAAAGTGTCTGTTGTACGAAACTCCATTTTGCTTTCTTAGCTGTCTAGCTTCATAAACCACGGGTGGGACGCCTGGCCTAGTTTTTGAACCTTTTGCCTTAACCCATTTTTGCCTGATGGTCCTTGAGAACTGAAAAACTCAACTTATTTATAACTTTCTAGTGACTGAATTACAAGCCCTCGGGTTTGTTGTTATACAAAATGTTAATCTTGAAGGCACCAGAAGATTCTTCATGATTTTCTTCTCTCAGAAGACCTATGTGATAGCACATTTTTGCTTCTTTCCTTCAAATTGCTTATCAACACAACCTCCTGTAACTGAACCTTCATTCCAGTACTCTCTTACTGAAATTAATGCATATTCCTCCATTGTTTGCCATTGCTTCCACCACCCTAAGGATTTGGTTTGTGCTCATGCTCAGTGTCTAATAGTTCTATAGGATTATTGTATAATCAGGATAACACAGGACATACTGGAAGCTCTTTTAAATATCGCCAATACATGTGGAATGCCATTTCCAACATCCCAGGGATTACCAACTTGTTTTTAAATACATAACAGCAGAATCCTATGTCTGCAAATCTGTATGTCTCTTCAGATCATTAAAATCAATGGATCTTATTTATCAGGAGTCTCATAGTACAGTGGTTAAACTGAAGCACTGCAGCCAAAACTCTGCTTGTGGGTTCAATCCCCGGTAGCCAGCTTGAGGTTCACTCAGCTTTCCATCCTTTTGAGGTCTGTAAATTGAATACCCAGCTTGCTTGGAGGGGGGCAATGTATAGGCTGCATAATTAAATTGTAAACCATCTAGAGAGTGCTTTAAGCACTATGGGGTGATATATAAGCAACACATTTTGCTTTTTTATTTATCTTATTCTTGGATAGATGGCCGTAAGACTGTAGGTTTCATATTGTTTGTGTATATGTGTGTGTGGTTTCTTTGCTTGTTTTGCACTAGTTTTTAACTTTCTTGGCCAGGAACCACTGGGCCCAATGACTTACACCTGAATTGGCCCTGCCTTCTGCACCTACATATCTGGCTGAGAATCCACATGGAGTAGGCTTTTGCCACCACCAAGGGCTGCAGCAGGAGCTGGGTGGGAATCAATTTTCAGTTATGTTGGTATAAGTAGACATACTGTACACCATGGAGTCTTGGCCTTTGGCTATAATTATCTTGGTCTTTGGTACCTGTTGTGATGTGAATCACAGAATCAGCTACTCTCTCTTGTTTACTTTTAAAAAATTTATTGATGATCTTCCTTGATCTCTTTGCATGCCTTTGGAAAGATCAAAGAACACAGCTTATTGACAGAATGGGAACGATCATCTAGGTTTCTTCTTTAGGCACCGGAACGGTTGCAAGTTGCAGGCTTGTTTAGAGAGGGGATGTCTGCTGCTGAATCAAAAGGATTCGGTTTCTGGGGGTTATTCGTTGGAGTCAGTGCATGCTGGAATCCAATAGCATATTTCTGAAGATCATCATTGAGCCAGCTCATCACGTTGCCTTTTTCGCAGTGGCCTGGTTTGAAAAAGCAGACAGCTCCTTCAGTGTTGGTTGAGTTTTCGTTCTCGTCTTTGATGACGACGATCTCCTTCTCTTCCAGATCGAATCCATCAGCAGGCTCCATATCACTGGACTCACCAGGAGATGAATTCTGATCTCCGCCTCTTTCATTGAGGCTGGAGACATCAACAAAGCAGATCAGCTTCCGCTCCTTGTCACTTTTCAGTTTGTCATTGCTGAAGAGATTTACTTTACACAGACTTGCCCGACAGTGTAACCAGTCAATGTCCTGGGCCATCATATTGGAATCAGATTTAGGGTGTTCTTTTTGCTGAAGAGTTGCCATGATCCTGTGAGACTGGTGCCTCTTCTTTCACCTTTCCATGCCCTTCTGATTTCAGGATATGTCTTCACAAACAGACACCTGGTTTCTCAGGTAGCAGTGACATCACAGACCTTTAACATCTGAGATCAGCCGCGTGTCAGCAGTATTTTTAAAAGGCACGGTGCTTAACCTGTAAAAACTGAGGGGGAACTTTAGCCTTACAGGAGTTTTGGACAAAAATTGCCAACCATTGTCAGCATTGGCCATGCTGGCTCACACTTCGGGGAACTGAAGTCCAAAACATTTAGCAGCCAAAGGTGGTTTTAAACTTTTGGATTAAAATTTTTTGTATGTTGGTGAATTGGGAATGTCTCTTTTGCCTTTCTTTAAATTAAAAAAAATGTATTGTAGGCCACAAACATCTGGCCTACAAGATGTTTAGATAGGTAGTACACATCTGGCCCACAGATATTCATTGTAGACCATAAATAGGTGGTCTTGCTAATCTGTCTTGGATCCTTGCTTTGGGGGAAAGGTGGGAATAAATAAATACATTTTTAAAAAATCTCGCACCATGGTCGTAGCTGTAATGGTCTCAGACCCATAATTTTAAGCTGCCTGGTTCTGTTGCTGAGGACGAAATTGAGATCAAAATAGGGTGGCCACTTAGACATTACACCAAAAAGGGGACGTGACATGCATATGTCACCAACCAAGTAGACAGAAAAGGCACTAATTTCCATAAAGTGCATATGCCAATTTATACATACAGATGGCAAATTAGACTTTACTTTTATTATTTAAACAGATGACAATACATCTCAACAGAGTGGGGAAAACTGCGCCTGGGGAATGTGTGTGCTTGAAATTCCGTCCACAGCCCCAGAGCTGCAAATTAAGGATGGACATCTTCAAGGACTGTGATTTCTCCCCTTCTGATTCTTATCTTTAAATAAGATTAGTCTGGATTGTCCTTCAAATCCTCTTCAAACAGAGGATTGTTGTTCTTGCTGTTGCTGCTGCTGTTATGGCAACCCTATGAATGAATGAATGATTTCCAAAATGTCCTACCATTAATAGCTCTCCTTAGCTCTCTCAAACTCAAGGTTCTGGTTTCCCTTAAGGAGTCAATTAATCTCATACTCGGCCTTTAGTTTCTGTTACACTGTAGTCAACAGGTATAGACTTAAAGTACTGATGAAATTACTGACCCAAAAGAAGTTAATTTAAAATGGTTTGGGCAGTTTGATTCAAGGATGGAAACAAAGCACTTCCTAACACTTAAATAAATGGTATGATATGACACTGCCTGTCATTTAGGTTCTTAATAAACAGAGAAGCATACAGTGGTGCCTCGACTTACGAACGTCCCTACATACGAACAATTCGACTTACGAACAGCTCCATTCACATAATTTTGCTTCGACTTGCGAATGGAGCTTCGACTTACGAACAAAAAAAAAAAAGCGGAAAAAGCAGGAAATGCACTTTGGACTGCCCGGTACTGCCTGGTACTGTAATTTTAAAATGCAAAAATTGGTTTAAAAAGTGCTTGGTTTGGTTTAAAGCTGCTTGGTTTTAAAGGTGTTTTGTTTAAAAGCTGTTTGTTCCCTCCCTCCCTCCTTTCCTGCCCTTTTTTTAACCTTAGGTCATCTTAGGTTAAAAATTTTTTTTCTCCCCCTAGTGGTAGAGGACGGATTAAATGCTTTTGCATTAGTTCCTATGGGAACGAATGCTTCGACTTACAAACCATGCCTCGACATAAGAACAAAAAACAGCCGGAACAGATTAATCGGTTTTCAATGCATTCCTATGGGAAATGCTGATTCGACTTACGAACGTTTCGACTTAAGAACATCATTCCAATACGGATTAAGTTCGTAAGTCGAGGCACCACTGTAACTGGTCCAATGTTTTTTCTGTTTCTTCAGTCACACCTCTGTCGGTTTCCAGCTGCACAGTTTACCCTGTTTCCCCAAAAATAAGACCTAACCTGAAAATAAGCCCTAGTATGATTTTTCAGGATGCTCGTAATATAAGCCCTACCCCAAAAATAAGCCCCCGTTAAGTGAAACCCCGCCCTCCACCATTGTGCAGCAACCAGAAGATGACATGACTGTAAAATAAAACATCCCCTGAAAATAAGGCCTAATGCGTTTTTTTGGAGCAAAAATTAATATAAGACCCTGTCTTATTTTCGGGGAAACACGGTATGTTAAAATGCATGTTATTTTTTTAAATCTTCAGGAACAGAAAAAGAACTTGGAAATGCTGCTCTTTTTTTTGGACTACAACTCCCAATGGTTGGGGGATTCTGGGAGTTGTAGCCTAAAACGTAATATTTCTATGCTCTCGGTTTACGATAGCAGTTTCTGGGCAACAAAAGTGAACAGTGGTATGGTATTCCTGGCCTATATATTGGTTTCCCAAAGTGATCTGGCTGCTACTGTGGAAAATAGAAAGATTGTCTAGAGATTGCCCAGGGAATGAAAAAATATATAAGGATATTGGGGCAACCACCTTGGAAGCCACCTGCACCAGGTTCTGCTTCTTCCTGTCATCCTCCAGCAGCCACTCCATCAGGTTGGAGTTTTTCCAAGCTCTGGAGTTTTAATAACAATTTAACGCCATTTCAAACCATTCAGACTGAAAGTCACTAAGGTAGAGCAGCCTGGAATTTGGGGGAGATTCACACTAAAGCTGCCACCGACCCATGAAATTCACTGGGTGATCTTGATTCCAGTCCTATTCTCTCAGCCTGTTCTACCTCACAGGGTTGTTCTGAAGAGAAGCGAGGGCAGGATAGGCCAATAGACTGCCTTTATTTCACAAGAGGAATGGCAAATGATAAAATAATTAATTAATAAAAATAACATTAAGAACTTGAGTGGAAGGCTTCTTGTGTTCTGTGCCTGTTAAAATTGCAAGCCTTTGGGGAAAAACCCTTAAAACTGCACTCTCTCTTGCATGCAGCTGAACGTATATATTCTTTTATATAAATATATATTATTTATTATTGGTTCCTTAGCTGCTTTGAAAACCCCTACAGCCCGATATACAGATGTGCAGTTTTGTATTTCCAGAATTTCCTAATTGTAGCGCCAAAACACGAATCTGTGCGTCTCTAATATCTAATATATGATGGCATCCACACGTGTTTCTGCTTAGATTGATCCATTCTTCCCTTTTAAGAGCTGTCACGCACCTTTCTGGCAGAGTGGCTGGGCGTTTATTCTTTTTGGAGACATACAGTAATTTGAAGAAGTCCTTGATGATTTGACAGCATTCATTTTAATCCTACGTTTCCCTTTTGGCTCTAGAAAGAGTTTGTCATTATTCGTTCCGTCCAAAGCACACATGTGCAGAAATGCAGTGTGTAGTTCTTATATATTTATTAGTTCCATATATACTCTGTCTTTTTTTCCAACGGGCTCTGTGCAATGCACATGGCTCTTCTCTCCCCGCCCCCCACGTTGTCCTTAGAACAAAATGTAGGAGATCAGGATGGCCCCTTCCCTGTTATCCTTCCTAAAAAAGCTAAAGACCCTTCTCCTCAGGCAGGCTTTTAACAATTACAACTGAATCCCTGAACCCCATTTTAGCAGATAATTTTAAGCTTTTCCATGTTTTAATTTAATTTTAAATCATATATTGTTTAATTTGTCTTTTAATATTTAACTTATTGTGTTTTTAATTGTGCGAATTTTGATGTTGTGAGCCGCTTTGGGTCCCTTGTTGGGAGAAATGCGGAATATAAATAAAACTAATAATAATAATAATAATTATATAAACATTGTAAGCAGATACAACAGATTAGGAAAAATGATGTTTCCCTGTTTGTGAGGTTTCAGGGGAACTGTCCTTGAGCTAAGCAGTGTAGGATATGAGCTAAGCAGGATACATTGTAAAAACAACACTGGTTTTTATTTTATTTTATTAAACACACAAGGGGAAAAAAAAGAAAGACAAGCTCTGAATCTGACAAGAAAAAATCCGTTAAATCCGTTGGGCTGCTTTGGACACGCCCCCTTTTTTGAGAGGGGCGGGCAAGGGGAGGAGGAGGAGGAGGAGTCAGAAAGCCGGCTCGGCTTGTAGTCACAGACGCGGCAACCCTTGGCGTCGAGGCTGCCCGGCTCCGGGATTGGCGGAGGCGGGGGAGACACGTGACGGGAGAGTCGGCGCCGATTGGCCGGGGGGCCGGTGACGCATCTCCTTGCCTGGTTTGTTCAAACGTTAATGGCGGGAGCGGCTGAGGTGGCGGCGGTGCGCGGAGCAGGGCCTGAGGCGGTAAGGTTTGGGTCTGGGCCTGGGCAGGGCAGGTTGCGTCGCTTCTTCCCTTGTGTTATGGGGCGAAGGAAATGCGTGACAACCTTCTCAGGGGGTTGCGGGGAGGGAGCCCTCCAGGCCGTGGCTCGAGCCTTCCTGGGAGTTTGGTGTTTCTTCTGAAGCGAATGAAGTCCTTGCTCTCTAAAATGCCACAGGCCGTCTTTTCTCCTCAGGAGTCTAACCTGCCCCGCCGTATTGTTTTTAATCTCCGTCATTTCTAATTTTATTTTATTTTAAGGTTTTTGGAAATATTTTGCAGATTGTTAGGTTGTTAGGGCGGGACAGGTTTATATTTATTAAGGTTTATGTTGGTTTTATCAGTTTCTCTTTCTTTTAATAGTTGTCGTTTTAGAAGAGGTAGCCAAGTGCAAGGATGTCAGGCAAAATCCAAAGGGGAAAAAAAGGAACAAAACCATGTGATATTTCAAGGACTAACTAATGGATTTTAATGTGAGCTTCTGTGGTCCACATTAAAATGTAATCGTTAGTCTTTGAGGTGTCATGTGGTTTTGTTATTTTTTCCCCCTTTAGATTTTGCCTGATATGCTTGCACTTTAGCATATTTAGTCTTTAAGGTGCCTTTATTTTTTGTTCCTTTGGACTTTGCCTGATATTTATCTTTTGGTAACTTGCCTTGAGCACAATCTTTTGGTGGAAAGGTGCTCAAGGCAAGCACCTTTGTGTGTCTTGGGAGAAGAGCCAGCCTGTGTGGCCTTGGGGCAAGCTGCACAGTTCCAGGGCGCCCCCAGAAGAAGCACATGGGAAATCACTTCTGAGTATTCTTTACCTGAAAAGGATCGCCATTAGCCCAAATTGACTTGGTGGCACATGATTTACAGCTGGCTGGATAGCTCAGTGGTTTAGGTATCTGGCTGTGGAGCCAAAGGTCAGGCGTTCAATTCCCCACTGTGACTTGCAGGAGAGGAGCCAGCCTGTGTGGCCTTGGGCAAGCTGCATAGTCCCAGGGTGCCCCCAGAAGAAGGGAACGGGGAAACTCCTTGTTGGCCTTCTGCACATCCTTGTCAAGGGTGTGTGTTATGCCATCATTGCTCTGTATTCTTTCCAGAGGGTTGGTGTGTAATGGTTGCAGTGCTGGTTTATACCTCTGTTCCTGTTTAGGCGGGCAAGAGCCCACAGCTTCAGTGGCCCTTGGAAGACCTACCCCATTTTTTGGATAAGTTTTTGCAAAGAACCAATTGGTTTAGCAGGTTTTTGAAGAAGCAGCTGTGTTAATATTTGCAAAAGTATCAGGCAAAAAACAAAACCCAAAGCAAAACAAACAAGAGACAGAAACTTAATGGCACCATAAAGTCTCACTTTTAATGTGAGCTTTTGGTGATCAAGTCCACTTTCTACTGGTTTAGGAGCTGACACACTCTTGCATTCCACACACACCATTTCCCCCTTCCCCTCCAAATCCTTTTCATGTGTTTTGTGACTAGGACAAAATCACCCACAACTCTAACTTGGAAGGAGAGCACTGGCAGGATGAATGGTCAAAATGGCATGTCTCAGGATAGGGTTCTCCCCCCACCCCCCAGCTTCATGTTTGAGTTGTTCTTTATGTTCCTCTTCCTCTTTTTGGCCAATGCCTTGAAGAGATTGTCTTTCCTGCTTACAACAACCCTGTGAAGTAGGTCAGGCTGAGAAGATGCTCAATGGGTTTCATGGTTGTATGAGTGTTTGAATCCAGATCTCTCAAGTCATAGTCCAACATTCCTAGCCACTACACTGGCTCTTAATGGGAACTCACTTTCCTTTTTAACACAGTTATAGTTTGAAATGGCATAATTCTTTCTGTAGCCAGCTATAGGCCAGTGGGATGTATTAAAGGAAGTCTGGTGAAGCTCCCAGAAAACTCTACCTCTGCCATGTGCACTTTTACAAATTTCTAACCACATTCCTCATCGGATGAGAAGCCAGCTAGAGGTGGAGTCAGGAATCTTCCTGATCTTCTGATAAGACATCACAATATTTTTCTAGGACTCAGTGTTTTCAGTGAGATTACAAAGGATGCATGGTAGATTATGGAAAGGTCTTAAATGGTGGCTTAATTTTTCAAAGCACATTTTGTCCCTTCCTTGCTGCATGTAACACTGGTTAACTTGCTTTTAAAAGTATAGCTGGCTTTTGTAGAATTGTAGGATTCAAAAAGATCACCAAAGATATTACAACCTGCTCTTAATATTACTCATTCTAATCAAGTTTTGCAATGAACCACAGCTTTCATCATAGGTGCCTTTGACTGGTGAAATTTGAAGATGTTGAAGTTTAAGTATGGTGCACGCAACACAACAGAGCAAGGCATGGAGTCCATTGCCAGCCGTGCTTCTAAACTTAATATGCTTTTCCAGGTACAAGTTTATTCTTCTGTTCATATAGTGTAAAATGCATTGGTTTTGCATCAGCACCTACATTTCATGCATTTTGTGCTTCTTACTATGGATTAACAAGTCTTCTAGCCAAATATTTTCTGCCTTTCTGTTCTTCTTTCAAAATAAGAGGTAATGATCTGTAACTGGTGACTTTTGGGACAATCAGGCCCATTGATTGGAGTCATCAGCCACTAGTTCATACTGTATATGTAGGCAACCCAGAGATATTCCTTTGGCAATGAAAGTTGACAAGATATTATTTTTCCTTGAGTACCTTGGTCTTTTAGATTCAAAAGAAAAAAAAACACCCTCCTTCCTTAATTTTTCACCTTATTGTTCAGGCTTAATGAGGAATCCAGTTCCCAACAACACCAGGAAGACCACAGTTCTCCAGCTCTGTTTTTTTTGGGGGGGGGGTAGGAGGTTGAAGTATTCTACTTTGAGCCTGACCTCTATTTTTGTAAAATGGCTTTGGTAAAACTAGTTGCTGGTCAGGCCAGTAAACTAAATTCACTGTTTAATCTGCATGTGCACACACACTCTGAAACTATGCCAGAGACATGCATGTTCTTCAACTCTCATCCTGTCTTTGAAAAAGGTATGGTTGGTTTCTGAATAGTCATCTATAATATAAGCAAATCCTATTCCAGTTAGTAGAGGGAAGGAGGTGGAGATAGCGGTGGTGATAATTTTTCATATTTTTCCCCTTCTTTCTCATGGGACTGTTATATTTAAACAGTTGATATAAAATGACCAGTCCAACCTTATAGAGCAGCAGCAATTAGAGATGGCAATGGAAGTATTTCATTGCCGTCAAATAATTGTCTTTGAAACAGAGGTGGAGAATGTGTTGTCCACCAGCATGGTTGATGTGTCAAGGGTGGTGGGATGCCTAGTCCAACAATGTTACAGGTACATATGTTCCTCATCCCTCTTCTAAAATTTGAAAAAGAAGCCAAGCTGTTCTTGATAGATACGGTGGCCTGGATAAAACATGCTCCAAAAATAGGAGTGGGCAATGTCCATCAGCTCTGTAGCAGATAACTAGAGATTAATTTGCAACTCTGATTGCCAGGAGAGCTAATGGTAAAGGATGATGGAGATTTTGGACCAGCAGCATTGAGGAGGGCTGCAGGTTGCCCCTCTTTTTCTAAAAACGTAGTGTCTGAATCATATGCAGATGTTCTTCAATTTTGGTCTCACAGGCATTTATCTTTGTTATCAGGGGAAGCTACCCTCTGTGGTACAGCAGCAGATGTTTCCACTTTCAAGAGAAGGGATTTTGGACACCCTAATGGTGCTTTTCGAAGAATGTAGCAACCCTGCTTTAATGAAAATGAAGCATGTGGGGAACTTCCTTAAAAAGTGTATGTGTTTTGGTTTTCTTCAAACTTAAAAAGGCGAAAACAATTTTATTCTGTAAGGATGTTGTTCATACTGCAGTAGAGAAAACGAATGTGTTAACATGAAGGTCTATGTCTTCTACCTTTAAGTATATTAATCTGTGTAGAAGATAATCTTTCTATCTGGAAGGGTATATATAGTGAATTAAGGTGTCAGGGAAATGTTAGTTAACCAATGAATCGGTACAACTGGGGTTTCAATTTATTTCTCTTATATATACATTTTTTTGGTCAGTGAAGGGGAGAGGATACATGCATGCTTGTAAATTGTCCTTGTTGTTACTGTATAGAATTTCTTTGTATAAAAATAATACCTGATCATTACATGCACAGATATTTCAAAAACAGGTATTTTTAATATGCTTTCTTCCATGTTGAAACAGGAGTAGTTAATCTGGTGCTCTTTGCATGTTCTCGAGTAGAGCTCCCAAAATCCTCTCCTGTAATCCAGGAATTTTCAGAAGGCATCATGTTGGCTATCTGCTCTTTGTATATATGCTAGCCGGTAGCTTACATTTCAAGATGAGCATTTGGCAGCCCAATTTTGTGCATGTTTATTCAGAAGTAAGCCCTACTATGTCCACCAGCATCCATTCCAATGCATTGGATTGCAGCCTCTCGTGTTTCATAGTATACATACTTTTTCCATTATTGCCATCTAAAATAAAGATTGATGGCCCTTCTCTGCAGAGGCAGTTTTGAATGTACACTTTGAATCACTGACCCCTGGATGGATACAGAGATTTGCGTGGTATAAATGGTAGGTGCCATTAACCCACCAGTCTTTGGTTACTTATTGGTCTTACCTTTGATTTGAAGTACAGAAATTTGCTTCTGTATTCCACAATGTGCCAGGCTCATTTATGCACTATATAATCAGCCTGAGTTATGTTACCATTGCCTCCATTTCATATATTTTTAGCTTAGTGCAGCACAAAGCCTGCAGTTTCCTCCCCTTCTGGTTTGAAATCATTGCTTATATAGCAACAAGAGCACTCTATATGGTGTTTTACCAAATAATGGAAGCAAAAGACAGGTTTCTGCTCCGAGAACCTTACAGTCTAAATTTAAAGAGAAGAGACTGGGTAAGGAAGTCAGGAGACCTTTTTTTAAAATTTGTATCAGATTGTTGCACAATTTAAAATTATGGATATATAGGAAATATAGGTAAAGTTGAAACAAATTCAAAATGTTAAAATGATTATTTTTGACCAGAAGTGAGCTACTTCAGTAGCTTTCTACCACCCATTTGCTAGATCTTCTTTAGTATACCCCGTTTCCCTGAAAATAAGACCTAACCTGAAAATAAGCCCTAGTATGATTTTTCAGGATGCTCGTAATATAAGCCCTACCCCAAAAATAAGCCGCAGTTAAGTGAAATCCCACCCTCCACCATTGTGCAGCTACCAGAAGATGACATGACTGTATTTGAATAAATGTAGATTGTTGTACATGAAAAAAATGAAACATCCCCTGAAAGTAAGCCCTAATGCATTTTTAGAGCAAAAATTAATATAAGACCCTGTCTTATTTTCGGGGAAACACGGTACCTCTAGAAGACAGGAGATAAATGTGCATGAGTGTAGTTGTACACACTTAAACTTTAATTCATTGGAGAATGAAGACTAAGAACTTAAGAAAAAATGGATATGAAAGGGGTGGGCTTGGAGCTGGAATCTGAAAGAAGTACGGGAGGTGATTCCATGGAAACATCCTGGGAGTACATTTTAGAGCGAGGCAACTGAGGAGAAAGGCCTGGGTTGTTCACTGCAGCAGGTGGCATTCAGATAGTTCAGAGGAGTCGAAGTCATGGGTAATGTTCAGAATACAATAGCAGAGAGATGGGTGCCTAGGCTCTGGAAGGCTTTGTGTGTACGGATAAGGTCTTTGTGCTGGGGTGGGAGGAAAGGGGAGAAAACCCCAGTATGGAAAGAAGGGCCACCAAATTTTCTGAAATCTGGGACAGTTGGACAGTTGATAAGGTGATCTGGGAAGAACGGAGGGGCCATGTTATTGATGAAAAATCCAACATTATTTGTGTAAGGTGCCTCTTAATCTTGTGCAGATTCGGGTTCAATATCAGAGTTGCAGGAGCTTCAACCCAGCGTGAAGGACTTTGAAGTCAGGAGCCTGGTGGGATGTGGTCACTTTGCAGAAGTGCAGGTGGTGAGAGAAAAGGCGACTGGTGACGTCTATGCCATGAAGGTGATGAGCAAGGGGATGTTGCTGGCACAGGATAGGGTATGCTCCTTTTCTGATTTTATAACTTTCTTGTTGGTTTTAAAATTTTAGTAGCAATGACAAATCTTGCTCAGGATGGGTAGTCATTGGGACATTGGGGCTATTTGCCATGGACTTTGAGGAATGGGCATTTTTTGTTATCAGAAATTCTAAGAAGGGTAACTAATAGTTGAAGAAAGGAGCATTTCCTCCTTTCTCAGGATGCTGCAAAGACATAGACCCCTGTGCTGCTCAAGAATGGCCGGTTAGGGGGAAACTGATACAAATTTGTAAGGCACTTTAGGAAGAAATACTACAACCTGAAATGGAATTCAAGTGCAACTGTACGTTGCAGAGTGTAGATTGTGCAGATGGTGATTTCCATGAAGAAAACCCTCCATCCACTTTGGCAATGTTTGCAAGACTTTTCATTCATTAGAAGCTCATTAGGATGCTGGCCAATATAAGCAGAACCGTATTCTCTTAATATAATGTCAGTTGTGGATGTTTGATATTTTTATTTTTTGTATGGATCACAAATATTGTCAGGAGGCATGAATGGAGGCCATAAATACTGAAATCTAAACACAGTTTGCACAGTTTTAAAACTTATCTCCAGAAGGACTAGAAACCTGTTGTTAACTGTTGAAAGTTGATGTTTCCCGAAAAGGAATACGTACTTGGCTCCTGCTAGCTGAAAGTTTTACACGTGAATGACTGATCCTTTTGAAGTTGAAATGCCAATCTGTGCCCACTTTTTTATTTTATTTATTTATTTATTTTTGTTCTCCAAGGTTTTAAAGGTGATTGATATTTATTTATAGGTATCATTCTTTGAGGAAGAGAGGAATATATTATCCCAGAATACCAACCCTTGGATTCCACAACTGCATTGTGCATTTCAGGACAAAAAGAACCTTTATTTGGTGAGTTTTGTTTTTGCAGGCTTCAAGTCGGCTGATAGCTTTCACCTTCACTGTCTGAGAAAGTTGCTGGCTACTGAGGACCTTTGGATAGAGTTGGATTATGGTTCATTCACTTCAAAGCAATTATGGAGGCAAATTAGATTAAATGTTAAATCTTTCTGCTAGAAAAGGTGAGAGCCTTCTGCAGAACAGTGAATATTTGAATCCAAAAATGAAGAGCACTTGACAGTTAATTTACATTTTTCAATTATAAGCTGACATTTAAATATTTTTAAAAAATAGCTTTAGGAAGAAAGACCACAACTTGAAATGGAATGTAGGTATCTTTGTGCCTGTGTGAGTAATGCTTCTCCCTGTTTCCTCTGTGCACAGTGACATGGAGAGTGAATCTCAGTTTTGTACTTTTCTGTGTGTCTCCTTCATTTTTGCAGAAAGTTAATATTTCAGCTGGGAGGTCCTGTATTGAAACATGCATGGTTGTTTGCAAAGTATTTTGGGAAGGGCAAGTGTGTGAGCTAGGTTTATTCTTCCTGATCTCATTACTTTCAGTGATGGTGGAAAGACTGCCTGATCAGGACATGTATTATTATTGTTTATATTGTTTTAAATTATTTATTAGATTTACCCCAGAAGTGCATGCTTCCACACACTAAAGCAAGACCCTGCACACTGTTTGAGAGAAGAAATCTTGGAGGCTTCAAAGAGCAGCAACATTCTTTTTTGTCTCCCCAATCTGTTTAGGTATGGGGTGCCCAGACGTTGTCCAAAGAGTCTAAAGACGGGTGGTGGCCACATGTAGCTTACATGTCATGTATATGTCAGTCCTAACCTAGTGGAAAACAAATTGTTGGTTCACCTGTCTTCACAAACAGCTGTTTCTCTCGCCTGCTAAATGCTTTGGTTTGAGTTGATTGGTCAGCAAACAATAATTTTTTCAGTAGTAGTTAATTTGATCAGAAAATAGCACAATGTTGGATCAGGGGTTCCAAACCCCACAGCATTAGTTATTAGTTTGTTGAAGAGGGTAGTGCCTGTAAGTTTCTTTTGATAGTAGCTGTGCATTCTGATTCCTGTATTTGGCCTGGTGTCAACAAAGGCTTTTCTCCATGATTTCTTGTGTTCTTTTGTTAGTGACCTAGAAATATATGGATATTTTTGCTCTTCAGATGTCTGCAAAATTTAATATGCTGGAACACAGAAACTGTTCTTTAAATTATTGTATATCTGCTAATAATGTATGTTTTCCATAGCATAAGAACTTTTTTTTTAAACAAATCTTATTTTGTGTATGTGGTGTAACTATTTTGAGTGCAGGTTATGGAATATGAGCCTGGAGGAGATCTACTGTCCTTCTTAAACAGATATGAGGATCAACTTGATGAACATACTGTTCAGTTTTATCTAGCTGAGCTAGTTCTGGCCATTCGGAGTGTCCACCAAATGGGCTATGTGCACCGGTGAGTGAGTTCTTCCCTTTCACAGCTGTATGCGTAAGTAGCAGTAATGAATATATTTGCCAGCTGTTGTCAGGAACATTCTGGGAACTTTAGACTGGTACTTGTTACTACATTTGAAGGCAGCAGCTTGATGTAATTGTAGGATTTCTTTACAGCTTGCCTAGACCTAGACATCTACTTTAGGTATGCTCAAGGATTTTGTCCATGTCCACTGGATTTTAGACTTCAAATGTAAACCCCGTTGTTATATCTAAACCACCATATGTATGGTGTATATTATGTGACAATTCAGTTAAATAGAACTGAATTGTTAGTTCATCCCCATACTGGGCAATTTGTGACCCTTGAGATGTTGGTGGGTCACAGCTTTTACCATGCTGGTTGACCAGGGCATCTGGGAGTCGTGACCTAATAATAGCTAGAGCAGCACAAGCCATCCATCCACATTTTAGATGGAAAAGGGGTTTGTGGAGATGTGAATTCTTATGATTCCTTTATTGTGGTTGAGGGACTGAGATACACCCCGGTACCGTGGACTGTGGACTCTCCCATGCCTATCTTGCTGCATAGTTCAGGCTTATTCCTGGTTAACAACAGAGATTCGAATGTAAAATGAATGAATTTGATAATGTAATTGAAACAATAGTGGGATTATGGTCTTAAATCTCAGAGCATCATTACCATTGCTCTACTTTGGATTATTTTGGTGTGCCACTAATATTTATCTTGAAAGCAAACTCCCAGATTCTGGTTAATGGAAAATTAAGGTCTGTGCTATGAAATGAGGATTTTCTTGAGGAATAAGGGAAGTTGGAGGAGGGCTCCTTTGACTGCTCAGTTCCCACACTGAGTTTTGAAAATGTATATTGCAATTATGTGTTTCTATAATAACGCTAAATTTGTATCAAATAAATTATTTGTTTGGTTTTCAGATACACAGCGTGCAGACCTGGTGCGCAAAAACTAGGAATATTAAAAAACTGTTCTTGTTGCAAGAGGAATGTAATGTTTCATTGTAACCTAGTAGAGACATAATGTCTTTTTGTTGTTGTTCACTCCATTATACAGTGTAACCCAGTGTATACAAGGTTAAAAACAGGGTATATAGAATAAGCAAGCCAGGCTTATCATCCTTCCCTGATGAGGAAAACTCAGTAGCTTTACTGTTTGAGGTCCGGAGAATGAATGAAGCTAAAGCAAGAATTGTGATGAGGTAGGTATTCATGTTTGTATCCCAGGGTAGATGAATACAAATGTCGCCACCACAGGTGGCTGGCCCAATTGGACCCTGAACCAGGCTGTCCACGTACCACTTCCTGCACGGCATGCGGGGCTGTTGTTGTTTGTGCTGCGCCAATCGCAGAAGGAACCCGGCTGGGGCTTCCCCGCCTCCCTGCACTGCTGACCACTGAGCAGCTGAGTGGGGAGACTCGTCATCCTGCCTCCTCGCCGGACTGGTCAGCAGCGCAGGGAGGTGGGGAAGCCCTGGCTGGGCTGCTTCTGCGATAAGCGTGGCATGATGACAACGGCTGCACGTGCCGTGCCACAAGTGGTAGGTGGATGGCTTGGTTCAGGGGTGTGTGTGTTTCCAATTGGCCCAGCCACCTGTGGCAGCGATATTTGTATTAGTTTCCCCTGGTAGACTAACATGAATACCCCATCTCTAATTGTGAACATTGTAGGTGTTCCTATTGGGAGCATGTAGAGAAGCCTTGCTTAGAACTTTGCAATGTAGAGTGCAGTCCTAACTAGTTCAAAGGGCTGTTCGCAGTTGAGTTGGAAATCGACTAGATGAAACTGTGTTGAATCCATACCCCTCCCAGTTTAGGAACACTGGAAGTTACACAGGACTGCCTTGGCTTAGTGGCTGTGTCCCTGGATAAGTGGAGGTTTGGATTTGGTGTAATTTGGTTTCTTCCTCACTCTCTTCTCTGCCTCTTTTTGTTTGCTTGACTTTTTTGGGGGCCCTAAAGTCAGCAGAGCAGTTCTGCTGGCAGACTCTTGCAGTCGGCCAGTGAAAGGCATTTCATCCAGCAGAAATGGATTGCAGGTTATGTGGATTGCAGGTTATGTGGAGGATTGCAGGTTATGTGGAGCTGGAAGCGAGTTCCAGGTGACTTACTGAATCACTGGATAGTACAATAGCACTTGCTCCCTCTGCTGGATTGTATCTGTAAAACTCTGTCCGTCCCACCCACCTTTATTCCACATCATTAGTGTTATCACTAGAGATGGGCATGAATCTCCAGTTTATTTATTGGCTGAACAGATGTTTGGCGGTTCTCAGTCCCACCTCCTCTGGCAGGCACCCACTCAGAGGCAGCACCCTGGCTTCCCTCTCCTGCCTCCTCTGGGCACTGCCTCTGAGTGGGCTTCCACCAAAGAGGTGGAGCTGGGAACTGCTGAACACCTGTTCATCCAGAGGATGAACCGGTATGAACTGCCAAAGCAGCAGTTTGTGCCCATCTCTAGTTATCGCTCTCAGGGTGGTTCACAACATACAATAAAACCATGCAATAAAAAACACAGTGTAGTAGATACTATAAAAATACAAAAAGTACAATAAATTGTGTATTCCTTTGAAGAGCTGCAATGGAGTTGTGCTCCATTCCCTTAGTTTTTATTATTCTCATGATTTCTGTAGTATATAGTAGGGGAAGTGTTTGTATTCTGATAAAGTGATAAGTGCTGTTTACTTACAGAGATATTAAGCCAGAGAATATCCTCATCGACCGAACAGGACACATCAAACTGGTGGACTTTGGGTCAGCTGCCAAAATGACAGTGGATAAAACGGTATTAAAGTTTATTGGGTTTCCCAAGTAAAATGGAGAAAGTAAACATTTACCATTAATATTGGCTTTTGGTGCTTGTTGTAATTCTGCCTTGTTTTGTTTAGACAGATAATGGTATTGGTATTACCGAAAGCTGCTGTAATTATGAATTAAATTTTCTTTCTACATTTATTCTACATGTAGTTCTGTCTATAGAATAATCTTTAGGCACTTCACTTGGTATGGTGTGTAGATTTTTCCTCCCTTTTTAAAGTAAATTTTTGACATGACCTATACTATTTGTGCCTGAAGGGGGTTGCCAGTACATAGCTTGATGCAGTCTCTTTCCGGTAAAGAGCCATCTAACAAACATGCAGACATACCTTAAAGACGTTGTCCTCATTTCTGTATTATTTTTATGGTTTAAAACTAGGGCATACATCAAAGAATGGTGGTAGATTGGAACATGAACTTGGTCTATAGCAGACATACTCACAGTGCATACAAAAAGCTAGAGCAGGCAGGGTCGAGCCTTACATTTCCACTGGGAGGATTTTGGAATCCAGTGGAATTGGGGGGGGGGGGCAAATTCCTCTTCCCATGTCAGCCTTCCTATGGACTGTGAAAACCTAATACGTATGGAAAGTTGTGAAACCATTTGGAGGCTGTTTTGAGGCAAGTCTGGGGTTCCAAAGAAGGGTAGAAAACTGAAGCACCAGCATGACATTTGAACTGAGTATTTTCCTCAGGAATTGAAACTAGGTAGGGGTGGGATTGAATTTTTAGGAAACAAGAGGCTGAGACCCTTCACTCTTTATCATGTACATTCAGGTTGAATGGCAAAATGTGAAAATAAAAAATGTTTCCTGGTCAGGGTGGTTTCATTAAACTTGAACTGTAGTTAAAGTTAGTAACATTAACATCCTCCTTTTTTGCTTAAAATTTTTCACAGTCCTGAAAATTCAAGACCTGACTCTTTGGGTTAAGTCCTTCAATGAAGTATGTTCGTTTTCAATTGTTTTGTCTGCCTGGCAGCATTAACTTTTCAGTTGATACACCTACCAGTTCATGTGATCAGGCAGAAAGGTGATTTCCTTTAAGAACTTTCAATTCTGGTTTTTTTTGTTTGTTTTTTTTTTTTTTGGGGGGGGGGTAAAAGATAAAACTGTAGTGCAGTTGCATTTGGAAGTAGCCTGAGATGAATTTTTTGCTTTGTGCTAAGGTTAGTTTGAGATAATAATAATAATTTTATTAGTAGTAGTAGTAGTAAGAGCTGGCTGGATAGTTCAGTCATTAATTAATAATAATCTTAATAATAAGAATATTCAGGACTCCATCATTTGAGAAGCCAATCTCTGAGTGCATGTTTAGAGAATTCAGGTAAGATGTAGGAAGAAAACCGAGATGGGTCCCCAGAGAGGGCTTCCCAGACTATTTTTGCAGTGCTGGACCCCCATTTTTTTTCTGAGTCAAAAATAAGGATTGCTTCCTGAAACCTCTAGAAGCAGCTTTCTTCTCTACAGCAAGATGTGCCCACTCCTTGTTGTAGCAGAAAATCTCATCCCCTCACCCCAAGTAGCTTTTTCACACCAGAAGTAACCTTCCAGTCACTTTTCATGGAGGAGCTGCTACAGTTCCTGCAGGATCTTGAGCTGGAAAAATGCTCTTCCAACCTCTGGAGTTTTTCAGCCCATGGTCTCAGAAAATAAGGCCCCTGTGCTGCTGGAAGGCCCACCACAGGTATACGTTTCTTCAGATTCACTGTTTTGGCCTTTCCACCTTCCAATCAGCCTCTAATAGGGCTATCCCTCCATCAGGAGTGAGTGAATCATACAGGTGATTCCCTTGTGGAGATGCAGCAAGAGGACCTGCCTTCTGAAGATGCTGTATGACTCACTTGTCTGGGCTTCCTTTTTCTCATACTGGAAAGCATGTCCAAAACAATGACTCATGCAGGAGGTGACTTCTGAGGACAGGTAGTTCTTCACTATACAGTACTTGCCTGAAACCAAACTTTCTGGGGCTGTAAGTGTGTCAGCAATCATTCTGCCCGTTTCCAGTATTCAGAAGTAAGGGTGGATACTTATGTAGTCCAAACAGAACCACCTGTGCACTCGAAGGTGTGGTTGAGAGATTTGGTTGATCCTAAGATTTGTAGATGGTCAGAAAAAAAAATCTCTAGATGAAAACTTTTAAGGGGAGGGGAACAGAAAAACAGGTGGGCACAGAAATGGAATGGAGTATTCTGAAGGAGAACAGCTAAATGACTGGAGCAGGAGCACCTCACTGTTACAGTTTGTTGCAGGTATCAGTTGTTTTAACAGAAAAGGGAAAAAAATAGATTATCAGAATCTAGGGGATATAAAAATGGTACACAATTAAAAGCAGGAGGAACTAGTGTTATAATTCAAAATATGTATTTAAGTTCAGGCGACAAAGTAACTTATTTCTTTTACTGAGTGATAAGGTATTGATCTCCTAGGCCTATGTGACAACTAGACCAAAATTTAAATTAAATGTCTGTAAAACTGCCATTCTAACTGAAAGATGTTGTGGCTGTAACAGTTTAGGAATAGGTGGAAGCCTCTTCTTTTGACAGAAATCCTCTTATACTAGGACAGATGCTCTTATTCTGGCAGAACCCCCTTTGGCAGGCAGGGAAGTTTGCTAACAAATCTGCTGTTATCACCCACAAACTGTCAGCAAAAGAGCTAAAAGGGGAAGTGGGGGAAAGATGCACTAGAGCAAAGTTATCCAACTTATGCCAGATCCAGACCTCCTCCAGGCCAACTTTACTCTGCTGACGCAAAGTGAGGGTAGCACTAAGGAATTCCCAACATTCCTAGTAGGGAATGTGTTTGGAATTCGCACATCAGCTGGTCTAGTACAGTACCAGTTCAGATGGCCATGTGTGTCATCTTGAGCTATTGCAGCTGTGCTCTGAGAGAGTACATGCATTACTCATTTACAGCAGTTTAATATCATGCTTCCATCCTATGGAATTCTGGGATTTGTGGTTCGGAGATGTACTTAGAATTCTTTGCTAAAATACTGTTGTGCTATAGTTTCGGGGACAACAGATATGTTCTCAATTTTTTCCTGTTAAGGAAGAAACAACTATCCGTGCTTCGTACTAGTAAAACTGGTTACAGTAAAATGGTATGTTAAACTAGTTTCTTGATGATGATGGACTCTCATAGTCTCAGCAGTAGACTGACAGTGAGAGGGAATAGTTTTAGCCCCCAAAAATCTGAAGTTTCAAGGCTGAGAAGGTACTAAAGCATTGTTTAGGGCAGCATTAATAATTGCTGTTCTTTTGGCCACACTCCCTTCTCTTTCTGTATGGTGATGAAAAATAGTTCAGAATGTTTAGCTACACTTTTGGTTAGGACTGCTTGTTGTGTTGTCCAGAACTGAAAGTCTAGTTCATATTTAACTAGTTAGTTTTGTCATTGGCATTATGTGCTGTCAATTTGCCTCTGACTGATAAGTGACCCTATTAACGAGCAATCTCCAAAATGTCCTCAATAGCCCAGTTCATCACTGGGCAAACTCACGCTTTTGGCTTCCTTTATGCAGTCTATCCATCTCGTATTTGGTCTTCCTCTTTTTCTGCTGCCCTCGACCTTTCCTATTATTGTTGTCTTTTCAGAGAATCCTGTCTTCTCATGAGGTGTCCAAAGTAGGGCAGCCTCAGTTTCAACATTTTTGCCTCCAGAGAGAGTTCAGGCTTGATTTGATCTAGGACCCACTTGTTTGTCTTTCTAGCAGTCCAAGGTATCTGCAAAGCTCTCCTCCAGCACCATATTTCAAACAAATCAATTCTTTTCCTATCAACATTCTTTACTTCCAGCTTTCACACCGATACATAGTGATCTGAAATACAAGAGTGTGGATGATCTTGGCCTTGGTCTCCAGTGACACATCCTTACACTTGACGATCTTTTCTAATTCTTTCGTTGCTGTTCTTCCAAGTCTCAATCTTTTACCTACTTAGAGAATGTAGGTTTTGGAAATTAGTATTTGCACATTTAATTATTTATAGGGGTTTTCATTGAAACTAGTTATGTGGTGTTTTTTATATTGCTGTATTTATTCCGGAAGAGAGACTTGTGTCTTTTGATTGGAAGAAACTGAAATAGCAGATAACATTAATAGATCACTGGTGCCAGTCCTATTCTTTGAGTTTAATGTTGAGCCTGCTAATTTAGGAAGCATTTGGGATGGATAATTAAATAGCTGAGGTCTTATGGATGGTGAATAATAGCATTCTTGATTACATTTAGAACTGCTCGCCTTTTATGATGGTAACAAATGCCTCTTGATTGAACTAATATGATTCATACGATTTGCTATAGAAATGAATTCTGGCTTATTACACTTGCATTGATTTTCCTTTTCTAGGCCCAAAATTTTCTTTTTTAACAATGCAAAATTATAATTAAAATATTATTGCATTCTTTTGCCAGCTTTCTACAAAGCTATTTTTTTGTTTTTTGCTTCAACTAGCAACATTTGCTAAGTGGTATTTCTTTACAAAAGCAATGGTTCCCTCAAACTCTGATTCTCTCCTGGAAGCTTAGCAAGAGCTTCTTTCTCAGTAGTGGCAGGTATGCCTTTCTCAGAGATGGGGAAAATTACTTTATCTGGGCTACCCCTTCTAAAATATCCTAGCCAGCCTGGCCATTCATTACTCGTACTGGCTGGGGTATCCAAGAAAAAATTGCCCACTGCAATTTAGCTCAGTTTTCTGGGTCATCTCTGCAGTTTCAACTTGCAAACAATGAGGCCAGTGTTTCTGAGTATGACACTCTTTATGTTGGTGAATTTTGATGCACCTAGTAATGTTTTTTGGATATTTTTAAACAGTAAGGCACTTTGAGAGGAATTTTTACAAGATTTTTAATTGACAAGGAAAGCCTCATTTTGTTTAGGTTTCTTTTGGGTTTCCCTAAGTATTTTCAAGATAATGGCAACCTAACTTCCACAAAAATGACAAGCAATGCAGTGAGTTCCTTTTTAAAAAACAGTATTCTAAGCTCTGGGTTATGACCTGTTCTAGAATCTTCTGCAAGTGTAGGCTCCTTGGCAAATGAGTCTATGTGAAGAGGGTTCTGCAACAATGGGGTATTTGGAAGATTCAATGTAGAAGAACCAATAGTATTAGGCATCCTTCAGTCTCGAAAGACTATGGTAACGTGCTCTGTATGGCGGACTTGGAACAGCGTCTAGTGTGGCTGAGAAGGCCAATTCGAGAGTGACAATCCCTTCCACACTGAAGACAAATACAATCTGTCCCCTGTCCGGCTCCCTGATTTTGCTGCTTCCGTGACTGCCTCTTTGTCTCGGTCTGCTGGACAAGGGTCTCTTCAAAATGGGAGAGGCCATGATGCAACACCTGCCTCCAGGCTGAACGCTCAGATGTCAGGGTTTCCCATCTGTTGAGGTCCATTCCTAAGGCCTTCAGATCCCGCTTGCAGATGTCCTTGTATCGCAGCTGTGGTCTCCCTCTGGGGCGATTTCCCTCCACTAATTCTCCATACAGGAGATCTTTTGGAATCCGACCATCAGCCATTCTCACGACATGCCCAAGCCAACGTAGACGTCGCTGTTTCAGTAATGTATACATGCTAAAGATTCCAGCTCGTTCTAGGACTACTCTATTTGGAATTTTGTCCTGCCAGGTGATACCAAAAATGCGTCGGAGGCAACGCATATGGAAGGTGTTCAGCTTCCTCTCCTGCCGTGCACAAAGGGTCCAGGACTCACTGCAGTACAGGAGTGTGCTCAGGACGCAGGCTCTATATACCTGGATCTTGGTATATGTCGTCAGCTTCTTATTGAGCCATACTCTCTTCGTGAGTCTAGAGAACATGGTAGCTGCTTTGCCAATGCGTTTATCCAGCTCGACATCTAGAGAGAGAATGTCAGAGATCGTTGAGCCAAGGTACACAAAGTCATGAACAACCTCCAATTCTTGTGTGGAGATGGTAATAGAGGGAGGTGAGTCCACGCCCTGGCCCATGACTTGTGTTTTCTTCAGGCTGATTGTTAGTTCAAAGTCTTGGCAGGCCTTGCTAAGAACCAATAGAGACCTGCAGTAAAGTATTTTAATAGTACAGTAGGACCTCTGTATCTGTGGGATCAGTATCTGTTGTTTCACTTATCCTTGGTCTGAAAATATTAAAAATATTTAAAGAAAAACATCCAGAAAAAACTATTTTCACATGTATTGCCAAAACCAGCCACTAGAGGAAGCCAGAGACCTTGCTATGAATACTTGTTAGTGAAGAATACATAGCATGGTCTCTGGTGCCCTCTAGTGGCCAGTTCTGTTAATTCATTTGAAAATAGTTTTTTCTGTTTTTTCCCCTTTTACCGTGCTTGCTATCTGTTTGTTTATCTATAGTGTTTGCTATTATCCACAGTTTTCAGTATCTGTGGTAGGGCTTGGAACCAATCCCCAGCAGATATGGGAATCCTACTATAGCCTCATGTTGGTGAGACATGTGCTCTTGCTTGCAGAGCAAGACGTAAGCCAGTAGGAGTCTTCTGGCACTGTTTGAGGAAAGTGATTTGCAGATAAGACATCTCCTTATTCTCACTATGCTGTCTAGCACTGGAAGCCTACCTGCCCCAAACAAGAGTATCTATAGTTACATAGCAGTAGATGGGGAAGACGCACAGTCTGGATATGTAAGCCATTAACTGGCCAATTCCCTCTTTTTCTCTGCCTTCCATTTTCCTTCCCTCTTTCCCCAACTGAGCGTGTGAACTTTCTGTGTCTCAGTTGCTTTCTACCTTACAATTTTATCGATCATTTCACAGAGCAGCTGGCTTCTGATCTCTTTACTCCACTTTGTTTACAGTTCTCCCTTCTGCCTCAGTAGGGTCAGCCATTATCAACATTTTGTACACGCAGTTTCTGCCGTGCAAGTTTTGAGGAGCCCTTCCAATGTCTTTGTGTTTTAATCTGAAGACATACTGTACATATTTCAGTGTACTTAACTTGAGATGTTCTTGAAATGTGTAGAAGTCACTCCAAAATTTTGCCATTCAAGTTGCTGAGCTTGTGGTTGGAAGGGAAGAGAGATCAGAGCAATAACTATACAGTCAACCCTTGACTTACGAACTTAATCCATTCCGGAAGGACGTTCTTATGTCGAAAAGTTCGTAAGTCGAATCAGCATTTCCCATAGGAATGCATTGAAAACCAATTAATCCGTTCCGGCTGTTTTTGGTTCTTAGGTCGAGGGGCGGTTTGTAAGTCGAAGCATTAGTTCCCATAGGAACTAATGCAAAGCCGGTTAATCCGTTCCTACCACTAGGGGCAGAATTTTTTCCTTTTTTTTCCTTTTAACCTAAGATGACTTAGGTTAAAAAAAAAAGGAAAGAAAAGAGGGAGGGAAGGAGGGAACAGACTCCTTTTCAACAGAACACCTTGAAAGTTCAAATTTCGCGCTTTCCCCGCCTCCCGCGCGGTTTTTTTCCGGTTCGTAACTCGAAGCAAAGTTCGCAAGTCGAGGCTATATTTTTCTATCAGAGCGGTTCGTAAGTCGAAATGTTCGTAACTAGGGCCGTTCGTAAGTCGAGGGTTGACTGTATATGTCAGGTGGGAGAGATTCCGCTACTCTTGAACCAGGAGGCAGGTCTTTAGGTGAAGCCTGGGTTAAAATACATTTTCTAGAGAATGAAATCTTCTCTTCCTTTACAAACTGTGATGCGTTGAGCACTTTGAGTGGTTTGTAAATAGAAAATAAAAAACGTTTGTTTTCTTTTTACCATAGCAAATGTTTATCTTTGTGTAAACTTTGATGGGAGTTAATTTATAATGGGGGAGTTTGACCTGGAGGGAAGTGGGTGAGAGGAATGTATATTTCGACCTTTGTTAAGATTGCAGAGAATTGCAGTAGCTGAGCTTTCTGTTGTGTGTGTAACACATACTTCCACTTTTGTCCTTAGTGTATCTAATTTACGGGGTGGGCAGCAAGTCTGTTTTTATCTACTGTCAAGTTGTTTCCAATGTATGCCAACTAAACCTCGCATCTCCAAGGTGTGTGAGATGTTTTAAGGATTGATTTACCATTACCGCCCTGGTGAATTTCCATTAGGCAAGGATTTGAACTCAGAATTCCTGAGTCCTGATGTGACACTCTACCCACTGTGGCACATAGGTGTTGACATCTTGTAGCACTCTAGATAAGATTGTATTGCAACTCCCTTTATCCTTCATCTTTAGAGGTGCTGGCTAAGTCTGATGGGAATTACAGTCCCAATAGCATCTGCCTCCCCCCCCCCCCTTTCCCATTCTTGTTCCTGTTAATCCTATGCTAAATATGCAATCCTTTGCATTCTTTACTAGCACATAACATCCACTTGGTCAATGTCCTGTTGAGCTTCTATTGAGCAGAAAGTCCTGCTAATGTAGCAAGGCAAGATTGTACTGTTCGCACAATTGTTGCTGTTGCATAAGTGGAGGTCAGGATTCCTTTACAGGGCTTGCTTTTTTGCATAATGACCATGCTTTTTTGCATACTGGCAGAAGCTCAGTATGATACTGGCTGTTATCTTCTGTTGATAGTGGCAGACCTTTTAAATTTTGCTTCCAGAAGTAATGTGTCAGATCTTTGATTTCTGGAGTAGATCAGAACTACAATAACCTGAACTTTCACCTATTCTCTTTCTTCTCCCCAGGTGAATGCTAAACTGCCAGTTGGGACTCCAGATTATATGGCCCCAGAGGTGCTAATGGTTTTGAATGGTGATGGCAAGAGTTCGTATGGATCAGAATGTGATTGGTGGTCTCTAGGGGTGGTTGCTTACGAAATGATTTATGGAAAATCTCCATTTACTGAAGGAACTTCAACCAAAACCTTCAATAACATCATGAATTTTCAGGTATAAATGGGGCTTTTTTTCAGCACAAATGAAACCAGAGCTATCTTATTTTGCCACATTCAAAGTTTTATATAATACTGTCCTAAATCTTTCATGCATAAGTGTTGCTTAATTTCCATGAATTACTTTCTATTCTATGACTATATTAGCAGTAAAAAGTTTGGGGTTTAGTTCAATTAGCACTGATCAGCCAATAACAATACCTCATTCAATCATAACTTGAATTTTACCCAAAGCTGTATGTATTTTACAGTTTTAAAATCAATAACTCTTGTGTTATAAACTGATATTTTGCAGCATCGAACAGGAAATTTTATTGCCTGTATCTTAATAACACACATTTTCAAGATTGTTGTTATTTGCATGGTTTAGTCTACTTCTGCTAACCTTGGGAGAGCACACAAGTCCCATCTTGAAATACTGGAAATCTTTGTAGGGCAGTCCTGTGGTATCAGAATTCCTTAGGCATTATTCATGTACTTTGAAGTTTTCATTTGCATAGGTGTTAGAAAAATTATTTTCTATAAAAGATAGCTGAGATTCTTAGGAATCTGCAGTCTGAGGCTGTTATTCTGTGGCTTCCCTGCACGCTTATGGACAGTTATCTTTAACTAATTCTTTAACTGCACTGCAACAACATAAAACCTTATGATTAGAATCCAAATAATTATGTAAATCGTCTGTGTGTCTGAAGGAAATACAGACTTGTGTTTTTTAACCAGTAGTTTAATTCCTGCTTGCATAATTAAGGGAAGTGTCAAATACAGTTTGCCGTATGGCATAAGAAGATACAAATTCAAATGGTCCACTGGGTGTATATAAACTCTTTTGCTTGACTAAAGTAGCTTTTTAGACAGCAGCCTTTCACATTTGAATTCTTTCTACCGAGTGAGATTTATTTTTGTTTGAAATGCAGAGGTTTCTGAAGTTCCCTGAGGATGTGAAAGTCAGCAATGAATTTCTTGATCTGCTGCAGAGTTTGCTGTGTGGGCAGAAAGAGAGACTAGATTATGAAGGCCTCTGCTCTCATCCATTCTTTTCCACAATAGAGTGGAATCGCATCCGTAACTGTGAGTAGCATTTTTCAATGACGTAATTGATCGTGCTAGTCTGTTTGAGCAAGCATAATAAGAACAAAAGAAAACACAAATATGTTGTGGCATATTAAAGATAGATTTCAGTGGGTCCCTTTGTGGTTTCTGAAAAAGCTCACACGGAAATAAATATGTTAGTCTCTAGTCTGGTACAATACTTCATTACACATGGGAGTAACATGGTGCTGATAAAATATAGTTGGAGTTACCATATTCCCTGATGGAATCCCATCCAAGTACTAGCCAGACGTGGCCCTGGTTAACTTCTAAAATAAGGCAAGATTACTTACATTACACTGTTATAGTTCTAACCTCTGGTGAAGGAGCTAACTTGAGAAAGACAATTTAGACCCCTTCTTTGGTGCAGACAAAGTAAAATAAAGAACGACAAACTTTCCCCCCTGTAATATAGCTAGCAAACTAGTTCAGGGAAGTTAATAATAATAATGTGTTGTCAAGTCAATTCTGACTCATTTATTTCAAATATTTTACCCCACCTTTCTTCTTAAAAAGGCCCCAAGGCGGCTCATATGATTAAAAGACAATATTTAAAGCTAAAAAGTAAGTATACAAATGCTAGGAAGGATCAAATACCCACACAACAAGACAGTAAACAAAAACAACACCAAAAACAGATTCAAAGCAGTAAGGCACAACAGCGTTTAACAATGCCACTCAGGCTGTCAGTCATGAGGGAAAGCTGGCCTGAAGAGAAAGGTCTTTGCTTGCTTGCGGAAGGACAGCCAAGATGGAGCCAGCCTGGCCTCCTGTAGGAGGGAGTTCTAAAGTCTGGGAGCAGCCACAGAGAAGGCCCTCGCCTGTGTCCCCACCAAATGCACCTGTGTGAAGGTGGTGGGGCCGAGAGAAAGGCCTCTCCTGATGATCTTAACAGTTAGTAGTAGTTTTCAGGGTTTTTCAGGTAGGGAGTACTCAGAAACGCTTTACCATTCCCTTCTTCTGGGGGCATCCTGGGACTGTGCAGCTTGCCCAAAGCCACACAGGCTGGCTCTATCTTAGGAGGCACAGTAGGGAAGTAAATTCCCAATCACTGACCAAAGACCTAAACCACTGAGTTATCCAGCAAGCTAAGGGAAGTCTAGTCTACAAATATTGTACAAAGCTGCCTGCCAATTCATGTCCCAACTTGTGCAGATCATGGGATGTTATTTTTAAAAGGTGATTAGTTACTGTTACACTTTTAGGTCGCAAAGTAGGTAGCTGCTCACATAGCTACAATTTTTGAAGAGTAACTCTTTATCTTCCTCCTTGTAGATCAAAATAACATTTTTTAATTGTCTGGAAAAGAATCCTGTGCTATATAGGCAGCTGACTTGTGATACAAAAGTTGCCTTCTGTCCATCTTGTCTACAACTGTAACAGAACACCAGACACTGACAGAGCAGAACATGGGGACAGTATGAGCTGGCCCTTGCAACATATGACATTCTTCCTCTTCCACTTAGTGAAGCCACACTCCTCTAGCTGTAAAATAACTAAAAAGTAATCATTTCAGCACAAAAGCAATGCAGTTGGTGTTTGTTCAGTTACAAATGTAACGGAATATACCTTCATTACTGGGGGGGGGGGGGAGAGAATAATTTGCAAGCAACTAGTCATTTGTAACTAGTTACTTATGAGCTTCAGAGCTGTTGGATCATGATCTGAAGTCCTTTGTGTTATCTTCCTGATCTCCTGTTCAGTGGATGAGCACAAGAGTGAACTGAACCATGAATGTTTTGTAACTAGGCAATCTAGAGGGCAATTTGCCATTTATAGGAACTGCCCAAACTTAAACCAGCATCTGAGACATCTCAGTATCTCCTCTTGCCTTGGTGACTTCAGCAACTTTTCCCCCCCAGTCTACATCTTGTAATAAGGTTTTATCTGCTGTTGCTATTTTATGTGCTTTAATGATTTGTATACTGAATGTGGTTTTTATGACTCGATTCTTTACTCCATATATTAAAGTTTGCAATAAACAGCATTGTCAGGGTTTTTAGTTTGGATAGCAGGTTGGAAATTGTTTTAATAACAATAACAGTACTCTAATTTGTTGCTTTCAACCAACAGTAAAAAAACAGTGTTGTTCTAGCTGTTGTTGGATTGTACTTCCCATAATTCCTCATTGTAGTCACTGCTAGTTAGAATTGATAGGGTGTGGAGTTCAACAGCATCTTGAGGGCTGTACATTCCTCATGTGTTGCAGAGAGAGCTGGCAGTGATGCATAACAATTCAGAGCAAGTTTTTGATGCTCTAATTTGTCTCATTGGAACTGACTTGATTAAAAAAGAAAATGAACCCAATGAAACAGGACTGCAAAAGCTGGGGAACAAATGCTGCCTCCGTGTAATGTTTGCTGTGGACTCGGCAAGTAACAAGGATGCAAAGAAAGCTGTAGTGCTTGGTTCATAACAGGAAAGGAAGCAAGAAGCTCAAGTTAGGGAAACCCAGGATGATTCTTGCAGACCGGGGACAGGAACTAGCTCCAAGGCTTGTTTTACTTGAGCTCTCTAATTAGCACAGTGGTTCCCAACCTTGTGTCCCCAGATGTTCTTGGACTAAAACTCCCAGAAGCCTTCACCACTAGCTGTGCTGGCCAGGATTTCTGGGAACCACTGGGTTAGCAGATAGAGGCAGCATTTTAATTTAAAATCTTGCTTGTCAAGGTGCGGGGAGAGGACCTGTGTCTTGGGAAGAGTACACATTTGCAAGCAGAACTGATGTGTTTCGAGACTCATAAAATGTAGTCTCAGACCCCTGTGAACTTCATCTAGAAAGCTTGACTGTTAAACACATTTTTATAAGGAAATCAACACATTCTCATTCTCAAGATCATTTTTGAGACAGAAAAACGTAACTCTGAATTACTTGGAGATGGACTAAACTGGGGCAGTGAATGTCTGATCTTCCAGATGTTATTAGATTGCAACTCACACCATCCTTTCCCATCGGCTATGCTGGCTAGGTTTGCAGGACTACACTTTCCCCACACCTGGATTAAGCAAATACATTCAGAAGCTTCTGTGAGGAAGAAATAATTCACTGATCCAAACATTATCAGAACACTGCTCTGGAAGGCTAAACAGAATGCAGGCTTCTAGTTTTATTCATTTTACTTTTCTGAGGAAAATGCAGAGTTCTAACCTTCTACTGAAGTGTTTTGATTGCAGTCGGGGCCTTCCATTTAATGCTGTTTTTCCTCTGAAAAGAAATAATCTATATCCCCACACCTAAAGAAGATGACTTGCTTTAAAACTAAATTATGCCTATTGATATTACAGATAAGCTTAAATTATGGTGATTATGAATTTTCTTACATTTGAGTAATGAGGTTGAGGGTAGTCTTTATTGCTTTTGTGGCAATTCAGACTCATTTGGTCACTTAAAACTGGCAGAGCACATTTTTCCACTCCTTTCCTTGTACAGTGTAAATGGTGGGTTTAGAGGGGTTAATGTGGCCCAGCCTTAATTGAATTCCTTCCTATATTTGGCTCCAAACCTTGCAGTTGAACTACTGGTATAATGTTCAGCTTCTCACAGACTTTTGGATAACTTAAGACATGGCTATTTAGGCAGGCTTTCCCTCCTGCTGTATCTTAATATTTACATTTTAACATCTTGGATTTTTGCATGTTTATTGGTTCTATTGTTTTTAAATTTTGTAATGCCGCCCAGAGTAGACCATTGGTCTAGGTGGGCGGGGTATAAATCTAATAAAATAAAAATAAATAAATAAATAAGGTCTCTCAAGACCTGCATTTGTCCCAAGGCCTAGGCGTCCCCTTGGACCTCTTAGATGGACCACAGCTTCCTAGTTTGCCACAGCAGCCCAAGTAGTTCCCTCTTTTCCTCCTCCTTCTGTTAGCTCCAGATGCAGCAGTGACAGAGCACACTATGGAACTGTGACATGTTAGTTTTCTTATGCCCTGTAAATACCTTAAGCCTCCGATCACCGGTCAGTAAGATTGGAATTGAAACATTTGATTGGGGAGAAAATTAATTATAGACAGAGAGGAGACAAAGGTCAGTGCAAGAATGTGTGGCAGAGAAGCCACTTTTTCCTAAGTCATGGAAATGAAGTGACTGTCAGAAGTGGCCGAACTAAAACCTACCCCATTATGCTGGTGCGACAGAAATCTTGGCAGTAGACCTACCTCTCAGTCAAAAGAAAGGGAGGCCTGGTGTACCCTCGGGTCCCAGGAGACCTATCTAGTGGCAATAGGAGTGATGGTGTAGTGATGAGTATTTTTTGCTGTTGTATCCTGTCTCTCCACACACACACACACAAAATAGTCCTTAAGGATGCTAACAACATTAACAGCAATTTTAAAATGCAATATTAAAATAGTTGGATTTTGCACCTTAGAATTAAACTTTTAATGTGATTTTAAATATTGAAAAAAATAAACATTTACTAGCAAATTAGTACATATTTAAGATGAAGTTAGCAAACACTCAGTTGGTTTAACCTTTATGGAAAAAATGGAATACTGTTTACATACTGATTTGAGCTTACCAGAGCGATGAGGATTTACATTCATTATACAGCCATGACTGCTTCATAAGGAGAGCCAACTGAAAAAAGATAATTTGATACTGATATTTTAATTGTCTAGTTTGGTATTGTACTGATTTGTTATTTTATTAATTATATTTATGAAATAGAGCATTTTAGTTAGTTCTGTGACGTTAAGTCAGAACTGACTTGTAGCAGCCCCAATAGAGCTGCCAAGGAGATATTTAAGAAGTTCCACTCCTACAGTGAGCTTCCATGGCTGAGCAGGGATTCAAACCCAGACCTCCTGAATCCTAGTCTGTCACTCTCTTCACTACAGGGTACCCTGGCACATTTTTAAAGAGGCAAAATAATAGGACTAAAACCTTACCATGATGGTAAACTTTCTGCAGAAAATGTTCTTGTCCAGTATTTAGCACCCCAGACAGCTTGTGGAAATTTGTGTGTGGATGATTGTTTTTGTTTATCCTTGCCCTGGTGGCTGCTCTGTTTGAGACATGATCTGTTGTGGCCAGTGCCCTTCCTTAGGGCCTCTCCTGGCATTCTCCTTATATACATTTAGATGTCAAGCTAAGACCTTCCTCTTTGAGTCAGGGATTTAATCTTAAATGTGTTCAGAGTTTTTATTATGTTTTTTTTTGGTCTTTTTAATGGATCAAAATTTCATTGTTTTAATACAGTTACTTACAATATTTGTTATGTTATTGGCTGTTCTGGAATGTTATGATTGTAAACTATACCAAGGGAAATTGCCTGTTTGACAATATCCATATTTAATGTAAGCTTAATAAACAATTAGGAATTTTGTTTTCTGTATAACAATGAGTGCAGTATGTTGACCTTTCCTGACAGGTACATGAGGATAAATTCAGTTGACTGTCCCAACCAGAGTAATGTATATTAAATGTTTTTAATGGGACTTATTTCAGAGCAAATGTCTCTAGCAAAAGTGCAATGACCTTTGGTGACTTAATTTTTGTTTTGTATTGCTTCATTAGTTTCAAATGAACATGTTTATGGGACAATCACCATTTGTTTCATTCTGTTGTGGGTGTGCCTGGAACACACCTAGAGGTTTGGTTTCTCGGTGGGTTTTGGAGGTGGAATAATCAGGAAGTGAGAGAGGCAACCAAAGTAATTTATTCCAACCGGTGCCGGTACCCTCTGAAAGAGGAGTACAAAAACATGGATCATTCACACAGCTTTTATAGTATCTTTGAGCAAGAAGGTGGAGGGTAGCAACTAATCCCACAAATCAGCAAGTTACATTTTGACACTCCCCAAATAAGGCAGGTATGTCCTCCTTATGTCTGCTATGTCCTAAGCATGTACAGTCAACCCTCGACTTATGAACTTAATCCGTTCCGGAAGGACGTTCTTAAGTCGAAAAGTTCGTAAGTCAAATAAGCATTTCCCATAGGAATGCATTGAAAACCAATTAATCCGTTCCGGCTGTTTTTGGTTCTTAGGTCGAGGGGCGGTTTGTAAGTCGAAGCATTAGTTCCCATAGGAACTAATGCAAAGCCGGTTAATCCGTTCCTACCACTAGGGGCAGAATTTTTTTCTTTTTTTTCCCTTTTAACCTAAGATGACTTAGGGTTTTTTTCCGGTTCGTAACTCGAAGTAAAGTTCGCAAGTCGAGGCTATATTTTTCTATCAGAGCGGTTCGTAAGTCGAAAAGTTCGCAACTAGGGCCGTTCGTAAGTCGAGGGTTGACTGTACTGTACACAGGACAGTGGAATGTTTCATAACAAGCATTGCAGGTCATTCCCCTAAAAGGGGAGGTCTGATCAGTTTAGACACTGTGGGCAGCCTGTCTGGTTATCCAACTCTGTGTGGGGGAATGATATAATCCTCGAGGTTAAAAAAATCTGAAAACAATTAATTTCAAGACAATCCAAAGGCAGATTCATGATTTTATCTTTCCCAGCAACTGACAGAGGAGAAGCACTCCTACATGCTGCTATCTTTGCTATTAGACTTTTGGATGAAAGAAGAATGATGGGGAAACCAAGGGGAATGAGTGCCTTTCACTCTGATTTGAGTTGCAAGTGAAATGTTTACAGAATCTTTTTTTCTTGGTATGTTTAAAACTTGACTAGAAATTATGCTGGAAGTGATACAGTATTTCTATTGTATATTTTCGGTTTCTACGTTTTTTTTTTGTGTGGGGTTGCATTTGTTTTACTCTGTATACTGCCTATGAGATCAGATATGGTACAGGATGGCATTTTAAAAACTTAAATAATATTATATCTTAAAATAAAACTGACACATCTCAGATTCAGGAAAAAAAAATCAACTTCAATTTTTAAAATGTGTCAAAATAATTTTATTTCAGTCCTGACATATACATTTTTAATCAAAGCAGTGCATAATATCATTGACTTTCACTCACCCTGCCACTTACTCTTAGTTATCATTAACCTCTGGGAACAGCAGTTTGCTGGTCCATCTCCTTTGCAGCATCAGCATTTTCCATGTGAAATCCTGCCAAAGTGTATGAATTAGGAAGAACCTTCTTGAGGGGGAGAGGAATGTATTAATTCTAGTCACTTGTGCTGGTTTAAAAGCAGCTGAGTTGAGAACTGAAGGGTTAAAACTCTTGCCTGCAAAAGGCTCTGGCAGCCTAGAGGGAGCTCGCAAGCTCCAGCAGTGACTCATTCTGCTTGTATCAGTCAGATAACTATCAGCATCTGTCAGGAATAGAGGGAGGCAGAGTTAAAACTCTGGAGCATGCACAGAGTGAGAAGCAGGGTGCCTGCACTGCAGGGACTGTAATGCTGGTTCCCAGTGCTTCATTTCCTCTCAGCCTTTCAGATGCGAGAGATCTATATGGAATCCATGGTAACAGCGTTGGCACACGGTACATCCATCAGCTTGTGACGGTGAGCAAGCTGGCTGGAGGGATGTCTGTTTCACAGATCCCTGGCTGATTTGCATTGTGCGACAGCTTCCAGTGATTAAATGCATATTTAAAACCAATGAAGGTGCATGATTGTAGTGAAGGAAGCTCTTGTATGCAGGCAGTCCAGCAAGCGGTTCTGCTGCTGTACATGGTTAGGGGAAACTTCCATTTGCAGGATTTTGCTGTTGCTGATGCTTTTATCTAAATTGCAGCAAATGTGGATGGGAAATGAAGCTGAAGTGTGGGATGCAGGAGACCGTAGAATGCCAGTTGACAGTGGAGGAAATTATTCCTGTTGTTGCCTATTAGATCAGAGTTGGTAGCATTGAAGCTAGACTGCAGTGGTGTCCCATCAAGAGTGTTCAACAAGCTGTGGGGTGGTGGGTTTATTAATTCTGAAAGGACTGTTGAGATTTAGCCACTGCAGCATTTCTACAGGCAAGGATAATGTACTAATGGGAGACGAAGGTCCGTAATCCGGGCTAGGTTACTACTGCTGCTGTTCAGCTCACGATTCCGTTCTGTAGGTGCAGAGCATCTGGTTTATTTTGTTAGGTAACATAAATGAATCTTTCTTGTTCCAGAAAGATTAGGAGAAAGTGTCCTGTGAAACAGAGAAGGCTGAGACTTAACATTTTATATCATGTTTAGATGTTGGCTTATTTTTGTTTTTAAAAGGATCAAAGCTGGTTGAAAAGCAGCAAGAGATGCTCTGCCTGCAGAATGGTGGCCATGTTGGTAATGGAAGGGTTAATCTCTTGTTGCTGTAATAGGTTGGAGAGCAGTGGCTCTGCCTGCTGGTGTTAGCAAGATTAAAGGCAGGAGCTGCAGTGCCATTGAAAATACTGAATGAGAGGGACTTTGACAGCAAACTGCAGCTAAATTTTTTTTATTCCTTCTTATACTTTATGTTTTTCGGCAAAATCACCAGCTCCTCCCCCCTTTGTGCCTACTCTCAAGTCTGATGATGACACCTCAAATTTCGATGAACCAGAGAAGAATTCACGAATTGTATCCTCTCTGTGCCAGCTGAACCCTGCAGGCTTCTCAGGAGAAGATTTACCATTTGTGGGGTTCTCCTTCATCAAGGCATTGGGGATACTCCGACCAGAGTAAGTACAAATTGCTATCGGGTCATGTTGAATAAGACAAAATTTGTGCTTGCTATATTCGCCTGGGTGGTGGAGCGGGGGGACAGCTTTGACTGGTCTTCTTTCTGTTATAGCAAGATGATTCAGGTTTCTCCTTAGCTGTGATTCATAGTATTGGCTCCCTCCTCCCCTTCCTATTATTAACATATGATAGGAAATATTCACTTTTTGAGACCAGTTTTATCAGAATAAAATCTTGGTGAAAATCTGTTTGCTGTGTCCTGCAGGAAAGCGAGTGGTTTTGACTTTGTGCATTTATGCATGTGTGTGTGTGCATGTGTGTGTGTTGCTTTGCATGAATTTAGGAAGCATGTCAGGTACTTTTAGATGTTCAGGATAGGGGTGTGTTCTGCTGGTGTGAATGGGCTAAGTGTGGGACATTGGTAAACCTTGCAGGTGTGCAAGATTGGTCAAGTGAGCCATGGAGGTGTGGAGTTCGTTCATTTTGGGGGTCAACCCATAGCCCATCATGAGAGTGGGAACAAGATACTGGCAGACCTCATAGTCAAAAGAGACATGCAGAATGAATGGTGCAGAGGTTCATAGCAATTAGCCACCTTATGGGAAGACGGAAGGACCTGTGCAACTGTATTGAGAGAGTACAGTGAAGAGTTATCAGTTGTATAATGATGCCCCTTCTGGCTGGTGGGCCCTTGATTCTTAACTGCTACTGATCAGAAGAAAGCATTAGCATAACATGCCCAGTTGAAGAATGATCATTGGAGTACTAATATGGATGAGTAAAAATGTAGGGATTTACTTGCCTTGGGATTCTGTGTATTCAAGGTTCTGTCATTTTTCCATGTTGCAATATCTAGGAAGCGCTGCTAAAGGGAAAAAGTCTACTTAGATTGTGTTTCTGAATTTTGAGTGTGCACTCTTGCCAGTATGTGTGGATGATGATTCGCCTAAAACTGAAGCCTGGACGCCTTGGTTTCTGTCCTGGCACCAATGATGTTCCCAGTGTTATGAGTCAGAAAGGAACCTTAAATAGGCCAGCAATTAAAAGGGAGCTTCTTGACTGCCTGTGGTGTCCTCCTACTCGCAGGTGTCTCTTTTCTTGTGGGGGTGGAAGACAAGGGTACACTAAACAGGAATTCGAGGGTGGTAGTGTTGCCTGTCTATGGAGAAGATAATTCTCTCTCAATTAATTTTGTTTTCTGTTTTGGCCTTGACGCTCCTAAAAAGCATTACAGAACCCCCAAATGTGCCTTCATAAGAGCTAAAGCCCTCCAGATGTTGTTGGACTGCAGTGGTTATCATCCTTCACCATTGGCTATGCTGGTTCAGGCCAGTGTAGTTGTACTTCAGAAACATCTGGAGGGTCACGTATTCCCCACCCTGTAGTTTAGAAGAATGGTGGCAGATGGGAAACCTTGTATTTTTCAATGAAAATCTGCAGAGAGTCAGTTTTGCAGTAAGTTCCTATCTAATTGATGAGTTATTGGTAAACTAATTCACAGAGGCTAAATTTTCTAATAGCTATTTTCTGAAATCTCTGTGTTCAGAGACATTGTATGTACATGGATATCAGATGCTGGTGACAGAGGGAAGACCATTTGTCATTCATGCATAATATGCTTTCGTCTCGATTCTGGAAATTTGGAGACAATTCTAATTGTTAGTCCCAACCAGAGTAACCGACTTGTTCAATGAGGCTTATTGAGTCTTTTTTTATTTATTTTAATTTTAATTTTAGTCTCATAGTTTGAGTGAGTCTATCCAGACTGTGACAATGAAATTTGGCCCTTCATGTTTCTCTTCAGGTTTTTACCTAAAGATCCTATAAAGGATCCTTCATTCAAGGGAGCTAAATACATTAAAATGCAAATGCTGAGAATGCTGAAGATTAGGCTAAAAAGAGAAATCAGATTAAGAAATGATTAGTCTTCAAAAGAAAGCTAAGAATATGATAAAACTGTCTTCCTAAAAAAGACTTTAAACTGTGTATTCTGAAGTCTTGCCTAGTGTTACTAGAAATGTAACATGATTAAATGTAGCAGGCAAGATTCAGATGTTATTTTTACCATGGAGACTTTAACTGACTTAAGGCAAGCCATTCTCTTTCACCTTCAGATCCCTATTTGCAATATGTGTCTAAAGGCATTGGCCTACCCATGTAGGGTGGTTGTAACCAAGATTATATAGAAGTGCCCTGAGTATTTGAAAAAGTCTACACAGGTTTTATTTTTAATAATATATAATATGATCTTGTTGAAATACTGGACTGGAAGATAACAAATTAAAGGGCTGAGACTATCTGTCTGCTGGGACACTTGGGCCATTTGAGTTGCATTGGAGGTCCAGAGGCACACCGCAGCAGCATACAGATTGTATTGTGGTTCATACCTGGAGTCAGTGACAATAGATGGTGGACAAAACAGTTTTGGTATCATGGTTTTCTGCAGTTTTACTATTGGTGTACAACATAGTGGAAGGCCATCTTGGACGTATTGCAGAAGAGATAGTAGTGGTGTAGTGGTATTGTAGTTAACTCTCTTCTGCATGGTTGTTAGGGAATTTCTGGTGGATGCATCAGAATTTTTAGAATGCCTTGGAAATCATTCGTTTGGCACTTAGGTTTAGGAAAATGTTCTCTCCTTCCAAGGACAAATATTGCCATAGGAGAAAATTTTAAAATGTAAGCCAGTCTTCATAAGTGATTGCTGAATTCTAGGAGTAGAGTAACTGTTACAGAACGATTGGATAACTCACTGGTTTAGGCATCTGGCTGCAGAGGTTTGGGAGTTCGATTCCCTGCTGGGCCTCTTTGACAGGAGCTGGACTCGATGATCCATAGGATCCCATTCTGCAGTTCTAAGATTATTATTATTATACAGGACATTCAATATCAGAAGCAGTGAATTAACTAAGCATTTCTTGCTGGATCATAGTATCCACAGGTGATGTCATTAAAAAGTAATTAAACATAATGCGAAGATCAGGCAGATGTGATGATTTGGATGACTGCTCAAGGCAGTTAACAATTACTGTATATACTACAGAACTGTGATTCTGTGTGTATAGCTACGCTTTGAACATATATTGGTTTTATCCCAGTTTAAGTAAAATGGCTTCCTCGGAAGAATTGTAGGAATTGTAGTTTAGTGAGAGTGCTGAACATTCTCTGTTACAGATTCCTAGCCTTCCTTGTAGAACTACAGTTCCCAGGGTTCCCTTGGAGAGGAAATGCCTCTCCTGCAAAGTGCACTGCATCTGTACTATTGATATACCTTGTGTTACTGTCAGGGAACAGTTTGTGGTATGCTGGTTAGTATCTTGGACCTGATTCAATCATCTGGATCTTCCAACTACTAAGATGAAACCAGAGTCCTGACACTGCGCATGGAAATGCCTTATAAGCTTGCCTTTCAAAATAATGAGAGAGGTCATTATCAGAAATTTGTGCATCTGGAGCAAATGATGCTAATTGCCCTTCACATTTCTCACTCTTGAAAATACTTCCATTATGCGTATTAGACACTGTAAAGATGGCTGTATATTTTATGTGGTAAATAGAAATTGAATTCTACAAGAGTTTGTAGGTATTCCTATTTATGGATGCTTGAATCACTTGGAAATATAAATAGTAAGGTATTTCTGCTTGTTATCAGATATTGCTTAATACCTTACTTGTCAACTGAGGTGTTTTAGGTGTGTTCCACTAACTCTTAGTAGTAGTATATGTGAAGAACAGAATTCAGTGCAGAGATATGTACATTTCTATTGCTTGGATTTGGATTTATTTTATTTTACTTGGCACTTAGGGTTAGATTACATGAGATGCTAAATAATTAGTTAGACACAACATCTTTTCTTGTCAACAGTCTCTTGAATAATGCCTATTAGAGAGAATAACTCTTGAGTAATACTGGTTTAATGCATACCTGAAACAAAAATTCGGCTTCTAGAAAAAGTCATAGTATGAGACGTTCAATGCATATACAATAAATTTGGCAAACTTCAAAACCACGCACATAGCTTGGTTTATGTTGATCCAAATTGGGTGTAATTTGGTTGGTAGATGCTGTCCATCGACTGAATTGGCAAGGATTGATCCAAGACAGTGTCACCTCTACAAGAATGTGAAATGTATTCTATCCTAAGAGACTATTAATCCGTACTAGGAAAAAGGGCTGTATTCACAGAGCCATGTTGGTACAAACAAGGGGAGGTGAGGATGAAAGATAGCACTGCTGAAAGTTACTTCTAACACTCAAAACACCATGTAAAGCTCCTGTAATGTGTGTGTGTGTGTGCACGCATGCGCAAAGAAACAAAGTGTTCCTTCCTACAAAATAAAATAAATCCCTGTGCTTTGAAGAACAGGATGTTAGGAGAAGGACTGACTTGTTAGTTTTTTAGTGCTCAGGTTATCAGATGAATGAAAAAAAAATCTCTCTGAACATTTCTGCCCATGGAAGTTAGGAACAGCACAGTGGACACAGAGTTAGATGAAAGTAGAAACTGGCTTTTGCATGGTCCAGACAGACCTGTCAGGAGTTCTGGACTTAGCAGTTACAGGTGTATTAGTTTGCACATATGGACCATTTCTGTTTTGCTTCTGGTAACAAAACCTCTTGGGCTAGCACTGCCAAGAACTAGGCCACAGAAGAACTGAGAAGGTGGTAGGTATGTGGGTGGGTATGCACTTACTGGTTTTCTCCTTATAGTGAAAGAACCATCCACTTGATTCAAGCTCTGAGAAAAAAACATTATCTCTTAATTAATTTAAGTTAATTAAGACCATTGGTTCACAGGGTATAATAAGGTCTACTCTATACATTAAAGGCTGAGGTTCTCCAAGTTTTCAGGCAGGAAAAGCTAGGAAACTTCTGCCTGCAAAGTATATTCACACTTGTGTAAAAGTAAGTGCAAGTTGACAAGGTGGGATTAGTCTCATCTTTTCATCCCTTTCCACAATATTTGAGTAGCATTAATGAGTTTTACATCTTAAAATGAGGAATGGTGACATAGACGATGTGTTAGGCCTGTGCATGCTGGTGTCTTTGCACATCTGTGGTATGCAGAAATTACAGCAAATGCATAGAAAGAAAGCTGGGTTTGTAGACACCTGGGCACTGTTGTGTTTCTGCACCATACATTTAATTTTACCTGATTTTGAAAACATGAAAATTGGCCTGCTGTCAATGACATTCTGTATTATTGTTTGTAACTGAAGTTGATGTACGAGTCCCCCCCCCCCCCCAAAGCCTCTGAGAAGATCTTGGGCAACCCTTTGAAGTAGTCTGCTAACTTGTTTTTCAATATCTTTCAGCCTCCAAATGGTTGTAAGGGTACTTTAAAAACAATAACCAACAAAGACCTTAAAAAAATTGAAGCCTGTTAACATTTTTGAAGACATTTACCAAATTTGTAGCAAAACAGAATTCAAGTCATTTTCCAAAGATGATAAACAAAAACAAGTTTTCCTTCATGTACCAACAACACTGAGTTGGCCCTAGATTTCAAATGAATGAGCATTTGGTGGGAAAGATGAAAATGTCTTTTTCCTAGGAGAAGCTTTAGCACAGAGTTGGGCGACGGTGACCAGTCATCCCTCACTCCTCTTTTAATGGTGAGGACTGATAGGAGCTGCAGTCCAATAACATCTGAAGATTTTTTATTTTTGCCAGGTAGGATGTGAGCAAGGGCAGGATGGAAGAAAAGCTTACCTGTTGAAGTTGTGTTATCAAATACCCCGGACCACTTTCCAAGAGGTTAGCTCAGTTAGTTTATCTTATCAAAACAGGGAGTCATCTAGCATTTTTCAGACTCAGAGATTTATTATAGCATGAGATTTCATGGTCTGTTTTCTGTGATAACATTGATTGTTATCTTAGAGATTATACTGAACCAAATTTTAAAGTTTTCTTGGTTAAAACCAGTATGTTGAATTTCATTTGGAAGCAGATTATGAGGTTCTTTTAAAGATTGGTGTAATGCTGTCCAGTTGACTAACACCAGCTGGTTACATCGTGTTGAAGAAGCTAAAGTTGGTGAGCTGTCTTTTCAGATAGTTCCATATAAACAACAGGTGCATCTTAGATTCTAAGGCTTTGCCTAAATTGCAGTAAAAAATTAATTGGTCTGAAATGTGTGGCCAAAAAGGGGTAGTATTATTAAATTGGAGTCATTTCGCAGAAAGTTAGTGTCTGAAAAAAATCCTCCCCAGGTAGCTTTAAACACTTAGATATTGTACAGAACTACTATTACGTGGTGAAAAAGATTTTGTGGAAACTGAAATGGGCCATTCATCAGCTAGTACTGCACAGTGATGACCTCAATCAGTTTGCTTTTCTGCAGAGTCCTTGATTAGTACTATGTGCTTTGGGAAAGAAATAGGGCAGTCTGTGCTCCAAGGAATTTAATACACTGTTAAAGTCAGTCTTAAGCACATCTACTGGGAAGAAAGTTCCATAGATTTTCACTGAATTTCACTCATGAACCAAAAGGCCAAGATGGAAAAGTATTCTCTGGAATGTATGCATTTAGAGATACTTTTTAATGGCTGTCATTGTCCTCAGAACTGAAATACTTTAAAGTTATTTCAGTTAATGACATAATTTGATGTTAGCTGCCCCAAATGCTCTTGATGTTGTCCATTACAGGGCAAAAATTATCTGATATATGTATGTATTAATTGTACTGTGATTCTGACACCAACAAAGAAAGAAGATGACACAAGATTTAGATCATTTACATAACTCTGTGTTATCCATGAATACAGAAATGGTTCTGTCAGGAAAGGTAAGAGGAGTGAAAATCAGTCAGGAATGGCAGCCATAGGACAACAAATAAAAGATATTGTGGCTTTTCAGAATGACCAGGAGACTTGATAGACATAAGACAAGGAATTACAATCTAGAGCAGTGGTTCTGAACCTTGGGTACCTCAAGTGTTCTTGGACTGCAACTCCCAGAAACTCCGGCCAGCACAGCTAGTAGTGAAGGCTTCTGGGAGTTGCAGTCAAAGAACACCTAGGTTATCCAAGGTTGGGAGCCACTGGTCTCTAGAGTATAGAGAGAACAGTAAAATCCAAAGATCCTGTTTGTTGGATAGAACAGTGGGGCACCAGAACTGGGGAAAAAAGGGAAAGACAAAGGAAGAGTGGAAGCTGAAGGTTAAATGAGTTTTAAATATTTCTGCAGGAGAAATGGCAAACAAGAAAGGTGTTGCCAGTAGTCCAAAGATTAACCACTATGTAGAAGAGCTTTTAATAGGAGGTATAGAGAGGAAATGATGGAGCCTGGAAATCTTGAAAAGAGGGACCAACATTTGGCAAATGGAAGACTTAATTGATTTATATTTACAATTCAGCATTTTTACCCTGTGCTTCAGCCAACAACCCACCTAAAGTAGCTTTGACATAGCAAGAAAAATAGTATCTGTACCATTAAATAGGTGATGGTAGTAATAGTTTCTTGTCTTTTTGGCTTGTGCTGACTGTATCCTTGATTGCAAAGACAACTCCTCAATTGAAAATATGAAGTGAAGGTAACAGCTGGAGGAGAGAGTGAACTTATTCAGTGATAGCAGTGGATGCCAATAGTTGAACACCATGGATCCCTTATTGAGTGTGTGACAGATATGGGTCAACAAAGGAAGCAGAAGACGAATGGAAGATTGAGATACGTGGAATGTGAGTGAATTATAGGTGGAAAAGAGATTATAGTAGTTCTAAACTGACTGGAGTTAGTGAATGTGAACTGGAATTCATTGAGAGAGGAGAAATCTGAGCAGAAGAAGTGAGTGAATTCAACTGTGCATCGTCTATGGCATTTTTATTTACCTTGAGAGTCTCTAAGCAGCTTGGGAAGAAGTAAGGAAGCCAAGACTAAGGTTTGGTGAGCATAGTTTGGTAAGAGTCCCTAGTTTTAAGAGGCTGCTGAAGATGCTTCTCTTTTGGGAGGCTTTTGAAGGCAGCCTCTTTTGAACTTTTCTGCCTAACTCTTTGCGCCTTCTGAGCTTATGGACTTTTGGTGTTAATTTTATGCTTTATAAAATTAATTTTATTGTTTATTTATCTTACTGTTTTATGTAAACCAACCAGAATAGTTCTGTGCACTAATGAGGCAGTATAGAAGTTCCAGAAATAGAACAAAATAATATAAATAAGAGTAGTACAGCAGGATGAATAGTCCCAAAGATATCTGAAATAATTGTTTAAATAAATCTTATTTTCCTGCTAATTTAGATCTGCTAAACTGTTTTCTCATTTGTATTCCTCCCTTAATTCAGCTCTTTTCTTTCTGCTGAAAGAGTGGTATCATTTTTTGGAGATTTCTCCTTATCGTTAGCTGGTAGCTGAGTAGTCCAAAACTCCCCCCCCCCCTCATATTTCTCACCCCCTTCTCCATCCCTTGCCTTCCCGTTCACCATTTTCTTAAAACAAAAACAAAAAAATAAAAATGCGTCCTGTTGGCCTAGGTGTGGGCTCAGTCTTCTATCCCTGATTCCATAGACAACACCAAATGTAAATTAATACCAAAAGTATTTATTTCAGTTAGGGTAGGAGAACAACCACACAACCACGATTGCCTTTAGGACAGTTCCCTTCACCTCCCACAGGTCCTTCACAGGATTTGATAGTCCTCTGGTTGTAGTCACTGGTGATGTCCCAGTTCTAGTAATCCATAATGGGGTGTTTTGTTGTGTCCAGCCCCTTGTGGCCTGTCGATGGTGGATATCAAGGGCAACGGCGACAACCACAGGTCTCCCTGTCAGACTGTCCTCCTTTGGTCAAGGGCTGGTGCTCTTGCTGCCGCTTCCTGCTCCAGCATCTCAACTGGGTTGCTGTATGTTCACTGGGTTGAACCTTACATGGGTGTCATCTCTGCTCCCAGTGTTCCTATTTTGCCAAATAGAACATATTTCCAAGTTTCTTAAAGAAGAAACAGTTCCTCTGCATAGTGTTAGCCTGCCCACAATAATGACATTTCTTCTTCACCTAAAGGATGTCCTCACTGATGGTATGTCTAGTGGCAGTTTCAGCCTATACACTGCTTGAGGATGACACCTCATGGTTCACTGCCCCATCATTAAAAAGTTTATGAAGGGACTCAAGTGAAGAAAATCCCAAAGACTCTTCAAGTGCTATGGGGGAAACAAAAAAGAAATACAAGTCTGTCCAAAAAAAAGACTGCCAACATAGGCTGTAGAGACCATAAAACTTACCTATGAACTACAGCAACAGCCGCCGCCTCTGCCAGTCAGAAGACACTCAGTGAGATGTGTTGATACCTCCATGGCGCTTCTGAATACCCATTCCAGACATCTATTGTGCAGCGATGTGGTCCTAACAGTCTACTTTCATGCAACACTATAGAATCAGTGTCCAATCTCAGAGAGGTAGCAGATTTGGCAGATCCTTATTATTTTCAGTGATCCAGTAACATCTACCCCCATCCTGAGGTAAGCTTGCTACTCTACCATTAGTGTGGGTTCACAGAGGCCACGAAGGAGAAGGATAGGTTACTTACCATAACTGTACTTCTTTGGGTGGTCATCTGTGAATTCACATCCAGCCCACCTTCCCCTAGATGTTCTGCCAATTGTCAGTGACAAAAGAACTGAATTAAGGGAGAAAAAGCTCCCCGACGTGTAGTCTCCTGGGCAGAGTCTTCCAAACATCTGTGTAGGCTCAGTTTAAACCACTAGAGTGAGTTCACAGATGACCCTGCAAAGAACTACAGTTATTGTAAGTAACCTGTCCAGCTGACTTATACCTGCTGAGTGTCACAACACATTGGGTTGAATATGTTGGAGTGCCTTTTGTGGAACTCAGTAGGGACTTAAATCTCTTTATCATGACCTGTTACATGTTTTTTATAGTGAACACTTTTCTCAGAGTTCTGGTTAGATTTTCTCTCTCTCAATGGATTTCAGATGTTCCTTAGGTCCTGCACACTCTTGTGTTCATATCATTCTGCAGTGCGTGGTAATGATTAAAATTCATGTTTTCAATGTTTTGGTAGCCTGTGTAAGGTAATTCGTAAGCAATGGAACAACTTGGTTTCAGATTTAAAAGTTTATTCTGTTAGTATATATTTTTAAAAATGAGTCACAATTCTGCTTTATTTAATTCCTTTCTTCCTTATTTTTCAAAATAAATGTTTCCAAGGCAGCTTACAACATAACTAATGAAAATGTATAAAAGCATCATTTTATATTTTGATTTGATTTATATATTGCCTACTATTGCAAGTAGTTTACAGGTTAAAACGTAAAACCTCACCTAACAAAATATATTCAACAATATATCACAAGTATAGGTCTAAAATTCATACATAAAGAAGAAAAAAATAAAATTAATATTAAAATTAACAGCTTTCAGGAGAATCAGGAGAAGGCAGCTCTGAATAATTCTGTTTTCACCAATTTCCTGAATGTAAGGAGGGAAGGAGCCTAGAGGATCTCAGTTGGTAACTTAGTCTTGCTGCTACATTTTGGACCTACTGAAATTTCTGTACTGTTTTCAAGGGCAGTCCTACATAAAGAATATTTGAGTAGTCTATTTTGAGATTACCAGTGTGTGAACCACTGTTACTAGGCTTTTTTCATCCAGGTAGAGATGCAACTGGGCACTCAACTGGAGTTGATAAAAGGTACTTATGGCCATGGCTGATATTTGAGTCTCTGTAGAGAGTGCTAGGTCCAGAAGTACCCCCTCAAGCCATGGACCCGATTCTTCAGGGGTGTGTGTAACCCCATCAAGGCCAGCTGAGTTTCCCTCTAATTGTCCTAATAGTAGGATCTCCATCTTATCTGGGTTCAGTTTCAGTTTATTGGCCCTCATCCAGTCCATTATTGATGCAAGGACCTGTAAAGCCTCACCTGCAGATGAAGCAAAGGAGAGACAGAGCTGCGTGTCATCAGCAGACCCTAAAGCTCTGTATGACTTCTCTTAGCAGGTTTGTGTAGATGTTAAAAAGCAATGGGGAATAGTTGACCTCTGTGGGGACCCAGTAGCAGGGGCCTCAAGGGATGGAGATGGCATCCCCAAGCTGTACCATCTGGGATTGGTCCTCAAGGAAGGACTAGAACCAGTGGAGAACGGATCCCCTGATCTCTAAACTTGATAGCCTTCCCAGAAGGATACTGTGGTCGTCAAGATCAAAGACTGCAGAAAGATCTAGGAGAACCAACAGGGTTATACTCCTCCTGTCTGCCTCCCTTTGGAGATCGTCTTTCATGGTGACCAATGCTGTTTCAGCACCGTGTCGCAGCATAAACTCTGACTGAAATGGATCTAGACTACCAATTTCTTCCAAGAACACATGTAACTTATTAGCCACCACTCTCTCACTTAACTTGCCCAAATCCAGAATATTTGAGACAGGCCTGTAGTTGTTCAAATCATCTGTCACCAAATTAATTTTCTTCAGAATTGACCTTATTGTAGTTCCTTTTAAACAAGAGACACGTGGCCTTCCTGAAGAGAAGCATTGATGACATGGGTATCCCATTCTACTGTTGGCAGATCTTAATAGCTAAGATGAACAAGGATCTAAAACAGAGGTAGTAGCTTTACAGGATGCAAGTGCCTTGTCTACATCCTCAGACCTTACTAATTGAAACTGATCCAATAAAACCTGACTAGATTGGTGCATTGGACATCTTGGTCTGATCTACTGTGATAAATAAGGAGTCAGTTGCAATTCTCAATTGGTTGTAATGTTTGCATTTTTCTGGCATTTGTAAGGCTGTGGACAGCTTGAAAGAGTTCCTCCTGTTGACTGGAGGCTACGTTAATTGATTTGGTGTTGTAGCCTCTTTTTGCCACCTTAAGCAAATAACAATATTTGCTGGATATTTCCCTGACTGCAGCTAAGTTTCATTGTGAGGGAGCTGTCCTCCATCTGTTCTTTAGCTATCTTCTTAATTGCTTTATCGCCCTTAACTCTTCTGTAAACCATGGTGAGGGTTGGGCTCTGTAATGAAGAGGGCATTTAGGAGTAATCATGTCTGCTACCTGGATCTGGTCTTCTCCCATCTAGATCTACCCAAATCACTCGGCATAGCCAGGAGGGACGGCTGAGGGGCCTAACGCCGAGAGAGGCCCGGAAAGAAAGAACAAGAAACCGGGCCTTCTCGGCAGTGGCCCCTCGGCTATGGAATAGTCTACCAACAGAAATCCGACTGGCACCCTCGCTGGGTGTTTTTGAAAGCCATTTAAAAACTTGGCTCTTCAGGCAGGCCTTCCCTTCAGTCAATAATTGATATCTATTTTTTGTTTTATAATTTTTTATTTTTATTTTTTTTTCCATCTTGGTATTGATCTGGTCTAATTGTTTAATAATTGTGATGTTTTATGATTTTAAAATTATTTGTATATATTATGTTTTTATAATATTTGTAAGCCGCCCCGAGTAGACTTTGTCTAGGGGGGCGGGGTAAAAATCTAATAAAGTAAAGTAAAGTAAAGATCATCTCTGAATACCAGTGGCCAACCTGGGCTTCAGCAGGACACTCCCCAAGGACACTCTGGAAACAAAGTCCAAATTTGAGTAGGTGATCTGCCCATGACAAAGTGGAAGATGCAAGGTTTACCATCTACAGTTCATCTTCTCTCTTCCCAGACATGAACACCAGGTCCAAGATGTGCCCTGCCACATGAGTAGGACCTGTGATATGTTGGGACAGGCCCATGGATGCCCTAGTAGGGAAAGTGTTGGGTCAACGGGGTCATGGTTCACCATTGCAACTTCCACTCTGCCCTGCTGGTCCAACACCTGGGCCAGAATGGGCAGAGATCCTGCAGATCTTAATAGACTTCCTATGGACTTTGGCAATACTCCCTCCCTTCCCCTCTGATCTGCCATGATGCTGGATGTAATATTTTGAAGGGCATACCTTCTATCTCCATCCAGCTTTCAGTTATACAAGCCAGGTCAATCTGTTCATCTACTATAAGATTACAAATCAGTTCAGATTTATTTTGGACCAACGTGGCATTTAGTAGCAGCATGAGCAGATGAGATAATCAACTGGTAAGGTTCCGTTGATTCTACTGGCTGAGAGGTGGACCAAAGGATGGGGCAGATCTAAAGCATCTGGAGCATGTTCTCATGTAACATCCTTTCCTCTTCCCAATGCCGTATCTCCCCCTGCCTATTATCACTGATATGATCTTGCTCCTGATCACCTTGTCCATGATTAGCTAACAGCTGGCACTTCTTTCTCCCTCTCTCAGCTGCCAGGTTTATCAACCTTACGTCCCTTCCAGAAGTGAGACCAGGGGGGAGAAATTACAAATACACACACACACACACACACAACAAAAAACAAAAACAAAACCTCTACAAAGAAACAAAATAAGACTAAAACTATATCTCCTAGTTAGACATGCCTGATTCCCTCTCATACAACTATAGTCATTTAAATTAGAATTAAATAAAATTGATAACCACCCTAATTAACAACTGCTCTGGGTTATAAATAATTTCAGTAACACAAACTGTACTCCCTATCCCTCCCTCCCCACTAAACTCAACTAGCCCACCCCCAACTTCCGACTCAGAAAAAGTCTCCTAAGGCAAAAGAGACCCATTCGAAATTAGGGATTAAAAGAATAAATTAATTTACATTAAATAAATACATTTAAGTTAAATAAGTAAGACGTTGGGGCCCTGTCAGCAAAATCAATTAGTAACTAAGGGATGAGCAATTAACCAAGAGGAAACAACATTCAAATAACAAAAGAAACAAACCTAAACTGGTATTACAACTCTCACTCTTAGTTTAATTTTTTTTAAAAATCAGGAGACATCAACTAATAAAATCAGGCTTAAAAAGAGGCTAAAACCAACATAAGTAAGAAAGCCAGACGGAACTGCAGTCCAATAATTAAAATTAAAGTCCTTAAATCTTTGCCATGCTGACTGTTAATGGTGGACAGATTCAGTTCATTCTGCTAGTTGTTCCAGCACATAACTTGCCAGATATCTTGTAAACCTCCTGAAGGATAAAGTTGGAGAAAGAGGCAATAAATATTGGAATATCTGATAACTAAACACTTCTTCAGACATCTTAGCAGCATAGCTAAGGCTTCGAGGTCTGAGGCCTGGAAGGAGATTAATGATATCGGCCAGGGGTCCAAGAAATATGATAGCTATTGTTCCTCTTAGACACCAGCCGAATTTTGCCCTTAAGTTCTTCAACTCTGTAGTTCACAATGAAGGAAGTAGATCTTCCTCTATTAATTATCCCAAAAGAAGTAGATTTTCCTATATTAATTATCCCTCTCAGCACTTTCTGACAGTAGGGCTCACACTGGGAAATATGATTCTTTTCCCTCACTCCCGGAACACGTCCTGGGATCCACTCTACCATCCCTAGGATAGGGGTTAATCTCAACCCTGTCAGAGGTTGCCAAACCTCCATGAGCTAGTCAGAAGATGAAGAGAAGCTTCTGTGAGGGAGGATGGTAAGAGGCAGGCTGCAGAATGTGTGAAGTCAGCATTTTAATAAAGAGAATCAAAAACCCACGAGCAGCAGACAAGACAGTCATGTCATGTTGTCATATTGGGAAAAAGAAGTCATTTCAGCATTAAAAGTTTTAAAATAGATTTTGAGCCAACATAGCAGCAATGAAGCTTAATCAAAATAAGTCGGAGGATGGGTTTTAACAGCATGCCTAGGACTGGCGAAAGAAGGGACTTGGTTTCTTTGAGAGTTCCACTTTTGTGGTGCCAGAACTGAAAGGTCTTTGTTCTCAGGTACAACTGGCCAGGGAGCAGGAGATCTGTAGCTGACCTTGAGTCTCTAGATTCATAAGGGTTTTGGTGATTATTTCTGGCACTGCACAGGTGTCAGAGGTAGACAAGAGTGCACAGCGCACCAGTAGCACCCATGCTTTGAGATGTCCAATTTGGTCATGTTGCCACATGACTTAGTTATGTACTGCTTGGAGTACTGCAGTGGGATGTATGTGGGACTGTCTTTGAAGATTGTTTGGAAACTTTTGGTGGCCTTAAAATGCTGCAGCTAGACTTCTGACAGGCACTGGTAACTAACTCTTCTATTACAAAAGATTTATGACAGCTAGTCTGTTTCTAAGCCCGGTTCAATGAGCTGGTTATGACCTATTAAGGCCTATATAGCTTGGCCCCAAGCTATCTGAGAGACCATCTCAAACCCTCCTCCCCCCCCCCCAAAAAAAAAAAGCTTTCTGGCTTTTAAAATATTCTGATGAGGTCCTTCTCTTGGTCTCACAGCCCTAAAGGCTTGTTTTGTGAGGGCACAAGACATGGTCTTGTCTGTGGCTGCCCCCAGGCTGTGAAATGCCCCTGCCTGGGAAGATACCTTTGTTTCTTGCCTTTGTCCTCCCACCAGCAGTTAAAGACGTCCTTTTGAGGCAAACCTTTTACTGACTTGGCCAAGTAAGTGTTGTTAGGGGATGCTATACCATGTATACCCCTCCTTTCTCCTTAAAAAGGACCCAAGGCAGTGTACATCATTAAAAGAATATTTAAAGCTAAAAACAGTAAGTATAAACATGCTAAAAAGGATCTAACAAAGACTACATTAAAAAGTGGTGAACAAAAGAAAACACATTCAAAGCATTAAGGCACAACCATCCATTAAAAAACCCCACTCAGACAGCCAGTCACTAAAGGATAGCTTGTCTGAAGAGAAGGGTCTTTGTCTGCTTGTGGAAGGACGGTAAAGATGGGGTCTCCTGTGGGAGGGAGTTCCAAAGTCTGGGAGTATGTGGACTATGATTTAAAGTTTTTCAAATTGTACATTGGAAACATGCTAGAGATCTTTCCTTGAATGCATGGTATAAACAAGTATCGGATCTTGTATTATTGAAAAGATTGATCAGAAAAAATAAGGAATGCAAATAACACAGATTTTTAATAATTGTATCTCAGTTTGGTTTCATTTTATTACTTCTGTCCAGTCATATGAGATTAATATGATGAACTATTACAACCAGTGCATATAGGATATGTGGGATAATATGCTGGAGGTTCTCAGATCCTCTCTGTAAACCCTGTAACACATTTAATCTTAAAATATATCTTTTTATTGATGTATATTTAAAACATGTTGAATTCAAATTTTAAAAATATACCAGGAAGATGTGTGACTTGAGGTACCGTGTTTCCCCGAAAATAAGACAGGGTCTTATATTAATTTTTGCTCCAAAAAATGCATTAGGGCTTATTTTCAGGGGATGTTTTATTTTACAGTCATGCCATCTTCTGGTTGCTGCACAATGGTGGAGGGCAGGGTTTCACTTAACGGGGGCTTATTTTTGGGGTAGGGCTTATATTACGAGCATCCTGAAAAATCATACTAGGGCTTATTTTTAGGCTAGGTCTTATTTTCGGGGAAACGGTATGTATCTTCCAGCCTGACACAGAGCTTGGAAAATTTACTCTGGTGTTATAGTTAAATAGGAGGGCAGTTTGCAGGGTTTATGTGAATTATAAAACATCAGTTTTAATAATATAATTTAAACAGTAGTTTTGTTACCAGTATTGGGTCCAGATTTTCCTCGGTGGGTTTAGCCATTCTCCCAACTAATATGGAAAGAAATGCAAACTGACACCTACAGGGTCTTGTTGAAAAGTTTATTCTGCAGAATAAGGAGACACAAGAGCTCATGCTCACAAAGAACCGTGTGTCTCAAAAAACACACAAAGATGACTTAATTTTTGTAGTTCCCCTCTCTAGCTATATGTTGCTTGATTACGTTTTGGTGTGAAATTCCTGCCAGACGGATCTTCCACCTACAGTCACCTCAGTACACATCTCGAAAACAGTGGGGTCTGCCAGGTCTGTTTCATATATGATAAGGCCCAGGAAACTGTAATGTTATAAAGCCAAGACACCTGGGAAGGAAACTGCAGGGATTTTGCTAAATCATCATCATCTTAGAACTGCAGAGCTGGAAGGGACCCTATGGATCATCGAGTCCATCCCCTGTTAAGGAGGCCCAGTGGGGAATCGAACTCCCAGCCTCGTGACTCTGCAGTGAGGTGCCTAAACCACTGAGTTATTCAGCAGCTCATATTCTCACCTTCTAGTGTTCACAAAGCCAGAGATCAAATGATCCTCTATGTCCCATAAGAGGGAGGGAATTGGGCCATGTTAATAAAACCACAGACAAGCTTTTGGGATGCTTCAGACTTCCAAGGGCCAGTTTTATTTGTAGGTAACTCCTGTTTTATCTCTCTAGTGCTAGGCTGGGTAGGAAGGAAAGAGGCCATCAGTCATGTTGAGCTTTGTTAAGGTAACAACAAAACATCTCATTTCTTTCCAAGCCTCTCTGAAGCCCAGAGAAGGTCACAGCCTCTAGCTGCTGTTGCACTGAGCCTTGTCGAGTCCCCAACATCAGAGGTCAGGAAAACCCCTGTAATTTTGGAGGGCTCTTGCCAGATTGAAAACTGCTCACCAGCAGTGAGCTGGTGTTTGTACCTCTGCATGTAGGCAAATGCCCTGGTCTTTTATTAGCATTTTCATCTCGTGCAATCTGGTCTAGTAGTAAACATTTGCTATTAAAGATACCACTAGGTATTTATTTACATGGCTGGATTCCCTCCTTGCTCCAGGGATCTACAACAACTTTATTAATTGCCTAGTTAAATAGGCTTGTGCCGCTCTGAATAGCTTTAGTGTGGGGGGCATGGATGTGTGTGGTTTTTTGTTTTGTTTTTTAAATTGTATGCACTTAAAGAGCAGGAAAGGATTTATTAATATAGCTCCCAGTATGCAAGGTGTGTTTTAATTGATCTTGTTCTAGAAGGAGTATTCAAAAGTTTATATGGCATCTAGTTATAAAGGTACGTTTATGGGGTGCTGGGCAAAAAGAGGACTGAGCTCCCTGGAGGAAATGCAATTTATAAAAAATATAATAGGCCAAATCCAATTGCTACTCACAGCATAAGTATTGGCGCACCCTCCAGCTGTTGATTCATTGGTTCTGTTCCATCTGGGACTAGCAATTGGATGTAGGTGAAAGCATTTTTAATCTTTCCACTGACTTTTGAAGGGCTAGATTAAACTATTAGATTATGTTTTTAGTATTGTTTTGAAATTATTTTAAATCGTAACACTTGCGACTTGCCTCCTAGCCTTCAGAGTAAGACTCCGTGTAGGTTCATAGTTGCCAGGACATCTCCATAAAAATTATTTCCCTTTATAAAATGATTTACTGAGGTTGAGAGAGTCAGTGTCTCAGTCAACATGAACCACATTGGAGCAGAAATCCTTTTCCATACCCTGCTTTGACAAAGATATCCTGGTTTTTTTAATTGATAGTTTCTTTTGATATCTCAAGCGGGAAATGGTGGTTTAAAAATTTAGTGTGTTTTCAGTGACATCGGGCACTACATGGTGGGGAATGGGAGTGAGCTGGGAATGCATGGGAAATAATTCATTCCTGATCATTCATATTGTCAGATAGGTCTATCCAGATTTTTTTCAAAGGCATCCAGCATATCAAGATGACATCCCCCCCTCCCCCCATGTAGAGCTTTATCACTTACTCTTCTAAGGCTTTACCAAACTGAATGCAAGTTAGAAGAAATGCCTCTAGGTTAAATTGCTCTAATGCACTCTGAATTAGGGTTGCACTTAATGCTTGAGAACTCCATGTGGCAGTCTTCTTTTCAACACTTTATTTTTAACTTTTGTTTGGCTTCTAGACTGCAGTCATTATTAGGAATGTCATGTACTGTGGTAGCCATTGTACAAATAACGATATAGCATCTGGTCTCAAAAAGAGATCTTTGCATGGCACTTTAATGGTAACTCAACGTGGGGTAGCTATTGTAACTACGACATTCTTGCATTCATCCTGACTTGCTTCTAAAGGATGTTTTATGAGACAGACCCCTGTGCCTTCTATGTTCTGATATGTAAGTAATTTGGAGGTCTTCTTTTGTTTTTAAGGTCTGTTTTGGGTTTGGATTCTCCAGTCAAGATAAACTCCATGGAAAGCAAGCTCCTTCTTAAGACTAAAGAGCTACAAGACACACAGGATAAGTGCCACAAGGTATTTATTTACATGGCCAGCCTCAATCGTTGCTCCAGGGATCTGCAACCTCTCTGTGCCAAAGGACTTGCCAGACACTGCTGATGGGTTCACAGCTTCGGCGAATTGGTTTCCTCATCAATTAGAGGGAGATGAGGGTAGGCCATGTCTTGTTCTAGATCTGTTAATTTAACAAGAGGAAGCCCTGGATCCTACCTAGACCTTTCCTTGGCCTGATGCTGACTGTGCTTTCCAGGAGGTGCCATTTCTTCTTGCAATGCTCAGCTGCTTCGGTTCTATTTTGAGTACTACGGAGTCTCTTCCCCCCACGGCCCTTCCATTTCTGCTTATATAACTCTTGCCACTTGATTTTTATCCTGAACATCGTCTAACTGTTGTTGAAAGAAAGCTCACTGGAATACGTTTGAACTCCTCTCTTTGTATTGAGGGACTTTGAAGGAGTGTGCCATTTCTCTTTCTGTTCTGTGCTGGACTTGACCTCTGCTCCCCCAGAAGGACATGGGAGGGAGCCCTCCTCTGGTTCAAGATGGATTTGGGATAAAGTTAAAGTGACCTGTCTCTGGGGGAAAAATCAGGTGAAAAAATGATTGTGGCTTCTTTGCTAACTGGGGTTCGAAGAGTGACTGAATGTGAACAAACGGCTTGAATGAATGGGGTGACTTAGAATTACTGCCTTTCCTTGAGAAGGAACTGTGAATTCCCAGGAGCAGAAACAATGGTATTTGCATTTAATAAAAATTCTAGCCTGATCTCTTCTAGAGATGGGCTTCTTCCCATGTTGTGGCATATTGTCCCTTGGAAAGCGCTTTAAAATCTTTCAATGTTTGTTGCAGATGGAGCAGGAAATGACGCGCTTGCACCGCAGAGTATCAGAGGTGGAGGCTGTACTTAGCCAAAAGGAGGTGGAATTGAAAGCCTCTGAGACGCAGCGATCCCTCCTTGAACAGGACCTGGCTACCTACATCACAGAATGCAGTGTGAGCCTCTGCCTGTTCCCCTGCAGCCACCCACTTCAGTTTGTCGACCCAAGCTTTTCTGTTTTGTGGCTTTATCAGTAGGGCATACAGCCGAGGGAGCATTAAAAGGATAGCTTTCTGATTAAATAGGGATGGTTAATTTGCCGAGCACTGTAAGTCTGTTACATGGTTTTAATTTATTAATTAGCTAAAGAGTTGACGGCGTGACAGAGCAGGCAGAAGGAAGTTCAACTGAAGTCTTTCAGGCAGAAAACAACAGTTGTATATTATGCTTGCCATAGTTACACTCTTCAGACTCCTTTCTTGATGAAATCCCAAGCAAAGGTAGCTACTTCTCAGGGCAATGCTTTCGCCAGGGATGGTGTTGCCAGGTCTTTGTGCAGGACCTTCTCATGCTGATCCTGTACCTTGTGTAGCATTAACAAGTATGAAATGGCTTTGTACTTCAACAGCTGGTTTCCTGGACTCTTTGCGTTAGACTTCCTCCATGACTTCCTAAGGACTCAAATCTTCATCTAAATGGAAGATAGCAGAAGCTGACCTGGAATCTTCCTTTCCTTAATCCATGTGCTCTGCTACTTTGCTAAGGTTCACTTTCATTCTATGTATTGGTAGGGCTGGTGCTTTTTCAGTTTAAGCAGATTTTCAGGTTGCACTCCTCAAGTAATTTTTGAGTCATGGTATATTTAAATGAAATACAAGTGTGTGCTAGAAGCTGTTGTTTGCTGTTGGAGTAAAAGACAGAAGTTGAACGGAGGCTTATTTAGGAGCTTTGACTTTCCTGTTTTTTATGGTCTTTCACTCATGATGATTTCCTTAATACAGCTTCATGCAAATTGGTCTGTGCATTAAACGTTACACTTTTGCAGAGCTTAAAGCGAAGTCTGGAACAGGCTCGGATGGAAGTATCTCAAGAGGATGATAAGGCACTGCAACTCCTTCATGATATCAGAGAACAGAGCCGGAAGCTTCAGGAAATCAAAGAACAGGTGTGTCTGACTGTTGCTTCGAGGTGTAGAACAGTGGATAATAGACAGATTGTTAGCTCATGACAGTCAGTTCTCACACTAGGAAAAGCTACAAAGGTGCTCTTTGAATATAACAACTGTTTGTGACCCTCTGGGATGTTCTTCCTTCACACCTTTTTTGAAATGGTAGGGGACACAGAATAATCCCTGTCAATATTTCATAGTTTGTATGTGTGCTTCTCTCCCATTGTTTTTATTTTCACGATTGGCTTGTTGCCATTTTTGTGTTTTCTGAAGTGTGCAGTACCTCTCTTTTCTCCCACCAGGAGTATCAAGCCCAGGTAGAAGAGATGAGGTTGATGATGAACCAATTAGAAGAGGACCTTATTTCAGCTCGCAGACGTAGTGATCTTTATGAGTCTGAATTGAGAGAGTCCCGACTGGCTGCTGAAGAGTTCAAACGTAAAGCCACAGAATGTCACAACAGGCTCCAGAAGGTAGTTAAGGTCAGGTTTATAGAATTTTCTGTAATAGAATCCATCTTCACAATCAGACATCCCACTCTTTGCGAACAATATGTAGAAAATTAGATTAGAATTTTTTTGCATCAGCTTTGATTGCAGAAAACATCGCTGTAACATACCTGGAGTTTGCTTTTTGGTATTGAAAGGAATAATAATTAGGATGAAGTAGAAAATAATCTCTGTGTTGGTGTTGCTTAAAAAAAAAAAAAGCTGAACTGAAAGTTATTAGATTCTGCCCTAGAAAATAATACTTTGCTTTTCACTTTATTGTCATCCAGGTTTCCTAGCCTGAATTTTAGGAGACCATGAGAGAAAAGAGATACATTTTGTCTTAAATGAATGTAAATGAAACAAAACCATCTATACTACATATTCTTGTACCCTCTGGAGCGAATAACTCCATTCTCACCACTCTTGTCATTTTCACCTCTTCCTTTCCAATAAACCACTAAATAATAGAGTTTGTGACTAAACATTCAACTGTAGTTTAGAACTAGCAGTTTCATCTTGACCATATTAATTTAGTGTGAATATTAGTAATTTAAAAAAGTCATCCACTGAAAACTGTGTTTTAAAATGTTCACTATTTAAAAAAAGAGAATTTTGCAAATGCCTATTTAGATCCTGATGCTGAGTTGTAAATTTGTTTTATCTTTACATTAAAGGTTAAAGATCAAGGGAAAACGGAAGTAGGAGAGCTGTATTCCAAGCTGGAGAAGGTATGGTTTCTAAATGCCATTCTTTTTCTTTCTTATTTCACTACTAGTAAAGTAAAAATGGTAGTTTAGAAATCTGTTTGTTCTGTGATGTTATTAAAGTAGAACTTGGTTAGCTGGTCCCCATGGGACCTGGAACACGTGAGATTAAAGCATCAATATAAAACATACTCTGTTGTAAAGCCTTTGTAATGAAAATTCTGCTGAGCTGATGAAATTTTGTGGAATTGTTAAGAAATGTTGTCTTCTGGAATATGGCTGCCAGCCTTGAGCTATTTGTGCCATTTCATATATTGTAATTTGAAGTACATATTCAGATGATGATGAAAGAATTTTTACACTTGCTCTAGAACAAGAACTGTGTGGTTAAGGCAGAGAGAGAGACTGGAAAGGTCACTGGGAGAAAGAAATCTAAGATATAGATGGTTAGACAGTAGAGAAGCCATATTGGCTGTGTGGCTGAAGGGAGGTCTTCATAGGGGACAGGCTCCTGAGAAGAGGCAAACTAAGGAGAAAAGGCAAATGTGTAAAGCAGAAATCTTAAGGGAAAAGGACACAGGAAATGGAAAGTTGGGGGAATGAGGCATCAGTGAAAGGAAAGGTATAAGAAAAGACCTACAAGATGTGATGCTGATAAAATAAAAATGGGATTTTTGGTTTGGTTCTATGATTCATCTTTAAAATAGAGCCTGGTTTTATAGGCCTTATGGCATCTAGAGGCTTGTGGAGATGTGAGGCAGACAAGTGGGCACAGTGACTAAACCTGTGAGGAGGCATGGGATGGTTAAAGGGGGGGAACACTTATTTGAGAACCAGATGCTTAAGGAAACCGTGAGAGGTAGGGGCATGGAAAATAAGAAGGAAGTGGCCACAGAGAGACTCAGACTGTGGATGGAATGCCAGGACAGAACAGGAAGAGGGTGGAGTGAGGTGGGTGGGGCGTAAAGAACTGCCACCTACAGTACCCCATCTACAAAGTCTCCCCTGTTTTTCAAGATTGTGTTGCAGCAGTATAATTGAAGAGGAATGCACATTTCTTCATTATGCCTATTAAGTGTGAAGGGCCTCTTGGCACTTCTGAAGCCCTAGGCTCAGGCATTCCAGTCATGTTCCCTGAGGGGAATGTGAGTGAATTGAAATGGAAGCTTCAGGGCTGCGAGTCAAGCTGCTTTTACATAGTGAAAGGAAGCGAGTGAACATTCAGCGTGCCAGGATGAGCTTTGCTTGGCAGATTTTAATGTGTGTGGCTGACCTTGAAGGCACAGCAGTAAGCCCAGTTTAAAAAGTGTCAGACTCTCTGCTGGGTGTGGGATGTGCATGGGAGCATGGGTTTGGAAATCTAGCATTAGTTATATTTGAAATTGTCCAACCAATGTGGAGAATTAGTTCACACAGATGGCTTTTCACTCAGCTTTCTATAGCCACCCAGTTTGGTGTTGGTTAAGGCAATAGTTCTCAATAATTTGTTTTGTACTTCAGCTGCCATTGAGTCTCTGACCTTGCTACATATGTGTCTGGGAGCAGAGGTTCAAAATATATTATCTGTTAAATTTCCAGTTGTGCTGGTTTTAACACAGTGTTGCCCTCTAGATGTTGCTGGACTGCATCTCTTTTGAGTCCTTGCCATCAGCTTTGTTGGCTCTCCTTGATGGGAGTTGCAGTCAACAACATCTACATCTTCTTTCCTCTGTTTGAAAGGCACCAAGGTTCATTTGTGGATGACAAATGGATTCATTTCTAGCAGTAAAAGAGGATAATTAAGAAAAGAGTAAGAAATAGTGGTTTTTGTTTCTTTGGGCCTGGCAGAGAACAGTGGGTAGGGTATGTTTTTAATGGGAAAAGAGTCCACAGAGAGATTCATTAAATTCTACTTTATGTGTTCAGTGAAATGGTTAAGAACTTTAGGGCCTGTTTCTTGTTGACTGTATACTTCCCATCTTTGCCTGCTTGGGAAGCCTGTTTGGCTAGAGATCCAATGAGATGGAAACTGTTCAAGCATGCACACCTCTTTTCATGCCAAATCCACAGCTGCTGATGGTGACATCATTTTCAGAGGGGATGGCCAAGGCTGTGTTCACATTACTCTGTCATCCATTCATTTGAATAAACAAAGGTATTTGTAGTGCCCAAAGCGCAAGGTTGTGATGAAGCTCATCTTCCCTGATGTCACAACAGGGTTGAAAAGACTCAACATCCTCTGCCTTCTTGCCTGCCTCTGGCAGGGCTTTGCAGATCCTATAAAAGAGAAAAAGGGAGCCCCTGAATCTCCAGATGTTGTAGCCCACCTCCCATAATCCCTGAGCTTTGGTCAGGGGCTGGTTGGGGTTGATGGGAGCTGGGTCCCAACCAGAGCTTGGAAGTAATACATTCATAGACCACAGCAGCTGATTGGTTAGAGAATTCTGGGAGTTGTAGTCCAAAAATATAATACTATTTCAAAGTTCTGGATGGAACATCCTGCTATAGAATGCCAAGGCAGGCAAAAAGGGGAATAATAAAGAATGGAGGAGTAGAAGAAGCTAGATCCAGAGACGTTGAGGTAGGGCTTCAGGAATTATGTCAGAAAAATCAGTGCCCTAAAAGAAGGACTGAATGGGCAGAGAAGAGAGCGCATGGCTAAGGGTTGCAAAGTGTGGAATTAAAAAATAATGTCCTCAAAAGGGATGTAGTTCATTGGCAGATGACATGCCTTGCATGAGGCTGTAAATTCATTCTGTCACACCTGTGTAAAAGGCTGCAAAAGACCTTTCCCTGAAACCCTGGAGTGGTGATGCCAGCCCTTGTTTATAATAATGAGAGAGGTGGACCAAGACTCTACTAAAGCAGCTTCCCATATATATTTGCATGCATCCTTTCCCCGTTTTCTAGGCCTCTCTTGTTGCTGTTATATCCCATCAAGTTGCATCTGACTTACAGTGATACTAACAGGGTTTTCAAGATATGTGAGATATCCAGTGTTCCCTCTAAGGTGCGCACACAGAGCTCCATGGGGACTGCTGACGGACAGCTGGCAGCCGGTTTGTTGGCTTCCCGTTTTGGATTAAGCCCTGCCCCTCCGCGTGTGCATGGGGCGAGTCTCTTGTGCAGCAGGAATGAAAATTAGAGGGAATGTTGGAGATATCCAAAGAGTGGTTTACCAGTACCACCCCTTAGTGAGTTTCCATGACTGAGCAGGGATTTGAACCTAGGTCTCTTAAGTCTCAGGCTGCTGCTTTAGCCACTGGACCACACTGACTCTCTCTGGGTCTCTAGGCTTATAGTAATAGGATGTTTCTCTTCGAAGATGGTTTCTTAGCAGAATGGGCAGGAAGTAAATCTTAATATTCCAGTTTTTGCCATCAAGCTCCCTTTAAAAGCTTTAGACCTTCCCTGCCTTTTTTGGTTTAAGCATATGGGAAGCTGTCTTTTTCTGAATCAGACTACTGCCTCTCAAGCTCAGCCTGGTCAGCAGTGACTGGCCAAGTTCTCTGAGGTTTTAGATGGGAGTTGTTACGAACCCTGTCCAGAGAGGCCAAGGATTAAATTTGGGATCTAGTGTATGCAAGACATTGATTCTGCCACTGAGCCAGGAAAATGGCTTTGCCTTGAAGATAGAAACCTAGTGCATTCCCTGTAACATAAAATGGCCTGCTCTGAGTCAGATAGGGTCTCCTTTTCTTCTCTGTATTCTCTTGAACAATCAGAGGAAAACACTGATGTAAAGATGTTGGTGTCAGCAGTGGAAGGCTGCATATTTATTGCACTGAAATGGAAATAAAAGGAAAATGGAAATTGGGAAATGAGGTTAAACATGGCCTTCAAGCTTTCTTGTGATTCTAGTTGTTTTAAAACTCATTTTATTCCATTTAAATCCCTTTTTAGATCAACGCAGAACAACAGGTCAAAATACAGGAGTTGCAGGAGAAGCTGACAAAGGTAAAGGTTGACATTGGCTGTATTGAAGCATCAGTTGCTTTCTTTTTAAGTTTAACATCAGGGTGGAGAGTCCTTTATATGTCTACGCAGTTTATAAATCTCTTCTTTAGACTTTCCTACAAGTTGTAATGCAGGGGAGGGAGGAACAAGTCTCTTGTGTTCCAAAACATGATTAGTCATTGTACTGTGGATAGGAGAAGGGTGGCAGAGGGGAGGGGGATTGGAATCAGAAATCGTGATGATCTCAGTGCTTTCTCCTCTTCACAACATGTCATCTCATGTTTATTTTTAAATAAGATGCTGAGCCAGAAATGGAATATTGGGTAGGAATTTAACTTTAGAAGGCCAATTTGGGCATGCTGCACCAGGTGTGAGCTGCTTCAGCACTGAGGTCCGCATTGCAAAAAGATAATGAATCCTCAGCAACAGATTGCGACTGCTTAATTTCGATCTAATTTTCATGAATGAGGGTGGGGGTGCTTAACTGTAACTTGCCGACAATGTTGCATTTATTCCATATCTGTATAGTGCATGAGTGACACCTGCCGCTTGGAAGCATTACAATTTTGGACTGCAGCTCCCAGAATTACTCAACCAGCATTGTTACTGGCCACCCTGAGTAGGAGATTCTGGGAGCTGTAGTCTAAGAAGTAACATGTCTAAATCTGGGAATCTTTTAGATCATTCTAAAACCATCTTAAAATGAGCTTAGAAAAAAATGAGCTATTAAATCTGAATGTCATGAGTCTTAGAGAACCAGTTTGTGTGCATTACACAGGTTTTTGGGACTTGGACCAATTAGTCTCTTCCTGTTTAGTCATGAAGCTTAGTGAGTGGCTCAAAGGAAATTGGTAATCTCTCACAAGGTTTTAAGATTCAGATGAGATAAGTCCATGTAGAGTGGTCGCAAGACCAGATAGGCGGGGTATAAATGAAATAAATAAATAAATAAATAATAATAATGTATGGTTCTCATACCTTCATAGAAGGAGAACTTACAAGTTCTCTTGTAAGTTAGAAAATCAAGGATCAGGAATTAGAAATTCTAAACATCCTTACAGTTTTTGGTGTGAATTCCTATGAAACATAAAGTTCCCCTTTGCTAACTTGGTAGTATATCATTTGCCTACATCTTAGTAGCGCAAAGTAACTCCAGGAAAATTTGCTTATAGTAGTGGTGGGGATATTTTGTTTTTCTAACTATGCAGGGATGCACTGGTGAAAAAAAACCATAGAGCTATATGCCTGTAATACGTATTTGTTTCCTGTTCTGCAAAGCGATGTTCCCACTTGTATTAGTTCTGATTTGATGACTCCCCATTTGTCCTTTGTTTGCTGTGGGCATGATGACTGCTGTATTAGTAAGGCTTTCTGGTAGAATGAAAGAATATGAGTCCATTAATTTTGGAGGAGGAGGAACAGCATACTACATGTTAATATGTCATATGACGTAATGGCCAGTGCCCTTTTGCAGAGCTCCGTTGGTGCAGCTGGATTGATGTTGCCATCAGGAGAGGGTGGCCACTGATTTTAGGGTTTATTTGAATCGGGGATGTACACAACTTCATCTGATTGCATAAAGTTATGAGCACCCTTAAACTAAAAGAGGAACTCTTTGCTGCTGCTGGTGATTTCATTCCTGCTATTCCAATGGAATTTGACCAAACTCCGGGAGGCAGTGGAAGACAGGAGGGCTTGGCATGCTCTGGTCCATGGGGTCACGAAGAGTCGGACATGACTTAACGACTAAACAACAAAACAACAACAATTCCAATGGAGCTCCATGAGAGCATGCTGGCTGCTATGTTGTATAAATTAACGGAGCAGATGTGATGGAACTTGCTTCTGTAGCAATGCTGGCTGACTGCTGAAAAGTTTGTGTCATTTCAGTCTATGTTGGGCATTTCTTTCTTCATGTGGAAAATTAGTATCAATTATCCACATGGTTGGGCATGAACACTTTTCCTGGCAATCTTTCAGTGAGCCAAGGATGTTTTATCATGCTTTGCTCAAGATACAATCTGTTTTCACTAGGCTGCATTCCAAAATCAATCGTTCCACCAAGTTGCAAGGAAACAGACCAATCAGTTTTGCTTCACCTTCTCACCACCATTCCCTCATTGCTCAAAGTGGCCACTCGTGCCTCCGTCCCAGGCAGACTGAAGCAGTCCAGTTGCCACATACTGTAGACAAACACCACTGACTAGGACAGGCCCATGACATTTGGGTGCTAAACAGGAAAACGGAAGGTCTTATCATGTGCTCTGCAATTAAGTTAATATTCTCATTAAGGTTTTCTTTATAGAGCTTGAAAACAAGACTGGGTGACACTTTTGTTAGTCTACTAAAATCTCGCAGACAGAAGCCAGCTTTTGAGAACTGCAAGACCGTCATCGGGGTGGGCATTACAGAGCTAGGGGTAGTGCAAAAGAAACAAAACATTCCAACTCCCCCCCCCCCCCATGGCCAAATGTGCAGGTCACTCTCCTTTATTTCAAGTAAGATGCAAAATTGGGACTTTGGGGTGAGCCTAAAGCTGGCAGATTTAAGGTTTCACCTCTGGTGAGGAGAGAGAAATCTGCCCCCACGTCTAGCCATGTACCACACCCAACATCCGGTCTGATGAAAGGTTCTTCAGGACTCAAAAGCTGACTTCTGCTCATGAGGTTTTAGGGATGTAATAAATATATCAATCCCCCTTGTTTTCAGGTTATATACAAGGACCACATGACTTCCCCCCCCCCTCAAAAGGGCGGTCATATTGATTTGTACATTTGTAGAGTCTCACACCATTTAAAATGAGTTCAGTTTGTGTATAGTTGTGTGAGTTAATATAAGTGATGTTGTAGCACGAGGTTCAGAGTATGAGAATAATTCAGGGAACAAGACATTGGATGTTGATGTTCCCACAGCAATGTGCCAGATTTAACTTAGTGAAATGCAGAAACTTTTGTACCTCTAGAAGATGACAAGCACTTATGCTTAGTATTACTCTTCCCATTCTCTCAGGCTATGAAAGCCAGCTCTGAGGCCACTGAACTTCTCCAGAACATACGTCAAGCAAAAGAGAGAGCAGAGAAGGAGTTGGAGAAATTGCAGAACCGGGAAGATTCAAATGAAAGCATGAAAAAGAAATTGCTGGAAGCAGAGGTTAGGAAAATCTTAACTTCTAAGATCATTGCATAATTGGAAGTCCCACTTCAGCCATTAAAAATACAGGTTTTTTGTCTGATAAGATTAGCTTGTTATCCAGTTGTAGATTTCTGAACCGCAGTTTCTGGTAGCTGGATAAAATGTAAAACTAAGGTGTAAATCTAACCAGCATTGAAAGCTTTAGAAGTCTTCCTCTTTGCATACGAAAGTGTGGGAGAGAGGACACATAAGCCTGAGGATTAAAGTGACTTGTGGCTGTATCAGTAAATAATGGTTTATTATTACGTTTGTACTGGACTGAAATGTGTCAGTTTCTTGTTAAACAATCAAATCGTTTATTTATTTCCTACCTGTGTATATATTACCTCCAAGGAAAAAAAATTACTTGCTTTATCTTTTTGCTTGGATTTAGCTGGGCAAGGGGTGCTGAAACGATTGTCAGGAAGTTGTTCCTTCTTGTGTGAATATCAGAGTTCTTTACCCTCAATTCTGCTTTCCTGAATGTTGGGCAGGAAAGGCGCCATTCTTTGGAGAACCAAGTGAAGCGTCTGGAGACGGTGGAACGCAGAGAAAACCGGCTGAAAGAAGATATCCAAACTAAATCCCAACAGATCCAGCAGATGGCAGATAAAATTCTGGTGGGTTGTGATTAAAAAACGATAGACTTTTGTGTGGAGGAGTAAGAGAAGGCGTTGACTCCAAATGACAGGGTGGGAAGCGTTAAATGCAGAAAATGTTTTGTGGTGAAGTTAGTTTTTTAGGAAGGATTGGTGGGTAATACATACCTACAGTTAGTGACAGGTAAAGTCTGAGAGGATATTCATGCAAATACCTGAACTGTTAGGTGTTGTGGCTGAAAATATAGTGCTCATAGTCCTTGTCTGAAGATGTAGGAGGAATTATTTTCTGCCATAGAGGGGAAGAGAGTTCTCCCTCCCTCTTCCTGGTGGTGTCTGGCAGCAAATCAATTTTGCATGCAAAGCTATATAAATAGCAATATTCTGGCCTTGATATAACTTGAATTTGCTGCTCCTGCCAAGGAGGGACTAGAGGCTGTCTTTCCCTAGGAGCTGACACATGGTTAGATCTGTATTATTAGTAATGTGCAGACTTCAGATTAATTTAAGCATGCCTAGTCTGATGAAGACTCGGGCGGAGTCAAAGGCAAGGAAAGCTGGTCTAAGAAAATATATTGCTTACCCTTGTTCCAGGATTTTATGGGTATCTTGATGGTCATCACAATTTCTTGTGGGAGCAGGGTCCATAGTTTGGTTTAGTGGTGCATGAAAAAATACTTCATTTTGTCTATTCTCAGTCTCCCACTATTTAGCATTGTTGGAAAAAGTCTTTCAGGGCTGTTACCCTTCCTTGCAAGGAAGTTGTTCCATTTTCCTTATTTTTCTGGTTAATATTTTCTGCACCTTTTCTACAATATCTTCTGTTTGGAAGGTACTAATCTGAGCAAGGCTGTGTAGCCTGTGACCAGGAGTGCATTTGCATAATTAAAACTAGTGCGCCAGCTATGTCCATCTCTTGAGAGATCTCATCTGGCCACTGTCATACACATCCTAATTACTTTGTGACTGGATTACTGTAACACATTCTAAATGGGGCTGCCAATGGAAAGTGTCAGGAAAGTTCAGCGGGTCCAAAATGCAGCAGCCAGATTGCTGACTGGGGCTGGTTACAGGGATCACATAAGCCACCCCCCCACCCCCAACCCGGTTACAGCAGCGGCTCCACTGGCTGCCAATCAGTTTCTGCGCACAATTCAAAGTGCTGGTTTTAACCTATAAAGCCCTAAATGGACTGAGTCTAAGCTATCTCAAAGACTGTATCTCCTATTATGAGCTGCCTCGGGTGTTAAGGTCATCAGGAGAGGCCTTTCTCTCAGTCCTGCCACATTCACAGGTATTGTTTCATGGGAACACGATACAGGACCATCTCTGTTGCTGTTCCCAGGCTCTGGAACTCCCTCCCACTGGAGGCCAACTTGGCCCCATCTTTGCTGTCCTTCCGCAAGCAGGCAAAGACTTTTCTCTTCAGGCAAGCTTTCTCTCAGTAACTAGCTACAGTACCTGTGTGTGATTTTTAGAGGGATTGTTATTGTATTTTCCATTTTTGGGTTTTCTATTTCTCGGAGTGACTTTTTTTTTTTCTTTTTAATATTTGTATACATATTTGTTCCTAGTTTTAATATTGCCTTTTAATGATGTAAGGTGCCTCTTAATACTCATTGTTCTTAGCTTTAAATATTTTCTTTTAATTATGTTAACCATCACTGTCTACTCATTGTTTTTAACTTTAAATATTGTCTTTCAATGTAAGCTGCCTTGAGTCCTTTTGGGGAGAAAGGAGGAGCAAAAGTATTTTAATTAATTAAATAAATAAATAACTGGAAGCTATTAGAAATAAAATAGATTACAATAAAACCTCTTCCCCCTTTTAATCTGCTGGTGGCACTGTCAAATCCCCACTAAAAGCTGGATTTGATAGGAAACCTTTCTTCTACATCACTAAGGTGCTCTGTCAGGCTACCACTTGCCATCTAAGAGAGATAAAAATCCAAGTTGCTGCAGCAGAATCTTTGGAAATCAAACAAAGGATGTTTTGTAAGTTCTCTTCGACTCCTGTGCTGAGCTCTGTGACAATAAAGGCATTTTGTGTTTCAGGGACTTAAATTAATGTGTACCTCTGCCTTCCCAAGATTCCAACTCGTGATTGTATGTAGCCAGTTTGAAGCTGGTATACCAGCTTGAGCTTCTGCAGTAAAATGAAATGTTTGAACGTCTAAATATCCAGAATATCATTATTTGAAGAAGTAGCCCCTGCTAAGTAAGCTTTACATATTAAAAGAAAGGAAAAATAGTGCATGGACCATTTTGTGATTCCAACAGATGCCTGAACTGATGGTGAGCTTAAACCTTTCTAGATGAGTCAATATTTACTGCTTATATCAGTAGTTAGAGGCTATTTCTTGACCTCTGTGATTCAGTGATATTCCAGTTTGGGCAGCTGAGAGCAGATTCAGTTAACTCTGAGGCAGATTAAGGATAAAGGCATATCTCTGGCCTCACTTTTACAGACAAAGCTTTAAAAAAAAAAGTTGGAGCCAGGTGTTGAGGGGACAAGAATCCCTGGGGAAATCAGCTGGTCAGTTTCCTAGAATTTGTATTTGTTGTTGTTAAGTCATGTCCGACTCTTCGTGACCCCATGGACCAGAGCACGCCAGGCCCTCCTGTCTTTCACTGCCTCCTGGAGTTTGGTCAAAGTCATGTTGGTCGCTTCGATGACACTGTCCATCTAGCTCGTCCTCTGTCGTCCCGTTCTCCTCTTGCCTTCACACTTTCCCAACATCAAGGTCTTTTCCAGGGAGTCTTCTCTTCTCATGAGATGGCCAAAGTCTTGGAGCCTCAGCTTCAGGATCTGTCCTTCCAGTGAGCACTCAGGGTTGATTTCCTTCAAAATGGATAGGTTTGTTCTCTTTGCAGTCCAGGGGACTCTCAAGAGTCTCCTCCAGCACCACAATTCAAAAGCATCAATTCTTTGGCGGTCAACCTTCTTTATGGTCCAGCTCTCACTTCCATACATCGCTACAGGAAATACCATAGCTTTGACTATGCGGACCTTTGTCGGCAAGGTGAGGTCTCTGCTTTTTAACATGCTGTCTAGGTTTGTCATCGCTTTCCTCCCAAGAAGCAGGCGTCTTTTAATTTAGTGGCTGCTGTCACCATCTGCAGTGATCATGGAGCCCAAGAAAGTAAAATCTGTCACTGCCTCCCTATCTTCCCCTTCGATTTGCCAGGAGGTGATGGGACCAGTGGCCATGATCTTAGTTTTTTTGATATTGAGCTTCAGACCATTTTTGGCGCTCTCCTCTTTCACCCTCATTAAGAGGTTCTTTAATTCCTCCTCACTTTCTGCCATCAGAGTGGTATCATCTGCATATCTGAGGTTGTTGATATTTCTTCCGGCAATCTTAATTCCAGCTTCGGATTCATCCAGTCCTGCCTTTCGCATGATGTATTCTGCATATAAGTTAAATAAGCCGGGGCACAATATACAGCCTTGTCGTACTCCTTTCCCAATTTTAAACCAATCAGTTGTTCCATATCCAGTTCTAACTGTTGCTTCCTGTCCCACATATAGATTTTTCAGGAGATAGATAAGGTGGTCAGGCACTCCCATTTCTTTAAGAACTTGTCATAGTTTTTTGTGGTCGACACAGTCAAAGGCTTTTGCGTAGTCAACGAAGCAGAAGTAGATGTTTTTCTGAAACTCTCTGGCTTTCTCCATAATCCAGCGCATGTTATCAGTTTGGTCTCTAGTTCCTCTGCCCCTTCGAAATCCAGCTTGTACTTCTGGGAGTTCTCGGTCCACATACTGCTGAAGCCTACCTTGTAGGATTTTGAGCATAACCTTGCTAGCGTGTGAAATGAGGGCAATTGTACGGTAGTTGGAGCATTCTTTGGCACTGCCCTTCTTTGGGATTGGGATGTAGACTGATCTTTTCCAATCCTCTGGCCACTGCTGAGTTTTCCAAACTTGCTGGCATATTGAGTGTAGCACCTTAACAGCGTCATCTTTTAAGATTTTAAATAGTTCAACTGGAATGCCATCACCTCCACTGGTTTTGTTGTTAGCCATGCTTTCTAAGGCCCACTTGACTTCACTCTCCAGGATGTCTGGCTGAAGGTCAGCAACCACACTCTCTGGGTTGTCTGGGACATCCAGGTCTTTCTGGTATAATTCCTCTGTGTATTCTTGCCACCTCTTCTTGATGTCTTCTGCTTCTGTAAGGTCCCTACCATTTTTGTCCTTTATCATGTCCATCTTTGCACAAAATGTTCCCTTAATATCTCTAATTTTCTTGAACAGATCTCTGGTTTTCCCCTTTCTATTATTTTCCTCTATTTCTTTGCACTGTTCATTTGAGAAGGCCCTCTTGTCTCTCCTTGCTATTCTTTGAAAGTGCATTCGATTTTCTGTAACTTTCCCTGTCTCCCTTGCATTTTGTTTCCCTTCCCTTCTCTGCTATTTGTAAGGCCTCGTTGGACAGCCACGTTGCTTTCTTGCATTTCCTTTTCTTTGGGATGGTTTTTGTTGCTGCTTCCTGTACAATGTTACAAGCCTCCATCCATAGTTCTTCAGGCACTCTGTCCACCAAATCTAATTCCTTAAATCTGTTCTTCACTTCCACTGTGTATTCATAAGGGATTTGGTTTAGATTATACCTGACGAGCCCAGTGGTTTTTCCTACTTTCTTCAGTTTAAGCTTGAATTTTGCTATAAGAAGCTGATGATCAGAGCCACAATCAGCTCCAGGTCTTGTTTTTGCTGACTGTATAGAGCTTCTCCATCTTTGGCTGCAGAGAACATAATCAATCTGATTTCAGTATTGCCCATCTGGTGATGTCCATGTGTAGAGTCACCTCTTGTGTGGTTGGAAAAGAGTGTTTGTGATGACCAGCTTGTTCTCTTGACAAAACTCTATTAGCCTTTGCCCTGCTTCGTTTTGAACTCCAAGGCCAAACTTACCTGTTGTTCTTTTTATCTCTTGACTCCCTACTTTAGCATTCCAATCCCCTATAATGAGAAGAACATCTTTCTTTGGTGTCAGTTCTAGGAGGTGTTGTAAGTCTTCATAGAATTGGTCAATTTCAGCCTCTTCCGCATCGGTGGTTGGTGCCTAAACTTGGATGACTGTGATGTTGAAAGGTCTGCCTTGGATTCGTATTGAAATCATTCTATCATTTTTTAGATTGTATCCCAGTACAGCTATTCCCACTCTTTTGTTGACTATGAGGGCTACTCCATTTCTTCTACGGGATTCTTGCCCACAGTAGTAGATATGATAATCGTGTGAATTGAATTCGCCCATTCCCATCCATTTTAGTTCACTGACGCCCAGGATGTCAATGTTGATTCTTGCCATCTCCTGTTTGACCACATCCAGCTTACCAAGGTTCATAGATCTTACATTCCAGGTTCCTATGCAGTATTCTTCTTTGCAGCATCGGACTTTCCTTTCACTTCCAGGCGCGTCCGCAGCTGAGCGTCCTTTCGGCTTTGGCCGAACCACTTCATTAGCTCTGGAGCTACTTGTCCTTGTCCTCCGCTCTTCCTCAGTAGCATGTTGGACGCCTTCTGACCTGAGGGGCTCATCTTCCAGCGTCATATCTTTTAGCCTTTTGTTTCTGTCCATGGAGTTTTCTTGGCAAAGATACTGGAGTGGCTTGCCAGTTCCTGCTCCAGGTGGATCGTGTTTAGTCAGAACTCTCCACTATGACCTGTCCGTCTTGGGTGTCCCTGCACGGCATAGCCCATAGCTTCTCTGAATAACTCAAGCCCCTTCGCCACGACAAGGCAGCAATCCGTGAAGGGGATAATTTGTATACTGAATTACAAAACCTCTTATAATCTGATGTGTGGAGTGTTGAAAGCTGATGCATACAGTAAAATACAAATAATAATACATGCATGGTTTCCATGCTTTTGCCAACAAAAGAAAAGCTTTTTATGCAGAAAATTTAACATTTGAATTGGTCCTCAAAGAATGAGGTGGGGTTGGTATTGGAAACGGCACAAAGACACATTATAGGCCCATTTTGTTTAATGAACCTCTGAATCATGCTGGGTGGAACAGCCTCAGCACTAGCTCCATAGCAAGAGGGAATTATCATCATAATGTTTAGTTGATGCTGACAGCATCTTTGTAGTCTGATTCAGGAGATGGGCCATAGCAATTGCTGATGACAAAAACCAAGCAAGGAGTCACATAAGGCCCTGTTACAGCACTTCACTGGTTGCCACTCTGTTGCTGGTCAGTATTTTAACCCATAAAGCCCTAAATGTCTTGTGTCCAAGAAATCACAAAAACTGTATCTCCCTTTATGAGCATTCACAGGTTTTATTATCATTAGGGGAGGCCTTTCTGTTGGTCCCACCATCTTCACAGGTGCATCTGGTTGGGACACCGGAGAGGGCCTTCTCTGTCACTGCACCCAGACTCTGGAACTCCCTCCCACTGGAGGCCAGCCTGGCCCAATATTTGCTGTCCTTCCACAATCAGGCAAAGACCTTTCTCTTCAGTCAGGTTTTTTCTTAGTGACTGGTGTGTGTGTGTGTTTTTTTAAAATGGGAGTGCCGTGTTTTTATTGGTTTTTTTTATTACATGTGTTTTTACTACTGTTTTTATCTACTAGATTTCAGTTTTTTGAATTATTTTTAAAATTTTTAAATATGGTAATACTAATCATAATATCATAATAATAACTAGCTTCTAATTTTGTTTCTTTTAATACTGTAAGCCACCTTGGATCCTTTTTAGGAGAAAGGTGGCGTATAAATAATTATTTTAAAAAAATCAAGCTAAAATATATATTATAAATGGTTACATTTACTGGAACAAAGTGCAGATTTGGGGAGCTGCCCAAATTGGAAAATTCTGTGAGACTGCTACCTGCTTTAAAAGATTAAAAATGGAGATAGGGTCTTGTCTCAAGGCTTGAGTATGTCATACATTTTTCAGCATTGCTGGATGAGAAAAAACATAGCAGAGCCTGGAACAGTCTTGTAATGCCCAGAATCCACTGGCTGTGGATTAGCTGGTTGACCGTGCTAGTTATAGTCTTAAAAAGTTACTTTTCCCACCTCCAAAGAATTAACCAGAATATCTCCATTGCCTTGATATCAAGGCATCAGGTTACCTTTTTAAAAGTAAGTTCCAAAATGGGAACTGAACGGTGAATCAACACTCCTGGGATCTTCACCCAAACCTTTTCTTTTGGCTGGTGGGGAATTCGAAGGGAGGTCTGGGAGAGCTGCGGGATATCCATCCCTAATTTAAAGCATAGGCTAGGAACTCTGGAGACATCCGTGTGAGTTGGAACTGCTCAGATGAGACGGGGCAATGCTGAGAGGAGTATTGTCCTGTTTCCCCACCCTTCTGTTCCGTGGTCTCTCTCCTGTGCAGTCTAGAAATTGATCATCTTACAAAATGCTGCTTAGTCCTCTGTTCCAATCTAATGTTGAGCCACCTTAATGATTCTTGACATAACTGAATTGAGCAAAGATAAATAAAGCTCATTATTCTGTTTCTGGAGAGGAAAGGAAAGTAGCACAGTAGTATATAGTCTATCCTATATACTGTAAATGACTGTACTGTAACTGATATTGCATATTGTAAAAATAATTCATTCATGTAAAATATTTCTGTGCCAGCTAAGGTAAAAAGGTGAAACAATACAATATAGTTAATTAAAACAGCATGAAACATTTAAGTCTAAATGTAGGAATCACAGGAAAAAAAAAGATTTCTGTTCAACTAAAAACAGTCTAGAACAACAGATCTTTAAGAGCATGACTTCTTCCGGGTTCCACATGGGAGAAGTCATGTGCAACCTGGAATGGCATTCTGTATGCGTGGAACTGCTTACCAAATGGATCTCAGTAGGAGGCATCTTCTCCGGTGTAAGCTGTACATTTTCTGTCCCAAAACTAGGCCAGAATTGCAGCTGATTAAAGTAGTAAATACCATTAAGACTATTTGGAAAGGAGATTTCCTTCCTCCCTCCCTTCCTTCCTCCAGATTGGTTCATTGGATAGTGGACTGTAATTATCAAGAGCCACAGAATATTATTATTATTATTATTATTATTATTATTATTATTATTATTATTATTATTATTATTATTATTATTATTATTATTGGCTTTTTAGTAAGGATTTTACCACTGTAAGTGCATTCCTTAACAGAGGTGTTAAGGAACTCTGAGGACCATGTAGTAAAGCCCAGTTCTTGCTCATTTTTAACACCCCAGGAACAGCATGTATCCAATGACCAGTTGGTGGGTCTCAAAATTCCTGAACAACCTGTCCATATCATCAGGATACACAAACCTATCCAAAAACACATGAAGATAGAATCCTGGCTATATTTATTCTTTCTCTAACTATTGAAATTACAATATCAAAGTAAGAATGAATGTGAGCAACTTTGTCTACAAGATGTGATGTAAATTGATCACAAAGATTCCATCTGGTCTTCTGATCTTGCAAAAAGTTTTGCTAGCCAATATTATGTAGATGCAGATGTAGATGTAGATGTTGATAGAAAGGTAAGATTTCTTAACTGCTGTTATGGTAATAAAATGTATGCTAATGTGTTTCTCACTTGAGCTTCACTGTGGTTTTTACAAAGTTTTTGCCGCCTGCATTTTCATTGTTGACTCTGATCAACAGGTTAAACTTGACCAGATCATAATCCATTGGTGATAATGTAGCTGTCTCTAGCTGTCCCACCCTAGGATCATTATCCTGCCAACCAGTACAGAAAACCAAATCCATCATATGTCCTACCACATGCACTTTCCTAGGTGTGAGTAGAAACAGACCTGTGATTGCCGTAACAGCCACAAAGTTCCATACCACTCCAGTCAAGTCAATACCAGGACGTATGTTGAAGTTGTCAAAGGCTGCATGTTTTGGAGTCTTCAACACCAACTCTGGCACCACTGCTATTAACTGATCTTGGGAGCCTTGGCAATAGGTAGATGGAGTGCCCACAGCTGACTGTGGAAGGCCCCAGGATGAATCCATGGCAGGCATTGTTTAAAAGGATCTTTAAAAAAATTCTGCCTGACACACCCTTGAGAACTAGTGCTGATCAGAATCAACAATGTTGAGCCACATGGAGCAGGTAGCTCCCCAAGTTCTTATGTTACTAATAAGCATACTACTACTTCCCTGTAAAAGGAAGATTCTGCTTGAACTAGAGCCTGCTTTGGAAAAATATAGGAGCTGGGCGACTGAAAGAATTGCCAAGTATACATTTTGTCTGAGCTTTTTGAAAGTGTAGGTGGATAGTGTCCGTGGCTATGGTAACAGAGACAGGGGCAATTGAGTAGGAGTTGCTGAAGAAGAATTCTTCAAGTGATTTATCTGTGCCCAGAGTTTATATTGACTTTAAACGTAGGGTTCCTTGGCATTGTGGGAGTATCCTATGTGCATATGTGTGTTCTATTGGACATACCTTAGTTTAGGGCATAAGTAATATATTCTAACAACATTTTCAAGGGATGCTGTGTTTTGTCTACTGCTTTTATCAGACACACTGGTAGATGATGGATTTCTGCAGGAAACAACTAGCCTCTTGGAGTGATCTGAAGCTTTTTTCTTACCATGAGATGGTCATCATACACAAACTGTATCTGTCTTGCCTTCCTAACCTTAAAGGGGCGGGGGGAGTAATTTGGTTGGAGCTAAAGCTCAAGTTGCAGTGGCAGCCCTGCATCCTACCCCCCGTTTTCCAGATGATGGGTGAGGGCTAGGCTGGTCAGTCAGAATAAATGAAGACTGTTGGAATCAAGTGACATGTGCAGTCTCTTTCCAACTATGGGATGGTGATGGCAGCAATGTGTGTTGCTGATGCAGCACTTGGAAAGGGACATTTAACACACCTTTTCTTATGGCAGAGTGACCCATAATCTGAAGTGCCTTTGCCTGCCATCTACCCCTTGACCCCTTGAAATTATTAAGCTACTTACCTGCAGTGAGTCCTGGACCCTCTGTGCACGGCAGGAGAGGAAGCTGAACATGTTCCATATGCGTTGTCTCCGACGCATTTTTGGCATCACCTGGCAGGACAAAGTTCCAAATAGTGTAGTCCTGGAACGAGCTGGAATTGTTAGCATGTATACATTACTGAAACAGCGACGTCTACATTGGCTTGGGCATGTCGTGAGAATGACTGATGGTCGGATTCCAAAAGATCTCCTGTATGGAGAATTAGTGCAGGGAAAGCGGCCCAGAGGGAGACCCCAGCTGCGATACAAGGAGATCTGCAAGCGGGATCTGAAGGCTTTAGGAATGGACCTCAACAGATGGGAAACCTTGACATCTGAGTGTTCAGCCTGGAGGCAGGCGGTGCATCATGGCCTCTCCCAATTTGAAGAGACACTTGTTCAGCAGGCTGAGGCGAAGAGGCAGTTCTGAAACCAGCAAAATCAGGGAGCTGGACAGGGGACCGATTGTATTTGTCTTCAGTGTGGAAGGGATTGTCACTCTCGAATTGGCCTTCTCAGTCACACTAGACACTGTTCCAAGGCCTCTATTCAGAGCACGTTACCATAGTCTCTTGAGACTGAAGGATGCCTACATTACCTTGCAGAGCGTTTTGTGTATTTGTTGTTCCACTTGGACACTAGTTTAATAGAAAGAGGGTCTGAGCTTGTGGTTCTGTATGGGAATTCAGTTCTATCATGGTTCGATTCGGAACACATCCTAATCACAAGCAGCTAGAGGTAAGGTGGTATGGTTCTGGTGATCTCCTAGCACCTTTGAAGTAAATGTCATTGGGCTAGAGATGACATGGAAGTTTTTGTGTTGGTGCTGTGTGGCAACTCTGGTATAGCTATGGGGCTGAAGTGGCACAAGATGAAGTTCTAAACTGAAGTTGTGCCTGCCTGCCTGCCTGCCTGCCTACCTACCTACCTAATTCTAGAATCAGACACCTTGAAGAAATTCAACTGTAGTAACTTCCTTCTTTGCTAGAAATGGTGCAGTAGGCTTTTGGGAATGAGAGACATGCTTGAGTTCTAGGAAACAAAAGTCATGTGGCTTTTGTGTATAATCTAAAGATAAGCCTCTTTGTGTGAGATTTTAGTAGTCTAATAAAGGTATCATCTACTCTTGTCTTTGAATTCTAGGAAAGTATCTCCAGGCATATAATCCTATTGGTACTCCCAACTAGAGTAGATCCGTTGAATCAATTGGATTTACATAAGTATTGACTTTCCAGTTTAACAGTTAATTTAGCAGTTGGGACTGGCAATTGGATTAAGGCTTTTGATTAAAACTGGTGCTGTGCTGTCTAAATCATATTTGCCACTATGTCCAGCCCTAGATGATTGCTCTCTTCTAAGAAAGAGCTACCTTTTAATCAGCTAAACATTTATATATTCCAAGACTTCTTGCACTTCCTGACAGTGAAAGATATCTTGACAGTTTCTGTATCCATAGCAGTGTAGTCCCACTCCAGGTAACCAGCATTTGCTAGTCTCTAGCCAGTGATTGTCCTCTTTGTGTTCAGCATTGAAAAACACAGGGAGCAAAACATCACAACATGCATGTATAATTTTTATGCAACTGTGTGATGTTTGTTTTCCTGTATTTTTTGTGTTTCCATGATGGTGGTATTCTTTGTATTCAAGAAGGCTGTATGTTTCCTTCTCTGCAGTCTCACTGAATACCTCAAGGTTGTTTCCTGTGCTTTAAAGAAGCCATTCATTTTGAAGATTTACTGATCAGTCAAGTTCATGTGTCTCCACTGCTGAGTCCACTTTTGACTCAGTGTGATTGGAGAAGAAAGCAGGCAGCCTGGGAAGAGAGATGAAATCTTCTGCTATCAGAATCTGTTCCGTGCCCATTGTCAATAACCGTCAGTGAACTTGCTATGTCAGATCTCAGTTGACTTGGGACTTGAGTGATAACAATGAAATGCGCAATCTAGTGTGCTTCAGAACTGGCAAGCCAAGTGTCATAGGCTGATAAAAGAAAATGAATATAGCAGCTTGTGTGTGTATGCTTCATGGATGAGTGTGTGTTGTCTACCCCACATTTTCATTGATGTATTTAAATCGTTCCTTCTAGGAACTGGAGGAGAAGCACCGAGAGGCACAACTTGCAGCCCAGCACCTCGAGTTGCATCTGAAACAGAAAGAGCAGATGTATGAAGAAAGGATCAAAGTAAAGATACCTTTTATTATCCCTCAAACACAGTGTGAATTCTTTGGATGAAGGCTTACAGCTCTTTTAATACTCTGTTTTCTTTACCTCAGTCCTCCATTACTGGAGTATTGCAGTATATGAGCATGACTTGCTGGCCTTTGCCCTCCTGTTGTTGTCTGTTGGTTAGGAATATAAAATGGCATGCACAGAGCCATGTTCCAGAATATTCCCCAGCTAGGCTGTTTGGTAGTAACCACGTACATGCCCATTCTTGTGCATATAAAGGTGCCTGTTGGCCAGCAGCCCTCAGTTCCTTTTTCTCCATTTCAGAATGAAATCAGATCTTCTTCAGCTGGTACAAGTTCTTAACGTTCTTATTTCTTCTAAGTTACCTCTCCCCTCTGTTATATTTTGTCAACCCTGATTTGTTTTTCTTTCCAGTCGTGTCTTTAATTTATTCATTTTCTTTTGATTCCTGTTTGTGTATGGGTTTTTTTCCCCCATGACTGTGGGCTTGGCCCAGTTGTATGGCCAATAAGACCTTATCTAAAAAAAAATATATGTCCTGTGTTGGGAGCCAAGCCTCAATTGATAAGCACTCTTAAGTACCTCTTTTGCTCGAGAGAACCTCACTTTTCCCAATCAAGTACCATCTGTAAAGGATTTATTAAGCAGGGTCTACACCTTAGAAAACCTAAATTAAGGCTATTTTTGTGGGGAGCAATTGCTAAAAGCCACAGAGCAAGCAGTCTGAAATTGACTCCATTTTCACTGGCTAAGGCACCTTGTAAATTGACCACAGTGTCCTCAGTTCCAGCATCGACTGCTCCCAACTCTGCATCTGACAGATCACAGCCCGATGTGAGTACCTCTCAATACAGACCTAATACTGGAGACGGATTCGTTTCCAACAGGCAGGGTACAATTGGGTATGATGTCTTCAGCCATGCCCTTCTCTCAGGCCTCTTCTCCAGGGAGGGACATGCCTGCTGCGAAGCTGAAGAAGCACATTACTAAGCGATCTGTTGCATCACCTGCTCTTGAAGTTCCAAAGACTAAAAAGTCTAAAGATAAAAGAGTTCACCAAAGCAAGGCAGTATTGCAACATCCTATCCCCTCACTTATACCATCCTCACAGTTAACTCAGGTCCTGCTGTCACAGCACCCTGTCACCACTTAGCCAGCAGTCACTTGAGATGGCCCGCCATTACCAGTGACGCTCTTTATCAACTTGCTATCCACATTGGTCTCGCTACATCCACCAATCTTGACATTCACCTTTGTTTCATCTCAAGCTTCAGTACCGATCTCAACAGTTGCTCTTGACCATCCAGTTGTATCACCAATATTGTCTGTTACACTGGCTCCTTCTTCATCATTAGTTTTTGATCTGAACGCTACACCTCCAGTACCACTCTTGCTACTGATATCACTTGTTAAGTTCTTCATCAGCATGGTTCCCATGGCTGTGCAAGTGATGGATGAACCTTACCACCTGTTGGCATCCACAGTAGGCCCTGTGGATATCCCACCTGGCTCTCAGGGAGAGGTCTCCATTTCATGCTCTGTACATCAGCTCTTCCCCTCTACTTTACATTACTGTTCTCCTGCTCAGTCCTGTCATTCTCGATCCTACTGTGGCAGATCCTGTTCACCCATATTGGACGTCTCTGACTGTTCTTGCTGTGCTTATTACTCATGCACCAGATCTCGTGCTTCTCAGTATCAACATATAGGTACTCACATGATAGATGTTCTCAGTCCTGCTGTTCCTCTGATCAACTTCATGCTGGTCACTTCGACATATATCCAGTAAAACATGTTTATTAATCTCATACCTTTGGGATCCATACTGATGAGATCCTTGTCTGGTATCTCCCCCCATCATATTTTTCAGATTTAGCCACCACAAGCTGTTCAAAATGCGAAACCTTGCCATGTGGTGACAGCTTTACCTGCCTACCAGATCACCTTACCACCTCCACCTGTTCCTTTGCTTACCACTACTGCTTTTCATGCTCAGTTTTACAATATTCTTTAATGCAACACTTGCACCATGTTGACACACCTAAACCTCAGGACCCACCTCTTCTTTCTGAATCTGATGAGGAAGGGCATTCGGAGCTGCACTTAATGGGACCCCCTTCTCTCTGGACTCACTTGTCGGGGAGTCAATTCCACTCTCCCCCTCAGAGAATTGTCGCCCCTATGCAGATCAAATTATTTTATTTGCTTGTTCCCTCTGAATCAATGTAAAGGAGCCTCCTCAGACTGTGGATGATCCTGCTTTTGTCAAGTTTCAATGGTCAGTTTCCACACCAGTGGCTCCTGCCACTCTTACCAGCTCTTTCAACTCTTATTAAGCAGCCTTTGGCTGTTCCTCCACCCCACCAGTTTTGTGAAAGATAGAGAATTAGTGTCACATTCAAGAAGAGGGGGCTTCCTTCTTATTTCAATACCCCAAGCCCAACTTTTATTATTGAGGCAGCTGGAACTAAAGGGAAGCAGAAGTCCCATTCCTCACTGGTGGATAAAGAGAATAGGAAACTCAACCTTCTGGGTCGTAGATTTTATTCTTTGGCAGCCCTGGCAATATGGATTAACAATTATCAAGCAGCAGTGGCTGCTTATCAACAACTCCTTTGGGAGAAATTAGAGCCTCTTCTCCATCAGAAGAGGCTATAATTTCCAGAATACCAAAAGCTGCTGGCTCTTTCTTTCTGTCATGAGGCGTGTAGGCTGGTTGGTCACCAAGGCACTCGGCTGACTGTGCATCAAGGGTCAGCATTGGTGCAGTAGCCGTTTGCAGATATTCATAGCTCCATACCACTAATATACAAGAAGACTCATGGGCCCAGATAGAGGACTTTGCTTCGGATGGGGACAACCTCTTTAATGCTACTACAGATGAGGTCATGGACTATCTGCTCAAACCATGTACAATGGAAAATGGGCTTTTTACACCAGCCCCAAAAACAAACCTGGTGTTGCACGCACTACTTGACTCAGAGACGTTACCTTTATCCTCATCCTAGTTTTCAGCTCCACAACAGACATGGAGATGATCTTACAAACAGCCTAGAATCTGCCTGTCTTCAACCTACAAAGGCAAGCAGTTATCCTCCACATCAAAATCCTGATTTTGACCTTTTATCCCCTTGCTCACGGTCAATTCCTATGCATCAACCTGACCTGTCACTCTTGCACCATTTAACATCTTTGTTCTCCATCACCACCAACCGATGATTGTTCTCCATCATTTGAAAAGACTATACCATCGAGTTTGACAGTTTATCTCCTCTTTGCATATTTTGCACCTCCGCTCCCTTGCTTCATCTCCAAGATATCTCTTTGCCAAAGGAGTGATCAAATGCATTCCTCAGCAGTGTTCCACCTTTTCTCCCATTACTCCCATGGTTCCCTAACATGATGGAGGCCTCAAACTCATTCTGGAGCTTCTCACCTAAACTCATCTGAAATTTTTTTGAAGGATAACCCTTGCCAGCATTAGTCATCTTCTTCATCTCTAAGATTGGTTTGCAGCAATAGACTTAAAAGATATTTATTTTCACATCACCATAAAACCCAGACAACTGGTGATATCTCCGTTTCACTCTGGGACAACAGTTATTGTAGTTCAAGGTGCTTCCTTTTGGTCTGGCCATGGCACCCAGAGTATTCACCAAATGTATGGCCCCTGTGGTGGCCTAACTACGAACTTGTGATATTGTCATCTTCCCCTATCTAGGCCATTTGTTGGTGGTTGCAAGACCCATGAAAGCATCTGAAGCCTCATGTTTTGTACAACCTCTCACTTTTCTACAAGTTTGGACTGTGAATCAACAAGGGGAAGTCCCAATTTGTTCCTATATAAAGGATCACTTACATTGGAGCTCTCTTGTACTACTGTTTAGGCCAAGCTCTTCTTCCACTAGACAAAGTACTCAGGGTAGCCAGATTGGCTACCAAAGTAATTTGGAATCCCACATCTTCCTCCCTAACAATACAGAGAGTGCTTGGCTTTGTAGTATCAAACATGTTCGTCACAATTTGCTCATCTTCACGTGCAAATTCTGCAGTAGTGGTTCCTGGCCAACTTTGTGGCCCTGTCTATGCTGATGCCTCTCACTGTTTGACACCTCCACGGCACATCTGTGTTCACCTTCGGTGGTGGACCTATGTCTCCAATCTCATATGGGGAACCTGCTTCCATGAATTGGAACCTTCCGTCACTGTGACTTCAGATGGATCTCAAGCTGGCTGGGATGCACACTGTTGACCTTTTGCCTTCCATCTTGAGAGTCCCCCAGAGACTATCGACTTCACATCAGTGCAGTAAAACTCCTTGCTATCTTCAAGGTGCTTGGGAATTCCTCCAGTCGTCTAAGAGGAAGAACAGTCCAAGTAGTAACAGACAACATGATTGCCATACATTGCATAAACGAGCCGGGCAGCACTGTTCATCTGTTCTGTTTTGTCTCGCACCATCCCTTTGGTGATGCTGCCTTCACAATGCTATCCATCCTGTAGCTATTCACCTGGGTGGCTACTGAAGAACTGTATCTGATGCCCTGAGATGATCAGCCTGCATGACTCACAAGTGAGAACTCAACCAAGAGGTTTTCACTTACCTGACAAACATATGGGCTCCCCCACAACAGATTTTTTTGTGTTTGTCCAGAAGGCCAAGTGCCCCCTCTTTTGCCCCAGAGCAGGAGTAGGTAAGGGTCCTCAAGGAGATGATTTTGTGATTCCTTAGAATGAGGGCTTTCTGTACATGTTCCTGCTTTTCCCATTAATCCTCTGCACTGTAGCTCACATTACCAGGTTCAAGACCGAGGCCATCCTCATCACAGGGTGGCTCAGGCAACCTTGGTTTGTGACCCTTCTTTAGATTTATTCATCTTCTGAACAGAACAGACTTGTTGTCTCAGGCCCGTGGCTAGATCCTTCACCCGGACCTCCAGTCTCTTTGGAGGACATTAACTCTCATTCTCTCTAATCTAAAATTAACAAAGTAATTCAAGCTGCCAGGAAGCCGCCTACCCACAAATCTTGAGTCCAAATAGATAACTTTTGTACAGTTTGCTCAAGAGCACAATTTTTGACTATTTTCCTGAGACATTTCTGACATCTTTCACTTTTTTCTCTTCCTGAAAGACAAGGGACTTTCTTACTTGTCTGTTAAGTATATCTCTATCTCGCTGCTATATCAGCTAAGAGATCTAGTCCCATAGACTCCTCTTTCTTATTCACCTACCCAGATCATTAAGAGGTTTTTGAAAGGACTTAAGAATTTGATTCCTCAAGTTCGACCTCCACTACCAGCCTGGTCTCTAGCTTGTTTTGTCTCCGCTAGTGAAACCTCCATTTGAGCCTCTTGTAACCTGTATTCTCTACTTACTCTCTTGGAGTCTTCTTAGTGGCTATTGCTTCTGCCTGGCACACATCCAAGTTTTGCACACTTTGTATTGATTTGCTTTACCTGTCTTTTCACATGGACAAAGTTGTTCCCTGCCCTGACATATCTTTCTCCCCAAGGTGGCTTCAACTTTCCACCTCAGCCAAGACATAGTATTGTTGGTTTTTCCCCACAACCCTACCTCACCTTTGGAGCGTGCCTTGCACGCATTGGATGTTAAATGAGCACTCACGTTCTATCTGTCATGCAGTGCTACTCTGTAATTCAAACCTCCTTTTCATTTGTTATGGTGGTTCCAGAAAAGCACCCAACTTCATCACAGAGCTGAGCGTATTGGATGACACTTGTATCACCTTGACTTGTCAGTTAGCAGATCTTCCAACACCTTTAAGTTTGAAGGCAAATTCGACAAGAGCTCTTGCTTCCTCTGCTGCAGCTTTCAAGGCCATTCCTCTCCACAGTGTCTGCAAAGCTCCCACCTGGTCCCAACCATCTACCTACATCAAGCCTTATTGATTGGATGTGAGAGCCAGAGATGCCACTCAGTTTGGGAGGGCTGTGCCTTCTTGCTTTTCAGGGATGTTCCCATCTTTGATAAGTTAGCTTGCAGTCTACCTATTTGTGTGATCCACAGAGACCACGAAAAAGAACAACTGGTTTGCCTAGCTGTAACTGTTCTTTCAGTGGTCGTCTGTGGATTCATGCATCCCACCCTCCTCCCTTCAACGTCTAGTTATCTTTCTCTTTGGCAGGTAGAATGAGGGCTGCTGGCCATGGCACGCCTTTATATATGAGAGGGTGGGTATAGCCTGGGATACCGCCAAAAAGCCTAGATGGAGAATGTTCCAAAACATGGCTCTGTGCATGCACAAACCCTGATCCACTCAAAGAGCAGCAGTTACAGATAGACAACCAGTCATTCTTATTTGAAGTTGAGACTGTAAAATGCTCATTCTTTAAGGATCCTTTCAATTTAGATGCTTTCTTTTTATTTGGTTCCTTGTTTGTTTTCTTTTTTGTGTTTATGTAAAAAAAAAAATTCAGTCAGCTGTTGCGCAATAAACTGAAATCTGAGCGTTTTATTTTGACTGCATCTGATCCTTAAAGAAAACCAGAGGGAAATCCAGTTGCTGGTTCCAGCTAGAGTAGACCCATCGAATCAGTTGCTCAATGGAAATCCCATGGATTCAGTGGATCTTCTGTGTATGGGACTTGGAATTGGAGTTTGGTCACAGGTTTTGCATTCCTTTTCATGATCTAATGGGTGGAATTACTTTAGCACTTTTGTTCGTCACTTAAAAATATGTAACAAAATAGCCATTGTTTATAAAGTGCCTTTTATTTGCAATAACAGTGATTCCCAAGCAGAGGGGGTCTGCCCCCCACAACTTTTGGGAAGAGGTATGTAGTATGCAATTTAACAAAGACAAAACAATTTGGAAAATGGGGAAGTAAACAACAATACTGACTGCTTTCTTATCACATAGATTATTGCACCCCTGTGAAGCAATTTCCTCCACTGAATTTACAAGAGCTTTTGTTGTTGTTATTGTGTTTAGTCATGATATTTCAAATGAAATTATTAAGAGAGGCAGGTTTGAAGGAGGAACATAACATTATTTTTCAATTAAAATGGTGGGGGATAATGTTATTTTTAATTAGAAAGGAGTATGAATGTATAGAAGCTGAGAAACACAGCTGTAACACACGGTTTAAAATGAGGACAGACTTAGCATCATAGGTTTTTTTTACTGCAAAAAAGGCAGATACTTTGGTGAAGTAAAGCAAGGGGAGAGAGAAGGATCCGTGTGCTCCTGTCACATGCCAGGTGTCACAGAGCAATGACAAGTGCCAAGGAATCTAATGACACATCCGTTTCTTCTGCTTTTTAAGATTATTTTTACTGCAAGCTGCTTTAATGAAATTATAGGCACCACTTAAATTAATGGAACCAGAATGAGGCAATTTTAGCTCTTTGTTCCCTTCCCCCCACATGATGATGTTAGCAATCTCTGCTCTGAATTTGCACAGTAATGTCATATGTGAAGAAACTTGGGGGCTGCTAGAAACACCTTCAGTAAAGTGTGACTCAAGATTTAGATATTTTTTTTTAGCAAAAAAAAAAAAAAAAGCCGTAAAGGACTGAATGAATACCTACATGTCAAGTTGACATTGGCTTGGAAATGAGGAGTTTAATGGAGGTCTGTGGTATATTATTTTAGCAGCAGTAGAGGATGGAACCATTAGAATCCACCATTCATAATCCTCCAGCAAGAGACACAAAGTCTCTTTTCAGTTTCAAAAACACAGATCACATCAAGTTATATGACAGTAAAGGGAAAGACAAACTGTCGCAGTACCATCTCGTAGATACTGATCTACCTCTGACTAGCATACATGCTACTAGGAGTGCGTTGATTCACTATATGTGATCTGAGGCACTGAAAAAAAAAGCACTCTTTAGTTCTAATATGGTGCAGGTGATAGATATTCCAAATATAAAGTGACTTTGCTCCTCGCTGGGTTTCCATTTCAGTGGTTTTGTTTGTTTGTTCTTAAATACATTTAAAAAATCTTTAGAAACATGTTGCTTTGCTTCTACTGGTATACAACTTCTGGATATATTTGGAAAGGAAAAGTACACTGTAATAGAAGTCTATATACCAGCTTTGGTAACATTGTATCCTTTTCTAGCTGTATGACGGGCTTTTTTGTAGAGGTGGCTCCACCATGAGGCAACTGAAGTGCTGTGGATTTGGGGAACTATTAAACATGGCAGAGCATGAGATAATTCCTGACTCTGTGGGACGTGACCTGACAGTGGTGCACTTGATCAGTTCTTGTTCGTTGACATGAGACTTGGACAGGAGGATGTGTGCTCTAATAGGTTAAATCTGCCTTCTGCTCTGCCACACTTAATATTCTTCAACAATGTTTCTTGTTAGTTAGGGAAAGAGCATCCCACTGACATATGAATGTAAGAAGCTGCCTCATATTGCATTGGATCACTGGCCTGCATGCTCATGTACTGTGTTCCGTGACAAAGACTGAGGCAGTCATCTTCACTTGCTCTTGCTACACAAGTTTTCTTAACCAAAAGTAGCATGGAGTGAGTGTGGGAACACAGCCTGCTAGCTGTGTGCTCTATAACAGCAATTTGAGCACGTGATTTAAATATAGACGGTGCTACATGACTTCCACCCCAAATCCTGAACTATTGTTTCCAGTCAGTGTAGACAATACTAAAGTTGATGGATGGGTGGTCTTGTTCTGGTGTAAGATGTATCCTGATGTTTCTGTGACACTTTTTCTACTTTGGACCCCAAAGGTTGCAGAACAGTCCTACTTGGGAACAGTCCCCTTGATAGTGAATAATAATAGACATGGAGTAAGAAGTTCTTGCGTCTTTCTCTCTAGGTACTTGACAATCAGATGAAAAAAGATCTTGCGGACAAAGAGGCACTCGAAAACATGTTGAGGAAGCATGAGGAAGAAGCCCATGAAAAGTGCAAACTTCTTGCAGAACAGAAAGCAGTATGTGAAGCATCCGCCAGACATCATAATGTTTGATTCTGATAACCAAGCTTGGCATATAGATGCTATTCATATGTGTATATTGGATGATTCATAAAGATAGTTGGCACCAGCCTGTCAAGGTTTGACCAGTTAGATTACCTGAAGCTTGCAAACCCTTTATGAAAATTGCTCCTAATATACATATTAAGAAGGTAGAATGGCCTGCCATTGTTGCTGGTTCTGTGAAAGCTGACACATTTGAAGTTGCTATGTTGGTGAGACGTCCCTATTGAGCATTCCTGGATTGGGTCAAATTCCAGGGTCCCTTTCCAAAGCTAATTAGCTAGAAGCTTCTGTAAAGATATAAACAAGACTATTCAGAGATTTTAGGGAAGATATATTGGTGGCAGCCTTCTTGGTTATTCTTGGCATCTAAGATTCAGAAGCCTTCTGCTTCTGGCCAGGGTAATTACATTTAGCAATCATGGGCAGTGTCCATTGCTCTATGAATGTATCTTATCCTGTCAGAAAAAGTGAAGTCATGCCCAATTGTTCCAAGTTGGGTTAACTTGAATGTCTGATAGAAAAAGAACAGAGTAGCCCTGCCCTTCCATCATTGCTCTGTCTGTATAAAGAATGATACTCTGAAATGGTGGGCTTCTGTTACACATGGATGCTGTGCACACACTGGAACCTTGAAACATCAAGATTTCTGATTGTGGGGAGAGACTGCACATATAGAGCATGTTCCTTTTTAGACGATGGAATGGAACTCTCTCCTGAATGGGGCTCTAAGTCAGTGCCCATCGCCACATCCTGTGACAGTGTGGTTTCATAACTTGCTTCTCTTTTGTCAGTAAGTACATTCATTCACTTACCATGAATGCTGGACTATGCTGGACTAGAACAAAAGTTTTTCTAGTCCAGCCTTTTTCCACAATTGCCAACCCATGAGCTCTGTAGGAAGCCGGCAATCAGAAGATGAGTGCAAGGGCACTATTGTGTTCATGCTTCCCAGTAACTGAAACTGAGAGGCATCCTGCCTCTGATATTGGAGGTGATATGCAGCCATCATAAGCTGCAGCTAATGACAGTTCTATTATCTGTGAATTTGTCTAATCCCTTTTTAAAGCTCTCCAAGTTGGTGAATATCAATACATGTAGTGACAAGGAATTTAACTATGGACTATATAGAGAAGTACTTCCTTTTGTTTGTCCTGAATCTTTACCCATTCAGCGTCATTAGATGGCCCCAGGTGTTTTGAAGAAAAATTTGCCTCTTTCCACTTTCTTCATACCATGCAAGATCTTTATATACCACTTTCTTGTCTTCCTCTAGGGAAATAGTTGTGGACAGATAATCACTGGTGGAAACTTAGGTACCATCCATTTTTTTTCTTTGAAGATCTCTACTAAGCATCTTGTGAAACCCAAGGTTCACCAGAATAGAGTTTAGAAGCCACTGTTAAGCCATATTAATAGAGAATGCCTTTCTTTCAGATGATCAATGCTATGGATTCCAAGATTAGGTCTCTAGAACAGAGGATAGTTGAATTGTCCGAAGCTAATAAGCTTGCAGCAAACAGCAGCCTGTTCACACAGAGAAACATGTAAGTATAAGAAAGGCTGTTAAGCTGTCTTTTATCTCACAGTGCACTGGGGAAGTTTAGAATGTCCATGAACTCTTAGTAAAGCAGCTCCTGTTTGCTTTTCACAAAGATTACTTGTCTTAAGAGAACCTGCTGTCCCCAATTTTAAAAAAACCCCTGTTTGTGGTAACTATCTTCTGGGTACTTTGCTCCTATGGATAGTAACAATTGCCAGCCTGATTCATTCCTTTCATGTGGAGCACTCGATCAAGCTGTAGTGATCTTTGCCTTCCTCATTTTTGTTGAATGTCATCTGATTATTATTTTTTTTAAAGTTCAAGTTATTTCTGAAATTCAAGTACTTTCTGAAGAAGGAAATGAGATGATGGAAATTTGTTTGTGTGCATCAGTTTGGCATCAGATGGGGGAATAATACCTACATCCTGGTGCTACAGATAATGATCCTTAGGTTTTTTAAATTAGATTTTTTTGGGGGGGGGGAGACAGAAGGATAACTTTATTCTCTTGTTACCAGATTTTTTGTTAGGCATGGCATTTGCCTGATATGCAGGAGCCCTCCGTGGGGACCGATGGAAGTGTAAAACTTTTGTTATTTTACCTGTAGTTATGGGGATGGAAATGTTCACTCTTCCCCCAACATAATGTAAAGTATGAATTGTTCTTGAAATGAAACAATGGCCCAAATCCTGTTGTGTAACATGAATAAAGTCATAAATTTTGGTCTATTCCTTGCTGGTAAGTAAAGGCCGCCCTGCCATGATTTTCAGAGGTGCATGCATGCACATGCTGGCTTTGGGCATATGCCAGTACCTCTGAGAATCTCAGTGGGCACTCTTTATTCACTGTTGAGGAATGGACTGAAATTTATGACTTTACTTAAGTTACATGACAGGATTTTGGCCAATATATTGTTTTATATGTTATTGTTTACTTTATGCCACATAGAATAGTATTACATATCATTTTTACATTTTTATATTATAAATAATTAAGATAAGAGCTGTTATGATCTCTTACGAAGAAGAACAAGACCAGTCATATAAAAGAATAAGAATAAAAGTAAGACCCTCTGAGGCTTTTTTTTAAAAAAAATACATCTTACAAACTTAAAAGTATGTTGTATTTCTTTCCTTTTTTTATTTGTAAGCCAATATGTTAGTTGTGTTTTGTTTTGTTTTTGTTATATTATTGAAAATTTAAAAAAAGATACAAAAATAAAATTAATAATAGATTAGGAGGAGGAGGAGGAGGAAGAAAACTGCCCTGGTCAGCTTTCAGTGTGGATAAAGCTCATATTTCTCAGCTTTCCTTATGACAGAGTACAGTTCTTCCTTGAATTGCATGCGTTTGAGCAGCGGAGGGTCCAAATCGCTGCAGCCAGATTGCTGACTGGGGCTGGTTGCAGGGAACATAGAATTCCTCTGTTACAGCAGGTCCATTGGCTGCTGATCTGTTTCCAGGCACAATTCGAAGTCTGGTCTTTACCTATAAAACCCTAAATAGCTTGGGTCCAAGCCATCTGAAAAACTGCATCCCTCTCTATGAGTCTGCCTGGGCATTAAGATAATCTCAGTCCCACTACCCTCACAGGTGCACTTGGTGGGGACAGAGAAGAGGGCCTCCTCTGTTGCTGTTCCCAGGGTCTGGGACTCCCACCCACTGGAGGCTGGCCCCATCTGTGCAGTCCTTCCATAAGCAGGCAAAGACCTTTCTCTTCAGACAGACTTTTCCTTAATGACTGGTGGATTGAGAGGGTTTTTAAAATGGATTGTTGTGTACTGTTGCTTTAAATGTGTTTTTGTATTGATCTTATTTACCATTTTTAATATAATTCTTGCTTAATTCTTTTTAAATATTTGTATACTTACTTTCTTCATCGTGGCCTCTGTGAATGCACGCAATAGGGTTTTGACAGCGCCTGCGCTGGCCTCTCGGAATCTTCTAGAGCTTTTTTATAGAAAAGTAACAAAGTTAGCATTGCCCCTACCGCGCATGCTCCACCGTCTCAGCCCTCAGTTCCATTTTACCGCCTTTGGCTTCGGAACCTCTCGATACTAGAGCTCAGTTTCTATTAAAATAAAAATTTCTTTACACGGATTGACGCGGACTTTCCTTGACTACTCTTACTCTGTTGCCCCGGACCACGGACTGACTGACCATTCTCTCTACTACCGTCTTGAATAAGGTTTTGTTTCTGAATCGCGGACTATTCCCGCTCTTTTTTTCCGCTACCGGCAGCGGCTCCTTTGGGGCCCATTCCCGCTTAATTCTTTATATAATCACCCGGACTTCCATATCTGTTCTTGTAAGTCCTATTTACTACTTTATGTCCCCCTCCAGACCCTTCAGTCGCTGTACGTCCTGCTCCCGTAAGCTGCCATTCTCAGACGGCCACGATCTATGCCTCTTTTGTTTAGGCGAATTTCACCGGCCGCAGTCGTGCAGACATTGTAAAAAATTCACCAAGGCAGCTCTAAAAGCTCGGCAGCAACGTTTAAAACTCTTTCTCTGGGACAAGACGCTCTCGGCGTCGAAACCGTCAGAAATGGAAACGGCTTCAGCACCCTCTTCCACTCCTAGATCGGAAGTACGGATTGCCTCTACACCTCCATTGTCGACATCGAAATCTGTCGACAAACCAGTTAAAAAAGCGACTAAAAAGACACATACCTCTACGTCGAAGGCACCTTCGAGCTCCTCCAAAGAGCCGAAACAGAAGAAGCCTAAAGATAAAGAAAAGACAAAAGACCATCACCCAACCGTTCCTTCCGTCTCGGCGTCGTTACCTTCTACCATCCTGGAGGACTCGTCCCGAGATCGGGAATCTTATGTCGGAGGCGGCAGCCTCTCTACCATCTCGACATTTTGATTCGGGTACAGTCGAAGGGGATCGGTCTCCCACCGCTAGCCAGCTGGTAGATACCCTTGCTGGCTCAGCTATTGCCCATGACAGCCCTGTTTTTACCGGGCGGGCTTCACCGGCTCCGTCGGCGTCGTCGGTTTCGTCGAGACCCGACTCTCCACCCCGTAAAAAGACTACTAAAACTAAACATGTTTCCCCGGTCCGACACCGATCCTCTCGACGTGAGGTGGTGGTCGTTCCGAAGTCGTCTCGACGCCGACATAAATCCATATACATCGAACCTGAATATGTCGAGGTGGATCGAAGGAAGTCCCATCGTCGACGTCGATACGACGAATCGGACTCGGAATTTTCATCGACCTCGGAAGACTATCATAAGAAAAAGAGGGTCAGATATGTATACGCGTCGCCCTCTTCGTCTTCCTCTTCATCGCCACCTCGACGTCGACGTCGACAAACATAGATCTTCTCGACAAGCCGAGAAGACTAAGGCTGCCTCCACACAGCTGGCATCGAAAGGTTCTAGGACTGGTCACACACCTCGATCTTCGAGACCAGAGGTTACTCGACAGCCTTCAAAGAGACCTCACTTACCTTCCACTTCAGATCAGGAGGAGGTAATTTCTTCGGACGTCTCGGATCAGGAAGATGACATGTTGTCCGAAGCATCAGGGGAGACACCTGTCGATGGAGGTGCATTGGGGTCAGATGCGGGTGATCCTCACCCATCGTCACCCTCAGAGGATTTCTCCTCTTACGTCCAGATGATTTCTCGGATGGCCAAGACCCTAAAGATGCACACTGAACAACCTCCTCCTCCCTCTGAAGACCTAATATTTGGGGATATCAACCAAGAAAGAACCCCTCCCTTAAGCTTGGCATTCATTCCAGCCTTAATGGAACTCATCAAAAAATCATGGACTCAACCAGCTATATCTACACCTATAGCTAGAAGGACAGAGAATCTGTACCGTATTCATGGAGATGATACCAAGTTCCTTACGAAGCACCCAATTCCAAACTCTTTAATAGTGGAATCTAGCTCATCTAAATCGTCTGGAAGTTCTCATGTCACACCTACCAATAGAGAAGGCAGAAAACTGGACGTGTTAGGGAGAAAAATTTACTCCTTAACAACATTTTTACTTCGGGTTACGAATTACCTAGCTGCAATGGGTGCATACCAAAGACAGCTGTGGTCGAGAATACTCCCAGCTCTTCAAGCAGCTCCTGAGGATAGCAGACAAAGTCTCCTCAACACTCACGCAGAAGCCCTCACAGTCTCAAAACACCAGAGATTGGCCTCACGCCATGTGGCGGATGCAGCGTCAAAAACTCTCACATCTGCCATTGCTCTAAGACGACACACATGGCTAAGATCATCCAACATTGTTGAAGATGCTAAAACACGGATAGAAAATCTACCCTTTGATGCTAACGGCATCTTTAATGAAAAAACCGACGATAACCTAGAAAACCTACACAAAATCAAGAAGACGGCCAAATCATACACAATCCAGCAACAACCTAAGTACAATAAATTCCAATGGCGTAAACAGTACCCACAACAACAATACCAACAGTCAGCTTCCCAATCCTACCGCTCCTTCAAAAACCAGAACCAAGCCAGATCTTCCCAGGCTTCATCTTCTACACCCAATTTTCGAACGCAAACCACACAACGCCGTCAGTTCTACAAACCACAGGCAAAGAAGTCAAAACAGTACCTTTGACTTCCACATAAGGCCATTACAAAACGATCATGCAACTCGCCTATCACCATTCTTTCACAACTGGTTAAACATCACAAAAGACTCTTGGGTCTTAAGCATTATTCAATTCGGCTACCGTCTGGAATTTACAGAATTTCCTCCTCTAGGACAGGTCAAACTTACATCCTTCGATCCAGTTCTAGAAGAAGAGATTCTCACTCTTCTGCGAAAACAAGCCATTCAACAAGTGCCCATACAAGACATAGCAAAGGGCTTTTATTCCCGCTACTTTGCAATACCAAAAAAGGATGGAGGAATCAGACCCATTCTGGACTTAAGAACGCTGAACACCTACCTTCATCCACGTCGCTTCCGCATGGTCACGCTCGAATCCATCATTCACCTGTTAAGGAGAAAAGATTGGTTTATTGTAATAGATCTGAAAGATGCTTACTTTCACATTACCATTCACCCAGGTCACAGGAAGTACCTTCGGTTCATCTTTCAGAACACCATTTATCAATTCCATGCTCTCCCATTCGGACTGTCCACAGCCCCACGCACGTTCACGAAGTGTATGGCCCCAGTAGCAGCTTACATTCGTCTCCACGGGATACAAATCTACCCTTACATAGACGACTGGCTGGTGGTATCCCCGTCAAGAAGAAGAGCACTTCGAGACACCAAGTTTGTGCTCCACACTCTGAGAACCCTCGGTCTCTCTGTCAACCTCAAAAAGTCCCACCTCATGCCATCACAGGTGGTCGACTACATAGGAGCAAGGCTGAACTCTGTAAAGGCTCGGATATTTCTGCCAACAGAACGCATAAAGAAAATCGACAAAGCTGTTCACAAGTTTCAACCACACGCACGTGTCACGGCCAGGCATGCACAACATCTGCTCGGCCTCATGGCCTCTACGACATCAGCGTTGGCGCACGCACGTCTGAAGATGCTTTCTCTTCAGGCGTGGTTCCTATCTCTCTTCGATCCCCTTCAGGACAATCCGAGAAAGCATCTACGTGTCACGCCAGAGCTTGCGAAACAGCTGAGATGGTGGACTTTTCATCCACACCTTCTTGTCGGTCGACCTTTTCGCCCCCTGCAACTCACAATTCAAGTCACAACGGATGCGAGTCCCACAGGGTGGGGTGCACATTGCGGACTTCATCGAATACATGCACTGTGGTCTCAGAAAGAGACGGATCTACACATCAATCATCTGGAAATTCTAGCAGTCATAAAGGCCTTCAGGGCCTTCCTCCCCCTGATACAGGGTCGTGGTGTACAAGTGATAACAGACAACACCACGACCATGTACTATATCAACAAACAGGGGGGAACGCGCTCCATGTCCCTTCTATTCCTCTCAATACATCTCTGGGAGTGGTGCTATCAACATCAGATATTTCCAGTGGCCCTTCATGTCTCGACAACGGACAACCAGTTGGCGGACAAGCTGAGCCGCCTGACAGGACAAACCCACGAGTGGGAGTTGGACAACGAGATCTTCCTCTCACTTTGCAACCGCTGGGGATATCCCATGATAGACATGTTCGCGACTCAAGCCAACAAGAAGTGCAACATGTATGCCTCTCGTGCGGGAAGGGGCAAGGACTCACTCGGGGATCCCTTTATGATCCCTTGGAGGTCCGGCCTCCTATACCTTTTTCCACCAGTTCCGCTCGTCCAGAAAACTCTGGTCAGAGCTCGTCAGATGAGATCAGATGCAATCTTCATTGCACCGTGGTGGCCTCGTCAGCCTTGGTTCTCCACCCTCAAGACAATGGCAGTAGATGTTGTCAAGTTACCACACCTCCCGCATCTTCTCACTCAAGATGCAGGCAACATCCTACACCCAGATCTCGAATCACTGCATCTGACAGCTTGGAGGATCACCCATTGATAAAAGAGGTCCTAGAAAAGGCTAGGAAGCCATCTACTAACCTCCTTTACAGGTACAAGTGGAGGAACTTTCTGAGATTTGTAGAATCAAAAAGTCTCCAACCTTCCCCGGTTTCTCTATCTACCTTACTTCAATATTTGCGTTATCTCTTTGACTCTGGTTTGGCCTTATCCACCCTTAGGGTTTACATATCGGCTATTGTTTCATTTCAACCTTCTGATTCAGACTCCGCACATTTGTTCTCCCACCCTACTCTCAAATCCTTTCTAAAGGGTCTGTCAAATATTCGGCCACCCATCAAACCTCCTGTACCACACTGGTCGCTTCAGGTTGTTTTGAATGCTCTTACACGCCACCCATTTGAACCGATGGCTTCCTGTGACATTCGTCTACTATCATTCAAGACTCTGTTTTTGGTGGCCATTACTTCAGCAAGAAGAGCAAGCGAACTGGCTGCTCTCCGATCTGATTCCCCTTATCTACAATTTTTCACAGATAAAGTGATATCGTACCCAGACATCTCCTTTTTACCTAAAGTTGTCTCTGATTTCCACGTTAATCAACCTCTTATGTTGCCTACTCTATTTCCTAATCCGACCTCAGATGTTGAACGCATGCTCCACTCATTAGATGTTAGGAGAGCTTTGGCATACTATGTGTCACGCACCAAGGACTTCCGTGTGGCGCCAAGACTATTTACATGCTTCCATGGTCAACACAAAGGCTCTCCAACTTCTTCTTCAACTCTCTCCAGATGGCTTGTCTCGACTATTTCACTGGCCTATGAACTACAAGGCAAAGCTCCTCCTGAAGGTCTCAAGGCACACTCCACTAGAGCTGTTGCAACATCTACGGCCTTGCTGCGTGGAGTTGATGTGCCAAACATATGCAGAGCTGCCACTTGGTCTAATGTGTCCACATTTGTGACACATTACAGACTGGACCTTCGGGCTAAGAAAGAGACAAGTTTCGGGAGAGCAGTGCTGACTTCTATTCTACAGTGACGGCCCTCCTTCCGGTAAGCGAGCTTGCTAGTCACCCTATTGTGTGCATTCACAGAGGCCACGATGAAGAAAGACAGGTTACTTACCTGTAACCATGGTTCTTCAAGTGGACCTCTGTGAATTCACACATCCCGCCCGGCCTCCCCACTATCCGTCACTGACTATGTTTTTATGAGCTCAGGCTCTTGTGGCGGATAAATGGAACTGAGGGCTGAGGCGGTGGAGCATGCGCGGTAGGGGCAATGCTAACTTTGTTACTTTTCTATAAAAAAGCTCTAGAAGTTTCCGAGAGGCCAGCGCAGGCGCTGTCAAAACCCTATTGTGTGAATTCACAGAGGTCCACTTGAAGAACCATGGTTACAGGTAAGTAACCTGTCTGTTTTTAGGCTTTAAATGTTGTCTTTTTAATGGTGTTATCCGTCTTGGTTCCTTTTTTTTTATGGAGAAAGGCGGGATAAAAATATTTTAAATAAATAATAAAATTTCTGTGTGTCTGATTTTGGAATTTCTAGATTTTGCAGAGGAAGGAGGAAAATCTACTTTCTGGGGGAAGTTTAAAAGAGTCCAACTCTGATTAGGACTGAGCAAGAGAGAATGCTGAAAGCACACCTGAGCTCCTTGTTCTAATTGTGGAATATGTCCATTTTCATGGCTAATAGTTGGGAAAAGGCACTGCTGACTGTTCTTATTACTTCTGCTATTATTACCTCTGACAAATCTGCTTCTTCTTAATTTTAATAAAGTTTTTCAAGGAAACACTGGGAGATAAAGTTACTCTCAGCTTGTGTATGAGCAGTGCATGGTATAGGGAAGATCTGTTTCCATGTTCTTCAATGAAAAAATAAACCTTTGCATCAGAGTACATATTTCCCCATTCCCCATATTTTCAGGAAAGCCCAAGAAGAAATGATTTCTGAGCTCAGGCAGCAAAAATTTTACCTGGAAACTCAAGCAGGAAAATTAGAGGCCCACAACAATAAACTGGAGGAGCAGTTGGAGAAAATCAGTCATCAGGACCACACTGACAAGACTCGTCTGTTGGAGTTGGAGACCAGGTTGCGAGAGGTAAAAAACTTATTTTAGATGTGTTCCTGTTAATATTGCTGCAGCTGCTGGTATCATTGGTATTCAACAGCTACTCAATTAGCACCAGCAACAGGGCATCTCGGAAGTCTACCAACATATTCACGTCCCATGGGGCATGTAGGATGATTATGAATAACTGTCTACAACTTAAGACACCGCCTCTCTCACATGTCAGCAGTGGGGAGGTGTTTCAACTGATGCAGTTAGAACTCCTCGGCATGGCTTTTATTCCTTTGCCATGGTGTTTTTTGGCCAAAATTTTGCATCGGCTTGTAAAGAGAGTAACAGGACATCCAATATTTTCCTTATAGGAAATATTTTGGCATTTGCCTCCCTCTGAAGAATAGGTGAAAATGCATTTTGAGTGACAAATCGCCTGATTAAATGTTTGATGGGTCTTAATACTCAGAGGGATCATACTCTTAACATTAGTAGCCAGAGTATTAGTTAGCAGCTGTGAAAATCATGTATTCCTGATGTTGTTCAACTACTTCCTAAGCAGAAAATGCCCAAAGAGAGAAACCTAATGACCTGCTTAGCAAGGCTTTTATAGCTTATAGTTTGAAATTACGTCACTTATTTTTATACACATTCCTTTTCATCTGTGTCCTACCCCACCCTCCTGCAAAAAATATACAAACATGTCAAACAGCATCTTTCAAAAATAAATTTGTTAAGGCGTCAGTGTTCCATGCTAATAAAGAAAAAAGTGGAAATGAACATTGAGCTATATATGGATGGAAGGAAATATTCCATGGGTCATAAATTATCTGTTAATTATCTAATTTATCCATGTATTGTCCTGCAGACAACCAAACAAACCACAGTTTGTTATGCCAAATTCTGGTCTCTTCCCTTTTGTCAGCTCCTATTTCAGGATGGATGCCTAGGAAGACAAACAGTTGTTCTGGGCTCATGTGTATCCAACAGACACAGCTTAAACAAGGCAGCATTCAGAAGGCAACAGCAAACCATGGCTTCTAACTGTAGTTTGTGGCTGCCTATCAAACTGAAGTTTGTGGGCACAGTTTGAGATGCAACCACAAGTTGGAATTCAGCAAATCCCAGCATGACTTACTGTTACATATAAACATTGCCAGTGTGAAGTGAAAATATATATATACCGTACTCCAAGTGACGCCATATATTCTTGTATAGTTGAGCAATGTATTGCATTATGATGCTATTCTAGGAAGAAATCACTAAACATGAACAGATGGTAAGTATCCCAAAGGCAAATTTGTTGTGGCATAAACTTTTTGCTGGTTTAAAAAGAACCACTTCATCAGATACATAAGATGGGAAACTCATTCACATTGCCTAGCATCACCTTTCTTGGTGTTTCTGGAAGACACCAAGCAACCTTGCAGTCTGGATTTGCTAAGTATCAATGCTGTATTTAAACTCTTCAGGTTAGCCTCGAGCACGAGGAGCAAAAACTGGAACTGAAGCGGCAGCTCACTGAATTGCAGCTTACTCTCCAGGAGAGAGAATCTCAGATTTCAGGGTTGCAGGCTGCCCGTGCAGCCCTGGAAAGCCAGCTTCGGGAGGCTAAAACTGAGCTAGAGGAGACCACAGCTGAGGCAGAAGAGGAGATTCAAGCTCTGACGGTAAGCTGTAGAATTCTAGGCTGAAATGAGGAGTTGTGCCCTCAGTATAAAAAGTATGCTGGTCTTCTGCTAGATCGGTTTGAAATGATAATATTGAAATGTATCCTGCATTGCCACCGCTGCTGCTGCTGCTGCTGCTGCTGCTGATCTGGAGATGGCTTCGCTTGACTTTTCCTGCTTCTCTTGGTCTTGTATCTTATTTCATAGTTTGGTGAAAATGTACCCCTTAGCACTTTGCCACTGGCCTGGCTGCCTGTGATAGTCCCAAAAAACAAAGCCAGTGGCCTTTTTCCGTTTCTGCCAAATGCTTTAATGTTTCTGGGCAAGGGTAGGTCCCCAGAGCTGTGACATTGTTTTTCCTTCTTGTGAATTTCACTGACCAGGATAATGGCAACATACACAACCAAGTGAGAAGAAAGCTAGAAAGCAGCCATTATTGCCTCCCCTGCTTGAAATGTGCCATGTTCAAGAAACTTTGAAGCAGATCCACTTTCAGATTACTTTTAGATGACAATCTGAGCAGAGAACTGGATCTTCTGACTAGCTAGCTTAAAGGCCACTTGGTTCTGGTAAAATGCCCAAGTTCAGGATCTTCCAAGCCCTACATCGGGCCTCTGTTCTTTGCCGCAGGTGTGCTACTTAAGACATCCCTCTTAGTCGCCATTGTGGAATGTTATCCAGACAGCAGGCCCATTTCACAAGAGGGTAGGGGAGAAATATACTTTTGGTGAATGGTCTTTTGAAAGAAAAAGAAAAGTCCTTGTGGAACTCTGGAACAGATATGAAATGAACGAGTCCTAAATCAAAAAGGCAGAAGCAGAAATTAAAAATAGCCTAGAAATATTTTTGTTCAATTTGAGAACTCAGACATTGAAGGAATCCGGTGTTTACATCTTGTAAACCAATCCCAAAACAAAGCAAGCCAAAGAACAATCATGGGAGATCAGATAAGTCCTTGCTAGGAAAGTCTTGCATGATCAGGCATAAGGGTTTTCTCTTCCAGTTAGCTATGTTTCTGCCCTTGATCTTTTAAAGAGAAGAGCTGCCTATAACTGAAAATCAGTAGCTTATTCCTGAGTCATGCTTTGGTTTCAGAATATAAGCTGTAGTGAGCTCCAGTTGTGGCCTGTTCTTACTATCGCTTGCTGTAGATTCTGAGATATCACATGTCCCAGTGCCTTTTGTGTCTCCTTCTCTATGAGTACACGGCCAAATGTCTCTCAGTCACTGAAATATCCTGTTCAGAGGTAGAGGTATTCAGAGAGGGTCCATCACACTGTGATCCCTTTATAATCCTGTCCACTGAAAGGTTATACCTCTGGGAATGAATGCCAACTTCATGTTGTTTTCCTTGAAGAAATCCAGCATAGGGCATAAGACCCTTCCCAAATATCACACATTACTGAGACACAACCACTTAATTTTGCTAACGTTCTGCCTATACATTAATGGATGTATTTGATTTTGAGGCAGATTGGTTACAGGTAAGTCACTTTGCTTTCATGTTTAAAAACAATTGTTCCTTTAAATATGCTTTCCTGTTTCACAGACATCTGAGCGAGGAGCTTCCTCTTTAATATGATACTTTGATGTAAGTATCATACTAAAGAGCTACTGAACTTTTATATTGTAAATGAGCTCCTGGAATAAATGCACCTTGAACTTGTCCCCTAATGAAAGACACCAGTCTTATGTTGTGCTCTGTGTGGTGAGTGAGACCTTCTTTTAAAGTATGTGCCTTTGCCCCTCTGAATTGAACTTAAATGTGTACTGATATGGACTGACTGTTTTGAAGAAGTCTTGTCATTGGAAAAAGAATATGCTTTGAGGAGTTGGGTCCTCACTTCAAAATCTTCCAGATTTGTAGGTAGCGGAGATGATTACCTCTTGCTTTGGCTGCCAGCTCTTCTTCACTGAAACGGCTGTCTTCAGTGGCATTTGCATCCAGCTGTGTTGGAAGTGGGTGTTGTGTCTCAGTGGAAGCTAATGAAAGGAACTGGGTCTGCCTTTCATTAGGGAAGACTTTTCTGCATTTGCAGCTGTTCTTTTGGGCTTGGGGGAATTCAGCAGAAGCCGTATGCATGCATTGCTCATGGTGTGGGTATCCTGCCGGGGGGACGTCATCCTCTTCAGTGCTCTAAGATGCATATAGTTGGATTGCCGCCAATTAGAAAATGCACTATTGTTGGGGAATTAATGAGTAGTGGGTGTCATGCCTGTATCCCAAATGTGGTCAACCTGAGGCATGGGTGTTGTAAGAGAAACAGTGGGTAGGAGTTTGTATTAGTTCTGGACGCTGGGGTTCCTGGACAGTGTTATAGCCTAGGGCGATTTTTCACCTGATCTGTTATGCTCCTGCATTTTGTAATGCAGTTTGTTTTTTTTAAAAAAAGCTTGAAAATATAATCACATTGTCTTTTGCATTTATTGTGCTTGAGACCCTGGAGGGCTACTGCCTGTCAAGGCAGACAATAATGAGCTAATTGGGAGAAATAATCTGACATGGTATAAAGCAGCTTCCCATGAAATACAAAGTCCCCCTAAGAGAAGCATGCTGAAAATGCCTGTGGGCTTGGTAGTCTGCTAGTTTCTCTTTTTTCCTGTGCTCCTTCCTAGTAGACAGGCTGTTCTCAAATCTGCAAATTTCAGACACAACTACCCCGAGGCATGGAGTGGGGCTGGGGGAACAAGTGTGTGTGTTGTCATGCACATTAGATGACTGCTGTCTTGAACGTCTTACCTTCTGACACGCTTGCCAGAAAAGGTTGGCCACTGCTTCTCTGTCTGTTCCCATTGAGTGCAAATCAAAATCATTTTGCTTGTAAAACAGCCTTTCAGATGCGTGGAGATTTTGAGACATCTGGCTTTTATGCGATTAGGGCTTGGCATGCTTTGTAATAATATTTTGCTTGACATTAAAATGATATATCTGCAAGATTTGTACTTCCTCAAAAGAGTTGCTGTTTCAGTCTAATGATTCTGTTGCTTTCATTTTGGATACGGAAGCCAGGGGAATGATGGAAAGGTTCTTGTTTGATCCTTTTTCAGTTGATTGTGGAAGAAAAAGTTCATTTTCTAGTCCATCGCTTGACTTGGGCTGAGCAGCTGTTCTTTCTTTCTTTCTTTCTTTCTTTCTTTCTTTCTTTCTTTCTTTCTTTCTTTCTTATCTTTGTTACTGGAGCTGATGGGTTGAATAAAGAAGAACTATGGAGCCATACATGACCACCAGTCCCTCTGCTACAGTTTGAGACTGAAGGGAGAGGATCCAGTGGCTGGAAGATGAACTTCCTCTTTTGTCACACTTGGCTTCTGAAACAAATTAAACGATGCATGCCTTATCATGATTTCCTTAAAACACAATGCTTTGTGTCTTCAAATAAGTTCAATTTTCTTTTTCTAAAGACATATGGTAGTTTGTATTGTTGCTTTGAGGAAAAACCAGGTTGCTAGGTAGGCTTGTGGAAGAAGTGTTTTGGAAAATTTTCCTGACACTTTCTTGTGGGCTTTTCTAACTTGTATGTGTGCGGAAGGTTTAAAATATTGTCTTTTTTTTTTTTTTTAAGGTTACATGAAATATTAGTTCAGATTTAGAAATAAATACACAAGGCAAGCAAGAATATTTTAAAAGGCAAAAGTAAAACTTGGATATTAAGTGGCAACCATCATAAGATAACTTAAAAGGAATGTACTTTGTTAATATATGGTCTTTGCTAAGCAGCTATGCATAGAAATCTACATGTAGCTCCAGCAAGGACACTGTAATTTGTAATTCTCAGGATGCCTTAAGTCAATGCAACATCTGGTTCTTTTGTCCTGGTAGCAGTCATATCCTGCAGCATCTGCCTTCTAAACTTCGCTTGCTGGTAGATTGTCCCGCACTTCATTTAGAAACGGCTGTTGGATTCTAAATCTAATGTATGAAAAAATTGATGATCAACTTCTTACCTCCTTTAGGCACATAGAGATGAAATCCAGCGTAAATTTGAAGCCCTTCGTAATAGCTGCACAGTGAGTATTAAATACAGATCATTGAATTATTTTGAAATTAAGGCTGAGGAAAGAAACAATCTAATTTTGATCCTTGGAGACAAGGGTTCATGATATGTCCCTTTGCCTTCAAGGAGTCAGCAGCACCAAGACTGATTGGATTGCTTCTTTAGATCTCAGGTAAATCTCAGCTTAGAGGTTTTAACCTGATTTTAAAATTGACAGTGTTCCTCAATTTTTTTTGAAGAAGTCAATATGAAAATCTCATTGCAGTGCAGCTAATAAGAATGGTGTAGCAGCTGCAACAAATGCATGCAAAAACATGTACATATAATTTTTCTCCTATTCAGAGGAAACTATCCCAGCACTGTAGCGTAGAAAGTTAGAGGAGGCACCTAGCTAGATTAAGATGCCCCTAATATGAAATCTGGCTATGGACGGGGTTGTAGGCAGTGGTAGTGTCAAGTCTCTCATCTTTGCATAGGAAAACACCATCGATGCTATCACTTCTGAAATGCGGTGTGAGTGTGCATTTGCTACAAACACTGATTTTGGCTATAGCTGCACGAATATCTGTACATTCCTGCTTTGGATCTTATTTGTGTGAAGCAGCTGTAAGATTTCCCAAAGAATCATGTAAACTTTCATTTCTGATTTCTTTTTCCTGCCATCAGCATTTTAGTTTCTAAACTAAAGTTTAGTTATCTCTTCTGAATGTTGTTAAAGACAGTACAATGTGTTTGTGTGCACATGTACACACACAATATTTTCTCCAGCATTATGGCTGCAAGATGCAGATAAAGAATTGAATGTCTTGAAAAAGAATCTCACTGAGTCCCAGTGCAAAGACTATGTGTTGAGAAAAAGTATTTTCAGTTTAAATTTCTTTCCTTTTCTAGATTTTGATGTTGGAAGTCATGTCAGAACAGTTGAAGAGCCTTTTAGAAGTCTCTTAATGATGTAGTAACAGACAGTTTTTAGAGGCTGTTGGTTGATAGAAGCTTTTATTCCATTCCTGTCTTGTTATTTCATGTTCTGAGCTTCTTCCCTGACATGAGCATGTGGGAAAGGCTGAGGACATCTTCTTTTAGACATGATTTAGTCTGGCTCCCAAGCTTTTAGCTCAAAATATCTTTCTGCCATTTTTTCTTTAAATCATGAACCTTCTTGAAGTTCTCAAGAACTTAGCAAATGTTGGTTCGCACATATATATTCATCTTTTGATGATTGCACCCTCACAGCAACCATCAAAACCTCTGTATGTGGAAAGAGCTATCACGGATACTGTATTGCAGGTGAAATTGTTGTGTAGCTCCATCACTGTGAATGCAATGCTTTTCCATGCTCAGATTGAGCAGCCCTTTGTCTAGTGTTTATTTCAAGCCTAGAGAAATCAAGCAATCAGCATGCACGTATCAGCCAGTCCAGCCTGTTGATTAGCTTTCTTTTATTCTTATGAAAGAGACAAATCTCTCATCGTGTAGGTCTGTCACACTGACAAATTTAGAAGAAGAGCTGATACATGCCAAAGGATGATTGGAAGGTTATTCTTGTCCTTTATGCTGTTCATGTTGTAGAGAGACACTGGATACTTGTGGAGGTCACCTTGTAAGTACATGCGTCTGTGGGGAAGATGGAAAAACAGGGAAGGCGAAGCTTCATGTGTTAGGCAAACAATATGGTACTTGGAGTAAGCAGCCCAAAAGGGTTTTTTGCTACTAAGGCTGCCATGACTTCTACACAAAGATTCATAGTCTTCCACTCTGGGGAGGGACAAAGCTGTTTTGGTGCCAAAGCCAGAATGCTGTTTCCCTTCTTTCAAGCAGATAGAGTGGATTGGACAATCTCTAACTCTTGACTTAACATCTAAACCCCTCTGCTAGCAGCCCAGTCAGATTGTGGGCAAGGGATGGTCTTCCTCATCCAGGTTACTTTGACCGAGGAAACACTTAAGTTCTTGGTTGGTTGGGAGGAAGTGGAAATGGGGACTTGAAGTCAGTAAGAAAGAAGGAGAATGGGATGAAAGAAAGACGGTGCTGGGGCCCATTGCTGACTTTAACTCCCCTTGTCCCAAATGGTGGTAGCCCTTAGCAGATTATCCACAGAAATGCAAACCTTGACGAAAAGGTTAAAGGATCTATTAATAACTGTGTGCTGTCAAGTCGATTCTGACTTATGATGACCCTATTGGGATTCTCAAAGTATAAAATCCCTTGGTGGTTCTCAGGAATTGCGCAGTTTGCTCAAAGCTATACCAGGTGGTGGGCCATGTAATTCCATCAACCACACAGAATCTTGGCTGGGAGCTACAGTGGAAATTTGAACTCCTAATGACTGGTTTTAAACCAGCTGCTCCAACCCACTGAACTACATCTGTTCACTTCGTTCCTCATAGGGAAGGTTCCCCCCCCCCTCACTATTAATGTGAATCCCCTGTGAAAGAGGACTTAATTCCTTAGTCAAAGGACCCTGGAGGAGGAAGACATCAGAGAGCAAAATAAAAAGGCTTTGGAAGAGGGGCCTATTTTCTTTAATGCGAGTGGATTCTGTAGTGAGCAGTGGATTCTGGAACAATCATCCAAGAAGACACTGTTCTGGGATTCTAAAGTCTTGTTCAGGGAGTTGAAAAGATTTCTGGTGACTTAAGTGGATGGCGTTCATGAGATAGGCACGAAGTACGTGGCAGCTTCAAAGGACCACTTCCCTTCAGAGAACCTTCTTCTTTCCACACTTCTGCCTCCAGCTCTCCCTATCTCTGTCTGCAGCAGTACTGTATGCAATTTCTGGTTACCATTTCTGTTCTTCCACTTTAGAACCAATTGTGTTGTTGCAAAGTGTCATTTATTTTGGAGCAGCCAGGAAGTTCTATTCAGATGTTTCTTTTCTGTGGACTCCAGCTGTAGGGGTTAGCTTTTGTCTTCTTCATGCTCTGTCATCTAAGATTCTGAATCCAGCATCCTAGTTGGGACATGTAAACATATTTCCAAAGCCAAAATCCCAACTACTGGCCTTTTAGTGGAGGAGATGCGGGGTGTTCTGTGAGGTGCATCCAACAACCAGCTCTGGGTTTTGTGTGTGTGTGTGTGTGCGCGCGCATCCACAGGGTGCAACTTCCTAAATAATCAGAACAAGTCTGAACCAATTCTCTAGTTTTTCTAAGCACACAAACAATTGGCTAAGTTCAGAAGGTGGGTCAGTGGATGTTTGTAAAATGTGAGAAAGCAAATAAGTAAAGCAAAACAATTTATCATCATGTCTCATAAACCAGATTTAAGCTCCTTTTTTAGGTCTGTCATAGCTTTAGCTATACATTCATGTCAACTAGTCTGCTTAATCAATTGCTTGTCTGGTTCACTGCAGCTAACAGAAAAATGTATGTTTTAGTACTGAAAATTTACATGCTGTCCTCTAAATCCTGGCTGCTTTATTTGTTGTAACTGTTGATACTGCAGATTGTATTTCTAGGCCTGATTTGTGATGTTTCTTGATTGAGAACAGGAGGTAATATCATGCAGTTATTCACCCAACAGAAAGACTGTTGTAAAAGCTGGGAATGTTTAGTGCTAGTTAAGCATGTACAATTCATTTAACCATAGTGTGCAATATATACGTATGAGATATATGTGTAATAACTACATAGTACTAAGACTCCTAGGCATGCTTACCTCCAATGTTTAAGCAATATATTGGCACTGGTTAGGCCTCATCTCGAGTACTGTGTCTGGTTCTGGGCACCGCACTTTAAGAAGGATGCCAGCAATCTGGAGCAAGTTCAGAGGAGGGCAACAAGGGTGATCAGGGGATTGGGAACCAAGCCCTATGAGGAAAAACTGAAAGAACTGGGCAGGTTTAGCCCTGAGGAAAGAAGACTATGGAGAGATAGGATAGCACTTTTCAAATGCTTGAAAGGTAGTCATACTTGTCTTCAGTGTGGAAGGGATTGTCACTCTCGAATTGGCCTTCTCAGCCACACTAGACGCTGTTCCATGTCCTCCATACAGAGCACGTTACCATAGTCTCTCGAGACTGAAGGATGCCTAAAAGTCATACTGAGGAGGGGCAGGATCTGTTCTCAGTGGGCTGAAGTTATAGAAAACCAGATTTAAGTTGAGTATCAGGAAAAAAAATTTAACTGTTAGAGCAATACAACAATGGAACCAGTTGCTCGGGATGTAGTGAACACTGGGGGCATTCAAGAGAAAATTGGGCAACCTGTTTTGAACAGAGGGTTGGACTCAGTGGCCTTATAGACCCCTTCTTACTCAATTATTCTATGATTCTGTATCTATTGGGCAGTACCAGTCGTCCAGAACTGAAGGAAATGGTGGCATATCCTTCCTCACCTTGAGTTACCCTTTTCATTTTTTGTTTCTTTGCCTACCTTGGATTCACATGACTTTTGTTGGTTGGCAGCTGGATGTTCAAGGCAAACCTTTGCCTTTCTGTTTCTGCTGTGCAACTTCCTGGCATTTGAGAAGCACAATGGGCACCTAAACCTTTCACCCATTTCTGCTAGTGAAAAACATAAATAAGACAGCATTTCAAGACACAAACTGTGTAAACAACTTAGCCTTGCCCTTCAAACTTAGGCTGATGATTCCAACACTTTGAAGGACTAGTGGGATTATTGCAACATAAAGTTGAAGCCTTCCTTAACCAGAGTGTTGCTATATTTTTCAGTTTCTGTAGAAAATTGATCTGTATTCTGCAGATGGTTTATAGATGTACAAAATTTACTGTCTCAGTCCCACATTTGTCATAATTTCTGGGCTAAGAAAAGAACTGCCAACTTCTGTGAGGTTTTCTTGTAGGTAATTTTTACTTGCCACAGATGAGTGGCTATTTACAGCTGTGTGATTCAGTCTCTTCACTTATAGTGGGTTGTGTGCAATGATGGAGTGTTCATGGTTTTTTGTGTGTGTGTGTGTTTTTTTTTGCAGACCTGTAAGCGTGTGCTGTCCTTTGCAATCTGTAATGTTTAAACAACTTGTCCTTGTTAGTACTATGGGATAGCACAGTGGTTTAGGTATTGGCTGCGAGTTTGATTCCCACTGTGCTTCCTTGACAGGAACTGGACTCAGTGATCCAAAGGTGATCCTCAGTGATTCCACTCTGCAGTTCTAAGATGATGGCAATTACTTTCTTGTGGAAAAACAGCTTTTGCTTCCCAGCCCAGTGTAAAAGTCATATGTTTGAGGCAAACTCTCAAAGTACAATAGCATCTTTTGTTCTCTAAATACAGTATGTCATTAAAGAAATGGTTCTTTAGAATTTTTCCAAACGTATTTACACTTTAAGAAGAGACTCCCATAAGACAGTTACTTGTCACAAAGTGGGTGTTGTGGTTTTCCTTTCACAGTTTTAGGAACCACTCAGAAAGGGTGAGGAATCACTCAGAAAATTATCTGAAGTGTCCCCAAGGAAGTAAAGTTATTACTGTTGAGTTGCTGCCCTCATATCAGCAGAAACAGCCCCCCTTTCTGCTCTCTCCATAATTTCAAATTTTGTTTTCCATGTTCATTGGCAGAAATCAGGAGTATTATTAAAGAACTGTGTCTGAAAGTTCATTTGGACGTGCAAAGATAGAGGTTTGGTTCATTGTTTCAGGGGATCCTTAAATTGGTATTATGTTGATCCTTGGTTTTCTTACGTTTAAATCAATATGCGCTTGGGAAGAATTTGTAACACGTGCTGTTTGCTTCCTTAGGTGTTTTGTTAACAATATAATAATGTAAATATAGTTTGATTTTTTTTCACATGGTTTTTGAACTTTTAAGGTAGCTGTCATATTTTATACCTTTTCCCACCTTATAAATTGCCCTTTCTGTGGGTCCTTTAAAGACAATGTATAGTAAAACAAAATAAAACCTGGTTTAAAAATTGAAAAGAAGTCTCAAATCAGTAAAAGCAGACTCTGAATAAAATAGCATAGTAGTAAGGAAGGAAGTACTACAGCTAATAAAAAAGGTTAAGGAGACAAATACCTTTGTTAACTAGCAGCTTTATAGCAGGTATTTCATATTTATACAGATAAAGGATTCCTTGTTATTCAATGTATATTACAGTGTTTGGGACATTATATAAACTGCTGAATTATAGCTCCGTGGTTTAGGTATCTGGCTGTGGAGCCACAGATTGGGAGTTTGATTCTCCATTATGCCTCCTTGACAGGGACTGGACTCAATGATCCATAGGGTCCCTTCCCACTCTGCAGTTCTAAGATGATGATGATTACTCTTCTGCTGTCTGGATTTTCTCCATAACCTGACTTGAATGTTGAAGATAACCCACATGTTCCCTCTGACAGGCAGCATTTATCTGCTGTGACCTAGATCTTGCTGTCTTTGGGCTGTGAGAAAAATCTGTCTGTCTTAGGAAGAGATTGGGGGCACTTTGATAGATAGGGCCTTGTTGGATCAGGCCAAAAGTACATGTAATCTAGCACTTGCCTCCTGACCAACTTGGCCTGAAACAACTCATAAGCAGAATAGCAATAATCTATGCTCGCTGATTGTGAGTCTGCAAATGGACCAAAGCTAACAGAAACTACAAACACCCAGGAGGAAAGCAGTCTCAGCCAACTGTTCTGCTAACCTTTGAAGATCACAAGCAATTGGAAGAACAAAAGAAAAAGCCTTATTCTCTATACTTTGAAAATCTGTGATTTAATTAGTCAGGGTAGTCCCTGAACTGGTGCAGACTGCTTACTGTTCTATCTTGTGTTCTCAACTGGCTGCAGCCAGTCAGCCTGACTTATGCTGAAAACCTTATCCATGCTTAGTGGCACTGATCCTAGACAACATACATACTGTATAGTGGTATCACATCATCTTAGAACTGCAGAGCTGGAAGGGACCCTTTGGATCATCGGGCCGTACTTGATGATCCGTAGGGATCCCTTGCTGATACCTTCCAGCCCTGCCGTTGTAAGATGACATACTTCCAAGGCTGTACATAAAGCTTCATTGACTTGGTTTGTAACCCACTGGCATAGCCCTTGAGAGCTCCATGTCATGTTCATGCTGCAACGTGGCAACAGGCTAGGACTTAGAGGAGGTTTTTTTCACAGAATGGAAAAGTAAGATATTGGTCTCTTCTCCAGAAGAGAATAAGAGGGGGACCTCAAAAAGGGGCCTGAGAGAAAGTATTTACTCCATGAAATATGGCCAGAGCCTTTAGAAGAGAGGCTGTCCTTGGGGGCAAAGCGCCTTCCTATGGTACTCCGTTGAAATAGCTCAGTCAAGCAACTTGTAAGAAGATACATCAGCCTCTTAGTCAAAGGGCTTTGGGCACATTTCATGAAATCAAAGCTCAGCAGTGGGGAGGGTTGTATCTTTTCTGGTACTGCCCCTTCTTTTTCTCCCACTGTCTTTTTTTAGCTGCCTATTGGGAGATGCTTTTAGCTGTATGTCTCTCCCCTGAGGAATGAAAACAATCTTCCACTGTACTACAAATTGTTCATTACAAGAGTAAATTATTACAGCAGCATGTTTTAAGTTACGGATAAAGTTGTTCAGAAGGGAGCTCCACCTTTGAGTGGTAATTTGGGGCCAACTTTAATTGTTTTGTTCACGGTTCGAGTTGGTTTGCATCTATGACTTTTTCTTGTTTCACTCTCTCATCCCTACTCCTCCCTTTTTCTTAAGCCAGTGCAAAAGAAAATGCTGCTGGTACCGCTGGTTGTGGGTTAGAACCATGCAATCAAGTTGGTTGTGCTAGACCCAGTGCAGTACAGCAGTGCAGTACAGCAGTACATTGCATGGTTATGGGTACAGTGGAGTTATGTAGATATACTGCAGGGATTGTCCTACTAAATGTTAATACCAAGTGGGTTTTCCTCATTCTGGAGTTAACAGTGCAGTTTTGTTTTAAGCAAATTTGTCTGCATTTGTTTGACTTCTTTCTCTTCAGTCCTGTCGACACCAGCAAGGTTAGTGGAACACAAAGTATTATTTTGGGATGAGATGTTTCAGTGCACAGAGACCACCTGTTTTCTTAAATGCATTGTTACCTGGTTATTTTTCTGTTGCTCATTTAATGCTTATATCAGCTTTCTCCCAAGAAGTTGATGCACTGCCAAGCATTTCTCCTCACATTTCACAATGTTGTCCTTACCTCTACTGACAAAAGAATCCTGTCTCTCCTAAATCAGAACATGTTCTCTTTTAAAACATACTGGTTTCCTTTGATTCTCTCCTCCACCACCAACAACCACCATTAAAGAATAACATTATAGGTAATGATATTTTGTTGAAAGAACTCTCAGACAGAAATTACAAACATCCCTCTCTTGAAACTTAGCAAGTCCGTTCTCCAAAGAGGATCATGCAAGGCTTGGAGAGGGAAATCAGTTTGTTTATGTTGTTTATCTCAGTATGGCTGCTCAGGAGAGAGGGCTGTTAATAGCTGACTCCCAGTTTTTTGCTCTAACTGCAATGATATGTTCTCTTAAACTCTTGTCATGGGGAGCAAAATAAAGTGTCACACTGCAACGTAAATGTACACATAACATGAAATAACACATCTTCAGGCAAGGGCTAGGAGCTAGGCATGACCCAGGCCACAAGACTGCATAACGAATTTTATAGAAACCCATGTGCCAGGTTTTGGGATTTGACTTTTAAGGAGATTTGGCTAGTCACCATTTATCTTACATTCTCTGGCTTATTACTATGTTTATTTAGGTGATTAGTGATTTGGAAGAGCAATTGAACCAGCTGACTGAGGACAACGCTGAGCTGAACAATCAGAATTTCTTCCTGTCCAAACAGTTAGATGAGGCTTCTGGGGCAAACGATGAAGTGGTCCAGCTGCGGAGCGAGGTTGACCATCTTCGCCGTGAGATCACAGAGCGAGAGATGCAGCTCACCAGTCAGAAACAAGTAAGTGTTCAAAATTAAAGTGCAAAAAAAGTATATAACAAAAGGTTTCATGATCTGCAGGCTAAAGTCTAAATCCAATTGCTAGTTCCATATAGAGAAGGCCCATTGAATCAATGCAATTTACTTTTCAGCAGTTGAACTGATTCAGCAGTTGATTCAGTTTGGTGTAGTTTGGTCTATTATTTGGATTTAGATATATCAGACTTCCCCCTGCTTGAAATGTTTACACACCAAATCCTCAACTCCTTTATCCAAATGGAGGACTAGTTGTAAATACTCCTTTACTCCAGAATTCTATACTTCAGACGTTTATCTCCTGCCCCGAGTTGAAACGCTCCAAACACTCCATTAATGTTCATAGTCAGGGTCTTCATCGGGCAACACAAGCAGAACATACTGGCCTTGACTAGGTACAGCCCTGCAAAGTGGAACGGAGGGAATCTACTTGGACTCCAGCACAAGATACAGCCCAGGTTTCTTGGTACAATTTCAAGCCACACAGGCAACTGTAACGATGTGTCCTCCAGTGCTGAAGTGGTTAACCTGGAGGTGGATTGTTGAAGTTCCTAGAGCAGCACTTCAGCTGTTCCTGGTCCTACAGTAGCAGCCACCTTTGTTGCAGTCTAATCCTTCTTGACTTCCTTTTGGCTGTTTGCCTTTCATACCCTTTCTCTCTGTAAGAGGCTTGTGTGCAGAGTAGGTCCTCTCGTCACTTTACCATTATTCTGGGTATGTGCAAAGTTGATTGACAAGCAGAAGCCAACATGGTTTCTCATATCCAAAGTAACTAGACGTCCTTTCCTGACCTTTCACCACTTGGGTTCCTGCAGACTCAGCTTGACCTCTAGAACTAGGTTGCTGAAGCCAAGCATTTGGCAAAAAAGTCCAGTCAAGTAGGTTGAGTTATGTGCTCCTTTGCCATCTTCTGCCTCTGTTGGCTAGGATACTGGGCCGTAGCATACTGCCTAGGACTAAAATGCTATTCATTAATACATGGATTGTCTCTAAGATGTCTTTGGCCACTCAAAGCAGGTGGTGAAGGCATCCTCTGTTGTCTTTCCCAACTTTTGGTACTCAGTGGCTCACTTCTGTGCTGGGTGGATGGATAGCTAGCTAGCTAGACCATACGCCTTTGCAGGTACTACATTAAATGTTTCTGATATTGTGCAGGAAATAGTTGATAGTAGAGACAAATGCTCCACAAATTTGTCCAGTCTTTTTTTGAGCCTTGTGACACAACTTGAAGTCATTTCCATAAATTGAGATAGGGAAGCTGTGGGCTTCCAGGTGCTCTTGTACAGCTTCCATCGTGTTAGCCCGTTAGCCGTGTTGACTGAAGCTGATAGGATTTAAAATGCAGCAACATCAAGAGAGCCACAGTTGCCTGTCCCTGCCAGAAATTCATTTATGCATAATGTGGAAAAATAGAGGAGGTTGACCCTGGTAATCTCTCTCAGCAAAACCAGAAAATTTTGGCCTACCCTTACAGCCCAGTATTTTCCATCTAGTGGAGTGGTTTGATGAACTGAGTTGCAGACAGCAAAACCCAATGCCTAGTGAAGTTTGCCACTCTTTAATAATAAGGCTCTCTGTTCTTTTTGTGAAACAGATATTTACTTAGCCCTGAATTTAGTGTTGGTCGGGTCCATCGGGCAATCAGTGGTTTTGGAAACAAGAGAAGGTGATAAATTTGTTTGCCCATTCTTCCCACATCATTTACAATTTCATAAATTTCTAACATGTTCTTTCCATCCCCTCTCCCCCGAAACTAAGAAGGCACAAGCAATTTAGCCTTTCCAAGCAAGGACGGTTTCTCTTGATTAATTGCTCCCTTTCTGTATCTCTTTTGGCAAGACAGTCATGAAACAAAGCAGTGCAAAAGATCTAAGATTGCATCTGAATCTCCCCCCCCCCTTCCCCGCTTTTTTTGGTTAAATTTTAAGGCATGTACTCTTTTTAAATTGGAACAGCAGCGCTAGGGGAAAAGAATGCTTAACATCCTCCGCTCTAAATTCTGATCTAAATTCTGTCTACCCTTTTCAAAGCTGCAAGGACCTGCATTTTGGCTTAAAAAGAAAAAAAAAGACATGTTCATGGATTATGACATGTACATTATGACATTTTGTTTTGTTTTGCTACAGGCATGGGAGCTTTAGAGCAGGGCAAATAGACCAGGAGAAAAACACCTCTCACATAGATTTAGAGAAGAAGAGACATAATCGATGGCAACTAATTTTAAGGGTGTATGTGTGGAATGTGGTGGCATTCAGGAATTTTCACAGTAGAACTAAAGCATCATACTGTTTTTGTCTTTTTGTTCTATAACATCCTTTGAAGTGTGTTAACCTAAACAATCGGTAATACATTCCAAATGCTACAGATAGAATCTGCATTGTATGCGTTTTTCATGCAAACAGAAATTTTAAAAATGGACCACACATCTAGCAACGTTCCTTACTTCCTCCTCCATTTTACTTTTTGAAGAGGTAGCCGTGTTAGTCTATGCTAGTATATCTGCCAAAAACAAAATAAAAATAAAAAACAAAGAAGACAAAAAGCTCACATTAAAATATAGTACTTGGCTTTTAAGACACTGCTTTTTTATCTTCTTCATTTTACTGGCACAGTAGTTAAACTACTGTACTGCAGCCAAAACTGTGCTCACGACCCGGGGTTTAATCCCAGGTAGCCGGATCAAGGTTCACTTAGCCCTCCATCCTTCCGAGGTCAGTAAAAAGAGTACCCAGCTCACTGGGGGAGCAATGTGTAGCCTGCATAATTAACTTGTAAACCGCCCAGAGAGTGCTTGAAGCGCCATGAGACGGTATATAAGCAGCATGCTTTGCTTTTGCTTTACTGTATCATTGTAGCCTATAAAAATATCCTTTTAAAGTAGATGTCTGTGCCACTCACCAACTGGGAAAAATACCATAGTGGGGTACAAACTCTCGTACAAATGTGAACAACATACAAATACAGAGATCAATAAAACAAAATAAAGAAGGCTATAAAGGCAGTATTAAAATAATCCAGCAGATGTCAAAAAACTCATCGCCTAGTGGACCACCTGGCTTAAAAGTTAATTTGGTTGTTTCCACGGTAACCCTTCTTTGTTGGCTGTAATACACTCCATGGGCCAAATAGCCCTGATCTTCCCTTTTCCTCTGTTTTAGCTGCCCATGAGCCCAGGACAAGAGTGAGTACCACCAGCTGAACTGTCTATGTTCTTATGTTTACTTGGCAAGAGTCAGACTGTGTAGTTTCTTCCATTTAGGAAGCCTAAATGTGAGAAACTTTGATCCCCTTCCATGAATGAGTATGAAGAAGTGTTATTTCAGAACAGTGCAATGATTTTAGGTAGAAATCAGAAAAAGGACTTAAATGTTTGTTTTCAGACAATGGAGGCCTTAAAGACAACCTGCACTATGCTGGAAGAGCAGGTGATGGATCTGGAGGCTCTCAATGATGAACTCCTGGAGAAGGAGCGCCAGTGGGAAGCATGGAGAAGTGTTCTGGGGGATGAAAAGACTCAGTTTGAATGTCGGGTTCGTGAGCTGCAGAGGATGTTGGATACAGAAAAACAAAGCAGGTATGGGTATTGCGTGTACAGTGCAAGAGAACCGTGAAGAGAATTGCCCAGAGACCTTTCGTTCTAGAAATATTAAATATATACGAGTACATATTGGTTGGTAAGAAAGTTCTAGCCCAATAAACAGGTACATCAGGTGACTTTAGCTTTAGGAATGGTGATTGCTGTTTCAGCATTTGCTGTCTTCGTTGATTGGCAGCTGTAGCTACTGGGTTCTGTTGTTTATCATTTGGTACAAGCATTTCCTAGTATCTCAAATGGGATTTGGCTGGTGCTTCTGAGCCTGGAGAGAAAAACATTGGTCACCATCATTTGTGCCTTCGTGATATCCAAGTTAGAGATATGCAGCATTCTCTTTGTAGGACTGATTCCCAGTGGAAGAGAGGACCTGACACGAGAGGGTTAACTCCTCCTTACTGAGAAGGCAGGACCAATACACGCTCCCTCTATAAGTCTGTGAGGACAAAGCCTTTCGTCAGTCCTAAATCTGCCTTAGTTTTCCGACTGTTAGACAACAGCCTCTGGAACAGGTTCATGAGCTGGCTTGCTTGTTTACTTGCATGCTTGCTTTTCCTTCCGAAATTGTTCTTCTTTCTCTTCCCTTCCCAGCTTATCCCATCATGGATTAAGCTGCTGGAGTCAAGGGGCGTGGGGCAAAGAGGTGACCTCCCATCGTTCTGAGCCAAGTCTTACTACTCCCAGGAGAAAATGAAAGCTTTCTTGTGCTACTTGCCAGAAGAGCAGAAGGCCGTAGCACAGTCTTTTCCGGCTGAGGCGCATAAATTGTCATCATACCAGATCCGTTCAGCCTGGCATGTAGCAGACTGTGCAGCGGAGGGAGGATCTTCTGAGGCCTGCATGACTGAGAACCACTGCCAATCTAAACTATTCCAGGATGTTTGCCATGTCGGCTAGTGCAGGCAGGCTGTGGCTGTGTGTCTAGGGGAAGACTGTGGTTGGCGGTCTCGATGGTTGACTTGGTCCTGTGATTGTGGTTTCACTCTGCTACCTGCCTGGTCTGCTGTTGCCTCATCAGGCAGCAATGGCCAAGGGCTCTGACTTTCCCCTGATATTTCAGGTTCTTCAGCATATAGACTGGTGGAAGGATAACTTCTGTCGCTCAATGGGAATTCCACTTCATAGGCCCACCAGAATTCAAATAACCACTAATACCAATTGATAGGAGTGAGGGCCTGTTTTCAGGGCACAGTGGTCCAGGATGTCTGGTCAAGGAAAACTGAGTCAAGCCTATCCGCTGGCTGCAGCTGCAGGTGGCCCCTTTGGCATTCTAGCATTCTACAGGCAACGGGTTATTTCATATAATCTAGCCCCAAATCATAAAATGCTTTAATAGTAATGCTAGTTTGAAGTATGCCTGGAAACAAATCAGTCGCTGGGGAAGCTGTTGTAACAAAGGAGCGCCATGTTTCATGTCAACAGCTCTACTTGAAGTGTGACCTCAATATAAGGGCCCACACAAAGTTTTTGAATACTTTTCACAGACAGACTTGCCTAAAGTACATTAGTTTCAAACAGCATATGGTGTTCACCTATGGTGTGGCTTTACCTAGTGTCTACTCAACTAGGATGCGTTCCTGTCCACAGCCAAGACCTGGGCATCCAGGAACGGGACTGAATCCAAAAGTGCACCAAACTGACAATCCCATTTTTCATGCAGTTGAGATGTCAGGCAGCACAGGCTAGATTGCTGTTACCTGATTGGCCTTTCACCTGAAAAGAGTCCCATTGCCATGCCTAGGTTTAGCTCCACCATTGTTTCCTCTCATTCAGTCTATTACTGACATTAGCCTCTGTTATGGAAGAATAGCTTCATGGGGATGGGCAGCCCATGGCAGGATGGTCATTTCAGTCCAGCCCTGTTTATAATATAGACTGCTTCGAGCTACAGTTCCCTTTGGAGTAGCCATTTGTATAACAGAAACCCTAATTAGCTGCCAACTGTCTTATTCTGAATCACCATATGGTCCTAGACTTTGATTCCAGCTTCTTATTGTGGCAACTTGGATCTCTCTCAGAGCAACAGACGTGCTTGTGTGTGTGTGTATCTGCCTGTGCGCGTAAGCATGCTGCGGGGAGCATCATGATATAGGGATGATATTCTGAAATGATAACTTTGAAAGCCTGAAGCAGTCCTTTCCTGTTGAAAAAGGCAGTTTCAGAAAAGGGTACAAGGAAGTATGCTAATTATTTTTCATACAGGGTGCGAGCAGATCAGCGTATAACTGAGTCCCGCCAGGTGGTAGAGCTTGCTGTTAAAGAACATAAAGCAGAGATCTTGGCTCTCCAGCAAGCATTAAAGGAGCAAAAACTCAAAGCTGAAAGTCTGTCAGATAAGGTTGGTAACTTAATAGTTTCACACTTTTGCAGTGATTTGAGTTTAATGAGGGGAGTTTTTTTTTTTAAAACATCAGTTGTCCTTGTTTTCTAAGATGATGCCCCTGGTCAATTTGGTGTTCTGTAGAACAGCAGAATCAAAGAGAGAGGTCCCTGTCTATGTGCCACTTGCAGTCTAAATTTTGGTATTGCGAAGAAGGAGAAGGGACACCTGAACGTATGGAAAGCGGGTATAGGCATATGAAGTGAGGTGTACTCTGACCTTTTCAACTGAGGAGGGGAATCGAGGAGGTCAGAGGACACCTTCCTTGAAAAGGCAGGAGAAGAGAAGAAATTTGAAAGTGGAACTAAACAGACATAAGGGGCTCAGCAAGGGGGAAGGATGGAGGCCTTTGAAAGAATAGGACTGTTTAGATCACTTGAGAGAGGTAGTACTGGAAGAGTACTGGTGATAAGCAAAATACTGCTTAAGAGCATTTCATGCCTAATGTGTCTGTGCATCTGTGCTAAATATCTAGCTGAATGATTTGGAGAAGAAGCATGCCATGCTGGAGATGAATGCTCGCAGTCTGCAACAGAAGCTCGAGACAGAACGTGAACTCAAGCAGAGGCTTCTGGAAGAGGTAATATCCAGGCTACCATGAGATGCCATGTTCCTTTATAGAGAGGGTGCCACAGTTGTACCATGAATGTACCGGTTGTATAATCATTCCGTCGTCCCTGGAGCCTCCTAAACATTGTGATTCTGCGAATTCGGGATGCAGTTGGGTTAGGGATCGCTTAGCTACAGGAAGATAAGGCCTGATTGAGGACTTACCAGAAGCATTTCTTTGGCCCCTGTGGAGAAATTAGGGTGCTGACCTAGATACGTTTTTGTTCTGATGCAGCATGTTTTATCTTACACCATGTTGTTATATTTGTATCATGGATTTAAAAAGCAAAACAAAACACCAGCCTCCGATTGTAGACAATTATAGCACATCAGAGTGAGCTTGGTTTATTGTATCTCTCTACCGGAAGTGTTATGCAGAAAACTCCTCCTTCTGGGAGTTCAGAAATGTGACCCCCTACTTGCCTACAGTTCTACCAACACATTCTGCTTAATGTGTTGAACAGTTCTGTGATCAAGCCTGGTAGGTGCCTCTGTTTTCCAAAGAGCCAAACACCAACATAGGACATTCAGAGGTCATAGCAGTAGTGACAGAATACTGGATGGTTATAAGAGAATATAGTTTGCAGTTAAAAGAGGTGTTGAATCATTTAAAAAAATCTCTGGATTTTTAAAACCTTTTTTTTTAATTATTATTATTTTTGATCTTCTTATCCACAGCAAGCAAAGCTGCAGCAGCAAATGGATTTGCAGAAGAACCATATATTTCGCCTGACTCAAGGCCTGCAAGAGGCTTTAGATAGGGCAGATCTTTTGAAGAATGAGAGGAGTGACCTGGAGTATCAATTAGAAAATATCCAGGTGAGCAGAAAGCAACAGCTCTTGCATTCTTGATTTTTTTTAAAAATTCTGCTATATATTTTGTAGAATTTCTATTGACTTTTTTTTTGCTTCAATGGGCATCTGTCATAACACCTGATTTTTCTTTCCATTTTTCTCATACTTCAAGGTTCTCTTTTCCCATGAAAAGGTGAAAATGGAAGGCACTATTTCACAGCAAACCAAGCTTATTGATTTTCTTCAATCGAAGATGGACCAGCCAGCCAAAAAGAAAAAGGTAAGCATAACAGATAAATGGATTAACTACTGCCATTAAATATTTGCATATGGTGTAAAAATCTGTGTCTGTGGTTCAAAGAACTATCTGCAGCTAAGACCCCAAATCTCACTTGGTTTGGAGGTCCTTTGATGCACCTAAAGTACCTTTTTTGCGTATTTCTCATGATTAGTCTTAATGTGTGATATTAAGCCCTGCTAAATGACAAACATGCCCTAAAGTAAGAGAATGTTGTAAAGACAGCATGCAGTATTCAGCTGACTACTTGACCCCTCATAGCAGTCGTTCTCTGATCTAACCAGTTCGGAGCCATTGGGAAAAGTGTGTAGAAGTGGTTGTTCAGGATTGTTCGTCCCATTTTGATTAGGATCCTGAGACAGCCTGATTAGTGAGAGGAGACAGAGCAGAGATACAGAAAGCACTATCTGTCGAGGAGGATGACAAGCATAAATACCTTGGGAGGGAGGAACGTAACCTTTCTGCATCCCCTTCCCAATATCTTTCTTTACTGAGATAAGGAATGTGATCAGACCCTCTGGTCTGCAGTTAGTTGGACTTCCCTTCCCCTAGTTTAAACCATCACTTACTAGGAGTTAGGAGCTGTCTGTGTGTTTCTGTTGCTAGGGCCTGTTTAGTCGACGGAAAGAGGACCCTTCTTTACCCACACAGGTTCCTCTGCAGTACAATGAGCTGAAGGTGGCACTGGAGAAGGAGAAGGCCCGTTCGGCTGAGCTGGAGGAGGCCCTTCAGAAAACCCGCATTGAGCTCAGATCTGCTCGAGAGGAAGGTAGGGGCTGGCTGCTGAAAAGTTGCATCTGAAGAGGAGGGTCGTTTTTAGTCCAAACATGTGTCTCATATTTTGTGTCTTCTGTAGCAGTGAAATGTTTCTTCTCCTCTTCCCCTCCCCTTGTTTGCTGTTGAGGATCCAAAATAGCAACACCCTCGCTGCAGGCTGTAACTCTTAAGGTTACGTAGAAACCGTGGCTGCTCCTCATCCTGGGAGGAGTTAACTAACTATTTATGTGTATCTGTAGCTGCCCATAGGAAAATTACAGACCACCCTCACCCATCCACTCCTGCCACGGCCAGGCAGCAGATCATCATGTCTGCCATAGTCCGGTCACCAGAACACCAGCCCACGCCCATCAGTCTGCTTGCTCCTCCCTCAAGCCGCAGAAAGGAGTCCTCCACACCAGAGGGTAAGGCTTTGAGGGGTGGGTTGGGTGTGTGAAGGGTATCTTACACAGAGCAGTTCTCCCATCCCTGATTCACCCCATACCCAGTTTTCATACAGGCATATGGCAGCCAAGCATGGCAATTGGGGGCTCATAGACCTTTAAAAGAAGGAATGAGAGAGAGAGAGAGAGAGAATAAACATGTTGAAGTAGGAATGTTTCCTGCTCAATGCATCCTTTTTGGTTGTGATCAAAGCCATAAACTGGCACTATTCTATTATTCCAATTTTCTAAAATTCTGATTCAGCTAGTAAGATTGTTTTGGCAACTGTGTGAAATCTGCCTAAAACTTTTTTTTTTTTTAGTGAATCTGAACCACTTCATGCAATGGTTGTTGGATCAGTTATCCAGTGCTTTATTTCCTGATGGATGGATTGATGGATAGATTTGAAAAGGCTTGAAGATTTCCTGGCCTCCTTTGGCTTAGCCATGTGGAGGAGCATAGCCTGAGAGGATCTAGTGGTCTGGGAAGATGATCTTAGGGAAAGAAGCTCCCACAGATAATGTGGTCCCAAGTCATAGGTTAACATTAGTACCTTGAACTTGACCCAGGATGCAACTGGAAGCAAGTGTAAGTGAGCCAGGACTGGGGAGATGTGATCAAATGTGGCTCTCACCTGCCACCAGCCTGACTGCCACATTTTGGACTGCTGCAGTCTCCAGGTTAATCTCAAAGGAAGCCCCACGTAGAGAGCATTGCAGTTGTCAATGCCAATTACATTTCACGTTTCTAAATATTGAATATCTAATTTACTCTAAATAAATGGGAAAATAACACTAACAAACACCAAGGACTGCAATCTGTTCCTTCCCAGGATCTTCTCACAATAGGGTAGTTGCTTTTTCTCCAACAAATTCACTTTTGTGTAGTTTTATATCCCAGTAGCAGATTGATACTACCTCTGTTCACGCATCTGCCTAAATTCATGGAAAGTCAAGCTTGAAATAACAAGAGCGTTAACTGAGCTATTCATAGTTTAGTTGCCTTTGATTCTAGTTGGAACAAAAATTGTATTCGTTTCTACTTGGGAAAGAAAAAGAATAGGAAGGAAGAGGGATTTTTTTGGTGACATCTGGTTTGGTTGGAACAGCTGTCATTACCTTTTAGACTTTGTACATTGAGGATTATGGGAATGTTGAGGCATTGGATAAGCTGAGGAGTTAATAACAAGTCACTTATGCTTTGATTATCTTTACCCTGGAATATGCAAGAAACATCATTTTACTGCCTTTTTGGAAATGTGCAAACAATCAAAAAGTAACTCCACTGGAGTATCTGATCTTTTTTTTATTGTTGAAATCAGATTGGTGCAGGGCTAGAATCCCTAGGACTTTAGTAGTGATCCAATGGTTGCTGTAGGTTTTTCGGGCTGTTTGGCCGTGTTCTGGAGGTTTTTCTTCCTAACGTTTCGCCAGTCTCTGTGGCCGGCATCTTCAGAGGACAGGAGTTAGAACTCTGTCTGTGTTCTGGTCTGTGTTCTAACTCCTGTCCTCTGAAGATGCCGGCCACAGAGACTGGCGAAACGTTAGGAAGAAAAACCTCCAAAACACGGCCAAACAGCCCGAAAAACCTTCAACAACCATTAGTAGTGATTCTCTGATACACCTGGGTGTGTATTTCCACATTCCTGATATTTTATGCAAAATGAGAATTCTCACATTCCCACTCGTTAGAACAAATCAAGTGCATGGAAGCGTTATTCCCGTTTAAACCTCGGAGCTCTGAGACCCTTCTCCTCTTGCCTAGAGCAGACAGCTTCATCAGGGTGCCATCTTTTTCGTAGCTTTCAAGGAATCCATTTTGGGGCAGCTCTAAGTGCCCTGCATTGTCTCCCTTGATTGTCCATTCTGGGAACCATAGAAAGGGACCAGTGTTAGTCAAGCTGTCCCTCAACTTCAGATTTTCATTCGTACTAAAGGAGATAGTGCTCTGTAGCATCCTTTGTCCCCCCCATTCCCACCCCACCCCCCCTCCCCAGTTGCCAACCAGAGGGTCCGACAGGAGGCCTTCCACCCTTTGTCTGTTGTTTCACAGCAGCTGATGTGAAGGCACCCTCTGATCCTGGAGGTCACATCCAGCTGTGTGTTCTCTTTGGTTTCCGTAGAGCCATTTGGGCTCATCCCTGTGCCCATATAGAGTGCCACATTCAAGACCATTTCCTTTAGACAGCTATCAGCTCTCCAGTGTGTTTGATTTCTCAGTGTTTCCTCTGTAGTGGTTGTTGTCATTTTATGAATGTTTGAAGTACAGCTTGTCCACTTTTAGTGTAGGTCTGTTCCTGTATTTGTCCATGCAAATTAGTCATGTGGTCTAGAGCTGGTGTACAGTTGTGCTAAAGAGTATGAAATGGGAAAGTCTGCGGTTTTAAATCTCTCTCCAGTTATGAGTTCTTTGTGTTGCTTTTCAAACAGTTCTGTCTCTTAGCCTCAGACCACCTGCTCCCTGCAGTACGGTGCTAATACTGGCTACCTCACAGGATTTATAAGGATTATTGGATAATTATATGGAATGCTTTGAACCTTTAAAGCTTAACAGAAATGCTAATTATTATTTTATCTGAAACTGGCTGGCATGTGATGTTAATTCCAGTGTGCCACAACTAAATCTTTTTTTTTGCATATTAGCTTTCCCACCAAACTCTGTGTGTGTGTGTGTGTGTGTGTGTGTGTGTGTGTGTGTGTGTGTACATATTCTTCTCTCTCTCTCGAGTGAACAACGGAGTTTTTTGAGTCCTAACATTGTACAATCAGCACCTCTTTTTACTCTACATTGACTTACTTTTTTATTAACTGTAGAACCAGTGTAATCTCACTTCCAGTCCAAACTATGATGGAAATGACTTTCAGTGCGTAATTAGGCATCCCTGTTAAAATAACTGCTGTTATATTAAAAGTCATATTGGCTTAAAGGTGGAACACATCTTGTTTAAATTCAAGTTAAGTGCCTTTGTTTGCAGTGGCCTTAACGGTAGTGGCCGTGCATCCAGAAATAAAAGTGAAATGGGGAAGGCACATAGGTCAGGCGTAGGCACCTGGCTGAATCTCCAGCACCTGCAGCTCATACTGTTTGGTAGACAGTGATGGGAAGATCTTCTTTCTGAGTCCCTGAACTGCCAGTCAGAACAGGCAAGATTAAATTAGATGGACTAAGAGTCTGACCCGGTATGAAGCAACCTCATATACTAAATGCTGCTTATAACATGGGTAAGCCCCATTTGGTGCCAAATCTCCATGTTGTTTCCACCACTAGTGTTGTACAGAGCTGCAATTAAGTAATATGGGTCCCTTGTTGGGAGAAATGTGGCATAATAATAATAATAATAATAATAATAATAATAATAATAATAATAATAATAATAATTATTATTATTATTATTATTATTATTATTATTATTATTATTATTATTATATTATATTATATTATTATATTATTATTATAATAATAAGACCCTGGGCTTATATGGTCTCTGGGTGGGAATGTTTTTTAAATGGCAACATATTACTTCTTGTTAGAATCTGGTAAGTTAGCACCACATTCTGTTCAAGTGGGCGCTGGACTTCCACTCTAATGGCTGTGCTAGTATGCATGTACCATGAGGACTGTTTAAAGTTACCTCTTCGTGTACAGTCTTTTGGATAGTGCCCATCTAAATTAGGCTTGTGGGAATAAAGGCTGAATGGTTATCATGTTCTTTTTAAAAAAGGCTCCTACTCACTTCTTTCTGTAGAATTTAATCGGCGTATGAAGGAAAGGATGCACCATAATATTCCTCACCGGTTCAATGTGGGATTGAATATGAGAGCAACAAAATGTGCAGTTTGCTTGGATACGGTGCATTTTGGACGTCAAGCATCTAAATGTCTTGGTAAGAGTGTCCTAAGAGAGAATAGAAGGAGTCAGAAGGGCTATACTGGATGAGCAACAGCAGCTAACGGGGTGTCCCTAATCTAGCAGGCAAGGATAGCAGGCACACGTCTGCCTTTTCCTTATGCTGTAAGGGAGGTCTTGATGAGTATAAATGAATGGCATTGCTCTGCTGAAGAAAAGGACAGAAACAGTATTCCACAGATAATCTCTACCAATAGCTATAGGGGCTTCCAAAGGTTTCATTTTACAATTATGTCAAAGGGATTCTTCTCTTTGTCAGATCTGTCTGATTTGCAGGCTGGAGCTGAATTACCTTATTTATCATTCTATATCCACAGTAAACACTTTCTCAATTACTGAGAAGTGCTTTAAACTTCATGAATAGAGCTAGTCATTCTTTATTCATGAAGGCATTGCTTTTCTTCTTACGTGGCCAGAATACAACTGAGTCATACAAATAGAAGCTGGAAAACACAGCTTGTTCTTACTTTTCCTCATGTTGTGGTTACCTTCTTAGAAAGAGTGGGGCATCCTATACAGCTGGGAGTTCTAGAACTTGTCGATAATATCATAACGGCACCCCAATCTCAGATGTTATAGGTAAAATCTGTTGGGCTGAATGCAGAGGATTTTCATCTTGGATAATAAATTTTAAATAAGTACTAGCTGTTGTTCCTTACAGAGGCATCTCACCCACAATAATTACAGTATTTCTCCAAATAGCTTTATGATGCTACCTGCTTCTTTAGTCTGATATTTTTAAATGTTTGAGGAGCACAGTTTGTCTTCAGTTATTACCAGATGGGCCACTTTGTTATTCCTCTCAGGCATCCTCCTTTCCTCTTTTCAGAATGCCAGATGATGTGCCATCCGAAATGTTCAGCCTGCTTGCCAGCGACCTGTGGCTTACCTGCAGAGTATGCCACACATTTCTCTGAAGCCTTCTGCCGAGACAAACTGAACTCCCCAGGTCTGCAGCTGAAAGAACCAAGCAGCTCTCTGCGACTGGAAGGCTGGATGAAGGTGCCAAGGTACAAACGTGAGTCTCTGCCCTGGAACACACCAGCCCGCAGCTGCTGGTGGTGGTGCTGCTGCAAGAGGAGCTGCTGCCTAGAATTTGGTTGACTGCAGAGGCCGTTTCTCATGTTGCTGGTGATATTCCTTAGGACTGGCTGACCATGAGATTCAGAACCTGGACAGAGCCTCTAATACAATGTTGCCCTTTCTTTGTGTTTTCAGAAATAATAAGCGTGGGCAGCAAGGCTGGGACAGGAAGTACATTGTTCTAGAAGGAACTAAAGTACTTGTTTATGACACAGAAGCAAGAGAAGGTAACCTTGACATCTGATTAACTTTTTGACATGGCCTAACCTTTACAATTGATTAGCTTTCTTGTCTTCTCTGACGTGGTCCTTGTTAGAACAAGAGCACTGATCTTTTGTGAGCAGAGTCAGCGGCAGCAGAGTTAACTGACAAATTTGGCCGTCCAGATGTCTAAATGGTTAGAAAAGCATGCCTCGACTGTGCAAAGAAATCACTTCCAGGCTTCCTCTTCTTGGAAAATAAGAAAGCTAGAATTTATCAGAGAAGGACGTTGAGATAACAAAGATAATAGGCATCCTAGTTCTAATTAACTCAAAGGGAGACACAGAGAGCCACGAGTGCCCCTTGCCTTTTGGGTACAAATACAAGATGTCTCCTCTGTCTTTAAGAGAGAGGTTGAGAGAAATATGAGAAGGAGGAGGAGGAAGGGAAAGGAAGCAACCTTTAAAGTGTCAGTCTTTGTAGCAGGAAGGTCAGCATAGATCAGACGAAGGAAAAGACTATCACGAGACCCCACCGAGGACCTTCTTACACATGCCAATGCATGCCTCTTTCTTGCAAGCTCGGTTGCACCTGTCACTCCCAACCAGCTTTGTGGAAGCTGGCTTCATATACTGGTACACTCCTTTTCAAATATCTTGTTAGGCTCAGAGCCACTTGCACCTCCAACATATAACCCATTTAACAAAGGGATCTGAGAGCACTTGGCACGTATAAATATGGGTGCTGAGTGCTGGAGCAGAGGGAAAGCTGGCAAGTTCATAACATGTTCTGTGCAACTGATCGCTCATGGGGAAGATCAGCGGTTAGAAATAAGCTACTGTTTCAGAAAAACTTCTGTTCCATTACTGATTTTTTCACTGAGGAATCTTCAGAGTCCTCTCTTCCCCTGGCACCTGCCAGCAGCGCAGAACTTTCTGTCCTGGTTTTATTAGTCTTATGTTTGCTCAGCTCTTGAGAGTAATGTTAAGATTAAGTCTTAACACGTGAAGTGTTTTTCCCCTACATTTCTTGTGTTTGCTCACAGCCTTATTACTTGCCTATACATTCATTTCCCCTCTGTGTTTGTCTCCTGTTTTTTTTTATCTTTGCCCAAGCTGGACAGAGGCCTGTGGAAGAGTTTGAGCTGTGTCTTCCAGATGGAGATGTTACTGTCCACGGAGCTGTTGGAGCAACTGAACTTTTAAATACAGCTAAGACAGGTAGGAGAAGTTGCAGTTCTACTGATCTCTTAAGAATCCAGTTTTTGGCAGCTTTCCAGTTCCTCTCAGAAATGATGTGTCTAAGGGGAGCATGATCTCAGATTTAGATAACTCTTTACTTCTTGGCAGCCACATTGCCATTATTGTTCTTGTTGCACCTTTCACACATGTAATTCATTGCACTCTGTGTTGTTAATGGGTGTATGGTTAATCTGTTGCATTGACCTTCCCAACAAGCCAGGAAAAATACAATAGAAGGAGGTCAATTTGGTTGTCTCTGTTGGCCAATTCCGACATAGCACCTTGGAAATAATTTATCCCACAAAACATCCTATTTGCAATTTAGGATTGATAATGAAAAAGGCATGAAACCTGGAAAACTTCTGTCAGATTTCTTTTAAAATGCCTTTAAAATGTCATTTAAAGTAATGGTTGAAATTAACCATTGGTATTACTTGTTAAGCTAACTAATGTGGATGTTGAACCTGAAAAATAAGTTTGTATCTACATGACTCATTATTGAAAATAACTGTTTCCACACAACTATGTTATGTGTAATTAGTTACTTCCAAGGTGTGATTTAGATTGCTATGAGATTTCTGTTTCTTTGGTCCCCTGTGGGAAGAGACATATCCCAGGGAGCAACCAACCAGGAGGAGCAACCAAGGAAAGCTAGCAGGAGTTTTGTAGGGGAGTTTGGTGAGAGAAGCCAAGGGGAGAGGCCCTAACAAAATCTTTGGTTTTTGTTTAGAGTTATATATTATATCCCAGCATCCTTCAAGGCAGACATGACAAAGGAAAGGCCACTAATAGACAAAGAGATGAAAGTTAAAAGGTAACAGGGTTCATGGAAGGAAGAGACACAGCAGTAGTGATGACCTGCAACGTGTGTGCAATGTTTGTCTTCATGCTTAAGAACAAGGCAGCGTACAACGTGCATCAAAAGTGAAAGGATTGGAGCATTGAGTGGACAGGTTTAAGGCTACAAGAGATGATGTAGAGTACATAGACAGAACTCTTGAGCATCAGCAGCCAACAGAGGAACTGGAGGTGGAAGAACAGCAAGACAAAGCAGAGGAGGAGAATGCTTGAGGCATTCAAGAGAAAATTAGGCAACCATCGGTCAGATTTACTTTGGTTAGGATTCCTGCATGGAGCAGGAGTTGGACTTGATGACCGTATGGGACCACTGGAACTCCATTCTTCTATGGCTTTTTTAGTGGAAGAGAAAAAAATGGCAAAATTTTCATTTTCATACAGTAAATGAACAAGGGTCAATAGTCAATGTATGTATTTTGCAGACACATATATAGCGTATGCATGCAGTGGAGCAATGTCCAGAAGAATAGCTGTGTTTGCCCTTAGTAGCCAGGGCAGTGAAGAAGTCTTGTGACACCTTAAAGACTAATAAGTATGTTGTGGTCAGACTTCCAGGCATCTAGTGAACTGGACTGTACAAAGTAGTGACAAAGAGAAGAGTCTGGTTCTTCCTTTTGCTTGCCTTTTGGCTTTTCCTTTATTCTGAATTGAACCAGAAACCCTCCACAGGAAAAAATGCTGATTCAGCCTGGATGCCGCAGCTCAAAGTTCTATATAGCTTCCAAGTGAATCAGCTTTGTCTTAGGTGTGACAAGGAAATGCATTTACTCATTCACAGCCTTCACTTCAATAAGGAGTGAGGGCTAGGGGACAAGAAACAGGCTTCAAGCAACGTGTGAGTTTATGAGGAGCACATCTTGTGCAGCCCAAGAAGAAATGATTGTTCATTCCAGTGAGTGTCTGTCTATCTTTTGGCAACTGTGCTTGTTTCTTGTTTTGGATCATAGGAGTCTTTGGGCCAGAGTACAAAAATAGCATCTTTCCCCTCCTGTTAGAGAGTTCCTATTTATAAGGTTCTTTTGATCTGAATATATTTTCCTCTGATGTGTGTGCTCTCTTTTTTGTGCTAATTCTGCAGATGTTTTTCTGTTGCATGACTTTGGAAGCATGTCATTTGAGCTGGCGATAAAGTAGTCAAAGCTCGGAATAGTTTAACTGTTTGGGTTTACAATTCCCAGAATCCTCAGCTGCCATTGCCTTTGAGGAATTTGGTGAGTTGTAGTCCAGCACGCGCGTGTGTTTGTGTGTGCGCGCGCACACACAGAAAACAACCTTGCAATTTATTGCATAATCTGTTTACAAGTTGCAGTACAGCTTTGCTTGGTTAATTAGAGGCCCTATAGTATAATCAGTTTTGAGCATTTCAACAGCATATAGTCTAAAAGTGTAGAAATGGTTCCACAAAGAGCCTAGTATATTTAATAATCTTGTTTTTGTATTTTGTTTGGTAACGAACCAGATGTGCCATATATATTAAAGCTGGAGTCTCATCCTCATACCACGTGTTGGCCTGGCCGGACCCTCTATTTATTAGCACCCACTTTTCCTGATAAACAACGCTGGGTCAGTGCACTAGAGTCCATTGTTGCTGGAGGACGAGTTTCCAGAGAAAAGGCTGAAGCTGATGCTGTAAGTATAAATGGAGCAGGAGGTGGAGGAAGGGTGTGACCCTTTTTATATCCTTGTTCAGTTTTCATTTAAAAAGAAAGTGTTTTAGCCTTTTACTAAACTCATAAGAAGAAAGGTGAAATATATACAGTCATGTGACAAACAAAGTACACCCTTTTTGAATTCTATGGTTTTACGTATCAGGACATAAAAATAATCTGGTCCTTAGCAGGTCTGAAAATTAGGTAAATACAACCTCAAATGAACAACAACACGTTACATATCACACTGTGTCGTGATTTATTTAACAAAAATAAAGCCAAAATGGAGAAGTCTACAGTGAGGAAGATTATTCAGAAGAGGAAAACATTCAAGACAGTTGCCAGTCTTCCCAGGGGTGGACGTCCAAGCGAATTCACTCCAAGGTCAGACCACAATAGTCAGAAAAATTGCAAAAAATCCAAGAGTCACATCCCAGACTACAGGCCTTGGTTAGCATGTGAAATGTTAAAGTTCATGACAGTGCAATTAGAAAAAGACTGAACAAGTGTGGTTTGTTTAGAGGGGATGCCAGGAGAAAGCCTCTTCTCTCTAAAAAGAACATGGCAGCATAGCCCAGGTTTGCCAAGTTGCATCTGGACAAACCACAAGACTTCTGGAACAACGTCCTTCGGACAGACGAGACCAAAGAGGAGAGGTTTGGCCATAACACACAGCGCCACGTTTGGCGAAAACCAAACACAGCATATCGGCACAAACACCTCCTACCAACGGTCAAGCATGGTAGCGGAGGGGTGATCATTTGGGCTTGTTTTGCAGCCACAGGGCCTGGGCACCTTGCAGTCATTGATCATGAACTCCTCGATATACCAAAGTATTCTAGAGTCAAAGGGGAGGCCATCTGTCTGACAGCTAAAGCTTGGCCAAAATTGGGTCATGCAACAGGACAAGGATCCCAAGCACACCAGCAAATTTACAACAAAATGGCTGAAAAAGAAAAGAATCAAGGTGTTGGCAATGGCCCAGTCCAAGTCCAGACCTCAACCTGATTGAAATGCTGTGATGGGAGCTTACGAGAGCTAAAGCATGCTGCTTATATACCGCCCTATACAACTTAAAGCACTCACTGGGTGGTTTGCAAGTTAATTATGCAGGCTACACATTGCCCACCCCCTCCGCAAGTTGGGTACTCATTTTACCAACTTTGGAAGGATAGAAGGCTGAGTCAACCTTGAGCCGGCTACCTGGGATTGAACTCCAGGTCGTGAGCAAAGTCTTGGGTGCAAGACAGCAGATTAACCACTGTGCCACAAAGCTCCTATCCATTTGGTCAGGAGATTAGAAAAATTACTTATTTGGATTTCAGCTCCCAGAACACTTGCTGGCTAGGGGATTATGGGAGTTGTAGTCACAAAAAGTGACTTTTCTGAGCTCTGCTTCCCTCTTTCTGCATTCTAGATAATTGGTACAAGTCCACTGGGGTGATTAAGACCACTTGAGTGCCGACAAATATAGTTAACATTTAATTAGAGCTGCCTTAATTAAAATACACAGTAGCTGGTTTCAGACATTTCCTGTTCCTTATTGATTTACAGTCTGCCTCCCAAGCATATGCATAAGTGCTCTCTGCTCACACTCTATAAAATTCCTGACCAGGCTCTGAGTCTACAATAATGCTGTAGCTCTGGTCTCAAGGGACTAATATAGAACTATGTTATTAAAAGATTAACTTTGAGTTTTGTGATGTAATTTTATCAGTAAGAGGTGGAAGCCTACTCGCCATGTGTACATAGAATACACATACCAGCTCTTCCAGTCTTGTTTAGGGGTGAAGCGCTCTTTTGGCTTGCAGTAGAAGACATTCACCAGATCTTCTGTCCTTGTGTAAAGCTATGTCCCTGTCTCCCTTAGAGTGCAAATGAGATACGGAAGGCTAGGGAAGCAGCTTGCATCATTCAGAGACAACAAGAAAATTGGCTTTTAATTTGAGGGACTGCATGTGTGTCCCTTGAAGAGCAATGGTGGAGAGAAGCTGATGTCATGTTGCAGCAGAAAACCCACCACCCAATCCCCAAAGCACGTCCCTCAACAACCTACTGGTGCTAGTGATGTAACGCCTTACAAAAACTCATTCCTTACAACTGCCCCTGGGTGACTGGGAAGGCAGATCTGTGCTCAGTGCTACTAAGCACTGGCTGGAAGGGATGTGTTTGTGTTTTTTTACTTTTGCAGCATACGGGAGTGGAGGCATCCGGTGAGAGCTGCCCTCTAGATTTCACTCCAGAGGCATTTTATGCTGCCATTTTCAGGAGAAAGAGGATGAGCAGCCTTGACATTTCTGTTAGCTGTGCAGAGATTGATTCACATTTTGGGATCATGGTGAAGCAGGGTAGATATCATCTGTGGGATTACACAGGAGTTGACTAAGTTCCCACTGATCTAGTGGGTCTCTTATTTGGGAAGCAGGACTGGATTTCAATCAAAGAGAACATGGCACTTTTGTAGTTCTTAATACTGAATTATCTATATTCTTTGCCTTTTTCAAGTGATGCTTTTGGCAAATATGCCTACTCACTTTAAGGCTAAAGAAGTTTACATTGTTGTTGCTATTACTGTGTTGTTGCACTGTATTCATCCTCTCTCTCTCTCTCTCTGTCTCCCTCCTGCCCTCGTATGTACAGAAGTTACTTGGCAATTCTCTCCTGAAGCTTGAGGGAGAAGACCGTTTGGATATCAATTGCACCTTACCTTTCAGTGATCAGGTAATGGGGTCTTGCTGCATCTCACTTGGCCAAACCAAACATCAAGCTATTGGATTTATTAAGGGGTATCTGATTGGCTTTTGGATTTCTCTGCAACATTTTCTTTTGCCATTGCGTGGCAATCTTCATGCATGTCTTAAGCACTCCTGCAGCCTCTTCCGTGTACATTTGACAAACGGATTTGTAAACCCCTTTTGTAGGTAGTGCTGGTGGGTGCCGAGGAAGGTCTTTATGCCCTGAATGTGCTGAAGAACTCTTTAACGCACGTCCCTGGAATTGGTGCAGTCTTCCAAGTGCATCTCATTAAGGACCTGGAGAAACTGCTCATGATAGCAGGTAGTTTTCAGGAAAGCATGCAGTGTGTCTTAAGAGAAGACACATCATTTGCTGGTGGATTTTCCCCACCACCCTCTCACTGCTGAGACTCTTATTCTGGGCTTTTGAGGCTTCACCAGGCAATCCATTCCACATTTTTAAACACTTCATTGCCAAACGTGGGCTGGAAGAGTGTTTTTCAAGAAATGGAAAGAAAGCTGAGATCATCACCTGGTTTCCATGCATCAGTAAGCCTGGGTTCCAAACAGTACTGCTTGTATCATTAACATGCAGTGCGTTTAGGAATGCTGATCAATCTTTTGTTCAGCAGGTGTGAGTGTATAAACAAATCATGGGCTCCGGGCTTTGAATGTGTCTGGTTTGCTTACTGTGACACACATGAACCGAGAATTTTGGCTTATCTGTCCTCTAGCAAACCAGAATCGGAACAAAACAAACAGGCCATGGCTTACAGTTCTTTGGCTTGTTAGGGGATAGGATAAGCAAGAGCTTTCCATCTCCTACTTGCAGGAATCAAGATGCATAAACATGCCCTCTAATAATTTCTGTGGTCAGTACTGCATTCTGTCTATGTGACATTTCTGCACTCCAGTAAAATCAGAGTGTCTATAGCCCTCTTTTGCTGTTTTTTTTCAAGAAATGCATATGGAATTTATTATCTTTCTGTTCAAAATAATCTACTTTAGCAATACTTTTCTGTACCTTCCCAGAAGGAATAAAAATAAAAGCTGTGTTGAATTATCCGTATCATCTTCAGATACAGTTCTTCCAGCCATCTAAATTTCTTCTGATTAATAACAAGTTCCAGGACAGTGTAGACATAAAGTGCTTTGTGGCACTAAATCATAACGATACAGTAGAATCAGTCTGTCTCTCTTGTATATGCTGGGGTTGGTGGGGGGAAGATTTGGTCTCTGTTATTTTGCTTTTCATCTTGGGTTCCTGTTGAGAGATCTTCTGGTCTTCTGAGATGACAGGTTATTCATTGTGTGTTTTCCTCAGGCGATGAGAGGGCCCTGTGTCTTGTTGATGTTAAGAAAGTGAAGCAATCTCTAGCCCAGTCCCATCTCCCTGCTCAGCCTGATGTCTCACCAAATGTTTTTGAAGCTGTGAAGGGGTGCCATCTTTTTGCTGCTGGCAAGGTAAGACCTCCAGGCTCTCTCTTAGATGGTAAATGGAAGCAATCTCTGAAACATCAGGTGTGATTATCAAAGGAGTTTTCAAGCCCCACCTCAAGGTCATCCATCAGCTATTTAGTTAATACATTTTTTTTCTCACTGCCCTTTCAGAGCAATGTACAGCATAAAACCAACGCGAAAAGCAGGACAGGGAGACAGTGCTCACATAAGGAATGTCCAGCAGAGAATATGCAGATGTATTCCTTTACAATGTATGTAGAAGAAGCCTGGAGAGGTTGGATCATCTGTTTCTGACTGGTGTTGATGGCAGCAAAATATGAGTCATTGATAGCAAGAGGATTTTAAATGAGAAGTTTAATTTCAAACTGTCCCCTCCGAATTCCTTTATTTCTTTATTTCTTTAAAACATTTATAGCCTACCTTATATTGCAAGATTTAAGGGCATGTTACAGAGTCATATAAGAGAAGTTAAAAACAAAACTCTTTAAAACAATTAAAAATTCAAGCAGTTTAAAATACATAAAATGAAAACCTTAAAACCAGTGCATTAGAACTTATGCAGGCCAAGATCCTCAATTTCCAGAGGCTCTAATAGAGAAAGATGTTTTGACTTGGTGCCAAAATGATGCCACTGTTAGTGCCAGTTGAACCACCAAGGGAAGGGCATTCTGCAGTCAGGATGTGACATTCGAGAAGGCCCTCCCTTGCACCTCCACGGAATGTACAGGTCTCAATGGTGGGAAGTAAAAGAGTGCCTTCCCAGCAGCTCTTAGTGACTGAACAGGTTTATATATAGGGGAAGGTGTTCCTTAAAATATCCAGGTCTCAAACTGTTTTGGGCTTAGTAGGTCATTGTCCACTCCTTGAACTCAGACCAAAAGCGCTTTGGCAGCCAGTGCAATTCCTTCAGAACCAGTGTCCTGTGAACTCTGTAAACAGACACTCCTGTTAGCAGTCTAGCTGCTACCTATTGCACTTGCTGCAGCATCGGTGTCATCCTCAACGGTAGCCCCATGTAGAGTGCATTGCAGTAGTCTAACTGAGAGGTTACCAGGGCAGAGACTACTGTGGCCAGGTTGTTCCTCTCCAGGAATGGTCATAGCTGGTGGACCAGTCAAGCCATCCCCAGGCACTCTGAGCCAGTGATCTCATGTTGAGCCTCCAGTGGCAAAGATGAACCTAGGAGTCCCTCTCCAACAAGGCACCTGCTCCTTCAGGGAGAGTGCGGCTCTTTCCAGAACACGTCACCTGCTCACCTCCTGGACCAGGGGACTACTGAGCTTGTTGGGATTCGGCTTCGATTTATTGGCTCTCCTCCAGCCCATTACAGCCTCAGCCAGTCCCAATGATAATGAGAAATAGAGCTGAGTGTTTTGACGGCACTCAAGCCCAGGACTCTTGATGACCTCTCCCAGTGGCTTCATACAGATATTAAACAGCATGGGAGATAGAATGGAACCCTGCGGCACCCCACAGCTTAATCGCCGTGGGGCTGAACAGAAGTGTCCCCCCCTCCCCCCGAGCTGCCTTTTGAAACCGGTTCTGCAGATAGAATGGAACCCCTGTAAAACAGGGTCTCCCACTCCTGTTTCACAGAGCTTGCTGAAGAGGATACCATGATCCAAGAGGATGCAGTGGTCTGGAGTCAGGGCTGAAGAGTATTTTCTCCTTAGAGGATACCATTTTATTCTCTCGCACAAACGTGAATGGTTGCCATTTACACAAGTTACCTTGCACAAGAATTTGCCATCCAGAGGCCACCTCACTGTTCTTGAAAACCTACCTTCTCCACGAAACCTTTAACAGAACTTTCTAGTTCCTATGTCTTACTGTTACTTGTAACCCAGCCTAAATGTTGTTAACTGAAACAAGCCCGTAGGTACAGCTTCCCTCCTTATGCCTACTGCCTCTTTTCTCTCTTCTTCCTTGATTTCCTTTTACTGAATCTCAGATTGTAAGCTCATCAGGGCAGTGACCCATCTTCTTGAACTGTGCAAAATCCCATTAAAAATATAAACAATTCTAGAGGAGAATAAAAGTATTTATGTGGGTACCCCATCAGATCAGAGTCTATCCTGTTCAGTTCCTGAGGTAGACCTCCAGAGTTCCTACCATTTGGAAATCATGTGTGTTATCTTTCTACATAGGTACATTCTGACTAATGCAGAATTTGACCCTGGTGTGTGTGTGTGTGTGTGTGTGTGTGAAGGCCCCGAAGGCCACAGAAATATTGGAAGGGGCACATGCGGCCCTATAAGTTGTTGACCCCTCTGCTGGAGTGTGACAAAGTTAAGAACAAAAACAGAGGGTGAATCTTGTCTCTAATGTTGATAATACTCTGCTTTGCTCTTCAGGAGAGAATAACCCAGGTGTTTTCCTGGCGTTTAGGAACTGTTGGGTAACCAGGTTCTCAAGCTTAGTTGAAAATTTTATCCATTTATGAAGATTTCTCCACAGCTGTGGGAATTGTATACAAGCAAAGGCTGTTTTTTTTAAAAGGAACAGCAAAGCCACGGTTCAGTCACTGCCCTCTTCCCTTGTCTGACATGTTCTCTCTCACTGTATAAAACGGTACTAACGTTTTGTCCCCCTTCTCTTTCAGATTGAGAATGGGCTGTGTATCTGCGCAGCTATGCCCAGCAAAGTGGTCATCCTACGCTATAACGAGAGCCTCGGCAAGTTTTGCATCAGGAAGGTAAAATCTGTCATCTTGTTCTGTCAACGCGTCAGAGACCATTTGTTGAGAGTCGGTCCCTGGGATGGAGAGTCTGGCCGGCCTTGTCTCTGTCTCCTTTTGCCCTGCTGTGCCGTAATTGCAAAAGTGCACTTGTAATTGCTCAGTGTAAGCTCCTGTCCTGTGCCAAAGTCTGTTTGTACGCCTGTGCTTTGTTGTTGTTTATTTGTTATTCCTTTTGCTGTTGCAGGAGATAGAAACTTCAGAGCCCTGCAGCTGTATCCACTTCACTAATTACAGCATCATCGTTGGAACAAACAAGTTTTACGAAATTGAGATGAAGCAGTACACACTTGAAGGTACAGAGCCACTTCCTTCAGGCTCTCGTTCTAGGAGGGAAGGGGTGTAGAAGAGGAGAGCTGTCAGCTTCCTGCCTGTTCTACTTTCGTACTTTCTACTGAAGCAAGAGAGAAGCCCATAGGGTTAGGGCAGGGGTAGTCCAAAGGTAGCAGCTGTCATGATGATGGGATATGTAGTCAGAGAAATGTAAGATGGAGTCAGACAGGTTCTGTGTGAAGATGATTTGAGAGAACACCCAATGAAAAATGTGTACTAGTGCTGGCTGAGATCCAACTTGCAAAGTGCAGCCAAGGCACGTTCTTCTTCCTTATCCTAGGTGGTATCTTCTACAATTGCTCCTGTCAACACAGTGTGTGTCTGTCTGTCTGTCTGTGGCTTAGTGGTAGATCTGCAACTTCACATGCAGAAGGTCCCAGGTTGACTAACATCTCCAGGTAGGAATAGGAATGACTCCCACCTCAACCACTGAATGGGGTGCTGATGGACTAGATCATTGGTTCCCAACCTTGGATCCCCAGATGTTCTTGGACTGCAACTCCCAGAAGCCTTCACTACTCGCTGTGCTGGCCAGGATTTCTGGGAGTTGCAGTCCAAGAACACCTGGGTTACTCAAGGTTTGGGACCACTGGACTAAATGAACAAACGGCCTGATGCAGAGTGAGACTGCTTCCTAGCAAATCTTAATTTCAGACAAAAGAGCTGCATAATGCAGCTGCCTCCATTATACACTTGCATTATACACTTGGGGGAAGGCTGGCTGGATTGGATTGTGTTCTGTCCACTCCTGTTTTGATGAGGATAGCCCCATTGTTGTATGAAGACAAAAGTGTGCCTGTTCGGAGTTCTGTGTGGATGAAATGATTATATACTGGTTTTGGAGGTGACTGCACCATTCACTGAATCAAAAAGAAGTCTGTGAATATCTGCTACTTTGTTCTCAGGAGGGTTTTGGAAGATGGACAGAAATCTGTAGTGTTAGGGTGTTGTATTCACACACATTTACTTGTGGAGAGAGACACAGCTGCTGGAAAGTATCTTGTTTTTACCTGCCAGAGCAGATGATTAAAGATAGAATAAGACCAAGAAGGCAGAATGGATTATAAGGAAATGACTGAATGGTTACAAGTGGGAAATTCTTGGTTAGTGGCTGGTTGAATGAAATGGTGCTGATGAGAATGGTGCTTGTTCCCTCATCTTTAGAATTCCTGGACAAGAACGACCACACTTTAGCTTCTGCTGTTTTTGCATCATCCACCAACAGCTTTCCAATCAATATCATCCAAGTGAATCCTGCAGGCCAGAGAGAGGAGTATCTGCTTTGCTTTCATGGTGAGTTGAGTGTAGAAATAATTTGAATTGTAACATCTGGGTCCCCCATGATAGAAACAGAAAGTCTGGTTTTCCCTTAAGAAAGGCATTTAGATGTTGACTGCCATTCTCCTTCGTGGTCTCTGTGGATCACACTGGTCACACTGAAGGGTTGCTGTGCATGTGCAGAGCCTGTCCAGAACACTCCCGAACTAATTTTTGGTGGTAACCTTGCCCACCCTTCATTGCACAAAGCATCCGCGACTCAGAGCTTCTCTGTTTGTTCCATCCCGTGGCTTCTAGCCTGTTTTTCTGAAGATTCATTGGGGAGGCCTCCGAAACACAGGGAAAACAGAAGCTTCACTCCTTTCCCATGAACAGGGAAGAATGGAAACTCAACCTTCTGGGCAGAAGACTTGACTCAACAACCGCCTTGGCTGTCTGCATACGCTATGACCAGGCGGCCTGTCGGCAGTTTCTCTGGGAAAAGTTGGAACCTTTTCTCCAGAACCTCCAACATGATCCACATGCCTCTAGTCTTCTCTTTCATTTAGGACACTCACCACTTAGCAGGTCACCAAATTAACTCAGCATGTCACGTGGCAGACTGTGCCTCAAAGATCATTATGGAAACCGTGGCTGTCCGCAGGCGCTCCTGGCTCCAGACAATGAGCATTCCAGAGGGCTCTAAGGCATGTATTGAAGAGGGCCTGTTTAAAGCCAAGACAGATGAGCTTATGGAGCATCTTGTCAGAACACACACCACTGCTAGGTGGATGGGCATCTCACAGCCATTGTCCATGTACAAGTCACACAAGCCTACCTGGAAGAAGTTGCAATACCAGTACCAGAAGCCTTGATCTCCAGCTCCATCTGTCCAACCCTCATCTCATACTAGCTCACACAAGTGTTCATTCAAACACTCTAAGCAGTTCCTCCTCTTCTGGAAGACAACCTTCATCTTCCACCAAGTTGCATTTGGGACTGTTTCCCCTCTCATCTGCAGACCCTTTCATTTCGGCTCTCAACCTCCCACCATTTTTGCACTATTTAACAACTTGGCACTCCCATCACCTCTCATCATGGTTCTCTCCATTGTTGAGGTTAATGCCATTGCATTGGCCATCCTACCACCTTTCTCATGACCAGACTGTCTGCCCCATTCCATGAAGAAATCTCCTCCCTTCTTCAAAAGGGAGCAATAAAACCCATTCCAAACAGGTGCAGGTTGACATGTTTCTTCTCCCAGTATGTCAGTTTCAAAGCATGATGGAGGCCCATCCCCCTGGCCGGACTGGCTTACAGAATAGCCACACGTTCCTCTGTCTCCATGCTGATGGTATGGAGAATGCTGGGCCCCATGGCCTGCACCACTGCACTCACTCCATGGGCATGTCTCTTATCTTCAGCAACGTCAGCACTGGTTTCCCAAGATGTTCAATCCTTTAACCCAGCCCAGCTTCATTTGGCTTACACCTCCATCCCAAGTGTGATGATGTCTTCTGTGGTGGACATACATATCCAATCTACCAGCAGGCATGACCTTCCAACAACTATTCCCAATGGTCACAATTATTCGCGGCCAGTGTAAGTGGTGCAAAACAGGTGTCAAAGTCACAGCGAGAAACACCCATTGGAACCTAGCTACCACATATTGTACCAGCTGCAGCTTCTAAATTGTCTTCAGGTTCTTCTGTGCTCAGCCTGATGAAGAGCCCTGCTGAAATATATTAACACCCCCCCCCCCCCCCTGTTTTTATACGTTTACATGTCTGCAGACAATCTGGTACATTTGTCATTTATGATAAGCTTTACAGACTTAAAGTTAAAGGAATATTGTTGAAGTGGATCCAAGCAAACAAATATAATAATTTTATGTCTAGTAATATAGTACAAGGAATTCTGTTGGAATTATTAGTCATTATTATGAAAACCCGGCATCCCACCCAGACTGCTTCTGCATTCTGCCAGTGCTACGGGTGCCGCTGGATGAGAGCGAATTTCCTCTTTAGAATTAGAATGGGTTAGGGAGGGTACGCTTCAACCAGAGTGGGTTTGATTTAAATCAAAGTGATTTAAATCACTATTTAATTTTTTTTTAAAAAAAAACATTTTTTGACAATTTAAATCAAAAACTTGATTTTTTTGCTTTAAATCATGCTTTTTAAATCAATTTGATTTTAAAAAAAATTATTGATTTTTATCCAACCTGCTTTCAACTGGGGTTTTTAGGATTTTCCTCTGGATTTCCCTTTGGGCTTTTTATTTCAGTGTCAATAAAGCTGGAGCGAACTGTTCTATGATGTCTCTAGGCTACTGTGATTTCTCTGTTGGTTATGGATTTTAAGATGTGTATTTTTAAATTTATATATGTTTGCATTTGTTGCTGTTAGTTTTGCAAGCCACCTTGAGTGCTGTTTATTAGAAAGGCAGGATGTGCTCAGTCTAAATTCCATAGGCCACGATTTCTTTGGCTGCAGCCAATTCCCCCAAGGAACAGGGGGCATTATGTATGGGATTCCCTGCAAAGAGTTGTGTACTGACAGTACTTGGATGTTCTCAAGGACAAAGATGTAAGGGCATTTTCAGCTGATGCTCTGCTCTAGGCTGGTCTTTCCCAACCTGGTGACCTCCAGCTGTTTTGGACTTCACTTCCATGGTCCTTCATCATTGGTCTCTTAGCTTGGGGCTGATGGGAGTTGTAGTCTGAAACAGCTGGAAGGCACCAAATTGGGGGAAGGCTTTTTCAAGAAGAATTGCTGCCATCTCCAGCAATTGCATCTGCCTCTGTGTGATAGATAATGGAACTCTGGACTCCTAAGGAGCCTCCTTTCTCCCCTTTTTTTCTTAAGAATAACAACTGAATTCGATGGGTGATTAATCTTCTTTCCCCCATGACAGAATTTGGTGTCTTTGTCGACTCCTATGGAAGGCGAAGTCGTTCAGATGACCTGAAGTGGAGTCGTCTGCCTTTAGCATTTGGTAAGCCCTGTGCAATTTCTCCCTAGTTTTGTGGTTGTAGCTGCCTCTTGTCTGGAATGCAGAGGATTGTAGAAACACTGAAATGAATCATCTTTCCTCTTTAGAATCAGATTTCAGAATCAGAATCAGATCAAGATAGCACTGATATTTGACAATATTATCTTTTAAAAGATTATATGGTGGCTTTGACAGACACCCTCCCCAAAAGATTGAACCAAAATAATTAGTCTTGCAACATACCAGGAAGTCCAGCCACCTGAGCACTTGAAAACTGAATAATAATTTTGTATTGCACTTCCTTTTCTGGTTGTAGTGCATCTCTCTTGTGCAAACTCCCCCTGCATATATATGAAAGCGTTATGTGTACATTGCCATCACAAAGCTGTTAACCAAGAGGACGAGAAACTCTGTACTGTACGTGTTTATGTGTGAAAAAATAGAGGAGAGTTTTCAAGAATTTCAGTTCAGTGCTAGTTCCTATATCAAGTTCTTCCCTTAGTCATGCTGTGAATTATGCCATTCTTTCTGCAGCTTTTAAAATATCTGTTTATCTGAAGGACAATAGTGTAGACTCTCTGCACGCAGCTTTCTTGGTCTGCGAGAAGGAGCTGTCCAGGACTGGCTTAATCCCTTTCTTGTTTCAGTCCAGGCAGGAGGAGTGGATTTAGAAGAGCTTAACAGTTCTGCTCCACATGTTCCTCCCAGTTTTCTTGTCCAGTCTTCGTCCAAACCAGACCTCCTCCTTGCTCTCTCCTCTTTTCTGGCCTTTCACATCTCTCTTCCTTTTTCTAACCTTTTATAACATTCCTTTCTTCTCATTTTCTCCTTTTTTGAAAGTCTTCCCCCACCCCCACTTTTCTGTCGACTTCGCAGTATTGGGAGATATAACTTGTTTCTTTATTGGTTAGCTACGTTTAAATCCCACCTGTCCTCAGGTGGCCTGTAGGGCTGTCCTCCTCCCTGCTTCGTCTTCATCACAGCCCTCTGAGGAAACCTAGCTGAGAGGGGGATCCACTCCAGGTGACCAGGATGCATGTCATGGCTTAAGGGACACTTGACCTCAGTCTTTCAAGTCCTCTTCCAGTCACTACACTACATGGGACTAGCTAGGAACCCAGCCTGGGAAGACACTGGGGTTTTTTTTTAGAAGGTAGAGGATAAAAGGACATTTCTCATGGAATCTTTAGGTTCTTTGTGGCTTCTGGAAGGCATCTTCCCTGCCGCTGGTTCTTTCATGGAGCGGTTTTCTTCCTTCTCCTGCACACCCATGGATGGGGCAACAGATAAAACCTGTGGTCATCACCTACAGTGCTGTTGTGTCTCTCGTTCTTGAGAGTTCAAGGTTTTTCAAGTTGCCTTCCCGTATGTGGCATCTGCTCCCTCTCTCCCCTTTCTAGACCAGCCATGGGGGTGGGTGGGAGGTATTTTAGTCTGGGAGGTCAGGCTCTCCCACACTCCTTGGGAGTGGAGCCATTCCTCACCATGCAAGGGATCAGGCTCTCCTGAAGGATTGAGCACACCTTTTAGAACAGAAATTTAGGGTAAGGTATTTTTCCTTCCTCCTCCTGAGCCTGTAGCTGAACAAAAGCATGTTCTTCCCTTACAATTTCCCTGCCTGGCTCCTGCTAACGTGGCATCTTTGTTCTTGGCCTTCTCTTCTAGCCTACAGGGAGCCATATTTGTTTGTGACACACTTCAACTCCCTCGAAGTGATAGAGATTCAAGTGCGTGGCTCTCTTGGGTAAGTCAGCAGGACTTGTTTTCCCTAATTGTGAGAGTCAGGTGGTTCTTTAAGGCTTGGTGTGACTTAAAGTACTCTCTCCTTCTCTTTTGCTCCCCAATCCCCACCCTCTCCCTTCCCCAATAGCACCCCAGCTCGAGCCCACTTGGATATTCCAAGCCCTCGCTATCTGGGCCCCGCAATTTCATCCGGTGCAATTTACCTGGCCTCCTCCTACCAGGACAAACTCCGAGTGATTTGCTGCAAGGGGAACTTGGTAAAGGAATCAAACAATGAACACCACCGAGGATCCTCGGCCACACGCAGGTGAGATGGCAGATTAAGACTCCAAAGGGTACCCAGCCTTTTGCTGTGTGTCTGAAGAGCTCCTGAAGTTTGAGGCAGGCAGGAGAGAAGCACGACAACAAACGACAGAGGCAAATCATTTCCTTTTCTTTTCTTTTTTTGTACTCACGTGTTGTTCTGATTGGGAATGATGATCGGGGCTAAAGTTTTCATCGCGGTTCCAGAATGAAAATTTTAAAAGATGTAAACAATGAACTGAACTAGGAATTCGAGGGACAGGGTTTTTTGTGATCTGAAGCATGCGAGAAGATGTTTTTTCTTGGGACAAACCAGGTGTAGGTAGAGGAGAGGGCATCAAAGTTAAAGTAATTGATAAACAATGGACATACTGTAGGTGAGGAGAAGACAATTGTGACCCTCTAGGTCAGGGGTCTCCAAAGTACGGCTTGTGGGCCATATCCGGCCCGCCTTGCCTTTTATCCAGCCCAGGAAGGCGCACGTGTGGGCATTCGTGTTCCTTTGTCCCTTGAAAATGTGGGAAATATATTATATGGCCCTCACGGTGAAAAGTTTGGAGACCCCTGCTCTAGGTGATGCTGGACTACAGCTCCCATTTGCCCTCGCCAACTAGCTAGTGGTAAGGGATGCTAGGGGCTGTAGGCCAGCAGCCTCTGAAGGGCCATAGGCTGCCTATGCCTGTTATAGACTTTAATTCTAACTGAAAAGCGAGATGCAGAGGGAGGAAGAACCGCTTGTTATGCTGAACAGGACTTGATAGCAGGTTGAATGTGGGGACCAAAGGAGTGGAAGGATTACAAGATAAAGCCAAGGCACTTTTGTGCTCAGCGGGGCAAGTGATTGTGGCTACCATCAATAATAGAGAGCAGCTGACAAAAGGGAGGGCAGAGGTCCAGATTTGGGCATAGTAAGATGGTAGCCCTAATCAGCCACTACTGACCTTCCCGTCTCCATCCCCAGGGGCTTTTGCTGACACGGAAGAGCCCACATGTGGGCGGCGACCTCTCTGCAGGCGTGTCATTCTCCAAAAAGGGGAGGAGCCATGCACTTCCCTCTAAGCATGTTGGAACAAAGCAGCTAAAGAATAGCCGAATAAGGCTGAGGAACAAATACCGAGGAAGGACTAAGACAGAAGCAGGATAGGAGTTGGGGACAGAAGGTTGCCGATTGCTGTCAACATAAAAATAACATTGTGACAATTGATGAAAACACACCATGTTTATTCAGATTCATTTATTATGACTGTAGGTCAGCCATGTATAAGCGATACAGTAGAACCAAAACAAGTAGCTGTAATCTCAAGCAAAAGACTGTTATGTGCAAGGACAGGTTTAAAATCCAGTAGGATTTATAGAGTGGTTTACCAGTTACCTTTTTGTTGCAGTAGCAAGAAAACCATGTTTGTAAGATAGTAGGGGAACATGAATGGTCCAACCCCAACAGAAGGGCAGAAGAGGATTATGAGGGAAGCTAATAAAAGAGGCTGCAGTCACTGGGTACGGACAGAACTACCTAAGAACAGTGGCAGAAATCTGGAGAGGTGCCGGGTGGCAAGCTGAAGGATGCATCTGCAGTTAGCGGCCGTGAAGCTGGCTGAGATGCCAGGGATGAAGGCAGAGTAGACACCTTCGGAGGAACAAAGGGACTGAGTTTTGTCTGTTGGTTTGTGGAAGTGAAGACCCGGCCACTAGAATACAGTGGATAACAACCAGATCTAAGAGGAAGTTGGAGATGTGGGAATAGCTGTAGATCCAAAATTTTGAAGAGGAAGGGAGGTCAGTCTGTAGGTCAGAGGGAAGTATTTTTGGGAAATGGGGCGTGCCCTCCCACGGGAAGCCAGCCTGGCCCCATCTTTGCTGTCCTTCTGCAGGCAGGCAAAGACCTTTATTTTCAGTCAGGCTTTTCCTCGGCGACTGGTGGTCTGAGAGGTTTTTTCAAATTGGATGGTTGTGCTCCGTTGCTTTTAAATGTGTTTCTAGTATTGATTTTATTTCCCGTTTTAATGCAATACTTGTTTAATTCTTTTGTAATATTTGTATATTTACTGTTTTTAGGTTTTAAATATTGTCCTTTTAATGTTGTAAGCCGCTCTGGGTCCTTTTAAGGAGAAAGGCGGGGTAAAAATATTTTTAAAAAGTAAATAAATAAACCAGTGTTTGAATAAAGTAGACAAGGATTTGGCAAATTGGTAGCCAAGGGGTAAGACTGGTGAGGATCAGGATGGCCCATATCAGGCAGCAGCAACAGGACTTGTGATGCAGGATAAGCCTCTTTGGTAAAATGTTTCCCTGCCGTCTATAATGCTTGGGTATATGGTCAAGCAGTCTTCACCAACGTGGTACACTCTGGGTTTGAGAGAGCTTTTGTTTCACATTGGCAAAGCTGCACATGAGCAATTTCTTTGCAAAGATTATTCGCCAAGTGCAGCTTTTTAGTCCCGATAACTCTGCAGAGGAGGAAAGGCAAGGGGGGGAGGGACTGTAACTGTGGTTAATAAACATGTAACTTTAAGATTTTTGTCACTCAGCTGTCCACGTCCATTGTTTTTGAATGACAGCAGCCCGAATAAAAGAGGCCCCCCAACCTACAATGAGCACATAACCAAGCGGGTTGCGTCCAGCCCTGGGCCTCCGGAAGGTCCGAGCCACCCTCGAGAGCCAAGCACACCCCATCGCTATCGAGAGGGAAGGACAGAGCTCCGTAGGGACAAGTCTCCCGGACGTCCGCTCGAGAGGGAGAAATCGCCTGGCCGCGTTCTGAGCACCCGCCGGGAAAGATCTCCTGGGAGGCTGTTTGAGGAGAGCAGCAGGGGACGGATGCAGGTGGGAGGTGCGAGGACCCCCCTCTCCCAAGTCAACAAGGTGAGTAGTGACTGCAGGCTAGGCTGTGCGGGAGTCACCCTCTTTGCTGGTGGTGGCGGGAGGAGGAAGGGCTTGGTCTTCTACGCCGTTGAGCCGCCGGGCCAAAGCACTTCAAACCAGACCAGATCACGAGGACGAGGGTGTCTCATGCCCTGCCCACAGCCTTGGTGCTTTAGGGGCTGGAGGGATTTTGCTTGGTAAGCTTTTCAGTCAGCCGCAGAACTGCACAACTTTGCAACCACAGCTGCCTTTTAACCCTTGGGAAATGTGTGCTTGAACGAGTATGTTGTGAATCTCAGTCCCCTGGCACTGAAAATCTTCCTTGTTCTACAAATGCGGGAACGTAAGCAGCCATCTTTTGCTGAGTCAGGCCTTTGGATCCTCTAGCCGAGCGTTCTCAGTGGCTCCCCAGGGGCGGAGGCAGGAGTCTTTCCTCATTTTGCTTAGAGATCCCCGGTAGTCCCTCTTGGTCTCCCATCCTGTTATTAACTACATCTGGCCCTGCTTAGAGTCTGAAATAGGACAACATGAGATGTATTCAGGCGGCAGGGGTTGCTGTTCTGGAATTCACGTGTCCCTTTTTGTTCTGTCGCAGGTCTGGGACCAATCTTCAGTATAAGCTACACAAGCCTGCCCTGACCTTGAACTGCAGGAAGAACCAAGGAAATAGTACTGAGTAGGCCCTCGCACTTCTTACCTAGTTGCCTAGCCAACCACTGATCCATAGCGCTGGGCCCGAAATGGTTCTGGCAACAGGATCCAAATCCACCAGGACTCTCGTTGCTTCCAAGGAAATGTTTGCATCTCAGTTTATTTTCCTACAGCTTCCTGCAGTTGGGTTTTCTCTGCTCTCTTCTTTCCCCTTCCCCTTCCCACTCCCTCTTTTTGGGCACTTTGTACTACCGTTGCTCTTTCAAAGCAGTTCATAAACTTTTTATACTTCGCTTTTAGCCTTCTGCCAGCCCCATTGATGAAGCCCGATGGGATGGGGATCTCACACCCAAGTCTGAAAAGTGTGGCTTATCAGCATTTGGGGAAAGATGCTGTATTCTGGAAAGGCCTAGGAACAGTCAAGGCCACAGTGAGTGTGTCTCGGTACCCAGCATCATAAGCTTCTTCTGCAGAGCTTGAGAAATAACCTGATCAGTTTATTCCAGCTTCTGCTTCCAAAACCCTTTGGAATTTAATATAGCAGTTAAATGCAGCTCTCTGGTCAGCCGGGTTACAGAGAAGGGAATGTCCTATTTTAACTCTCCCCAAACATCTCCTGATCCCATAAAGTACGTGGTCACAACCCACTCCCCTCTTTCTGCATTAAAGCAGTAGCGAGGTGTAAATCCCCCTTGCCCCTTACCCAGGTTTTCTGCATGGCAGTTCCCTGCATGCTTACTGCAACACCATCATCCTGGCTGCGGTCTTCTTTTCAGTTGCTTTGCTAGATATTGTATCTTGTACCTCCCGTGTTAACTGAGCTGAAGCCTTGATAGCTTATGCTGCAACAGTAAAACCATCCTTGTTTACTGGGGAAACTGGCACTGAAGGAGAACGAGCGATGGTTCTTGATTCCACGGCAACAGAGCTTTGATGAGGCATGATGGCATTCCCATCCTCAGACCGTATCAGATAAGGATCCTGTTTTCAGATGCCCTCCCAGAAATGGACGGTGGCCAAGCTTAGGAGACACTTCCTTGCCGCAAGGATGCAAGCCACACTCAGCCACTCCTAATAAAGCACCGCTATAATGAAAAGAACGAGAGGCGGAAAACCTCAAAAATAAAAGACCCGTGGAGTGGTCTGTCTATTTTTGCACGTAGTGATGGCAACCCACCTCTTGTGACAGTACAGGGAGAGGGCGATTCAACAGCTTTGGCAAACTCCAAACATGTCTCCATCCCTTTTTGAAACAACTGCAAGCCACCCTCTATTTGCTTCTCATTCTTGGGTGTCGCTGAGCGCCAAGGCAGATTTATTTCCAAGTTAGGCTTTGGCCGTTCCAGTTGCTTTAGCTGCCTTTCTCTCCAAGCTGGCAAGAACAAACCCGCCCATCTCTCTTGCTTGTTCCTTTGGCCAGCTGGTGCTGCCATACTGGAGAGATGCCTAAAATCTCTCTCTAAGCATCAGTGCCCTTTTGGAGGGTCTTGTGGATAACAGGGTCTCTGGTCTGTGGTGTCATCGGGCTGTTGTATATCAGATGGTTTGTCAGGAAACATGCTGAGATTTCTGCCTCTGGGTCTGGGTGTCCCGAAAGATACTTTAGGTCTTTGCATCTCATGGAAAAGTCCCTCGTGACCTGAAAACTCGGCTTGTCGAGTCCTGAAAGTGTAAATCTTGTGTCTTGTTGTGAAATGCTTCCTGCTATAGAATAGCTCAAAGGACTGTACATATTTACAAGAAACTTTATATTCATAAAAAAACAAACAAAAAGAAATCAGATCAGTTTCTACTTTTTTATTGTAAAGTGCATTTTTTTCCAACCACTAGCTCTTTATTTTAAGGGTGGTTGTGGAGCGATGTCTTCAGCTGCTAGCGAAGGGGCCTCTCCATAACCCTTCAGGTACCCATGGAGAAAATATTGTAACATTAAATTTGCGAGCAGAAGCTTGTTAGCATAAATGAGGCATTATTACCAAATAGGATTTGCCTTCATTACCTTTTTATTATTGCAGACAAGGGAAAGAAACAACAGAAATAAATTACACACCTGGAAAGTACTGAATTTGTTGTTGAACAATAACCAAATAATAAAAAAAAATTCACTCTTCTGACTGGCATGGTACAGTGACCTTTTCCTTCCTGCAGGAACAGCAGCATGCTAAGGCCCAGGGAATGGACTTTCTCCATCAGTGTTCCCCTAGAACCTTCAGAAGTCACCACTGCCTTTAAAAGAAAAACAAACAAACAAAAACCAGGATCTTTTGCTCATTATATACTAATTTCGTCTTATTCTCAACCATCTTGGGGAGGTGGGGATATAAATATTTTTAAATATATATATATATAGCCAGAAGTAGCTCAACTGCAGCAATTGTTAACTAAAGACGCACAGATGAACTTCCCCCTTTTACTGCAGGGCAGAGCTGTCTGGCCTTCTACATCATGGCACTGGTGTGTGCTAAACTTCCAGCTCCCAACTCCAGCCCTCCAGTCTGTTAGTCCAACCCCATTTGTTAAGCCACCTGTCCATTTTAAATGTCAAACAGAGCGTCTGTCAGGCAGTCAGCCCCAACAAGGCAGGTGAATAGAGGTTAAGAGCTCAGGGCTGTGTAGGCTGGCCATGCTGAGCAACAAGGTTGGAAGGGGAATTCAGTCCATATTTGCTTGAGCATAAATAGAATTTTCTGTGTGGTGGAGACCCTCCTTAATCAAGGCCCCCAGTCTCTTCAATTCTACATTTATTTATGTACGTATTTATTTCATTGATTACTCTGCCTTCCTACCACCAAGCAGTGCTTAAGGTGGTGTACAGTCGTAAAACTTAGTAAAAACAGATGCACCCATAACACAGTTGAGCCCAAATCCTGTTGCATATTTATCCTGGTGTGACTCCACCAGTGGACATGTCAGCAGCAAATTGCTGCAAGTTAAGAAGTTAGGATAAGCTTTTGCTGTTGTACACAACAGGTGCGTGGTGGCAAACGCTTCTGCTAACATCTCAGCTTGCAGCAATTTGCTGCTGAAATCAACGTCGAATTGAGTTGCCCACGGGAGTTGCCAGCAAGATTCTGGCCATGAAAGTCAAAGAAAAGCAAGAATATAAAAATAAACACAATCATTATTAAAAAATATTAATATTGAAATTGCACAATAAATAAGTTCAACAGAGGCGAAGAGAATCCTTCCTCAGATATGGCTGCTCCACATGCCCCTTAAATACATCCAAGCAGGGCTGAAGTCCAGAGCGTTGGCAGGCACAGAAGAGCAGACTGGACAGTGCCCTTTGTTATTCAGGGACGCTGCTGCTAAGAGTCAATGGACTCTCCCTCCTTCTCCTACCTGGTGCTGGAACCAGGTGTCACTCTAAAAGGAAAAACCACCACCATGTAACAATCCAGGCAGTATACTGCAAAACAAGCAACACTTAGCAAGAGAATGCAAGTTCAGACTACCATGTAAATAAATACCTATATTTTTAAACTAAGCCAGTTTATACAGGGTCTGATGTATTCTTCTACAGGGAGAGTGTGTGTCTATTACCAACTGTCAGCTCATAGGAACTGAAATGTTGGCTCCTTATTGAGTTGTGCACCTAACCTCCTCCTGGCCTGCTATGGGCAGGTAAGCAGCCCCCTTTCCCCCAGAGTTTACATATTGCTCATAGTGATGATGCTCTGCGTTGAAAACCAAACTGCTTTGACTTCTGTTGTGCCTATTCTTGAATGTATAAATGAACTGCAAGCTTGTTTACAAATGTTCCTTTATTTTTCTTTTTGTGTGCACAAAATATACTTATTTAAGACTCGCTGCTTCAGTCCTCTCCATGCTGAGAATGGTAAATTTATGATGCTTGGGGAACTGGTGGAGTAAATGCAGTAAGTAATTTTTGAAGAGGTAGGTGTGTTAGTTTTAGAGGTAGAAGACATGACATCTGTATTTGTGATACAGGCTGAAATCAACTAAAATCCAGTTCTGCAGACACACGGAGCGCAGTATTTAGCCACAGGTTACTAATGCATTGTATATGGTTTTGGAAGTGGGGACCAAGTGAAGAGGAATATAGGGCTGGGTCGTGAACATTCAAAGGGGCAGTCACATTAACACAGATGATGAGTGTCCAAAGTGCTGATTACATGAACATTCTGGCAAGAGGTAGAGTGCCTTGAGCCCTGATCTTTATTTAGGCCTTTAGATGTGCATTTGAATTTATGGATATAGTTGTGGTTCTCTATGATACATAAAATAAACAGTCTCTCTTCCTCAACCAATTTGGTACAGGAAGGCCACCGCCCCGCATTTTGCCCATTATCACCGCCGCCAGGAGACTGAATTAAACTGTGGAGTTGCTGGGGGAAAGACAGAATAATGATTAATTGTAAACTGCAGGGCACTGGAGACTTAAATAATTTCCTTAATTTCTCATTTTAATTGGCATGTTGCAATTCTGCTTTGGTCTAGGGCCAGTAATTCTTCAGAGGGTTGGGTTGGCAGCCCCTCTCTACTCCACATTTACTTGACGAGATAAATGGCTAACGTATCTTGGGTCAGTAGTGTGTGCAACGCCAAACTGTCTACTCACTTCACTGGAATGGGTGAAATACTGGGGTTGAACGTTAGACTAGCAGTCTAGTGGCCCCGTGGCTTACTAGAGGTCTAGCACTGTGTTTCCTGCAGTGGGCAAATAGGAAAAGGGACTTGTGCCCCTAAAACTAGAAGGCAAAATGTGTTGCTTCCCAACGCTACAGGAAAGCTAGATAGCCATGGCCTCTACCTTTGCCTAATCCCCTTTTTAATGCTACTCAGGCTGGTGGCCATCACTCCATCTTGATGGGGATAGTCTTATGCTTCTACTATGCACTGTGTAGTAGTTCTTTGTTTTCTCTTTTCTTCTGTACATCAGTTTTGTGGGATAATCCCAGAAGAGCACTGTCCAATTTCTTTGTCAGCTTTTTTTTAAAAAAAAAGCCCATCAGGATATCAGTCTTTCTTCAATAGGGGTGTTTTTTCAACACTTTAATCATCTGGGATTCCTCTCCCTGATGGGACCACAAATACAGAATGGTATGAACCAGGAATGGACAAGATCCTGCTTCTAGATGTGGTTGGACTGTAACTCCCATCATCCCCTTCCAAAATGCTGGAAGTTAAGATTCCAACCACATCTGGAGGGTCACATTTTACACCCTCAGGTTAGAGTGAGTGGAGACCTGCCAGCTGTGGCCTCTTCTCCATCCGACTCCTCACACGACATGCTCCTCAGAAAAGTTCCTATTGCCCAGTGCTAACTTGTGGAAATGAGAGCTGAGATGGAGATACTTCTGACCAGGTAACCATGTTCGCATTTTTTAGCATCCATAACCAAAACCAAGGCATGGTGGCACCTTGAAGACTAAACTAATTTATTTCACTTTTAGTGGATGACAGAACACTTCCTCGCACACTTCTGAGGCATTCTAAGGAAATGCACAGCAACCCATGAAAACAAGCAAATAAATCTGTTTGCCATAAAGGTTGCATGCACAGTACTTGGGGTCTTGGATTTTTTGTTTGTTTGGTTTTTGCAGGGGGAAGCATGCTGCCGTCTTGACCACTCCCTTCTTTCGCACAGGCCAATTAAGTTGGGTGGTTGTTTTCAAAAGAGGCTTATTGTGGATTTGCTGGAAAACTGTTTTTAATCCAAAGATTGAATAAGAGGGGGGAGGGGACAGATGACTTCACCCACTTCCTCCATTTACCCACCACCATGCTGCAGCTGCAAGGAAATTCATCTCTTCAACAGGAAGAAAAACAAGTCCCTTGCCTAGCGTGTTCAGCCCATATGTGAAAGCAGAAGTTTTGTCCCAATGTGTAATTTCTCTAAGGAAGAACTTTCAAACTTGATACACAATGGGCAAATTCCTATTCCATAACTTTGTTCCTGGCATAACCCAGAACAGGTAATGTGCACTAATTAAAGACTTCCTTTCCCCCAGGTCTAGATTTGGGGGCTCCTTTTGCCCTGGGGGAGCTATGGGGTGTCCGGGGAGCCTTTAAAAGTAAAAAATAGCCACTGGATCACCACTGCTGGGATCAGGACCACTACCACCAATCCTGTGGCGATTTTTAACTTTTAAAGATTCACCACCACCACCACCCCATGTATGGAGGCTCCAAAAGGCTTCCTCGGGGCAAAAGGGAGCCTTAAGGGAACCTTGGAACCTAAAACAGGGGGATAAAGGTTCCCCTTGACATTTAGTCCAGTCGTGTCCGACTCTAGGGCGCGGTGCTCATCCCCGTTTCCAAGCCATAGAGCCAGCGTTTGCCCGAAGACAGTTTACGTGGTCACGTGGCCAGCGCGACTAGACACGGAACGCCGTTACCTTCCCACCGAGGTGGTACCTATTTATCTACTCGCATTTTTTACATGCTTTCGAACTTCTAGGTTGGTAGGTAGATAGGAAGCTCTTAATTAGTGTAAATCAGGTGTTCCCAACACTTGATCTCAGTTACAGTGCACAAAGTTATGCAACAGGATTTTGCCAAATGTATCATGACCATTCCAATTAGAAGCCAATTTTTAAAGACTAAATCTCTCTCTGAATCCAGCAGCCTGCTGCCCTGGCAATTCTTGGGAGTTAACAGTGAAGAAAACTTTTTCTTTGTGGTCTCTCTCAGTCATATATATATATGTGAGTATATATATACTCTCTCAACAAGGGGCACCAGATGCAATCATGTCAGCATTACCACAAGTTTACAAAGGTTGTGATTAAGAACCGGCAATCTTGTTTAAAATTTCACTTGTGGGAGAAATCCCTTCAGGCAGCTGGCTCATTTTCCCACCAAGCTTCCTCAGCTCCAGCAATCTCTGTTTGAGAGACACCTTCCAAAAGAGTCCACCATGGACGTCCTTCATTTGGAGCCTCCCACAACCACCTGAGCCAATCAGGCACCAACAGAAGATAAGGTGATGCAAGATAAGGTGGTTCTGAAGATGCGCCATCAACCTTGAGGGTGCCTTCAGCCCCAACGTCCATTTCTTCAAAGAGGACAGTGGCTTCGATGCCGAGAGCATCTCCAGTTTCAAAGAAAAAGAAGCCTGCCAGCTCGGACCTGGCCTCTTTTAAGAAATCAAAGCAGAAGCATAAAGAACAGTCAAAAGCTTCAAAGGCTCCTCTGGAATCTCGGTAAAGAACAAGATGATCTTGGCTCAGCTTCAGAAGACAGGACAACCAAAGTTCATGCATCGTCCCCTACTTTTAGTCAGTCTCCAGATTGAAGCCATTCTGTTCAACACTGCATGAACTTTCTCCACTGCAAGAGAGCCCACAGCAAAAACAACTCAGGCCAGGGAATGTTCACGATTGTCCACATGAGTCACCACTACAGTCTGTTTCTAAAGTCCGAGACAGGAGCCCTCCTTATCACAAGACTTCTTGCAAAACCTGTCACCAACAGGAGGACACTCTGTTGGAGTTGCGAGGTCCCCCACTGTTCTACTATCATGCAGTGGCCCCATTTTATCTAGATTCCAAATGGCATCCCCTGCCCCCACTGGAACACGCAGGGAAAAATGGACCAAGTATGCCATGCTTCTCCCCTCTTCCTTATTGGTTTGGAAGCCTGGCAGTGAGATCTCCAGAGCACAAATTTGCAAGAGCACGGACATGGACAGTCCATACCAACAGCCATGGAACAGGAGTACTTGGGGTTCAGACCTCCAGTGGAGAGCCATAGGGGGGCCCTCTTCTAAAATATACACTTCCCAACAAGAGCTGCTGGTTTCAACATTATCAGCCGATTTACTGCCTTCTCTGATGTTGAGATCTTTTACCAGAGCTGACTCACACAGTCCTCAAGCAACTGCCAACCAAACCAAAGGAGACTTCGACATCAAGAGTCTCAGAACCAACTCAGAGGTAACAGTGTCTCTGCATCCCCCTCACTTTCCGTATCAGCTACAAAATCAATGATACACAAGCACAGCCGCCAGTACACGTCTGCTTCCATCATCTAAGCTGTCAACGCTGATGCTTGATCCCGACTCCACGTCAGGATCACTCCGTGCTGTCAGTGTCAGAATTGAAGAGGGGAAGAAAGCCACCCAGGACCCCGCCCTCCTGCTGCTGCTTGGAATCGGAGCACAAAAGTGATTCTTGTCATCAGAGGAGGTCACAACCATCTACAGCCCATGAGAATCCTACTGAAGATGAGGTTCCCTCCAATCACAACCACAAACATTTGGCCAAACCCACTAAATCTGTGGAAAAGGATGCACTTAAGCACGTATTCTTCCCCATCTGGGAAACATATGAAGACCACAAGATGCTCTGCGTCCACTACAGACTGGCGATGTCAGGGCCAAGCTGGATGCTACATTTGGCATAGCAGTAACCTCTTCTGTACTGGCAGGACGTCCCTCCTGCCAGCAAGTGAGCTTGTTGGTCATCCATATGCGTGATTCACGAAGGAGGAGGACAGGCTGCTTACCTGTAACTGTAGTTAACTGAGTGGTCATCAGTGAATTCACACAACCTGCCCATCTTCCCCTCAATCTTCCATGCTACTTAAGACTGTTTCATATACTGCAGTGGCCATTCAGCACATGGACATGCATTGGGGGGGGAGGGAACAGAAACACCCCTATGTGGGAATTCAGATGACCTTGCAAAAAACTACAGTTGCAGGAAGTAACCTCTCGTTCCCAACCATGACTGATATACCTGAGCCCCCCGAGCTGTTGTACCTGCGTCATTTTTTAAATTACTGACACTACACTATGAGTTCAATAGTTTGTGGAAGGATGAGCTCTTAAAACATTTAGTATTACAAGGCAGCTTAAAGGGATGAAGCACGCCTCAGAAAGACCAGCTTCGCTTGTGCTGTCCAGCAGCAGCGCATACGTGATGTAGGTTATAGCACTACCTTGACCATATGAAGTTAGCAGCTGCAAAAGAAATTCATATCATTCACTTCATTTATTTATTTTCAAAACAAAAAACAAGACCAGTAACATAACAGTCAAAGTGGACATGAAATACTCTTTCCAGCAGTGAGCTGGCAGGGGTGCAACCACACTCCCTTTTAGCTCAAACAAAGGAGCTGCCTGAATGATTCAGTGGACTTTTAAGGAAACAGAAGAGGTGCGAAACCATACAGGAAAAGAAAAGAAGGAAAGGCACAAAGCTGGCTCCTTCGGAGGCTCAGGAGTGTACATATTCAGTGCACTGACCCATTCAATGGCCTCCCTCCCTATGGAATTCTGGATTGATCCCTTGGAGAGCCTGCTCCCAAATACTGGGTGAAGCCTTCTCAGAGGGGAAGCATCCAGCCCTTGGCGCTTGTGGTCTTTGGGAAAGATAGGAGGAGGTTGGGGGGATATCCAGCTTTTCTGAAAAGGGTAACAATTGATGGGGCTGGTAGGACCCAAGGGTTTTGGCTGCAGAGTGTTCCAGCCACGTTCACGTTCTGCTACGAATCAGTTAAACCCCACTGTACTAAATCTAGCCACCCACTTACAATGAACTGCAAGATGAAAAGGCTGCTCCACAACTCTCTCCAGAGGGAGAGAAAACCTGGTTGACTTGGACAGGCTTCAAACTGTTGACTAACACATGGCTTAACAAGGCCACTGTTGCTGAAGAGGGCAGCAGCAACAAAAGCCACTGCATCTTTGTTTAATCCTCTTATGTCCATCAGCATACAGGAAATAATGTAACTAGTCAGAGGACAGAGCACCCGTTACCATCAGTACACAGGTCTCTTCTAGGTGACCCATCCAATTCGTGTATTTTGCTTGAACAGGAGACTTGCCAGGTGAAAGGTCCTTTTTGGGTTTGTTTGTTTTCCTTGTTAGCCCCAAGGAATTCCAGGGCAGTTTGAACTTCACACATTTCATTGCTACAAGAGGTATCTCTGCTTGATGGTCTCCAGAGATGTTCGCAGGAGGACAGAAAGAGAGCGAACGAGCGAGCGAGCGAGCAAGGCAACTGTTAATGGGCTCTTTTAAAGAAACTAAGGAATGGTTTCACAGCAAATCTTCTATTGTTCTCCAGGGCAGACTTTGGCTTTGTTCTCTCCCCTGCTCCATCAACACTGTCGGTGTCCAGTCACCGTTCATATGGGCTTATACAGCAAGGTAGTCACGTACTTCTTCTTGTAACGATGGGTAGCACTGAGCACCATCACCCCATCCTGAGGAAGAGTGGGAAGACAGGTCAGAAGACCGAGTTGGCAGAATGAAGGAGTGGGGAACTGCTATCCCTCTGGATGGTTTGGATCACCAGCTCCAAACGTGCAGAGGGCCAAAGCCCCCCTGCCTGCCCCCGCTCCACCCAAGATCAAAGCCAGGGGCAAGAGCAGGCCCTTTTTACCTTGATGGAGAGTGCATAGAGGTGGTTCAGCATGACATGATTGGGTTCAGGAAGCAGAGCTGGATCGCACTAAAGACAAGGGGAATGGTAAAGAGACAGTTAAAGACAAGGAAGAGCCTCATGGTGCAGTAGTTAAACTGCAGTACTGCAGTCAAAATTCTGCTCACAATCCAGGTTCAATCCCAGGTAGTTGGCTAGGGGTTCATTCAGCCTTCCATCCTTCTGAGGTCAGTAAACTGAGTGCCCAGGTTGCTGGGGGAGCAATGTGTAAATTGTAAACTGCCCAGAGAGTGCTTTAAGTGTTATGGGGCGGTATATACGCAACATGCTTTTTGCTTTTAAAGCTGGCCATTATTTAGAGCAAGGGTGGCAAAGTATGACCCTCCCCATGTGGCCGGACTGCCAAGACCCACCAACTCTAGGCAGCTTTGCTATAAGGACTGGGGATGATGGGAGTTGCTGCCCACCACCAGCTGAACCACAGACCCATAAGCCACTCCTTCTTGTGGGCCTGTCAGACGAACATGCAAAAAGGATTCTGAGCAGCAATCGTTTCCAAGGTCAAATATTTTCATTTCTTCAAGATTACCTCCACATACACACCCTGCAGAAAAAAGCTGGTGCATAAGCTCTTAAGAAAGCTAAAACATTTTGGTGTACATCTAATGACCTTTCCAGGCCAAGTCAAGCCTTCGTAGTTTCTGTGCCACTATGTTCCCAGGAAAGAGACAGGACCACCGTTTTGGACAAACCTGCCATCTCTCACAGAGAGAAGAGGAAGCAGCAAATTTAAAACACAGCATGTCCTTCCAATCTGGAAGGTCTTGCTCTGAAGATTAAAAAAACGGCCTGTTTCCATGAGTGTACTGACTGGACCTTTTGTCTTATTTTAAAGAACCCAAAGCACGACTCACCGAAATCCCAGTGTCTTTGTTTAGGATCACCTGCAGCAGATGTGGGGGCAGAATGGGGGGAGACTTGAACCGCTCCTCTGGCTTACAGATGTAGGGCTCCTGGTGGTAGGGCCCAGGCGGCGAACTCGAGAGTTCTGCAGGGGGAAGAGAGCAGCATGGCAGCTGGAGCGTGAACTCCGTTAACCCTTTTTTTAAAAACAAACAAACAAACATTATTTCCTATTTAGTGGTGTCTAGGGTTTTTTTTTGGAATCACAGATTTTGAGCCAGAATTCTGTAACAGAGGAAAAGAATGAGGTTCTTTTAAAAAAAGAAAAAGGTCTGGCAATGATTTGGTGAGTTTTAAAACTGGTCCCGTAAGAACAGCGACAAATGCAGGATTGCTATGCATTGGTTTTGAACCCCAGAGGCATTTGCGAGTGCAAAGTTTGGGTAGTGCTTAAAAGGTAGCATCTAACTTTATTTCTGTTATCAAAGCCCAGAACCAGAGAGTGGATATGTGCTAACAGTTTTGGCTCGAACAGCCAAATGCAAAGCCATTCCTGACATTTGGAAAATACATTTTGGGATTAGAGCGACAAGTGGGAGCCAAGCTGTTTCACTCAAAGCAAAGGGATTAAGTTCTCCTTCCTTTGAAGTTTGGGCAAAGCCCAAGCCCCCCCCCCCCCATGTTGAGTTGAAACTCCCAGCATTCATTACCATTGACTATACATTAATGGTTAAACTGAAACTAGCGTACTTTGGACATATCAAGGGAAGATGAAGCTCAGCGCAAAAGTCAATAACGCTAGGAAAAGTTGACAGTAACAGGAAAAGAGGAAGCTCTAACATGAGATGGAATGACTTGATAAAGGATGCCACAGCCTTAAGTTGCAAGACTGAGCAGGGCCTATTGAGGACAGGACCTTTCTTATTGTCATTAATTCATGGGATCTCCATAAGTCATCAGAAGCTACTTGACACGGTACTGGAGTAGGCACCCTGTTGAGTCAAGCCAAAGAGAACCTTTATGTCTGGGTGGCTAATCTGTGGCTCCTCAGAAGCTGAACTGCAGTTCCCATCATCCATAACCTTTGGCCACACTTGCTGTGGCTGATGAGAGTTGCAGTCAACATGGGGAGGGGGCAGTTGCCTATCCTTGCCCTAGATTGGGGGGGGGGGGGGGAGGAATGCTATGAAGTTCAAAGAAGCGCTGGAAGCTGTGATCTGCTCAATTGGGCATGTAACTGAACTCCAAACACAGGGGACCGCCTTTCTCTTCCCTCACAAGTTATCCGTTAAGCTGCTCACGGCAAAACAGGAAAGGCCCTCAGGCTCTGTTTTCGCACAAAGACTCCTGGGCATTCCCTGGGTTACAGATGGGCTACAGTTTTTCCTGCGTTCACCTGCCAAGGGAGGACAGTGTTCCGTGATGCCTCTTCTGCCAAAAGCAGGGATCCCCTCTGAATCATGAACCACAAGCTGCACCTCTTATCCTGCATTATGGAGATGAACATGAGTACAGAACCGCACCAGGGACACTCACCTGACACGTCTGAGCACTTTTGGGAGTCCACCATCAACGCGTCAAAAACTTCAAAGTCTGTCTTTTTCACATTAATAATGTTGTTGACAGTCCCCATCTGGCTGGTCACAACAGGCTAGGAAGAAACAGATAAGCAGGTAGTAGTAAAGAACAGGAACTAGCATGGCTCTTCTCACTGCAGTGCTTAGCATGCCTAGCCCAGTTTCCATACCTGAGCTTTCCTGAAGCGTTAGGCTGTGTTATCTAGGCCAGGTGTGAGCCCTCCAGATGTGGGACTGAAATTCCCATCAACCTTCACCACTGGCTGTGCTACTAGGGCTGATGGGAGTTGTAGTCCCACAACATCTGGAGGGCCCAATGTTGTCCGCTTCTGAAATAATAGGGCCTCATTACCCAAAGAGAAGTCAGTATCACTTGTTATTTAAAACCAGTTCACACACACCTCAGTGTGACTTTCCAGGGCAACCTCAAAGAGGTGCAGATGAGCCACTGCAGAATTATTGCCATGGATCAGGGATAGGGAATCAGCAATCCAGACATTACTGCACTCCATTTCCCATCACCCACAGCTAGCCAATACAGGGACAACAGGAGTTGTAATCAAAACATATCTGGAAGGGCAGTTTCCTCACTACCGCTCAACGTTCATACCCCAAGTATGGGACTTTTCAAGATGACAAAAAATATTTGGGGAGGAAAAAAAATAAGAGCATCCCATCTCTGGGAGGGAGGTACAGTTATCTATTTTAAGGCCATATACGGGGCAGGAGTGCATTTTTTCCAAGTCAATACACCTTTTTTTCAAAACTAGAAATGACTTCCTGGTAACTTACTGATTTGAATTATTTATTTATTTAGAATATTCTTACCCTGCCTTTCTCCTTAAAATGATGTTAGGCGGCTTACGTAATTGAAAGACAACATTTAAAACTGAAAACAATGAGTATACATCATTTTCAGTGGTTTCCATACATCTTTTAGTGGTTTCCATCACTAAAAGACAATACTTAAAGCTAAGAAAAATGAGTATAAAAAGACAGTTTACATCATTAAAAGAAATACTAAAGCTAAAAACAATGTATGCAAATATTTAAAAGGAACGCACACATACCACTCTGAGAAATGGTAAACACAAGTATTACTAAAAACGCATTCGAAGAAGTAAGGTTTAACAATCCATTTAAAAATCCCTCTAAAGCAGCCAGTTGCTGAGGGACGGCCCTCTCCTGATGATCTTAGCACCTCAGCTGGCTCACAGTAGGAGAAGTAATCTTTGAGATAGCTTGGCCCCAAACTGTTTAGGGCTTTATAAGTTAAATAGGGGACAGGAGTAGCCCTTGGAGGGCAAACGGGGCAATTAAATAGGGGGGTAGGGGCCTTGGGGGCCTCCACAGCTATTTACTCTGGTCTAGACAGTCGTGTATTCACCTGTCAAGCCCGGAGAAATCAAAGCATGGCAGACCCGGCCCCTTACCGCGGCCATATGATTGCCAAACGTTACCTCTGAAGGGTCATGTGTCCACTGGCCATCCACATAGAACTTGTACTGATGTTCACCTTCTGGGAGATCAAGAATTGCTACAAAATTATTCTGGCTGTAAAAAGGAAAGAGAGACACACACAGTCCTTCCATCATTCTTTCAAGAGGCTCAAAGTATGACCAGAATTTGAGGAGGTGCCCAGCTGATTCTGCAAACTACCCTTTTTAAAAAATTCTACAGAATTCCCATCCTGAAATATAGCAATGAAGAGGCTCAGGCCTCATCCTGCAAGCAAGAGCAGAGCAACAGCACCACAGCCCTCCTCCATGCCGACAGAAGCCTTTGGCTAAGGGCTGGACATATACTGCAAAATGTTGTCACAGATCCTCTCTTGCCCAGGCCCAGTTGCAGATGACAACTGGAAAAAAAACACAATTCATGTCAAAACAGGTACCTGACACGGGGCAGGTCTGCAGTTAACCCCATGGGCCATGCCTAGAGCAGCTCTTTGAAATGTCACTTTGCAGTCTGCAGTCCTGGATCCTCAGTATTTACTGGAATGCAGCTAAACAATGTGAAGTTGCTGGTCACCTTTCAGATAGACCAGTTCTCATCCCCCCAGAGAGGGACAGCCCACCCAGGAGGTAGCCTGCTCTCAAATGTGGGAGGCAGGAGAGTAACAATCCTCCTTAGGCAGAAGTTCCTGCCTAGTTTTTATTCTTATTTATTTAAATGTTTATCCTGTCCATCTAGTGGCCAGGCTGGTACTTTGGGTGGCTTACAATAAGATAACACAAACGTATAATATGAATATTATAATAGTCTACAACTCTAGAGAAGCCATTCTCAACCTTTTTTTTTTCTTTTTTCTTTTTGCCGTGGCCATAAACACAATATGAAAGAAATATAGGTTGAGTCAGGATTGTGTAAGTTGCATAACAAACCTTATAAGGCATGTGCAAAGACTTGCTTCCCGTCTGTGGCCCCCTTCAAATGACTCTGTGTGTGTGTGTGTGTTTCAGTCAGTCATATGGCCCCCATTGAGAATAGCTGGTATGGTACACAGAGGCAGCTCCACAGAAGACCATCACCCTTCCCTTCAGAAGCTGAAGATTTCTTTTATTCTCCTCCCTCTCCTTACAAACAGCACTAGCACTCCCCCAAGGAGTTTATTCCTGAGTAAAGATGCACGGAGTTGAGCTCTGCTTTGCATGCTTGGCGGGGAAAAACGTCCCCAAAGGGTTCTGTTCAGTCTGGCTCAGCCCCTTCTGCTGCTGACAGGCAGCCTTCCAACACGACTCCCAAATTGGAATTCAGCTTCTGGGCTAAGAAAGGTTCCCCATTCGGATATGTATCGTAACCCATCATCTACTAATTCCCTCACTCATCAAGAGGGGGTGAATTTACATCCAATTAGATGCAACAGTTACATGGGCTACTGCTAAGACATATACAATGTTTCAATATCTTCCTCATGAGCTACATCCTGAAGATAAAAAATAAAACTGGATCTGTTGATATATCACACCTCATCAGGCATTTGTTTTATTTCAGAATTAAAGTTCAATAACTTGAGTGTCATGTTTACGCATCCTCCCACCCACAGAAACACTTCAATTCAAGTACTTCCAGCTACTGAAAAAGCTTCTGAGATATTTACGTATATAGTGTGTCCACTTAGTATACTTTTTAGAGCTTTGTTTACTAACTTTATATCAAACAAGCTATATCAAATCCCAACTAAATTTGGGCATGAGAAAAATAAATCAGAAATCCCACATCGCTTGCAGCTTTTCTTGCCTGCCAGCTAAAATGGGCACTTAGCACTAATATTTGCACCTCAGGTGTTTTCCAGCTGTCACTCTGTTGTCGATGGCAGGAAGCGTACCATTAAACATGGGGGAAGGCCATGACTCCAAGGCACAGCACCTACTTTGCATCTGGAATAGAGGTAGTCCAGTTCAGTGGGTCTGGGGCCAATCCCCCCTCAGAGCTGGCAGATACAGCACCGCTCCCAAAGTCAAAACCATAAGCAGTAAAACATTCGAAAACCTTAATGTGGGGCCAAAATAACTGGGTGGGTGGGGGAGGACTCTATACATCCCTAACTCCTTGGCCGGGTTTTTTAAAACGATAGCCATCACTAGTATAACCCTTAAAAGACAGAATTGGGGTTTGCTATGAAATGGCTGAGCAAATATCCTTCAAAGCTGTTCCACGCCCCGCAGCGCTTCCCATGCTCTTCCAACTGGGGTGAGCCTGCAGTTAGGTAGAGAGGATGGGCTGTGGCCCACTTCCGAAGAGCGAGGTCACGCACAAGGGCATCACAGAACTGAGCCATGGAGAGACTTACCTCCGTGTCAGAGGAAGTTTGTTCCAGTTATTGAAAGAGCCTGATAAATAGACTTCTTTGCCTCCTCCTGTCCAGCGAAAGACGGTTGGACGGGCCTGAGTGGGAGCTTTATCTTTCACTTCCTCATCGTGCTGCCAGGCCAAGAATTCATCTTTCTCCATGGAGGCCTAAAAACAAGCAACGAACCACCCTCAACATAGGACGATCTTCATAATTGAAAATTATAAATGAGAGACTGGCCGGAGGCTTGCAAGGCCCTGATAGGCTTCTCACCTTCCAAAAAGATGAAGCTGGTGGGGATTCAAGGTGGGGACCTGAAGGTAACAGCCCCCCCCCAGCTCCAAAGCTCCCTCCCCAAGTAGGCCAGGCTGGCTCCCCACCACTGGCTTTCAGGGTCAGGAGTGGGCAAATTCAAGAGACCTACACACGTGTTTCTGCTTTCAAAGCGATGTTTTCCCAATGATGTGGGCCAATGTCAAGACTCGTATACCTTCATTTCTTCAGAGTGAAACAAGTCAGCATCCTCAGGGCTGTCCATCAAGATCTTTGGCCGGTCTCCGTCTTTTGTTCCCCCAGAGCTGTCTCTTCTGGAAGTCTTGTGGCCTCCCTGGCGCTCCACGCCGGCACGCTCGCTGCTTGTGTTCCCCATCTCTTTTCAGATTCTGGACGGAAAGGTTCAGTCTAATCCCTGCAAGTTACTTAAGTGTCAAAACAAACCGGTGTCACAAAGTGGATGCAGATGGGCAACAGCCCTGGCCACAGATCTACATTGTTATTAAGCATGGGAAGAAAGGAAATGATTGGTGGTCTCTGTAAAGAATGATTTGGTCATGTCACACTGAGCCTGGAAAAAGTGAAATGAGCTAGTGTCGTTTTATGCTGGTAAGACGTGGATTTTGTGTTTATTGCTAAAAAAAAAAATTCTGCTTACAACACTGCATAAAAATTACCCATGTGACAAAATATATGAAATGTAGTCTACTTTTTAAACACTTTGGAAGTGTAACAAATTACCTTTGCAGCATAAGCATTGATAATCTTTAAAACGAACAGCTAAGAATGTTTAAAATCTTTGATAAAATAATTTAATTAGTATAAAATCATTAATAAAAGAAATATAACCTGGTGGCTAGAGCAAGCAATGCTACCGCTGATAAAAATTTAATCACCTTCCAGTAACTGCACTTCTGTATACAGCCAGTGGAACAATTTATCTGAACAGTACAGGAGAATGCTGAAGGCTCTTCTCTCTTTGAGCCTTTCTCTGTGGGAGAGAACAGTAAGTTAAGTACAAGATCCTCAACTCAACTAACTGCAGCCAAAGATCAATTTCCATTCTGTCAATGGCACTCCAACAAGGAAGCCAGTTTAGATTACCTTGAAGCCAGTTGCACTATCTATGCATAACCCACTTCACAAGGTCATTTTGAGGATAAGTGGAGGCAGGGGGAATCATGGCTACACCATCTTCAGCTGCTTGGTGGAAAAGGAGACTAAAAGGATAAACTCATAATATCAAATTGATTTAAAAATGAGGTGAGGCTGCAGCTGAGCTATACCTTCTGTGTAGCACAAAAGATTCCAGTTGCCACAGCTGGCTGAAGCCCTGGACAGTGGCTGTGAATCGTAACAGAAAAGGGACCAATGACCCTTTGGGCATTGTGGAACTCAACCCTAGCCAACCCAGTCAATAGTCAAATATGACAGGAGTAGCAGTTTATCAACATCTGGAGGCTCCTCACCTCTGGCCTAGATAGGCTAATGTCTTGATTTAACATGAGGCAGCTTCATCTCCATTTACCAAAGCAAAAAGCAATGTTTACAATTGTGCAGGAAAGAGAGAAAAAGTTTCACAGCAATAGAGAACATATAGGCAAGAAGCATGAGAAGAGAGAAAGTAGCCTTCAGATACCTTTTTTTAAAGAATGGAGAAACATAGGCAACCCTTGACAAAGATAAACACATCTACTTTTCTACTAAACAGAACGAGGGTGGTGCAGCAGTTAGAGTGCCAGATTAGGGTAAAGCCCCACTTAGCCAGAAAGCTCACTGTTTGAGTTTCAGCTAATCACTCTCTCTCACAGATCTAATTTTGCATTTGTCTTTCATTTTTGCAGAATTATTAGAGACTACTGCTCTGTATGCACTATGTATAGGATCTTTAGGAGGTCCAGTGTCCATCAGCTCAGAAACTGAAGGGCCACCAAGGATTAAAGGAGTGGTTTCTACATGCACTCCAGAGGAACACAGACTTCCCCTTTAAAACAAAGACACACAAAAAGAAGAGCCTAATGAAGGCAGAGCATATTCAAGACATGACCTCCAGGTACCACAAAATGTAGGAAGTTTCAATTAGGGGAAAGTCAAAATAAAAATGTGGACGGGGGCAAGGATTGGTCTGCTTAAGTCCCTGCAACCTGTATCAGTAGTGAGCACCTTATGGCCCTCCATACGCCACTGGATTGCAAGTCCCATCATATTATACCAGTGGTGGGCTGTCTGCAGTTGTAGCCCACAAACGTCTGGAAGGGCACCCACTTTCCTCCTCCAGGATGCTATATGCCGGAAATGGGCATAGGTAACTGGCTGCAGCCACAAAGCACTCTTGCTAATGGTGGAGTCAGCGGCAGGTCCATCTTGCAGAGAGGAAGGTCTACAAGAGAGACCCACACCCACACCCAGTTCCGAATCATGCCCTGCCATGAAACTCCTTGAATGGCCATCTCTTAGCCCAGAAGGAGCTTCCTGGTTGTCACAAGGATCAAATGGTGGTGGTGGTGGTGGTGGGGAGGAGGAGAATGACAGAGGCCACCTTGAACCTCCTGGATGAGTGAAAGAGAATCAACCCCCACCAAGCTCGCCTCTCTGCTAGAGAAGTGCAACATTATGCATCCAGCTGACAAAGGGGGGGGGGGGGTCCTTCTAATCTATAACAGCTTTGGTCACAATGCAGCAGGATCAGGATTCGCTGATTCGTTTTATCTGTTTATCCCAAGGGCAGGGGCACCTGCAGGCGAGAGAGAGAGAGAGGGAAAGGGCGCCCCTGATCCCCTCGGGGGAGGCCCACGGGCCCCTCCCGCGCCGACCTGGCCGGGGGGGGGGGGGGGTTGTGAGGACCCAATTGGGGGGGGGAGGCGAGGGGAGGACCAGCTTTTTTTAAATTAAAAAAAAACACACCCACAAATATTTCCCCCGCCGCTGTATTGAGGGGAGGAGTAAAAAAAATAAAGGCATGAATGAGGGGGGGGGGAGGACGGAAGGAGCTGCACTCTGCACATGCTCCGGAGGCCCCCCGTCTCGCTGCCTTGAAACGCCCGCCGCTAACCTTCGCCCAAGGTTACGGGAACGGAGGCTCCAAGCCCGCCCCCTCCCCAGGTAAAGCCGCGGCCCCCCTCCCCTCCCCGCCCCTCCCGCCTGCCCGGCTGCCCCTCTCACCGGCCGCCGGGCTCCCCCCCTCGAGTCTCCCTGGACAACCGCCGCGCCTCGGGAGCCACTTCCGTTTCCGGAAAAGGCCGAAAGCGGGGGGACATTCCTTGTGCGCATGCGCCTTTCTGCGGCGGTGGGCCGAGGGGGCGTGGCGGAGGAGAGCGTCGGTTTGCCGGAATTAAAGCGACCGCGACCCCTTTTTTTTTTCCAACCGCGCCCTCCTATTATTCCTCGGGGGCTCCGCGGGCGGAAGGCGTTCGAGGCAGTCGAGCGGGAGGGGGAAGGAACTCGGCCCGTGCTCCGAGCCAAAGCTGGCTAACGTTCCTTTTGGGGGAACTACAACTCCCATAATCGCGGGTTATGGGAGTTGGAGTCTAAAACTCTCTCTACACACAAGGGAGGGGCTGTCCGTGGGGTCAGAACCTGTAGACCTTGCGGCTGTCTTTAGGATGATGGGCTTGACGATATTGCACGACAGGCAGAGATTCGACAGGGGAAGCTTCTCTCTCTGTGGCCATCCAGTGGCATTTCTGCCCAAAGGGACGGGCCAAGGGAGCAACAGTCCAAAAGCAAAATGACTTCATCCGTTGAATTTCTGCCTGTCGTGAAGCAATGCGAGTCATAGCAGCCTTCTTAAAAAATATATATATATTACTGAGATGACCTGTGAAGTTTTTCTTCTTTTCCGGGGCCCCGCGTTTCAGTTTTGCACGGCTGCACCGCTGTCTCTTTTTGAAATAACTCATGCAGCTACTGTACAGTATTTGGTAATGTTTTCCAACGTTGACCAGAGACTTTGAGTTACCGGGGCGGGGAAACTGCAAATGCCAGAATACTCCAGTTATCATGGCTACGGCATTCTGGGAGCCATAGTCCAAAAAGTACAGTTGAGCCGCCTTATCCGCGGGATCAGTATCCGCGGATCCACTTATCCGCTGCCTGAAAATACTAAATACCCTCCCTGAAAATATGTATTTACTGTATATGTATTTCCAGGATGTATTTATCAGAACTGGCCACTGGAGGGAGCCAGAGACCATGCAATACGTATATAGCTTTCCATAATTCCGCGTTTCTCAGCAGCCGCGGGAGGTGTCTTGAAACCGATCCCCCGCGGATATTACGGCCCTCCTGTAGCCGCTCCCATCTCTAACATTGGCCAAGCCAAACCACCTCCGAGGAGGCCAAGAGAAGGAAAGAAAGAAGGTGGAGGTTTCTGTGGTGCAGATACGAAGAGCCCGGTGGTGATTGAGGAAAGCAGATGCCCAAACTGGGTAGGAAAGCAAACACATGTTGTTGCACCTGTGCTGGAAACCGATTCCTCGGGAAGCCTCTGGTGGCTAAATACGAGCTGCTCCCCTTCTTCGAGTGACTCCGTTTAACAACTTCCCCGGGTGATATTTCACCCCGGAGATGCCTCGGCTCCCACTAACCGCGTGGGAGCACCTACGCAGAGCAGGAAAAGGCGAGGCGGAGGACTGTTTTCTCCAGCGGAATCCCCCCTCCCCGCCGCCAGGGCGCTGGGCACCCAGCCAGCCTCCCGAGAGAACCGGAGGTTTCCGCGGTCGCTGGCTAAGCAGGCCGAGAGATGATGATCGGCCGGTGGAGGGTGAGGGGCGAGGGGGGTGCAAGAAAAATAACGGAAATAAAAGTGTTCCCAGCCAGTGGAACAGCCCGCTGTTAAAACAGGGTCTGTGGAGCAGGAGGGCTGCGGAAGGTGTTGACTGTTGTTTGCTCCTCAGCCCTTTCCTCCTGTGGTGGGAGGGCTTCTGATCGCTGAAAACGGTATTCAGCCAACCTGTTTTCTGCAATTCCACCTGCCCTTTCCCTTTCCCCTATTTCCTCCCAGTCATGAGGACTGGAAACATGCTTGCTTTTTTTGTTGGTCTAAAGACCATCAGCTGGCTCAGCCTGGCAACCCAGACCACCTTCTGTATCTTTTCTCCAATGATTCCCACCCTATAACGTCCACTTTTGCACGGAGTTCGGCGGACGGAAGTTGTGATCTGGGATCCAGGATTGCTCTGATGCATATTATGGGATGCTCTGACCTCCTGCCTCAACTGCCTTCGTTCTGTGTAGGCTTTATATGGAATGGATTATGGTCACACTGGAGGTTGTCTCACACAAGATCGGCTCACTATTGTTAATTGTGATTGAGTTCAGCCCTCCAAATGGAGACGGCTCAGGCCTAGATTAGAGGGGCCATCTTGCAGAAATCATGGGTCCAGGTGGGCTTTAATCCTGCTCCACAAGCTGCCTCTGCTTCCAAGATGCTCTTGGATTTCAATCCGCCCTCGTCCAGAGACCTTGTTGGTGAAGGATGCTGGCCACTGCCATCCGGCAAGATACAGAAGAATTTGGAAAAGGCCGTGTGGTTCAGGATTACACAAATGGAAGAGTAAGGTGATCCTTTTATTGAACCCCTTTAAAGAATCATACAAATTGCAAGCTTTCGTGGATATGATTAATCTTGAATGATTAATTATCGTTATCCATTTCGTGGATATAATTAATCTTGAATGATTAATCTTGAATGATAATTACTCTTGAATGATTAATTATTTTTGGATATTGATGTTATTTTAATCTGGTTATTTTGTTTGATGTACGCCGCCCAGAGTAGTCGAATGACTAGATGGGCGGGATATAAATATAATAAATAAATAAATAGCCTCTGTGGATCAAGTGGGATTTGATTCATGAAAGCCTGCAATTTGTACGATTTTCTAAAGGGATCCACCTTACTCAAGATCTGGAAAATTGCCGACCTCCCGTTCTACAGGATCTCGGGCGAGGAGAGATGGATCCCACCCCCTGCTGCCTAGTCCTTTTGATCCACCGATGTCAAGGACTGAACCCGAAACTTTCTGGAATCAAGGCAAGTGGTTCTACCTCAGAGCTCTTGTCTCTCCCCGGAAGGGTGTCCTTCTTGAGGTCTGTCCCCTGGGAAGGCAGAAAGCCTTACGGTGGGCTATGGTGTGAATTGTGAAAAGGCAGAGAAACCAAAACCATAGGCATGTTTAAATTCTCTGTCATTCATGCAGGCTAACTTTACCTCCTGATTGATCTGAATCATTTAAGCAAAGACCCTTGTAGCCATGGGAGAGCGAACCATCTCACCACAGCACCCACCCGATTGGGGTCTTATTCTGTCCATCATAAAGTAGTCACGTAGGACCTTCCATGTTACTAACATCTCGTCCCGTTGGCCCATTATTTAGATCAGAAAGGATTTTTCTTTTGTCGTGTTGAGGATCATCTGCAGCTCGGGAGGCGGAGAAAGTGCCCCACAGCCTTCTGCATAAATGTCCATTAACCCCCCCCCCCCCCCGTCTCTTATATTTAGCAGCTCTGCTCTAGGGTTACATATCAGGTTTACACACGCCGAGCTGTTTTGAAGAACCCAGCTGTCCCCGAGACCCGAAGGAGGCGAATTCGATCCAAGAGCTGACCGCCGCAATTTCGGTGTCCATCTGCCTCTGCCTATAAAATGGAGGAGGAGGACTTGGCTTCAAAGCAGAAAGAGCCTCTTAGGACTGCTTGGGGTGAAAACATGGAAGGAGTCTGGGAAATTATCTGCCCTTCCTCACCCGCTTGTGGGAAACAGGCATTCAGAGGTCGTGGTGGGATCTGAAGGCCTTTCCTGCAACACACAGGTTAGCTGTCTGTTTGCTTCTGGAGGTTTCTACCCTGCCTTTCCTTCAAGAAGCCCAGAGTGGTGCAAAGCGGTTCTCCCCCTCGCGCCAGCTTTATCCTCAAAACAGCTCTGTGAGGTAGATTAATCCAAAAGAGAGTCCATTGGCCCAAGGCTACCCGGGGCTCAGAGTGAGCTTGGATCTGCGTTCTTCCTAGTCTTCGTACCACAAAATAGGCCTTTGTTGTTAGACCCCTAACTCCCATCAGCCCCAGGGAGCACAGCAAAATGGTGAGGGATGATGGGGGGTTGTAGTCCAACCACGGCTAAAAGGCGTTCCTTCCACATCTTTGGTTTCGGTCTTGCTCCATTGTTCCTAAGGTGGATCATGGTTAAACTTGAGACAAAGCAAACCCATCCATCCTGCTTCCACCTGGATGTGTTAGACCACAGCTCCCGTTATCCTTCTGCCAGCCCAGTCAAAGGTTTGCCAGTGCAGACCAGACCAGACGCCTGCATTTTCCCTCTCTTCTTGGAGATGGGGCTAGGGGGACTGTCGTGGCCATTTGTGCTTCTAAATGTACTATAAAACCAGGGGTTGAAGATCTGCATCACCTTAGTCAGCATAACCAAACATCTTGTTTCCATCACTCTCAGCTTCCATCCACTCAGTCATCACAGCCAGCGGTCCCATTAGCAGGAGGAGAGTCGTAGTTCAAAGTGTTTGGAAGGCAATGCAGTTTTAATAAGCAAATGCAAAACCGGTCTCTAAAGCAGCCTTCATGGTTCCCATTTCACAGATGGGGATCGGAGCTGAGAGGGAGAGAATAACTGCAAGAAAGAAATAACTCGTCTTTTGCACAAGTGAGTGGGAAGACCCGTTGCCAACCTCTGGTGGCAGAAGCGATGGCAACGGCTCTCCAGCTGAATCCCACCCGCAGAGCGAACTGCCCAGCCACATCCGTCCGAAGGGAATGCTTGTCCAGAATTAATGCACAACCAGGTTAGAAGCGGGATGTTCTTCCAACAAGGGTTGCCGTTCGTTTTCAACTTTGGCAGTATTTCCTCCAAAGGTGGAGTTCTAATTAACTTTGTAATAGCTGGAGACGGAGCAGTACCTTAAACAGCCCTGCCCAATTTGTCTCATTACTAGATGGCTGAACTAAGTGATGACTTTAACTTCCATCATCCGCCCTGGAGAGGCAACAGTTGTAATCCAACCAATGCAGTAGGACTGCGACATCCGTGGATGCTGAAAATCGTGGATAAAGCAAACCCTATACACACACCTTGGAAATCCCTATTTCAGTGGTAGGCATTTAATATTTTCAGGCAGCGGGTAAGTGAAAGAGCAGGTGCCGATCCTGTGGATGCCACTGTCCGACTGTACAACCATAGTAAATGGACAGCTTCAGGCACATACTGACCTAATGGCCACACTCGCAAAAAAGTGTTTAATAAAGTAGGAAGATGTGTTGAGCCATATCACAAAATGAGTTCTTGTGGTTTTTATTTCCACAGGGGAGTCTTTTGTAAGGCTAATGGGTCCCAATGGCCTAAAGAAAACAAGTCACTTAAAAATACTCTGCCTAATAGCAGGGTTTGTTCATAGTAATATATTGTTGCTGAGGGGGGGGGGATCATATTTTCTCCTCTTCCATCCCACTACTGCTCTGGTCAGCACTGGAAGCAGGTCAATACTTCCATGCAAAGGAAGAGTCTTTTGTGATGATGACTGCCATGCTTCCCCACCAGCTGAACCATCAGAGGGCAGCTGCGAAGTCCCATGCCTGCCTTCAGTGGAGGGGTGACTTTATGGAAATGGTGATGCCTAATGGGTCAGCAACAGTTTTGGCCAACTATTTATGGGGAATTAAAATACGATAAAATAAAATACATGCAAGTAAATCCATTGACCCCGTTCTCTCAGTCTGGCTCCTTTGGAGTTCTTATCCAGTGATCTCCATGACTCTCAGCAGCACCTTTTACCTCAGGCTGGGGGGGGGGGGGGGACCCAAGAAGGTTGCCACTTGCCAGAGAAAAAAAATTGATTTGATTGAAATGTGGTGCTGGAGGAGAGTTTTGGAGATCCCCTGGACTGCCAGAAAGACAAGTGGGTTCTAGATTAAATCAAGCCTGAACACTCTCTGGAGGCAAAAAGGTTGAAACTGAGGCTGTCTTACTTTGGGCATATAATGGGAAGGCAGGATTCTCTGGAAGAAGCAATAATGCTGGGAAAAGTGGAAGGCAGCAGGAAAAGAGGAAGACCAAATACGAGATGGACTGATTCTCTAAAGGAAGCCACAGGCTTGAGTCTGCAGGAGCTGAGCAGGGCAGCTGAGGACAGGACATTCTGGAGATCATTGATTCATGGGACTGCCATAAGTCAAGGGTGGCTTGACAACACATAACAACTCAGTCCGCTTGTGAACTCGATTACTGTTTGTTCACACCATGTTCACATTTTTCACGTCTGCATGCCAACAGTGCCGGAGATGATGCAAGGTTCTTCTTGAGCATGCTGAAATCTGTGGCTCGCTCAGATTGTTGCCAAGTGTCCGTTATTTGCCCATTTGTTTTGCAAGCCCCTTCAGCACACAGCCTAGGGCCGTGCGTGGTTTTTAATGCACTCCTTTCGTATAACGTAGTGCTGCAGTTAATAAACCAGCGCCTCCACAGATGCACCAAGAGTTCACTTGAAGGGGGAATGCAGACTGCATGGGGTGCCTTCAAGGCTAGGTTGGGCCCCCCCGGGATACCCCCGTTGGAAACCCTGCAGAAAAGGGGTAATCTTTCCACTCCTCACAGCTTCAGGGGTGGTAATTTTGCAGCAAAAATGGGGCCAGGGCTCCTTAGTCCCCCTTCCCCGTTCACAACTCTCCCAAAATGAAAATCGAAGGAGGCTTCCAGTAACGTTGATTTTTGATATTCTTTTTCATTTTCATTTTTTTTACTCTTTTGGTTCATGAGGAGAGCTGGAGTAGCCCCCCCAACCCTGATAGGTCCTAGTGGTGGAAAACTGTCCTCGTACTCCCCCTTGACCACCCCTGATGCAGAGAGAGTGCTCCCCTTTATCACTTTCTATGTTTCTTCTGTCTCCCCCTGTATCGTCAAATGGAATGTGGTTCAGAGCTCGCTTAGAACTCGGCTTTCTCAAGGCAAGATGTTGAAAGATGGGGACTTCCAGCTTCCACTTTCTTCAAATTCATTTAAAATCATGGCTTAAAGACAATAACTTTTAGTCTATTTTATTTCTTATAAAATTTAGCACAAATAGTGCAGACTTTTTCTATTTTCCCCCCTGCTATCCAATTGGTAGTTCCAGTTAACAGTAGATCACTGAGATTCTTGGTGGGGCCACGGGAGAGGGCCTTCTCTGTGGCTGCTCCCAGACATTGGAACTCCCTCCCACTGGAGGCCAGCCGGGCCCCATCTTGGCTGTCCTTCCCCAAGCAGGTAATGACCTTTCTCTTCAGGCAGGCTTTCCCTGAGTGAGTGGCTATCTGGGAGGGGTTTTTAAATGGAGTGTTGTGCCTTGTTCCTTTTAAATGTGTTTTTAGTGTTAGTTTTATTTACTGTTTTTAATATAATATTTAATTCTTTTTAAATTTTCTATGCTTACTGCTTTTACTGCTGTCTGTTTGATGAAGTCGCCTTCGGTCCTTTTTAAGGAGAAAGGCAGGGTAAAAATATTTTAAACAAATAAAAATAAACAAACCTCCTGTCTTGCCCTTTTCTTGCATGCGTCTTACCGCAGAAAGAAATGGAAAGGAAGGGGGGGGGCAGAGGGGGGGGGGAAATCAACTGAAAAAGAAGAAACACGACAGCGGGTTACTTGAGAAATGGAGGAATCCAGCACCCCCTGTGCTAGTGAGAATCTCTGCGTTGCTGGCAAAACTTTGTGTTTAGGCCTCGAGTTCCAGATCCAGAAGAGTCCAAGCATTCTCCAACTGCCATTCTACAAAATGTGTACAGAACAGAACTGCATTGGGCAAATCAGGGAGCAACCAGAATATGGGAATGAAAGCCTTCCTGCGTCGTCCTCTGGTTTGATCTGACTGGTGACCCCATTTCTGCCTCTCCCCCACTTTATCATGTGCTGCCAAGCTGGATAGAATCAGTCAAAAAAAAATCCCCCCAGAAAAACACTAAATTTGACCAATGAAATATACAAACCAAGTTTATTTAGTGTGTATGTGGTGTTGTTTTTCCTTTGCAAACACATTTAATTCGGTAACATTCACAATCAGACACAAACGGCTGTGACTATTATCTTCCATTCTATTGGGAGAGTTTATCGAGACAGTAAGTAAGATTGTTGGTGAATTCTTGCACATTTCCAGACCTTTAAAAGGAGGACGCATACATCACCCTCCTCCTAAATCTGCTCATTCCATCCAGCATCATGTGTTCCAAGATCTGGCATGTGGAAAGAAGGGCAGAGATTTTAACATTTCCTTGATGGTACCAAAAATTCTGAGCCAAACTGGTTTAAAATGTCATTCTGAGTGTTTAGCTACCCCTAACGTTGCCAGCTTCTCAATACAGACCCTGAAGCTCAGCCTTTAATAAATTTCTGCATGTGCAGCCCTTAGCAGGTGAAAACGTCACTTTGAAAACGGTGAAAGTTTCACCTCTTGGCTTTGGCAGATCAAGCTGCCCTTAGAGGCACTGGAGTGTGTCTGGCCCTTGTCAGTTTTCCACCCTAGCCGCTTCTGCTCATCACTGCCGCTCCGATCCACAAGAGAAGCCGCCGTCCAATAGGTAACACATGCCATCTTAGCCATTCATAATAGGACAAGCACAGATATGCAGCGAAGGCACGCTCAAACAGACAGATGCATTATGGATGCTGTAGAAAGAGATCAGAAAGCATTCCTACGAAAAATGAGAAACAGTAACGATGGGGAGCCTGTTTTAGGGGGTGAGGGCAGTAAAGATGGTGTGGAGGTCATGGCAGGAAGAGAGACAGGCAACTCGTTCACGGGAACAAGAGTGGCAATCTTGGGTGAACCCCAGATTTCGGCAGGCAACAACATTAGCCCAGGCCACCCCTTTCTTAAGAGTGAGAAACCCCCCCAGTGGAAACCCATCAGGAGAGAGAGCGAAGGGACTGCAGCAAGCGGAAGATGGCCCTGTTGCATGGAGAGACGTTCCTTGCGTGTTTGGAGAGATACTGTTGTCATGTTAGAAGGCTGTCCCAAGATGTTTTGATGCCTGAAGCAAAGGACAAGACTTCTCTCCCTCCCCTTCTGTGTAGAAATGCAGTCTGGCCTGAATCTGTCTTCAGCACTTGATGATGAGACATCATCCTCCCCCACCCTCAAGGGCAGCAGGCTAGCTCGGGAAGAGGGAGCAAAACTGTCCCCACGGTTTACATCTCTCTCCTCCAGTGCTTGGCTACCACCTCCCAGCAGCGTTGCCTCACTCTGCCTAACGGAAGGGCCGGTTGATAGGGATGAGGCCAACCAACTTGTCTAGCAGTATTTCAGCTTGGCTCTCGCACTCATTGCCAGTCCAGCAAGTTCTGCCAGCCAGCGACTCCGACCTGGGAGACATCCTCCTTCAGAATGGGGGCCAATGCGGATGATACAGGGTGAGTGTTGCAGACACAATGTTCAAAATGGCGCCATGAGATGGAAGGGGAAGAAGATGCGTTGCTGCTCTATAATGGCATTCCTTAAGACATACTTTTCCAAGGGTGCTCATCTCTCGTCCACTGCACCCCAGCCAGGGACCGCGAACTGTCTTGTTTTCCCATGGCTCGCTCTGAGTCTGAGCAAAACTCGTCGGATTAAAATTGAACCATCTGGATCCGGATCTTTTTCTTTTCGCTGCCAGAGATCTCCTGCACCGTTCTCAGAGGCTTGAGGATGGTACGCCTTCTCATTCAAGTCTTGGCCATCAAATGGCATGCTGCATTTGTGTAAAAAATAATGATTTTTCAAGAGGAGGTGAGGGGAACAGGGTGGGGGAGGGTACAACGAATGAGAGAGAGAGAGAGAGAGAGAGAGAGAGAGAGAATTTGATTGCAAATGCTTTAATTATTCATCCTGAAATCTTAATAGGCACATTATTTAATGGTTCTTGTCTCCATTAAATAAACAACCCACTGCATTAGTGTCTGGATGTACTTTTGAATCTGAAAGCATTAAGTTCCCACGGACAGCTATCTCCGCTCTGCCAATGGCATTCTGAATTATACATCAAAGCAATCTAAACAAATCAATGGATCCTCGATTGTCAGGAAATAGCTTGATGTCTACTAATGGCTTTTTAAAAAAAAGAGTTTTCATAAAATCTTCTTTCTTTAACCCGGAAGATGCATTCGGGCACACCCTGGGCTATTACTGGAGTTAAGAAGATTTGATTTTGGAACAAGCCATATGTTGACCCATTCTTCTTGGTGCCTCTCCCCGTATGCAGTGCATGGTTGTTGAAAACGGAGAAGGTGGTAAGGTGTGGTGGTAGTGGCAGAAGCAGGGGTGGTCGTGATGGGTGGGGGAAGCACCCAACGGAAGCAGCAGCAGCTGGTGGCTCCCGTTTTGGCAGGGCTGGGAGACCATTTGGGGTTTCAATCTACGAGAACTATCCAAGGTGCTGAAACTCAACCCCTCACCACCACCACCACACACACACAAACAACAGGTTCAGCATGTTGGGTATGTCCTGTAAAGTGCTGAATAAAATCCAGAACAGGTTCAGAGCACACCCACCCACACCAGAATTGGAGCCACGGACGGCCACTGGACCAAGGTTGCCAACTGATGAGGGGAAGAGTACTTTGGCCTGCTCTTGTGCCTTCAGAGGCTTGAACTACCGAAATCAGCCACTGACACCTGCACTTCAAGCCAAAAGCAGAGCTGCAGAAGAAAACCGAAAAGTGACAATCATACTATCTTTGTCTGCCAATGACGTTTCTCAGCTCCTTCCAAAACAAACATATCCATATCCCATCCTATTCAAATCCAGGATGGATTTGAAAAGGATGGGAGGATTGGTAGATATAACATTCACTTTCTAGTCCTCAAAGGTGGGTGAAGGTGACCCGTGTGTATGTATTTTTGCTTTTGATGGATTTCCGCCCCTCTCCTGTTCCATGAACTGGCCATCCCTCGTTGCCAACATGCCATCAAGTATATATGCAAAGGTGAACTGGAGAAGGTCCTTCCCAAAGCAGCCAGGGGTCCTCTTTTACAGGGGACGGTCCTCTAGCTGGAGGACTGCCAGAAGATAGTCCTCTTTCTGGAAGTCTCCTGTGTCTGAAGATCTCTGTAACCCAAATCAGATTTAAAGAGGAAGAACCAGAAAAAGGAAGACGAGGGAACCCAGGTTTGCTGCACATGGTCAGCAAACTGAGTTGTAAACACACAGTTTTTCTGGTCTCAGTCTTCCCCACTTGGGGGAGAGAGTTTCAGGGATCACTCTCCCCACCCCCCCACCCCCATCACAGTAGCTCCACCGGCTGCCAATCCAGCTCCGGGCAAAATTCAAAGGGATGGTTCTAATCTCTAAAGTCCTAAATACTGTTGATTGGGTCTAAGCTATCTCAAAGACCGTGTCTCCCACTATGAGCCAGCTCAGGAGTTAAGATCATCAGGGGAGGCCTTTCTCTCGGTCCCGCCACCTTCACAGTTGTGTTTGGTAGAGACACAAAAGAGTGCCTTCTCTGTGGCTGCTCCTTTAGACTCTGGAACTCCCTCCCACTGGAGGCCAGCCTGGCCCCATCTTGGCTGTCCTTCCAGAAGCAGGCAAAGACCGTTCTCTTCAGGCAGGCTTTCCCTTAATTAACTAACTGTCTATGAGAGGTTTTAAAATGAGGTGGTTTGCATTTTGTTGCTTCTAAATCTGTTTTATAATAATATATAATAATCTTGGAACTGCAGAGCTGGAAGGGACTCACTGAGTCCAGCCCTTGCCAAGGAGGCCCAGTGGGGAATTGAACTCCCAACCTCTGGCTCTGCAGCCAGAGACCAAAACCACCTGAGCCATAAGTAATGCTTTGCCTAACATTTTTAACGTAATGTTATTAAGTCATGTATATTTGAATAATTCTCTGTTTTTAGCTTTAATATTGTGTTTTAATGATGTAAACTGCCTTGGATGCTTTCGTAGGAGAAAGGCGTGGTAAAAATATTTTAAACAAGTAATAAATAAATAATTATTTTTAAATTATCAAAGCCATTTCTAATTTTGCACCTGCACAGACAAATTACTCTATGCTATTTTATGCAAATCAGCTGTTCTCTCTTTTGAAGGGGGGGTTTGATGTCTTAAGTGGTTACCTGTGGCTTGAACCCATCTCTCCTTAAGATCAAGCCCTTTCCATCTTCATATGAAAGCAAGGCCAACTGGGGATATTCAAGAGTCCTGCTTTAGCTTCTTAGAACTGCAGAGCTGGAAGGGACCCTCTGGATCATCAAGTCCAGCCCCTTTCAAGAAGGTACAGCGGAGAATCGAACTCCAGATCTCTAGCTCTTCAGCCAGATATGCCTAAACCACTGATTGATTTTATTTATACGATCAACAGATCAGATGTGCTAAACCACTGAGCTATCCAGCAGTTCCCAGAGACCACAGAGATTTGTTGAGTATTGTCACACACCACTAAAAATGTATTCATAGTTGTTGAGAACTAGAAACTTGCTTTAAAGAGACAATCCTACAAGTGAGGTTCCTGCAACAAAATGTTGCGTCAAGTTCCAAAAGTTTGGAAATGTTGCCTTTTGGTGTTTTTTTTCCGAGTTCTAGTCCTGGAAAATTCTCAGCCTCTAATAGATTTGTTGTTGTTTAGTCGTTAAGTCGTGTCCGACTCTTCGTGACCCCATGGACCAGAGCACGCCAGGCCCTCCTGTCTTCCATGGCCTCCCGGAGTTTGGTCAAAGTCATGTTGGTCGCTTCGATGACACTGTCCAACCATCTTGTCCTCTGTCGTCCCCTTCTCCTCTTGCCTTCACACTTTCCCAACATCAGGGTCTTTTCCAGGGAGTCTTCTCTTCTCATGAGATGGCCAAAGTATTGGAGCCTCAGCTTCAGGATCTGTCCTTCCAGTGAGCACTCAGGGTTGATTTCCTTCAGAATGGATAGGTTTGATCTCCTTGCAGTCCAGGGGACTCTCAAGAGTCTCCTCCAGCACCACAATTCAAAAGCATCAATTCTTCGGCGGTCAGCCTTCTTTATGGTCCAGCTCTCACTTCCACACATCGCTACTGGAAAAACCAAAGCTTTGACTATGCGGACCTTTGTCGGCAATATACAGCCTTGTCGTACTCCTTTCCCAATTTTGAACCAATCAGTTGTTCCATATCCAGTTCTAACTGTTGCTTCCTGTCCCATGTATAGATTTCTCAGGAAATAGATAAGGTGATCAGGCACTCCCATTTCGTTAAGAACTTGCCATAGCTTGCTGTGGTCCACACAGTCAAAGGCTTTTGCGTAGTCAATGAAGCAGAAGTAGATGTTTTTCTGGAACTCTCTGGCTTTCTCCATAATCTAGCGCATGTTAGCAATTTGGTCTCTAGTTCCTCTGCCCCTTCGAAATCCAGCTTGTACTTCTGGGAGTTGCCATCACCTCCACTGGCCTTGTTGTTAGCCATGCTTTCTAAGGCCCACTTGACTTCACTCTCCAGGATGTCTGGCTCAAGGTCAGCAACCACACTCTCTGGGTTGTCCGGGACATCCAAATCTTTCTGGTATAATTCCTCTGTGTATTCTTGCCACCTCTTCTTGATGTCTTCTGCTTCTGTTAGGTCCCTGCCATTTTTGTCCTTTATCATGTCCATCTTTGCACAAAATGTTCCTTTAATATCTCTAATTTTCTTGAACAGATCTCTGTTTTTTCCCTTTCTATTATTTTCCTCTATTTCTTTGCACTGTTCATTTAAGAAGGCCCTCTTGTCTCTCCTTGCTATTCTTTGGAAGTCTGCATTCCATTTTCTGTAACTTTCCCTATCTCCCTTGCGTTTTGTTTCCCTTCTCTTCTCTGCTATTTGTAAGGCCTCGTTGGACAGCCACTTTGCTTTCTTGCATTTCCTTTTCTTTGGGATGGTTTTTGTTGCTGCTTCCTGTACAATGTTACGAGCCTCCATCCATACTTCTTCAGGCACTCTGTCCACCAAATCTAATTCCTTAAATCTGTTTTTCACTTCCACTGTGTATTCATAAGGGATTTGGTTTAGATTATGCCTGACTAGCCCAGTGGTTTTTCCTACTTTCTTCAGTTTAAGCTTGAATTTTGCTATAAGAAGCTGATGACCAGAGCCACAATCAGCTCCAGGTCTTGTTTTTGCTGACTGTATAGACCTTCTCCATCTTTGGCTGCAGAGAACAGAATCAATCTGATTTCGGTATTGCCCATCTGGTGATGTCCATGTGTAGAGTCGCCTCTTGTGTTGTTGGAAAAGAGTGTTTGTTATGACCAGCTTGTTCTCTTGACAAAACTCTATTAGCCTTTGCCCTGCTTTGTTTTGAACTCCAAGGCCAAACGTACCTGTTGTTCCTTTTATCTCTTGACTCCCTACTTTAGCATTCCAATCCCCTATAATGAGAAGAACATCTTTCTTTGGTGTCAGTTCTAGAAGGTGTTGTAAGCCTTCATAGAATTGGTCAATTTCAGCCTCTTCAGCATCGGTGGTTGGTGCATAAACTTGGATGACTGTGATGTTGAAAGGTCTGCCTTGGATTCGTATTGAAATCATTCTATCATTTTTGAGATTGTATCCCAGTACAGCTTTTCCCACTCCTTTGTTGACTATGAGGGCTACTCCATTTCTTCTACACGATTCTTGCCCACAATAGTAGATATGGTAATCGTCTGAATTGAATTCGCCCATTCCCGTCCATTTTAGTTCACTGACGCCCAGGATGTCAATGTTTATTCTTGCCATCTCCTGTTTGACCACATCCAGCTTACCAAGGTTCATAGATCTTACATTCCAGGTTCCTATGCAGTATTTTTCTTTGCAGCATCAGACTTTCCTTTCACTTCCACACACGTCCGCAGCTGAGTGTCCTTTTGGCTTTGGCCCAACCACTTCATTAGCTCTGGAGCTACTTGTCCTTGTCCTCCGCTCTTCCTCAGTAGCATGTTGGACACCTTCCGACCTGAGGGGCTCATCTTCCAGCGTCATATCTTTTAGCCTTTTGTTTCTGTCCATGGAGTTTTCTTGGCAAAGATACTGGAGTGGCTTGCCAGTTCCTGCTCCAGGTGGATCGCGTTTTGTCAGAACTCTCCACTATGACCTGTCCGTCTTGGGTGTCCCTGCACAGCATAGCCCATAGCTTCTCTGAATTACTAAAGCCCCTTCGCCACGACAAGGCAGCAATCCGTGAAGGGGATTTAGATTTAGATCATAATATTTGGATTATATTTATTATCTAATTAGATAATAGATTTAGGGAAGAGCAAAAAAGCAGGAGTCCAGGAATCAAGATGTTGCATCTTCAGGCAAGATGTGTGGTGGTAGATCAGGGGTGTGAAACATGCAGGGGGTTGCCCTGGCAAGCCCACACGATCTCCTCAAATTAAAAAAAGAGAAAAAGTAAACAAAGGGTGCAAAAAAGTCTGTTTGTCCCTTATATACAGGGCACGGCAGGTCAATTTTGCCATATTCAGATGGGGGACCAGCAATTCTGAGGCCCAACCATTTTTATCTTTTAAAATTAGTTGGTCACTAGAGTGTGCAATGGGACTTGTTCAGGGGGAAAAAATATATTTTTGACAAGAAAAATTTTGAGAGAAGGGGATCATGGTATCAGATGGACCCATGCAAAGAGCAGGAACGGCCATGTGAGGCGTCAGGTTTTTTGAATGGATTTGTTGTGCTCTGTTGCTTTTAAATGTGTTTTTAGTATTGGGTGGTGTGGGTTGTTTTTTTTTTGCCATTTTTAATATAATACTTGTTTAATCATTTTTATATTTGTATTCTTACTGTTTTTAGCTTTTAAATATTGTCTTTTTAATTACGTATATTGCCTTGGGTCCTTTTCAGGAAAAAGGCGGGGTAAAATATTTGAATTAAATAATTTGAGGCTACCTGTCCCTGCTCTAGATTTATAGCTGATCTATAAGCTCAGTTGCCCTCAGCATCCCACGAACACTGGAAGCACACAGGTTCTTGTTAGGTCTCCTCTTTTTGATTTGTTAAAACTGTGATTATTAAGAACTTACATACTGCTGAGTAGCTAGAAATGGTCGGCTGTGCCCTGTTTTATTTCTCCAATGGCCTTAATTCAACATTAGAAAGAAAAGGAAAAGCTATAGAAGGGGTAGCCATGTGAGTCTGTGCAAGCATTATAGGTGAAAACAAGTCTAGACAAGTCTACTTCATCAGACAAAAGTAAAGCAGGATTCTTAGGAAGTCAGATCTAGAACCAATCATATGATTTTCAGAACCATGGCTTCCAAATTTGTCTGATTAACATCTCCCACAATCTCTGAGGAGCCACGCTGGCTGGAGGATTCTGGGAATTACTGTATAGTTAAAAAAAAAAAAAAAACACACACACACACACAAAAATTCCAAGCTTCACCCTATCTACACCTGCTTATCTCCTTGCTTCATTATCTTCCTCTGTTAGTAACCCTTATAAGTGCTTCAGGCTTCTAACGGAACTGATTTTCCACTCTGACTTCTAACACAACGTGAGGTTTCCCACAGATGTACTGAAGTCCAGAATGGCATGTGCTAAGTGCCATCAAATTGCATCTGACTCATAGCAATCATAACAGGATTTTCAGAGTAAGTGAGATGCAGTATTTGAGGAGTGGTTTTAACAGTTCCGCACACCCTCACCACCATCATCAACAACAATCTTAATTTTACGGTCACAGGCCTAATAAAACGCATTAAAACCCATTTGAAACAGCATGGACATAACTCAAAGCAATAAATATTATAAGACAGAACAGAGGCAAGAATTGTTACGTATTCTTTGTGCAAAGAAAACAAACTTGGCCGCTAGTTCTGTGTTGGACTTTTTTGTGTCAGCTAAAAAATATTTCAGATAGCAAATCATGCACCTGCCTGGGAAATCTCTCATAACAGGGTTAAGGAGTCTGGTACGGTCGTCCCTGTAAAAAGTGCACATGAAAAAAAGGACACGCTCCAGTGTTTCCATTTCTCTGTCACAACAGGGGCACAATCGATTTGCATTAGGGTACATCGTAACAATGCCCCTCTAAAACTGCTCTTGAAAAGACCTGTCAGTATTTTGGGATGAACACATTTTCCAGATATTTAGCACTTTGGAAGGATTCAAAGTTTAGACCAAAACGCAAAGGTCTTTGATATGGAATATTGAAAATCAATATCCCTAATCTGCTTTTCTAAGATAGACTTAACTTTCTTGAGCTCAGGGCCATGGAGAAAATCTGCAGATAGACCTAACAGATGCAGTTTAGAAGGAAAGGTTTCTGACCAGGAACTAGAGTAGACTGCTTTCTGCAGAAGGTGTAAATATCCCGCAGAACTGTCAGCATATAACACTTTAATCCTGTACCGGAAGGCGTGCAGCCAGGCAGTGCATTCTAGTGATGAGATACCTGTCTCCGGTCGTAAACTGGCTTCAGGGACACATCTTGGCATGCCAAGGATAGATCTTAAGAATGTTGTAAGAATATTGGGGTGAAAACCTAGGATCTAGCCTGGAATTCCGTGTAGCAGTCGAGACAAGATCTTAGACTTAAATGGCTGAATGAGAGCAGGTGTAAATTGCCCTTCACTTGGTACAGAAGAAATGAGAAATGGCCTTTCTGATATTCGGAGCTGCCTGTATTGCAGGCTGTCTATGGGGAGCCCCAGAGAGACTGTGGTAAAACCAAATGCCTAGATATTTAAACTGTTTAACTCGATCAATGCATTGACCACGAACTGTCCAATTTTTAAATACTACGTGCCTTGTTAAAGATCATACTCTGATTTCTCTTCAGATTGCATAAATCCACAACACCCTGCAGGAAACTTTGACTTGGATGCTGTTAGTTGACACAGGTCCTGTGAATGTAACTATCAGCCCTGCTTGCCCTGAGTTGAATGGGTGAGTTTCAGTTTTTGCAGTGTGATGATGTGGACCCAAAACCCTGGGAGAGGGTGTACTTACTGTTCTTAGCTTTAAATATTGTCTGAATGATGTAATTTGTCTTGGATTCTTCTTAAGGAGAAAGGCAGGATAAAAAATGTTTTAAATAAATATTTAAAAACAAAAACAAAAAACACTACATTGGGTACACAGGCCAGAGTGACATACCCATATAGCATAATTTTCAGTGGTGATGTTCCACTTTTACCAGAGATACAAGCCACATGTAAATTCATGCAGCTTTCTGTCTCTCTGAATATTGCACCCTCTGGGCTGCACACTCATTTCTTGCTCTGTCTTTTACCACATCTGATAAAGGTGCAAGACACACACACCCCGTCACCTTTTTCTGGTGGCTGCACTAACGGTTTTTGTATACATCACTTTCCTTGTTGTCAAACGTGGGACTCTTTGGGTGCCAAGGAAAGTCAAGCTTGCAAACTATCCCACGGCTGCAAAAAGCAGTTGAGCAGAGAGTGGAAATCGATCCTCTCACTTCCACTAGCCATGACCTCATTTCACCGTCTGTACGACAGAATATTCTTATGACTCATGAGCAGGCAGATCCGTTTCCCCGCCTCAAATGTGCTTTCTGAACCAGAGGATGTGCTAGGAAAGTGCTGCTAGGGTCAGTCAGATGATACTGCTGTAAACCTGGCTGACCTGTTATGGGAGATGACAACCTGGCTGACCTTCTTAGGCACTGGCCTATCTCAGCATACTTGTGTTAAGTTTATCTGCTGTTTTTCTTGCAGAGCACCGTGGCCTAGTGCAGAGCTTGTGACCAGGAACAGAGAAGTTACTTGTCCACGTAGTAGTAGTATTAAGGGGGGGGGGGGGGGGACCTGCCCTATTGCTAGCTGGGAGGTTTCTTTCTGAACCAGGAAGCTTGAGCCTTACAGTTGAGGCCTTTCTCCCAGGTGAGCTGCAAGGTGTCTGTCTGTCAACAATAACACGCAAAATGGACAGTGATGGTGTTTGTAGTCCCAGAAATCACAAAATCCCATCCCTACTCCAGAGCAGAGTGTGAAAGGCCCTGCCTCATTCATTTCTGAGGTCAGAGTTTCCCAGCCAGTTGAAAACGCTCAATTATTCCAGAAGGCACAAAAACAAATGAATAAAAAAGCTCAAGAAGAAAGCCGTTGCCGTCTTGGCGCCAACGTCTGAAACGGCAACTCAGCACAGAAATCTCGGGCACGGAACTGCGGAGTTGTCACCTCAGGGTGAAAACAGTTCTCCGGGTCCGCACTATAGAAAAAGGAGATTATTTTCGTGGAAAAGAGTTTAAAAGTTTGTGACCATTTCAACACCTTAGCACTCTGCTCCGTGTGAGCATTTCACAAACGGTAATTCAATCTGGCAGGATGAGAAGCTGCTGATGTCAATGCACTGGCTAAGAACAGCCAGGATGGGGCTGGGCAGCAACATAGGAACTGACCAGGCTTAGAGGGATCCGAGACAAGAGTTATCATGCACATAAAATCTCTTGGGGTTGAGAGAGACCCCAGCACAGCACTGGCCTGTGTTCGCTTGTTTGTCAGAGGATAAGCAAAATGTGATACCAAGGTAATTCGCAATCCTGAGCCAAGGAATGCTTGATTCAATACCGTAAATTTTGCAGCCCAATAGATTTTGTATTATTTATTCTTCTAGTGATGGTGATCAAAGAACTGTTCAGGCGTCAACAGTTTAATCCGCTTGCGTTACGGCAATTCTGGAAAAGTTTCTCCCCCAGATTCTGAGATTTCATTAGAAATCTTTCCTAAGCTTTCACGCTTCCATGACAATCTTCGCAGTCTTAACAGCCTTAAGGAGTTTGTTTTCCCTCTTAAATGAAAATTGAGTGACGTTCACACTGTGCTCGGGGAGTTATTATTTATTTATTGAAACGTAAATTGTCATTAGAAAAATGTCACATACTTTCCAGACAATCTTTGTAACTTTAGGGACTAGAAACTTGTTTTTCCTTCTTTTATGAATGTCAGCACTGTGCATTTTGTGAAGACCAAAATGCACAGTACCCATGGGTAGAGTAGATTTACATACCCGTCTGTCACAGAATTACTTTAAACTCTTTCAGCTGAATGGACGAAACACCTTAACTGAAAAAGGATGGGATGGTTCTGCCTGTGCCCCCTCACAGCTGTTTTACACAGACAAGTATGATGCACCAATTTGGCTGGTTCTTAAAAGGTTCTTTTCTACACTGCAATCTATTTCAACTCAAGTACCTGTCTGGGAAGGCAGACCAAAGAGCTGTTTTGCCTCTCAGTGAATCATACCAAAAAGATTGCACGCCGCAGCCCTGTGCCAGAAAGATACGGGCCAGCTCTTAAAGGGGAAGGATGGCCCCCTAGGTGGACGGTATCTTTTTTTTCCTCCATGCCAAACAGTGCTATCGGAGAGCCATACCCCAGAACTACATGGCAGCGTGGACAGGCTCTTAGGCCAGTTCCCTGTTACAGTGAGCTGCTTCTTGCTTTGCCCTGCCTGAATGGAAAGGGTGACCCTTTCCCATTGACATTCTAAATCTGTGAGCACGGTCTCTAGTTCGCCTTAATCTTCTTCTGGCTAAATATACCAACTTCCTTCCCCTCTTCCCGACGGGATTTCCCTTTCAGGCCCTGCATCATCAGAACAACAGCCATGAGCTACGAGTGCCAGCTTTGGGGGCAGGACCGGAAGGCTTTGTGGATGATGTTGCCTTGCCAGAGATGGGAGGGTGGGAAAGAGTTCAGACATTAAGCTAATCCCGAATAAGTGTAAATATCTAATTTGGCTATATTTGTGTTGGAAGGGAAACAAGGACATTAATTTTAATGGAGGGTTTCAATTTGCATTACACGACACGTAGTTTGGAAATCTTCCGTTTTTGGTCTGCAGCTCCCAGAGTCAGGCTGTAGACCAAAAAAGGTAAGATTTCCGACCTTCTTGCCCTTTCCCTTTTGTCTCTTGTTTTCTTAGACTGTACACCGGAGGGTGGGGTTGTCTTTATCTTCTTGATAAGAAGACCACTTGGGGTGCCTTCTTGGGGCAGGGTAAACGAGGGATAGAAGGCCCCTTGCTCTTTCTGCAAGGTTTTCATAACTTACCATGGCTAATCATCATCATCATGTGCCGTCAAGTCAATTCTGGCTTAGGGTGACCCTTTCCAGGGTTTTCTAGGTAATGAGTACTCAAGAGTGCTTTACCCTTCCCTTCTTCTAGGGGCAACATTGGGACTCTACAGCTGGCCCAAGGCCACCCCGGCTGGCTCTTCTCCCTGGAGGCAGAGGGGGAGAATCGAACTCCCAACCTCTGGCTCCACAGCCAGAGACCTAAATCACTGAACTATTCAACTGTGGCTAATTGCAGCTAATTGTCAAGGTGCATGTGCCTGACTGTGCAGCCGAGATACACCCCTGCACCTTGCCAATTAGCAGAAACCAGCCATGACAAATTATGTAGAACCTATGCCAACATCAGCAAGACCTGGCCAAGAAGATGTTATTAAAGTCAAAGAGCAGGACAATCAGGGGATCGACTGGGGTTGGTAACATGCACCCTATGGATGAAATCCAGCCTCTTCGGGACTCAAATGTGCCACCCAGCATTCCCTATTTAAAAAAACTGGAAGAACCCAACATTGGCCCAACATTCTGCCCTCAGGGGGTATTTTGCCATATTTTAAGGGTCTCCAAAACACAGCGCCCATGATCTCTCACGTCTGTCTTGTGCCACAGGACAAGGTACAGCCCTCTGTGGTCCAGGTTATTTTTTCCTATTGCTACTAAATCCGGAGATGCTCTATGCTGGTGTAAGCACCACCATAATCATCAAGACAGTATAGCCAGCCCTGTGAAATGATCACGAGAATCCCAAGAGAAGAAGATATGAAAATATTGCCAGGCAGACATGTACTGGGCTACTTCTTCTTCTTCACCATCAGCAGCAGTGGCACCAGCAGCATGGCACAGTAGCTAGAAGACGTTGCCATGAATCAGCCTATGCCACGCTCAAATATTTTTTTCCCCACCAGGCACTTATCAGGCACCCTCAAACAAACTATCCCCTCTTAGCCCTACTGGGTATATGGGGTTAATTATACTCTGCCTTAAAGGGCTGTTGTAAGAACCGTTGGCAATAACAAACCTATCTTTTAACACTCTGATTTCTTATACGTTTGGGGGTGGGCCCCCGGATGCTCACTAGGAACAGACGTAGCTGAAAAGCGGAGCATATGTGGCATGCAGAAATTTTCAATGAGGTGCCCACAAGCCAGTTCCAACCTATGGAGACCCTTCCTAGGGTTTTTCAAGGTATAAACAGTGGGTTGTACTCTGGGACCACTTGCAGCTTGTCCAGGGCCATACAGGTGGCCGGGCAGGTCACCCCATCAGCTACAACCACCCAGGTACTCTCAGCTGGCCCCTCAGGATTCGAACTCAAGAGAGGGCTCTGTGGCCAGGTGCTGTAACCCACAGAGCTATCCAATGAGTTTAGTGCAGATCTACTGACCCTGAAATCGGACATGTTTCAGGTTTGACCTCTTAGACCAGTGGTTCCCAACCTTGGGCCCCCAGATGTTCTTGGACCAAAACTCCCAGAAGCCTCCACCAGTCGCTGTGCTGGCCTGGATTTCTGGGAGTTGTAGTCCAAGAACACCTGGGGACCCAAGGTTGGAAACTACTGTCCTAGAAAGTAATATTTCTAAACTCTGTTCACTTGATGGACTGAGAATCAGTCTTAGACTGCAACCCATAACCACCACCTGAAATGATCAGCATGCACTTACCGTGGTGAAGTGGACTGTGCAAAGAATCACAATCATCACAAGCCCGATCAGAATAGAGGCAATGGAAACCAGTAACGCAATGTGGCCCAGTCTTTTTGACCCTTCTATGTCTCCATCAGTATAGCTGTTTAATGCCTACAGGAGAAAAAGAAACTGATCAGAAATGCCATTCAGCTTGGGAAGCTGGCATGCCTGTGCTGAAATATCCCTCTCGCGCTGCGTCAGGCGCACCATTTAACCGGCACCATTCTCTCTGACAAACCTGCATCTCTGCTAGGTTTGGGGTGCGTTTTGATGAAATTCGGACAAAACCACACCCATTTTCCAGCACACTTGGATGAACAGGAGAACCAGAGAAAAATGCAGGGGTTGGGAAAATGCATACCAGGGAAGTGTACCTTTTTTGATGTACACAAACGTCCGTGCAGGAAGTGAAAAAGAAACCCAGGAGGGAGCTGGGAGAGACCAAGAATGCTGGAGGGAGGCTCAAAAGTCCAAGGGAAATTCTATTAAACTGCATGACATCCCCCAGCCTCGCTCGTTCCAAGGAGAAGCTCACAAGATTTTTATCTTTGCCTAAAGTTACTTACAGAGGCAGCACCAGAGTGCAATGGGATGGAATGAATGAGTGAGTGTTGGGAATATATCACTCATTCTACAGCAAACTTAAATGAACAGTACCTCCTGGACTATAGTCAACGTGAAGCCACTGAGAGATACTTTACTGGGGGAATCCTGAGGCTTGCATACACAGGAGAATGATAAGGTTCACAGAAATACAAAAATAGTCCTTAAAAAGACAAATTAGAAGGAAAAACAAAACAAAACAGAGGGGTGAGCCAGCAATAAAAGACAGCCCAAAGTGGAAGTAACATGCTCAGAAGGCGAGGTACATTGGCTGACAACTGGAAAAGCAAAACTTTGTTGACGTATATGCATACCCCACCACAACAAAAATGAGCTTGAGAAGACAGAAATAATTTTGACGGATGTCTATGTATCACTCCCCGGGTTCTACCCTGTTTTCCCAAAAATAAGACCTAACCTGAAAATAAGCCCTAGTATGATTTTTCAGGATGCTCGTCATATAAGCCCTACTCCGAAAATAAGCCCCAGTTAAGTTAAACCCCGCTCTCCACCCTTGTGCAGCAACCAGAAGATAACATGACAGTTAAATAAAACATCCCCTGAAAATAAGCCCTAATGCGTTTTTTTGGAGCAAAAATTAATATAAGACCCTGTCTTATTTTTGGGGAAACAAGGTATGTATGGGGCTATATAATATGTATTTTATATGAGTATTCCAAACAGGAACTTTACAAAAATTGAACGTTTGTGTGCTTGAGTGGTGCACCATCAAGTCACAACCAATGTATAGCAACCCTAATAGGGTTTTCGAGATCAGAGAGATATCTCAGGATTGGCTTTAACAGTTCCACTCCCCCAGTGAGTTTTCAGGGCTGAGCAGGGATTTGAACCCAGGCCTCTTGAGTCCTCGTCTGTCACTCTATCCACTGCACTACAGTGGCTACCACGTTGGTCCTTTTCACCAGAAAAGAGCAGGAGTTACTTGAAGGAACAAGGAAGAAGGCAAACGTCTTTGAACCCAAAGTGGAGCAACATCTGAGATGAAACTGTTGGAGAGCTCAGTGGTTTAGGCAGAAGTTGGGAGTTCAAATCCCCACAGGAGCCTCCTTGACAGGGGCTGGACTCGATGGCTAAAATACTGCTGCGCTGCTATACAAAAGGTGTACGTTTTGAAGGCAAATTGCCTCAAATTAAGAAATCTCCATAGACATTACCTGTTGAATACTGAGTCACACTATCTGGTGAGCAACAGATAATGTCTACGGAGATTTCCTAACTCAAGGCAATTCACCTCCAAAAGTTACACCTTTTGCATAACAACTCACCTGGATTTCAGCCTATTACCGTGTTTCCCCAAAAATAAGACAGGGTCTTATATTAATTTTTGCTCCAAAAAAGGCATTAGGGCTTATTTTCAGGGGATGTTTTATTTTACAGTCATGTCATCTTCTTCTCGTTGCTGCACGATGCTGCACAATGATGGAGAGCGGGGTTTCACTTAACTGGGGTTTATTTTCGGAGTAGGGCTTATATTACAAGCATCCTAAAAAATCATACTAGGGCTTATTTTCAGGTTAGGTCTTATTTTCGGGGAAACAGGGTACTAGTTAACACTATCTTGACATTGTTTCCTTTCGTCAGAGAGTTGTGCACACACAGATCATCTATCATCCAATCTAGTATCTATTTCCATCGCTAAACAGACAGATACATATCAGTCCCTGGAAAAGTTACTTTTTCCAGTACAATTCCCAGCCTTCCTCAGGCGTGCAGTAGGGCCGCGTGTGAAATGAAGCAGATGAAATCTTAACTTAAAAACGAAGATGGCAAACCTCATTCATTTGAGGCTTTTGACGTTTATTTTTTAAAAGATTATCAGTTCAAACATGGTGCGAGTCAAACAACGTACACACTTTTCTTTTGCTGTGCTACTCTAAAGATTGGTTCGCCTATAAAATAACAGCCCAGAAGGTATTTTTGAAGAAAGTGCTGCTTGCAAGGTGGAGAAATATAGGAGAAAGTCTCCTGGCTGCTAGAGGGCAGTTTGGATTACTTTCATTTGGGTTTTGGAGCCAACAAAGTAGACAGGGAGTCAAGTTTCGCTGTTGCTCAGTTTGAACTTTATAAACCTGAAGGGTATTTTTTCGGTGTTGGACACAAAGGAATGTGGCAATTCTGCGAAATTCTGGAAAGGCAAACAAAATTTTCCCTTACCTGCCCGATTTTGTAGGTACAGTTACCCCCACTATTGAGAGGGTCATGTTGTACTCGTTTGCCATCTAATTAGTAAAGAGGAAAGACAGAAAAGAGGATGCAGTTCTAAGTCAGCATTAACCTGGGGCTTCACAGCTATCCCACCTAGGTGTTAAGTTTTTGGTGTTACAGAAGGGCAGCAGGTTGCTGTTTATTTTTTCTTATTGGGGCTGGGGTTGGAGAAAGTGGTTTGGGTGTCTGCGGTGCCTGAGGTTGGGAGTTCGAT